>CM056720.1:22369749-24769749 GCA_029844215.1 Przewalskia tangutica | reverse complement strand
TGGACGGATACTTGTGAGAAAGTTTCCGATTGCTAAAGGAGAAATTGACGATCGCCCAGTTCTTACTCTTCTGGAGGTTTAGATGGATACGTGGTTTATTGTGACACGTCGGTGTGGGATTGGGCGCGTTGATGCAAGACGCGGCAAAGTTATAGCTACGATCTCGGCTTAGGAAGCATGAGAAGAACTATCCCACACATGACTTGGAGTTGGCGCATGATTCATGCATTCAAGATCCAGACATTATTTATATGGAGTTCATGGACATTTACACGCACTACAAAAGTCTTCGATATATCTTCACCGCAGGAGTGAACTTGGCGAAGACGATGGTTGAGCCGCCAGGATTACGACGTTGATATTCTATACCACCGGGAAGGCCAACGTGAGGCTGGATGCCCTAGTCGCGATCGATGGATAGTCCATGCGATGTACGCAGAAAAGGGATACGGTCGAGAATTACATCATTAGCGAGCCTGGGGTTCGCTTTGGTTGATTACGATAATGATGGAGTTCGGTTCAAGAGGTTGCCGAGTCTTCCATCGCCGAGGAGGTGAAGATGCGACATGAGGATCCGATTATGGTATCGAGACGCAGCTCTCCGGAGAGAAAGAGTCTATTTGAGGTAGCACGATGGGTGCTAAGATTCGAGGGCGGTTGTGTGTTCCGATGTGGCGAGACTTCGTCGCAGATTTGGGAGGCACGGTGCTTCGTTATTCTATTCACGGGTCAACTAAGATGTACCATGACCTCGTGTATGTATTGGTGGGACGGCTTTGAAGAGGACGCTGCGGAGTTAAATGGCGCGTGCGAATTGTCGGCAGTCAAGTTGAGCACGAAGCGGTGGGTTGTTGCAGTTATTGATATTCGACTTGGAAGTGGGAGGTGGTAAATATGGATTTTATTACGAGGTTACCTCATACTCGGAGGAAGCGTGACTCATTTGGGTTATCGTCGACCGGTGAAATCAGCCCATTTTCTTCATCGGGGCGACTTTTTCGGCCGAGGATTACGCGAGATCAGATATCGGAGAGATTGTGAGACTGCATTGGAGTTCTGTGACGATTATTTGAGCGAGAGCCCGGTTCACGGCTAACTTGGAGGTCTTTCCGGAAGGATTAGGGACCAGTGAGTCTCGACGGGCGTTTCATCCTCGCATCGGACAAGCCGAGCGCACTATCCGAACAACGAGGATATCTCGGGATTGTGTTATTGATATCATTGATAGCTGTGAGGATCATTTTCATCTTGTGGAGTTTGCTTATAACAACAGCTACCACTCTAGTATTCAGATGGCGCCTTATGAGGCCTTATACGAGAAAGTGCAGGTCATCGATAGGCTGGTTCGAGGTGGGAAATCTGATTAGTCGGGCGCACTTGGTTCACAGTGATGGATAAGGTGAAGCTTATCCAGGAGCGGTTGTTGGCAGCTCAGAGTCGACAGAAGTCGTATGCAGATCATCGGCGTCGACACTTGGAATTTGAGATAGATGATTGGGTTTTCCTAAAGGTATCGCCCATGAAGGGCGTGATGAGATTTGGAAAGAAGGGGAAACTTAGCCCAAGGTACATTGGGCCTTATCAGATTGTCCGTAGGGTAGGCAAGGTTGCCTATGAGTTAGATCTGCCATCCGATTTGGAGGCGGTACATCCAGTTTTCCATGTGTCTATGTTGCGGAAATGTATTGGAGATCCATCTAGAGTGCACCCGATTCATGATGTCCAGGTGACAGAGGGGTTATCGTATGAGGAGAGTCCCATAGCGATACTCGATCGTCAGGTTAGGCGACTTCGGACGAAGGACGTGGCTTCCGTCAAAGTCTTATGGCGGAACGAGAACAGGGGAGAGATGACGTGGGAAGCAGAGGATGACATGATAAAGAAGTATCCTCACTTATTCCCTACACCTCCAGGTAACCCACTTTCCTGCTTGTTAGTTTTTATTTGACAATTATGCTTGAGTAATATTGTGGCTCGTAGAGCGTCTTTAATTGCAAAAGAATAGTTAAGAGGGTCTATATCGATATTGTGATTTGAGTAAGCCTAGAAGGAACATTCGGGACGAATGTTTCTAAGGGGGAGGAGAATGTTATATCCCGTAGTTCTGGCCATACGCGTGAGAGCGTACGAAAGGGAGTAAGACTTAAAATTTTCGAAAGATAGGTTGACGGATTGTTTCGGACGGGTTTTCGGTCAACTTTGAGGCGGGTTATGACCAGCTACATTAAGAGTTCCTAAGTGTTTCAAAGGCCTAGTGCGTAGTTCGTTGAGTCTAGATTCCAACGCAACCGACCGTTTGTCGATAGGACATCGGAGTAGAAAGTTATGGGAGTCGCAAGTTCAGTGCACAGTCGGACAGAAATGTGTTTCGGCGAAGCTCAGCGCGCGCGGATGCGAGCAGCGCTCAGATATTCAGAGGGTCGCTGAAGTTGCAGCCGCGGAAGCGAGAAGCGCGAAGTTACGTGAGGTGGCGGAAGTTTCAGCGCCGAGGCGCCGACTGCAGGGCCGCGGCGCCGAGGCGGGAATTCTGGCGGAAAACCTGAGGAAAATCAAATTTCTTCTTTTAAAAAGGCCATGGGAGGGTGACAAGTGTCCCCCCCCCCCATCTGATTTTTGCATGTCCTTTATATTTCTCAAGTCTTGAAGACTTGGTCATCTTTCAAAGACCTTCTCTCTCTCTAAAGCTAGAGCTCTCACTTCTCTCTAAAATTCCAAGAGGAATTCAAAGCTTAAGGAAAATCTGAAAAGTTAGGAAAAGAAGGAAGTTTGTGGCTAGCTTGTAAGGGTTATTGTGGTGGTGTTCTTGGAAAATAGGCTAGCAAAATTGTTGGAATAATTTTGGCTAAAGCTCTAAGGTAACAATTCTTCTCTTGTAGCTAGTTATTTGTGTTGCATGTGAAGAAGAAGGAACTTGTAGTAGTAAATAATGCTCTTAGATTCATTACATGTAAGAAATATGGTTTGGATATGAAAGGATTGGCTAAGAAGATTATGTGAGCATGCTGTAGCCTAAATACTACTTTAAAATTGTTAAGTAAATTGTTGTACCTTATGGGGCAGAATTTTACACACCCAAGTTTAGGTGTGTAATCCCCTTTGAAATGTTTGGATTGTTGGGCCTAAGATGTGGCGTTTGGATGTTGAATTCGGCCTTTAAAAAGGTGGCAAAGTATGTAGAAACAAAGGAAATGCTGCCCAATTTTCCATAGGAATTAGTAACTTTGAACTTGGATTATTTCTACATTAAACTAGAGGTTAATAAACGTATTATGGTCATTATAGGTTGACATACTACGTGCGGTATTTTGGAATTAGCAAGTGGATTGACCGAAGAGGTATGTGGAGCTTTCCTATCTCTTGAGCATGAGTAGTTGTATCTATGTAGTACGGTAGACGTACAAGATTTGGTGTTCTTACTTGTTTTAAGTATATAAAGACTTGTTCGTTTTAGAAAGTATAAGTCCCTTAGTTATGGGAAAAGTATAATTTTGCTAAAGTATAGGGTTAATATAACAACTTTATGGGAATTTGGTTTATTAGCTTTATGAAAGGATAATAAGAAGAGATTTACTTTAAGTAAAATGAGTACGGACAAATGACTTGATTTATGAAAGGCAAATTGATTTTAAGTTATCACTTGCCCAAAGGTTTTATATATGGAAAAGAGTCATTTTTAAAAGAGTAGAAGTATGTAGTACTTTGGGTTAAAATCCCGGATTTCTTTTATCAAAGATATGATTAAGTGCCTTAAGTAAGCTAAAATGAGAGGGTATATGAACAAGACTAATAAGAAGTTATGAGCTTTCTTAACTTATTTATGTTATGTATGATGGCCGGTTGAGCTAGGGTAAAAGTATAAATGAGGGGCAAGCCCCAAGATCGTTATACCACATTCTCCAGGGTAAGAGTATGAATGAGGGGCAAGCCCCAAGACATCATACCACCTTCTTCAGGATAAGAGTATAATTGAGGGGTAAACCCCCAAGATCGTTATACCACCTGCGTCATGGTAAGAGTATAAATGAGGGGTAAATCCCCAAGATCGTTATACCACCTGTTCCGTGGATTTGCTACCCACGATGCGAGGAATACCTCATGCGAGTCCTTAGGAGCTTATGCGAGTGAAATAGTCCCATGCGGGCGGGTACAACCTATGCGAGGAATACCTCATGCGGGTCCATGGGACCCATGCGGGTGAAATAGTCCCAGGAGTAGGATTGCTTATTGATACTACGGGCGAGGGACCCTGTTTTGATCATAAGCCTCTTATGTTTATGCAGTAATATGTATATATACTTGTTACTCTCATTGTTAGTAAGACACAGTACAATGTATTTGATTTTCATCCATGACTCCAGCTATTTTAGACTTATATTATTATTACAAGTATTTTTCCAGTTTTGCATACTTAGTACATATTGTGTACTGACCCCCTTCCTCGGGGGCTGCGTTCATGCCGCAGGTAAGGGTAAGCAGGTGGTGGATCCTCACTCTTAGGATCACAGGTCTGGTGTCGGAGGCTCCATTTCTCCAGAGGCTTGTTTTGTTGGTACGGATTTTTCCCTGATGCTATAGGTACTTTGTACATTCAGGGGTATGGCGGGCCCGTCCATTCTGAAGTTATTCCTAGAGTGCGTAGTCACATTTGTGTTTGGGCTGTAAGAACAAGTTGTACTTTTGGTTAAGTATTTTTTTATGGAAGCGCCTTTATCGCCTTGCCAGTGATGTTTACTTTATACAGGCTTTGTATTGTGTATGTTCACCGCTATTCTCGACATATACGACGGGTGCCCATAGGGCACCGCGCCCGGTCGGGTCGTGACAAATACGCCGCGCGTAGAATGTCAACCTATAATGACCACAATACGCCAATCAACTTCTAGCTTTCAACGTAGAATATACTAAGTATATGGTCTCTTATTCTACGGAATATTGGGCAGCACTTCCTTTGTTTCTATGTACTTTTCCACCTTTTTCAAGGCCCGAAAATCAATAACCAAAATGCCGCATTTAAGGCTCAACACATCAATCAATCAAAGGGGATTACACGCCTTACAATACGTGTAAAATTCTGCCCCACAATTAATACCAAGTAGTTCAATATCCAAATCCATTCTCGGCTAACAATGTACAACAACACAAAGTCTTTTCCAATTCTTTTCAATCCAAGTTGTTAATTCTAACATGTTATAAAGTCGTAAACAACTTTAACAACTACAATTCCTTCTTTATATAACATGCGACGACTAAATTAATAACCAAATTGAATTGTAATCTCAAAGGCTAATCATGCTAGTTTCGGATTAGTGGTTCCAATATCCATAACACTTATCAAACTTCAATACATACATCTCATGCTTGTTTATATCCATAACTACAACAATAAGTGTTATACCCCGTATTTCCAGAGTATGTACGTGCGGGCGTACGTACAAAGTTTAAGTCTTAAGTTGGCATTAGGGACGAAAAATTTGTTCACAACTACCGAAAATAATCGTTTTTCGACGAAACGTTTTACAAAACTTGCGGAGGGAAAATTACGGCTATGTCATTTATATTTTTTGCGGATTTTTCCGAGAGATGAAATATTTTGGACCAATGAGAGGGCGACACTTGTCACCCTCAGTGGCGATCAAGAGGCGATTGGTTGCACGTTTTCCTCCCATTTTTGTGGCCTAAAACTTGGGTCAATGTTTGTGAGGGATTTGTGGAGTAGGGTTAGGGTGCACTTGGGCAAATCTTGACCCTCCACTTGCCCCCCACTTGGCTTGATCTTGGCCATTGATCTCCCTATAAATACCCCCCCCCCCCCCCTTGTTGAAGACTTCTTCATCCACAAATGTTTTCTAAGTCTTGAAATCCTCCCTCCCTTCTTGTTGCTCTCGTCCAAGAGCTCCCCTCCCTTTGAGAGGCCCTTGGCCGAGAGGTACCCCCCCTCCTAGTGGTGTTGGCCGAGAGATACCCCCCCCTCTTGAGAGTTGTTCTCGTAAACTCCCCCCCCCCCCTTGGTAGAAAAGTATTCTCCAAGTATTGTTACTATTCCAAAATACCTTAGCCTTAAACCTTGTAGTATTCCAAAGTTACCTCTATATGTAGAGCCCGGAAATAATACCTTATATTCCACTTCACCATAAAAACGAAACCTAAGGAAAACCTTCATAGTCGGTTGAAGTGTTAAGTAGAAGTTGCGTAGAACTTCTAAGGGTTGTTTGGAGCGGGTTGGAGCGCCCAGAGTAGGAGCTAAACGTTGCTCAGGATCGACATTTAATCTTGGATAATTTTGGGCTTATCGAGGTAAATATCTTGTCCCCCTTTTGTAATTAGAGTTTACATACTGTTGAAGTATAAGAATTAAGTATAAGTTATATACAAGGAAGGTATATAAGAAGAGAATTGAACTGTACTTACATAGGACTGTATTTCTGATGAGACTTGTGAAGTTGTGGGTAGTGAAGTCTTTGCACAATTTTCCGTAGAATCTTGTATCTAGATTTATTCTCCGAGTAGTCTAGACATTGATAGACTTGTATAACCGTTATAGGTTGAAGTCTTGTGAGTGGCGTATTCTACTCGAAGGGTGGAAAAGGATAGCGAGATTCTGAAGATTTGGAGCTATTCGCTAATAGTCGATAAATCGTCGCGAGGTATGTGATTCTTCCTATCCTCTTGAGCATGATATTTTAAAAGAATATATATAGTACGGTAGACGTACGTGTGTTAACTGAACGTGGTTTTACTGCAATGTCTTTTGACTTGAGTCTAAATAATAAGAATCTGAAGTATTTCAAAAGAGTTAAGAAACCTTTTTGAAAGAAGAATAACACTTGGTTTTAAAAGTTTTAAAAGCTTAAGAGTTATACTAGCTTTATGGAAAGTTAGGTATAACGACTTAAGAGAGATAAAAAGAATGGTTTATTGATTTTAGAAGTTAAGAGACTTGATCTTAAAAGATAAGAGACTTGACTTAATTAAATTAATATGAATTTTGTTAAAAAGTGTGAAACCTCATTCGTGAGTAATGAGTACTTGGTTTTTAAAAGGGATAATGTTTCTTGATTTGAAATCGAATAAGTATCGAACGAACCACTGCAGCGTTAATAAAGGGAAATGTATTGACTAATTAAGTATTATTAAAACCAGTAGAAACCTCCATCTGCATAGAAGCTAAGATGAGACAAAATGATATTACATTTCCTAGATCATGACTGCTTTAATAAGATTGATTATGAACAAGAATAACCTACTCATATATAAGGCATATGTTTCTCAAATTGTTTAAAAGAGAATTATATTCTTAAGTGATTAAGACTATGAACTACTGAAACCTTTCAAAATGAGAAACTTGAGTATTTGAAATTAGGCAAACTTGAGCGTTTGGAAAGAATGTTGTTACTTGATTTTACAAAGGGAAGTATTTTGGTTTACTTAAAAGATAGTCACTCTATTTTTATACTACGGGTATTGTGTGACTTTTGTGAAAGAAACAGATCTTTTAAAAGTTAATGTATGAAGTACTTTGGGGATAAAAACCGAACTTGTTAACATAAAGTAGAAAGTACCTTGTGTGAATAACTTGTGTTGGGTTGTGATAGCCTTGTAATACTTTCTTGTTGATTTGATAAGTAAACATATTAGGATGCTACGTATGTTAGTATCTTGTGATGTTTGTGTAAAGGGTTTCCTTGTTGTGCTTATGTTGTTTAACGATAAGCTATTATGTTAGTATTATATCACTCACCTCTTGACATGATTAGGGGTTAAGTGCCCTCCGATGCGGTAGACTGCTGCGGGACCATGATTGAGAATACCTCATGCGGGTCCGAGGGCTTATGCGAGCTACGAGTTCCGTGTTAGTGTGCGGCCTTTGTGGTCATGCGGTCTATGTGGCCATGCGGATGCGAGTCGGGGCGATGCGGGAGTAAGCTACCGACGCGGGAATACCTCGCGGGCTATGTGAGTGGCCTATGCGAGTCGCGGGAAGTTCAGGACTAGACGCGCACATTTGATCTGCGGGCGAGTGGCGGCTGATCATGTGGCGGTGCAGACAGATCTCGTGATACGATTTATGACCTCGTTGGTACCGTGGGTGTTAGTAGTCGGCTATGCCTTCGTGCTTACCCGTGCGACTTTATTATGACAGGTGGGACACGGTGTTCGTGTATTCCTTGGTTCTCTTATATCATGATCGCCATTAGATGGAAGGTATTCCACGGGCATGATTGATGTGGTGGCGTGAGACCCATAGTTATATTTGAGTGATGACTTTGAGGCGTGAGTCCACGACTTGACATGATCGCTATATTATTGTGGCGTAGTTTGGTTATCATACATGTCTCGCTTTATATAGACTACTATGATTTCATTTACGATATTTTTAGTTTCACATACTTGGTACTGTTGTCGACATCCTTCGGCTGCGTTCACGCCGCGGTAGAGGTACACTGGATCGTTGATCCCGCTCTTAGGATCACGATTCAGCGTTTTGGGAAGCTCCGTTTCTTCGGAGGCTTATCTTTGGTATAGTCCCTTGTCGTTGTAGGTACTTACATTCAGGGGTATGGCGGGGCCCTGTCCCGCTATTGTTGTTATATCATTCTTAGAGGTCTGTAGTACTATTGTGGGCAGAGTTTGTAAAAAGGATGTAACTGTTCGGATTTAAGTTTTTATATATATGCCGAAAGGCAACTTTTCTTCAGATAAACTGTGTCACTTTTACATTGTTTCATGTGGTGTTTTATGTTCCGCTGATTACTCTGATGTATGTCTACTTGGGTGCCCGGGGTAAGGCACCAGTCACGGGCCCGGGTTCGGGTCGTGACAATAAGTAATCTTTAATCACTAAAACGACAAGATTGTTACCTTGATAAGCCCTTATAAGATTCCAAGATTCAAAGTCGCTCCTTAGAAATCTTAGCTCATTTCCTTCACGCTCCAATCCGCTATTTGAAGCCCTTAGAAGTTCACAAACAACTTCCCTTCAATTTCCAACTTCAAAGTTGAAGAACACCTTAGGTTTTCGCCTTGCGACTAACGTGAAAACGTCGTTTTTCCGCGATCTTTCTATTGAGATAACCTTGTAATACCCTTAGGAACCTTGGGTTAAAGTATTGTGAATTATGAACCACAAACTAAAATTTTTTGTGTGGGAAGAAGCTCAAACCCGAGAGCTATCTATTCAATGCTCAAGTTCTCTAATTTTTTTTCTAAGTGTTGTGAGCTAAGTCTTTCTACTAGGATGACTATATAACACAATGGAGGGCTTAGATCAAAACACTTGTGTGGCTTGGATGAAGGATACTAAATATCAAGTGCCAACTTGGCTTAGTTGAATTGGTCAATCTTGTCAAGCTTGTCTTCAAGACTTGATCATCCTACTCTTGGTCAAATGACCTCTTTGCCCTTGGTCCACTTCGAACAAGCCCATGTGGGGGGGGGGGGTGACACGTGTCGCCCTCCCATTCGTCCATAAAATTTCGTGGGCCCTACAAAACGTAAAATTTCTCGAGTGGGCCCTACGTGACCAACCGTAAATAAATTTCCACAATGTTAATAAATTCCATACTCCTCAAATAATGCATTTTGAGAATCTAATTCTCGTCAACGAACATTTTCCTTCCCGAGGTTCAGAACTTTTTGTTATACCCCGTATTTCCAGAGTATGTACGCAGGGACGTACGTAGGAAATTTCGAACTTCAAGTAGGCTTGGCCGATTTAATTTTGTGCACAACACCCGGTTAGAGTCGTTTTTAGTGAAACGTTTTCCTGACTTTCGTAGGGAATTTCCGCTATGCCATATTTTATTTTGCGGATTTTTCCGAGAGGCGAAACATTTTGGACCAACAAGAGGCGACACTTGTCACCTCTCATTGGAACACCTCAAGGCGGTCAAGCTTGGCGAAAGTTGGCCATTTTGTCATGGAGTAGGTAGGATATTGTGTGTTAGTTGGTTAAGGGGCACTTGGCAAGATCTTGGCCTACACTTGCCTTGCACTTGGCATGATCTTGGCCATTGGTTGGCCTTCACTTGACCTATAAATACCCACCCTTTGGAAGACAAATTCATCCACAAATTTGCCTAAGTCTTGAAAGCTCTCCTTCTCCCTCCCCTTTGTGTTGAGTTCGGTAGGGCCTCCCTCATGTGGCGAGAGCACCCCCTCTGGGGTGCTAGCCGAGAGTGTACCCCCTAGCCTAGTTGCTTTCGTATAATACCCCACTTTGTGGTGAAATACTCTCAAAAGTATTGTTATAATGCCCAAATTACCTTAGTATACCTTGTAGTATTCTAAGGTTATACCTATCTGAAAAGCCGGAAATACTATTATACTTCCGTCTGTCACAAAACCGAAACCTAGGAAAATCTCCATAGTCCGTTGGAGTATTGTGTAGAAGTTGGTTAGAACTTCTAAGGGTGGTTTAGAGCGGGTTGGGCGCTGAGTTGGAGCTAAACGATTGCCCGTGATCAACTTTATACTTGGATAATTATGGGCTTATCGAGGTAAATATCTTGTCCTCTATTGTAATTGGAAATTACATGATTGTTAGACTATATAGTTGAAGTATACTATATATAGAATCGAGCGTTGTTGTCGTGATGTCTTTGGACTTAAGCCCAATAATAAGAAACCTTTTGAAAGAAAGTCTTGTTGTTTTACATAGGGTGTATTCTGATGAACCTTGTGTAGCTTTTACGTGAGGTAGAATTGTGCACGTCAGTTAGATGTATGAACCCCTGGTTGGCTTGATGGCGGCCCGATAGAGAGGAGATTTCTGCTGTTGCGGGGAGAGTCTTTGCGAATTTTATGTAGAATTTTCGACGAATGGATCACAATGTTAATAAGCGCCTTGTGGCCGGTTAGGTTGAAGTACTACGTGGCGCGATCTGGCTAAGGAGTAGCCGGCGGTTTGAAGTACTTGGGCGTTTTGCTATTAGTCGATACTGTCGCGAGGTATGTGAACCTCTTCCTATCTCTTCTAGCATGATATATGTGAACTATGTAATGCGGTGAGCGATACGTGCTAAATGTATTTGATTTGTTTAAAACATAAAGTGTTATAACAGCTTTATGGGAAGTTGGTTATAACAGCTTTATGTTGGTAAGAAAATACTTGTGGTTTTAAAGGGTAACTGATTTGAACTATAACTGGCTTGTTATGTGTTAATAAAGAACTTGAAGTAATACTTGGTTTTTGAAAACTTAAGAGTTATACTAGCTTTATGGGAAGTTAGGTATAACGGCTTAAGAATGTTTTACTGATTTCGGAAATCAGAATGGGTATCGACAAACCACTGCAGCGTTAATAAAAGGAAATGTTTTGACTAATTAAGTATTATTAAAACCAGTAGAAACTTCCATCTGCATAGAAGCTAAGATGAGACAAAATGATATTTCCTAGATCATGGCTGCTGTAATAAGATTGTTATAAACAAGAATATCCTACTCACATATAAGGCTTATGTTTCTCAGATTGTTTAAAGGAGAATTATATTCTTAAATGAATAAGACTATGAACTACGAAACCTTTCTAAAATAAGAACAGTGAACATTGGAAATTAGGCAAACTTGAACATTGGAAATTAGGCAAACTTGAACAGTGGAAAAGAATGTTGCTACTTGATTTTACAAAGAGAAGTAATTGATTTACTTTAAAAAGATAGTCACTCTATTTTTATACTACGGGTATTGTGTGACATTGTGAAAGTAACGTATCTTTTAAAGAGTTAATGTATGAAGTACTTTGGGGATAAAACCCCGAACTTGTTGGCATATAGTAGAAAGTACCTCGTGTGTATAACTTGATTGTGTTGGTTTGTGATAGCCTTGTAATACTTTCTTGTTGATTGATAAGTAAACATGCTAGGATGCTACGTGTGTTAGTATCTTGTGATGTTTGTGTAAAGGGGTTTTCCTTTGTTGTGCTTATGTTGTTTAACGATAAGTCATTATGTTAGTATTTTACATCACTCATCTCTTGAGATGATTAGGGGATTGCGCCCTCCGTCTGGGGTAGACTTCAAAGGGTCGATGGACCTATGATTCGAGAATACCTAAATGCAGTCCCGAGGGCCTATCGGAGCTACGAAAGTTCGTGTTAGTGTGCGTCCTTTATGGGCATGCGGTCCATGTAGCCATGCGATCGCGAAGTCGTGGCGATGCGGGAGTAGCTACCCTCGATGCGGGAATACCTCATGCGGGCGATGAGATTGGCTATGCGGAGCTGCGGGAAGTTCGGGGCTTGACGCGCGCATTAGATACTGCGGGCAAGTGGCGGCTTTGATCATGTGGGTCCAGACGAATCTTATAATCTGATTCATGACCTTGTTGGTACGTGGGTGTTAGTAGTCGGCTATGCCTTCGTACTTACCGTATGGTGTTATTATGGCACAGTGGGACCCGTGTTCATGTGTGTTCCTTGGTGCTTTTATATCATAAAGCTATGGCGGTGAGGAAGGTATTCCACGGGCATGATTGATGTTGTGGCGTGAGACCCATTATTATATTTGAGTAATGACTTTGGCGTGAGTCACGACTTGATATGATCGCTTGTTTATTGTGAGCTGTAGTTTTGTTATCATACATGTCTCTGCTTTATATAGACTACTATGATTCCATTTACGATATTTTGATTTCACATACTTGGTACTGTTATCGACCTCGCCCGGGACTGCGTTCATGCCGCAGTTGAGGTACACCATCGTTGATCCTAGCTTTCGTGGTCACGATTCGGCGTATGGGAAGCCCCGTTTCTCGGAGGCTTATCGATGGTATATTCCCTGTCGTAATAGGTGTTTACATTCGTGGGTTTGGCGGGGCCTGTCCGCCATTCTTTATCGTATCTTTTCTTAGAGTGCAGTCTTTTTGTGGCGGGGTTTGTAAAGAAAAGTTAAAGCTGCTCATTTTGAAAGAGTTGTTATTATTATTTATGCCAAGGGCAAGTTTTCTAAAGATAATTGTTGTGCGCTTCTTGTTATTTCATGTTGTTGTGTTATGTTCTGATTTCTGATGTTGTATCACTAGGGTGCCCGGTAAGGCACGATCCGGGCCGGTTCGGTCGTGACAAAAGTGGTATCGAGCGATTAATCCTCGGAAAGTGTCTCTGAGCCGTATCGATGAGTCTTGATTATCGGTGTGTTGTGCACCACATCAATAATCGTGAGGCTATAGGGTATTTAGGATTGGTTTCTATTCTTCTCACTCGAGATCGTGCCTTAGAGGCGTGTTGTAAGTTGGACCTCCGACGAAATTATTTCCTTATCGCTATGCCTCCGCGTAGGCAAACCGGGCCCAGAGGCAAGGCGGCGGAGGCTGAGTAGAGTTCGAGAGGGTTACGAGGGCACGGGCCCAATCATCACGAGTTAGGTGCTTCATTCGGGATTTCTGCGACATCACTAGCCCGATAAAGTTTAGCCGCGGCGGCGGTTCCTCTGCGGCCATGATATTTGAACGCCCGGTTCCACGACCGAGCAGAGAATATGGATTGCAAAGAGGCGACCTGTTACTAGCTATGGATTTAACTACTGCAGAGTATACCGATGTACGCGAGTCTTGATGAATATCAACGAGAGGTTGTGCAAGTAGTTCTTGATTGAAGCTTGAGCATGGCACGTATGCGAGCTTATACACAGCGGAGAAACGTAGATCGGCGGGTTAACGAGGGCGAGAAGAGGGCGAGCGGTGAGTCCTTTGGTAACTTTCGGCGAGTCACCTCACGAGATTTGATTATGCACATCCACAATGCAGTGGTCTTCCATGGATTTCGGGCGTTCGGGGTATGCAGGAGTTGGTTAGAACTCCGTGGCTTCGGTTCGGTTTGCGAGCGTCATCCCGGAATGTCGTCTTTTAGTTGGTACTTGTTGTACTATGACCGTCGGTGCGATGTCGAAAGAGTGTCTCGTAGGAGGACTTAGCCTTGAGATCGGTGGGTAGTTCGTCACCTTCCTTAGCTATGCGCCTACAGGCGAGTTTGATTAGAACGACTGGGAGTGAAGCGATTCGTGCATATCCTTAACCCTCAGAGTTCGGTATGTGTGATAAGATGGGTATATCATAAGTGCTATGTTTTGATAGCAGTGTGTTAATATTTGTGATTAGAAATCATGGTTAGTAACCGGGGAGGATTGGGGGATAGAGAAAGTGTGAGCCTTTGAGTTTTATACGTAGAAACCTTATAGGTAAGCCGTCTCGAGTAAAGGTGTAGTGTTATGTTTGATCCTTATCGGAGTGCATAGTGCACGTGAGCTAGGTTGTGGGATAAGTCCACGAGTAGCGTGATTTGAAGAGGGTAGTCGAGCTAGAAGACCGCTAGGTTTTCAAGCGTGATTATTGAGATTGTCCCGGATCGGGGAGCTAGTATTGTGCGCGTTGCCGGTACGGGTTGAGGCCACGATGCGTTTCAACCCGCGGTAGGTGTGGTGGTGGGGTCAGGTTGTGGTGGTCCCGCCTTGTGTTAGGGTTGTGAGGGTGTTAGGCCCAAGTTTAGTTAACTGCGCATGAGTTCGTGGATCGTTCGACCCGATGGTCGGGCGAGAGGTCGGCCGCCTTGTCTTCTAGCAAAGGCGGTTTACTCAGCGATGTTGATTTTATCGAAAGGTTGTAAAGGCCGCAGGGTGCCTACCTTCACCTTATGACAGTGGAGCCAGTGCAGCTGTTTTTGTTTCGAAAGTTTTACGTGCAAGGTTAAGAACTCGGGTGAGTCTCGGGATCGCATTCGCCTCGGGCGGTGTTTGGATTTCGGGGGTAGTTGTAGGATTGTTGTCTCTGGAGGAAATGTTTTTAACTACCATTTCGGTGTTCTGATGTCGCCTTATGAAGCCTTGTAAGAGGCGGAAGTGTAAGTTCTTAGGTCGATTGGTTCGATGTTGGCAAGGTTCGCATTGGTTCAGCTTGTTCCGGTGAGCGTGGTTAGTGAAGCTTGTCTAGAAGAAGTTAGCGGCTCGGAGAAATCGTGCGGATAATCGGCGACGCTTAGAGTTCAGTTGTGGTCGGTCTTCTTGAAGGTACCACCGGTCGGGTGTGACGAGTTTTGGAAACAGAGGGAACTTAGCCCGAGTTGTTTTGGGCCCTTTTGAGTTCATGTGAAGAATAGGCCAGGTTGCCTATATGTTAGCTTTTGCCGTCCGACTTAGGAGGCAGTATGTCCGGTCTTTCGTATTGTTATGTTCGGGAAAGTATCAGAGATCCATCCAGTGTTCGATTAATGATGACCGCTAGAGATAGTAACCGAGTTTCGGAAGCAAGCGATATCGAAGTTTGGGTGTCTGACCGCAAATGATCGCATGCGATCCGGCACCATTTGTTGGGTCGCTGAGAAGGTTTATGCCTCGGGCAAAGTGACAAAAGTGGTATCACGTGGTAAGAATTCGAGTGTGCGAGAAAGTGCGACACGTAAGGGAAGAAGCGGCGTGTATGGCGGCGTAGATGTGATCATTTCTTTGTGTGGAGAAAGTGCGAAGAAATTATATTTTAGACCCTTGGACGGGAGCGTTTGTGATGTTAGAGGTGTGTCTCGTGGACTTGAAGGTAAGTACTTTGCGCAAGTTGGTTCGTGGCCATACGTGGCGTGATTGTTTTCGTAAGTATAGCGGTGAGGACTATACCGCGGCGTTTGTTTTGAGACTTAGAAGGAACATTCGACGAATGTTTCTAGGAAGGAGAATGTTATACCGTATTTCAGTATGTACGCCAGGACGTGCGTAGAAATTCGAACTTCAAGTAGGCTTGGCCGATTTAATTTTGTGCACAACACCCGGGTAGAGTCGTTTTTCGGCGTACAGTTTTGACAGCTTTGGTAGGGGTATTTCCGGCTATGCCAAAATTTATTTTTGCGGATTTTTCAGAGACGAAACATTTTTGACCAACAAGAGGGCGACACTTGTCACCTCTCATTGGAACACCTTGGGCGGTCAAGCTTGGCCGAAAGTTGGCCATTTTTGTCATGGAGTAGGTAGGATATTTGTGTGTTAGTTGGTTAAGGGGCACTTGGCAAGATCTTGGCCCTACACTTGCCTTGCACTTGGCATGATCTTGGCCATTGGTTGGCCTTCACTTGACTATAAATACCCACCTTTGGAAGACAAATTCATCCACAAATTTGCCTAAGTCTTGAAAGCTCTCCTTCTCCCTCCCTTTGTGTTGAGTTCGTAGAGGCCTCCCGCTTGTGAGAGCACCCCCCTCTGGGGTGCTAGCGAGAGTGTACCCACAGCCTAGTTGCTTTCGTATAATACCCCACTTTGTGGTGTAGAAATACTCTCAAAAGTATTGTTATAATGCCCAAATTACCTTAGTCGTATACCTTGTAGTATTCTAAGGTTATACCTATCTGAAAAGCCGAAATACTATTATACTTCCCGTCAGTCACAAAACCGAAACCCTAGGAAAATCTCCATAGTCCGTTGGAGTATTGTGTAGAAGTTGGTTAGAACTTCTAAGGGTGGTTTAGAGCGGGTTGGCGCGCTCGGAGTTGGAGCTAAACGATTGCCCAGGATCGACTTTATACTTGGATAATTATGGGCTTATCGAGGTAAATATCTTGTCCTCTATTGTAATTGGAAATTACATGATTGTTAGACTATATAGTTGAAGTATACTATATATAGAATCGAACGTTGTTGTCGGATGTCTTTGGACTTAAGCCGAATAATAAGAAACCTTTTCGAAAGAAGAGTCTTGAATCGTTTTTACATAGGATCAGACTGATGAGACTTGTGTAGCTTTTACGCGAGGTAGAATTGTACGTCGGTTAGATGTATGAACCCCACGGTTGGCTTGATAGCCGGCCCAGATAGAGGAGGAGATTTACGCTGTCATGCGGGGAGGCTTACGAATTTTACGTAGAATGTTCTGAAGGGATCTAAATGTTAATAAGCGCCTTGTGGCCTTATAGGTTGAAGTACTACGTGGCGCGATCTACGGCTAAGGAGTAGCCACGGTTTGAAGTACTTGGGCGTTTTGCTATTAGTCGATACTCGTCGCGAGGTATGTGAACCTCTTCATATCTCTTCTAGCATGATATGTGTGAACTATGTAGTACGGTGACGTCACATATGCTAAATGTATTTGATTGGTTTAAAACATAAAGTGTTATAACGGCTTTATGGGAAGTTGGTTATAACAGCTTTATGTTGGTAAGAAAATACTTGTGGTTTTTAAAAGGTAACTGATTTGAACTATAACTAGCTTGTTATGTGTTAATAAAGAACTTGAAGTAATACTTGGTTTTTGAAAACTTAAGAGTTATACTAGCTTTATGGGAAGTTAGGTATAACGGCTTAAGAATGTTTCTTGATTTGAATCGGAATGGGTATCGACAAACCACTGCAGCGTTAATAAAAGGAAATGTTTTGACTAATTAAGTATTATTAAAACCAGTAGAAACTTCCATCTGCATAGAAGCTAAGATGAGACAAAATGATATTTCCTAGATCATGGTCATTGTAATAAGATTGTTATAAACAAGAATATCCTACTCACATATAAGGCTTATGTTTCTCAGTTGTTTAAAGGAGAATTATATTCTTAAATGAATAAGACTATGAACTCTGAAACCTTTCTAAAATAAGAACGTGAACATTGGAAATTAGGCAAACTTGAACATTGGAAATTAGGCAAACTTGAGCAGTGGAAAAGAATATTGCTACTTGATTTTACAAAGAGAAGTAATTGATTTACTTTAAAAGATAGTCACTCTATTTTTATACTACTGTATTATGTGACATCGTGAAAGTAACGATCTTTTAAAGAGTTAATGTATGAAGTACTTTGGGGATAAAACCCGAACTTGTTGGCATATAGTAGAAAGTACCTCGTGTGTATAACTTGATTGTGTTGGTTTGTGATAGCCTTGTAATACTTTCTTGTTGATTGATAAGTAAACATGCTAGGATCTACGTGTGTTAGTATCTTGTGATGTTTGTGTAAAGGGTTTTTCCTTTGTTGTGCTTATGTTGTTTAACGATAAGTCGTTATGTTAGTATTTTACATCACTCATCTCGAGATGATTAGGGGTTAAGCGCCTCCCACGCGGGGTAGACTCAGCGGGTCGATGGACCTATGATTCGAGAATACCTCACGCAGTCCCGGGGGCTATCGCGAGCTACGAGAGTTCGAGTTAGTGTCGTCCTTTATGGGCATGCGGTCCACGTGGCCGTGCGGTGCGAAGTCGGGGCGATCTTGGGAGTAGCTACCCTCGATGCGGGAATACCTCATGCGGGCGATGAGATTGGCCTATCGCGGAGCTGCGGAAGTTCGTGGCTTGACGCGCGCATTAGATCTGCGGGCAAGTGGCCGCTTTGATCATGTGACGATGCAGAGCAGATCTTATGATACCTGATTCGCGACCTTGTTGGTGCGTAGGTGTTAGTAGCTCGGCTATGCCTTCGCACTTACCGTGCGGTGTTATTATGGCACGTGGGACACGGTGTTCATGTGTGTTCCTTGGTGCTTTTATATCATAAAGCTGCGGTGAGAAGGTATTCCACGCATGATTGATGTTGTGGCGTGAGACCCATTATTATATTTGAGTAATGACTTTGGCGTGAGTCCACGACTTGATATATTTGCTTGTTTATTGTGAATCGTAGTTTTGTTATCATACATGTCTCCGCTTTATATAGACTACTATGATTCCATTTCTGATATTTTCGATTTCACATACTTGGTACTGTTATCGACCTCCTTGGCCGCGTTCATGCCGCAGGTTGAGGTACACCAGTCGTTGATCCTAGCTTTCAGGGTCACAGTTCAGCGTATGGGAAGCCCCGTTTCTCCGGAGGCTTATCAGTGGTATATTCCCCTGTCGTAATAGGTGTTTACATTCAGGGGTTTGGCGGGGCCCTGTCCCGCCATTGCTGTCGTATCTTTTCTTAGAGGTCTGTAGTACTGTTGTGGGCAGGGTTTGTAAAGAAAGGATTAAACTGTTCATTTTGAAAGAGTTGTTATTATTATTTATCGCCGGGCGGCAAGTTTTCTAAAGATAATTGTTATGCTTGTTATTTCATGTTGTTGTGTTATGTTCCGCTGATTTCTCTGATGTTGTATCACTAGGGTGCCCGGGGTAAGGCACCAGTCACGGGCCCGGGTTCGGGTCGTGACACTTTTCCTTAAGAAAACAAATCTTTCCTTCGTTCAAATTTATAAGTCTTGTGCTCTCACGTCTATTCTCTTATACATGTCCTGGAATTACGGGGTGTAACAACCCGGCCCGCCTGTAGGGCTCGATGTACTGTGGAATCTGTAGCAGAACCCAGCCCGCCTGTGGGGCTCGGTGTACTGTGGAATCATGTAGCATAACCCGGACCGCCTGTGGGGCTCGGTGCATATGGAGTAACCCGGCCTATGTTTAGGCTCGGTGTATCTCATAACATAACCCGACCTATTTGTAGGCTCGGTGTGTCCCATAACATAACCCGACCTATTTGTAGGCTCGGTGTATCTCATAACATAACCCGACCTATTTGTAGGCTCGATTTGTCTCATAACATAACCCAGCCTATTTGTAGGCTCGGTGTGATTTTCCTTACATAACATTTTAAACCACCTTTTCACTTCTTCTTATGTCGTTATAACAACTTCTCATAAAGCTATTATAACAACCTTTCATTTTAGAGAACTTAAGGCACTTTTATTTCTTATCACACTGGGGAAACTAAACCCAAGAGTACTATGTACATACATACTTAAAAAGAATCATAAAACTCCTTCTCTTTTAAATCAATAAATTTCTTCTATTTAAAAACTCAAGTAACATACTCTTTTGAAATCAATCTTCTTATCCTTTGAAATAAATCAAGAAGCCATACTTTTTAAATCAAGTCATTTCCACTTATAACATCAAGGCTTATAGTCTTAAAACCTCGTATCATATACTCTTTAAAGTCATGTCGCTTATACATATAAAATCATGTCATCTATACTTTAGAAATCAAGTCCCATAACTTGAAAAATAAAGTTTCATACACTTCCAAAACCAAGTAACTTATTCTCTTTAAAACCATATAACTTTCACTTATAAAATCAAGTCCCTTTTCACATATAAATTCCAGTCATTTTCAAATATAAAATCAACTTACTTACTTCAAATAAATCAAGACACATAGCTTTAAATCAAACCTCATAACTTCCTAACCATTCCTACCAACATCTCCCATAAGACTTGGTAAGGACTTAGGATAATTTAGACATACCTTTAACTTAAAATCAATAATGTGGATACTTCTTAACTTCTAAGAGTAGAAGGAATCATGAAATAATATCACATGGCTATTTCATACGTAGAATCATGCCAAAAGAAAGAAGAGGTTCACATACCTCGCGACGACTAGCGACAAGTTGCAAAATGCTCCAAAGTACTTCAACCTTGATAGCTATTCCACCTTTCAAGTATAATACGCTATACGTAGTACTTTAACCTATAATAACCATAATACGTCTATCAATTCCTAGCCTTTTTAAGGTAGAATAATACCAAGTGTAAAGTCTCTTATTCTACGGAAAATTGGGCAGCACTTCCTTTGTTTCTACGTACTTTTCCACCTTTTTCAAGGCCCGAAATCAATAACCAACACGCCACATTTAAGACTCAACAATTCAGCTAACCAAAGGGGATTACACGCCTAACATGACGTGTAAAATTCTGCCCCACAATTTAAAATAAAACAGTCCATAATCTTTAGGCAATTCTCGGCAATATCAAGGACAACAACAACATCTATTTATTTTCAATTCCTTTCTAATCCAAGTCGTTATCCAACATGTAATATATGTCATGATCAATTATAACGACTATATTCCTTTCCTTAAATAACATGCGACGATTATAACTAACAACTTTAATGGCTAGCATGCCAATTTCCGGTTTTAACATCTCAACATGATCCAAATCTTTTCAAACTTCATTCTATATAACACAGGCTCACTTATCAACTACTACAACATGTAATCTTCAATTACATTAAGAAAACGAAGACTATTACCTCAATAAGCCCAAATATATTCCAAGACTAAAAGTCGATCCTTAGCAACTTTAGCTCCTCTTCTTTACGTTCCAATCTACTCCAAGCAACCCTTAGAAGATTATGAAGAACTCCTCTTCAAGTTCCAACTCAAGTTATGAAAAATCCCTTAGGTTTTCATGTTGTGACTAACGTAAAAACGTATTTTTTCCGGGATTTTTGTGTTGAGATATCCTTATAATACCTCTAGGGATCTTAGGTTTGAATATTGGGATTTATAAAGCAAAATTGCAAAAAAAAAAATTCTCCTAAAGGAACCTTGGCCGAGAGCCTCAAGAACTCACACAAGTCTTGCCAATTTCACTAAGTGTTGGAATGTCTTGCTACTAGTAGAAGATAAATACTAAAATCAAGGGCTTGGATCAAGACAAATGTGTGGCTAGGATGAAGACAATTAAATATCTTGTGTCAACTTTGAGTAGTTGACTTGGTCAATTACCTCAAGCTTGATAATCCACTTAACCCTGGTCACTTGACCACTTAACCTTGGTCAATTTCGACCAAGCCCATGTGGGGGGGGGGTGACACGTGTCGCCCTCCTATTGGTCTAAAATATTCCATAATTCGTCAAAATATCGGAAACCTCGTGGGCCCCACAAAAACGTAAAATTTCTCTGGTGGGCCCCACGTATCCAACTCTGAAAATAAAATTCCGATATATTCTAAAAGTCTTAAATAATAAATTTCAGAATCCAATTCTCATTTAACGAACATTTTTCCTTCCCGAGGTTCGGAAGATTTTTCCTTTGGAAAACAAATCTTTCTTTTTTTCGAATTTTAAGGTCCTGATTCCTTACATACATTCTCTTAACCATGTTCTGGAATTTCTGGGGTGTAACAATTATCATGTCATGTAAATTTAGGGAAATGAACCCAAATTACTACGCACATCTATGCTTTATAAAAGAATCATTTCATGTAATAAATTCCAAGATACTAACTCTTGTAGTATCAAGGTACATCTTCTCTTTAAATCAATTAACTCGACTCCAATGCTTCCTAAAACTCTTACCAAAATCTCCCATAAGACTTGGTAAGGACTTTAGGAAGAATTTAGACATGCATTTAGTATAAAATCAACAAAACGAATACCCCTAACTTCTAGGAGTAGAATCACTTCTCTTTATAAAAAAATAAAGTCAAGTATACTTCATGAAACAAGTCATGTATACTTCATGAAACAAGTCATGTATACTTCAATAACAAGGCAAGTATACTTCAAGAAACAAGTCAAGTATACTCCAAATAATCATGCCGATAGAAGGAAGAAGTTCACATTCCTCGTTAACGGCTAACCAATACGACAAGTAGCAATACGTTTCAATGTACTTCAACCTTATCGTCTATTCCTCAAGCCAAGTAGAATATGCTACACGTAGTACTTCAACCTATAATGGCGATAGAACTTCTATCAATATCATACTTTCTAGTATAAGACTTATACCACATAATGGCCCTCTAATTCTACGAAAATTTGGGCAGCACTTCCTTTGTTTCTACGTACTTTTCCACCTTTTACAAGACCCGTATTCATCAATCAACACGCTACATTTAAGGCACAACCAATATTTAACCAAAGGGTATTACACGCCTAACTTGACGTGTAAAATTCTACCCCACAATCTATATAAAAACAGTCCACAATTCTACAACAACGAGGGTACAATGTGAAGCCTTTAACACCCTTATTCCTTAGGACTTTTATTAGCCATTTACTACATTAACCATGCATGTTAGGGGATGATTTTACAGCATAACAACACCCCAAAATAGTCCATAAAAATGACATCACAACGTCTAACAGTTTTAGGCAGTTTTTCGGCCAACAACAACTATAACAATCCGATAACTCTTTCCTTAATCCATTTTATTCCAATTCAAGTTCCAACACTTCTATATGTGATGTACCAACTTATCAACAACCATATTACAAGTTTGGATAATGACAACAATAACCAATGAAACCAATGGCATAAAATTGCCTCAACTCGACCAAGAACATATCTATCACATACACATCTTATTTTCCATTTCTTCCTTAACATAAATTCATCCCTTAAAAATAAAAATAAGTAATATCCAATTACTGCGAAGGAAGAAGAATCATTACATCATTTTTAGCCTTAAAAACGTCAAAAACAGTCCTTATTATATTGGTCCGCAGTTTTCGTTTCGCTCCACTTCTTCAAGTTTCAATCACATACATGTGAACCCTATGAACTTATACACAACTTCACTTTGTATTTCATTTCCAAAAAGTTGATAAACTTAGGGTTTCACCCTCTCTATTCTCGGCCCACACCTTGTTCTAGGGGTTTAAGGGGTTATCTTTGCTTAGCACTTCATTAGGGAGGTTAGTCTTGAGTTTGAGGATTTATCATCAAAGATTGCACAATTTTGTACTCCAAAAGTGGCCCTTGGTCGAGAGCAATGTATGAGATGGAGTGTGATATTTGGCTAAGTGTTGGCTAAGTCTTGCACTCCCTCTATGTATATAGATACATATCCAAGTAGCAAGACAAGTAGAGTGGGACCCACATGGCCAACTTGTCCAAATGTCTCACAAATATCTAGCCAAGTCTACCAAAATATCTAAGGTCAAATAGTCAAAGTCTTCCAAGACCAAGACAAGTGGGGGGGCACGTGTCACCCTCTCATTGGTATAAAAATATTTCATCTCCCAAAAATCCATAATTGGCCAAAATATCTCAAAATATTATGGGCCCCACAAAACCGTAAAATTTTCCCGGGGGCCCCACGTGACCAAATTCGAGCTTAAAAATCCATAAATCCAATATATTCCAAAAGTCTCAAATACCAAATTTGAGAACCAAATTCCAATTAATAAACCTTTTCCTTCACAAATTCCAATTAATAAACCTTTTCTTTCACAAATTCCCGATATTTTTCCTTAAGAAAAGTAATCCTTCTTTCTTTCCAAAATTCAAATCTTATTTCCATACGTACGTTCTCATCTCAATCTCTTGGAAATACGGGGTGTAACAGGGTTCCCGTCATGGCCCTCCGATTTAGGTTGTGACAAACTTAGTATTAGACCAAGTTGTGTCGTAGGAATGTCTATGAGTCATGTCAAGTAGAGTCTCATTTATGGGTGTATAGTGCGGCACACTTATAAACAGGTGTCTATAGGGAATAAGATTGTCTCATTCCTTCATAATCTAGATCGTGCAATAGAGCCTAGTCTTAAGAAAATTTGTTCCTAATCTTATTTTCCTGTTTGAAATTGCAGCGATGTATATGACGAGAGAGACTCGGGTTAGTAAGAGTGTAGGTATTGCTGTGAGGGAAGATAATAGACAGGTACTGTCCGCTGGTATGGGTGAGAGGGCTACGAAAGTAGTAAAATGAGGTGTAAGTTACACTATTGAGTCAGACCTGTCGGAGATCATGGTTTCTATTGAGGAGGACCCATCCGAGGATCCATATTAGTCACCTACTCGAGCATTTTCAGTTCTGCCAATGGAAGATTGGGTGAGGGGAGTTCTGACCTCATCGAGACCCTTAGTTTCAGTATCGGGCCCTGTTGACCATGGTATGAGTAGAGCAACACAGGGAATGGCACAGCCGAGTTCCCATCGGGCTCAACACTATGTCAGGGTATTTATCAACACTAACTCTTTTGAGGGTTCAGATAGTCCACAGTCTTGGAAATCCGTCAATCAAGGCTTGCATGTGTATGTCATGAAATACAAGGAGAAAGAAGAGAGTAGTCAGGCTAAGAGGATGAGAGTATTTGATAAATATAGGAGGGTTCCGCTCTGAAGTGTGCCTGATCAAGACTCACAGATAGGACCGAGACAAGACAGTACATGTACATTAATCCATTTATTGAAATTGCTTATATATACATATTTTTGTGAACCCAAAAAGCAACTTATTATTTGTTATAAGGTGATTAAGATAGATAAGACCTCGAGATTAAGCCCATAAAAATAAGTGAGCTGACAGTTTTCGTAAGTTATGGAGAGGCCGGTATTTGAGTGGAATCAGAGGAGTTTACTATTAAAAAACACTTAGGAGATATGGAATACCGCCCTGGTAGCAGAACAAGTGAGTTAAATAATAGGAGGTAAGAGAATCATGTTTAAGAATATAGTCAACATGTAAGTGACTCCCATTCGTTTTCTATTATGGAGTCTAGAGCCATAAGAGTATACTTTTTCTATGTTAGATATCTTATAAGTTGGATAGGAGTTAGTCCTATATTCTAATATTACTAATTTAAATAACCCACCTTCTAAACCCGATCTTCTGAAATATTAACAAAGAGGTCATAAGATACGTTTAAGATAAAAGGGGCATCGAGAATTCCTAAGGTATTCTTGAATGCGCTGTGGAGCGTATGTGTTGTCACTTCTTCTATTCGCCACTACGACAACATGCGTATACTTTGTCTCTACATGCATGATGTAGTTAGAAATCACGATAGGGTATCGAATGTATGTTAAGGATTTGGTAGGTCAAATACGAGTTATGGCTAGTTGAGGCTTGTTGAGATGATACGTTATATTATGGGACCCTATGAGGCATGTCTTGTGTTTTTTGCTGTTGGACAAGTTCTGGATAGTCCGGTTTACAGAGAAGACTCTGGCGAAATCTCGGGAAACCTTTTAGAGTACGTCATATTTTGTATACGCCTATACATTCAAGGATGAATGTTTCTAAGGGGGAAGGACGTAACACCCCGTACTCTCAAGTTAGAATGTGTCGTAATGAACTAATTGAAATACCCCATATTTTTGGGATATGGTTTGAACTGCTCGACATATTTACGCAGACTCGAGCCACGGAGAATTTTAGTTATATTCAATTATGCGAATAAATAGTTAGTGTATAAATAGATGAAGTCTCGAAATGAGTTAAGACTTAAAAGTGTGACGACGATGGTTGAAAATAATATTTTTTGTGTGTGCCAAAAGAGGCTATGGACTAGTGCTATATCACATGATTATGATAATGAGTATGTGAAGTGTGTTAAAATGATTATTATTTAAGTGAATTAAGATCAAGAATTAATTACTATATTATCGATCAATGATTAAAGTGGTTAAGTATTGTGTTAGTGGATAAAGTTTAAAGTTGTTGAGTAAGCGTGGAACAAGGAAAAAGGTATCAAATTAGTACACATGTAACAAGGGAAAAAGGACAATTATAGAACCTTAGTACACGTGTTAAATTTCATTTTCACATCAATTAGAGACATTTCAACGAGTCATTAGCTAAAGGGATAAGAAATGACTATCAACTAATAAAACAAGAATTTATTGGTTCTACCTATATATCATTTTTTTTGGAAACAACCAGGATAAAATGGTGTTAGCTTTACGGTCCAGAAGGGAAATGATACTAAGTTTCTATTTTAAGTAGATGTTGAGCTCAAGAAAGGATGCAATCTTCCATCTATTTCCAATTGGAGATTTCTTCATTATGAAGTAAAGTGTAAAGAGCTTAGTTCTTCTAATTCATAACGTGTGTTGCATGGAATATTCAAGAGGTTGTTGAAGGATCTACATCTAAGGTATGTTAAAGATACTCTTCCTTCTTTTGGCATGATCAATATGTAAGCGAACGTAAACGAATGTCCATCCAAAGTAACTCTACTCTTGAAATCTAGAAATGTATATATACTTCACTTTATTGAATTTTTTTGTTGATTCATGTGTATATTGTCTTATTGACTCATAATGAAAGATCTGTTTATATGTTAGTTCCATAATGTTAATCAGAGGTGCGACGACCTTACGTCACTCCGATAGACTCAGAGTGTCTTGGTATAATTCATGCATTATATACATGTATATACCATGACCTCACAGGCATTATATATGTTATATGATATGTATATGTTGTATGGAAAAGGTTATGGCGTTATATATGCACCACCCCCTGATCAACTGGTATATGATGATGATTATGCCCACATAGGCTAATATGATACGATGGGATGCCCACAAAGGCTTGATAGTGTTATATACGCATATATATGTATGACCAAACGTTATATACGTACATGTATGATACTTATGCATATTATGGCCCTCAAAGTTATTTAGTGCAGGTTGTGTTACACCCC
Source organism: Przewalskia tangutica (assembly GCA_029844215.1). Lineage (NCBI taxonomy): Eukaryota > Viridiplantae > Streptophyta > Magnoliopsida > Solanales > Solanaceae > Przewalskia > Przewalskia tangutica. Next base: position 24,742,647 of record CM056720.1, on the reverse strand, counting down.
GTAATCCCAGGACATGTATATAAGAACATACGTATGAAATCAGGACGTTAAGATTTGAGACTTGAAAAATTTATCGGAATTATGGAATTGTCGGGAAATGAAATACTGCGACGAATGGGAGGGTGACACGTGTCACCCCCTTGGATGGTCTTGGACGAAATAGACCAAGGATAGATGTTATACCCCGTAGTTCCAGGGTATGTATGTGGGGATGTACGTACGAGAATACGACAGAAATTTTTGAAAGAAAGAAAGATGTGAATTTTTCACGAAAAGTTCCATTTGTGAAGAAAAAGGTTCGTTAGTGGGGAATTGGATTTCAGATTTGGTATTCGGACTTCTTGGATTATATTAGAATTTTGAGATTTTATTTTGGAAATGGTCACGTGGGCCCACGGAGGAATTTACTTTTGTGGGCCCGCTTTGTTTTGAGGTTTCCGCATTTTGGATATTTTCGAAGACGAAATATTTTGGACAAATCGGGGCGACACGTGTCACCCTCGCGAGGCCATGTGGCGAAATGGTGTGACAGTGGCAGCCACTTGTCACCTACTCACTGGCCGATTTTGGCCTTGACACTGTAGCCTATTTCGTTGGCCATGTGTTGTGGTGGGACCCACACACACATGGCCCAATCTTGACCACCCACCTTGCAGTGATCTTGGCCCTTGACTCTTCTATATATACCCCTTAGCTTGAAGAGTATTTCTTCAACACTCAAAGCCTTTCAAGGCAAAATACTCCTCCCTTTTTGTGGTTTCGCCCCACCCTCCTCTTGTGTAGAATACCTTGTGTATTGTGGTATAATTCCAAATACACTAGCCTAGTATCCCTAGTAGTATTCGAGTTGTTTTAATACTTGGGCAGGAAATACTACTTTATCCGCTAATGAAATGAAACCCTAGAAAATCTTCATGCTTGGTTGAAGTATTTAGAGAAGTTGTTTAGAAACGTATAAGGGTTTCTTGGAGCGGGTTGGAGCATAAGGAATTGGAGCTAAGCGTTGCTCAGGATCGACATATAATCTTGGATAATTTTGGGCTTATCGAGGTAATGATCTATGTCCCCCTATTGTAATTGGATATTACATATTGTAGTAATATATAGTTGAGCATACTATATATAGAATGAGTATTAAACTATATTTACATGAAATTTGTATTTACGAGATCGTTGTATTATTGTGGAGTAGAATTGAACACGTCAGGTTAGGCGTATAATCCACAGGAGTTGTTGGCACAGTAGCGCTGGATAGGAGGAGAGATTTATGTGATAGCGGGGAGGTCTTTGCGAATTTTCTGTAGAATCGAGGCATTACTTAAGTATTCTACGAAGAGAACTAGAGATTGATAGATATATTGTGGCCTTTTAGGTGGATCTTCTACGCGCGACATACTTGACTTGTGGCTTAAGCTAAAGGTATGTGATTCTTCCTATACTCTTGAGCATGATTGTTGTAAACTATATAGTACGGTAGACGTACGTATGTGAAATGGATTTTGTTTTGTTTAAAACATAAAGTGTTATAATGGCTTTATGGGAAGTTAGTTATAACGACTTTATGAAAATAAAAGAAAGATTTGGTTTTGACTGTAAAACGACTTGATTTTGAAAGTTAAGAGACTTGATCTTGAAAGACAAGAGACTTGACTTATAACGACTTGTTTTTTTTTGGAAAAAGAGAAGTAACTTGATTTAAGTATAGGTTACTTGTTTTGAAAAGAGTAAAGTTATTTGGGTTTTAAAGAACACTTGTTGTTGTTTTAAAGAAAACCACTTGGTTTTAAAAAGGTATAGAGTACTTGATTTTAAAAATCTTATAAAGATTTTCTGAAGGTGTAGTAATTTGGTTTAAAAAGGGAAACGTGTTTTAATACTACGAGTATTAGTATCACGTGGCTTTACGAAAAAGAGGTCTTTTTGAAAGAATGAAAGTATGTAGTATTTTGGGTTTGAAACCCGGATTGTTGACAAAAATGTATGTATGTTGAACTTGCCTATGCTTGTCGTGATAGTCTTTGATGTGCAAGTGTTTTGTTGATGTCTTCGTGACTCTGGGAGGGCGGTTATCCGATTGATTGTTGGACATCTTGACGCGTTGGATTTTCCACAGTATCGCGTCCACTGAGTATCATCTTGTTATTCCTTCGACATGCCGACGTGATGGATGTTCCACGTCGCCCGTGAGGATGGTTTCATGGCCATGACTTCCGAGTGAGATGCCGGCATGCGGTCATTGTGAGGTTCAGATTGTTAGTCCATGGACCGCTAATCCATGAAGCTTGCCGCGATGACGAGCGATCACGCTTGATTTGTATGCGTGTGGTTCGTGCACACTTTAGATACTTGTTACGGTCATTTCGTGTATCGGTAGCCTGCGGTAGATAGCTTGAGATACTTGCCTCGGTCATATCTCGTGAGACGGTTGGCTAGGGTACGTTAGCTTTGGTACTTGCCTCGGCCAGTTGCGTGGCTAGCTTTTGGATCTGGTAATTAGCTTCCGTACCTTGCCCGTGAAGTTTTATGACTAGCTTTTGGATCTGGTATAGAGCGATTCTACTTGGCCCGATCGGTTTGATGACGCAGGCAGGATCTAGTGTTCAGGTTCACATATGGGTGTTGTTTTACATCATGCAAACGATGAGGAATGAGTTCCACGGGCATGAGTGATATTATGGGCGTGAGACCCATAGTTATGTGTGAGTGATTATTCTGGGGATGTGCGTCCCCTTACTTGGCATAACTGTTTACTTATCGCAAAAGGTTTTATAAAATGATGAAATGTGATTTCATTACAGTATTTTTCAGTTTCACATACTTGGTACCTGTTGTACTGACCTCCTTCGGGGGGCTGCGTTCATGCCGCAGGTAGAGGTACATCGGTTGTGGATCCTCGCTCATAGGATCTCAGTTCAGCGTATTGGGAAGCTCCGTTTCTCCGGAGGCTTATCTTTTGGTATGTTTCCCTGAGTTGTAGGTTCTTGTACATTCGTGGTATGGCGGCCCGTCCCGTCATAGTTGTTGTTACATTCTTAGAGGTCTGTAGTACTGTTGTGGGCAGTGTTGTAAAGGATTGTAACTGTTCGGTTTTATATATACGCATGAAGGCGACCGTTTTGGTTGGCCTATTTTCTTATGATGTATCTTGTTTCCTGTTTAAGTTTTTATTTCCGCTGATTTTCTCTGATGTTATATCACTAGGGTGCCCGGGGTAAGGCACCAGTCACGGGCCCGAGGTCGGGTCGTGACAAAAGTGGTATCAGAGCAGTTAATCCTCGGAAGGTGTCTACAGACCGTGTCTAGTAGAGTCTTGATTATCGGTGTGTTGTGCACCACATCTATAATCAGGAGGTGCGCAGACATTTAGGATAGTTTCCATTCTTCTCACTCTGAGATCGTGCCTTAGAGCTGTGTTGTAAGTTGGACTCCTTCTGGCGTATTCTTTTCTGCCAGTTATGCCTCCACGTAAGGCAACCAGAGCCCGAAGGCAAGTCACCGAGGAGGCGCTAGTAGTATACTGAGGAGTACGAGGCGCAGCCGGTCATTACTGAGATAGTGCTTGACGGCGAGTTTGTAGCGACGCCGCCAAGCAGAAGTTAGGGCGCGCAGATGGCTGCGAGACCACTGCACGAGCCTCCGTCACGGCGTGGAGCAGGGGAGATGGGTTACAAGGAGATGGCCCAGTTACTAGCCAGGATCGCGGCCAGACATGAGGATAGGTGTCACACCCCGAACCCCGGGCCCGTGACTGGTGCCCTACCTGGGCACCCTTCTACCTTAACAATACAAGTAAACTGCGGAAATTAAATAACACCTTTTTTTTTTTTTTTTAAAACAACCGTACGTGCAAGGGCAAAGCCGATGCGCGCCATATATACATAAACAAAAGACACTACACCGTACATAAGTCCAATCCCACATATGAATACAGACCTCTAGGAGTTAAACTGAACTATGATGGGACAAGGCCCCGCCGTACCCAAAACTATACAAAGCACATCTTGAAGGACATATACCAAAGATAAACTCCGAATAGAAGGAGCTTATCCAAAACCACAGCGAGATCCTACACTGCCGATCACCGAATCTGCGTACCTAAACTGCGGCGTGAACGGCTCAAGGAGGTCAAGACGAAGAATGTACCAAGTATGTGAGCGATGAAATCGTAATAAAATCATAGCGATCTAAATAACACGGAGACATGTATGATATCCAACCTACGATATAACATAAGCGATCATATCAAGTCGTGACGCAGCCTCAAAGTCATTACTCAATATAACCATGGGTCTCACGCCCATAATATCAATCATGCGTGGAATTCTTCCTCACCGTGATCCGTGATGTAATAACACCAATAAGGATACATGAACACCAAGTCCCACCGTGTCCTCAATACCTCGTGGTCCCGTGCCCCTAATCCCACCTCGTAAAGCATGACCAAAGGGTAACACAAACAAATCCGGGACATATATGATAATCAAAATACAACACATTGTGCCTTACTAACAATGAGAGTAAACAGAGTATCCTTACAATATAAACCAGAAGCTCATGATCAAGCGGGACCATCCGCGCAGATCATTTAGCAATCCTATTCTGGGACTATTTCACCCGCATAGGTCGCGTGGACCCGCGTGAGGTATTCCTCGCATAGGTGGACCCGCCGCACGGGACTATTTCACCCGCATAAGCCCTTTCGGACCCGCATGAGGTATTCTCGTGATAGGACTATTTCACCCGCATAAGCCCTTACGGACTCGCATGAGGTATTCCTCGCATAGGTCGGACCGCCCGCGTGAGACTATTTCACCCGCATAAGCCCTACGGACTCGCGTGAGGTATTCCTCATCGTGGGTAGCAAATCCACGCATTATGCAAATGCCACAAACCCGGAATGACCGAACGACCGATATACCAATAGCACACAACCGGCTATTTCCAGCACACATAGGCAATTCTCAATTAACAAGCCCAAGTACTTATCACGGCATACTTAGACAAATTCTCAATTTATCAAGCCAAAGTACTAATCAAGGCATACATAGAATGGTTCTCTTTTAACAAGCCAAAGTACTTATCAAGGCATACTTAGAATAATTCTCTTTTAACAAGCCAAAGTACTTATCAAGGTACACTTAGACAAATCCTCAATTTATCAAGCCAACGTACTAATCAAGTTATACATAGAATAATTCTCTTTTAACAAGCCAAAGTACTTATCAAGGCACACTTAGAATAATTCTATTTTAACAAGCCAAAGTACTTATCAAGGCACACTTAGACAAATCCTCAATTTATCAAGCCAAAGTACTAATCAAGTTATACATAGAATAATTCTCTTTTAACAAGCCAAAGTACTTATCAAGGCACACTTAGAATAATTCTCTTTTAACTAGCCAAAGTACTTATCAAGGCATACTTAGAATAATTCTCTTTTAACAAGCCAAAGTACTTATCAAGGCACACTTAGACAAATCCTCAATTTATCAAGCCAAAGTACTAATCAAGTTATACATAGAATAATTCTCTTTTAACAAGCCAAAGTACTAATCAAGGCATACATAGAATGATTCTCTTTTAACAAGTCAAAGTACTACGTACATACATTCCTTTATAAAAGACTCCTTTCTATGTAAAGCCCCAAGATACTAACACCCGTAGTATCAAGGCGTGTCTATTTTTCAAAGTAAGTTACTACACTTTTAGAAAACTCATTTCAAAGCTTGAAATCAAGTAACTCCAAATTTTCACAATCTAGGCAACTTATGCCGATTTAATCAAAATAGACAACTTTCTAAACCTTCCATAAAGCCGTTATAACCAACTTCCCATAAAGCCGTTATAACCCTTTATGGTTTTAGGCGTATCCATTCCTTCAATAACCAAGAGACTTATACTATTAAAACCAAGTATCACATACTTACAAATCAAGTTCTTAACTTTCAAAATACTTCAAGTCTCTTAATAGTTAGAAAACAAGTTTTCTTCTACTTTTTAAACCTCAAGTAACTTCACCCTTAACGCAAGTTACTTCTCTTAAATCATGTCATTTCTCCTCTTTTAAATCAAATAAGTAAATCACTCCTTTGACTCCCCTAAAGTCATTATAATGACCTTTAGGTTTTAGAACTAAGGCACTAGCCAAAAGATTTGGAAACCACTTCCTTTCCAAGTCTCTATGTACTTTAAGAAAAATACCTTCACTTTTAAGAATCCAAACTTCCCTAAGGAAATGGATTATACTACTTACAATTTAAACATCAAGGAAGTACATAGAACAATTTCTATTTTAGGCAATCCAAATACAAGCAAGGAATGGACCGTTCGAGTAGAACTTACTTTCTTTATTCTAAGGAATCATGCTAGAAGGAGATAGTTCACATACCTTTTCGCTAATATCCACAAGCTGCCGAATACGCCACGCAGAAGTGTCAACCTATAATGGTCACAACAAGACTATCAACTTCTAGTCTCTACGTAGAATAATACTAAGTATACGGTCTCTAATTCTACGGAAAATCGGGCAGCACCTCCTTTGTTTCTACTTACTTTGCCACCTTTTTCAAGGACGAATACAATAACCAACAAGCCACATTTAAGGCTCCAAACAACAACCAAACAAAGGGGATTACATGCCTTACAATACGTGTAAAATTCCGCCCCACAATTCATACGAAATAGTGAATATGCCAAAAGCCATTCTCGGCCAACCTCTAGAACAACACTAAGTCTTTTTCAATCCTTCTTACAATTCCAAGTTCTAAGGTCTAACATGTTATATAGTCTAGACAACTTCAACAACTACAATTTCCTTCTTTATACAACATGCGACGCTTAGACTAATAATCGACTAGAATTGAAATCTTAAAGTTAAACATGCTAGATTTCAGATTAGGGTTCCAATTGCCAATACACATATCAAACTTCATACTATATAACACATGCTTGCTAAAATCCATAGCTACAACAATAAGTAAGTCTTAACTACTAAAACGACAAAGTTTATACCTTTATAAGCCCTTAAAATTTCCAAGATTCCAAAGTCGCGCCTTAGCAATTCTTAGCTCCTTTCCTTAGGTTCCAATCCGCTCCAAGCACTCCTTAGAGGCCTATGAAGAACCCATCTTCAAGTTCCAACTTTAAAGTCAAGAACTCCTTAGTTTCCGCCATGACTAACGTAAAAATGTGTTTTTTCCGAAATCTTTCTATTGAGATAACCTTACAATACCCTTGGGGACATTGGGTTAAAGTCTTGTGGCTAATGGATCAAAAACTAAATTTTTTTGTGTGGGAATTATAGTGAACCCGAGAGCTTCCTTGAAGAACACAAGGTTCTCTAATTTTTCTAAGTGTTAAATGGCAAGTCTTGCACTAGTATTAACCTTATAACACACAATGGAGGGCTTAGACTTAAACAAATGTGAGGCTAGGATTAAAATCACATGGATCAAGCCTAAGTGGCAAGTTGACTAGTCAATTATGTCAAGCTTTGAAGACTTATCTTCCAAGAGGTTCAATGACCATAATACCCCTCCTCTAATTCGACCAAGACCACTTATGGGGGTGCCACGTGTCGCCTTCTCATTCGTCCATAAAATTCCGTAACCCTCGTGGGCCCCACAAAAATGTAAAATTTCCTCGGGTGGGCCCCACATGACCAAATCCGTAAAAATAAATTTCCATCATGTTAACAAGTTCCATACTTTTCAAATAATGTATTTTGAGAATCCAATTCTCAACAACGAACATTTTTCCTTTCCGACGTTCGGAAGATTTTTCCGTCGGAAAAACAATTCTTCCTTTCGTACTAATTTCCAAGTCTTGTTTCCTTACGTACATTCTCTTTTACATGTTCTGGACTTACGGGGTGTAACATTCTTCCCCCCTTAGAAACATTCGTCCCCGAATGTTCTTAGTCGGTTATCAAGCTATACAAACTCCGGCATAAACTCTATACTATGCCTATTAATCAAAACTACACAAGACCAACGATGCCACACATGGCCACCACATAACATACGTAAACATAATAATGGACCTTCCGTCCGTGGTCCCTTCTCACAAAACTTGAAGGTTACAGTCTTCCCAAACGCGGGATCCTTAGAGGTTCCTTTCTTTCCTTACTTGTCATACTTTCTCGTACTTTCAAACTTATCTAGTACACGTACATATTCTCAAATATTGTTTCTGTTCTCCAATCCTTGGAGTTACTAATCAAACCTGGCCATTATGCTACTTGAATTTCCTGCTAAGGCTCTCCTCGGTCCTTACGACCTAGTTCCGGTGGAACGCGTCCACAAACCCGTACAACGATTATCTAAACTTGGGCCTGACATCCCCAGGACCCTACCACATAACGGGACCATTTCTAACTGACATCACCCCATTCCAAACTATCGACTGACCCGAAATGAGTCCATAACCCGACTCATCGTCACGCTTAACTTCTCATTCTTAGTCTGAAATAAATCTCTCTTATCTCAAGGTACTTCTTACCCTATCCCCTATTCACTAGAGGTTCGTCACATAAGCCAAAGTATTTCTACTGTACAATCTTCCCTATTGGTCTTACACTGTCATGGGGCAATTACAACTTGTGAACTTTATACAACTATAGTCTCAGTTCACCTATCATTCTTGTCAACATTCTTACTTCTCACTTACTAATCAAAGTATCCCTACCTCTGGGGTACTATCACTTATGTCACGACCCGTTCCGGGGCCCGTGACTGGTGCCTTACCGGGGCACCCAAGTAGTCATACATCAGAGTAATCAGCGGAAATATAAAGCAAGACATGAAACAGTTTATAAAATAAGACATACGCTTTATGAGAAAACATCGCTTTCGGCATATATATATAAATGTGGTTTAGCGATTACATCCGACATCGCATAACATGACTACAAACCTCTAAGGAAATATACAACTATGACGACGGGGCCCCGCCATACCTCGATCAGACAAAACTATCTACAACAGGAGATCATACCCAAAAGTAGAGCCTCCTAAAAGATGGAGCTCACGACACCAACGTAGAGATCCTAAGAATGTGGATCTAGCACTGCTTGCCACCTCACTGATGAACGCAGCCCCGGGCGAGGTCAAGACAACAGTACTAAGTATATGAAACTTGTAAAATACTTAAATGAAACATATCATTTAAAAATAGTTTTGCAAGTATGTATGAAACAACCAAGGAAACCGCATAAGTGCCACATCACAAACAAGAGCGTGATAGGTAAACGAATGTGTCTTTTCTAGGTCGCGAATGATCGGCAGGCCAATTGCGTAGTATCACCATGCAAGCCTAATCTCGACTCCGTAGTCCGCGTAGGCCAATCACATAGCCCGCATAGTGGTACATAACCCCGCATCGAGGGTAGCTACTCGGCATCGCCCCGACTCGTCGTCCGCATGGCCACATAGACCGCATGAGGTATAACCCCGCACACTAACACGAACTCCCGTAGCTCGCATAGGTCCCTTGGACCCGCATGAGGTATTCTCGAATCATGGTCCTGCATCACCGAAGTCTACCCCGCGTCGGAGGCGCCAACCCCGTAATATGTCAAGAGGTGAGTGATGCTACACTAACCTAACAGCTTATCGTTAAACAACATAAGCACAACAAGAATACTCTTTTTCACAAACGTTACAAGACACTAACACACATAGCATCATATCATGTCTACTTATCAAACCATCTTATTATTCTTTTCACAATTCAATATAAGTCTGTTATAAACACATAGGCAAACTGTTTCTTTTATCAATCTTAAGTGGTTATACTTAACTCCCCATAAGGCTAGTATAACTCTTAAGATTCTGTTTAAAAACCAATTAGTTCTCTTCTGTTTAAAAATGATTCAGTATTCTTTTGAAATGCTTTCAGATCTTTATTATTCAGGCTTAAGCCGTGAGGCATTGCCGTAAGTGTTATTCAGGCTTAAGCCGTGAGGCATTGCCGTAAGTATTATTCAGGCTTAAGTCAAAGACATTGCCGTAGTTATATTTTAGTTAACACATGTACGTCTACCGTACTATATATATTGTAAAATATCATGCTTTAGGAAGAATCACATACCTTCTCAGCGAAAACCACCGCCAAGTCAATATGTCGCGCAGAGAGTCACCTATAATAGTCACAGATATCTATCAAAGACTACTCAAGGTCATTCTAAACAGAGGGTTCACAATTCTACGGAAAGTCGGGCAGCACTTCCTACCCGGTGAGCTATATAAGTTCATCGTGAAAACAAATCCTATGTAAGTACATTGATTATTCTTCTTTAAACCCTTCTACTGTGGTAATACCAATTCTATTCTGTGATATTCTTCTAAGTATTTATACTTATTCTTATACTACAACAAGATATATTCTCTAATTCAAAAGAGGGTTAGGATTAGTTACCTCGGTAAGCCCAATAATATCCTAGAAAAAGTCGCGCCTGAGCAAGGTTTTGCTCATAAGTTGTAGGCTCCAATGAAACCTTAGAAGTTATTCACAACTTCTACTAAGTACTAAGGTATTTGGGCTAGGGTATTTTGGGAATTATAACAATACAAGAAGGCAACTTTTCGACCAAGGGAGGGGGGGTATATTTCGGCTAGGCTAGGGGGGGTAGGCCTCGCCAAACTTCACAAGTGGAGGGGAGGTGTTGGACGAAAAGGCTTAAGGAGAGGAGAGGATTTTCAAGACTTGAAAGATTTGTGGATGAAGAACTCTTCATCTCTAAGGGTATTTATAGGTCAAGAAGTGGCCAACCAATGGCCAAGATTAAGACAAGTGCAAGGCAAGTGTAGGTGAGGATTAACTATACACAAATATCCTACCAACTCCTTGACTTGTCCACAAGGCACAAAAAACGTGTTCTCCATAGTCCAAATCGTCCAAATGGACGATTTCAAGTCCATCAAGTGGAGGGTGACACGTGTCGCCCTCCCGTTGGTCCAAAATGTTTCGTCTCTCTAAAAATCCGCAAAAATTAGAAATGGCATAGCCGAATTTACCCTACGAAGTCGTGGAAACGTTTCGTCGGAAAAGTATTCGTTTTGTGAGTTGTGCCCAAAAAAACGTTTTGCCTAAACTTTAAGGCTAGACTTTTTATGCGTATTCCCTTACGTACATACTGCGGAAATACTGGTATAACATTCTCCTCGCCGAAACATTCGTCCGAATGTTCCTTCCAAGACGATTAACGATAAGATTCTTCATAACTAAAGCGGTTGCAAATGCCACACAAGGCCACGTAACAACACTTGGCGAAACGATAACGAAAATTTACAAGTAGGAAAGTGAATTACACGGAGGTGTGGGAATAGGTGAGGATATACGCCTCATGTCCTCGCCGGCTTCCACGCCATCTCCTCCACGAGCTCGTTCCGCCACAAGACCTTGACGGAAGCCACGTCCTTGGTCATGACGCCTAACTCGACGATCGACTATCGCTATGGGAATCTCTCATACGATAAACCCTCGGTCACTGGACATCGCCAATCGGGTGTACCACTAGATGGATCCCGATACATCTCGCCGGCATAGATACGTGAAAAAGCGGATGCACCGCCTCGGATCGGACGGCAGATCCAACTCATAGCAACCTTGCCTACCTGCGGATAATCTGAAGCGCCCAATGTACTGAAATTTGAGTTTCCTTCTTCCGAATCTCATCACACCGCCATGGGTGACACCTTTAGGAAAACCCAATCATGAACCTCGAACTCAAGATGCACGGCGATGATCTGCGCATCGACTTACGCCGACTACGAGTCGATAGCGCCTCGGATAAGCTTCACCTTATCCATCACTCTTTGTACCAAATCTGGTCCCACTAGCCGCACTCGCCCACATCGAACCAACCTATAGGCGATCTGCACTTCCTCCCATACAAGGCCTCGTAAGGCGCCATCCGAATCGGAGTGGTAGCTATTATTATCGCGAACTCAACTAGAGGCAAATGATCCTCCCAACTACCATGAAGTCAATAACACGGGCTCGCGGCGTATCCTCGAGAGTGCGGATAGTGCGCTCTGCTGTCGCTGCTCGTGGATGAAATGCGATTACTCGTGCTCACTGCGTCCACTAAACCCCTCTGGAAGGACCTCGAAGTTAGCGTGGCGGGCTCCACATGCGATATGATCAGTAGGGACTCCATGCGATCGACGATCTCTCGGATGTAAAGTCCGCATAATCCTCGGTGAAAGGTCGTCCTGACGGGAAGAAAGTGGGCTGATTTCGTCAGCCTGTCGACGATAACCCATATAGAATCATGTCTCCTCTGAGTGCGAGGTAATCCTGTAATGAAGTCCATGTTGATTACCTCCCACTTCCAGGTCGGGATCTCAATCGTCTGTAACAAACCACCAGGCCTCTGGTGCTCTACCTTCACCTGCTGACAACACGGGCACTGAGCTACGAACTCTGCAACGTCCTCTTCAAGCCATCCCACCAATACGGATCTAAGGTCGTGGTACATCTTGGTCGACCCGGATGGATGAAACGCTTGGCGTGTGCTTCCCAAGAACTGCTGCAAGTCACGAAACATCTGGAACACGATGCGCCCTCAAACCTTAGCACCCGTCGGTGCTACCTCAAAAGGACCGCGCCCTGCGAAGAGTCGTATCACGATATCGAATCAAAGCCGGATCCTCGAGCTGTTGCCTCTTCACCTCGCCGGCGATGGAAGACTCGGCAACCTCACGAACTCTAACCCCATCGCTATCGGAATCAATCAAGCGGACACAAGGCTCGCTAAGCGATGCAAATCACGAACCATGTCCCTCTGCTCTAGCTGCACATCCGATAGGCTCCCATCGACCTACGACTAGGCATACGCCTGACATTGGCCTTCCGGGTGAGTGCGGGATATCAACATCGTAATCCTTAAGCAACTCTAACCACCGTCTGCGCCGTGAAGTTCAGCTCCTACAGGTGAAGATATCTTTGGAGGCTCTTGTGGTGCGTATAAATATCCACGTGAACCCATACAAATAGTGCCTCCAGATCTTCAAAGCGTGAATCACGGTGCGACTCCAAATCATGGGTGGGGTAGTTCCTCGTGTTTCTTGTTTGTCGGGATGCATATGCTATAACCCTGCCATGCTGCATCAACACACATCCCAACCCAATGCTGACGATCACAATACACGACATAACCATCCGACCTGCGGAAGTAAAGCGAGGCGGTCGTCGGTCTCTCTTTCGAACTAGAAACCACCTCACAAGCATCGATCCCATCAAACTTGGCGCATACGAGTCGGCCTAGTCAATGGTGCGAGAGATAAAGCAAACTTCTCTACGAACGCCGATAATATCCTGCAAGGCCCGAGCTGCGAACCTCTGCCGGAGTAGTAGGTCTAGGCAAGTCATCGCCGATCTTGGCGTATCCTCGAATGCCATCGGCCCGACGATATGCCCAAGAAACGCCGCGAAGTCAACAAAACTCACATTTGGAAAACTTGGCGTACAACTGCTGGTCTGGAGAAGCTGTCACGATCCTCAAATGATCCGCGTGCTCTGCTCTGGCGAGAATAAACCAAGATATCATCAATGAACACTATCACAAGCGTCCAAAAATGGTTTGAACACTCGGTTCATCAAATCCATGAATACCACGGAGCATTGGTCAACCAAAGACATGACCACGAACTTCATAATGCGTCTGGGTCTGAATGCGATCTAGGGACATCCACCTCTCGACTCACACTGATGATAGCGATCGCGATCAATCTTGGAGAAACATCTCGCGCCTGGCCCGGTCGAACAAATCATCAATCACAGGAAGGGGTATCATTCTTAATGGTCACCTTGTTCACCGTAATCAACACACATGCGGCGTCCGCCCTTCTTCTTCACGAACAATCTGCGCTCCCGGGGAGAAACACTAGGCTGATGAAGCCGCTTCTCCAGCAAATCTCTGGCGATCCTTGACTCCTCAACTTCGGCGGTGCCGTTCGTATGGCGGAATGGAAATAGGCGAGTGTCCGCAATATGTCAATACAAAACTCAATCTCCTCTCGGGAGGATACCGGAGGTCATCCGAAACACGTTTGGGAACTCGACTCTGGGCCTGGCGAAAATCTGCGCAGGCTTGATTATCAAACACCCGACGAGATGGTAGATATACCCTGCGCACCATCTTCCTAGCCTTGAGGTAGGAAATAAACCTACCCTCGGCGATACCGTGCTCCTCCCAACAACCGGCTCTGAAAGCTGGAACCGTACTACTCTCTCTGCGGTCTACATTGGTGTAGCAAGAAGCTAGCCAATCCGTCCCGTAATCACGTCGAAGTCAATCATCTCCAACTCTATCAAGTCGGCTAGGGTCACGGCGTAAATAGTCACGGGACAAGCTCTATATACCCGAGCTACCATGAATCACCACTGGCGTAGCTACCTCGAAAGGATCTATGCACTCGGGCTCTATCCTATCCTACTAGCAACAAGGAGATATATGGGGCGAGTAGAACCGGATCTATCAAGGCATAAACATCAAACCCAAACCGATAAGGTACCATTACGACATCGGTGAGGCCTCACGATCTGTCGGTGGACAAAGCATAAATGCGGTTACGAGGACCGCTAGAAGCTGGGACCAGCGCCACGACCTGCCGCGACCTGCGGTCCATGAGTACCTTGCCCTCGGGCGAAAGCTGTCGAGGATGAAGAAGACGTGAAAGAACACGTAGGTGACCCTACCATCAGCCGCGCCCAGTCGGACGGTTCCTCGCATAGTGACCTGCGGCCTGGCCCGAAACAAACTCGTAGCACCACAACTCGAAGTGGGATCTGCGTCGGCCACCGCGGCGAGGGTGGTCCGTCGGCGATACCTCTGCGCTCTGGGCGTCACGAAGTCCTGGGCCACTGATGCGCCCTCGAATATCTCGGTTTGTCTTGAGGGCGGCGCGAGTGCTCTGGGCGTGGTGCAAATCTAGGCTAACTGGCGAGGGCCGCCCACGATAGCCACCAAAAGACCTGCCGTCTGGTCTTCTGCTGCACTGTCAACCCGGCGGTCTCTGCTCACTCGCATCGAGCATGAGCTGCGTGCGGGTAATGTCCATACGGTGGAGAAAAACCGCGCATGACTTCGGCCATATAGTCGTGCTGGCGGTGACATAGCGGTGCACCATCCTCCATATCTGCTACCAATCTTTGGGACATATCGAGCGATGAATCAAACTCGACATTGTACTCCTAACAAAGGTCGTCCTCTCGCCTCGGTGGTAAAAATCTATCGGCCCGCGCCCTCGCCGTCTGTGGAGGCAAGAAGTGAGTGAGAAAGCCTCGAGAACTCATCCCAGTAGTTGGGGCGCGTGCTCTCCGGGATAACTCCGTGAATCAAACCAATCGATTGCGGTATCACGCGGCCGTCGCGAACCGGGTCACGGACTCGTCTCTGAGGCCTTGATCACCCTCATGATCTCTCAAGGCGACGGATGAACTCCTGCGGATCATCCTCGGCCTCGACCCGTAAAACTCGCGGGCTCTGACTCAAGAAATCTCGTAGCCTCAACTATTCGCCTCGGGTGTACCACAGTGCGGCCGTGGAGGCTGGGCTGAACTGCCGCATCCGGCCTCTCGCCGTGTCGGGCCTGACTTTAGCCAAAGGTGGGCCGTCTCCTTGCCCTAACTCCTCCGCCCGGTGTGGGGCGGGAGGTGTGGAATGCGTGGTCTCTTTGGGGTGGCGGCGTCATAGAACTCGCCGTCTCGGTATAGGCGGGCACGAGCCCTTGTGACTCTGGGTGTCTGCTAGCGACTCCTCGGTGCCTTGCCGCCACGGGCGGGTTGCCTTACGTGGAGGCATAAGCATTACGGGAAAGGAATACGTTAGAGGGTCGACTATAACACGCTCTAAAGCATGATCTCGGAATGAGAAGAATGGAAACCAATCCTAAATATCTTATAGCCTCACGATTATTGGTGTGGTGCCTGACACCGATAATCAAGACTACTAGATACGGTGCGTAGACACTTTCCGAGGATTAATCGCTTCGATACCACTTTTGTCACGACGTTCGGGGCGTGGTCGTGCCTCTGGGGCACCCAGTAGTCATACATCGTAGTAATCGGCGGAAATATAAAGCAAGACATGAAACAATTTATAAAATAAGACCACGATTTATGTGAGAAAACATCGCCTTTCGGCATATATATATAAGCAGGTTTAGCATTTACATCCAGCAACTGCAACATGACTACATACCTCTAAGGAAATATACAACTATGACGGGACGGGCCGCCATACCACTGTACAAAACTATCTACAACTGGAGATCATACCCAAAGTAGAGCCTCGGAAAGATGGAGCTCACGACACCAACGTAGAGATCCTAAGAATGTGGATCTAGCACTTGCCCTTACCTGCGGCATGAACGCAGCCCCGAAGGAGTCGATTACAAGTACTAAGTATATGAAACTTGTAAAATACTTAAATGAAACATATCATTTAAAAGCAGTTTTGCAAGTATGTATGAAACAACGAGAAACCGCATAGTGCGCATCCGCAACAAAGCGTGATAGGTAAATCGTAGAGGTCTTTTCTGAGTGCGAATGATCGAAGCAGGCCAATTGCCCGTAGTATCACCATGCAAGCCTAATCACGGACTCCGTAGTCGCGTAGGCCAATCACATAGGCCGCGTAAGTGGTAACCCCGCGTCGGTAGCTACTCCTCGGCGTCGTCTGGACTCGTCGTCGCGCCACATAGACCGCGTAGGTATAACCCGCACTAACACGGAACTCCGTAGCTCGCATAGGTCCCTTGGACCCGCGTGAGGTATTCTCGAATCATGGTCCCGGACCGCGCAGTCTACCGCGTCGGAGGCGACTTAACCCCATTAATATGTCAAGAGGTGAGTGATGCTACACTAACCTAACGACTTATCGTTAAACAACATAAGCACAACAAGAATACTCTTTTTCACAAGCGTTACAAGACACTAACACATAGCATCATATCATGTCTACTTATCAAACCATCTTATTATTCTTTTCCACAATTCAATATAAGTCTTATAAACACATAGGCAAAGCTGTTTCTTTTATCAATCTTAAGTGGTTATACTTAACTTCCCATAAGGCTAGTATAACTCTTAAGCTTCGCTTAAAAACCAATTAGTTCTCTTACATTAAAAATGATTGATTCTTTTGAAATGCTTTGGATCTTTATTATTCGGGCTTAAGCGTGAGGCATTCTTAGTAAGTGTTATTCGAGCTTAAGCGTGAGGCATTCCGTAAGTATTATTCGGGCTTAAGTCAAAGACATTGCGTAGTTATATTTTAGTTAACACGTATGCGTCACCGTACTATATATATTGTAAAATATCATGCTTTAGGAAGAATCACATACCTTACCGTGAAAACCACCGCGAGTTGAATATGTCGCGAGAGAGTCGACTATAATAGTCACGAATATCTATCAAAGACTACTCAAGGTCATTCTAAGCAGAGGGTTCACAATTCTACGGAAAGTCGGGCAGACTTCCTACCGGTGAGCTATATAAGTCTCATGTGAAAACAGTCTATGTAAATCTGATTGATTATTCTTCTTTTAAACCGCCTACTTTGTGGTAGCAGTTCAATTCTACGTGATATTCTTACAAGTATTTATACTTATTCTTATACTACAACGGTATATATTCTCTAATTCAAAAGAGGGTTAGGATTAGTTACCTCGGTAAGCCCAATAATATCCTAGAAAAGTCGCGCTGAGCAAGGTTTTGCTCTAAGTTGTATGCTCAAGAAACCTTAGAAGTTCTTCACAACCTACTAAGTACTAAGGTATTTGGGCTAGGGTATTTTGGGCATTATAACAATACAAGCAGGCCACTTTTCTACCAAGGGAGGGGGGGTAGATTTCGGCTAGGCTAGGGGGTAGGCCTCGGCCAAACTTCATGAGGAGGGGAGGTGTTGGGCGAAAAGGCTTAAGGAGAGGAGAGGATTTTCAAGACTTGGAAAGATTTGTGGATGAAGAACTCTTCATCTCTAAGGGGGTATTTATAGGTCAAGAAGTGGCCAACCAATGGCCAAGATTAAGACAAGTGCAAGGCAAGTGTAGGGTGAGGATTAACTATACACAAATATCCTACCAACTCCTTGACTTGTGCACAAGGCACAAAAAACGTGTTCTCCATAGTCCAAATCGTCCAAATGGACGATTTCAAGTCCATCAATTGGAGGGTGACAAGTGTCGCCCTCCCGTTGGTCCAAAATGTTTCGTCTCTCGGAAAAATCCACAAAAATTAGAAATGGCATAGCCGGAATTTACCCTACGAAAGCTGTGGAAACGTTTCGTCGGAAAACTATTCGTTTTGTGAGTTGTGCCAAAAAAAAACGTTTTGCCTAAACTTTAAGGCTAGACTTTTTGTACGTATTCCCTTACGTACATACTCTGGAAATACGGGGTATAACAACTTACAACTGCTAGCACCGCTAACTTGGTCAATAACATAACGGCTTTCCTCATGACCCTATAGTCTTCTCCTAATCGAGAAACTGGAGGCTCTGGTGCTGGGGCCTCAAAACCTGGCGCAGAAGAACTTCGCCATTGCGAACAACATCCGTGTACCACGGGCATAAGCCCTATCAACTCTCTGAGTCGACTAGTAGCTCCTGCTACTCCTTTGCCACTCAAGGCGGTGTTGCCCTCGCCAGGCATCTTGTAACACAATGCATCGTCGAGAGGAATTTTCTTACTAGCGGCGTGTCATGGCACACGATCTTAGAGTGAAAAGAATAGAAACCAACTCCTAAATGTCCTGTAGCCTCTTGTTTATGGGTGTGGCGCGCAACAGCGATAATCAAGACTCTACTAGACACGTGCAGACATTCCGAGGTATTGCTCGATACCACTCTGTCACACCCGAACCGGGCGTGGTAGTGCCTACAGGCACCGCCTGCATAACAATACAAGTAAGCTGCGGAAATTAAATAACACCTCTTTTTTCTTTTAAAACAACCGTGCGTGCAAGGGCAAAGCCAAGGCTGCCGTATATCATAAACAAAAGACACTACACCGTATAAGTCGATCCACATATGAATACGGACCTGCAGGAGTTAAAGCGAACTATGGCGGGACAAGGCCCGCCGTACCCAAAACTATACAAAGCACATCAAGGACATATACCAAAGATAAACTCGAATAGAAGGAGCTTATCCAAAACCACGGCGAGGATCCTACACTGCCGATCACCGAATCACGTACCTAAACTGCGGCGTGAACGCAGCCGAAGGAGTCGATGCGAAGAATGTACCAAGTATGTGAGCGATGAAGTATCGTAATAAAATCATAGCGATCTAAATAACACATGAGACATGTATGATATCCAACCTACGATGCATAACACATGCGGTCATATCAAGTCGGGACGCGAGCCTCAAAGTCATTACTCAATATAACCGTGGGTCTCACGCCCGTAATATCAATCGTGCGTGGAATCTTCCTCACTGGCGATCCATGATGTAATAACACCAATAAGGATACATGAACACCAAGTCCCACGTGTCCTCGATACCTCGTGGTCCCATGCCCTAATCCCACTCGTAAAAGCATGACCAAAGGGTAACCTGAAACAAATCGGGACATATATGATAATCAAAATACAACACATTGTGCCTTACTAACAATGAGAGTAAGCGATGGTATCCTTACAATATAAACCAGAAGCTCATGATCAGCGGGACCATCCGTCCGCGCAGATATCATTTAGCAATCCTATTCTGGGACTATTTCACCGCGTAGGTCGCGTGGACGCGTGAGGTATTCCTCGCGTAAAGTGGACGCCCGCGTGGGACTATTTCACCCGCATAAGCCCTTTCGACCCGCATGAGGTATTCCTCGCATAGGACTATTTCACGCATAAGCCGCCTTACGGACTCGCGTGAGGTATTCTCGCGTAAGGTTGGACCGCCCGCGTGGGACTATTTCACCCGCGTAAGCCCTACGGACTCGCGTGAGGTATTCCTCGCATCGTGGGTAGCAAATCCACGGAATTATGCAAATGCCACAAACCCGAATGACCACGAAGCGATATACCAATAGCACACAACCGGCTATTTCCAGCACACATAGGCAATTCTCAATTAACAAGCCCAAGTACTTATCACGGCATACTTAGACAAATTCTCAATTTATCAAGCCAAAATACTAATCAAGGCATACATAGAATGATTCTCTTTTAACAAGCCAAAGTACTTATCAAGGCATACTTAGAATAATTCTCTTTTAACAAGCCAAAGTACTTATCAAGGTACACTTAGACAAATCCTCAATTTATCAAGCCAAAGTACTAATCAAGTTATACATAGAATAATTCTCTTTTAACAAGCCAAAGTACTTATCAAGGCACACTTAGAATAATTCTCTTTTAACAAGCCAAAGTACTTATCAAGGCACACTTAGACAAATCCTCAATTTATCAAGCCAAAGTACTAATCAAGTTATACATAGAATAATTCTCTTTTAAGTAGCCAAAGTACTTATCAAGGCATACTTAGAATAATTCTCTTTTAACAAGCCAAAGTACTTATCAAGGCACACTTAGACAAATCCTCAATTTATCAAGCCAAAGTACTAATCAAGTTATACATAGAATAATTCTCTTTTAACAAGCCAAAGTACTAATCAAGGCATACATAGAATGATTCTCTTTTAACAAGTCAAAGTACTACGTACGTACATTCCTTTATAAAAGACTCCTTTCTATGTAAAGCCCCAAGATACTAACACCCGTAGTATTAAGGCGTGTCTATTTTTCAAAGTAAGTTACTACACTTTTAGAAAACTCATTTCAAAGCTTGAAATCAAGTAACTCCAAATTTTCACAATCTAGGCAACTTATGCCGATTTAATCAAAATAGACAACTTTCTAAACCTTCCATAAAGTCGTTATAACCAACTTCCCATAAAGCCGTTATAACCCTTTATGGTTTAAGCGTATCCATTCCTTGATAACCAAGAGACTTATACTATTAAAACCAAGTATCACATACTTACAAATCAAGTTCTTAACTTTCAAAATACTTCAAGTCTCTTAATAGTTAGAAAACAAGTTTTCTTCTACTTTTAAACCTCAAGTAACTTCACCCTACTTAAGTTACTTCTCTTAAATCATGTCATTTCTCCTCTTTAAATCAAATAAGTAAATCACTCCTTTGACTCTAAAGTCATTATAATGACCTTTAGGTTTTAGAACTAAGGCAGCCAAAAGATTTGGAAACCAACTTCCTTTTCAAGTCTCTATGTACTTTAAGAAAAATACCTTCACTTTTAAGAATCCAAACTTCCCTAAGGAAATGGATTATACTACTTACAATTTAAACATCAAAGTACACTCAAGGAAGTACATAGAACAATTTCTATTTTAGGCAATCCAAATACAAGCAAGGAATGGACCATTCAAGGAGTAGAACTTACTTTCTTTATTCTAAGGAATCATGCTAGAAGAGGAGATAGTTCACATACCTTTTCGGCTAATATCCACAAGCTAAGCCGAATACGCCGTACGTAGAAGTGTCAACCTATAATGGTCACAACAAGACTATCAACTTCTAGTCTCTACGTAGAATAATACTAAGTATACGGTCTCTAATTCTACGGAAAATCGGGCAGCACCTCCTTTGTTTCTACTTACTTTGCCACCTTTTTCAAGGACGAATACAATAACCAACAAGCCACATTTAAGGCTCCAAACAACAACCAAACAAAGGGGATTACACGCCTTACAATACGTGTAAAATTCCGCCCCACAATTCATACGAAATAGTGAATATGCCAAAAGCCATTCTCGGCCAACCTCTAGAACAACACTAAGTCTTTTTCAATCCTTCTTACAATTCCAAGTTCTAAGGTCTAACATGTTATATAGTCTAGACAACTTCAACAACTACAATTTCCTTCTTTATACAACATGCGACGCTTAGACTAATAATCGACGAGTGAAATCTTAAAGTTAAACATGCTAGATTTCGGATTAGGGTTCCAATTGCCAATACACATATCAAACTTCATACTATATAACACATGCTTGCTAAAATCCATAGCTACAACAATAAGTAAGTCTTAGCTACTAAAACGACAAAATTTATACCTTTATAAGCCCTTAAAATTTCCAAGATTCCAAAGTCGCGCCTTAGCAATTCTTAGCTCCTTTCCTTAGGTTCCAATCCGCTCCAATCACTCCTTAGAGGCCTATGAAGAACCCATCTTCAAGTTCCAACTTTAAAGTTGAAGAACTCCCTTAGTTTCCGCCTTGCGACTAACGTAAAAATGTGTTTTTTCCGAAATCTTTCTATTGAGATAACCTTACAATACCCTTGGGGACATTGGGTTAAAGTCTTGTGGCTAATGGATCAAAACTAAATTTTTTTGTGTGGGAATTATAGTGAACCCGAGAGCTTCCTTGAAGAACACAAGGTTCTCTAATTTTTCTAAGTGTTAAATGGCAAGTCTTGCACTAGTATTAACCTTATAACACCTGATGGAGGCTTAGACTTAAACAAATGTGAGGCTAGGATTAAAATCACATGGATCAAGCCTAAGTGGCAAGTTGACTAGTCAATTATGTCAAGCTTTGAAGACTTATCTTCCAAGAGGTTCAATGACCATAATACCCCTCCTCTAATTCAACCAAGACCACTTATGGGGTGCGTGTCGCCCTGTCATTCGTCCATAAAATTCCGTAACCCTCGTGGGCCCCACAAAAATGTAAAATTTCCTCGGGTGGGCCCCACATGACCAAATCCGTAAAAATAAATTTCCATCATGTTAACAAGTTCCATACTTTTCAAATAATGTATTTTGAGAATCCAATTCTCAACAACGAACATTTTTCCTTTCCGACGTTCGGAAGATTTTCCGTCGGAAAAACAATTCTTCCTTTCGTACTAATTTCCAAGTCTTGTTTCCTTACGTACATTCTCTTTTACATGTTCTGGACTTACGGGGTGTAACAATAAATTTGGATCAGCGATTCGATTCGGTAGCCGTAGTTCACCCGGTCGAATAGTTTGAGGCTACTGAATTTTTACGAGTTGTAGCGCGAGTTACGGGTCGAGGCACGAGGATGATCCGCAGGAGTTCATCCGCCGATTCTGAGAAGGATCATGCGCGTGATCAAGGCTTCGGAGACCGAGTCCGTGATCTTCAGTTCACATCGGCTGCGTGATACCGCAGTCGACTGGTTTGATTCGTGGGAGCTGTCCCGGGGGGAGCATGCGCCTCCAGCTGGTTGGGACGAGTTCTCGGAAGCATTTCTCAGCCATTTCTTGCCTCCGCAGATGAGGAGGGCACGAGCGAGTTTTGATCTTTGAGACAGGAGGGCGCTTGATTGAGTACAACGTGAGTTCGACTCGTTGGCCCGATATGTCCCTGCGTTAGTAGCTAATATGGAGGACCGAGTGCACCGCTACGTCATAGGGCTTGATGACTACTTGGAAGAGTCTTGTTCGAGTGTATCGCTTCAGCCGGGCATGGACATTGCCCGCATGCAGGCTCATGCACTAGGGTGTGAGGCACGGAGAGACCGACAGATTGACGATACCGCAGAAGAAGGCCGGACGGCGAGAGTCCTTGGCAACTTTCAAAGCGGACCGCCGCGAAGAAACTAGTTATGCACCTCCACCGATGCAGTGGTCCTCGCGCCTTCTTGAGCGGTCGTGGCTCCTGTGGTTGAGTTTTCAGGAAGCGGAGTGTTGGCCGGATGAAGCCACCCCAACCTCGGTGTGGCCCGTGTGGTAAAACCCATGCGTGAGTGTCGCAGATTCGTGAGAGTTTGTTTTACATACGACACAGGCCATTTAGCGAAGAATTGTCCACCGAGGTAGCGGATGTTGAGACTCGGCCTTCGGGATCTGTTGCGGGTTCTTCACCTTCGATAGCTAGGTAGGGTGTTCATACACCGGCAGGCCAGGGCAGGGGTCGTGGTGGAAGCTCCCAGTTCTAGCGGTCCTTGGAACCGCCTATTTGATTTCAGGTATATCCTTTACACTCTAGAGACTAGTATGCATTGATGATGTGATGTTGTGCTAAGTATTATGTTAATTGTGATTTAGAGGCCCGGTTAGTAAAGGGGAAGTTGGGTACATAGAGATTGTGAGCCCTAGAATATTATACGTGGAGACCTTAGAGGCGAGGCCGTCTTGGGTAAAAGATTTTGTTTACGATTCGACCTTTGTTGGAGTGCATAGTATACGTGGGGTATAATTGCGTGATAAGTCCCTGAGGGGTGTGAATTATAAGAGGGTAGTTGAGCTAAGAAGACCACTAGGTTTTTATTGACTTGATTAGTGAGATTGTTCGGATCGGGAACAAGGATTGGCGAAATGGGTCGGGTTGAGGCGGATGGCGGTCAACCCGCGAATAAGGTGGGGTCGATTTGTGGTGGTCCCGCTGTGTGATGGGGTCACGAGGGTGCTAGGCCCAAGTTTAGGTAACCATCGTACGATTTCGAGGATGCGTTCGACCAGTAGTCAGGCTGATGAGGTCAGCCTATCTTGTCTTTCAGTCAGGACTGTTTACTCGGCGGAGGATTATGCGAGATGTTATGTATCAGGAGGGTTGTAAGGCTGCCCGGGGTTCCTACTTTCTATGGCAGGCAGTGGAGCCCAGTTTTCGGCTATTTCTTTTGTGTCTGGAGGTTTTACCAGGCAGGGATAGGAACTCGAGTGAGTCTCGATGTGCATTTACCTCGGGGTGTTGTGATTTGAGGGTAGTGTAAGGATTATGTGCCTCTTGTTGAGTGTGTATTATTATAATAGCTACCATTTCAGTATTCGGATATCGCATTACGAAGGCTTGTATAGACGGAAGTGTTGATTGCCAATCGATTGGTTCGATGTTGGCGTTCGAATAGTGGGTACATACTTGTTTCGCAGAATGTGGATAGGAGAAGCTTATCCGGATGGGGTTGTTTGCGGCTCGGTCGAAGGTCGTATGGATAATCATCAACACTTGGAGTTCGAGTTGACGGTGGGTCTTCAAGGTACCACCCGAAAGTGTGACGAGTTTTGAAAGCAAGGGAAACTTAGCCCGAAGTACTTTTGGGCCTTTCAGCATTGGTTGTACAATAGGCCGGGTTGCCTATAAGATAGCACTGCCGTCCGACTTAGGAGGCGATACGTCCGGTACTCCATGTTACTAGGTTTCGGAAGAGTATCCTTTGGACCAGGAGTGAGAGTTAGTGTTGTTTTACATGTTAGAGGTGATTCCTCGTGGTTTGGAGTTGTATGTTATGCTATGGCCATGGATGGCATGATTGGTTTCGTAAGTGTAGTAGTGAAGACTATACCGGAGCATGTGTGTTTGGAATCTTAGAAGGAACATTCGGGACGAATGTTTCTAAGGGGGGAAGAATGTTATACCCCGTAGTTCCAGGGTATGTATGTGGGGATGTACGTACGAGAATACGACAGAAATTTTGGAAAGAAAGAAAGATGTGAATTTTTCGACGGAAAAGTTCCGGTTTTTGTGAAGAAAAAGGTTCGTTAGTGGGAATTGGATTCCCAGATTTGGTATTCGGACTTCTTGGATTATATTAGAATTTTGAGATTTTATTTTCGGAAATGGTCACGTGGGGCCCACGGGAGGAATTTACGGTTTTGTGGGGCCCGCTTTGTTTTTGAGGTTTCCGGCATTTTGGATATTTTCGGAAGACGAAATATTTTGGACAAATCGGGGGGCGACATGTGTCACCCCCTTGTGAGGCCATGTGGGCCGAAATGGTGTGACAAGTGGCTAGCCACTTGTCACCTACTCACTTGGCCGATTTTGGCCTTGACACTTGGTAGCCTATTTCGTTGGCCATGTGTTGTGGTGGGACCCACACACACATGGCCCAATCTTGACCACCCACCTTGCATTGATCTTGGCCCTTGACTCTTCTATATATACCCCTTAGCTTGAAGAGTATTTCATCAACACTAAAGCCTTTCAAGGCAAAATACTCCTCCCTTTTTGTGGTTTCGTCCCACCCCAACCCACTTGTGTATAATAACTTGTGTATTGTGGTATAATTCCAAAAACACAAGCCAAGTATCCCAAGTAGTATTACAAGGTTGGGTTAATACTGGAGGAAATACTACTTTATCCGCTAGTCGCAAAATGAAACCCTAGAAAATCTTCATAAGCTTGGTTGAAGTATTTAGAGAAGTTGTTTAGAAACTTCTAAGGGTTGCTTGGAGCGGGTTGGAGCGTAAGGAATTGGAGCTAAGCATTGCTCATGATCGACATATAATCTTGGATAATTTTGGGCTTATCCAGGTAATGATCTATGTCCCCTATCAGAATTGGATATTACATATTGTAGTAATATATAGTTGAGCATACTATATATAGAATGAGTATTGAATCGTATTTACATAGGGCTATATTTATGATCGTTGTATTATTGTGGAGTAGAATTGAACACGCCCGTTAGGCGATAATCCCCAGGAGTTGTTGGCACAGTAGCGGCCCGGATAGGAGGAGATTTATGTGATAGTGGGGAGGTCTTTGCAATTTTACGTAGAATCGAGGCTGTTACTTAAGTATTCTACGAATAGAACTAGAGATTGATAGATATATTGTGGCCTTTTTAGGTGGATCTTCTACGCGCGACATACTTGACTTGGCTTGTGGCTTAAGCTAAAAGGTATGTGATTCTTCCTATACTCTTGAGCATGATTGTTGTAAACTATATAGTACGGTGACGTGCATTATGTGAAATGGATTTTGTTTTGTTTAAAACATAAAGTGTTATAATGGCTTTATGGGAAGTTAGTTATAACGACTTTATGAAAATAAAAGAAAGATTTGGTTTTGACTGTAAAACGACTTGATTTTGAAAGTTAAGAGACTTGATCTTGAAAGACAAGAGACTTGACTTATAACGACTTGTTTTTTTTTTGGAAAAAGAGAATTAACTTGATTTAAGTATAGGTTACTTGTTTTGAAAAGAGTAAAGTTATTTGGGTTTTAAAAGAACACTTGTTGTTGTTTTAAAAGAAAAGCACTTGGTTTTAAAAAGTATAGAGTACTTGATTTTAAAAATCTTATAAAGATTTTCTGAAGGTGTAGTAATTTGGTTTAAAAAGGGAAACGTGTTTTAATACTACGAGTATTAGTATCATGTGGCTTTTACGTAAAAAGAGGTCTTTTTGAAAGAATGAAAGTATGTAGTATTTTGGGTTTGAAACCCGGATTGTTGATAAAATGTATGTATGTTGAACTTGCCTATGCTTGTCGTGATAGTCTTTGATGTGCGAGTGTTTTGTTGATGTACTGTCGTGACTCTCGGGGAGGGCCGGTTATCTGATTGATTGTTGGACATACTGACGCGTTGGATTTTCCACGAGTATGCGTCCACTTTGAGTATCATCTTGTTATTCCTTTGGACATGCTGACGTGATGGATGTTCCACGGGCATGCGTCCAGTAGGATGGTTTCATGGCCATGACTTCCGAGGTGAGATGCCGGGGCATGCGGTCATTGTGAGGTTCAGATTGTTAGTCCATGGACCACTAATCCATGAAGCTTGCCGCAGTGACGAGCGATCACGGGCTTGATTTGTACGTGTGGTTCAGGCACACTTTAGATACTTGTTCTGGTCATTTCTCGTGTATCGGTAGCCTCTGGTAGATAGCTTGAGATACTTGCCTCGGTCATATCTCGTGAGACGGTTGGCTAAATGCGTTAGCTTTGGTACTTGCCTCGGCGATTGCGTGGCTAGCTTTTGGATCCGTAATTAGCAGTACCTTGCGTGAAGTTTTATGACTAGCTTTTGGATCTGGTATAGAGCGATTCTACTTGCCCGTCGGTTTGATGACGCAGCGTGATCTAGTGTTCGTGTTCACATATGGATGTTGTTTTACATCACGCATCGCCGGCGATGAGGAATGAGTTCCACGGGCATGAGTGATATTATGGGCTTGAGACCCATAGTTATGTGAGTGATTATTCTGGGGATGTGCGTCCCCTTACTTGGCATAACTGTTTACTTATCGCAAAAGGTTTTATAAAATGATGAAATGTGATTTCATTACGATTTTTCAATTTCACATACTTGTACTGTTGATCGACCTCCTTCGGGCCGTTGCTCATGCCGCAGTAGAGGTACATCGGTTGTGGATCCTCGCCATGGATCTCGGGCCAACAGATTGGGAATCTCCGTTTCTCGAGGCTTATCTTTTGGTATGTTTCCACTGAGTTGTAGGTTCTTGTACATTCGTGGGTATGGCGGCCCTGTCGTCATAGTTGTTGTTACATTCTTAAGTCCAGAGTAATCGTTGTGGCGGTGTTGTAAAGGATTATGCTTCGGTTTTATATATACGCATGAAGGCGACCGTTTTGGTTGGCCTATTTTCTTATGATGTATCTTGTTTCCTGTTTAAGTTTTTATTTCCGCTGATTTTCTCTGATGTTGTATCACTAGGGTGCCCGGGGTAAGGCACCAGTCATGGGCCCGAGGTCGGGTCGTGACAATAGAATGGTCAAA
This sequence comes from Przewalskia tangutica, assembly GCA_029844215.1. Lineage (NCBI taxonomy): Eukaryota > Viridiplantae > Streptophyta > Magnoliopsida > Solanales > Solanaceae > Przewalskia > Przewalskia tangutica. The sequence continues at coordinate 24,714,177 of CM056720.1, read as the reverse complement.
TGACCAAGACAAAGATGATCAAGTCTTGCAAAGCCCAAGCTTGATATTATTGACTAAGTCAAAGAGCCCACTTGGCTTGATATTTAAATCCCATTCATCCATGCCACACATTTGTTCTAATCTAGACCCTCCATGATGTTATATAACCACACTAGTAGCAAGGCAAGTTCTAACACTTAGAAAAATTTTCAAGAAACAAGTGTGTCTCTTTGATAGCTCTCGGCTAAGCTCCGTTGTAAGAAGAAAATTTATTCGTTTGTGGTTCAATAATCCCAATACTTTAAACCAAGGTTCCTAAGGGTATTATAAGGATATCTCAATAGAAAGATCCCGGGAAAAACGACGTTTTTACGTTAGTCGCACGGCGAAAACCTAAGGTGTTCTTCAACTTTGAAGTTGGAAATAGAAGAGGAGTTTTTCACAAGCCTCTAAGGGTTGCAAATAGCGGATTGGAACATCAAGAAAAGGAGTTGAAGTTGCTAAGGATCGACTTTAGGTTTTGGATTGGGAAAGGTTGGTGATCCTTGCTCTTAGGATCTCGGTTCTGTTTTGGGAAAAAGCTTCATTTACTCCGGAGGCTTATCTTTTGGTACAGTTTCCCTGAGGTTGTAGATTCATGTATATTCAGGGGTATGGCGGGGCCCTGTGTCACGACCCGACCCGACGGGCCGCGACTAACGTCCTAATTGGACGTCATTACTGACATGTCACTCTTAATGTTATACCCCGTAGTTCCAGGGTATGTATGTGAGGACGTACGTACGAGAATACGACTGAAATTTTGGAAAGAAAGGAAGATGTGATTTTTTTTGACGGAAAAGTTTCCGGTTTTTGTGAAGAAAAAGGTTCGTTAATGGGAATTGGATTCCCAGATTTGGTATTTGGACTTCTTGGATTATTTTAGAATTTTGGGATTTTATTTTCAGAAATGGTCACGTGGGACCCACTGAGAAATTTACTGGTTTTGTGGCCCGCTTTGTTTTGAGATTTCGTATTTTGGATATTTTCTAAGACGAAATATTTTGACGAATCGGGGCGACACGTGTCACCCCATGTGGCACACTTGGTCGAAATTGGTGAATGTCGCCAGCCATCATTCCTCGCCGAAATGGCCCTAACACTTGGCATAGTTTTCGTTTGGCCATGTGGTGTGGTGGGACCCACACACACATGGCCCAATCTTGACCCTACACTTACCTTGATCCTAACCCTTGAATCCTCTATATAAACCCCCTTAAGTTGAAGAGTAATTCATCCCTCACTTAAGTCTTCCAAGGCTAAAATTATTCCCTTCCCTTTGGGTGTTTTCGTCCCTCCCCCCACTTGTGTAGAAAAATACTTGGAGTATTATTGTATAATCCCAAATACCTTGGCCTAGTATCCCTAGTAGTATTCCAAAGTTGTTTTAATACTAGGAGCCCGGAAATACTACTTTATCCCAATAGTCGCAAAATGAAACCCTAGAAAAATCTTCCTAGCTTGGTGGAAGTATTTAGAGAAGTTGTTTAGAAACTTCTAAGGGTCGCTTGGAGCGGGTTGGAGCGTAAGGAATTGGAGCTAAACGTTGCTCAGGATCGACTTATAAACTTGGATAATTTTGGGCTTATCGAGGTAAATAATCTTGTCCCCCTATTGTAATTGGAAATTACATGTTGTAGTAATATATAGTTGAGTATACTATATATAGAATGAGTATTGAAAAGAATTGAACTGTATTTACATAGGGCTGTATTTACAGTAGACTGTTGTATTATTGTGGAGTAGAATTGTACACGTCCGGTTAGACGTGTAATCCCCTGGGAGTTGTTGGCCTGGTAGCGGGCCTGGATAGGGGAGGAGATTTATGTGATAGCGGGGGGGGAGGTGCTGCCGAATTTTCTGTAGAATAAGGAATCTTGTATTTAGAATATTCTACGAAGAGAGCTAAAGGTTGATAGATGTATTATGGTTATTATAGGTGGATCTTCTACGCGCGGCATACTTGACTTGGCTTGTGGTTTAAGCTAAAAAGGTATGTGATTCTTCCTATACTCTTGAGCATGATTGTTGTGAACTATATAGTACGGTAGACGTACGTGTGTGAAATGAATTTTGTTTGTTTAAAACATAAAGTGTTATAATGGCTTTATGGGAAGTTAGTTATAACGACTTTATGAAGATAAAAGAAAGATTTGGTTTTGACAGTAAAACGACTTGATTTTGAAAGTTAAGAGACTTGATCTTGAAAGATAAGAGACTTGACTTATAACGACTTGTTTTCGGAAAAGGAGAAGTAACTTGATTTAAGTATAGGTTACTTGTTTTGAAAAGAGTAAGTTAATTGGGTTTTAAAAGAGTATACTTGATGTTGTTCTAAAAGAAAAGCACTTGGTTTAAAAAGTATAGAGTACTTGATTTTAAAAGCCTTGTAAAGATTTTTACGAAGGTGAAGTAATTTGGTTTAAAAGTAAAACGTGTTTTCTTTATATACTACGAGTATTATTATCATGTGGCTTTTACGTAAAAAGAGGTCTTTTCGAAAGAATGAAAGTATGTAGTATTTTGGGTTTGAAACCCGGATTGTTGATTAAAATGAATGTATGTTGAACTTGCCTATGCTTGTCGTGATAGTCTTTGATGTGCAAGTGTTTTGTTGATGTCTTAGTGACTCTGGGAGGCGTTATCGATTGATTGTTGGACATACCGACGCGTTGGATTTTCCACGGTATCGCCCACTTTGAGTATCATCTTGTTATTCCTTTGGACATGCTGACGTGATGGATGTTCCACGGGCATGCGTCCAGTAGGATGGTTTCATGGCCATGACTTCCGAGGTGAGATGCCGGGGCATGCGGTCATTGTGAAGGTTTTGTTATTTGTCCATGGACCGCTAATCCATGAAGATTGCCGCGGTGACGAACAATCACGGGCTTGATTTGTACATGTGGTTACAGGCACACTTTAGATACTTGTCTGGTCATTTCGTGTATCGCAGAGTCTTTGGTAGATAGCTTGAGATACTTGCCTCGCATATCTCGTGAGACGGTTGGCTAGGGTACGTTAGCTTTGGTACTTGCCTCGGCCAGTTGCGTGGCTAGCTTTTGGATCGGGTAATTAGCTTCCGCATTGCCTGCGTGAAGTTTTATGACTAGCTTTTGGAACCGCATATGAGCGATTCTACTTGCCCGATCGGTTTGATCGACGCAGTGATCTAGTGTTCAGTTCACATACGGGTGTTGGTTTACATCATGTACGCCGTGATGAGGAATGAGTCCCACGCATGAGTGATATTATGGGCGTGAGACCCATAGTTATGTGTGAGTGATTATTCGGGATACGTCCCCTTACTTGACATAATGCATTTATTTCAAATGGTTTTATAAAATGATGAAATGTGATTTCATTACGATTTTCGCCACATACTTGGTACTGTTATCGACCTCTTCGGGCCGCGTTCATGCCGCAGTGAGGTACACGCTTGTTGATCCTCGCTCTTAGGATCGCAGTCATTGTTGGGAAGCTCCGTTTCTCCGAGGCTTATCTTTTGGTATAGTCCTGTCATTGTAGGTACTTGTACATTCTGTGGTATGGCGGGCCCTGTCGTCATGGTTGTTGTTACATTCTTAGAGGTCCGTAGTGCCGCAAGGTGGTTTGTAAAGGATTGTAAATCGTTCGGATATGTATATATACATGGCGCGACCGCTTTGGTTGGCCTATTTTCTTATGATGTATCTTGTTTCTGTTTAAGTTTTTATTTCACGATTTCTCTGATGTTGTATCACTAGGGTGTCCGGGGTAAGGCACCAGTCACGGGCCCGGGTTCGGGTCGTGACACTTAATCTATCTAATACAGAGATCTATAGAAATTTCGGCAGCACAACACTGCTTTTACAACATCTCCCTAAAATGGGTGAGCCGACAAGGCTGCCAAAACAACAACAAAACAACAGTCATAATAGGCTAGCCGACTAGGCTTCCACCAACCAACATCACGTGCACAAAGGCATAATCAAAATAAGCAAGCCAGCAAGGCTGCCACTAGATAACAACATCAAAACCCAAAACAAGGTACAAACGTCCAACCCACAACTGTCTACAGACCTCTAAGAGTGTAATACTGACATATGACGGGACAAGACCTCGTCGTGCCCAAAATATGCATAAGTCTGAAAAATAAAGGTGCATGCAAAAATAGTGACTCGGAACAAAGGAGCTCTCCAATCGCATGCAAATCCTAGACCGAGGGTTACCTATCTCAACACTGAACTGCGGGCATGAACGCATGGCCCTGAAAAGGGGTCAGATGATAGATGTACCAAGTAGGTGGAATCGAAAATATCAGACTAGAAATCATAATTCAACGTAAACAAGAGACAAGTAAAAATTCAACTTAATCAGTATAATCGTACTCATCAAATGAGAGTAATGAAAATCGCTTCTTCTCTTTTCAAAATATGCAAGTCAGGCCAAAATCATGAACTTCTATCCTCAGGATATAATAGCACGGGACTCGAACCCGTCTAGGTACATATATATCATGGGACTCGAACCCAAGTAAGTAAGTATATATTATGGGACTCGAACCCAAGTAAGCAAGTATATATTATGGGACTCGAACCCAAGTAAGCATGTATATCGTGGGACTCGAACCCACGTAAATATATGGAATAATATAATGTCATGGGACTCGAACCCGCATCATGGAGAGCTAATCCATGGAATAATAATAAATCGGGAGTTAAACCCGCTTGGGACTCGAACCCAAGTAATATAATAATAATAGCCGGGACTCGAACCCGGAACATACTATATAGTGTCGACCCTCTATGTGAGAGACTCGGTGAATGTGTAATAGGACTCGGCACGAGTAGATATCATGAGCAACTATATGCAATTTTGAAATCATCTTTGACTTTTGATAATATCATCATAATACACTCTTTACTGAAATCATAGGCACTTGTCATAACAATTTTCCTTTAAAATTAACTCTGTAGAAAATCATGTACGTCCGCCGTACTTTTATTAAAATCAAGTCAAATGAAAGTTTTTCACAAGGCCGTGCCAAAAATAGGGAAAAAGGATTTTCACAAAATCATGCCAAAGAAAGAATAGTCTCACATACCTTTTAAGCGAGCAAATCAACTAAATGCTAAGATATGCCTCGTCCAGTATGTCAACCTATAATAATGACAATACGTTCGTCAATTCTACGGTCTCTAACGTAATTTATTCAGATAACGACTTCTTATTTCTATAAAAATTTGGGCAGCACTTCCTTTGTTTATGTGCGTATCCACAATTTTACCAATAATCCAAATCAACCAACAATTCAACTCCAACTAACAATCCAATTCAAACCAACAATCTAAATCAACCCAATGATCCAAATTAAACTAATAACCACTACCATTTCCATATGTAGTCAAAATTATCTAAACATTCAATTTATCAACTTCAATAACCAAGGGAATTTATACACTTACCTCTCATGTTAGTCAATCATTTAGTCACGTTAGAATTATCATGGGGCAATCCAATCTCTTAACGACATCGCCAATTCAAGAATGTGAATTTAACACTTTTCTATACTTTACTCCTTTCGAGGCATGTATAGATAATTGCCTCAATAAGTATGCATGTAGTAACTTATATTCACACACTAATTTAGTCCGTAATACATTATCGAAATTTTCAACAATTTCTATCAACTTTCCGGTCATATCAACATTTTACAATTCTAAAGCTTTTTCCAAAATTCCTTACTTTCCAATTAATCTCCCAACAACTTCAATTAACAACTTTAACTTTAAACATCAAGGTTTCATCTAAATTTTCACATGCAATTAGTAATAACATACCAACACAATTACTCAATTCCAACGTACGCCAATAATAGGTTCTAAATCGGTTTCGACCTCTATCATTCACATGCATTGTCTTCTTTCCCTTTCTTCTTTGACATGGATAATTCTCCTAACTATGATATCAATTAATCTATCAAATATCAAGTAAAAGGGATACATTTTCACCAATAGAAGAGGAATTTCATACCTTAAAATTTTACCAAAACAGTCCCCAAAAACGTGACTGTCCAGATTTTTAGCCACGACTTCGTCAGCTGAACTTGTAACGTCGATAACTCTCTACTCCAATGTCCTATAGACATGAGGTTTATTGCGTTGGAAACTAGACTCGACGAACTTCATTTTAGGCTTTTGAAACACCCAAAAACTCCTAATATGCTAGGAGATATGCCCCTCCAAAGTTGAATAATTCTGCCTAGCAATCCCGATTTTGCCACTGTTTCGTGCCCTTTTGGCTTCAATTTTTCACATTTCTTTAATTCCAAATTGACATGCAACAATCTACAATATTAACCCATCATTTTAACATGTTTTTCTTTCCAAAATCTCACCCTAAAACGTTGGATTTTCAGTCTTAAATTCGGCTAGACAGTGCAGTTTTTCTTGCCACTGTTGCCACGTTTTCTCCTCTCTCTTTTTTCTCTTTTTTTTGTTGCTTAAAATTGTAAAGAATAAATCTTGTAATGGAGGTTAACAAAGTATTTAGTTTTCCTATATCAATGGAGAAAAAATCAGTGGGGAGAAAAGAGAAGAAGAAGAGAGAAAACTAACCTAAAAAAAGATGGTGAAATGTGAAGAGGGGAATGGGCTTAAACCCTTAACCAAATCTGAAAATTTAATTTGTACAATAGCCCCCCAATTATCCTCTTAATCTAATCCCAAAAAATATTAATTAAAACTTGGGTCCCACTTCTTATTACTCTTTAACCCTCCAATTATTTACTTAACTCAATTAATCCCCCAAGTAGTAAATCTTGATCCCGATTATTTCAATCTTGATTCCCGTTTCCTTTAATTCCCGGGAATTCCATAAGGTCTCGTATTCCCCATGTCGTAATTCTCATAATATGTACCAATCCTCAATGGAAAATATAAATAACTTATCATATTAAATATTCATTGACGTGTTCGTAGCTTGTGTAATTATATCTCATACACATTATCCGAATCTTAATCTCAATGATGTTCTTAATCCTTGTCTTAAACTTATGAGGTGTAACATTCTCTCCCCCTTAAAAACATTCGTCCTCGAATGTTCTTAACATGTCTCAGGTTCTAAAAATTTCGGCAGAGCCTCCTTTATAAGTGTGCCCATCCATCTCAGCAAACCAACAAAGGCCACACAGGGCCACAATATAACACACATGCAACTCACCATTTCAAAATAGTTAAGTAAGGAACCAAATTACCTCTGAATATTCAACTGAATCTTATATAATACCTTGAATAAAGTTAAAGAGTCTCTTATGCGGTGCTATATTCCTCTATTTTCGAATTTGCCACAATATTCCGGTTGGTACTACCTTGTACACCTGCTCCAATTTATACTGGTATGTAATGTTTCCCCCAAATATGTACTGCATGCTTAACATGACGACAATTCATGTGTATACCCGTTGCACTGTTAACATAGCTCCATATAGATTTGACAACTCCCTTGTACGAAACAAGTGATCTATCATTCCTTGTTGTAAGACATTATATCAGCAGTATCTTGATACTATATTAATTCCAATATTATGCAACACTTTATCCACTGGAATTTTAGATTTTCACATCGTCCATAGAAAGAAATATACCTTGAATGACATTCTTTTAACCCACATTTACCTATATACCTCAGAAGGATAGGATCTTTATCTCAACAAATCTCATACACTTGACACAGTAAATTTACTAAAACTTGTCATTATCCACCAAGGATTATCCACAGAGTATATACCAAGTATGTAGTGACATGTGAGACAATGTCATCTGGTAGACACTGTCCTAGCTTTGACAAATCTCATCAATCCCCACATAGCAGTTCTTTTGAAATCTTCCACCCTTTCATCAATAAGAAACTCTGATAGTAGTATATAGTGTAATGTTTCCAATTTGGTACGATTATCAAATCAAATGTTAGCGGTCCCACTCTTTGTTTCCCACCATATTTCTTGTTCAATGTTATCATTTACCTCAACACCCATTTCCAAGGCCTGAGCATCACCTTCCCGTTGCACATATTGAGGGTAATGCTTCAAAGTACATGTTCCCTAGAAAGTTAACCCATAGAGACTTGGTGGTCCTAGATTTCCATCATAGTTTTTTACACAATGCATTTTAATATATCCAAAATGAGGTCTGAATCCCAATCCACTATCATCCTTAGGCAAGTACATTTTAACCATGTAAACCAATGCTTAGCCTTAACATCATCCTTACTATACACCAGAAGAAAATTTTAACTATTTGTATGTATATTTTTTATCACACATTTTGCAAGTCTTATAGCAGACATTATGTGTATAGGCACACTTGTGACACACTAGTAATCAACACTGCTTTACCTCATGGTGACAATAATTTTTCCTCTCAAGCCTGTAACTTGTCTTTAATCTTCTTAATTAATTCAGCATAGTCTATCTTCCTCTTTCTAACATGTAATACTGGACATCCTAAATACATGAATGGAAATGTTCCCCTTGGGAAAGCAGTAATACCTTTTCCTTACTGAATCAAGTTACTAGGAGTCTTAGCATGCATATAAATAGAACTCTCCTATTATTGATCAAATGGCCAGAAACTTCTTCATACTCTTTCAAAGTCTGCCTTAACTCTTTGTAAAATCATTTCATTTGCTTTTGTTGGAAATTCTTCAAACAACTCCTCTTTAAATCTAAAAATATCCTCCCTAAAACTTAGTTTCTTAAAAACATATCCAAAATTTTCCTTACTCCATAATAATAAGGCAGTCTTGACATTCTTCAGTTTCGGTATAAAAGAAACGAAATCATCTTAATCAACAACAGTGTTCCAATTTTGATTTAGCGCCTAAAAGAATGCTTCATATTCTGTCCAACCCAAGCTAAAATAAATGTTTGCCAACATCCTATCGAACCTCTTAAAAGTACAGTCACTATCGGCTATTTTATTCCACTACTTAAAAGGACTTCCTTTAAATTCAATTTCAAACATTTCACATGAATTAGTACAAAATGCAAAAATCCTCACGCTCTGCAGGATATATATGAAGATCGCCTATTATCTCCCTTCCATTTATAATAACATTGAAATCCCCACTAACTAGCCAAGGATCCCTCATATCGTTGACAATATAGTATAAACTATCCCAGAGACAACCTTCCCAATGCATCACTCTTTGCATATACCATAGTATATCTACCTAGTTCATCTAACTCCTTCACCAGTGAGTCCTTAAGTTTGTCATGTTAATCATCCCTCATATTATCTCTGATTAAGTTTCTCTGCTGATTAATATATTTAGGATAGACATATCCGCTTCCACTGCCCTGTTCTGCTCCACATTGGGCATCATTATCCCATCTTCCTTTAATATCACTGCGTTACTATTATTAGAGTTGTTACCATTGGTGCACACCTCCCGACTCTTGTCAACATTCCGCTCCTCATTAACTTTTGCTGCTACAAAAGCTATTTCAACCTGTTCTTTAGTAGTAAGAGTTGCTTTTGATTCTTTTATCAATTGTGGGTCCTTAATGAGTTGTTTTACTTCTACCACCTTACCATCGTCGTCTTCCTTATTCTATTTATTTCCATATTCTTCCCCAGTATCTCTTTGTTCCTCCTTATTTGCATTATTATCACTTGTCTCCTCAAGTGGTATTTGTTTTACCCTCTCGTTGGACTTGTTAACTCAGTTGTGTCTTTGGCTGCGTCGATATTTGTCACTTGGCTACATCACACTAAATATCTATTATCACTTCGTTGAATTCATCTATATCTTTGTACCTCTCTTATCTGTTTTCCATCCTTCTATTATGGTCTGTAGAAATTCAGGATTCAACCTCCACCTATTAAAATAACTGAACTTATTCTGAGCCTTTATGCCTACTTCCCACCCAATTAACCCAAGAGAATGTTCATATAGACCTGGTTTCTTGAAAGACACCTTCGAAGCAGGTAGGTTATCATCTCATTCTTAATTAGTAAGTGCTGCTATACACCCTGCTTGCCACTCATTTCACCATAATCCGCTACCTACTGCTTAAAATCCCTTATCTCAGTCTTAGTGACATGACACTTCACTCTTCTATTCCATATTAATGTCAAGTTGAAATCACTCATTATTGCCTATGGTCCTTGCATCTGGCCATGTAACTTTCCAATATCTATCCGCAGTTCCTTTTTAAGAGCCATATCATTAAACGCATTCACCAAGGTCATATGAGAACTTTTATTTATACCCCTAAGTGTTACTCCGCAGTGTTCCAACTATTCTTTATAGCTTTTAATATCTACCTCGTCGAGATGAGGCTTCCAAGAGATCAAATAACACCATCTTAACATTCTGCGCGAACCAATGCATTGAAACTGTGCACAAATACATACTTCGGTTACCAATCCTTCAAATAACTTCTTAACCGAAAATATGAACTCCAGAGGTTACAATATTTAAAATACTTGACACACTATACACTAATAGGATGCTCATCATTCCCAAGTTCTAAGTCATTTGCGAAAGAAACTCAATTAATCCCTATGTCCAATACTTCCCAACATTCGATCCAAAGTAAGAAAAAAAGATTTCAACCTTATATATCAATCTTATTATTCCAGAAGTAATAGCCCCTTCTCATTCTTACATGGGAATAATATTCTTTTGCAGTTCCCTACCTTCACATAGTCAAACAACATGGTATACCATAAAACAGTCACAGACTCTAACAATTAGCGCTCAAAATTTAATTAGAGGTATGAAGGAGAAAAGAATAGGTAAGATTCATTTTCTATCTTTGGAAGGAAAAGTTCAATCTCTGCAACTATAGAGCAGATAACGTAGCATAACAGAGTACCAATTCGTAAGATAGAGGCTACTGCAATTTATTTCACAAATCAACACCTCATTCATGGTCTGGAAGGGATCTCTTCACTATTCGTATTTATAAACAACTTCATTTCTTACTTGTCGTACTTTCCATAATTCCAACATATTCTAGTATACATACGTAACCTCGGACACTGCTCCTGGTTCCAATCCCTGATGATACCATCCCTTAAGTGATGAATTGTTAACTTATTCTCTTATTTGGTACGTAAAAGATTCTGAATAGTTACCTTACCTGACGTTGACCTAGTATCTCCAAACCTGGTCATCATACTTCTACTCAAACTCTTTCACTTCCCTTATAGCTTGACGCACCAAGTCAAGTCCGATTTACTCTGATTTTCCCCTTCTGAGCCACTGTCGCTGTCTTTTGGAACATAACTGCAACCACAATAATTATTAGGAAGAGGGGGGGGGGGGTTATCCTAATGACATAGCTCTATTGCACGATCTAAGAGATGAAAGAGTAGAAACCAATCCTAAATGTCCGGCAGCCTCCTGCGTATAGGTATGGTGCACAACATACCCATACACAAGACTCTACTAGACACGGTCTGTAGACATTCCGAGGACTAACTGCTTTGATACCACTTTTGTCACGACCCGACCCGACGGGCCGCGACTAACGTCCTAATTGGACGTCATTACTGACCTGTCACTCTTAATCTATCTAATACAGAGATCTATAGAAATTTCGGCAGCACAACGCTGCTTTTACAACATATCCCTAAAATGGGCGAGCCGACAAGGCTGCCAAAACAACAACAAAACAACAGTCATAATAGGCTAGCCGACTAGGCTGCCACCAACCAACATTACGTGCACAAAGGCAAAATCAAAATAAGCAAGCCGGCAAGGCTGCCACTAGATAACAACATCAAAACCCAAAACAAGGTACAAACATCCAACCCACAACTGTCTACAGACCTCTAAGAGTGTAATACTGACATATGACGGGACATGACCCCGTCGTGCCCAAAATATGCATAAGTCTGAAAAATAAAGGTCTGTACCAAAAATAGCTGACTCCGGAACAAAGGAGCTCTCCAATCATTGCAGAATCCTAGACGGAGGGTCACCTATTCAACACTGAACTGCGGGCATGAACGACCTCCGAAAAGGGGTCGACGATAGATGTACCAAGTAGGTGGAACTGGAAAATACTGTACTAGAAATCATAACAGTTCAACGTAAAACAGTAGACAAGTAAAAATTCAACTTAACTGTATAACTGTACTCCATCAAATGAGAGTAATGAAAATCAGTTCTTCCCTTTTCAAAATATGCAAGTCAGGCCAAAATAAAGAACTTCTATCCTCAGGATATAATAGCACGGGACTCGAACCCGTCTAGGTACATATATATCATGGGACTCGAACCCAAGTAAGTAAGTATATATTATGGGACTCGAACCCAAGTAAGCAAGTATATATTATGGGACTCGAACCCAAGTAAGCATGTATATCGTGGGACTCGAACCAACATAAATATATGGAATAATATAATGTCATGGGACTCGAACCCGCATCATGGAGAGCTAATCCATGGAATAATAATAAATCGGGAGTTGAACCCGCTTAGGACTCGAACCCAAGTAATATAATAATAATAATAGTCGGGACTCGAACCCGGAACGTACTATATAGTGTCAGCCCTCTATGTGAGAGACTCGGTGAATGTGTAATAGGACTCGGCACGAGTAGATATCATGAGCAACTATATGCAATTTTGAAATCATCTTTGACTTTTGATAATATCATCATAATACACTCTTTACTGAAATCATAGGCACTTGTCATAACAATTTTCCTTTAAAATTAACTCTGTAGAAAATCATGTACGTCCGCCGTACTTTTATTAAAATCAAGTCAAATGAAAGTTTTTCACAAGGCCGTGCCAAAAAATAGGGAACAAGGATTTTCACAAAATCATGCCAAAGAAAGAATAGTCTCACATACCTTTTAAGCGAGCAAATAAACTAAATGCTAAGATATGCCTCGTCCAGTATGTCAACCTATAATAATGACAATACGTTCGTCAATTCTACGGTCTCTAACGTAATTTATTCAGATAACGGCTTCTTATTTCTATAAAAATTTGGGCAGCACTTCCTTTGTTTATGTGCGTATCCACAATTTTACCAATAATCCAAATCAACCAACAATTCAACTCCAACTAACAATCTAATTCAAACCAACAATCTAAATCAACCCAATGATCCAAATTAAACTAATAACCACTACCATTTCCATATGTAGTCAAAATTATCTAAACATTCAATTTATCAACTTCAATAACCAAGGGAATTTATACACTTACCTCTCATGTTAGTCAATCATTTAGTCACGTTAGAATTATCATGGAGCAATCCAATCTCTTAACGACATCGCCAATTCAAAAATGTGAATTTAACACTTTTCTATACTTTACTCCTTTCGAGGCATGTATAGATAATTGCCTCAATAAGTATGCATGTAGTAACTTATATTCACACACTAATTCAGTCCGTAATACATTATCGAAATTTTCAACAATTTCTATCAACTTTCCGGTCATATCAACATTTTACAATTCCAAAGCTTTTTCCAAAATTCCTTACTTTCCAATTAATCTCCCAACAACTTCAATTAACAACTTTAACTTTAAACATCAAGGTTTCATCTAAATTTTCACACGAAATTAGTAATAACATACCAACACAATTACTCAATTCCAACGTACGCCAAGAATAGGTTCTAAATCGGTTTCGACCTCTATCATTCACATGCATTGTCTTCTTTCCCTTTCTTCTTTGACATGGATAATTCTCCTAACTATGATATCAATTAATCTATCAAATATCAAGTAAAAGGGATACATTTTCACCAATAGAAGAGGAATTTCATACCTTAAAATTTTACCAAAACAGTCCCCAAAAACGTGACTGTCCAGATTTTTAGCCACTGCTTCGTCAGCTGAATTTGTAACGTCGATAACTCTCTACTCCAGGGTCCTATCGACGAGCGGTTTGTTGAGTTGGAAACTAGACTCGATGAAATTCATTTTAGGCTTTTGAAACACCGAAAAACTCCTAATATGATAGGAGATATGCCCCTCCAAAGTTGAATAAAATTCTGCCCAGCAATCTCGATTTTGCCACTGTTTCGTGCCCTTTTGGCTTCAATTTTTCACACTTCTTTAATTACAAATTGACATGCAACAATCTACAATATTAACCCATCATTCTAACATGTTTTTCTTTCCAGAATCTCACCCTAAAACGTTGAATTTTCAGTCTTAAATTCGGCTAGACAGTCTGATGTTTCTTTCCATCTTACACGTTTTCTCCTCTCTTTTTTTTCTCTTTTTTTTGTTGCTTAAAATTTTAAAGAATAAATCTTGTAATGGAGGTTAACAAAGTACTTAGTTTTCCTATATCAATGGAGAAAAAATCAGTGGGGAGAAAAGAGAAGAAGAAGAGAGAAAACTAACTTAAAAAAAGATGGTGAAATGTGAAGAGGGGAATGGGCTTAAACCCTTAACCAAATCTGTAAATTTAATTTGTACAATAGCCACCCAATTATCCTCTTAATCTAATCCCATAAAATATTAATTAAAACTTGGGTCCCACTTCTTATTACTCTTTAACCCTCCAATTATTTACATAACTCAATTAATCCCCCAAGTAGTAAATCTTGATCCCGATTCTTTCAATCTTGATTCCCGTTTCCTTTAATTCTCGGGAATTCCATAAGGTCTCGTATTCCCCATGTCGTAATTCTCATAATATGTACCAATCCTCAATGGAAAATATAAATAACTTTTCATATTAAATACTCATTGACGTGTTCGTAGCTTGTGAAATTATATCTCATACACATTATTCGAATCTTAATCTCAATGATGTTCTTAATCCTTGTCTTAAACTTATGAGGTGTAACACCCTGTCCCGTCACAGTTGTTATGTTAAAACTCTTAGAGGTCTGTAGTCATATCTTGTGGGTCGGTTTGTAAAAAAGAAGGATGTAACTGCGTTTGGTTATGTATGTATATGCGTCCAGGGAGGTAGCCTTATCGGCTAACCTGTTTTTTTTTAATTTTCTGTTGATTTATTTTATAAGTTTCATGTATGTTCCGCTGATTATCTCTGATGTATACCTGTAAGGGTGCCCAGGTAGGGCACCAGTCGCGGGCCCGGGGTTGGGTCGTGACAGGTTGATTCTCTCTTGTCTCATGTTATTTTCATGTCCTACATACTCGGTACATTATTCATACTAACGTTTTTTTTGTTGGGGGACGCTGCATTTCATGCCTACAGGTTCAGGTAGACAGGGCGACAAACCACACCAGTAAACGCCTATTCAGCTCATATTGGACCACTCTATTTGTTCCAGAGTTGCAATCTAGTCTTGGTATGATATTTTGATATGCATATGGGTATGGCGGAGCCCTATCCCGACCATATAATGTCACATTCTCCAGTAGAGGCTTGTAGGCAGTTATGATGTAGTCAGGCATTATGTGGCCTCCTCGGCCTATTTTTTTATTTTATAGTCATCTATGGTAGCATTGTCAGCTCGTACGGTCAGGTCCATCATTTATGTATATACATATATTCCCTGACGGTCTTATACTTTTTCAACTTATTATTTTATTTACGGTTATGTGATGAATTTATGTCTAGTGGTGCTCGGCAAGTAAGGTCCGGATGCCTATCATGGCCCTCCAATTTTGGTCATGACAGGGACATCCTTAGAAAGCCAAGTGTCCACAGAGAGAACATAACACATACTTCAAAATGCTCTTGAATTATAACATTGTTTGACAAGAGTACTGGGGTAGTCATCCAAGTTGACTTGATGGGCCTTAAGAATTCAAATTATGAGCATACCAATAAGGAATTATGAGCATACAAACAACTTGAGCTTTTTATTGGAATGCAGAAAATAGCCAACAAGGGCATCTCTCTGGGTTATATTAGAGAAAAACCCAACGTGATGAATAATGGTGGTGGACACCATGCGACAGAGGACACGAGCTGCAAAAGTGACATCAAAATGTCCCAATTGAGCCGGGGCAGTAGGGGAATTGGATAAGACCTTTTTGACTTGATCAAAAGAGACATTGAAAGAATCATGCCAAGTAGTCTTAGGAAGGTCATAAAAATCAGAGCAGGCAACCAAAGATAGAGTTGAGAATATCACAATCTAACACAATACAAGTACCAATAACAAGAGTTTCAAGTTCAATGGGTTTGGGGGAAGAGAGATTAGCATAGAACATACACGTATGAGGTTTCATAGATATGGATAGGGTTTTGGAAAAATCTTTCCAAATCGTGATAGGAGAAAATGTGTTTTACCTTGAAAATTGTGACTTAATGAGATCTAAATCGATGATGCAATCAATTACAATGGATTTATCTTTGAGGGTGAGAAATAAATCTCTGTTAGGGATGTCCCAATTTTTTTATTTGAGATCTCGAAGGTTTTCATTATCGGGCTTGCTTTTCTTGGCATAATCGGAGTAAGTATTATGGTCAATGGTTCTTTTGCCAATGTTTTTAGGGGTATGGAATCAGTAGCATCATAGGATGAACAATGAGCAGAGTGATCGGAATCTAGATTGATGGTGAATGAAGGTTTTCTCTTATTCTTGAATCGGGAGTTGCTTCTAGTGGAGTGATTTGAGGGTTTTGGCCATAGTGAATGAGGCATATGAGAGAAAGATGAGAGTTGTGAGGGGAAAGATAAAGTAGATGGAGTAGTTAAAGAAAAAACGAGAGGAAATCGAGACGTCAAGAATGGAAAGGAGTTTGAGAGAAGGGAACCGTCGACAAAGTGGTTCATTGATAGGACTTGAACTGACATGAGTCAATAATGATACTCACGAGAGTTTATAAGATATAATTTTGAACCATGTTAAAAGTGTCACACCCCAACCTTGGGGGTGTGACCGACACCTGACACCCGAAGGCTTAAGCGAATTGACTATAGTACCTGGGAGCTTTCACATATAATTAGGACCCACAAGGCCTCCAAATCATCACAACAAGATAAAACGGTACCGCATGCAACCAGAAAAGGCCCAACAACTGTATACATATACATAACCAAGACCGATGAGACCATATCAAAAGTATAGACAACTGATAAGAAGGACGACAAGGCCAGACAAGATGAATACATACTAATACTAGTATGCAAGCCTCTACGAGTACTATAATATAACAGAGGGTCGGGACAGGGTCCCACCGTACTCATAATACCAAAACATATGTACATATATACCTATAAACTCCAGAAAGCAACTCCGAAGAAGTGAAGTGCAAATATCAACAACTGAAAATAAGCACCCTACGAAGAAGGTTTATCCGCCGGTCTATCTGCACCTGTGGGCATAAACACAACGCCCCAGAAATAAAAATGTTAGTATGAAAGAATGTACTGAATATGTAGGGCATAAGCAAAGTAATAAATCATCAATAAGATAAAGAACAAAAGAGATACCACCTGAAACTCATAATGTCACAATGTATCAGACTATATAGATGTGTATAATAATCGCGGCTATAACGTCATAGTCCTCTGTGAATAATATCATCAATATCATGTATGTATAAGCTACGTATATAACGTCATAGGCCTCTAAAGGCAATACTATCAATGTCATATGTGTATTAAGCTTCGTATATAATTCCATAGGCCTCTGAGGGCAATATAAATACATAATATATATATATATAGCAATCAACTGAAGGACATATCATTCTTACCAACCCCAGTTGGAGTGACATAAGGTCGTTACACCTCCAATCAACATTATGAGACTAACATCATTATCATTAAATGACTCTATAAAACTCACAAATCATGAATTAACTTCCTGGAAGCAATATTTTTTGATCATGAATCAATATGAATACTTCTAGTTATTAAGAGTGGAATCGTTATGGAGTAGCATTGCATTTATGTATCATTTATATAGATCATGCCAAAAGAAGAAAGAAAACCCTACATACCTTATTATTGAGGCTATGCAGGTTCTGCGAGTCCTTGCACCTTCTACAGACGAATATCTATATCACATGAAGGTTGGGTATCAATAACAAATTCGTATCTTATAGGGAAGTTTACTTAGACATTTTGTCGAACAGTTTATGTGCAAGACTTCATAAGGTCGTTTCTAGGTCAAATTCGACATGTCTCGGCCCAACAACATTCATCATTACTCACACTCCTATCTACCATAATATTCATACTTGTACAACTCCATTTAGTAGCTTATATAAAAACAACCCGCATAATATAACTTAATCTCAAGTTTCATAGTTACTAGTTTCTTCAATAATCTTCTAACAAAATTCAATCCAGCCCTTGTACAGATTAGGGCAGGGAAGATGAAACTTACCTCAAATATACCAAGAAATCTCTTTTATATAACTTACTTCAACATAAATTCACTACCTAAGTCGATACAATGAGAAGGAAATAAAGTTAACGGTAACCACGAGATTATTTACCTCGAACTTGTGTGGTTTATCTTTGGATTTAGTTGCAAACTGATAGAGGAACATTGAGAGACCTTTGGGATGATCTAAGGTCCAATTTAGGGGTGAAAATAAGGACCCAAGGTCGAATAAGATGATATATAACACTTCAAATATTTTCCCACCGCCCAGAAAAATGGTCCACTTTTACGGTACGTACAATTTGTACGATCCGTAATGTTCTCTAAATTTCTCTGATTCACTAACGGTCAATTTAATTGGAAATTATACTCTCTGAACTTGAACTTAGATAAGGTTATTTACTCTATACTTCCTGATTTACTAGGAGATATACCCTCGACAAGTTGGGCAAAAAATTAGGTCTGGAAATTCTACATGTTTTTCCTCGAGTTTTGACGAACTTAGTTTCTTTGATCCGTTTAACCCTGAAATCTTATTAAACATATATAACACTTATTTAAACTTGTTTCCATAAAAAAATAGTATGTTAGCCTCACCGGGTATTACATTACTTTGCTTACGACACATATGAGCGTGAAAAATACGAGGTGTATCATCATTCCCTCATTAGGAACATTCATTCGTGAATGTTTATAATATTCTAATTCTCAAAATTTCTAAAACTTTCGGTAGAGTTTCCTTTGTAAATAGAACTATTCAAAACATGTCAAGAAATCCAAACACATATCCAATGCCCCACAGGACCACATAATAACAAAACAATATCAAATCGGCCTCGCACGACCGCTTCTGCATATAATAATCAGAAAAAGTTAGTCATAACTCAGCTTAACTTTCTTCTACTGACATCTGAGTTGCACTTATCATATTTGTCTCAACAATACCACCTAAATAAGGTATATGGGTCAAATTCGATAAATATAATAGAAATAGAAGAATCACATCACATGAATATGATATAAACTTGAAGTCTGAAACAGATGATGGTATATGGATTTCATATCTTCATTGGTTTCCCATTTCATTTCTTCTACATTATTATTCCTCCAAAGTACTTTCACCAATGCTAACTCTTTGGTGCATAGCTTACGAACTTGTCGATCTAAGATAACAACAGGAACTTCTTCGTATGACAAATCCTCCGTGAACTAAACATCCTCAATAGGGATAATGCGAGAAGGATAACCTAAGCATTTATGAATCATCAATATGTTAAATACTGGATAAACACTTCTAACTCTAGGTGAAACTCAAGCGTATAAACCACCTGGACGATTCTCTGAATAATATGATATGGTCTGATATATATAGGGCTAAGTTTACCTTTCTTTCCGAACCTCATCATGCCCTTCATAGGCGATAACTTTACGAATACCTAATCGCCCACAACAAACTCTAGGTCTCTGCATCGATTGTCCGAATAGGACTTTTGCCGACTCTAGGCAGTTAACAATCACTCCTGGATTAACATTACCTTTTCTACCGCTTATTGCACTAAATCAAGCCCCAATAACATTGCTTCACCTACATCAGACCAACTGATGGAGGATCTGCATTTCCTCTAATACAGGGATTCATTCGGAGCCATATTAATACTTGAATGATAATTGTTATTACAGGAAAACTCAATAAGAAACAAGTGATCTTCCAAACTCCCTTTGAAATCTAGGACACAAGCCCATAACATGTCATCAAACGTCTGTATGGTGAGCTTGGCCTATATGTCTATCTGCGGATGAAAAACTATGCCAAGATTAACTTGACTACCCAAACCTTTATGAAAGGACCTCCAGAAGTTAGTTGTAAACTAGGTAGCTCTGTCAGATATAATATAAACTGAAACTCCATAAAGTTGAACTATCTCCTTTATATATAGCATAACATAATCTTCAGCTGAATATGTAGTTATGATGGGGAGAAAATGAGCTGACTTTGTAAGTCTATCCATGATAACCCAAATAGAATCAAATTTCCAGCAGGAATTAGATAAACCCGTAATAAATCCCATATTGATTATCTCCTATTTCTAGGTTAGAATCTATATATTTTGAAGTAACCCTCCAAGTTTGCAGTGCTCAACCTTAACTTGCTGACAATTCATACATTGGGCGATGAATTCTGCAATGTTCTTCTTCATATCATTTCACCAGTATATTTGCTGAAGGTCATGCAAGATAAGACTTTTCAGCCGTATCGCGCAGGGGTTCCTACATCTTGGTAGATCCAGGATGAATAAATACCTAGATTGATGGATCTCTACCATTATCTGACCTCGAAGTCCTCCAACATTAGGTACATATAATTGACCCTTATACTTAAGGACTCCGTCACTTAATAGCTCAAAGAACTATTTCTTCTGAAAATAAATGTCATATCTGATCTTAACTAAAGCTAGATCATCGAATTGTCGTGCTTTTAATTCTGGCACTAAAGAGGACTCGACAACATTCTGAACTATAGCACATACATCTCCTACATCTAGCAATCAAACATTTAGACTAGCTAATCGATTTAGATCTCCGGTCATCTCCAACTTGTCTCAGGCTTCCCATAAACCTACAAATCAATATGTTGGATGCAATATTTGCTTTACCGGGATGGTACAAGATATCAATGGCATAATCTTTCAACAATTGAAGCCATTTTCGATGCCTCTAATTCAACTCTTTCTAGTTGAATATATATTATAAACTCTTATGATCTGTATATAGGTCAATGTGAACTCCATATAAATAGTGGCACCATCCTTCAGGACAAATATAATCATCGCTAACTCCAGACCATGAGTTAGATAATTCTGCTCGTTTTCCTCAGTTGTCGTAAAACATACACAATGAATTTTCCATGATACATCAAAACACAACCCAAACCGACTCTAGAAGCATCACTATATACAACATAACCTTCTAATCCTTCAAGAAGTGTCTGAACCTGTGTTGGTGTTAATCTATTCTTCAATTCTTGAAAACTCTTCTCACAATTATCTGACTGTTGAAATTTAGCCTCCTGCGTCAACTTTGTTAATGGAGCGACAATAAAAGAGAGATTATTTACAAACCTTTGGTAACCGTCTAAGCCCAAGAAACTACACACCTCATTAGGAGTTGTGGGCCTTGCCCAATTCTTAACTTCCTCAATCTTCTGATTATCGACTTTAATTCCTTCATCTGATACTACATGCCCAAGAAAGGCCACCGAGTTGAACCAAAACTCACATTGAGAGAACTTAACATATACGATCTTGAAGCATCTATAGAGTACGCTCACAAATGATTTGCGTGCTTGGCTTCCTGTTACACCCCGTAATACCAGGGCTACTAATTGAGAAAGTGATGAAGGATTTAAGATTTGATTTTTGGAAGGAAAAAAATTATTACATTTTCTTAAGGAAAATATTGGATGAAAAGTGACGACGAAAACTTATTGAAGGATAAATTCGTCGTTTTCCAGGGCTAGAAGGTCTTATAATAATATTGAGGAGTCTTGGGGCTAATAATATAGGGTCCGCTTCACAATTTTCCGGGGGACCTTCCGGAAACATTATATCTAGATATTTTGGCCAAGTGGGATATTTTTGAGAAAAAGATAATGTGACCAATGGGAGGTTGACATATGTCCCTCCCAAGTCTTGCAAGACAAATATCCATATATGGATATGTTAGAGACTTGGAGACATTTTCATTTCATTTTTTCTTCAACCAAAGTTCTCTCTTTCTCTCCCTAATTTCGAACCAAACCAAGAAATTTCCAAGATTAAAAGTGGATTATTATCCAAGACTAAGCTCTCTAATGGAGTGCTAAGACAAGATAAACCCTTAAACCCCAAGAACATGGTGTTGTACGAGAAGAGGGTTGAAATCCTAGGGTGTTCCGTCGACTTTTTGGTGTCAAAATACAAAGTGAATTTGTGTATAAGCTCATAGGGGTCACATATATGTAATTGGAACTTGAAGAAGTGGAGAAAAGCAAAAACTGCGGACCATTGTTGCCCGGACTGTTTTGGGGCGTTTTTGGGCACAAAATGAGGTACAAGTTCTTCTTCTTTTAAAGTAATTGGATATTACTTATTGTTGTTATGTATGGATGAGCATGGACTAAAAATAATGAAGATTAAAACGTGTTTGGACCATTTTTGGCAAGTTGGCCGAGACTAGGCAATGTTTGTCGTCGTTGGATTCGTTGGTTATTGTCGTTGTTATCGACACTTGTTGCAAAAGAGTACATTCTATTTGTTCTAATGAGAGTCAAAGATTGTTTTAACTTGCATATGTTTACTCATATAGCTATTCGTGCATGGGTGCTGTCCGTGAACTTGTATTCACGATACGGGATAGATTTCCCATGAGATGTGTATAGAGTATAGGATTTCATGACTAGATATACATGGTTTTAAAATAACTCTCTTTTGAAAAGGCACAGTTGGCTCTTATTGGTTTATGACACGGTAGGATCTGGTATTTGGTTTTCATACTTGCCCCTGTCATTCCTTTGTACAGTTATGATCTGATTTATTGTACTTCTTGTTTACATACTTGGTACCTGTTGTACTGACCCCCTTCGGGGGACTGTGTTCATGCCCGCAGGTTTAGGTACTCAGTTGTGGATCCGCGAGCTTAGGATCCTTGTTCAGTATTTTGGAATAACTTCAATGTTCCGGAGCTTGTCATTATGGCTAGGTGTATTCAGGGGTACGACGGGGCCTTGTCCCGTCATAGTATTTGTCCAAACTCTTAGAGGTCTGTATTCATATGTGGGCTGGACTGGTAAGAGTTGTATTTACCTTGTTTTATGGTTGTAGGCCCATTCCGGCGCTATATATTATGGCAGGCTTATCGGCTTTGTCTTTGTTTAAAGAAAAAAAATGAGTGTTATTTATCTTCCGCAGTTTACTTGTGTTGTATGAATAGAAGGGTGCCCAGGTAGGGCATTAGTCGCGGGCCTGGGGTTCGGGGCCTGACAGAGTGGTATCAGAGCAGTTAGTCCTCGGAATGTCTACATACCGTGTATAGTAGAGTCTTATTTATCGGTGTGTTGTGCACCAAATCTATAAACAGGAGGCTATAGTACATTTAGGATTGATTTCTCTTTTTCTCACTCTGACATCGTGCGATAGAGCTGTGTTGTTTGGGTAGTCTCTCCCTAACGTATTATTGTGGTTGCAGCTATGAGAAAGACAACAGTGTCCCAGAAATGATTATATGGACCTCGTATCCAGGTTGGTAAAACTATTGTATAGTTGGTATAATGATGATGTGTATCTGTACGAACGTATTTATTTGGGGCCCTGTGTGTTGCCTGAAATGATTATGAATTACCATGAGTTGGTTAAGCCTTAATAATTACTTGGAATGTGTGAAATAATTTATTGAATCCACACCTAGGCATAATATATGTGCTAATTTGGAATAGTCAGGATGTAATTGACTGTCTAAGATTGTGATAGACTCTTAAAGGATCAGGTTCAATTGACTTAAGGACATACCATGTTGTTAGATTAAGCTGTGATGTACGCTTAAGTAATTGTATGAATAATATTGGTATGGAGTAAATAGAGTTGTTGTGATTAAGACAACAGGATTTTGAGATTTTGAGAAGCTACCTTACCCGTATGTGGAGACTGATAATGTAAGCTTGGGACATAGAATGAATGTGAACCTTAGAATATTGATAACCGCTGAGACCTTAGATGTACAAGGCCTTCTCGGGTAGTAAGATTTATTTCAGACAAAGAAAGAGAGTTAAGTGCGACGATGAGTTGGGTTGTGGGCCAATTTAGGGTCAACCCATAGCTTGGAATGGATTGGGGTCAGTTGGAGGTGGTCCCGCTATGTGATAGGGTCACGAGGATGCAAGACCCAAGTCTATCGTTATACGAATTCGTGGATGCGTTCCACCAGAACCGGGTCGTGGGAGCCGAAAATGGCGTTAAATTGTTGGGTGTAGTAACTCCAAGGATTTGAAAACAGAAGCAATAATTGAAATTATGTACGTATACTATAATAGGTTCGGAAGTACGAGAAGAGTACGACAAGTAAGAAAAGGAGCGAACAAGTGTTAAAAGAATTGAAATGTTTACAGTTATGAATAATGAAGGTACGAAAACATAATCCTTTTAGGCCATGAATGGGAGTTAATAGAGATGATACACACTTTAGATTTGATTCCTCGTTTGTCTAGTGATTGATGTATATGCATGTGCGATATATTGTGACCGTGTGTGGCATCGTTGGTTTTGTGGAGTATAAGTGTGTTGGTATAGTTAAAGGAGACTATATCGAAAGTTGAATAGCTTGAGACCCTAGATGAACATTCGAGGACGAATGTTTCAAAGGGGGGAAGGATGTTACACCCTGTAATACTAGGGCTACTAATTGAGAACGTGATGAAGGATTTAAGATTTGAATTTTGGAAGGAAACAATTATTACATTTTCTTAAGGAAAAATTTGGATGAAAAGTGACGACGAAAACTTATTGAAGGGTAAATTCATCGTTTTCAAGGGCTAGAAGATCTTATAATAATATGAGGAGTCTTGGGGCTAATAATATAGGGTCCGAGAAAAATTTCACAATTTTGCGGGGGACTTTCCGGAAATATTATATCTAGATATTTTGGCCAAGCGGGATATTTTTGAGAAAAAGATAATGTGACCAATGGGAGGGTGACATATGTCCCTCCCAAGTCTTGCAAGACAAATATCCATATATGGATATGTTAGAGACTTAGAGACATTTTCATTTCATTTTTTCTTCAACCAAAGTTCTCTCTTTCTCTCCCTAATCTCGAACCAACCCAAGAAATTTCCAAGATCAAGAGTGTATTATTATCCAAGACTAAGCTTCCTAATGGAGTGCTAAGCCAAAATAAACCCTTAAACCCCAAGAACATGGTGTTGGCCGAGAAGAGGGTTGAAACCCTAGGGTGTTCCGTCGACTTTTTGGTGTCGAAATACAAAGTGAAGTTGTGTATAAGCTCATAGGGGTCACATATATGTGATTGAAACTCGAAGAAGTGGATCGAAACAAAAACTGCGGACCATTGTAGCCCGGACTATTTTGGGGCATTTTTGTGCAAAAAATGAGGTAAATTGTTATACCCCGTATTTCCAGAGTATGTATGTGAGGACGTACGTACAAAAGTTTAAGCCTTATTTAGGCATAAGGGACGAAATTTGTGCACAACTAACGAAAGAATTGTTTTCCGACGAAAAGTTTTCCGAACCTTGCGAAGGGAAAATTACGGTTGCGACATTTATTATTTTTGCGGATTTTTCCGAGAGATGAAATATTTTGGACCAACGAGAGGGCGACATGTGTCACCCTCAATTTGGCGGATTGGGGGACGAAATTGTTATACCCCGTAGTTTCAGGGTATATATGTGAGAATGTACGTACGAGAATACGACAGAAATTTTGGAAAGAAAGGAAGATGTGATTTATTTCGACGGAAAAGTTTCCGGTTTTTGTGAAGAAAAAGGTTCGTTAATGGGAATTGGATTCCCAGTTTTGGTATTTGGACTTCTTGGATTATTTTAGAATTATGAGATTTTATTTTCGGAAATGGTCACGTGGGACCCACGGGAGAAATTTACGGTTTTGTGGGGCCCGCTTTGTTTTTGAGATTTTCGGTATTTTGGATATTTTTGGAAGACGAAATATTTTGGACGAGTCGGGGGGCGACATGTGTCACCCCCATGTGTCACTTGGCCGAAATTGGAGGGACAAGTGGCTAGTCACTTGTCCCCTTGGCCGATTTTGCCATGACATTTGGAGAGCCAAATCGTTGGCCATGTGGTGTGGTGGGACCCACACACACATGGCCCAATATTGACCCTACACTTACCTTGATCTTGGCCCTTGAAACCTCTATAAATACCCCCCCTTAGGTTGAAGAGTATTTCATCCACACTTGAAGACTTTCCAAAGCCAAAAATACTCCCTCCCTTTAGTGAGTTTTCGTCCCTCCCCCCCTCTTGTGTAGAAAATACTTGGTGTATTGTTGTATAATCCCAAATACCTTGGCCTAGTATCCCTAGTAGTATTCCAAAGTTATTTCAATAATAGGAGCCCGAAAATACTACTTTATTCCAATAGCCATAAAGTGAAACCCTAGAAAAATCTTCCTAGCTTGGTTGAAGTATTTAGAGAAGTTGTTGGAAACTTCTAAGGGTCTCTTGGAGCGGGTTGGAGCGTAAGGAGTTGGAGCTAAACGTTGCTCAGGATCGACTTATAAACTTGGATAATTTTTGGGCTTATCGAGGTAATAATCTATGTCCCCCTATTGTAATTGGATATTACATGTTGTAGTAGTTATACTTGAGTATATTATATTGGAAGGATGATTATAAAGGTTTGAACTGTATTTACATTGCATTTTGCCAATAGACTTGTGTAGTATTATTGTGAAGCAAAATTGAACACGTCAGGTTAGGCGTGTAATCCTCGGAGTTGTTGGCACAGTAGCGGGCCTTGATAGGAGGAGATTTATGTGATTGCGGGAGGTCTGCCGAATTTTCTGTAGAATAAGGAATCTTGTATTTAGAATATTCTACGAAGAGAGCTAGAAGTTGATAGATGTATTTTGGTTGTTATAGGTGGATCTTCTACGCGCGGCATACTTGACTTGGCTTGTGGTTTAAGCTAAAAAGGTATGTGATTCTTCCTATACTCTTGAGCATGATTGTTGTAAACTATATAGTACGGTAGACGTACGTGTGTGAGATGAATTTTGTTTGTTTAAAACATAAAGTGTTATAATGGCTTTATGGGAAGTTAGTTATAACGACTTTATGAGGATAAAAGAAAGGTTTGATTTTGACAGTGAAACGACTTGATTTTGAAAGTTAAGAGACTTGATCTTGAAGATAAGAGACTTGACTTATAACGACTTGTTTTTGGAAAAAGAGAAGTAACTTGATTTAAGTATAGGTTACTTGTTTTGAAAAGAGTAAAGTTGTTTAGGTTTTAAAAGAATACTTGATGTTGTTCTAAAAGAAAAGCACTTGGTTTAAAAAGTATAGAGTAATTGATTTTAAAAGCCTTGTAAAGATTTTTACGAAGGTGAAGTAATTTGGTTTTAAAAGTAAAATGTATTTTCTTTATATACTACGAGTATTAGTATCGTGTGGCTTTTACGTAACAAGAGGACTTTTTGAAAGAATGAAAGTATGTAGTATTCGGATTGTTGATATAAAATGAAAGTACATTAAACTTTCCTATGCTTGTTGTGATAGCCTTGTTGTGCAAGTATTGTGATTCTGTGCTACCGTGTCTCTCGGGGAGGACCGGTTATCTAATTGATTGTTGGACATACTGACGCGTTAGATTTTCCACGAGTATGCGTCCACTATTGAGTATTATCTAGTTATTTCTTTTGGACATCTTGTGCGTTGGATTTTCCACGAGTATCGTCCACTTGAGTATTATCTTGTTATTCCTTTGGACATCTTGACGCGATGGATGTTCCACGCACGCGTCGATAGGATGGTTTCACGCCATGCTTTCCGAGGTAAGATCTTTGGGCATGCGGTCATTGTGAGGTTTTGTTATTTGTCCATGGACCGCTAATCCATGAAGCTTGCCGCGCACGAACAATCACGGCTTGATTTGTACATGTGGTTCTGAGCACAATTTAGATACTTGTCTGGTCATTTCTCGTATCGGCAGTTCTTGGTAGATAGCTTGAGATACTTGCCTCGTCATATCTCGTGAGAGCGGTTGGCTAAGTGCGTTAGCTTTGGTACTTGCCTCGGCGATTCGTGGCTAGATTTTGGATCTGTAATTAGCTTCCGTACCTTGCCGTGAAGTTTTATGACTAGCTTTGAACCGGTATAGGAGATTCTACTTGCCCGATCGGTTTAATGACGCAGGATCTAGTGTTCGAGTTCACATATGGGTGTTGTTTTACATCATGTACTATGGCGGTGAGAATGAGTTCCACGGGCATGAGTGATATTATGGGCGTGAGACCCAGAGTAATATGTGAGTGATTATTCTGGGGATATGCGTCCCCTTACTTGGCATAACTGCTTACTTATCGCAAAATGGTTTTATAAAATGATGAAATGGGATTTCATTACAGTATTTTTCAGTTTCACATACTTGGTACCTATTATCTTGACCTCGCCCGAAGCTGCGTTCATCTGCGGTAGAGGTACATCGGTTGTGGATCCTCGCTCATAGGATCACAGTTCAGCGTATGGGGAAGCTTCGTTTCTCCGGAGGCTTATCTTTGGTATGTTTCCCGGAGTTGTAGGTTCTTGTACATTCAGAGGTATGGCGGGGCCCTGTCCCGTCATAGTTGTTGTTACATTCTTAGAGGTCTGTAGTACTATTGTGGGCAGGGTTGTAAAGGATTGTAACTGTTCGGTTTGATATATATACATAAAGGCGACCGTTTTGGTTGGTCTATTTTCTTATGATGTATCTTGTTTCCTGTTTAAGTTTTTATTTCCGCTGATTTTCTCGATGTTGTATCACTAGGGTGCGGGGTAAGGCACGATCGCGGGCAGTCGGGTCGTGACAAAAGTTGTATCGAGTAGTTAATCCTCGGAAAGTGTCTGAACCGTGTCTAGTAAGTCTTGATTATCGGTGTGTTGTGCACCATCTATAATCGGAGGCTGCGAGACATTTAGGATTAGTTTCCATTCTTCTCATTACGAGATCGTGCCTTAGAAGGTGTTATAAGTTGGACCTCTCGGCGTATTTCGTTTTTACCGGCTATGCCTCGCGCAAGGCAACCGGGCGAGAAGGGCAAAGCGTGAGGACTGCTAGTAGGATACAGATGAAGTCTGGCGCATGCGGTCATTACGAGATAGTGCTTGACGGCGAGTTCTTTGACGCCGCCACCCAGCCGAGTTTAGAGCGCGGCGGTGGCTACGAGACCACGGTACACGAGCCTCGATCAAGCGGCACAGTGCGAGAGGAGATGGGTTACAAGGAGATGGCCCGATTCTGGCCGGGATCGTGGCGAACACGAGGATAAATTTGGATCACGGCATTCAGTTCGATGGCCCGTAGTTCACCCCGGTCGGATAGTTTGAGGCTACGGGATTTTACGAGTTGTAGCCGCGAGTTCTACGGGTCGAGGCACGAGGATGATCGCGAGTTCATCCGTCACTTCTGAAGGATCATGCGAGTGATCAAGCTTGAGACCGAGTCCGTGATCTTGATTCGCGTCAGTGCGTGATACCGCGATCGGTAGTTTGATTCATGGGAGCTGTCGGGAGCATGCGCCTCGGTATTTGGGGCGAGTTCTCGGAGGCATTTCTCGGCCATTTCTTGCCTCGCGGATGAGGAGAACGCGGTAAGCGAGTTTCGATCTTTGAGGCAGGGAGGGCGCCGATTCGGGAGTACAACGTAGAGTTCGACTCATTGGCTCGATATGTCCCTGCGTTAGTAGCTAATATGGAGGGCGAGTGCACCGCTCGTCACGTGGCTTGATGACTACTTGGCGAGTCTTGTTGGTGTATCGCTTTAGCGGGCATGGACATTGCCGCGTGCGAGCTCATGCACTAGGGTGTGAGGCGCGGAGACCGGCAGTTGACGATACCCGAGAAGAAGGCCGGGCGGCGGGGTCCTTTGGTAACTTTAGGCGGACCGCCTCGGTGAACTAGTTATACGCGCGCCCGATCTGAGTGGTCCTGATCTTGGGGCCTCCAGTATTGAGGGGCGGTCGGGGCTCGAGGTTGAGTTTTCGGGAGTTGGGGTCTTGGCGGATGAAGCCACCCCGACCTAAGTGTAGCGGTGTGGTAAAACCCATGCGGGAATGTCGCGATATTCATAGGGTTTGTTTTACATGCGGCGGCGGCCATTTAGCGAAGAATTGTCCGACCAGGGTGCGCGGATGTTGAGACTCGGCGCCGGGATGCATTGCGGGTTCTTCGCCCGATAGCTAGGCGGTGTTCATACACGGCGGCGAGCGAGGTCATGGTGGAAGTTCCAGTTCTAGCGGTCCTTGGAACCGCCTATTTGATTCGGTATATACTTAACCCTCAGAGATTAGTATGCTTGTTATGATGATCTCCTTATTGTGTGCTATGTACGGATAGCGTTGTGTTATTGATGTGTTAGAAAACATGGTTAGTTGAAAGGATAAGTGTGGGGACATGAAAGGTGTGAACCTTAGAATAGTACACGTTGAGACCTTAGATGTAAGGCCGTCTTGAGAAAAGATTTTACGGTTAGTCTTTGTCAAAACACTTGGTATCGTGAAATGTATTGAGGATAATTCCTTGGGTTGTGTAGGATGAAAGTGGTAGCTTTCGGGACTTGTATAGGTAAGGTTGTTCGGATCGGGAACAAGAGTGCAGTGCGATTATGGGTCGGGTTGAGGACCATTCGCGGGTCAACCGCGGCCGGTTTGGGGTAAGTCGATTCGAGTGGTCAGCTAGGTGGTAGGGTCACGAGGTGCTAAGCCCGAGTTTAGGTAGCCATCGTATGAGTTCGTGGATGTGTTC
Source organism: Przewalskia tangutica (assembly GCA_029844215.1). NCBI lineage: Eukaryota > Viridiplantae > Streptophyta > Magnoliopsida > Solanales > Solanaceae > Przewalskia > Przewalskia tangutica. The sequence continues at coordinate 24,683,357 of CM056720.1, read as the reverse complement.
GACTAGAATCGGATCGTGAAGGCCGGGATTGGCCTTGAAAGAATTTGAGGCAAGTAAGATGACCAAGTTTGGAGGTGGCGACTCAAAGTTTTGAAGCGAAGCAATAGCGAAATGTGGTATGTATTGTAGGAAGATTTAGTGTCACGAGGAAGATTCGACGAGTAAGAAAAGAGGCTAAGATGTGTTAAGATGATGGAAGTGTCCTTTTTATAAGTAAAGAGAGGAAGAAAGTATCCTTTGGATCATGGGTGGAAGTTTTGTGTTGTTATGCACGTTAGAGGTGATTCCTCGTTGGCTTGAATTGAGTTTTGCGTATGTTATACTATTGCCATTGGTGGCGAGTTTGGTTTAAATGTAAGTATAGCGGTGGAGACTATATCGGGCGCTTGTATGTTTGGAGACTTAGAAGGAACATTCGGACGAATGTTTCTAAGAGGAAGAATGTTATACCCGTAGTTTTGGGGTATATATGTGAGAATGTACGTGCGAGAATACGTGAAATTTTGGAAAGAAAGGAAGATGTGATTTTTTTGTGGAAAAGTTTAGGTTTTGTGAAGAAAAAGGTTCGTTAATGAGGCTGGATTCCCAGTTTTGGTATTTGGACTTCTTGGATTATTTTAGAATTATGAGATTTTATTTTGGAAATGGTCACGTGGGACCCACGGGAGAAATTCTGTTTTGTGGGGCATTTGTTTTGATATTTTGGTATTTTGGATATTTTGGAAGACGAAATATTTTGGGCGGTCGGGGCGACACCTGTCACCCCCATGTGTCACTTGGCCGAAATTGGAGGGACAAGTGGCTAGCCACTTGTCCCCTTGGCCGATTTTGCCATGACATTTGGAGAGCCAAATCGTTGGCCATGTGGTGTGGTGGGACCCACACACGTAGCCCAATATTTACCCTACACTTACCTTGATATTGGCCCTTGAAACCTCTATAAATACCCCCCCTTAGGTTGAAGAGTATTTCATCCACACTTGAAGACTTTCCAAAGCCAAAAATACTCCCTCCCTTTAGTGAGTTTTCGTCCCTCCCCCCCTCGTGTGTAGAAAATACTTGGTGTATTGTTGTATAATCCCAAATACCTTGGCCTAGTATCACTAGTAGTATTCCAAAGTTATTTCAATAATAGGAGCAGGAAATACTACTTTATTCAATAGCCGTAAAGTGAAACCCTGAAAAATCTTCCTAGCTTGGTTGAAGTATTTAGAGAAGTTGTTGGAAACTTCTAAGGGTCGCTTGGAGCGGGTTGGAGCGTAAAGAGTTGGAGCTAAACGTTGCTCAGGATCGACTTATAAACTTGGATAATTTTTGGGCTTATCGAGGTAATAATCTATGTCCCCCTATTGTAATTGGATATTACATGTTGTAGTAGTTATACTTGAGTATATTATATTGGAAGGATGATTATAAAGGTTTGAACTGTATTTACATTGGACTGTACTTACAGTAGACTTGTGTAGTATTATTGTGGCGAGAATTGAACACGTCAGGTTAGGCGTGTAATCCACAGGAGTTGTTGGCACAGTAGCGGGCCTTGATAGGAGAGATTTATGTGATTGCGGGGAGGTGCTGCCGAATTTTCTGTAGAATAAGGAATCTTGTATTTAGAATATTCTACGAAGAGAGCTAGAAGTTGATAGATGTATTGTGGTTGTTATAGGTGGATCTTCTACGCACGACATACTTGACTTGTCTTGTGGTTTAAGCTAAAAAGGTATGTGATTCTTCCTATACTCTTGAGCATGATTGTTGTAAACTATATAGTACGGTAGACGTACGTGTGTGAGATGAATTTTGTTTGTTTAAAACATAAAGTGTTATAATGGCTTTATGGGAAGTTAGTTATAACGACTTTATGAGGATAAAAGAAAGGTTTGATTTTGACAGTGAAACGACTTGATTTTGAAAGTTAAGAGACTTGATCTTGAAAGATAAAAGACTTGACTTATAACGACTTGTTTTTGGAAAAAGAGAAGTAACTTGATTTAAGTATAGGTTACTTGTTTTGAAAAGAGTAAAGTTGTTTAGGTTTTAAAAGAATACATGATGTTGTTCTAAAAGAAAAGCACTTGGTTTAAAAAGTATAGAGTACTTGATTTTAAAAGCCTTGTAAAGATTTTTACGAAGGTGAAGTAATTTAGTTTTAAAAGTAAAATGTGTTTTCTTTATATACTACGAGTATTAGTATCGTGTGGATTTTACGTAACAAGAGGTCTTTTTGAAAGAATGAAAGTATGTAGTATTCAGATTGTTGATATAAAATGAAAGTACATTAAACTTGCCTATGCTTGTTGTGATAGCCTTGTTGTGCAAGTATTGTGATTACGTACTCACCGTGTCTCGGGAGGACCGGTTATCGATTGATTGTTGGACATCTTGTGGCGTTGGATTTTCCACGAGTATCGTCCTATTGAGTATTATCTGGTTATTTCTTTTGGACATCTTGTGGCGTTGGATTTTCCACGAGTATCGTCGGCTTTGAGTATTATCTTGTTATTCCTTTGGACATCTTGTGCGATGGATGTTCCACGGGCATGCGTCGATGGGATGGTTTCATGGCCATGCTTTCCGAGGTAAGATCTTGGGGCATGCGGTCATTGTGAGGTTTTGTTATTTGTCCATGGACCGCTAATCCATGAAGCTTGCAGCGGTGACGAGCAATCACGGGTTTGATTTGTACATGTGGTTCTGAGCACTTTAGATACTTGTCTGGTCATTTCGTGTATCGGCGGCTGGTAGATAGCGAGATACTTGCCTCGGTCATATCTCGTGAGAGCGGTTGGCTAAGTGCGTTAGCTTTGTTACTTGCCTCGGCGATTGCGTGGCTAGCTTTTGGATCGTAATTAGCTTCCGTACCTTGCGTGAAGTTTTATGAATAGCTTTTAGGCGGTATAGGCGATTCTACTTGGCGTCGGTTTAATGGCATCACGAGATCTAGTGTTCATGTTCACATATGGCGTTGTTTTACATCATGTCTTGCCGGCGATGAGGAATGAGTTCCACGGGCATGAGTGATATTATGGGCGTGAGACCCATAGTTATATGTGAGTGATTATTACGGGGATATCGTCCCTTACTTGGCATAGCGCTTACTTATCGCAAAATGGTTTTATAAAATGATGAAATGGGATTTCATTACGGTATTTTCGATTTCACATACTTGGTACTGTTATCTTGACCTCGCCCGAGGCTGCGTTCATCTGCGGTAGAGGTACATCGGTTGTGGATCCTCGCTCATGGGATCACGATTCAACGTATTAGGAAGCTCCGCGTTTCTCGGAGGCTTATCTTTTGGTATGTTTCCTGAGTTGTAAGTTCTTGTACATTCGGGGTATGGTGAGCCACTGTCCGTCATAGTTGTTATTTACATTCTTAAGTGCATGAAATCTTGTTGTGGGCAGGGTTGTAAAGGATTGTAATTGTTCGGTTTGATATATATACATGAAGGCGACCGTTTTGGTTGGCCTATTTTCTTATGATGTATCTTGTTTCCTGTTTAAGTTTTTATTTCCGCTGATTTTCTCTGATGTTGTATCACTAGGGTGCCCGGGGTAAGGCACCAGTCGCGGGCCCGAGGTCGGGTCGTGACAGAAATCTTGGCACGTTTTTTTCAAGGAAAAGGCCTAAAACATTGGTCAAGGTTAGGTAGGATATTTTTGTGATATTTTTGGAGTAGATGGATAAGGTACACATGTGCAAATCCCCACCCTCCACTTGCCCTCCACTTGCCTTAATCTTGGCCCTTGGTAGTCCTATAAATACCCCCCCCCCCCCTTAGTTGAAGACTTCTTCATCCACAAAATAATTTCTAAGTCTTAAAAATCCTTCCCCCTCCCTCTTGAAGCTCTCGTCCAAACCACCCCTCCCCCTTGAGAAGGCCCTCGGCCGAAGTACCCCCCCCTCTTGATAGTTCTCGTGAAATACCCCCCCCCCCTTGGTAGAAAAGTATTCTCCAAGTATTGTTACTATTCCAAAATACCTTAGCCCTTATACCTTGTAGTATTCCAAGTTACCTCTATACTTAGAGCCCGGAAAATACTACTATACTTCCTTTAGTCACTAAACGAAACCCTAGGAGAAACTTCATAGTTGGTTGAAGTAGTAAGAAGAAGTTGTGTAAGAACTGTCACGACCCGAACCCGGACCCGTGACCGGTGCCTTAACCCGGGCACCCTAGTGACACAACATCAGAGAAAACCAGCGGAATGTAAACTCAAGATAAACAACCGTTAAGATATAGAATATTCTAGCCTAAACTGGCTAACCCAAAAGTACATAAACCGAACAGTTACATCCTTAACGAACCAAGTTCTGACAAGACTACGGCCTCACAGAATGAATAACACTATGACGGGACGGGGCCGTCGTGCCTGAATGTACAAAATAACAACGACTCCGGGAGAACCATACCAAAAGTCGAGCCTCGAAGAAATGGAGCTCACGACACTGAGTACCGGATCCTAGGGCGAGGATCTACCACTCTTTCCCTTACTGCGGCATGAGCGGCCCCAGGAAGTCGAGTACCTGACGTGCAAGTATGTAAAGCGGAAAATCGTAGTAATATCATAAGTCCAAAATACATTAAAGTTATAGATAAAACCAAATTATGTTGCGTGCCTTACTAATAATGAGAGTAACAAGTATACATTTTATAGCATAAAAATAGGAGGCTCGTGATCAAAGCGAGTACCTCGCCTGTAGTATCATTAAGCAATCCTACTCACGGGACTATTTCACCCGCATAGGTCCTGTGGACCGCGTGAGGTCATCGCCTCGTCGTAGGACTATTTCACCCGCGTGAGACTATTTCACCGCATGGATCCTGTGGATCGCATGAGTACCATCAGCGTACTCGCGTGGGACTATTTCACCCGCGTGGATCCTATGGTCGGATCCGCGTAGTACAAGCGCGCGCTCGCATCATGGGTAGCAAATCCATGGCATAAATAATAACCGGGGTTTACGTAATAATATAAATATATATAACATAGCTCATCCGGCTATTAAACATAACATAAGCACTACCGCCTATCACATCACAACATAAGCACTACCGCCTATCATAACTTAAGCAAGTTAAGAATCACCTAACTTCTTATTAATAGTATTAATACATCCTCTCATTTTAGTATACCTAAGGCACGATCATGTCTTTTAATAAAAATTGAGATTTAACCCAAGTATCATGTACCTCTAACCTTTTAAGAAATAACTCTTTTTATACAAAAATCCAAGATACTAATCACCATAGTATCAAGTTACGATTTCTTTTCAAAACAAGTCACATTTCCTTTTAAAACTATCTCAAGCTTCTAAATTAAGTGACTTCATTTCTTGTAAAACCTTAGGCACTTCATGCCTTAAAACCATTTTCCTTTCACAAGTTCAATTCATCAAAACCTTTCTCCATTAAACTTTCACAAACTAATATAACCAACTCCCATAAAGCCGTTATACTAGAGTTAAACAATAGTAAAACACATTCCCTTAAGTCGAGATTTTTCTACTTTTCTTTTAACGAAGCAAGTATCAAATACTTATATCAAAGCGAAGATTTCCAAATCTTGTCGTCTACCGTACTACATAGGTACAACTAATCATGCTCAAGAGATAGGAAAGCTCCACATACCTCTTGGTCAATTCACAAGCTAAGTCCAATTTACGCATGTAGTATGTCAACCTAAAATGACCACAATCGTTTATCAAGCTCTAATTTATAATGCATAATTTTTCCAAGTTAAAGTCACCAATTTCCTACGGAAAATTGGGCAGCGTTTCCTTTGTTTCTACATACTTTGCCACCTTTTCCAAGGTCGATTTTTAACGCTCAAATGCCATGTTTAAGGCTCAACAACCAACCAACACCAAGGGATTACACACCTAAATTTTGGTGTGTAAAATTCAGCCCCACAAGTTACAACAACTAACCCAACAAGTCTAATGTAGTATTTAGGCAACAACATGCTCATAAGATCCCCCTAACCAATTCTTTCATAACCAAACCCCATTTCTTACATGCAACTACTCTAAGTGCATTTTTCCAACTACAAGTTCTTCCTATTAAACATGCAACACCCAATACCAACTACAAGAGAAGAAATGTTACCTTAAGTTTTAGCCAAACTTATTCCAACACCTTGCTAGCCTTTTTCTCCAAGAACACCACCACAATAGCACTTCTAAGCTAGTCACAAGCTTTCTTCTTGCCTTTAACTTTTCAGATTTTCTTAGGCTAGAACACCTCTTGAGGTTTTAGAGAGAAGGGGGAGCTCAAGCTTTGGAGAGAGAGAGAGAGAGAGTAAAGATGAAAGATGGAAAAGTGACCAAGCCTTGGTCAATTATATTGCATGCATTCTGAAAATCAGATGGGGGGGGACACTTGTCACCCTCCCATGGCCTCTTTTAAAACAAAAATCAGATTTTCTAAGTTTTTCCGCCCGAATTTCCCGCCTCGGCGCGTCCAGCTTCCGGGCGCGGCGCGCTCTGCGGACCTCGGATCTTTTGGCGCGGCCCTGCTTCCCGGGGCCGCGGCGCTGAAACTTCAGCGACCTCGATACTTTCGGGCGCGGCCACGACTTCCGGCCGCGGCCTACAATCGCGCCTTGGCGCGCGTACGCTCCCGGCGTACTGAGACCACGACCGCGGTCGGGCGAACCACGGTATAACAAGAACTTCTAAAGGTTTCTTGGAGCGGATTGGAGCGTTCAGATTAGGAGCTAAACCTTGCTCAGGATCGACTTATATCTTGGATAATTTTGGGCTTATCGAGGTAAATAATCTTATCCTTCTATTGTAATTGGAGATTACATATTGTGATTTAGAATTTAGTATAAGATACATTGAAGGATATTAAAGAAGAGAATTGAACTGACTTACATATATTGTATTCTGATGAACTTGAAAGTTTGTGGGTAGAAGTGCTTGCCCAAATTTCCGTAGAAATAAGAACCTTACGCTTAGAATATTCTCTGAGTAGTCTAGGCGTTGATAGGCGTATTTGACTATTATAGGTTGATACTCATGCGCGACATATTCGACTTGGCGGATGGATTTCGTAGGAGGTATGTGATTCTTCCTATCCTCTTGAGCATGATATTTTAAAAGAATATATATAGTACGGTGAGCGTCGTGTGTTAACTGAGCGTGGTCTTACTTCGATGTCTTTTGACTTGAGTTTTAATAATAAGAATCTTGAAGTATTTCAAAAGAATTAAGAATCGTTTTTGAAAGAAGAGTAATACTTGGTTTTAAAAGCTTAAGAGTTATACTAGATTTATGGGAAGTTAGGTATAACAACTTAAGAGAGATAAAATGAACGGTTTACTTAATTGTTTATGAAAGCCTTATACTGATTTCGGAAATGAGAATAAGTATCGAACAAACCACTGCAGCGCTAATAAAGGAAAATGTATTGACTAATTAAGTATTATTAAAACCAGTAGAAACCTCCATCTGCATAGAAGCTAAGATAAGACAAAATTGTATTACATTTCCTAGATCATGGATGCTTTAATAAGATTGTTATAAACAAGAATAACCTACTCACACATAAGGCATATGTTACTCAAATTGTTTTAAAAAGGAGATTACGTTGTTAAGTGTTTAAAAACTATGATCTATGAATCTTTTGAAAATAAGAGACTTGAGTATTTGAAATTATGCAACTTGAACTTTTGGAAAAGAATGGGTTATTGATTTTAGAAGTTAAGAGACTTGATCTTAAAAGATAAAAGACTTGACTTAATTGACTTGATATGAATTTTGTTAAAAAGTGTGAAACCTCATTCGTGAGCAATGAGTACTTGGTTTTTAAAGAATTAATGTATGAAGTACTTTGGGGATAAAAACCCGAACTTGTTGACATAAAATAGAAAGTACCTTGTGTGAATAACTTGACTATGTTGGTTTGTGATAGTCTTGTAATACTTTCTTGTGGGTTTGATAAGTAAACACGTTAGGATGCTACGTATGTTAGTGTCTTGTGATGTTTGTGTAAAGGGGTTTCCCTTGATTGTGCTTATGTTGTTTAACGATAAGACGTTATGTTAGTATTGTACCACTCACCTCTTGACATGATATACCGGGGGTTAAGCTGCCCCCCGATGCGAGGGATGCCTCATGCGGGTCCAGGGTGTCACGAGCCGACCCCAGATCCGTGACCGGTGCCTTGACCCGGGCACCCTTGTGACACAACATCAGAGAAAACCAGCGGAATATAAACTCAAAATAAAACAACCATAATGGTATAAATAGTCTAGCCCAAAATGGCTATCCCAAAAGTACATCAAATTGAACAGTTATATCCTTAAACAACCCAAGTTATGACAAGACTACAGGCCTCTAAGAATAAGTAACACTATGACGGGACAGGGCCCCGTCATGCCCCTGAATGTACAAAATATCACAACACCGGGGAGCACCATACCAAAAGTCGATCTTCCGAAGAAATGGAGCTCCTGACACCAGAGTAAGAGATCCTAGGAATGAGGATCTACCACCTGCTTTCCCTTACCTGCGGCATGAACGCAGCCCCCGAGGAAGGGGGTCAGTACACAACGTACCAAGTATGTAAAACTGGAAAATACTGTAGTAATATCACAAGTCAAAGATAAGCTGGAGTCATAGATAAAAATCAATTTCCTTGCACTGTGCCTTACTAACAATGAGAGTAACAAGTATAAAACTTATAGCATAAAAATAGGAGGCTCACGATCAAAACAGGGTACCTCGCCCGTAGTATCGTTAAGCAGTCCTACTCCTGGGACTATTTCACCCGCATGGGTCCTGTGGACCCGCATGAGGTCATCCGCCTCGTCATGGGACTATTTCACCCGCATGGGACTATTTCACCCGCATGGATCCTGTGGACCCGCATGAGTACCATCGCCGTACTCGCATGGGACTATTTCACCCGCATGGATCCTGTGGTCCGGATCCGCATGAGTGCAAGCGTCGCACTCGCATCATGGGTAGCAAATCCATGGCATAGATAATAACCCGGGGTTTACCCCGTAATAATACAAATATATAACATAGCTCATCCGGCTATCATACATAACATAAGCAATACCGGCCTATCATATCATACGTAAGCACTACCGGCCTACCATATCACAACATAAGCACTACCGGCCTATCATATCATACACAAGCACTACCGGCTTATCATAACATAAGCAAGTTAAGAAATCCCCTAACTTCTTATTAACGTTATTAATATATCCTCTCATTTTAGTATCCTAAGGCACTAACATGTCTTTTAATAAAAAATCCGGGAATTCAACCCAAGTACCATGTACTTCTAACTTTTTAAGAAAAACTTTTTTTATACAAAGATTCCAAGATACTAATCACCATAGTATCAAGTTACAATTTCTTTTCAAAACAAGTCACATTTCCTTTTAGAAATATAATAGGCTTCTAAATCAAGTGACTTCATTTCCTTTAAAACCTTAGGCAACCAATGCCTAAAAATCAATCCACCTTCCATAGTTTCAAATCCTTTACCCGTACTTGTTTTAATTAGAGTAAACCATTCTTTGTGAACCTTTCCAAAAACTAATATAACCAACTTCCCATAAAGTCATTATATTAGCGTTATACCTTTGTCAAATACATTTTCCTTAAATCCAAAGGACTTATACTTTTGAAATGAAACAAGCATCATATACTTTAAAACAAGTGTAGGTTATCAAATCTTGTACGTATACCGTACTACATAGATACAACTATTCATGCTCAAGAGATAGGAAAGCTCTACATACCTCCTTGGTCAATCCACTTGCTAAGTCCAACTACCGCAAGTATTATGTCAACCTATAATAACCATAGTGTGTTTATTAACCTCTAATTTCAATGTAGAAATTCCAAATTCAAGTTATCAATTCCTAAGGAAAATTGGGCAGCATTTCCTTTGTTTCTACTCACTTTGCCACCTTTTCAAAGGCCGATTTTTCAACATTCAAACGCCTTATTAAGGCCCAACAACCAAACCAACACAAAGGGGATTACACACCTAATCTTGGGTGTGTAAAATTTTGCCCCATAAGTTATAATAGTACACTTAACAATTCTAAGGTGGTTTTTAGGCTACAACATGCTCATAATATTTCTTTAGCCAAATCCTTCATATTCAACCCACATTTCTAGCACGCAATGACTCTAAGAGCATTATTTACCACCATAAGTATCTTCTTCTTAACATGCAACTCTATAAACTAATAATAGAGGAAGAATCATTACCTTAGAGCTTTAGCCAAATTTTATCCAACAATTTGCTAGCCTTTCTACCAAGAATACCACCACCACCACTTTCACAAGCTAGCCACAAGCTTCCTTCTTGTCTTTTAATTTCTCAGATTTTTCTTAAGGCTAGAATCCTCTTGGATTTTTAGAGAGAAGGAGGAGGTTTTTCAAAGAGAGAGATGACAAATGACCAAGTCATTAGGACTTGGTCAATATATTGCATGTAAAAATCAGATGGGGACACTTGTCCCCCACTCAGCCCCTTTCAAAATAAAAATCTGACTTTTCCTAAGTTTTTCCGCCTGATTTCCCGCCTCGGCGCCGGCGCAAGCTGGCGCCAACTCTCCTGCGCGAACCGGATCTCCGCGCTGCGCGCGGCCTGCTTCCGGCGGCGCTGAAACCAGACCCCTCAGTTTTCGGCCGCGCCCGACCGGCGCCGGCCCTACACCGCGCTTTAGCGCCAGCCCCGCCTCCGGCACCGCGGCGCTGAGACCCCTGACCGAGGTCCCGGCCCTAACCACGGGGTATAACACAGGGGACCTATGCGGAGCTACGGGAGTTCCAGGTTAGTGTGCGGGGTAGTTACCTCATGCGGTCTATGTGGCCATGCGGACTACGAGATTCCAGGAGGATGTCGCGGGTTAGCTGCCCCCGATGCGAGGAATACCTCATGCGGGCCTATGTGTGGCCTATGCGGAGCTGCGGTAAGTTCCAGGATTAGACGCGCACATTGATACTGAGGGCGAGTGGCCAGCTCCGATCATGTGGCGGTCTAGAAAGACCTCGTGATACAGTTTATGGCATTGTTGGTACTGTGGGTTTTAGTAGTCGTCTATGCCTTCGTACTTACCCCGTACGGTTTTATTATGACACAGGTGGGACCTGGTGTTCATGTGTATTCCTTGGTGCTTTTATATCATGGACTGCCGGCAGTGAAGAAGGAATTCCACGGGCATGATTGATATTGTGGGCATGAGACCCATGGTTATATTTGAGTGATGACTTTAAGGGCGTGAGTCCCTAACTTTACATGACTGCTTACATATTGTGTATCATAAATTGGTTATCATATATGTCTTCTGTTTTATATAGACTATTATGATTTCATTTACTGATTTTCGGGCCACATACTTGGTACCGCATCGACCTCCTTCGGGGGGCTGCGTTCATGCCGCAGGTAAAAGTACACCAGTTGTTGATCCTCGCTCATAGGGTCACAGTTCAGCGTTTTTGGGAAGCTCCGTGTCTCCGGAGGCTTATCTTTGGTATAGTCCCCTGTAGTTGTAGGTACTTACATTCAGGGGTATGGCGGGGCCCTGTCCCGCCATTGTTGTTATAACATTCTTAAGTGCAGTAATCGTTGTGGCGAGTTTGTAAAAGGGATGTAACTGTTCGGATTCAAGTTTTTATATATATATGTGCCGAAAGGCAACTTTTCTCAGATAAACTGTTTCTCACTTCATATTATTTCATGTCTTGTTTTACATTCCGCTGGTTACTCTGATGTATGTCTACTTGGGTGCCCGGGTAAGGCACCAGTCACAGGCCCGGGTTCGGGATGTGACATAAATGTTCTTTTTTTTTTAAAGTAATTGGATATTACTTATTGTTGTTATGTATGGATGAGCATGTACTAAAAAGAATGAAGATTAAAACGTGTTTGGACCATTTTTGGCAAGTTGGCCGAGACTAGGCAATGTTTGTCGTCGTTGGATTCGTTGGTTATTGTCGTTGTTATAGACACTTGTTGCATGATAAAATGAAGTAATCTTGTTATTGATATGTGATATGGAATATATATAAGTGTTGAAATGGGAATTTGATTATATAGAATCATGGAAAAGGACTTTGGATTGTTGTAGTTGTTGTTGGTCGAAAACTGCCCAAAACTGTTAGACGTCGTTATGTCGTTTTATGGACTGTTTTGGGGTGTTGTTATGCTAGAAAATCAGCCTTTAATATGCATGTTTAAGTGTAGTAGTTTCTAATGGAAGTCCTACGGGAATAGGGGTGTGGAAAGGTGTTGAAACGCCTCACATTTTACCCTCGTTATTGTTGGATTACTGACTATTATTATGGGCTGATTAGTGGAATGTTTTGTATAATTGTGGGACAGAATTTTACACGTCTAGTAGGCGTGTAATCCCCTTTGGTTGTTGCTTTGGTTGTGAACTGTTTTATTTAAGCTAAGGGGTCGAATTTTGCACGTAAGGTATGCGTGTGATCCCCTTTGGTTAACTGTTGGTTGTGCCTTAAATGGGGCTTGATTTGTGGTTTGATTCGGGCCTTAGAAAAGGTGGAAAAGTATGTAGAAACAAAGGAACTTCTGCCCAGATTTCCGTAGAATAAGAGGACAATTATTTGGTATAAGTCTTACACTTGATAACTTGAAGTTGATAGAAGTGTTATTGTCATTTTAGGTTTTAGTACTACGTGTAGCATGTTCTACTTGGCTTATGGAATAGCCAATAAGGTTGAAGTACATTGGGGCGTATGCTACTTGTCGTGTTGGTTAGTCGTCAACGAGGTATGTGAACTTCCTTCTATCGACATGACTTATTCTTGAAGTATACTTGCCTTGTTATTTGGAGTATACGTTAGTTGTTTCTTGAGGTATACTTGCCTTGATTTTAGAAGTATACTTGACTTGATCTTTATAGAGTTCTATTTCAACCTAATCCTTAGTGATATAACTCTTGGATAGTACTTTGGATTTCCTAAACTAGAAGTTGGTCTATATACTTCTTAGATAGTACTTTGGATTTCCTAAACTAGAAGTTTTTCTATATACTTCATTGATAGTACTTTGGATTTCGAAAATGGAAGTTCCTTTTTATGGTTTGAAAAGAACAAGTTACTTGGTTCGAAAAGTATAGAATACTTGATTTGAAAAGTACAAGCTTACTTGATTTTAAAAGATAGGAGTAACGTTATTGGAAAAGAATGAGTTACTTGATAAAGGAATAATTGTTTTAATGTTGAAAGTAGAAGTTACTTGATTTTAAAGCCTTGAGTGGAATTTAAAAAGGTGTAGTAACTTGATTTGAAAAGTAGACGTGCCTTCATACTACGAGTGTTAGTATCGTGGGGCTTATTGCATGAAATGATTCTTTTTATAAAGAATAGATGTACGTAGTATTTTGGGGTTCAACTCCCTAATGTTGCATGAAACGATTCTTTTCATGAAGAATAGATGTACAAAGTACTTTGGGTTCATTTCCCTAATGTTACATGACATGATAATGCCTTGGTTGTATTAAAATGAAAGATGTGGTAGTGCTTTAGTTTTCTAAAATGAAGGTTGTTATAACGGCTTTATGGGAAGTTTGTTATAACAGTTTTATGGAAAGTCAAGAAGATGTTTTAAAGTAATACGTGATTTCTAGTGCCTTAATTTGCCAAACCATGTCTTAGAAAGATACTTGATATGATAAGTGTCTTGATTTTCTAAATGATGGTTTCAAAATGATACATGTATTGAATCCTACTTCCTAGTGATATATGTAGTACTTGGGAATTTCTAAAATGGAAATTTAGTTTATAAAGTGACTGTACGGCGGACGTACATTGTTGTAATGAACTTTAATCCTTAGTGATGCAAGGTGTGTTAGTGCCTTGGTGTTTATAAAATGGAAGACTTGATAGTGTCTTGGTTTATCTAAAATGAAAGTTCATTTGAAAGATAATGTTGTTGAGAGTCAAAAGGTGATTTAAATTGCACGAGGTTTCCATGATAGTTATATGTATAATTATTGGAACGGGTTGCACGATCCGTAACACTTGTATACATATATTGGGACGGGTTGCACGATCCGCAACACTTATATATTTATTGGGACGAGTTTCACGATCCGCAAGACTTTTATATATATATATTGGGACGGATTGCACGATCCGCAACACTAGCATATCTGGGGACGGGTTGCACGATCCGCAACACTGATATATATATACATTTGACGAGTAAATGGGCCGACGTCCCATGATGTTGAACATGACTCTCGGTTAAAAGAAAAGAATGGTACATTTGGTTTATTTAAAAAAGAAGACATGGTATTGTCTTGGGTTATTTAAAAAGGAAGACATGGTATTGTCTTGGTATTTCTAGCAAGGCGGGCATGGTATTTCCTTGGGTTTTCTAAAAAAAAAAGAGTACATTCTATTTGTTCTAATGAGAGTCAAAAATTGTTTTAACTTGCATATGTTTACTCATATAGCTATTCGCGCATGGGTACTGTCCGTGAACTTGTATTCACGATGCGGGATAGATTTCTCATGAGATGTGTATAGAGTATAGAATTTCATGACTAGATATACATGGTTTTAAAATAACTCTCTTTTGAAAAAGGCACAGTTGGCTATTATTATTTATGACACGGTAGGATCTGGTATTTGGTTTTCATACTTGCCCCTGTCATTCTTTTGTACAGTTATGATCTGATTTACTGTACTTCTTGTTTACATACTTGGTACCTGTTGTACTGACCTCCTTCGGGGGGCTGCATTCATGCCCGCAAGTTTAGGTACTCAGTTGTGGATCCGCGAGCTTAAGATCCTTGTTCAGCATTTTGGAATAACTCCAATGTTCCGGAGCTTGTCATTATGGCTAGGTATATTCAGGGGTACGGCGGGGTCTTGTCCCGTCATAGTATTTGTCCAAACTCTTAGAGTTCTGTATTCATATGTGGGCTGGACTGGTAAGAGTTGCATTTACCTTGTTGTACGGTTGTAGGCCCATTCAGGCGTTATATATTATGGCAGGTTTATCGGCTTTGCCTTTGTTTAAAGGAAAAAATGAGTGTTATTTATCTTCCGTAGTTTACTTGTGTTGTATGAATATAAGTGTTACACCCCGTAATTCCAGGACATGTGTTTACGAGAATAGACACGAGAGAACAAGACTTATAAATTTGAACGAATGAAAGATTTAAATTTTCTTAAGGAATATGATTTCGACCCTCGGGAAGGAAAATTGTTCGTTAATGAGAATTGGGTTCCCGAATTTGATATTTGAGACTTATAGAATTTATCGGAATTTCGGGAGATGAAATATTTTAGACCAACCGGAGGACGACACGTGTCACCCTCCAAGTGCCCATGTGGGGCGGAAATTTGAGGACAAGTCAAGAGCCACTTGGCTTGATTTTGTTGACCACATCTCATCCACACAAGTGTTTTAATCTAGGCCCTTGGTTGTTGTATATATCCTATACTAGTGCAAGAAAATTCTACACTTAGAATTAAATCAAGAACTTGATGTTCTTGAGGAGAGGCTCTCGGGTTTGCCATGATAGAACAAGAAAATATTTTCGTTTGTGGTTCATTAGTCACAAGACTTTAACCCAAGGTTCCTAGGGGTATTGTAAGGATATCTCAATATAAAGATCTCGGAAAAACGACGTTCTTACGTTAGTCGCAAGGCGAAACCCTAAGGTGTTCTTCAACTTTGAAGATGGAACTTGAAGAGGAGTTCTTCATGAGCTTCTAAGGAGTGTTTGGAGCTGATTTCTTCTTTTGGCATACTTTATATAAAATGAGTGTACGGCGAACGTACATGATTCCATTGAATCCTAATTCCTAGTGATATTTGATATGATAGTTGCCTTGATTTTACAAGTGATAGTTTATTCTATTTATTCCAATGAGAGTCAAATGACGATTTAAATTGTATAAGGTTACTCATGATATTCTACTCATGCTTGATGTGATTATATTATTTCACCGAGTCCCACATTGGGTCGGGTACGGTATGTATATGATGATCTTACCGAGTCCCAGAATGGGCCGGGTACGACATATGTGGACAGGCATCCACGGATATGATTATTTCACTGAGTCCCACGATGGGCCGGGTACGGTATGTGCGTAGTGGACAGGTATCCACGGATATATATGTGGACAGGCATCCACGGGTATGACTTCATTCACCGAGTACCAGAATGAGTCGGGTACGGTATGTATATGTATATGACTTCATTCACCGAGTCCCACATTGGGCCGGGTACGGTATATGATATGGATATGTTTTGACTCTCATTTTATAAGGCACAGGTACATTGGTATACTGATTATCATATTTGTGTATTGTCATCTCTTGGCCAGTTATAATCTTATTTACAGTACTTCATGTTTTACATACTCAGTACATTATTTCCGTACTGACCCCCTTTCCTCGGGGGGCTGCGTTTCATGCCCGCAGGTACATACACTCAGTTTGGTGATCCTTCAGCTTAGGATTTCTGCTCAGTTATTTGGAGAGCTCAATTGTTCCGGAGCCTAGCCATTTTGGTACAGATCCTCTGATATAGACTTATACATATTTAGGAGTACGGCGGGGCCCTGTCCCGTCATATTTCGTTATCATACTCTTAGAGGTCTGTAGACATGTGTGGGTTAGTCATGTGTGGGTTGGACATGTGTGAATTATAGGCGTGTTTTGGTCAGCTGTACTGTTGTAGCTGCGTTTTGGGATGTTCCCGTATATAGTGACTGCCTTGTCAGCTTGCCTATTTTGTTATATTGATTTGCTGTGTCTCATCGGGAGACAAGTTTATTACAGATATTTACATTATCCTTGGTATCAGTTTGATTATATATGACATGTCAGTATAAGGGTGTCCAATTAGGGAACCAGGTCGCGGCCCGTCGGGTCGGGTCGTGACACTTGCGACCATTTAGATTCTGTACATAGGCCTGATTGATGGAGATATCCATAGTCAGATTCAACAAAGATGTTGTGCACTCATTCATCAATTGTGGCCCCAAACCATTAACAAATTGATGTACTCGATCGCTCATATCAACCACAATTATGGGAGCGTACCTATCCAATGAGTTGAACTGTAGGCTATATTCTCTGACACTCATATTACTATGCTCTAGATGTAAAAATCTATCTCGCCTAGCTTGTCGAAGCTCGGTCAGTAAATATTCCTGTAGAAATGCCACATAGAACTTCCTCTAGCCTAGATGTGGGGTTGGGGTCCCCGAGTATGCTCTTAAGTCTCAAACCAGGTCGCAGCCACACCTCACAATTTATACGAAGCCAACTCTACTATTTCAACATCCGCTGTATGCATAACTCATAAAGTCCACTGCATTTTATCTAAAAAATTCTATGGGTCTACATTAGGGTCTGTTCCCATAAATACCGGAGTGTCTAATTTAACAAAAACCTAAACTCTCGCACTCACAACTCTATCAGTAACACCGAGAGTTTGACGCTAGACCTGAGAGTCCACAAGTCGAGTCAATAGTTGCACCACACTTCGCATATCCAAATACTCTAGGGGGAAACTGGAGGAGGAACCAGAGGTATATTAGCTCTCTCCTATCCTTCTGGAGGTGGTGGTGGGGGGTGGAGTCCTGAAGGCTCGAGATATAGCCTCATTTTGGTGCTCATGTATTCTCGATTCATCAGGTGGTTCTTGACTGGTACCTTCTCCCGCCTCCTCATCTAGCCTTTGTAGGGTTTCTTATCATCGAGTAGTAGTAGACATAACTAAGGAAATAAATAGGATATAGATTAGGAGTAAACACTTATCATTTAGTGCTATCGCACGATCTCGATCAGAAAGAAGGTAACCATTCTAAATGTCTGGTAGCCTCTTTCTCATAAGTGTGATGCACAACACATGCATTAATAAGACTCTACTAGATATCACTTCCAGACTCCCTAGGACAAACCTGCTTTGATACTAAGTTTGTCACACCCAGCCTTGGGATGCATGGCCGACACCCAATGCTCGAAGGCCTGAGCGTACTACTATAGTGCCTGAACCATGAAATATGAAACTCAAGCCTACAAGGCCTCAAATTACCCACTGAAGGATAAACTACACATAGAAGATTCCTACCAGGGTATATACATATTAATACCTAGCTAAGGCCGACAAGGCCATAATATGAGTGTACTGATAATAAAAAGGGCTGACAAGGCCACGACATACCAACATCCCCTACTTATAAGTCTATAAGCCTCTAAGAGTAATATGTACATATCAATAGGTAGGGACAATGCCCCGCTATACCCCAAAGTACTAGTATCATATATAAAATAGTATCTAAAGACTCTTGTGCTGCAACTCTGAGAGAAGGGAGTGCGACAATATCATAGTTGAGCAGATCACCTACTGAGGAAGAGTGCCACTCAGTCTACCTATACATGTGAGCATAAACATAGTTCCCTAGAAGGAACATTAGTACGGAAGATATACTGAATATGTAGGGCATAATCAACAGTAAATAAAGCAACAATGAGACAAAGAAATTAGAGATACCACCTGAAACTCATAATGTCACAATGCATCAGACTATATATATGTGTATAATAACAACATATATAATGTCTTAGGCCTCTGTGGGCTATATCATCAATGTCATATATGTATAAGATGTATATATAACACCATAGACATCTAAGGGCAATATAAATGCATTATATATATGTATAACAATCAACCGAAGGACATATCATGCTTACCAATCCTGATCAGAGTGATGTAAGTTCGTTATACCTCCGATAAATTATGAGACTAACATCATTATTATGACATGACTCTATAGAACTCACAAATCATGAATAAACATCCTAGAAGCAATATTGTATAATCATGAATCAACACGGAGACCTCTAGTTATTAAGAGTGGAATCATTATGGAGTAATATTGCATTTACATCTCGTTTATATATATCATGCTAAAAGAAGAAAGAAAACTGTCACGACCCGACCCCGGGCCCGCGACTGGTGTCCTACCTGGGCACCCTTTACAGGTATACATCAGAGAATAGTAGCGGAACATACATACATCTCAAAAGAAATAAATAACAGGCTAGCCGATAAGGCCACCTTCCAAAAATATACACGTAACCCAAAAAGCAATTACCTTTTTTTTTCTTTACACAACCTAATTCACAATATATGACTACAGACCTCGAAGAATTTTGATATAACAACTGTGATGGGACATGGCCCCGCCATACCCCTGAATGTACATAAATCTACAATCTCAGGGAACCTACCAAAAGACAAAGCCTCCGGAGAAATGGAGCTTTCCAAGAAGCGACGGTGATCTAGAGTGTGGATCGTCAAGCTATGTACCTCAACTGCGTCATGAGCGGCCCCGAAGAGTCGATCTGAAATATGTACCAAGTATGTGGCGAAAATCATAATGAAATCATAACAGTCTATATAAAGTTGTAGACATGTATGATAACCAAAATGACAGTACACTGTGCCTTACCGAAGTGAAAGTAATGAAAGTCAGTTTTACCTTTTTAAAGAATATTTCAACACATGAACAATAGTCATACCAGGGCTATGGACACATGCCCTCAAATATCATTACACCGTCCAGTAAGGGTCTCAAGCCCACAATATCAAAGCGTGCCCGTGGAATCCCCCATCACTGCCGACAGCCGTAAGTGTAAAATATAACCATGTGACGCGCCCGTGGCATCCTACCTCACTGTCGGCGTACACATATATAATACATATATATATATATCTCCTTCCCGTGGAATCCCCCATCACTGGCGACAGTCGTAGGTGTAAAATATAACCATGTGACGCGCCCGTGGCATCCTACCTCACTATCGGCGTACACATATACAATACATATATATATCTCCTGCCCGTGGAATCCCCATAGCGTAAACGGTAGTAGGTGTAAATATAACCATGTGACGCTCGTGGCATCCTACCTCACTGTCGACGTACACATATACAATACATATATATATAATATATATATATATATATATATATATATATATATATATATATATCATGCGTGGAATCCACTAAATCTAGGTACATGACTTCATGGAGAGCTAATCCATGGGGTAATAATCGTATATAACATGCCCGTGGAATCCCTCATCTCGGGTACATGTCTTCATGGAGAGCTAATCCATGGGGTAATAATCGTATATAACATGCCCGTGGAATCCCTCATCTCGGGTACATGTCTTCATGGGGAGCTAGTCCATGGAGTAATAATCGTATATAACATGGTCGCATGCCCCGGAATCCCTCATCGTATAAGCATGGCCATGGGGTAATAAAATAAATCCGGGAATCTAACCCGCCTCTTGGTCGCATGCCCCGGAATCCCTCATCGTATAAGCATGTCCAAGGAGTAATAAAAACAATCCGGGAATCTAACCCGCATCTTAGTCGCATGCCCCGTAATCCCACATCGTATAAGCATGTCCAAGGATCAATCATAATGGAAGCATACCCGTGGAAGCCTCCGTCACTGTCGGTACGTCCAAGTAAATTCACAACAAGACAGCCGGCCCTCCAACTGAGAGTCACGGCAGCGTAAACATATAATACTTGCACTCAAGGCTATCACAAGCAAGCATAGGCAAGTTTATAAAATCTTTAGAATTTCATTTTTATATACTCAAGGCACTTTTCGTTTCACATAAAAATCCGGGAATTAACCCAAAGTACTACGTATTTCTATTCCTTTCAAAAGACTCCTTTTCATACAAAACCCCAAGATACTAAAACCCGTAGTATCAAGACATGTCTATTTTTCAAATTAAGTTACTAAACCTTTAAAAATTCATTTCAAGACTTTGAAACCAAGTAACTTCTAATTTCACAACCTAGGCAACTCATGTCTATCAATCAAAATAGACAACTCTCTTAACCTTCCATAAAGCCGTTATAACTAACTTTCCATAAAGCCGTTATAACTCTTTATGGTTTAGACAATTTCATACTTTTTATAACCAAGAGACTTATACTTTCAAATCAAGTTGCATAACTTTCAAAATACTTCAAGTCTCTTATCTTTAGAAATCAAGTTTCTTAACTTTAGAAATCAAGTTTCTTAACTCTAGAATATCAAGAAAACAATACTTTCCAAATCAAGTATTCTATACTTTTAAATCAATCCATCCCTTCCTTTAAGAATCAAGTCCCATAACTTGAAAAATAAAGTCTCTTAACCTTTTAAGAACTCAAGGTTCATAGACTTAAAACTTCATAACGTAAACTCTTTAAATTAAGTAACATGTACTTTTATGCGTTGTGAATAGGTTATACTCGTTTATAACGATCTTATTAAAGCAGCCATGATCTAGAAAATGTAATACAATTTTATCTTATCTTAGTTTCTATGCAGATGGAGAATTCTACTCATTTTAATATAATTGATTGTCGATACATTTTCTTTTATTAACGCTGCAATGGCTTGTTCGATACTTATTCTCATTCGTGCAGTAAATTAGCAAAGTCAACTTGACTCCAAATACTTCCTAACGACTCTTACCAACATCCCCCATAAGACTTGGTAAGAACTTAGGATAACTTAGACATAACTTTTACATAGAGCAAATCAACATACATACCTCTTAACTTCTAAGAGTAGAAGGAATCATGAAATAACACCCTAATTAATAAAGTTGAAGGACTAATGAAGGACTAATGAAGTAATTGGATAAGTAATTGGATAAAGGAACAAAGGATATGAGTTACAAGGAGATGGCCCAATTACTAGCTAGGATTTTAGCAAACAGAGAGTATAGAGTGCACCGATATATCACGGGCCTAGACGATTATCTAGTAAAGGGATGTACAAGAGTAGCTCTTCAGTCAGGCATGGACATTGCCCGCGTATAGGCTTATACACAGCAGACTGAGGAACGTAGAGATCGACGGATTAACCAAGATAAGCAGAAGAGAGCCAGAACAGCAGGGTCCTTTGGTAACTTTCGGACCTCGCCGACAAGAATCGGTTATGCGCCTTCGCCAAGATCTGAGTGGTCCTCCACGCTTGGGACGTTCGAATATGCAGGAGTTGGTCGAGCTCCGTGGTTTTGGTTCCGATTTACATAGGTTCTAGCCACCGATTGATTTTCCTCAGTGTTCACTATGTGGTAGGCGTCATTCCGGGAAATGTCGTCTTTTTACCAATGCTTGTTTTACCTGCGGCCGGCAGGGCCATATGAGGAGAGAATGTCCTAGTAGGAGGGATACAGGTGGGATGACTCAGCCTACCAGGTCGGTTGCGGATTCAGTGGTTCGGAGAGGAAGGGGTGTTAGCCAGAGGAGGCCACCCCCACCTCGGTGTGGCCATTGTGGTAGGCTCCATGGTGGGGAGTGTCGTGCTAGTTTGGGAGTTTGTTTTACATGCGGCCAGCAGGGCCATTTTGCGAGGAACTGTCCGACCAGAGGTGGCACTGGTGGGATAGCACAGACTACGGGATCAGTTGCGGGTTCTTCACAGGATGTTCATACACCGGAAGGCCACGGCAGAGGTCGCGGTGGAGGTTCCCAGTTTTAGCAGTCCTTTGAACCGCCTATTTGATTTTCAGGTATATCCTTAACCCTCTAGAGACTAGTTTGTATTGATGATATGATGATGTGTTAAGTGTTATGTTCGGATAGCTTGTGTTAAAATGTGATTTAGAAGCCTGGTTTGCGAAAAGGGTAAGTCTGGGGATGAGACAATTGTGAACCTTAGAATTTATAACAGTTGAGACCGAGACCTTAGATGTAAGGCCGTCTTGAGTAAAAGATTTTACGGTTAGTCTTTGTCGGAGTGCATAGTATACGTGGAGTATTTGTGTGATAATTCCATGGGTAGTTTGAGATAGAAGTGGTAGCTTTCATGACGTGAATTAGTAAGATTGTTCTGGATCGGGGAACGAGAGAGTTTGGCGCGATAATGGGTCGGGTTGAGGCCAGATTGCGGGTTAACCCGCAGCCCGGAATAAAGTGAGGTAAATTTGAGGTGGTCCCGCTAGGTGATAGGATCACGAGGGTGTTAGGCCCAGGTTTAGGTAACCATCGTACGAGTTCGTGGATGCGTTCGACCAGTAGTCGGGCCGATGAGGTCAGCCCATCTTGTCTTTCAGTCATGACTGTTTACTCGGCGGAGGGTTATGCGAGATGTTATATACCAGGAAGGTTGTAAGGCTGCACGAGGTTCCTACTTTTTATTTTATGACAGACAGTGGAGCCCAGTTTACGGCTATTTTCTTTTTCTGGAGGTTTTTACCAGGCGAGGTTAGGAACTCAGGGGAGTCTCAGTATTGCATTCACCCTCGGGCCGACGGACAAACAACGCGTTTTATCCAGATATTTGAGGATAGGTTACGGGCCGGTGTTTTGACTTCAGGAAAGCGGTGAGGATTATTTGCCTCGTGTTGAGTGAGTATTATAATAGCTACCATTTCGGTTCGGATAGCGCTTTATGAAGCTGTATGGCGGAAGTATAGGTTGCCGGTCGATTGGTTCGATATTGGCAAGGTTCAGATAGTTGGTCCATACTTGATTCAGCAGAATAAGGATAAGGCGAAGTTTATCCAGAGGAGGTTATTAGCTCGAGTCAACGTAGTCATGCGGATAATGGCGTCGACACTTGGAGTTCGAGGTTGTGGTGGGTCTTCAAGGTACCACCCTGGCGGTGTGATGAGATTTGGAAAGCAAGGGAAACTTAGCCCGAGGTACTTTGGGTCTTTTCAGATCGTTTGTAGAATAGGCCAGGTTGCCTATAAGTTAGCACTGCCGTCCGACATAGGAGGCAGTACGTCCGGTCTTTCATGTTGCTATGATTCGGAAGAGTATCGGAGATCCATCCAGAGTGTTCCCAGTTAATGACGACCAAGTTGAGGATAGTAACCCCGAGTTTTTAAAAACTGAAGTAATGACAGAAATGTGATACGTATATTAGGAAGAGTTCGAGTGTACGAGGAGGGTACGACGAGTAAGAAAAGAGGCGAAGATGTGTGAAGAAGATGGAAGTGTCCCTTTTATAAAGTAAAGAGGTGAAGACAGTATCCTTTGGACTATGGGTGGAGCTAATAGTATTGTTATATGCTTTAGAGATGATCCTTCATTGGCTCGGATGTGAGTTTTTTCGTGTACGTTGTATTGTGGCCATATGTGGAATTTTGCAAATTGTTCAAGTTATGAGGGACTATGCCGTTATCTGAGTTATTTGAATCTTGAAGGAATATTCGGGATGAATGTTTCTAAGGGTGGGAGAATGTTATGCCCCGTAGTTCTGGAGTATGTATGTGAGGACGTACGTACGAATGTATACGCCCTAATTAGGGTAAGAATGAAAGAATTGTTTTCCGACGGAAATTACTCCGAACCTTGTGAAGGAAATTTTTCGTTTTCAATATTTTTACGATTATGGAATTTTTTTCCGAGAGATAAAATATTTTGGACCAATAGGAGGGCGACATGTGTCACCCCAAGATGCCTTGTTGGACGATTTTTTGAGGGTTAGTGGGCAAGACAAGTGGCCAAAAGTCTTGCATGGTTTTGTGCATGGCTTTGGACGGTTTTGGGGCAAGTTGTGGGCAAGTCAAATGGTCAAGGTCTTGCATGGCTTTTGTAGGACAAGTGTGGAAAGGAACCTACACAAACACATCTATACCATACACATGTTTCAATCCTAATCCTTGGTTGTACTATATAAACCCCTTTAGTTGATGAAAATCTTCCACACTTAGTATATTTCAAGACTTGAAAATATTTCTCTCCCTTTCCTATAGTTCTCGTCCAACACCCCCTTTTCCTAACCAAATGTTGTCCAAAAATTCTTAAACTTATAAGTGTTCTTCCTTAATGTGTTAGAAAGATTATTAACCAAGAGTTAGACAAGATTTCACACCCCTAGCCTCAAACCCCAGAGTGGGCAGATTTTCGGGACTGTTTTGGACAGATTTTTAGTCAAGTTTGAAAGGGAATATCTCCTAGCATATTAGGAGTTTTTGGGTGTTTCAAAAGCCTAAAATTAATGTCGTCGAGTCTAGTTTCCAATTCAACAAACCTCTCATCGATAGGACACTGGAGTAGAGAGTTATCGACGTTACAAGTTCAGCTGACGAAGCAGTGGCTAAAAAATTGGACAGTCACGTTTTTGGGCTATTTTGAGGTAATGAACCTTAACCTCTTTGTGAAGTTGATTATTATGTATATATGGATATTATATTACGGACTATAAGATATAAAGAAATATTTGGATCTTGTTAAGATGTTAAAAGGAGAATTGGCATATTATCCATTAAATGGTAAAAATGTATCCATTACTTACTAAGAGGTTAACAACAAATGAACTATAACTTATAATAAGATTGGAATATAAGTTGAAGGACTAATGAAGTAATTGGATAAGTAAATTTGTAAAAGTTGGCCAAGGACCCCAACTTAAGGACCGTATCTACTTTGGACCGTATCTACTTTGGACTATATTTACTTTGGACCTTCTTTACTTATTGTTATGAAGGAGAGATTGTTAATCGCGTTCCGTTTGGGCGTGTTATCCCCTTCTTTAGTTATTATTGTTATGAAGGAGAGATTGTTAATCGTGTTCCGTTTGGGCGTGTTATCCCCTTCTTTAGTTATTATTGTTATGAAGGAGAGATTGTTAATCGCGTTCCGTTTGGGCGTGTTATCCCCTTCTTTTGTTATTGTTGTTATGAAGGAGAGATTGTTAATCTCGTTCCGTTTGGGCGTGTTATCCCCTTCTTTAAATTTTGGAATTATTGCACCTTAATTATAGTATGTTAATTACGGTTATCGGGCCTTGGAAAAGGTGGAAAATTGAGTAGAAACGGGGGAGGTGCTGCCGAATTTTCCGTAGAATAGGGAACCTTGTACTTAGGAATATTCTACGAAGGGATCTAGAAGTTAATAGACGTTTCATGGCCATTATAGGTTGAAGTACTACGAGTAGCGTATTCTACTTGAAGGGTGGAAAAGGGCTAGCAAAGTTATAGTACTTTGGAGCGTTTTGCTAATTGTCGATAATCGTCGCGAGGTATGTGAACCTCTTCCTATCTTTTCTAGCATGATATTTGTGAAATATATATAGTACGGTAGATGTACGTGTGTAAAATGAATTTGGTTTATTTAAAACATAAAGTGTTATAATGGCTTTATGGGAAGTTAATTATAACAACTTTATGTAGGTAAAAGAATGGTTTATTAATTTTTTTTAAAAAGATAAGAGACTTGACTTATATTTGACTTGACTTGATATGTGAAGAACTTGAATTGTGTGGAAAGTGGTGGAACCTCATTCGTGAGTAAGGAGTACTCGGTTTTGAATAATAATGTTATACTGATTTCGGAAATGAGAATAAGTATCGAACAAACCACTGCAGCGTTAATAAAGGAAAATATATTGACAAATAATTAATATTATTAAAACAAGTAGAAACCTCCATCTGCATAGAAGCTAAGATAAGACAAAATTGTATTACATTTTCTAGATCACGGTTGCTTTAATAAGATCATTAAAAACAAGTTTGATTTTCTTAAAAATTCCAAAGTAAGGGACTTGATTTATAAAAGAGAGAGACTGGAAAAATTGAAGTGTTTTTTTTAAAAGAGAAGGCATGCTGTTGTCTTAAGTTGGTTTAAAAGAAGGTATGGAAATTGTTCTGGGTTACTTAAAAAGATAGTTACTCTATTTTGATACTACGAGTATCGTGTGACCTTTTGTGAAAGAAATGGATCTTTTTAAAAGAGTTAAAGTATGTAGTACCTTGGGGTTAAAACCCGGATTTGTTGACATGAAATGCAAGTACCTTGTGTGAGTAACTTGCCTATGTTTTGTGATAGCTTTGTAATACTTTCGTGTTGGCTTGATGAAGTAAACATGTTGTGATACTACGTGTGTTAGTATCTTGTGATGTTTGTGTAAGGAGGTTATTCTTGTTGTGCTTATGTTGTTTAACGATAAGCCGTTGTGTTAGTATTATACCACTCACCTCTTGACATGATACCGGGATTAAAGCGCGTCACGAGAATACCTCATGCGGGTCCATGGGACCTATGCGGAGCTGCGGGAGTTCCAGGATTGTGTGCGAGGAATACCTCATGCGGTCTATGTGGCCATACGAACTACGGGAGTCGGGGCGATGCAGAGATTATCTACCCTCGATCACGAGAATACCTCATGCGGGCCTAGGTGGCTATGCGGTGCGGGAATCGAGATTAGGCACGCATAATGATCTTATGGCGATTGTCCTTGCTTGATCATTCACGGCCTAGAAAAGACCGATTACATTATATCTATTATTGCTCTTGTTTGTGATGTGGCACTATATGCGGTTAACTTGGTTGTTTCGTACATATTTGTGAATTGGTTTAAAAATGTTATGGTTATATTTGAGTGATGACCTTGAGGCGTGAGTCACGACTTGACATATTTGCTTACTATCGATATCGTAAATTGGTTATCATATATGTCTCTGTTTATATAGACTATTATGATTTCATTTATAGTATTTTGATTTCACATATTTGGTACTGTTATCGACCTCCTTGAGTGCGTTCATGCCGCGGTAAGTACATCGATCATTGATCCTCGCTCTTAGGATCACAGTTCAGCGTTTTGAAGCTCGTTTCTCGGAGGCTTATCTTTTGGTATGATCCACGAGATTGTAGGTACTTGTACATTCGGGGTATGGCGAACACTGTCCGTCATAGTTGTTATGGAAATTCTTAAGTGCAGAGTCTTTGTTGTGGGCAGGGTTTGTAAAGGATGTAATTGTTCAAGTTTTGGTTTATATATACATGTCGAAAGGCGACATTTTCTTGGTTAGACTGTTCTTACTCTTTATTGTTTCATGTCTTGTTTTTATATTCTGCTGGTTACTCTGATGTATATCTACTTGGGTGCCCGGGTAAGACACCAGTCACGGGCCCGGGATCGGGTCGTGACAAAAGTGGTATCAGAGCAGTTAGTCCTCGGAAAGTGTCTCTGAGGCAGTGTCTAGTAGAGTCTTGATTATCGGTGTGTTGTGCACCACATCTATAATCAGGAGGCTGCGGGACATTTAGGATTGGTTTCCATTCTTCTCACTCTGAGATCGTGCCTTAGAGCTTTGTTATAAGTTGGACCCCTCTGACGTACTTCTTTTTACCGATTATGCCTCGCAGGCAACCACCTGGCTCGAAGGGCAAGGCAGAGAGGAGGCTGTAGCACACAGAGGGTCACGAGGGCCCAGGCCCAACCTTTACCCGAGGTGATACACCAGACGGCGAGTTCCACGACGTCGCCGGCCCCATCAGGGATTAGAGCCGCAGCGAAGGCTACTGAGGCCACGGCACCGGAGCCTTCAGCCCCACGGCTAGGAACAAAGGATATGGGTTACAAGTAGATGGCCCAGTTACTAGCTAGGATTTTAGAAAACAGAGAGTATAGAGTGCACCGATATATCACGGGCCTAGACGATTATCTAGTAAAGGGATGTACAAGAGTAGCTCTTCAGTCAGGCATGGACATTGCCCGCGTCTGAGATTATGTATAGCGGTGAGAGCGTAGAGATCAGCGGATTAACCAAGAACGTGAGAAGAGAGCGAACATCGTGGTCCTGGAAACTTTCGGCGGACCTCGCCAGCAGATCAGTTATGTGCCTCGCCCGATCTGAGTGGTCCTCCACGAGCTTGGGGCGTTCGGAATATGCGAGAGTTGGTGAGCTCGGGGTTTTAGTTCCAGATTTACATAGGTTCTAGCGGCCAGATTGATTTTCCATCGTGTTATTTATGTGGTAGGCGTCATTCCGAAATGTCGTCTTTTACCAATGCTTGTTTTACTGCGGCGGCGGGCCATATGAGAGAGAATGTCCTAGTAGGAGGATACGGTGGGATGACTCGGCCTACCCAGTCGGTTCTGCGATTGTGGTTCGGAGAGGAAGGGGTGTTAGCCAGAGGAGGCCACCCCCACCTCGGTGTGGCCATTGTGGTAGGCTCCATGGTGGGGAGTGTGGTGCTAGTTTGGGAGTTTGTTTTACATGCGGCCAGCAGGGCCATTTTGCGAGGAACTGTCCGACCAGATGTGGCATTGGTGGATAGCAGGACTCTGAGATCGATTGCGGGTTCTTCACGGATATTCATGCAGGAAGGCCACGGCAGTCGCGGTGGAGGTTCGATTTTAGCGATCCTTTGAACCGCTATTTGATTTTGGTATATCCTTAACCTCAGAGACTAGTTTGTATTGATGAGATGATGATGTGTTAAGTGTTATGTTCGGATAGCTTGTGTTAAAATGTGATTTAGAAGCCTGGTTTGCGAAAAGGGTAAGTCTGGGGATGAGACAATTGTGAACCTTAGAATTTATATGATTGAGACCGAGACCTTAGATGTAAGGCCGTCTTGAGTAAAAGATTTTACGGTTAGTCTTTGTCGGAGTGCATAGTATCGTGGAGTATTTGTGTGATAATTCCATGGGTAGTTTGAGATAGAAGTGGTAGCTTTCATGGCGTGAATTAGTAAGATTGTTCGGATCGGGAACGAGAGAGTTTGGCGCGATAATGGGTGGGTTGAGGCGGTGCGGGTTAACCGCGGCCGGAATAAAGTGAGGTAAATTTGAGATGGTCCCGCTAGGTGATAGGATCACGAGGGTGTTAGGCCCAGGTTTAGGTAACCATCGTATGAGTTCGTGGATGCGTTCGACCAGTAGTCGGGACGATGAGGTCAGCCCATCTTGTCTTTCAGTCATGACTGTTTACTCGGCGGAGGGTTATGCGAGATGTTATATACCAGGAATGTGGTAAGGCTGCACGAGGTTCCTACTTTTTATTTTATGACAGGCAGTGGAGCCCAGTTTACGGCTATTTTCTTTTTCTGGAGGTTTTTATCAGGCGAGGTTAGGAACTCAGGGGAGTCTCAGTATTGCATTCACCCTCGGGCTGACGGACAAACAACGCGTTTTATCCAGATATTTGAGGATAGGTTACGGGCCGGTGTTTTGATTTCGGGGGAGCGGTGAGGATTATTTGCTTCGTGTTGAGTGGGTATTATAATAGCTATCATTTCAGTGTTCGGATAGCGCCTTATGAAGCCTTGTATGGGCGGAAGTATAGGTTGCCGGTCGATTGGTTCGATATTGGCAAGGTTCAGATAGTTGGTCCATACTTGATTCAGCAGAATAAGGATAAGCGAAGTTTATCGAAGGAGGTTATTAGCGGCTCGGAGTCAACAGAAGTCTTGCGGATAATCGGCGTCGACACTTGGAGTTCAGGTTGATGGTGGGTCTTCTTGAAGGTACCACCCCGGAAGGGTGAGACGAGATTTGGAAAGCAAGGGAAACTTAGCCCGAGGTACTTTGGGTCTTTTCAGATCGTTTGTAGAATAGGCCAGGTTGCCTATAAGTTAGCACTGCCGTCCGACTTAGGAGGCAATACGTCCGGTCTTTCATGTTGCTATGATTCGGAAGAGTATCGGAGATCCATCCAGAGTATTCCTAGTTAATGACGACCAAGTTGAGGATAGTAACCCCGAGTTTTTAAAAACTGAAGTAATGATAGAAATGTGATACGTATATTAGGAAGAGTTCGAGTGTACGAAGAGGGTACAACGAGTAAGAAAAGTGGCGAAGATGTGTGAAGAAGATGGAAGTGTCCCTTTTATAAAGTAAAGAGGTGAAGAGAGTATCCTTTGGACTATGGGTGGAGCTAATAGTATTGTTATACGCTTTAGAGATGATCCTTCGTTGGCTCGGATGTGAGTTTTTTCGTGTACGTTGTATTGTGGCCATATGTGGAATTTTGCAAATTGTTCAAGTTATGAGGGACTATGCCGTTATCTGAGTTATTTGAATCTTGAAGGAATATTCGGGATGAATGTTTCTAAGGGTGGGAGAATGTTATGCCCCGTAGTTCTGGAGTATGTATGTGAGGACGTACGTACGAATGTATACGCCCTAATTAGGGTAAGAATGAAAGAATTGTTTTCCGACGGAAATTACTCCGAACCTTGTGAAGGAAATTTTTCGTTTTCAATATTTTTACGATTATGGAATTTTTTTCCGAGAGATAAAATATTTTGGACCAATAGGAGGGCGACATGTGTCACCCCAAGATGCCTTGTTGGACGATTTTTTGAGGGTTAGTGGGCAAGACAAGTGGCCAAAAGTCTTGCATGGTTTTGTGCATGGCTTTGGACGGTTTTGGGGTAAGTTGTGGGCAAGTCAAATGGTCAAGGTCTTGCATGGCTTTTGTAGGACAAGTGTGGAAAGGAACCTACACAAACACATCTATACCATACACATATTTCAATCCTAACCCTTGGTTGTACTATATAAACCCCTTTAATTGATGAAAATCTTCCACACTTAGTATATTTCAAGACTTGAAAATATTTCTCTCCCTTTCCTATAGTTCTCGTCCAACACCCCCTTTTCCTAACCAAATGTTGTCCAAAAATTCTTAAACTTATAAGTGTTCTTCCTTAATGTGTTAGGAAGATTATTAACCAAGAGTTAGACAAGATTTCACACCCCTAGCCCCAACCCCCCCCCCCCCCCCCTTGGCCGAGAGTGGGCAGATTTTCGGGACTGTTTTGGACAGATTTTTAGTCAAGTTTGAAAGGGAATATCTCCTAGCATATTAGGAGTTTTTGGGTGTTTCAAAAGCCTAAAATGAATTTCGTCGAGTCTAGTTTCCAATGCAACAAACCTCTCATCGATAGGACACTGGAGTAGAGAGTTATCGACGTTACAAGTTCAGCTGACGAAGCAGTGGCTAAAAATTTGGACAGTCACGTTTTTGGGCTATTTTGAGGTAATGAACCTTAACCTCTTTGTGAAGTTGATTATTATGTATATATGGATATTATATTACGGACTATAAGATATAAAGAAATATTTGGATCTTGTTAAGATGTTAAAAGGAGAATTGACATATTATCCATTAAATGGTAAAAATGTATCCATTACTTACTAAGAGGTTAACAACAAATGAACTATAACTTATAATAAGATTGGAATATAAGTTGAAGGACTAATGAAGTAATTGGATAAGTAAATTTGTAAAAGTTGGCCAAGGACCCCAACTTAAGGACCGTATCTACTTTGGACCGTATCTACTTTGGACTATATTTACTTTGGACCTTCTTTACTTATTGTTATGAAGGAGAGATTGTTAATCGCGTTCCGTTTGGGCGTGTTATCCCCTTCTTTAGTTATTATTGTTATGAAGGAGAGATTGTTAATCGTGTTCCGTTTGGGCGTGTTATCCCCTCTTTAGTTATTATTGTTATGAAGGAGATATTGTTAATCGCGTTCCGTTTGGGCGTGTTATCCCTTCTTTTGTTATTGTTATGAAGGAGAGATTGTTAATCTCGTTCCGCTTGGCGTGTTATCCCCTTCGTTAAATTTTGGAATTATTGCACCTTAATTATAGTATGTTAATTACGGTTATCGGGCCTTGGAAAAGGTGGAAAATTGAGTAGAAGCGGGAGAGTCTTTGCGAATTTTCTGTAGAATAGGGAACCTTGTACTTAGGAATATTCTACGAAGGGATCTAGAAGTTAATAGACGTTTCATGGCCATTATAGGTTGAAGTACTACGAGTAGCGTATTCTACTTGAAGGGTGGAAAAGGGCTAGCAAAGTTATAGTACTTTGGAGCGTTTTGCTAATTGTCGATAATCGTCGCGAGGTATGTGAACCTCTTCCTATCTTTTCTAGCATGATATTTGTCAAAATATATATAGTACGGTAGACGTACGTTTGTAAAATGAATTTGGTTTATTTAAAACATAAATTGTTATAATGGATTTATGGGAAGTTAATTATAACAACTTTATGTAGGTAAAAGAATGGTTTATTAATTTTTTTAAAAAAGATAAGAGACTTGACTTATATTTGACTTGACTTGATATGTGAAGAACTTGAATTGTGTGGAAAGTGGTGGAACCTCATTCGTGAGTAATGAGTACTCGGTTTTGAATAATAATGTTATACTGATTTCGGAAATGAGAATAAGTATCGAACAAACCACTGCAGCGTTAATAAAGGAAAATATATTGACAAATAATTAATATTATTAAAACAAGTAGAAACCTCCATCTGCATAGAAGCTAAGATAAGACAAAATTGTATTACATTTTCTAGATCACGGTTGCTTTAATAAGATCATTAAAAACAAGTTTGATTTTCTTAAAAATTCCAAAGTAAGGGACTTGATTTATAAAAGAGAGAGACTGGAAAAATTGAAGTGTTTTTTTTAAAAGAGAAGGCATGCTGTTGTCTTAAGTTGGTTTAAAAGAAGGTATGGAAATTGTTCTGGGTTACTTAAAAAGATAGTTACTCTATTTTGATACTACGAGTATCGTGTGACCTTTTGTGAAAGAAATGGATCTTTTTAAAAGAGTTAAAGTATGTAGTACCTTGGGGTTAAAACCCGAATTTGTTGACATGAAATGCAAGTACCTTGTGTGAGTAACTTGCCTATGTTTTGTGATAGCTTTGTAATACTTTCGTGTTGGCTTGATGAAGTAAACATGTTGTGATACTACGTGTGTTAGTATCTTGTGATGTTTGTGTAAGGAGGTTATTCTTGTTGTGCTTATGTTGTTTAACGATAAGACGTTGTGTTAGTATTATACCACTCACCTCTTGACATAATACCGGGGGTTAAGCTGCCCCCCGATGGGAGGAATACCTCATGCGGGTCCATGGGACCTATGCGGAGCTGCGGGAGTTCCAGGATTGTGTGCGAGAATACCTCATGCGTCTACGTGGCCACGGACTACGGAGTCCGTGGCGATGCCGAGGATTATCTACCCTCGATGCGAGAATACCTCACGCGGCCTAGGTGGCCTATGCGGATCGCGGAATCCGTGATTAGGCACGCATAATGATACTATCGGCGATTGACCTTGCTTCGATCATTCGCGGCCTAGAAAAGACCAGTTACATTATATCTATTATTGCTCTTGTTTGTGATGTGGCACTATGTGCGGTTAACTTGGTTGTTTCGTACATATTTGTGAATTGGTTTTAAAATGTTATGGTTATATTTGAGTGATGACATTGATGGCGTGAGTCCCTGACTTGACATGACTGCTTACCTATCGTATATCGTAAATTGGTTATCATATATGTCTCTTGTTTTATATAGACTATTATGATTTCATTTATAGTATTTTCGCCACATACTTGGTACTGTTAGATCGACCTCCTTCGCGCGTTCATGCCGCAGGTAGGTACATCGATCATTGATCCTCGCCTTGGATCACGGTTCAGCTTGGGAAGCTCCGCTTTCTCGGAGGCTTATCTTTTAGTATGATCTCACGATATTGTAGGTACTTGTACATTCGTGGTATGGCGGGCCCCGTCCGTCATAGTTGTTATGGAAATTCTTAGGTCCAGAGTCTTTTGTGGGCGTGGTTTGTAAAGGATGTAACTGCTCAAGTTTTGGTTTATATATACGCCGAAAGGCGACATTTTCTTAGTTATCGTTTTACTCTTTATTGTTTCATGTCTTGTTTTTATATTCCACGTTAACTGATGTATATCTACTGGGTGCCGGGTAAGGCACGACCACGCCCGGATCGGGTCGTGACAAAAGTGGTATCGAGCGATTAGTCCTGAAAGTGTCTACGCATCGTGTCTAGTAGAGTCTTGATTATCGGTGTGTTGTGCACCACATCTATAATCAGGAGGCTGCGGGACATTTAGGATTGGTTTCCATTCTTCTCACTCTGAGATCGTGCCTTAGAGCTTTGTTATAAGTTGGACCCCTCTGACGTACTTCTTTTTTTACCAGTTATGCCTCCACGCAAGGCAACCCGCCCGGCGGCAAGACACCGCGGAGGCGTTAGTAGCACACGTAGGGTCACGAGGCCCGTGCCCAACCTTTACCCGGGTGATACCCTGACGCGAAGTTCCACGACGTCGCCAATTTCAAAGAGGATTAGAGTCGCAGCGAAGGCTACTGAGGCCACGACACCGGAGCCTTCAGCCCTACGACCAGGAACAAAGGATATGGGTTACAAGGAGATGGCCCAGTTACTAGCTAGGATTTTAGCAAACAGAGAGTATAGAGTGCACCGATATATCACGGGCCTAGACGATTATCTAGTAAAGGGATGTACAAGAGTAGCTCTTCAGTCAGACATGGACATTGCCAGACAGCTTATGCACGCAGATCGAGAACGTAGAGATCGACGGATTAACCAAGATCAGCAGAAGAGCGTACAAAGCAGGTCCTTTGGTAACTTTCGAGCGGACCTCTCCAGCAGATCGTTATGCGCTCCGCCAAGACAAAGTGGTCCTCCACGTGCCGTGACGTTCGGAATATGCGGGAGTTGGTCGAGCTCCGTGGTTTTGGTTCACGATTTACATAGGTTCTAGCCAACGATTCGATTTCCATCGTGTTCACTATGTGGTAGGCGTCATTCCGAAATGTCATCTTTTACCAATGCTTGTTTACTGCGGCGCAGGCCATGCGAGGAGAGAATGTCCTAGTAGGAGGGATACAGTGGATGACTCACCCAACAGTCGGTCATGATTCATGGTTCGGAGAGGAAGGTGTTAGCTGAGAGGCCACCCCACCCTGTGGCCGCTATCGTGGTAGGCTCCATGGTGGGGAGTGTCGTGCTAGTTTGGGAGTTTGTTTTACATGCGGCCAGCAGGGCCATTTTGCGAGGAACTGTCCGACCAGAGGTGGCACTGGTGGGATAGCACAGACTACGGGATCAGTTGCGGGTTCTTCACAGGATGTTCATACACCGGCAGGCCACGACAGAGGTCGCGGTGGAGGTTCCCAGTTTTAGCAGTCCTTTGAACCGCCTATTTGATTTTCAGGTATATCCTTAACCCTCTAGAGACTAGTTTGTATTGATGATATGATGATGTGTTAAGTGTTATGTTCGGATAGCTTGTGTTAAAATGTGATTTAGAAGCCTGGTTTGCGAAAAGGGTAAGTCTGGGGATGAGACAATTGTGAACCTTAGAATTTATAACAGTTGAGACCGAGACCTTAGATGTAAGGCCGTCTTGAGTAAAAGATTTTACGGTTAGTCTTTGTCGGAGTGCATAGTATACGTGGAGTATTTGTGTGATAATTCCATGGGTAGTTTGAGATAGAAGTGGTAGCTTTCATGACGTGAATTAGTGTTGTTCGGATCGGGAACGAGAGTTTGGCGCGATAATGGGTCGGGTTGAGGCCGATTGTGGGTTAACCCGCCCTAATAAAGTGAGGTAAATTTGAGCGTCCCGCTAGGTGATAGGATCACGAGGGTGTTAGGCGAGTTTAGGTAACCATCGCACGAGTTCGTGGATGCGTCGACCCGAGTCGCCACGAGGTCACCATCTTGTCTTTCACCATGATCGCATTTACGGCGGAGGTTATGCGAGATGTTATATAGCGAGAAGGTTGTAAGGCCGCACGAGGTTCCTACTTTTATTTTATGACAGCGATGTGTTATACCGTATTTCGCAGTATGTACGTGAGGCGTCGTATTATAATTTGAGCCTTAAAGTTGGCTAGTTTCGAAATTTGGGCACAAGTGCCAAAAAGAATCGTTTTTCGACGAAACGCTTTACTAAACTTGCGAAGGAAAATTCGCTATGTCATTTTTAATTTTTATGGATTTTTCCGAGAGACGAAACATTTTGGACCAACGGGAGGGTGACATGTGTCACCCTCACATTGAAGGACTTGTGGGCGGTTTGGACGAAAATAGGTGGCATGGTTAGGTAGGATATATTGTGCAAGTTGTGTGGTAGATGGATAAGGTGCACATGGCTTAATCCTAGCCCTACACTTGCATAACACTTGGAAGAATCTTGGCCATTGGTTGGCCATTCCTTGACCTATAAATACCCTCTAAGTTGAAGACTTTCTTCATCCAAACTTGAGCAATCTTTCTAAGTCTCACACTACTCCTCCCTCTTGTTTGCTTCGTCCCAAAGCCCCTCCTCCCCTTGTGAAGCTTTGGCCGGCAGGCCTCCCCTCCCCTCAGAGGCTTGCCGCTGGGTACACCCCCTAGCCTAGTTGTCTTCGTATAATACCCCCTTTGTGGTATAGAAATACTCTCCTAGTATTGTTTTAATGCCCAAATACTTGGCCCAAATACCTTGTAGTATTCCCAAGGTTACACTTATACAAAAGCCAGAAAATACCATTATACTTCCTTTTAGCCTCTAAACGAAACCCTAAGGAAATCTTCATTGTTAGTTGAAGTATTTAGGTAGAAGTTGGTTAGAACTTCTAAGGGTTGTTTGGAGCGGGTTGGAGCGCCCGGTGTAGGAGCTAAACCTTGCTCAGGATCGACATTTAAACTCGGATAATTTTGGGCTTATCGAGGTAAACACTCTTGACCTTCTATTGTAATTGGAAATTACATGTTGTTGGAATATATAGTTGAAGTATACTATATATAGAATTAAATAATACTTACGGCAATGTCTTTTGACTTAAGCCTGAATAATACTTACAATGATGTCTTGCGACTTAAGCCTGAATTTTAAGAAGAGAACTGAACTGTAATTACTTAGGACTGTATTACAGTAGACTTGTATAGCATTACTGTGAAGTAGAATTACACGTCCGGTTAAACTTGTAAAACCCCCCCGTTGGTAGCCGGCCTCGATAGAGGAGGAGAATTACGCTGTTGCGGGGGGGGGGGGGGGGGGAGGTGCTGCCGAATTTTCTGTAGAATATTCTACGTCGGGATCTAAAGATATTAATAGGCGCCTTGTGGCCTCTATAGGTTGTAGTACTACGTGTGGAGTGATCTGCTTGGCTTAGAGTGTAGCCGACGGTTTGAGGTACTTGGAGCGTTTTGCTATTAGTCGATAATCGTCGCGAGGTATGTGAACCTCTTCCTATCTGTTCTAGCATGATATGTGTATAACTATGTAGTACGGTGAGCGTCATACGTGTTAAATGTATTTGATTGTTTTTAAACATAAAGTGTTATAACGGCTTTATGGGAAGTTGGTTATAACAGCTCTATGTAAATGAGAAATGCTTTGTGGTTTTTAAAAGATAACTGATTTGACTTATAACCGACTTGATGTGTGGTAATAAAGAACCTTGAAGTATTCTAAAAGATTAAGAAACCTTTTTGAAAGAAGTGTATACTTGGTTTGAAAACATAAGAGTTATACCAGCTTTATGAGAAGTTAGGTGTAACGTCTTAAGAGAGATAAAAAGAATGGTTTAATGATTTAGAAGTTAAGAGACTTATTCTTAAAAGATAAGAGACTTGACTTAATATGGATGTTTGTGTGAAACCTCATTCGTGAGTAATGAGTACTTGGTTTTAAAAGGGAATAATGTTTTACTGATTTCGGAAATCAGAATGAGTATCGACAAACCACTGCAGCGTTAATAAAGGAAATGTATTGAATAAAGAAGTATTATTAAAACCAGTAGAAACCTCCATCTGCATAGAAGCTAAGATGAGACAAAATGATATTACATTTCCTAGATCATGGCTGCTTAAATAAGATTTATGAACAAGAATAACCTACTCGCCTATGGCATATGTTACTCAATTGTTTTAAAGGAAATTAAGACATCGAACTATGAAACTTTTCTAAAGTAATGAGACTTGAGTAATTGAAATTAGGCAAACTGGAACTCTAGGGAAAAGAAAGGCATTGTTTTGTCTTAAATTGGTTTAAAACATAAAGTGTTATAACAGCTTTATGGGAAGTTAGTTATAACGACTTTATGAGAACAAAAGAAGGGTTTTTATCATTGGTTTTAATGTGGTAAATTGACTTTAAAAAGAGAAGTATTTTGGTCCAACAAAGAAGACATGGCATTGCCTTAATTTTGGTTTTAAAAAGGAAAAGTATGGAAGTTGTATTGGTTTACTTAAAAGATGTAAGTCACTCTATTTTTATACTACGGGTAACGGGTGACTTTTATAAAAGGAATAGATCTCTTAAAAAGGAATTTAACTTACGTAGTACTTTAGGGTTAAAACCCGGACTTTGGCATAAAATGAAAGTACCTTGAGTTGTGTATAACTTGCCTATGCTTGTTGTTGTGAAACTTGCCTATGCTTGTTGTTATGAAATTTGCCTATGCTTGTTGTGATAGCCTTTGTTATGCAAGAATTGTGTTTCTATACTACCGCGTCTCTCGATGGAGGGTCGGTTGACTTGTTGAGAACTTATTTGGACGTGCCGGCAGTGATGGAGAAATTCCACGTGTACGTTCCTGTTGATAGTGTTACTTTTGCTAATCGCTTTGGACATACTGACACGATGCGTAGCGCACAGGTATGCTTCCATTTTGATTGCCGCCTGGTTGTTCCCTTTTGGACATACCTTGACGCGATCGTGGCGCTGGGTATGCTTCCATTTGGAATGTTGTCTTAGTGTTTCCCTTTGGACATACTGACACGATGCGTAGCACACGGGTATGCTCCCTTTTGGATTGCTGTCTTATTGTTATCATATCATAGACTGCCGGCGGTGAGGAAGGAATTCCACGGGCACGAGTGATGATTTGGAGCGTGAGTCCACGACTTGATATGACTATTTATATGTTGTATCTGTAGTTTGGTTATCATACATGTCTCTGCTTTATATGATCGCTATGATTTCATTTCTGATTTTCTGATTTCACATACTTGGTACTGTTATCTTGACCTCCTTGAGGCTGTGTTCATGCCGCAGTGTAAGTACATCATTTGTCGATCCATTTTAGGATCACCTTTCGTGTTGGGAAGCTCCGTTCCTTGGAGGCTTATCTTTGGTATGTTACCACCGAGTTACAGAGTCCTTGTACATTCGGGGTATGGCGGGGCCTGTCCGTCATA
The DNA here is from genome assembly GCA_029844215.1 of Przewalskia tangutica. NCBI lineage: Eukaryota > Viridiplantae > Streptophyta > Magnoliopsida > Solanales > Solanaceae > Przewalskia > Przewalskia tangutica. The sequence goes on along the minus strand of CM056720.1, from coordinate 24,643,555 downwards.
GTTGTTGTATAAATCTTAGAAGTGCATGTAGATTGTTGAGGCGATGTCCAAAAAATATAACTGTTGGGTATTTATGTATATATACCGAAGGCAATGCTTTGGTTGGCTTGCTTATTTAGCATGTCTTTTAAATTCATGTTCGTGTTTTTATTTCCATTGATTTTCTCGATGTTGATTCACTAGGGTGCCCGGTAAGGCACAAGTCACGGGCGGGTTAGTCGTGACAAAAGTGGTATCGAGCGATTAATCCTCGGAAAGTGTCTGCACCGTGTCTAGTAGAGTCTTGATTATCGGTGTGTTGTGCACATCTATAATCGTGAGGCTATAGGACATTTAGGATTGGTTTCCATTCTTCTCATTCGAGATCGTGCCTTAGAGTCGTGTGATGAGTTGAACCCCTCCGACGTATTCCTTTCCTTTACGATTATGCCTCGCGTAAGGCAACCTGAGCCAGGCAAGGCAGCGAGGAGGCCGCTAGTGGGATACAGATGAGTATGCAGCGCGAGCCGGCCGATGAGATAGTACTTGAGACAGCGAGTTTTGCGACACCGCCACGGCAAAGAGTTTAGAGCGCAGCGATGGGCTGCCGAGACTCTGATACTGAGCCTCGATCCACGGCTGGAAGCGAGATGAGATAAGTACAAGGAGATGGCGATTCCATCGCCGGTCGTGGCGAATATGAGATAAGGCTGGGCCAGCGGCCATTCGATGCACCGATGGTTCACCCTAGATCGGATAGTTTGAGGCTACGAGACTTCCCGAGATGTAGCCGCGAGTTCTACGGTCGAGGCACGAGGATGATCCGCAGGAGTTCATCCGACGATTCTGGCCGGATCATGAGTGATCAAGGCTTGGAGACCGAGTCGGTGGTCCTAGGTTCGCATCGGTGCGTGATACCGCAATGATCGTTTGATTCGTGGGAGCTGTCGGGAGAGAATGCACTTCCGGCCATTTGGGACGAGTTCGCGAGGCATTTCTTGCACATTTCTTGCCTCCACGGATGAGGAGGGCTCGGGCGACAGATTTTTGGTGTTGCGGCGAGCAGGCGTGCGGTTCGGGAGTACAATGTGGAGTTCGACTCATTGGCGTGACGTCCTCGCATTAGTGGCTAGTATGGAGGATCGAGTGCACCGATATGTTACGTGGCTCGATGATTACCTAGTAGAGAGTTGTTCGTGTAGCTCTTCACGGAATGGACATTGCCCGCATGCGAGCTTATGCACTAGGGGTGAGGCGGAGAAATCGATGGAATGACCAAGGTCGTGAAGAGGCGAGCAGCAGGTCCTTTGTTGACTTTCGAGGCGGACCGCCTCGGAATGCACTAGTTATGCGCCTCCGCCCGATGCAGTGGTCCTCCACAATCTTCAAGGCATCCAGTATTCGGGAGCGGTCGTGGCTCGAGGTTCAGATTTTCGGGAGAGCGGGTGTTAGCGGTGAATCCACCCTACCTCGTTGTGACCGCTGTGGTAGACTCCACAGTGGGGAGTGTCGTGCTAGTCCGGGAGTTTGTTTTACATGCGGCCAGCAGGGCCATTTTGGGAGAAACTGTCCGACCAGGGGTAGCGCTGGTAGGATAGCACAGACTACGGGGTCAGTTGCGGGTTCTTCACCTTCCATAGCCAGGCAGGATGTTCATGCACAGGCGGGCCACGGTAGAGGTCGCGGTGGAAGTTCCCAGTTTTAGCGGTCCTTTGAACCGCCTATTTTCAGGTATATCCTTAACCATCTAGAGTTTTGTATGTTATGATAATGTGTTAAGTGTTATGTTCGGATAGCTTTGTGCTAAAATGTGACTTAGAAACATGCTTAGTGAAAAAGGGTAAGCCTGGGGGTGAGAAAATGATGAACCTTAGAATATTACAGTTGAAACCTTAGAGGTAAGGCCGTCTTGAGTACAAGTTTTTGCAAGTGATCCTTGTCGGAGTGCATTTTATGCCTAGAATGCATTGTGTGATAAGTCCCTGGGTAGTGTGAAATGGAAGTGGTAGCTTTCATGACCTGTAGAGGTAAGATTGTTCCGGATCGGGGATCAAGAGCGTAATGCGTTAAGTGGGTCGGGTTGGGGCCATGTTGAGGGCCAACCCGCGGCCTGTTTCGAGGTGGGGTCAGCTCTGGGTGGTCCCGCCAGGTGGTAGGGTCACGAGGGTGCTAGGCCCAGGTTTAGATGACCATCGTATGAGTTTGTGGATATGTTCGACCAGAATCGGTTCGTGAAGGCCGGGAATGGCCTTAGAGGAAAGTAAAGCTAGTAAGAAGACCAAGCTTGGAGGTTGTGACTCCAAAGTGTTAGGAATCAAGCGATGGTGAAGTGTGATGCGTATACTAGAAGAGTTCAAGTGTTCAGAAGGGCACGACGAGTAAGGAGGGAAGAGAACGTGTGTTGTTACGTGGCCAGGTGTGGCGTTGACAACTTGTTTAGAAGGAACTTCTTCGTTATCTGTTTCGAGAAGGAACATTCGGGACGAATGTTTCTAAGGAGGGGAGAATGTTATACCCCGTATTTCCAGAGTATGCGTGAGGCGTCGTATTATAATTTGAGCCTTAAAGTTGGCTAGTTTCGAAATTTGGGCACAAGTGCCAAAAGAATCGTTTTTCACTAAACGTTTTACTAAACTTGCGAAGGGAAAATTCCGGCTATGTCATTTTTAATTTTTGCGGATTTTTCCGAGAGACGAAACATTTTGGACCAACGGGAGGGTGACATGTGTCACCCTCACATTGGAAGGACTTGTGGGCGGTTTGGACGAAAATAGGTGGCATGGTTAGGTAGGATATTTTGTGCAAGTTGTGTGGTAGATGGATAAGGTGCACATGGCTTAATCCTAGCCCTACACTTGCCTAACACTTGGAAGAATCTTGGCCATTGGTTGGCCATTCCTTGACCTATAAATACCCCTCTAAGTTGAAGACTTTCTTCATCCAAACTTGAGCAATCTTTCTAAGTCTCACACTACTCCCTCCCTCTTGTTTGCTTCGTCCAAAGCCCCTCCCCCCTCCCTTGTGAAGCTTTGGCCGAGAGGGTCTCCCCCTTTGTAGAGGCTTGGCCGTGGGGTACACCCCCCCCCCTAGCCTAGTTGTCTTCGTATAATACCCCCCTTTTTGTGGTATAGAAATACTCTCCTAGTATTGTTTTAATGCCCAAATACCTTGGCCCAAATACCTTGTAGTATTCCCAAGGTTACACTTATACAAAAGCCCAGAAAATACCATTATACTTCCTTTTAGCCTCTAAACGAAACCCTAAGGAAATCTTCATTGTTAGTTGAAGTATTTAGGTAGAAGTTGGTTAGAACTTCTAAGGGTTGTTTGGAGCGGGTTGGAGCGCCCGGTGTAGGAGCTAAACCTTGCTCAGGATCGACATTTAAACTCGGATAATTTTGGGCTTATCGAGGTAAACACTCTTGACCTTCTATTGTAATTGGAAATTACATGTTGTTGGAATATATAGTTGAAGTATACTATATATAGAATTAAATAATACTTACGGCAATGTCTTTTGACTTAAGCCTGAATAATACTTACGGCAATGTCTTGCGACTTAAGCCTGAATTTTAAGAAGAGAACTGAATTGTAATTACTTAGGACTGTATTACAGTAGACTTGTATAGCATTACTGTGAAGTAGAATTATACACGTCCGGTTAAACTTGTAAACCCCCCCCCCCCGGTTGGCTTGGTAGCCGACCTCGATAGAGGAGGAGAATTACGCTGTTGCGGGGGGGGAGGTGCTGCCGAATTTTCTGTAGAAAATTCTACGTCGGGATCTAATGATATTAATAGGCGTCTTGTGGCCTCTATAGGTTGTAGTACTACGTGTGGAGTGATCTGCTTGGCTTAGAGTGTAGCCGACGGTTTGAGGTACTTGGAGCGTTTTGCTATTAGTCGATAATCGTCGCAAGGTATGTGAACCTCTTCCTATCTGTTCTAGAATGATATGTGTATAACTATGTAGTACGGTAGACGTACATGTGTTAAATGTATTTGATTGTTTTTAAACATAAAGTGTTATAACGGCTTTATGGGAAGTTGGTTATAACAGCTCTATGTAAATGAGAAATGCTTTGTGGTTTTTAAAAGATAACTGATTTGACTTATAACCGACTTGATGTGTGGTAATAAAGAACCTTGAAGTATTCTAAAAGATTAAGAAACCTTTTTGAAAGAAGTGTATACTTGGTTTGAAAACATAAGAGTTATACCAGCTTTATGAGAAGTTAGGTGTAACGTCTTAAGAGAGATAAAAAGAATGGTTTAATGATTTAGAAGTTAAGAGACTTATTCTTAAAAGATAAGAGACTTGACTTAATATAGATGTTTGTGTGAAACCTCATTCGTGAGTAATGAGTACTTGGTTTTAAAAGGGAATAATGTTTCTTGATTTGAAATCGAATGAGTATCGACAAACCATGCGGCGTTAATAAAGGAAATGTATTGAATAAAGAAGTATTATTAAAACCAAGAGAAACCTCCATCTGCATAGAAGCTAAGATGAGACAAAATGATATTACATTTCCTAGATCATGGCCGCTTAAATAAGATTTATGAACAAGAATAACCTACTACTTTATGGCATATGTTACTCAATTGTTTTAAAGGAAATTAAGACATCGAACTATGAAACTTTTCTAAAGTAATGAGACTTGAGTAATTGAAATTAGGCAAACCGAACTCTAGGGAAAAGAAAGGCATTGTTTTGTCTTAAATTGGTTTAAAACATAAAGTGTTATAACTTTATGGGAAGTTAGTTATAACGACTTTATGAGAACAAAATAAGGGTTTTTATCATTGGTTTTAATGTGGTAAATTGACTTTAAAAAGAGAAGTATTTTGGTCCAACAAAGAAGACATGGCATTGCCTTAATTTTGGTTTTAAAAAGGAAAAGTATGGAAGTTGTATTGGTTTACTTAAAAGATGTAAGTCACTCTATTTTTATACTACGGGTAACGGGTGACTTTTATAAAAGGAATATATCTCTTAAAAAGGAATTTAACTTACGTAGTACTTTAGGGTTAAAACCCGGACTTTGGCATAAAATGAAAGTACCTTGAGTTGTGTATAACTTGCCTATGCTTGTTGTTGTGAAACTTGCCTATGCTTGTTGTTATGAAACTTGCCTATGCTTGTTGTGATAGCCTTTGTTGTGCAAGAATTGTGTTTCTATACTACCGCGTCTCTCGATGGAGGGTCGGTTGACTTGTTGAGAACTTATTTGGATGTCGCGATGGCGACGAGAAATTCCACAGTGCGTTCTCGCTGATAGTGTTACTTTTGCTAATCGCTTTGGACATACTGACACGATGCGTAGCGCACGGGTATGCTTCCATTTTGATTGCCGCCTTGTTGTTCCCTTTTGGACATACTGACACGATGCGTAGCGCACGGGTATGCTTCCATTTGGAATGTTGTCTTAGTGTTTCCCTTTGGACATACTGACACGATGCGTAGCACACGGGTATGCTCCCTTTTGGATTGCTGTCTTATTGTTATCATATCATAGACTGCCGGCGGTGAGGAAGGAATTCCACGGGCACGAGTGATGATTTGGAGGGCGTGAGTCCCTGACTTGATATGACTATTTATATGTTGTGTACTGTAGTTTGGTTATCATACATGTCTCCTGCTTTATATAGACTGCTATGATTTCATTTACGATTTTCTGATTCACATACTTGGTACTGTTATCGACCTCCTTGAGGCTGCGTTCATGCCGCAGTAGAGGTACATCAGCCGATCCCGCTTTTAGGATCACCTTTCAGCGTGTTGAAGCTCCGTTCCTTGAGGCTTATCTTTGGTATGTTACCACGAAGTTACGTAGGTCCTTGTACATTCGGGGTATGGCGGGGCCCCGTCCGTCATAGTTGTTGTATAAATCTTAGAGTGCAGCACGCTGGGGCAGTGATGCGTAAAAAGATAATCGTCGTATTTATGTATATATCCGAAAGGCAATCGCTTTGGTTGCTGTTTATTTAGCATGTCTTTTAAATTCATGTTCGTGTTTTTTTATTTCCGCTGATTTTCTCTGATGTTGATTCACTAGGGTGCCCGGGGTAAGGCACCAGTCACGGGCCCGGGTTCGGGTCGTGACACAGTGGAGCCCAGTTTACGACTATTTTCTTTTTCTGGAGGTTTTTACCAGGCGAGGTTAGGAACTCAGGGGAGTCTCAGTATTGCATTCACCCTCGGGCCGACGGACAAACAACGCGTTTTATCCAGATATTTGAGGATAGGTTACGGGCCGGTGTTTTGATTTCGGGGGAGCGGTGAGGATTATTTGCTTCGTGTTGAGTGGGTATTATAATAGCTATCATTTCAGTGTTCGGATAGCACCTTATGAAGCCTTGTATGGGCGGAAGTATAGGTTGCCGGTCGATTGGTTCGATATTGGCAAGGTTCAGATAGTTGGTCCATACTTGATTCAGCAGAATAAGGATAAGGCGAAGTTTATCCAGAGGAGGTTATTAGCAGCTCAGAGTCAACAGAAGTCTTGCGGATAATCGGCGTCGACACTTGGAGTTCAGGTTGACGGTGGGTCTTCTTGAAGGTACCACCCCGGAAGGGTGTGACGAGATTTGGAAAGCAAGGGAAACTTAGCCCGAGGTACTTTGGGTCTTTTCAGATCGTTTGTAGAATAGGCCAGGTTGCCTATAAGTTAGCACTGTCGTCCGACTTAGGAGGCAGTACGTCCGGTCTTTCATGTTGCTATGATTCGGAAGAGTATCGGAGATCCATCTAGAGTGTTCCCAGTTAATGACGACCAAGTTGAGGATAGTAACCCCGAGTTTTTAAAAACTGAAGTAATGACAGAAATGTGATACGTATACGAGGAGGGTACGACGAGTAAGAAAAGAGGCGAAGATGTGTGAAGAAGATGGAAGTGTCCCTTTTATAAAGTAAAGAGGTGAAGAGAGTATCCTTTGGACTATGGGTGGAGCTAATAGTATTGTTATACGCTTTAGAGATGATCCTTCGTTGGCTCGGATGTGAGTTTTTGCGTGTACGTTGTATTGTGGCCATATGTGGAATTTTGCAAATTGTTCAAGTTATGAGGGACTATGCCGTTATCTGAGTTATTTGAATCTTGAAGGAATATTCGGGATGAATGTTTCTAAGGGTGGGAGAATGTTATGCCCCGTAGTTCTGGAGTATGTATGTGAGGACGTACGTACGAATGTATACACCCTAATTAGGGTAAGAATGAAAGAATTGTTTTCCGACGGAAATTATTCCGAACCTTGTGAAGGAAATTTTTCGTTTTCAATATTTTTACGATTATGAATTTTTTTTCCGAGAGATAAAATATTTTGGACCAATAGGAGGGCGACATGTGTCACCCCAAGATGCCTTGTTGGACGATTGTTTGAGGGTTAGTGGGCAAGACAAGTGGCCAAAAGTCTTGCATGGTTTTGTGCATGGCTTTGGACGGTTTTGGGGCAAGTTGTGGGCAAGTCAAATGGTCAAGGTCTTGCATGGCTTTTGTAGGACAAGTGTGGAAAGGAACCTACACAAACACATCTATACCATACACATGTTTCAATCCTAACCCTTGGTTGTACTATATAAACCCCTTTAGTTGATTAAAATCTTCCACACTTAGTATATTTCAAGACTTGAAAATATTTCTCTCCCTTTCCTATAGTTCTCGTCCAACACCCCCTTTTCCTAACCAAATGTTGTCCAAAGATTCTTAAACTTATAAGTGTTCTTCCTTAATTTGTTAGGAAGATTATTAACCAAGAGTTAGACAAGATTTCACACCCCTAGTCTCAAACCCCCCCCCCCCCCCCTTGGCCGAGAGTGGGCAGATTTTCGGGACTGTTTTGGACAGATTTTTAGTCAAGTTTGGAAGGGAATATCTCCTTAGCTAGGCATTATGGACGAAAATTAGTACACAACCCACGAAAAGAATCGTTTTCCGACGAAACGTTTTACAAAACTTGCGTAGGGAAAATTACGGCTATGTCATTTATTATTTTTGCGGATTTTTCCGAGAGATGAAACATTTTGGACCAACGGGAGGGTGACACTTGTCACCCTCATATGGACGGCAATGGGCAAGGGTTGGACGATTTTGTGGCTTTGTTTTAGTCAAGGTTAGGTAGGATATTTTTGTGTAGTAGATGGATAAGGACACTTGCCTAAATCCTCACCCTACACTTGCATAGCACTTGGCTTCATCATGGCCATTGGTTGGCCTATAAATACCCCCTAACTTGAAGGTTTTCTTCATCCACAAATCACTTCTCCAAGTCTTGAAAATCCTTCCCCCCTCTTGTAGTGTTTTCGTCCAAGCCTCTTCCCCCCCCCCTCTAGAGAAGCTTAGCCGAAACAACCCTCTCCCCCCCTCTAGCCTTGTGGTTTCGGCCGAGTACCCCCCCCCCCCCCCCCCTGGTAGAAAGTTGTCTTCCAAAGTATAGTTACTATTCCAAACACCCTAGCCCAAATCCCTTATAGTATTTGTGTAGAAGTTGTGTAGAACTTCTAAGGGATTCTTGGAGCTATCGGAGCGTGCAAATTAGAAGCTAAACCTTGCTCAGGATCGACATTTAACTTGGATAATTTTGGGCTTATCGAGGTAAATACTCTTGTCCTTCTATTGTAATTGGATATTACATATAAGAATAGTTAAGCCTTGAGTATAAGATATAGAAGGATATTAAAGAATAGAATTAAACTGAAATCACATCAGAAGAATAATAAAGAAGATTGAACCGTATTTACATAGGATTGTATTTACGAGACTTGAGTAGCTTGACGGGTAGGGAAGTCTGCCCAATTTTCCGTAGAATAGAGAACCTCTCGCTTAGAATCGCATGCAGAATAGTCTAGACGTTGATAGACGTATTTGACTATTATAGATTGATTCTCTACGCGCGACATATTCGACTTGGCAGGTGGATTTCGCCGAGAAGGTATGTGATTCTTCCTATACTCTTGAGCATGATATTTTAAAAAATATATATATAGTACGGTAGACGTACGTGTGTTAACTGGACGTAGTTTTACGGCAATGACTTTTGACTTAAGCCTGAATAATATGAACCTTGAAGTATTTCAAAAGAATTATTAATCATTTTTTTTAAAAGAAGAGTAATACTTGATTTTTAAACAGAAAACTTAAGAGTTATACTAGCTTTATGGGAAGTTAGGTATAACGACTTAAGAAAGATAAAAGGAACGGTTTTACTTGTTTGTTTATGAAAATCTTGTATTGACTTCTGCAAGTATAGTAAGATGGTTTGATAAGTAAACATGTTATGATACTACGTGTGTTAGTGTCTTGTGATGTTATTATTGTTGTGCTTACGTTGTTAAACGTTAAGACCGTTGTACTGTTATTATATCACATACCCCCTTGACTTGATTATACCGAGGGCTTGCCACCCTTGATGCGGGTCTATACGGCCTATGCGGTCTGTGTGACTATGCGGAGCTGCGGGAGTTCCAGGATTGATCATTCCGGGTGTTCTATCCCGATGCGGGGGATGCCCTATGCGGTCTGTGTGACTATGCGGTCTATTGAGACTATGCGGACTGCGGGAGTCCAGGAGAATGCAGCTAGCTACCCCGATGCGAGGAATACCTCACGCGTGCATGTGTGACCTATGCGGTGCGGAGTCGTGATTAGGCACGCATAATGATACTATGGGCGATTCGCCTTGCTCGATCATTCGCGACCTAGAAAAGACACATTACGCTACCTATTATTGCTCTTGTTTGTGATACGCACTATGTGCAATTGAATCGATTATATTTGCAAATGGTTTTAAATACTTTGATTTCACTTAACGTATTTCTGATTTCACATACTTGGTACTGTTCGACCTCCTTCAAGTGCGTTCATGCCGCAGGTAAGCGGCAGTGCTAGATCTGCATCCTTAGGATCTTTGCTTTGGTGTCGAGCTCCATCTTCTCCGAGGCTCGACTTTTGGTACGGTTCTCCCCGATGTTGTAGATATATGTACATTCAGGTATGGCGGGGCCTGTCCGCCATAGTTGTTTACATTCCTAGGTGCGTAGTCATGTTGTAAAGTTGGGATGTATCGTTCACTCTTTATATATATATGCGAAAGGCGACATTTTCCGTATATAAACCGTGTCTCAATTTACATTTGTTTCATGTCTTGTTTTTATATTCGATTACTGGATGTATGACTACTTGGGTGCGGGTAAGGCACGATCACCGGCCCCACGTCGTGACAAAAGTGGTATCGAGCGATTAATCCTCGGAAAGTGTCTACGATCGTATCTAGTAAGTCTTGATTATCGGTGTGTTGTGCACCACACCAATAATCAGGAGGCTATAGGATATTTAGGATTGGTTTCCATTCTTCTAACTCTGAGATCGTGCCTTAGAGCTTTGTTATAAGTTGGACCCCTCTAACGTATTTTTTTCTGTAACAGTTATGGCTCCACGTAAGGCAACCCGGGCCCAGAAGGGCAAGGCAGCCGAGGGAGCTGCTAGTAGGACACTGAGAGTCACGAGGCTCGTGCCCGCCTATACCCGACGGCGAGTTCCATGACGCCGCCCGGCCCAAAGAGACCACGATGCCGCACCTCCCGCCCCACGGCCGGGCGGAGAGTTAGGGTACAAGGAGATGACCCGGCTATTGGCGTGATTGTGGCGACACGAAGATAGGTTGGATACTGGCGGTTCAGTTCAAAGATGCACGTGGTTCACCCGAGATCGACGGCTTGAGGCTACGGATTTTCTACGAGTTGTAGCCCGCCGAGTTCTACGCGTCGAGGCTCAGGATGATCCGCAGAGTTCATCCGTCGATTCTGAGAGGATCACGCGTGATCAAGGCTTCAGAGACCGAGTCCGTGATCTTCGTTCGCATCGGTGGTGATACCACAATCGACCGGTTTGACTTCGTGGGAGCTTTCCGGAGAGCATGCACCTCCAGCAGTATGGGGAAGTTTTGGAGGCTTTTCTCACGCACTTCTTGCCTCCGCAGATGAGAGAGGGCACGCCGATTTTTGATTTTTGTCACGAGACGAGAGGCGCACGCCAGTGAGTACAACGCCGAGTTCGATTCATCGCTCGATATGTCCCCGCGCTTAGTAGCAGAGCATGGAGGACCGAGTGCACCGACACGCCACCGCTAGATGATTATATGGCCGAGTCTTATGCGTGTGGCTCTTCACCGTGCATGGACATTACCCGTGCGCAGCTCATGCACTGATGCGAGGAGCGTAGAGACCGACGGGTCGACGGATATCGCCAGCAGGAAGGCCAAGACGGCCGTTCTTTGGTAGTTCTCGGGTGGACGACCTCAGAGACGTCTAGATTTGCACCACACCACCGTGAGCACTCCTACATCGTTTTCAGTACAGCCAGAGCATTCGGGCGTGTCGAGGCCCTGTGACTTCTGACTTCCGTAGCAAGGGTGCTAACCGATCGAGGTCCGCTCGGTGTCCGCTGGTAGATTCCATTCGTGGAGCTGTGGTACTACTTTGGGAGCTTGCTATACTTGTGGCCGCAGGTCATTACGCGAGCCCGTCCGACTGCAGGCGCGCAGAGGTAGGGGTCACCTTCGTGGTCCGCTGTCGGTCTTCATCCCCTACAGTTACACGCCCCGGAGGGCAGGGTACTCATGGACCAGCAGGTCGCGGCAGAGGTCGTGGCGCGGGTCCCATTTCTAGCGGTCCTCAGAACCGCATATATGCCTTGTCCACCGGGCAGACCGTGAGGCCTCACCGATGTCGCCACGTACTTTATCGGGCTCGTGTTGACGTGTATGCCTCGATAGATCCGGTTCTACTCGCCCCATATATCTCCCTTGTTGCTAGTAGGATAGGGATGAGCCCGAGTCCATAGACCCTTTCGAGGTAGCTACGCCAAATGGTGATTCGGTGGTAGCTCTACGGTATATAGGGCTTGTCCAAAGGACTATATGCAATGCCGACTCCTAGCCGACTTGATAGAGTTGGACATGACCGATTTCGATGTGATCACGGGCATGGATTGGTTAGCTTCTTACTATGCCAATGTAGACCGCAGGAGAGAGTGGTACGCCTCAGCCTGAGGAGCTTGTTGAGTGGGAGGAACATCAGACGCTGGCGGTAGGTTTATTTCCTACCTCAAGGCTAGGAAGATGGTGCGCAGGCGGTACATCTACCATCTCATTCGGTGTTTGATATCGAGGTCGCGTACAGGATTTTCGATGCCCGAGTCGAGAGTTCCCGGATGACACCGCCGAGTTGAGAGTGAAGGACCAGTGAGAGATTTGGCCGGAGAAGCGGCTTCATCGTGCCTAGTGTTTCTCCCCGGGAGCGCCAGATTGTTCGTGAAGAAGAAGGATGGACGCCGCGCACGCGTGTTGATTACAGCACCAACAAGGTGACCATTAAGAATGTATACCCTTCCTGTGATTGATGATTTGTTCGACCAGCCGTGGCGCGAGATGTTTCTCCAAGATTGATCCGCGATCGGGCTATCATCAGTGCGTGTCGAGAGGCGGATGTCCCTAGGATCGCATTCCGACCCAGACGCATTATGAGTTCGTGGTTATGTCTTTCGTTGACCAATGCTCGTGGTATTTATGGATTTGATGAACCAGAGTGTTCAAGCCATTTTTGGACAGGGGTGTGATATTGTTCATCGATGACATCTTGGTTTATTCTCGCCAGAGCGAGCATGCGAGCATTTGAGGATCAGATCGAGAGTTCTCCAGACCAGCTTGTACGCCAAGTTTTCAAGTGTGAGTTCGGTTGGCTTCTGGCTTTTTCGGGCATATTGTCGGGCCGATGGTATTCGGTGGATACGCCAAGATCGAGGCAATGAGTTGGCCTAGACCTACTACTCCGGCGAGTTTCACAGCTCGGGCCTTGCAGTTATTATCGGCGTTCGTAGAGAAGTTTGCTTCTATCTTCGCACCATTGACTAGGCCGACTCGGAGCACTAAGTTTCGATGGACTGATGCGGAGCAGGTTTCCGCCATCGGCGAGAGATCGACGATCGCCCGCTCTTACTCTTCCGGAGGTCCAGACGGCTATGTCGTGTATTGTGACGCGCCGCATCGGGTTGGGATGTATTGACGCAGCATGGCAAGGTTATAAGCGTCACGATCCCGACTTAAGAAGCATGAGAGGAACTACCCCACCCATGATTGGAGTCGCAGCGTGATTCACGCCAAGATCCGAGGCACTATTTGTATGGGTTCATGTGGATATTTATACGCACCACAAGAGACTCCAGATATCTTCACCATAGGAGTCGAACTTACGGCGCAGACTGGTTAGAGTTACTTAAGGATTATGATGTCGATATCCGTACCACCCGGGAAGGCCAATGTCAGGGCGTATGCCTTAGTCGTAGGTCGACGGGAGTCTATCGATGTGGCCGAGAGGAGGGCATGGTTCACGATTTGCATCGCCAGCGAGCCTCGTGTCCGCTTGATTGATTCCCGATAGCAGGGGTTCGAGTTCGAGAGGTTGCCGAGTCTTCCATCGCCGGCGAGGTGAAGAGGCAACAGCTGAGGATCCGGTTTTGATTCGTATCGTGATACCGGCTCTTCATGAGGAAGGGTCCTTTTGAGGTAGCACTGGGGTGCTAAGGTTTGAGGGCGTTGTGTGTTCCATATTTCAAGACTTCTGCAGGTTCTGGGAAGCACACATACAAGACATTACTCTATCCATCCGGGGTCGACCAAGATGTACCACGACCTCAGATCTTTGTATTGGTGGGATGGCCTGAAGATGGACGTTGCAGAGTTTGTGGCTCAGTGCCCGTGTTATCAGCAGGTGAAGTTAGAGCACCAGAGGCCTGGTGGATTATTGCAGACGATAGAGATCCCGACCTGGAAGTGGGAGGTGATCAACATGGACTTTATCACAGGGTTACCTCGCACTCCGAGGAAACATGATTCTATTTGGGTTATCGTCGACAGCCGATTTAAATCAGCACACTTTCTTCCCGTCAGACGACTTTTTCTACCGAGGATTATGCCGACTTTACATCCGAGAGATCGCCGATCGCATGGAGTCCCTATTTCTATCATATCGACCGAGGAGCGGTTTACGGCTAACTCTCGAGGTCTTTCCGTATGGTTTAGGGACGCAGTGAGCTCGAGCACCGCATTCCATCCACGCAGCACGGACAGCCGAGCGCACTTGTTATACCCCGTATTTTCCAGAGTATGTACGTGAGGACGTACGTAGAAAAGTTTGAGCCTTAAGTTAGGCTAGGACCAAAAATTATTGTTCACAAGTACCGAAAAGAATCATTTTTCGACGAAACGTCTTCCAAATCTTGCGAAGGGAAAATTCCGGCTATGTCATTTATAATTTTTGCGGATTTTTCCGAGAGACGAAATATTTTGGACCAACAAGAGGGCGACACTTGTCACCCACTAATTGGTGGACTTGAGGGCGTCAATTTGGACGATTGGAACATGGGAGTTGGTAGGATATTTTGTGTGGTAGTTGGATAAGGTGGGACCCACACACACTTGTCCAAATCTTGACCTTACACTTGCCTACCACTTGGCTTGATCTTGGCCCTTGGTTGTCCTATAAATACCCCCCCTTTGTGAAGACTTATTCATCCACAAAATCCCTAAGTCTTGAAATCCCTTCCCCCCCTCTCTTGAGAGCTCTAGCCGAGAGCACCCCTCCCCCTTTGAGAAGGCCCTTGGCCGAGGGGTACACCCCCCCTCCTAGTGGCCTTGGCCGAGGGGTACCCCCCCTACCTTGAGTTGTTTTCGTAAAATACACCCCCCCTCTTGGTAGAAATACTCTCCAAGTATTGTTACTATTCCAAAATACCTTGGCCCATATACCTTGTAGTATTCCAAGGTTACACTTATACTAAAAGCCCAGAAATACCATTATACTTCCCTTCAGTCACTAAACGAAACCCTAAGGAAAATCTTCACAGTTGGTTGAAGTAATAGGAAGAAGTTTCAGTAGAACTTCTAAGGGTTGCTCGGGCGGGTTGGAGCACCTAGTAGGAGCTAAACGTTGCTCAGATCGACATTAAACTTGGATAATTTTGGGCTTACCGAGGTAAATAATCCTATCCTTCTATTGTAATTGGAAATTACATACGTAGTTGTATGTAATTGAATATAAGATTCATAAGAGAATTGAATCGTAATAGAAGGATATTACGTAATAAACTTGAACTGAATCACATCGTAAGAATATTCTACAAGAGTAGTGTCACAACCCGAACTCCCGTGGATCGTGCCTTACCCCTGCACCCAGGTGATACAACATCGTAGTAATCAATGAACATAAAACACAATATGAAATAATGTAAAGGAAACACATGTTTATCTCAAGAAAAGTTGCCTTTCGCGATATATATGTAAACTTAGCTCGAACAGCTATATCCCATTACAACCCCGCCACAACAAGATTACAGACTTCTACGAATGATATGACAACGACGACGGGGCTTCGCCATACCCCGAATGTAAGCACCTACAACAATGGGGACTATACCAAGATAAGCCTCCGAGAAACGAGCTTTCCCAAACGCCGAATCGTGACCCTAAGAGAGGATCAACGATCGTGTACTTTTACTGCGGATGAACGCACTTCGGGCGAGGTCGATAACAGTACCAAGTATGTGAAATCAAAATAAATATCAGAATGAAATCATAGTCTATATAAAGCAGAGACATGTATGATAACCAAACTACGCCACAATAAATAAGCCATGTCAAGTCGTGACTCACGCCTCAAAGTCATCACAATAGAACCGCACGGGTAAGTACGGCGCATAGCCGACTACTAAGACCCACAGCACAAAGATGCCATAAATCAGATCACGAGGTCTTTCTAGACCGCACCACGATCGGCCGCCACCGCCCGCAGATCACCGCGCGCGTCTATCCTCGAACTTACCGCAGCCCGCATAGGTCACACACGACCGCACGAGGTATTCTCGAATCATAGTCACACAGATCGCTCGAGGTATACCCCGACGGGGCGACAACCCGGTATCCGCCTGACTTCCGCAACCCGCATAGTCCTCAAAGACCGCATAGTCCTCAAAGACCGCATAGGGCATCCCCGCATCGCTAAACACCCGAATGATCAATCTCGAGCATACCGCGCTCGCATAGTCTCAGAGACCGCATAGCCGTATAGACCCGCATCGCGGTGGAAAGCCCTCGGTATAATAAGTCAAGGGGTATGTGATACAATAACAAGATAACGGGCTTAACGCTTAACAACGTAAGCACAACAAGAATGACCCCCTTTCATAACAATCACAAGATACTAACACACGTAGCATCCTAACATGTTTACTTATCAGATCAACAAGAAAGTATTACAAGGCTATCACAAACCAACACGATCAAGTTATTCACACAAGGTACTTTATGCTAACAAGTTCGTATCTATTCTCAAGTACTTCATACATTAACTCTTTAAAAGATCCGCTTTTTCACATAAGTCACACAATACCCGTAGTATAAAATAGAGTGACTATCTTTTTAAGTAAACCAAAACACTTCCCTTTGTAAAATCAAGTAACAACATTATTTTCCAAACGTTCAAGTTTGCCTAATTTCAAATGTTCACGTTTCTTATTTTAGAAAGGTTTGTGGTTCATAGTCTTATTCATTTAAGAATATAATTCTCTTTTAAACAATGAGAAACATATGCCTTATATGTGAGTAGGTTATTCTTGTTCATAATCAATCTTATTAAGCGGCCATGATCTAGAAATATCATTTTGTCTCATCTTAGCTTCTATGCGGATGGAGTTTCTCTGGTTTTAATAATACTTAATTATTCAATACATTTTCCTTTATTAACGCCGCAATGGTTTGTCGATACACATTACGATTTCCAAATCAAGAAACATTATCCCTTTTAAAAACCAAGTACTCATTACTCACGAATGAGGTTTCACACAAAAATTCATATAATTCATTTACGTTAAGTCTCTTATCTTACAAGATCAAGTCTCTTAACTTCTAAAATCAATAAATCATTCGCTTTATCTCTCTTGCCGTTATACCTAACTTCCCATAAAGCTAGTATAACTCTTAAGCTTTTAAAACCAAGTATTACTCTTCTTTTAAAAACAGTTCTTAATTATCTTGAAATACTTCAAGATCTTTATTATTCAGGCTTAAGTCAAAAGACATTGCCGTACAACTACGTTCAATTAGCACACGTACGTCTACCGTACTATATATATATTCTTTTAAAATATCATGCTCAAGAGGATAGGAAGAATCACATACCGCGACGATTATCGACTATTAGCAAATCGCTCACTGGCTATAACCCGCTAGCACGGTCCACCTTCTCAAGTAGCACATGCTACTCGCAGAACATTCAACTTATACATGTTATACAAGTCTATCAAAGTCTAGACTACTCAGAGAATAAATCTAGATACAAGATCCTACGGAAAATCAGCCAATTCTCCCTACGTCCAACTACACATCAGTCATCCCCACGTAATTACAGTTCGTTCTATATATAGTATACTTCAACTATATATTCCTACAACATGTAATTTCCAATTACAATAGGGACAAGATAATTACCTCGATAAGCCCATAATTATCCAAGTAAAAATGTCGATCCTTAGCAACGCTTAGCTCCTACTCCGGTGCTCCAACCCGCTCCAAACAACCCTTAGAAGTTCTACGCGACTTACTTAATACTCCAACCAACTATGGAGATTTTCCTTAGGGTTTGGTTTGAGACAAAAAGGACATACCAGAGTATTTCCTGCTCTACGATAGAGGTATCTTTGGAATACTACAAGGTATACGGCTAAGGTAATTTGGGTATAACAACAATACTTTTGAGAGTATTTCTACCAAGAGGGGGGGTATATATACGAGACAACACCACAAAGGGGGGGTGTATACCCTCGCCAACCCCACTGTGGGGTACTCTCGGCCAAGGGGAGGGGGGAAGGGCTCTCGGCCAAGGGGGCCTTCTCAAAGGGGGAGAGGGGGTGTTGGACGAAACACAACACAAAGGGAGGGAGGAATTTTAGACTTAGGAAATTATTTGGATGAAGAAGTCTTCAAAGGGGGGGTTATTTATAGGTCAAGCCAAGGCCAACCAATGGCCAAGATCATGCCAAGTGCAAGGCAAGTGTAGGGCCAAGATCATGCCAAGTGCACCTTATCCATCTACCACAAAATATCCTACCAACCCCTTGACCAACAAGGCCACCAATTCGGCCACTTTACCGCCCCACACTCCACCAATGAGAGGGTGCCAAGTGTCGCCCTCTCGTTGGTCCAAAATGTTTCGTCTCTCGGAAAAATCCGCAAAAATTAAAAATGACATAGCCGGAATTTTCCCTTCGCAAGTTGTGTAAAACGTTTCGTCGAAAAACGACTCTAATCGGGTGTTGTGAACAAATAATTTTCGGCCCTTGCACTTTAAGGCACAAACTTTTCTACGTACGTCCTTACGTACATACTCTGGAAATACGGGGTATAACAAGTAGTCTAGGCATTGATAGACTTGTATAACCCTTATAGGTTGATTGATCTGCGAGTAGCATGTACTACTTGAAAGGTGGACGAGGCTAGCCGGGTTATAGCCGTGGAGCGTTTTGCTAATAGTCGATAATCGTCGCGAGGTATGTGATCCTTCATATCCTCTTGAGCATGATATTTTAAAAGAATATATATATAGTACGGTAGACGTACGTGTGTTAACTGAACGTAGTTGTACGGCAATGTCTTTTGACTTAAGCCTGAATAATAAGAATCTTGAAGTATTTCAAAAGAATTAAGAAACCTTTTTGAAAGAAGAGTAATGCTTGGTTTTAAAAGCTTAAGAGTTATACTAGCTTTATGGGAAGTTAGGTATAACGGCTTAAGAGAGATAAAAAGAATGGTTTATAAATTTTAGAAGTTAAGAGACTTGATCTTAGAAGATAAGAGACTTGACTTAAATGAATTAATATGAATTTTGTGTGAAACCTCATTCGTGAGTAATGAGTACTTGGTTTTTAAAAAGGAATAATGTTTTACTGATTTCGGAAATCAGAATAAGTATCGAACAAACCACTGCAGCGCTAATAAAGGGAAATGTTTTGACTAATTAAGTATTATTAAAACCAGTAGAAACCTCCATCTGCATAGAAGCTAAGATGAGACAAAATGATATTTCCTAGATCATGGCTGCTTAAATAAGATTGATTATGAACAAGAATAACCTACTCGCATATAAGGCATATGTATCTCAAATTGTTTTAAAGGAGAATTATATCATTAAGTGATTAAAACTATGAACTACGAAACATTTCAAAATGAGAACCGAGCATTTGAAATTAGGCAAACTTGAACGTTTGGAAAATAATGTTGTTACTTGATTTACAAAGGGAAGTGTTTTGGTTCACTTAAAAGGATAGTCACTCTATTTTTATACTACGGGTATTGTGTGACTTTTTGAAAGAAACGGACCTTCTAAAAGAGTTAATGTATGAAGTACTTTGGGGATAAAAACCCGAAATTGTTAACATAAAGTAGAAAGTACCTTGTGTGAATAACTTGATTGTGTTGGTTTGTGATAGCCTTGTAATAATTTCTTGTTGATTTGATAAGTAAACAGGTTAGGATGCTACGTGTGTTAGTATCTGGTGATGTTTGTGTAAAGGGGTTCCCCTTGTTGTGCTTATGTTGTTTAACGATAAGCTGTTATGTTATTATATCACATACCCCCTTGACTTGTTATACCGAGGGCTTGCCACCCTTGATGCGGGTCTATACGACTATGCGATGCGTGACTACGCGAGTCAGCGGAGTTCCGAGGTTGATCATTCCGGTGTTTTATCCCGACGCGGGGATTCCTATGCGATGCGTGACTATGCGGTCTATCGAGACTATGCGATGCGGAGTCCGTGAGGTACCGGGTTAGCTACCCGACGAGAATACCTCACGCGGTCTACGTGTGACCTATGCGGATCGCGGAGTCCGAGGTTAGGCATGCATAATGATACTATGGGCGATTGGCCTTGCCGATCATTCACGGCCAGGAAAGACACATTCTGATTTACCTATTATTGCTCTTGTTTGTGATATGGCACTATGTGCAAATTGAACTAATTGTATTTGCAAATGGTTTTAAATACTTGATTTCATTTAAAGTACTTTACAGTTTCACATACTTGGTACCTGTTGTACTGACCTCCTTCGGGGAGCTGCGTTCATGCCGCAGGTAGAGATACACCAGTCGTCGATCCTCGCTCTTAGGGTCACAGTTCAGCGTTTGGGAAGCTCCGCTTTCTTGGAGGCTTATCACGTATAGTCCCCGCCGTTGTAGGTACTTACATTCGTGGTATGGCGGAACCCGCCCCGCCATTGTTGTCATATCATTCTTAGAGGTCAGAACACCGCTGTGGCGAGTTGTAAAAAGGGATGTAATCGTCTAGTTGTTATATATATTTATGCCGAAGGCAAGTTTTCCCCAGATGAACTGTTTCATATTTCATATTATGTCATGTCTTGTTTTATATTCCGCTATTTCTCTGATGTAGGTCTACTTGGGTGCCCGTAGGCAGGTCACGCCCGGTTCGGTCGTGAAGACTATCCGCTCTTGAGGATATCTGCGAGCCTGTGTTATTGACTTCGTGGGTACCGGAGGATCATTTGCCTCTAGTTGAGTTTGCTTATAATAATAGCTACCACTCCAAGATTCGGATGGCGCCTTATGAGGCCTTGTATGTGAGAAGTGCGGATCGCGATAGCTGGTTTGACGTGGCGAGGTGCGATTAATGGGACCAGATTTGTGCAGTGGCGATGGATAAGGTGAAGCTTATCCAGAGCGGTTGCTCACGCTGAGTCGATGCAAGTCGTATGCAGATCATCGTCGTCGGCATCCGGAGTTCGAGGTTGATGATTGGGTTTTCTCAAGGTGTCACCCATGAAGGTGTGATGAGATTCGGGAAGAAAGGAAACTTCCCAGGTACATCGGCGTATCGATTGTCCGCAGGTAGGCAAGGTTGCTATGAGTTGAATCTGCCGTCCGATCTGGAGGCGGTATCCGATGTTTCATGTTTATATCTTTGAGAGATGTATCGGGGATCCATCTAGAGTGCATCCGATTGACGATGTCCGGTGATGAGGGTTATCGTATGAGAAGATTCCCATACGATAATCGATCGTCGGGTTAGGCGTCATGCGGACGTGGCTTCCGTCCAAAGTCTTGTGGCGGAACAAGCTCAGGGAGGAGATGACGTGGGAAGCTGAGGAGGACATGAGGCAGAAGTATCCTCACCTATTCCCCACACCTCCATGTAACTCACTTTCCTACTTGTAAATTTTTCATTGTCATATTTGCTTAAGTGTTATATTGTGGCCATGTGTGGCACTTGCAAACTGTTAAGTTGTGAGGAACTTTATCGTTAATTGTCTTGGGAAGGAACATTCGGGATGAATGTTTCTAAGGAGGGGAGAATGTTATACCCCGTATTTCCAGAGTATGTACGTGAGGACGTACGTACAGAAAGTTTAGCCTTAGCTAGGCATTATGGACGAAAATTAGTACACAACCCACGAAAAGAATCGTTTTCCGACGAAACGTTTTACAAAACTTGCGTAGGGAAAATTACGGCTATGTCATTTATTATTTTTGCGGATTTTATCGAGAGATGAAACATTTTGGACCAACGGGAGGGTGACACTTGTCACCCTCATATGGACGGCAATGGGCAAGGGTTGGACGATTTTGTGGCTTTGTTTTAGTCAAGGTTAGGTAGGATATTTTTGTGTAGTAGATGGATAAGGACACTTGCCTAAATCCTCACCCTACACTTGCATAGCACTTGGCTTCATCTTGGCCATTGGTTGGCCTATAAATACCCCCCTAACTTGAAGGTTTTCTTCATCCACAAATCACTTCTCCAAGTCTTGAAAATCCTTCCCCCCTCTTGTAGTGTTTTCGTCCAAGCCTCTTCCCTCTACAGAAGCTTAGCGAAACAACCCTCTCCCCTCTAGCCTTGTGGCCAGCCGAGTACCCCCTTGGTAGAAAGTTGTCTTCCAAAGTATAGTTACTATTCCAAACACCCTAGCCCAAATCCCTTATAGTATTTGTGTAGAAGTTGTGTAGAACTTCTAAGGGCTTCTGAGCTATCGAGCGTGCAAATTAGGAGCTAAACCTTGCTCAGGATCGACATTTAACTTGGATAATTTTGGGCTTATCGAGGTAAATACTCTTGTCCTTCTATTGTAATTGGATATTACATATAAGAATAGTTAAGACTTGAGTATAAGATATAGAAGGATATTAAAGAATAGAATTAAACTGAAATCACATCAGAAGAATAATAAAGAAGATTGAACTGTATTTACATAGGATTGTATTTACTGATGACTTGAGTAGCTTGACGGGTAGGAAGTCGCCAATTTTCCGTAGAATAGAGAACCCTCGCTTAGAATCGCATGCATAGTCTAGACGTTGATAGACGTATTTGACTATTATAGGTTGATTCTCTGCGCGCGACATATTCGACTTGGCAGGTGGATTTCGCCGAGAAGGTATGTGATTCTTCCTATACTCTTGAGCATGATATTTTAAAATATATATATATAGTACGGTAGACGTACGTGTGTTAACTGGACGTAGTTTTACGGCAATGTCTTTTGACTTAAGCCTGAATAATAAGAACCTTGAAGTATTTCAAAAGAATTATGAATCATTTTTTAAAAGAAGAGTAATACTTGATTTTTAAACAGAAAACTTAAGAGTTATACTAGCTTTATGGGAAGTTAGGTATAACGACTTAAGAAAGATAAAAGGAACGGTTTTACTTGTTTGTTTATGAAAATCTTGTATTGACTTCTGCAAGTATAATAAGATGGTTTGATAAGCAAACATGTTATGATACTACGTGTGTTAGTGTCTTGAGATGTTATTATTGTTGTGCTTACATTGTTAAACGTTAAGACCGTTGTACTGTTATTATATCACATACCCCCTTGATTTGATTATACCGAGGGCTTGCCACCCTTGATGCGGGTCTATACGGCCTATGCGGTCTGTGTGACTATGCGGAGCTGCGGGAGTTCCAGGATTGATCATTCCGGGTGTTCTATCCCGATGCGGGGGATGCCCTATGCGATGCAATGTGACTATGCGGTCTATCGAGACTATGCGGAATCACGGGAGTCGAGGAGAATGCAGGGTTAGCTACCGTCGACGAGGAATACCTCGTGCGGGTGTGTGACCTATGCGAACTGCGAGTCCGTGATTAGGCACGCATAATGATACTATGGCGATTGGCCTTGCCCGATCATTCGCGCCTAGAAAAGACACATTCTGATTTACCTATTATTGCTCTTGTTTGTGATATGGCACTATGTGCAATTGAACCGATTATATTTGCAAATGGTTTTAAATACTTTGATTTCACTTAACGTACTTCTGATTTCACATACTTGGTACTGTTATCGACCTCCTTCGGGCTGCGTTCATGCCGTGGTAAGAGGCAGCAGTGCTAGATCCGCATCCTTAGGATCTTTGCTTTGGTGTCGTGAGCTCCATCTTCTCCGGAGGCTCGACTTTTGGTATGGTTCTCCACGATGTTGTAGATATATGTACATTCAGGTATGGCCCCGCCCCGCCATAGTTGTTTACATTCCTAGAGGTCTGTAGTCATGTTGTAAAGTTGGGATGTAACTGTTCACTCTTTATATATATATGTCGAAAGGCGACATTTTCCCAGATATAAACTGTGTCTCAATTTACATTTGTTTCATGTCTTGTTTTTATATTCCGCTGATTACTCTGATGTATGACTACTTGGGTGCCCGGGTAAGGCACCAGTCACTGGCCCCGGAACGGGTCGTGACATGAACTATAACTTATAATAAGATTGGAATATAAGTTGAAGGACTAATGAAGTAATTGGATAAGTAAATTTGTAAAAGTTGGCCAAGGACCCCAACTTAAGGACCGTATCTACTTTGGACCGTATCTACTTTGGACCGTATCTACTTTGGACTATATTTACTTTGGACCTTCTTTACTTATTGTTATGAAGGAGAGATTGTTAATCGCGTTCCGTTTGGGCGTGTTATCCCCTTCTTTAGTTATTATTGTTATGAAGGAGAGATTGTTAATCGCGTTCCGTTTGGGCGTGTTATCCCCTTCTTTAGTTATTATTGTTATGAAGGAGAGATTGTTAATCGCGTTACGTTTGGGCGTGTTATCCCCTTCTTTTGTTATTGTTGTTATGAAGGAGAGATTGTTAATCGCGTTCCGTTTGAGCGTGTTATCCCCTTCTTTAAATTTCGGAATTATTGCACCTTAATTATAGTATGTTAATTACGGTTATCGGGCCTTGGAAAAGGTGGAAAATTGAGTAGAAACGGGGGAGGTGCTGCCGAATTTTTCGTAGAATAGGGAACCTTGTACTTAGAAATATTCTACGAAGGGATCTAGAAGTTAATAGACGTTCATGGCCATTATAGGTTGAAGTACTACGAGTAGCGTATTCTACTTGAAGGGTGGAAAAGGGCTAGCAAAGTTATAGTACTTTGGAGCGTTTTGCTAATTGTCGATAATCGTCGCGAGGTATGTGAACCTCTTCCTATCTTTTCTAGCATGATATTTGTGAAATATATATAGTACGGTAGACGTACGTGTGTAAAATGAATTTGGTTTATTTAAAACATAAAGTGTTATAATGGCTTTATGGGAAGTTAATTATAACAACTTTATGTAGGTAAAAGAATGGTTTATTAATTTTTTTTTAAAAAAAATAAGAGACTTGACTTATATTTGACTTGAATTGATATGTGAAGAACTTGAATTGTGTGGAAAGTGGTGGAACCTCATTCGTGAGTAATGAGTACTCGGTTTTGAATAATAATGTTATATTGATTTCGGAAATGAGAATAAGTATCGAACAAACCACTGCAGTGTTAATAAAGGAAAATATATTGACAAATAATTAATATTATTAAAACAAGTAGAAACCTCCATCTCCATAGAAGCTAAGATAAGACAAAATTGTATTACATTTTCTAGATCATGGTTGCTTTAATAAGATCATTAAAAACAAGTTTGATTTTCTTAAAAATTCCAAAGTAAGGGACTTGATTTATAAAGAGAGAAATGGAAAAATTGAAGTGTTTTTTTAAAAAGAAGGCATCTTTGTTGTCTTAAGTTGGTTTAAGAAGGTATGGAAATTGTTCAGGTTACTTAAAAACATAGTTACTCTATTTTGATACTCACAGTATCGTGTGACCTTTTGTGAAAGAAATGGATCTTTTTAAAAGAGTTAAAGTATGTAGTACCTTGGGGTTAAAACCCGGATTTGTTGACATGAAATGCAAGTACCTTGTGTGAGTAACTTGCCTATGTTTTGTGATAGCTTTGTAATACTTTCGTGTTGGCTTGATGAAGTAAACATGTTGTGATACTACGTGTGTTAGTATCTTGTGATGTTTGTGTAAGGAGGTTATTCTTGTTGTGCTTATATTGTTTAACGATAAGCCGTTGTGTTAGTATTATACCACTCACCTCTTGACATGATACCGGGGGTTAAGCTGCCCCCCGATGCGAGGAATACCTCATGCGGGTCTATGGGGCCTATGCGGAGCTGCGGGAGTTCCAGGATTGTGTGCGAGAAATACCTCATGCGGTCTATGTGGCCATGCGAACTACGGGAGTCCAGGACGATGCCGAGGATTAGCTACCCTCGATGCGAGAAATACCTCATGCGGGCCTAGGTGACCTATGCGGACTGCGGGAGTCCAGGATTAGGCACGCATAATGATACTATGGGCGATTGGCCTTGCTTCGATCATTCACGGCCTAGAAAAGACCAGTTACATTATATCTATTATTGCTCTTGTTTGTGATGTGGCACTATGTGCGGTTAACTTGGTTGTTTCGTACATATTTGTGAATTGGTTTTAAAATGTTATGGTTATATTTGAGTGATGACCTTGAGGGCGTGAGTCCCTGACTTGACATGACTGCTTACCTATCGTATATCGTAAATTGGTTATCATATATGTCTCTTGTTTTATATAGACTATTATGATTTCATTTACAGTATTTTCAGTTTCACATACTTGGTACCTGTTGTACTGACCTCCTTCGGGGGGCTGCGTTCATGCCGCAGGTAGAGGTACATCAGTCATTGATCCTCGCTCTTAGGATCACAGTTCAGCGTTTTGGGAAGCTCCGTTTCTCCGGAGGCTTATCTTTTGGTATGATCCCCTGAGATTGTAGGTACTTGTACATTCAGGGGTATGGCGGGGCCCTGTCCCGTCATAGTTGTTATGGAAATTCTTAGAGGTCTGTAGTGCTGTTGTGGGCAGGGTTTGTAAAGGATGTAACTGTTCAAGTTTTGGTTTATATATACATGCCGAAAGGCGACATTTTCTTGGTTATACTGTTCTTACTCTTTATTGTTTCATGTCTTGTTTTTATATTCCGCTGGTTACTCTGATGTATATCTACTTGGGTGCCCGGGGAAGGCACCAGTCACAGGCCCGGGATCGGGTCGTGACAAAACCCGAGAACAATCTCAAGAGATGAACAAGTTTTTCTTGAAATTTTCTAAGTGTGGGAAGCTTGTCTTGCTACTAGTGTGGTTATATAACAACATGGACGGTCAAGATTAGAACAATTGGGTGGCTTAGATGCATTTCATTAAAGATCAAGCCAAGTGGCTCTTTGACGTAGTCAATAAACTCAAGCTCTAGCTTGCAAGACTTATTCATCTTTACTTTGATCAAATGACCATTATACCCATGGTCAATTTCGACCAAGACCAACCAAGGGGGGGTGACACGTGTGGCCCTCACATTCGTCACAATATTTCATTTCCCGACATTTCCATAATTCCGATAATTTTTTACTAGTCTCAAATCTTAACATTTTTGAGTTCTTACGTACGTCCTTATAAACGTCCTAGAATTACGGGGTGTAACATTCTTTCCCCCTTAGAAACATTCGTCCCCGAATGTTCTTTCGGAGTCAATCTAATATTTCTCGGTATAGTCTCACAAAACTACACTTAATGAAACTTAATTATGCCACATATGGCCCTAATACCTTGCACACACATATCCATCCATCATATGCCAAAGGAGAAAACAAATTCAAAGTGTGCACCATCACTATTTACTCTCATTCATGGCCCAAAAGGATTTTCTTTTCGTACTTCCAACTCCTTCTAGCATATATACATAGTCTCAATATTATCCGTTCATGACACTTAAACTTATAACAACCTTATCATGCATGCAAGTCTCTAAAGGGTCAAAGATATACCTGAAATCATATAGGCGGGTCAAAGGACTGCTAAAACCGCTAAAACTGGGAACTTCCACCACGACCTCTGTCACGGCCTGCCGGTGTATGAACATCCTGCCTAGCTATTGAAGGCGAAGAACCCACAACTGATCCAGTAGACTATGCTATCCCACCAGTGCCACCTCTGGTCGGACGATCTCACCAAATGTCGCTATGGCCGGCGCATAACAAGCTGTCGAAGTAGTACGAGACTCCCCAAAATGGAATCTACCACAACGACCACATCGAGGCAAAGGTGGCTTCCCCTGGCTACTACCCTCGGACATCTGTGAACCTGCAGCCCTGGAGCTACGGGAAGGAGCACTCTGTGTCGGCTGAAATATAGACCTAGCCTGTTGCTTGGCTGTCCGCCTCGAAAGTTACCCTGAAACCTCATCACAGCCTCTTGGCCGGGTATGTCGCCCAGTACTATCTCTATCTGTCCTCGATCCCTTGTGCATAAGCTTGCATCCTGGAAATATACATACCTGGCTGAAGGGCCACTCCCAGGCATGCAATAATCATATAACGGTCTAGCCCCATCACATAGCGGTGAACTCGGTCCGCCATGTCAGCCACAATAGTGATCGCATATCTGGCCAACGAGTCAAACTCCAGGTTGTACTCTCTGATAGTCCTCCCATTCTGTCTCAATGTCAAGAACCTATCTACGTGGGATCTCCTCATCTCAAGAGGCAAAAAGTGATCCAGGAAGGCCTCTGTAAACTCATCCCAAACAGCGGGAAGAGCACCCACACCTCTGGACAGCTCCCATGACTCAAACTAGTTCAACGCAATATCGCATAACCGGTAAGAAGCTAACACAACTGACTCTGTCTCCGAGGCCCTAAGCACCTGCATAGTCCGCTGTATCTGCCGAACGAACTCCTGAGGATCATCCTCAGATCTCGAACCATATAACTCGGGTGGATTACAACCCAGAAAATCCCGAATCCTCAAACTGTCAGCT
This sequence comes from Przewalskia tangutica, assembly GCA_029844215.1. Lineage (NCBI taxonomy): Eukaryota > Viridiplantae > Streptophyta > Magnoliopsida > Solanales > Solanaceae > Przewalskia > Przewalskia tangutica. Next base: position 24,615,336 of record CM056720.1, on the reverse strand, counting down.
CTAAGGTTAGCTACCTACTCCTGTCAGCGTTGCCCTACCACTATGCTAGTCAATAACCTGATCTACTCTCCATAATCTCTAAACTCTGCCCCTGGCCGCAGAACTGGAGGCTCGGGTATCGGAACCTCTGGAGCTACGCATTCTCGCTCCTCTACTCTTTGTGGCGAATGAACTCGCCGCCTGAGCCACAACCTCAGGTATAATCTGGGCCTGAGTACTGGTAACCCTCTGTGGACCACTAGCAGCTCATGCTGCTGCCTTGCCCTTCTGGGCCCTGGTCCCGTGGAGGCATAACTGATACATAAGAATAGGTCAGAGAGGATTCAACCTACTATGGCGGCTTCGCACGATCTCGGAGAGAACGATGGAAACCAATCCTAAATGTCCTGCGACCTCACGATTATAGATGTGGTGCGCAACACACCGATAATCAAGACTTACTAGACACTGCGTAGACACTTTCCGAGGACTAACTGCTCTGATATCACTTTTGTCACGACCCGACCCCGGGCCCGCGACTGGTGCCCTACCTGGGCACCCTTTACAGGTATACATCAAAGAATAGTAGAGGAACATACATACATCTCAAAAGAAATAAATAACAGGCTAGCCGATATGGCCAACTTCCAAAAATATACACGTAACCCAAAAAACAGTTTTTTTTTCTGTACACAACCCAATCCACAAGATATGACTACAGACCTCTAAGAATTTTGACATAACAAGCGTGGCCGACGGGCCCCGCCATACCACGAATGTACATAAATCTACAATCTCGAGGAACTGCCAAAGACAAAGCCTCCGAGAAATGGAGCTTTCGAAGCGAGCAGTGATCACAGAATGTGGATCAGCAAGCTATGTACCTCAACATGTGGCATGAACACAGCCCCCCGAAGGAGGTCAGTACGAAATATGTACCAAGTATGTGAAATTGAAAATACTGTAATGAAATCATAACAGTCTATATAAAGCTGGAGACATGTATGATAACCAAAATCACAGTACATTGTGCCTTACCGAAGTGAAAGTAATGAAAGTCAGTTTTACCTTTTTAAAGACTATTTCAACACATGAACAATAGTCACACCGGGGCTATGGACACAAGCCCTCAAATATCATTACACCATCCAGTAAGGGTCTCAAGCCCACAATATCAAAGCGTGCTCATGGAATCCCCCATCACTGTCGACAGCCGTAAGTGTAAAATATAACCATGTGACGCGCCCGTGGCATCCTACCTCACTGTCGGCGTACACATATACAATACATATATATATCTCCTGCCACTGGAATCCTCCATCACTGCCGACAGCCGTAGGTGTAAAATATAACCATGTGACGTGCCCGTGACATCCTACCTCACTGTTGGCGTATATATATACAATACATATATATATCTCCTGCCCGTTAAATCCCCCATCACTGCCGACAGCCGTAGATGTAAAATATAACCATGTGACGCGCCTGTGGCATCCTACCTCACTGTCGGCGTACACATATACAATACATATATATATATATATCTCATGCCCGTGGAATCCCTCATCTCGGGTACATGACTTCATGGAGAGCTAATCCATGGGGTAATAATCGTATATAACATGCCCGTGGAATCCCTCATCTCGGGTACATGTCTTCATGGGGAGCTAGTCCATGGAGTAATAATCGTATATAACATGGTCGCATGCCCCGTAATCCCTCATCGTATAAGCATGGCCATGGGGTAATAAAATAAATCCTGGAATCTAACCCGCCTCCTGGTCGCATGCCCCGGAATCCCTCATCGTATAAGCATGTGCAAGGAATAATAAAAACAATCCGGGAATCTAACCCGCATCCTGGTCGCATGCCCCAGAATCCCACATCGTATAAGCATGTCCAAGGATCAATCATAATGAAAGCATACCCGTGGAAGCCTCCGTCACTGTCGGTACGTCCAAGTAAATTCACAACAAGACAGCCGGCCCTCCAACTGAGAGTCACGACAGTGTAAACACATAATACTTGCACTCAAGGCTATCACAAGCAAGCATAGGCAAGTTCATAAAATCTTTAGACTTTCATTTTTATATACTCAAGGCACTTTTCGTTTCACATAAAAATCCGGGAATTAACCCAAAGTACTATGTATTTCTATTCCTTTCAAAAGATTCATTTTCATACGAAACCCAAGATACTAACACCCGTAGTATCAAGGCATGTCTATTTTTCAAATTAAGTTACTAAACCTTTAGAAATTCATTTCAAGACTTTGAAACCAAGTAATTTCTAATTTCACAACCTAGGCAACTCATGCCTATCAATCAAAATAGACAACTCTCTTAACCTTCCATAAAGCCGTTATAACTAACTTCCCATAAAGCCGTTATAACTCTTTATGGTTTAGACAATTTCATACTTTTTATAACCAAGAAACTTATACTTTCAAATCAAGTTGCATAACTTTCAAAATACTTCAAGTCTCTTATCTTTAGAAATCAAGTTTCTTAACTTTAGAAATCAAGTTTCTTAACTTTAGAAATCAAGTTTCTTAACTCTAGAATATCAAGAAAACAATACTTTCCAAATCAAGTATTCTATACTTTTAAATCAAGTCATCCCTTCCTTTAAGAATCAAGTCTCATAACTTGAAAAATAAAGTCTCTTAACCTTTTAAGAACTCAAGGTTCATAGTCTTAAAACTTCATAACGTAAACTCTTTAAATTAAGTAACATGTACTTTTATGCGTTGTGAATAGGTTATACTCGTTTATAACGATCTTATTAAAGCAGCCATGATCTAGAAAATGTAATACAATTTTGTCTTATTTTAGTTTCTATGCAGATGGAGAATTCTACTCATTTTAATATAATTGATTGTCGATACATTTTCTTTTATTAACGCTGCAATGGCTTGTTCGATACTTATTCTCATTCGTGCAGTAAATTAGCAAAGTCAACTTGACTCCAAATACTTCCTAACGACTCTTACCAACATGCCCCATAAGACTTGGTAAGAACTTAGGATAACTTAGACATGACTTTTAGATAGAGAAAATCAACATACATACCTCTTAACTTCTAAGAGTAGAAGGAATCATGAAATAACACCACATGTATATTTCATACATAGAATCATGCCCAAGAAGGAAGAGGTTCACATACCTCACGACGATTATCGACAAGTAGCAAAATGCTCCAAAGTACTTCAACCTTGATAGCTACTCCATCCTTTAAGTAGAATATGCTATACGTAGTACTTCAACCTATAATGGTCATAATACGTCTATTAACCTCTAACCTCAAACGTAGAATATTCTAAGTGTAAAGTCACCAAATTCTACGAAAAATCGGACAACACTTCCTTTGTTTCTACGTACTTTTCCACCTTTTTCAAGGCCAGAATTTAACAACCAAACATGCCACATTTAAGGCCCAACAATTCAGCTATCCAAAGGGGATTACACGTCTTAACAAGACGTGTAAAATTCTGCCCCACAATAATACAAAACAATCCAATAATTTCATGCCATTCTCGGCTATAATGTATCATACTACAAAGCATTATCCAATTCCTTATTCAATCCAAGTTGTTTAGTCTAACATGTTATATAGTCGCAATTGATTATAACAACTACAATCTTCAATTAGATAAACAAGTTTTTCTTGAAATTTTCTAAGTGTGGGAAGCTTGTCTTGCTACTAGTGTGGTTATATAACAACATGGACGGTCAAGATTAGAACAATTGGGTGGCTTAGATGCATTTCATTAAAGATCAAGCCAAGTGGCTCTTTGACTTAGTCAATAAACTCAAGCTCTAGCTTGCAAGACTTATTCATCTTTAAGATTTGAGACTAGTAAAAATTTATCGGAATTATGGAAATGTCGGGAAACGAAATATTGCGACGAACGAGAGGGTGACACATGTCACCCCCCTTGGATGGTCATGGTCGAATGGACCAAGGTTAGAAGGGTCATTTGACCAATGTTAAGATGACCAAGTCTTGCTAGGCTAGAGCTTGATAATATTGACTAAGTCAAAGGGCCACTTGGCTAGATCTTTTAGTGAAATACATCCAAGCCATCCATATGTTCTAATCTTGACCCTACATAGTGTTATTTAAGCATACTACTAGCAAGACAAGTTTCCACACCTAGTAAAATTTTCAAGAAAAACTTGTTCTTCACTATTGTGCTCTCGGGTTAGGGCTTCAAGGAACAAGAAAATTTTTCGTTTGTTGTTCAATAATCTCCATACATTAAAACAAGGTTCCTAAGGGTATTGTAAGGGTATCTCAATAGAAAAGATCCCGGAAAAGTGTCATTTTTGCGTTAGTCGCAAGGTGAAAACCTAAGTCGCTTTCATAGGTTTGGATTGGAAATTGAAGGAAAGTTGTTTGTGATCTTCTAAGGGCTTCAAGTGTCGGATTAGAGTGTCAAGGAGAGGTTCTAAGTTGCTAGGGAGCGACTTCGGATCTTGAAGTTGGATTAAGGCTCGTCAAGGTAACAATCTTGTTCTCTTAAGTGTTATAAGATTACATATTGTTGTAGCCTTACATTTTAACTAGCATGAAGTATATGTATTGAAGATTGATAAGTGTTATGGATATTGGAAGCCTAAATCTGAAATGACATTGTTAGCCATTTGAAATTGAAATACAATTTGGTCGATAATTAGAATCGTCGCATGTTATCTACTTGAAGATTGTAGTTGTTATAATCGATTGCGGCTTTATAACATGTTATACTAAACAACTTGGATTGAAAAGGAATTGGAAAGGAGGATATATTGTTACACCTATTGGCCGTGAATGGCATTGCCATTTTGGATTAGTTGATATAAATTGTGGGGCAGAATATTACACGTCCTATTAGGCGTGTAATCCCCTATTGTTAACTACATTGTTGAGCCTTAAATGTGGCATGTTTGGTTATTGAATTCGGGCCTTGAAAAAGGTGGAAAAGTACGTAGAAACAAAGGAAGTGTTGTCCGATTTTCCGTTGAATTTGGTGACTTTACACTTAGAATATTCTACGTTTGAAGCTAGAGATTAATAGACGTATTATGGTCATTATAGGTTGACATACTACGTACGACATATTAGACTTAGCAAGTGGATTGAACCGAGTATGTGGAACTTTCCTATCTCTTGAGCATGAGTAGTTGTAAATATAGAGTACGGTAGACGTACGAGATTTTGATGAATCTAGTTTCATTTGATATCCTTGAATTGTTTTAAGAATGTCCAAGTTGGTTGAGGTAGGGAATTAACTCACTTGTTTTAAAGATTAAGGATATCTTAGTTTCTAAAGATAAGAGACTTGAAGTATTTTTGAAAGTATATGATACTTGGTTTTCGGAAAGTTTAAGTCTCTTGGTTATAAAGAAGAATGTAAGTGTCTAAAGCATAAAGTTAGTATAACAGCTTTATGGGAAGTTGGTTATAATAGCTTTATGGAAAGTTAAAAGAATGGTTTACTCTAGCAATGTAATTAAGATAAAATGACTTGAAAGGAAGAAAGGCAAATTGATTTGAAGGCATCAATTGATTAAAGTTTTAAAGTAAAAAGTCACATGATTTAGAAGTCTTTAAATGTAGTTCTAAAAGGTATTGTGACTTGTTTTGAAAAGTAGATATGACTTGATACTACGGTTATTAGTATCTTGGAGTTTTATATGAAAAAAAGTCATTTTAAAAGAATAGAAGTACGTAGTACTATGGGTTAAATTCCCGGATTTTATAATGACATGTTAGTGCCTTAAGTAAACTAAAATGAGAGTGTATATGAACAAAGCTAATAAGAAGTTAGGGGATTTCTTAACTTGCTTATGTTATGTATGATAAGCCGGTGGTGCTTATGTTATGTATGATAAGCCGGTAGTGCTTATGTTACGTATGATAGCCGGTTGTGCTACGCTATGCTATTCTTGTGGGGTAAACCCCTGGGTTACTGCTTATTCCATGGAATTGCTACCTATGATGTGAGTGCGGCGTTTGTAATCATTGCGGGCCCATGCAGGTGAAATAGTCCTATGCGGGTGAAATAGTCTCATGCGAGGCGGATGACCTCATTGCGGGTCCACAGGACCTATGCGGGTGAAATAGTCTCAGGAGTAGGATTGCTTAATGATACTATGGGCGGGTGGCCCTACTTTGATCATGAGCCTCCTATTTTTATGCAGTAAAGTATACTCTTGTTTACTCTCATTGTTAGTAAGGCACAGTGTACTGTTATTTGAGTTATCATACATGTCTTAGCTTTATTTCTAGACTTTATGATTTCATTTCAGTACTTTCAGTTTTACATACTTGGTACATCTGTTGTACTGACCCCCTTTCCTCTGGGGTTGTGTTCATTCCACAGGTAGGAGTAATGTTACACCCCGTAATTACATGACATGTTTTAAGAACGTACGTGAGAATCCCAAATGTTAAGATTGGAGACTAGTAAAAATTTATCGGAATTATGGAATTGTCGAAAAACGTAATATTGTGACGAATGGGAGGGCGACACGTGTCACCCCCTTAAGTGGTCTTGGACGAAAATTACATAGGCAAAAGGGTCATTTGACCATTATTAAGATGACCAAGTCTTGCAAGTAGTAGAGCTTGATATATTTGACTTAGTCAATGGGGCCACTTAGCTTGATATTTAAAAGAATTTCATCCAAACCACACATTTGTGCAAATCTTGACCCTCCATGTTACTATATAAGTATACTAGTAGTGAGACAAGAATTCCATACTTAGAAAATTTTCAAGAAATTGGATGAACAAAGCTTGAAGCTCTCGGGTTCCACATTTGCAAAAAGGAAAAAAATTTGTTTGTTGTCCAATAAGCTCCACACTTTAAATCAAGGTTCATGAGGGTATTGTAAGGGTATCTCAATAGAAAGATCCCGGAAAAAGATTGTTTTCGTATTAGTCGCAAGGTGAAAACCTAGTTTCTTTCCTAGGTTTTGATTGGAAGATTAAAGGAAAGTTGTTTGTGATATTCTAAGGGTCTCAAGTGGCGGATTGAAGTGTCAAGAAGAGGCTCTAAGTTGCTAGGGAGCGACTTCGAATTTGAAGTTGGACTAAGGCTCGTTGAGGTAACAATCTTGTTCTCTTAAAGTGTTACAAGATTATATATTGTTGTTAGCCTTACATTTTTACTAGCATGAAGTATATGTGTTGAAGATTTATAAGTGATATGGATTGTTGTAGCCTAAAATCCGAAATGTCATATAAGCCATTTGAAGTTGGATTACAATTTGGTCGTTAATTAGAATCGTCGCGTGTTACTTACTTGAAGATTGTAGTAGTTATAATCGATTGCGACTTGATATCATGTTATACTAAACAACTTGGATTGAAAAGGAAATTGGATAAGAATTGGTGTTGTTGTATCTCAAGTTGCCGGATTTACACTTGTAGTTTGTACTAGTTTGATATCAATTGTGGGGCGGAATTTTACACGTCTAGTAGGCATGTAATCCCCTATTGTTAACTACATTGTTGGTCCTTAAATGTGGCGTGTTTGGTTATTGAATTCGGGCCTTGAAAAAGGTGGTAAAGTATGTAGAAACAAAGGAAGTGCTGTCCGATTTTCCGTAGAATTTAGTGACTTTGCACTTATTATATTCTACGTTTGAAGTAAGAAGTTAATAGATGTATTATGGTCATTATAGGTTGACATACTACATGCGGTATATTTGACTTAGCGAGTGGATTGACCGGAAGAGGTATGTGAAACTTTCCTATCTCTTGAGCATGAATAATTGTACTTATATAGTACGGTAGACGTACACGACTTTGATATCCTTTACTTGTTTTAAGAATGTCCAAGTCGGTTGAGTTAGGAGATTAACTCACTTGTTTAAAAGTAGTAAGGATGTCTTAGTTTTCAAAGTTAAGGGACTTGAAGTGTTTTAAAGTATATGATACTTGTTTCGTTTTAAATATATACGTCCCTTGGATATAGGATAATGTAATTTACTAATGTATAAAGTTAATATAACGACTTTATGGGAAGATGGTTATATTAGCTTTATGGAAAGTTAACAAAAGAAATATTTACTCTAAGTAAAATAAGTAAGGATAAATGATTTGAATTTATGAAAGGCAAATTAATTTTAAGACATCAATTGCCTAAGGTTTTAAGAGAAAAGAAGTCACTTGATTTAGAAGCCTAATTATATTTCTAAAAGGTATTGTGACTTGTCTTGAAAAGTTGTTGTGACTTGATACTATGGTTATTAGTATCTTGTATTTTTTATATGAAAAAGAGTCATTTTAAAAGGATAGAAGTACGTAGTACTTTGGGTTAAATTCCCGGATTTTTAAAAATGACATGTCTCCAGCTTTATTTAGCTTTATGATATAATTAGAGTATTTTTCCAGTTTTACATACTTAGTACATATTGTGTACTAACCCCCTTCCTCGGGGGATGCGTTCATGCCGCAGGTAGGGGTAAGCAGTTGGTGGATCCTTATTCTTAGGATCACTGATCAGGTGTCGGAAGCTCCATTTCTCCGGAGGCTTGCCTTTTGGTACGGTTTTCCCTGATGTTGTGGATATTATGTACATTCGGGGTATGGCGGGGCCACTGTCACCACGATTATTATTCTAAGTGCAGTAGTCACGATTGTGGTTTGGTTTGTAAGACCAAAGTTATCTTATTTACCTTTGGTTATGTATATTTTATGGAAGCGCCACTTATCGGCTTTGTGATGTTTATTGTCTAAACATGTTTATGTGTTGTGTATGTTCATTGCTATTCTCGATGTATACGAAAGGGGTGCCCGGGTAGGGCACGATCGCGGCTGAGGTCGGTCGTGACAAAAGTGGTATCGAGCGATTAGTCCTCGGAAAGTGTCTGACGGCGTATGCAGTAGAGTGCGATTATCGGTGTGTTGTGCACCACATCTATGTCGAGAGGCTGCGAGACATTTAGGATTAGTTTCCATTCTTCTCTCTGCGAGATCGTGCGGTGAAATGTCTAATTAGGTTGAATCATCTCGACCTATTATTATGTATCGATTATGCCTCGGAGCGACCGGGCCCGAAGGGCAAGGCGGCAAGAGGCTGCTAGCGGTATGAGAGGTTACTAGGACTCGACCACGGACTATGCACGAGGTTGTGGCGGTCGGCGAGTTCAGCCACGCGGCGATATTTGAGGCGAGGCGGTAGCTCGAGGATTCGGTACGAGCCTCGATTCCACCGGTGAGTATAGATATTACGAGGCGAATCGATTATTGACAACATAGTAGCGAGCGGCCGCGAGCGGTAGCTAACCACAGGCCGGCAATTTGCGGATTCGGGATTTTAGGTTGTTATCCACCGAGTTCTATGGTTCGAGTGCGAGAGGATCTCGGGAGTTTGTCGGCGATTCTGATGGACTATGCACGGTGCTTAGGGCCTCGGAGGCAGTCGATTATGCTAGCCTCTTCTGGTTACGATATTGCGTTGGTGGTTTGAGTCATGGGAGGCTGTCGAGAGGTGAGGTGCTCTTCCGGTGTTTGGGAGGAGTTCACGAGGCCTTCTGGATCACTTTTGCCTCTCACGAGATGAGAGAGCCGCGTGGATAGATTCTTGACCTTGAGCGAGAATGGGAGGACTATCGGAAGTACACAGAGTTTGACTCATTGGCCAGGTATGCGCACACCATTGTAGCTGACATGGCGGACATAGTTCATCGTTATGTGATGGGGCTAGACCGTCATATGATTACTGCATGCTTGGGGGTGGCCCTTCAGCCAAGTATGGATATTGCCAAGATGCGGCGTCTGCGCGAGGATAGAAGATAGAGAGAGAGGATCGGCTAGACTCGGCCCGAGAGGGCACAGGCAGCGAGGTCTCGGGGCGATTTTGGTGGGCGGCCTCGGCGAGACTAGGTCACATTTTGCGGCCTGAGTGCTCCTTCTCGATTTTACGCGGGAGGTTTGATCGGTCGGGTTATTCGGGGCGGGGGCTCGGGGCCGGGTTTCGGAGGAACGAGTTTGATCGAGATGAGGCCACACATAACTCGGTGTGGTCGATGTGGTGATTGCCATCGTGGGGTGTCGTGTTCCTCGGAGCTTGTTACTCTTGTGGCGGCGAGGTCATTTGAAGAAGATTGTCAGGCGAGGCGGCATGGGTGGTATGGTTGGCAGCAAGATCGATTGATGGGTCTTCTTCTTACGTGGTTATGCGCCCGGGGCGGTGTTCATGGACGGCGAAGGTGAGGTAGAGGTCGTGGTGGGGTCCCGATTCTAGCGGTCCGCGAGCGCGCATATATTCCTTGACCACGGGATCGAGGCTTCCCAGCGTCGTCGCGGTACATTATTGATTTCATCTTTGTGGCGTTTATGCCTTGATAGATCTGAGTTCTACCTTGTCCTATGTGTCCTCTTATTCTTTGGTAGAATCGGGATAGGCGTGTCGATAGAGCCTTTTGAGGTAGCTACGCGATGGTGATTCGGTGTTAGGCGGCGGGTGTACAAAGGGTGTCGGTGTTTATTCTGATCGTCGGACCACTAGCGAACTTGATATAGTTGGAGATGACATATTTTGACGTCATTATGGGTATGGGTGGTTGGCTTCTTGTTATGCCAACGTTGACTTTAGAAAGCGAGTTGGTCGATTCGGTTTCTGGTGAGCGATTATCAGTGGAAGGGCAACACAGCGTCGCCAGAGGTAGGTTTATTTCTTACCTCGAGGCTAGGAAGATGGTGCGAAAGGTACATCTATCATGCCGTTCGGTATTCGATCGTCTGGTGAGGTGCCAATTCTTGATCGATGTGATGGTTAGGGAGTTTCCAGATGTGTTCCCAGACGATCTCCCGAGTATCCCTCTTGAGAGGGAGATTGAGTTTTGTATTGATCGTTGCGGACACTCGACCTATATCTATTAGCCATATAGGATGACACTCTTTGAGTTGAGAGGCGAAGGACTAGTTGAAAGATTTCTTTGGAAAAAGGCTTTATCGGGCCTAGTGTTTCTCCCAGGGGCCCGGTTTTGTTTGTGAAGAAGAAGGATGGGGCGTTGCGTATGTGTGTTGATTCTGACGGTGAATAAGGTAACCATAAGTAATAGATACCCCTTCCCCAGGATTGATGATTTGTTTGACCAGTTGCAGGGTGCGAGGTGTTTCTCCAAGATAGACATGCGGTGCAGTTATCATCAGTGCGAGTTCGAGAGCGAGATATCCCAAATCGCATTCGGGACCGGTATGGGCACTATGAGTTGAGGTGATGTCTTTCGGTTTGACCAACGCTCAACGGTATTTATGGATCGATGAGCGGGTGTTCAAGCCATTTTGGATACATTTGTTATAGTATTCATTGATGACATCTGGTTTATTCGCGTCTGAGCGCGAGCATGTAGATCACTTGAGGCGGTGCTTGAGGTCCTCGGGCCGCGATTGTTCGCCAAGTTCTCCAGTGTGAGTTTTGGTTGGCCTCGGTAGCATTCACAGGGCACATTATTGGGGCGATGGTGTTGAGTTGATACGGCAAAGATTGGCGGTCAAGTCTTGGCGAGACCTCTTACTCCGACCGGTGCGCGATTTCTTAGTTGGCGAGTTATTATCATAGGTTTGTGGAGCAGTTTGCTTCGTTATCAGCACCGTTGACTAGGATGACTCAGAAGGCAGCTAAGTTCTAGTGGACAGAGGCTTGCTAGAAGGGCTTCCAGTAACTGAAGAAAAAGTTGACGACGGCTCCAGTTCTTACTCTTCATGTGGGGTTAGAGGGATACGTGATTTATTGTGATGCCTCGGGTATCGTGCTAGGGTGAGTTTTGATGCAGCACGACAAGGTTATAGCCTATGCTTCCCGGCAGTTACGAAAGCATGAGAGGAATTACCCTACCCACGACTTAGAGTTGGCCGCAGTTATTCATGCCTTGAAGATTTGGAGACATTATTTATATGGGGTTCATGTGGATATTTATACAGACCACAAGAGCCTCCAGTATATCTTCAGGCAGAGGGAGCTGAACTTGCGACAGAGACGGTGGTTAGAGTTGTTGAAAGATTATGATGTTGATATTCTATACCATCTGGGGAAAGCCAATGTGGTTGCAGATGCTTTGAGTCGTAGATCGATGCGGATTCTGTCAGAGGTACATCCAGAGAGACAGGACATGGTCCGTCAGATCCATCAGCTAGCGAGCCTTGGGGTTCGATTGATCGTTACCGATGATAGTGCGGTACGGATTCGTGATGTTGCCGAGTCTTCCATCATTGATGAGGTGAAGAGGTGAAAGTATGAGGACCCAGTGTTGGTACGGTATCGAGATGCAGCTCTTCGGGAGGAGAAGAGTCTATTCGAGGTAGCGCCTGATGGGGTGCTAAGATTTGAGGGCTGGTTGTGTGTTCCCGATATGACAGGACTTCGTCAGCAGATTCTGAGGGAGGCACACATTGATCGTTATTCTATTCATCCGGGGTCTACCAAGATGTACCATGACCTCAGGTGTATGTATTGGTGGGATAACCTGAAGAGGGACGTGGAAGGTTTTGTTGCCTGATGTCCTATTGCGAGTCGAGTTGAGCACGAGGCCGGTGGACTATTGCAAGTTATTGATATTAGACGTGGAAGTGGGAGGTGATCAACATGGACTTTATTCTGAGGTTACCTCGCTCGGGAAGTATGACTCAACTGGGTTATTGTGACAGTGTGAAATCAGCCCACTTTCTTCGATCGAGGACTACGTATTGGTGAGATTATGCCAGATTGTATATCAGGGAGATTGTGAGGCTGCACAGAGTCCCTATATAGATTATATCAGACAGAGAGGCCCAGTTTACGGCTAAATTCTGGAGGTCTTTCCAGAAGAGATTAGGGACACAAGTGAGTCTCAGTACAGCGTTTCATCCTAAGATCGAGGCGAGCGGGCGTACTATCCGGACACGAGGATATGTTGCGAGCCTCGTGATTGATTTCGTGGTAGTGGGAGGATCATTTGCCTCTTGGAGTTTGCTTATAACAACAACTACCATTCTAGTATACGATGGCGCCATACGAGGCTTTGTATGGCGGAAATGTAGTCGCCGATTGGTTGGTTCGGCGTGGGCGAGTGCGATTAGTTGGCGGACTTGATTCGGTATGGATAAGGTGAAGCTTATCGAGAGAGATAGGCTCGAAGTCGGCGAAGTCTTATGCAGATAATCGGCGTCGACATTTGGAGTTTCGAGGCGATTGGGTCTTTAAGGTATCGCCCATGAAGGGTGTGATGAGATTCGGAAAGAAGGGGAAACTTAGCCCAAGGTACATTGGGCCCTACCAGATCATCCGTAGAGTAGGCAAGGTTGCCTATGAGTTGGATCTGCCATCAGAGTTAGAGGCGGTACATCCGGTCTATCCATGTTTCTATGTTGCGGAAGTGTATCGGAGATCCATTTAGAGTTTTCCCAACTAGTGAGGTCCAGGTGACAGAGGGGTTATCGTATGAGGAGAGTCCCATAGCGATACTCGATCGCCAGGTCATGCGACTGCGGACCAAGGATGTGGCTTCCGTCAAAATCTTGTGGCGGAATGATAATAGGTAGGAGATGACTTGGGAAGCGGAGGAGGACATGTTGAGGAAGTATCCTCACTTATTCCCTACACCTTCAAGTAATTCATTTTCCCTTACTTGTCAAGTTTTAATTGAAGTATTTTTTTTTGCTTAAGTGATATTATGTGGCCATGTGTGGCATTATTGGTATGTCGGGGTTGTGAAAGGAAACTATGTCGCTAATTATAAGTTTGACTCTGAAAGATCATTCGGGGACGAATGTTTCTAAGGGGGGAAGAATGTTACACCCCATAATTACAGGACATGTTTTAAGAACGTACGTGAAAATCCCAAATGTTAAGATTGGAGACTAGTAAAAATTTATCGGAATTATGGAATTGTCGGAAAACGTAATATTGTGACGAATGGGATGGCGACACGTGTCACCCCCCCTTAAGTGGTCTTGGACGAAAATTACATGGGCAAAAGGGTCATTTGACCATTATTAAGATGACCAAGTCTTGCAAGTAGTAGAGCTTGATATATTTGACTTAGTCAATGGGGCCACTTAGCTTGATATTTAAAATAATTTCATCCAAACCACACATTTGTGCAAATATTGACCCTCCATGTTACTATATAAGTATACTAGTAGTGAGACAAGCATTCCATACTTAGAAAATTTTCAAGAAATTGGATGAACAAAGCTTGAAGCTCTCGGGTTCCACATTTTCAAAAAGGAAAAAAATTTGTTTGTTGTCCAATAAGCTCCACACTTTAAATCAAGGTTCATGAGGGTATTGTAAGGGTATCTCAATAGAAAGATCCCGGAAAAAGATTGTTTTCGTATTAGTCGCAAGGTGAAAACCTAGTTGCTTTCCTAGGTTTTGATTGGAAGATTAAAGGAAAGTTGTTTGTGATATTCTAAGGGTCTCAAGTGGCGGATTGAAGTGTCAAGAAGATGCTCTAAGTTGCTAGGGAGCAACTTCGGATTTGAAGTTGGACTAAGGCTCGTTGAGGTAACGATCTTGTTCTCTTAAAGTGTTACAAGATTATATATTGTTGTTAGCCTTACATTTTTACTAGCATGAAGTATATGTGTTGAAGATTTATAAGTGATATGGATTGTTGTAGCCTAAAATCCGAAATGTTATATAAGCCATTTGAAGTTGGATTACAATTTGGTCGTTAATTAGAATCGTCGCATGTTACTTACTTGAAGATTGTAGTAGTTATAATAGATTGCGACTTGATATCATGTTATACTAGACAACTTGGATTGAAAAGAAAATTGGATAAGAATTAGTGTTGTTGTATCTCAAGTTGCCGGATTTACACTTGTAGTTTGTACTAGTTTGATATCAATTGTGGGGCGGATTTTATTCACGTCTAGTAGCTGTGTAATCCCCTATTGTTAACTACATTGTTGGGCATTAAATGTGGCGTGTTTGGTTATTGAATTCGGGGCTTGAAAAGGGTGGTAAAGTATGTAGAAACAAAGGAAGTGATGTCCGATTTTCCGTAGAATTTAGTGACTTTGCACTTATTATATTCTACGTTTGAAGTAAGAAGTTAATAGACGTATTATGGTCATTATAGGTTGACATACTACGTGAGGTATATTGGACTTCGCGAGTGGATTGACTCTAAGAGGTATGTGGAACTTTCCTATCTCTTGAGCATGAATAGTTGTACTTATATAGTACGGTAGACGTACACGACTTTGATATCCTTTACTTGTTTTAAGAATGTCCAAGTCGGTTGAGTTAGGAGATTAACTCACTTGTTTAAAAGTAGTAAGGATGTCTTAGTTTTCAAAGTTAAGGGACTTGAAGTGTTTTAAAGTATATGATAATTGTTTCGTTTTAAAAATATACGTCCCTTGGATATAGGAAAATGTAATTTACTAATGTATAAAGTTAATATAACGACTTTATGGGAAGTTGGTTATATTAGCTTTATGGAAAGTTAACAAAAGAAAGATTTACTCTAAGTAAAATAAGTAAGGATAAATGATTTGAATTTATGAAAGGAAAATTGATTTTAAGGCATCAATTGCCTAAGGTTTTAAGAGAAAAGAAGTCACTTGATTTAGAAGCCTAATTATATTTCTAAAAGGTATTGTGACTTGTCTTGAAAAGTAGTTGTGACTTGATACTATGGTTATTAGTATCTTGTATTTTTTATATGAAAAATAGTCATTTTAAAAGGATAGAAGTACGTAGTACTTTGGGTTAAATTCCCGGATTTTTAAAAATGACATGTTAGTGCCTTAAGTAAACTAAAATGAGAGGGTATAATAATAAGGTAAATAAGAAGTTAGGGGATTTCTTAACTTGCTTATATTATGATAAGCCGGTAGCGCTTATGTTATGTATGATAGCCGGTTATGCTAGTTTAAGTTATTCTTACGGGGGAAAGCCCCGAGTTACTACTAATTCCATGGATTTGCTACACATGATGCGAATGCGGCGTTTATACTCATTGCGGGCCCACCGGGCACAAGTGGGTGAAATAGTCCTGTGCGGGTGAAATAGTCTCATGCGGAGCGCATCGCTCCATTGCGGGTCCATATGACCTATGCGGGTGAAATAGTCTCACGAGTAGGATTGCTTAATGATACTACGGGCGGATGACCCTACTTTGATCATGTGCCTCCTATTTTTATGCAGTAAAGTTTATACTTGTTACTCTCATTGTTAGTAAGGCACAGTGTACTGTAATTTGATTATCTTACATGTCTCCAGCTTTATTTAGCTTTATGATATAATTAGAGTATTTTTCCAGTTTTACATACTTAGTACATATTGTGTACTGACCCCCTTCCTCGGGGGGCTGCGTTCATTCCACATGTAGGTGTAAGCAGGTGGTGGATCCTCATTCTAAGGATCACTGATCAGGTGTCGGAAGCTCCATTTCTCCGGAGGCTTGCCTTTTGGTACGTTTTTCCCTGATGTTGTTGATATTATGTACATTCAGGGGTATGGCGGGGCCCTGTCCCGCCACAGTTATTATTCCTAGAGGTCTGTAGTCACAGTTGTGGTTTGGGCTGTAAGAACAAAGTTGTACTGTTTTACCTTTGGTTATGTATATTTTATGGAATGCGGCCTTATCGGCTAGCCTGTGATGTTTCATGTTTATGTGTTGTGTATGTTCCGCTGCTATTCTCTGATGTATACCTGAAAGGGGTGCCCAGGTAGGGCACCAGTCGCGGCCCAGGATCGGGTCGTGACAGGTAAGCATGTGGTAGATCCTCATTCTTAGAATCACTGACCAGGTGTCAGAATCTCCATTTCTCCAGAGGGTTGTCTTTTGGTACGGTTTCCCTGATGTTGTAGTTTTATATACATTCAGGGGTATGGCGGGGCCCTGTCCCGTCACAGTTGTTATTCTTAGAGGTCTATAGTCATGTCTTGTGGATTGGGTTGTAAAAACAAAGATGTAACGGTTTTTATTTTGGGTTATGTATATTTCCCGGAAGGTGGCCTTATCGGCTAGCCTGTTGATATTTACTGTTTAAGTATTTTATGAGTTTTGTATGTTCATTGCTATTCTCTCGATGTATACGTAAGGGTGCCGGGTAGGGCACCGATCCACGGTCGGGTCGTGACAAAAGTGGTATCAGAGCAGTTAGTCCTCGCAAAGTGTCTACAGACCGTGTCTAGTAGAGTCTTGATTATCGGTGTGTTGTGCACCACATCTATAATCAGGAGGCTGCAGGACATTTAGGATTGGTTTCCATTCTTCTCTCTGAGATCGTGCAGTAGAGCTGTACTATTAGGTTGAATCCTCTCTGACCTATTCTTATGTATCAGTTATGCCTCCAGGGAAGGCGACCAGGGCCCAGAAGGGCAAGGCAGCAACAGGAGGTGCTAGAGGTACGCAGAAGGTTACTAGGACTCAAGCCCAGACTATGCCTGAGGTTGTGGGCGGTTCGGCGAGTTCAGCCACGACGACAGTATTAGAGGAGCCGAGAGCGGTCGTAGCTCCAGAGGTTATGATACCTGAGCCTCTAGTTCCGCAGCCAGGGGCAGAGTATAGAGATTATGGAGAGCAGATCAGGTTATTGACTAGCATAGTGGCGGCGACGGCAGCGGTAGCTAACCCAGAGCCGAACGAGGATTCAGGATTTTCTGGGTTGTAATCCACCCGAGTTCTATGGTTCGAGATCTGAGGATGATCCTCAGGAGTTTATTCGACAGTTACAGCGGACTATGCAGGTGTTTGGGCCTCGGAGACAGAGTCAGTTATGCTAGCCTCTTACCGGTTAAACGATATTGCGTTGAACGGGTTTGAGTCATGGGAGCCGTCGAGAGGTGAGGGTGCTCTTCCAGCTGTTTGGGATGAGTTCACAGAGGCCTTCCTTGATCACTTTTTGCCTCCTTAGATGAGGAGAGCCCGCGTGGATAGATTATTGACATTGAGACAGAATGTGAGGACTATCAGAGAGTACAACCTAAAGTTTGACTCATTGGCCAGGTATGCGCTCACCATTGTGGCTGACATGGCGGACAGAGTTCATCTCTATGTGATGGGGCTAGACCGTCATATGATTACTGCATGCCTGGGAGTGGCCCTTCAGCCAGGTATGGATATTGCCAGGATGCAGGCTTATGCACAGGGGATAGAGGACAGAGAGAGAGAGGATCAGCCAGACCCAGGCCAGCCCAAGAGGGCCAGGACAACAGGGTTTCAGGGTGATTTTCGAGGAAGACAGCCTCAGCAGCAGGCTAGATCCATATTTTATCCGGCACAGAGTGCTCTTTCTCAGTTTTCTGGTAGGAGGTTTGATCGGTCGGGTTATTCAGGGGAAGGTCAGGGTTTCGGGTTCCCAGAGGAACCGGGGTTCCAGTCAGATGAGGCCACCTTTACCTCGGTATGGTCGATGTGATGGTTCCCATCGTGGGGGTGTCGTATTCCCCCATGAGCTTATTACTGTTGCGGCCAGCAGGACCATTTGAAGAGAGATTGTCCGACCAGAGGCAGCATGGGTGGTATGGTTCAGTCGACAGGGTCAGTTGCTGGGTCTTCTTATTCTGTGATTATGCGCCCCGGAGGGCAGGGTGTTCACGGACCGGCAGGCCGCGGTAGATGTCGTGGTGGAGGTCCTAGTTCTAGCGGTCGACAGAACCGCATATATTCCTTAGCCAGCCGGCAAGATCAGGAGGCTTCCCCGGATGTCGTCACAGGTACATTATTGATTTCATGATGTGACATTTATGCTTTGATAGATCCCGATTCTACATTGTCCTATGTGTCCCCTCTTATTGCTGGTAGAATAGGGATATAGCTGGTGTCGATAGAGCCTTTTGAAGTAGCTACGCCAGTGGGTGATTCGGTGTTAGCTGAGCGGGTGTACAAAGATTGCACGGTGTTTATATATAGTCGTCAGACCCTAGCAGACTTGATAGAGTTGGAGATGACAGATTTTGACGTCATTATGGGTATGGACTGGTTGGCTTCTTGTTATGCCAACGTTGACTGTAGAGATAGGTTGGTCCGATTCCAGTTTCCCGGTGAGCCGGTTATCGAGTGGAAGGGCAACACAACGTCGCTGAGGGGTAGGTTTATTTCTTACCTCAAGGCTAGGAAGATGGTGCAGAAAGGGTACATCTATCATCTGGTTCGGGTATTCGATACAGAGGATGAGGTGCCAGTTCTTCAGTCGGTTCCGGTGGTTAGAGAGTTTCCAGATGTATTCCCAGACGATCTCCTGGGTATCCCTCCTGAGAGAGAGATTGAGTTTTGTATTGATATGTTGCCAGACACTCGACCTATGTTTATTCCGCCGTACAGGATGACACCTGCTGAGTTGAGGGAGTTGAAGGACCAGCTGAAAGATTTGCTGGAAAAAGGCTTTATCAGGCCTAGTGTTTCTCCCTGGGGAGCGCTGGTTTTATTTGTAAAGAAGAAGGATGGGATGCTGCGTATGTGTGTTGATTACAGGCAGTTAAATAAGGTAACCATCAAGAACAGATACCCCCTCCCCAGGATTGATGATTTGTTTGACCAGTTGCAGGGTGCGAGGTGTTTTTCCAAGATAGACTGCGATCAAGTTATCATCAGTCTGAAGTTAGAGGCAGATATCCCAAAGATCGCATTCAGACCGCGGTATGAGCACTATGAGTTCAGGTGATGTCTTTCGGTTTGACCAACGCTCCAAAGAATATTTATGGATTTGATGAACCGTGTTCGCCATTTTAGATACGTTTGTTATAGTATTCATTGATGACATCCTGGTTTATTCGCGCAGGCGGGAGCATGCAGATCACTGAGGCGGTGCTTGAGTCCTCCGAGCCGCAGATTGTTCGCCAAGTTCTCCAAGTGTGAGTTTTGGTTAGCCTCGATGGCATTCTTGGGCACATTATGGGGCTTATGGTGTTCGAGTTGATACGACAAAGATTGGCGGTCAGTCTTGGCGAGACCTACTACTCCGCGGAGTGCGCGATTTAGGGCCGATTATTATCGTAGGTTTGTGGAGCGGTTGCCCGATATCGACCCGCTGACTAGGTGACTCGAAGCGGCTAAGTTCAGGTGGACAAAAGCTTGTGAGAAGGGCTTCCAGTTACTGAAGGAAAAGTTGACGACGGCTCCAGTTCTTACTCTTCCCGAGGGGTTAGAGGGCTACGTGATTTATTGTGATGTCTCAGGTATCGGTCTAGGGTGCGTATTGATGCAGCACGGCAAGGTAATAGCCTATGCTTCCCGGCAGCTACAGAAACATGAGAGGAATTACCCTACTCACGACTTAGAGTTGGCCGCAGTTATTCATGCCTTGAAGATTTGGAGACATTATTTATATGGGGTTTATATGAATATTTATACAGACCACAAGAGCCTCCAGTACATCTTCAGGCAGAGGGAGCTGAACTTGCGGCAGAGACGGTGGTTAGAGTTGTTGAAGGATTATGATGTTGATATCCTATACCATCCGGGAAAAGCCAACGTGGTTGCAGATGCTTTGAGTCGTAGATCGATGGGGAGTCTGTCAGAGGTACAGCCAGATAGAGAGGACATGGTCCGTCAGATCCATCAGCTAGCGAGCCTTGGGGTTCGATTGGTCGATACCGATGATAGTGGGATATGGGTTCGTGAGATTACCGAGTCTTCCATGGTTTAGGAGGTGAAGAGGAGACAGTATGAGGACCCAGTTATGATACGGTATAGAGATGCGGCTCTTCGAGAGGAGAAGAGTCTATTTGAGGTAGCGCCTGATGGGGTGCTAAGATTTGAGGGCAGATTGTGTGTTCCCGATGTTGCAGGACTTCGTTAGTAGATTCTGGGGGAGGCACACAGTGCTCGTTACTCTATTCATCCGGGGTCGACTAAGATGTACCATGACCTCAGATGTGTGTATTGGTGGGATGGCCTGAAGAGGGACGTGACAGGTTTTGTTGCTCAGTGTTCTAATTGTCAGCAGGTCAAGGTTGAGCACCAGAAGCCCGGTGGGCTATTGCAGGCGATTGATATTCTGACATGGAAGTGGGAGGTGATCAACATGGATTTTGTTACAGGGTTACCTCATACTCAGAGGAAGTGTGATTCCATCTGGGTTATTGTAGACAGGCTGACGAAATCAGCCCACTTTCTTCCAGTCAGGACTACGTATTCGGCTGAGGATTATGCTAGATTGTATATCAGGGAGATTGTGAGACTGCACGGAGTTCCTATATCGATTATATCCGACGGAGGATCGCAGTTTACGGCTAACTTCTGGAGGTATTTCCAGAAAGGGTTAGGGACACATGTGAGTCTCAGTACTGCGTTTCATCCTCAAACCGACGGGCAGGCAGAACGTACTATCCAGACACTTGAGGATATCTTTGCGGGCTGTGTTATTGACCGTGGTAGTGGGAGGATCATTTGCCTCTTGTAGAGTTTGCTTATAACAACAGCTACCATTCTAGCATTCAGATGGCGCCATATGAGGCTTTGTATGGGCGAAAGTGTAGGTCGCCGATTGGTTGGTTCGACGTGGGCGAGGTTCAGTTAGTTGGTCCAGACTTGATTCAGTAGGCTGTGGATAAGGTGAAGCTTATCCAGGAGAGACTACTAGCAGCTCAGAGTCGGCAGGAGTCTTATGCAGACAATCGGCGTCGACATTTGGAGTTTCAGGTAGACGATTGGGTCTTCTTGAAGGTATCACCCATGAAGGGTGTGATGAGGTTCGGAAAGAAGGGGAAACATAGCCTAAGGTACATTGGGCCCTACCAGATCATCCGTAGAGTAGGCAAGGTTGCCTATGAGTTGGATCTGTCATCGGATTTAGAGGCAGTACATCCGGTCTTCCATGTTTCTATGTTACGGAAGTGTATCAGAGATCCATCGAGAGTTTTCCCAGCTAGCGAGGTCCAGGCGACAGAGGGTTTATCGTATGAGGAGAGTCCCATAGCGATTCTCGATCTCCAGGTCAGGCGACTGCGGACCAAAGATGTGGCTTCCGTCAAAGTCTTGTGGCGAAATGATAATAGGGAGGATATGACTTGGAAAGCGGAGGAGGACATGTTGAGGAAGTATCCTCACTTATTCTCTACACCTTAAGGTAATTCATTTCCCTTACTTGTCAAGTTTTAATTGAAGTATTTTTTTTTTGCTTAAGTGCTATTATGTGGCCATGTGTGGCATTATTGGTTTGTAGGGGTTGTAAAATGAGGCTATGTCGCTATTTATAAGATTTACTCCGAAAGAACATTCGGGGACGAATGTTTCTAAGGGGGGAAGAATGTTACACCCCGTAATTTCAGGACATGTTTATAAGAACGTACGTAAGAACTTAAAAATGTTAAGATTTGAGACTAGTAAAAATTTATCGGAATTATGGAAATGTCGGGAAATGAAATATTGCGACGAACGGGAGGGTGACACGTGTCACCCCCCCTTGGATGGTCATGGTCGAATGGACCAAGGTTAGAAGGGTCATTTGACCAATGTTAAGATGACCAAGTCTTGCTAGGCTAGAGCTTGATAATATTGACTAAGTCAAAGGGCCACTTGGATAGATCTTTTAGTGAAATACATCCAAGCCATTCATAATGTTCTAATCTTGACCCTCCATAGTGTTATTTAAGCATACTACTAGCAAGACAAGTTCCCACACTTAGTAAAATTTTCAAGAAAAACGTGTTCTTCACTATTGTGCTCTCGGGTTAGGGCTTCAAGGAACAAGAAATTTTTTCGTTTGTTGTTCAATAATCTCCATACATTAAACCAAGGTTCCTAAGGGTATTGTAAGGGTATCTCAATAGAAAGATCCCGAAAAAGTGTCGTTTTTGCGTTAGTCGCAAGGTGAAAACCTAAGTCACTTTCATAGGTTTGGATTGGAAATTGAAGGAAAGTTGTTTGTGATCTTCTAAGGGATTCAAGTGGTGGATTGGAGTGTCAAGGAGAGGCTCTAAGTTGCTAGGGAGCGACTTCGGATCTTGAAGTTGGATTAAGGCTCGTCAAGGTAACAATCTTGTTCTCTCAAGTGTTATAAGATTACATATTGTTGTAGCCTTACATTTTAACTAGAATGAAGTATATGTATTGAATATTGATAAGTGTTATGGATATTGGAAGCCTAAATCCGAAATGACATTGTTAGCCATTTGAAATTGAAATACAATTTGGTCGATAATTAGAATCACCGCATGTTATCTACTTGAAGATTGTAGTTGTTATAATCGATTGAGGCTTTATAACATGTTATACTAAACAACGTGGATTGAAAAGGAATTGGAAAGGAGGATATATTGTTACACCTATTGGCCGTGAATGGCATTGCCTTTTTGGATTAGTTGATATAAATTGTGGGGCAGAATTTTACACACGTCCTATTAGGCGTGTAATCCCCTATTGTTAACTACATTGTTGAGCCTTAAATGTGGCATGTTTGGTTATTGAATTTGGGCCTTGAAAACGGTGGAAAAGTACGTAGAAACAAAGGAAGTGCTGTCCGATTTTCCGTAGAATTTGGTGACTTTACACTTAGAATATTCTACGTTTGAAGCTAGAGATTAATAGACGTATTATGGCCATTATAGGTTGACATACTACGTACGGCATATTGGACTTAGAAAGTGGATTGAACCGAAGAGTTATGTGGAACTTTCCTATCTCTTGAGCATGAGTAGTTGTAAATATATAGTACGGTTGACGTACGAGATTTTGATGAATCTAGTTTCATTTGATATCCTTGACTTGTTTTAAGAATGTCCAAGTTGGTTGAGTTAGGGAATTAACTCACTTGTTTTAAAGATTAAGGATATCTTAGTTTCTAAAGATAAGAGACTTGAAGTATTTTTGAAAGTATATGATACTTGTTTTTCGAAAAGTTTAAGTCTCTTAGTTATAAAGAAGAATGTAAGTGTCTAAAGCATAAAGTTACGGCTTTATGGGAAGTTGGTTATAATAGCTTTATGGAAAGTTAAAAGAATGATTTACTCTAGCAATGTAAATTAAGATAAAATGACTTGAAAGGAAGAAAGACAAATTGATTTGAAGGCATCAATTGATTAAAGTTTTAAAGTAAAAAGTCACTTGATTTAGAAGTCTTTAAATGTAGTTCTTAAAAAGGTATTGTGACTATTTTGAAAAGTAGATATGACTTGATACTACGGTTATTAGTATCTTGGAGTTTTATATGAAAAAGAGTCATTTTAAAAGAATAGAAGTACGTAGTACTATGAGTTAAATTCCCGGATTTTATAATGACATGTTAGTGCCTTAAGTAAACTAAAATGAAAATGAAAGTGTATATGAACAAAGCTAATAAGAAGTTAGGGGATTTCTTAACTTGCTTATGATAATTGTGATAAGTCGGTGGTGCTTATGTTATGTATGATAAGCCGGTAGTGCTTATGTTATGTATGATAAGCCGGTAGTGCTTATGTTACGTATGATAGCCGGTTGTGCTAGGTTATGCTATTCTTGCGGGGTAAACGCCCGGGTTACTGCTTATTCCATGGAATTGCTACCCATGATGCGAGTGTGACGTTTGTACTCATTGCGGGCCCATGCGGGTGAAATAGTCCCATGCGAGGCAGATGACCTCATTGCGGGTCCACAGGACCTATGTGTCACGACCGACCCGGCGGCGGTGCCTACACAGGCACCGCTTCTAATCATACAACATAATAAACTGCGGAAGATAAATAACACTCTTTTCTTTTTTTTAAACCAAGGCCAAGCCGATAAGGCTGCCATAACATAAAATTACCCGAAAGGGTCTACACTGTTAACAATGTAAAAACAACTCTTGATCCACCCACGGATGAATACATACCTCTAAGATTGGAACAAATACTATGACGACAAGGCCCGCGTGCACTGAATATACATAGCCGTGACAACTCGGAACATTGGAGCCATCTCAAAATCTTTGAACCGAGGATCCTAAGCTCGCGGATCCACAGTAGTACCTAAACTGCGGTCATGAACGCGGCCCCGAAAGTCGATCTAACAGTCAAAAGAATATGGAACGGAAAAATAAGTCTGATAAACAAATCATAAGCGTACAAAAAGAATGACGAGGCAAGTATAAAAAGTGGGTACATACGATCCTCTTGTTTCATTACCATCTCGTGAACTTAATCGTACCTTATTCTCTTTTCCCATTTTTCAATAAAAGTTATAGTCACTTTCTTACGTACATACTTAGGAAAAATCATTAAGTTCATTAACATATAACTTACTTATCTTTCATAACATAATCCGGCCCTTTATGGAGGGATGCATATACTACCCGGCCCAATCTGGGATGCAATCAAATCACACAAATATCAAAGCGTTCCCGTGGAATCCCCCATCACTGCCGACAGTCATAAGTGTAACATATAACCATGTGACGCTCTCGTGGCATCCTACCTTACTGTCGGCGTACACATACACAATACATATATATATCTCGCCTGCAGAATCCCGCATCATCACGGTAGTAGGTGTAACATATACAACACACATATATTTATATATATATATATAAATAACGTGGCCGCATGCCCGGAATCCCTCATCGTATAAGCATGGCCATAACGTGCCCTCGGCATCCCTCATCGTAGGTGCAGGTTGTTATACCCCGTATTTCCAGAGTATGTACGTAAGGGACGTACGTAGAAATTTGAAACTTTTAAAAGTGGCTTGGCCGAAATTATTTGTTCACAACACCCGATTAGAGTCGTTGTTCGAAAACGTTTCCTGACTTTCGTAGGGTAAAATACGGCTATGTCATTTCTAATTTTTGCGGATTTTTAGAGGCGGAATATTTTGGACCAACGAGAGGCGACACTTGTCACCCTCAAGTTGGCGATTTGCTGGCCAAAGTGGGACGTTTTGGCTAGCTTTCTTGGCCTTGTTTTGTGCCTTGTTTTGTGCCTTGTTTTGTGCCTTGTTTTGTGCCATGTTTTGTGGAGTAGGGATAGGGTGCACTTGGCTTGATCTTGGCCTTACACTTGCCTAACACATGGCTTGATCTTGTCCATTGGTTGGCCCTTGGCTTCCCTATAAATACCCCTCCCTTTGTTGAAGACTTCATCATCCAAATGTGTTCTAAGTCTTGAAATCTTTCCCCTCTCCTCTTGTTTGACTCTCGTCCAAGAGCCCTCCTCAGTAAAGGCCTTGGCCGAAACCCCTCCCTTTGAGTGGCCTTTGTGGCGCGAGCCTCCCTCCCCCTTTGGGGTGCTAGCGTGGGTACCCCTAGCCTAGTTGCTTTCGTATAACACCCCCCCTCTTGGTAAAAATACTCTCAAAAGTATTGTTATAATGCCCAAATTACCTTAGCCATGTACCTTGTAGTATTCTAAGGTTATACCTTTACAAAAAAGCCCAGTTATACTATTATACTTCCCGTCAGTCACAAAACCGAACCCTAAGTAAATCTTCACCCGTAGTTGAAGTTATAAGTAGAAGTTGGTTAGAACTTCTAAGGGTTGTTTGGAGCCGGTCGGGCGCAGTAGGAGCTAAACCTTGCTCAGGATCGACATTTAAACTAGGATAATTATGGGCTTATCGAGGTAATTATCTTGCCCCCCTATTGTAATTGGTAATGACATTTTGTTGATTATATAGTTGAAGTATACTATATATAGTCGAACGTAGTTATCGGCAATGTCTTTCACTTAAGCCCTGAATAATAAGAAACCTTTTCCGGAAGAAAATCGAATCAATTACATAGGGTATTACAGATGAGACTTGTGTGATGCAGTGGAGTAGAATTGTACCCGTTAGGTTAGATGTATAACCCCGGTTGGCTTGATAGCGGCCTCGATAAAGGAGGAGATTTCTGTTGCGGGAGAGTCTTGCCGAATTTTACGTAGAATATTATACGAAGAGACCTAACGTTAATAGCGCCTTGTGGCCTTATAGGTGGAAGTACTATGCGTGGCGCGATCTACTTGGCTTAAGGAGTAGCCGGCGGTTTGAGGTACTTGGGCGTTTTGCTATTAGTCGATACTCGTCGCGAGGTATGTGAACCTCTTACTATCTCTTCTAGCATGATATGTGTGAACTATGTAGTACGGTGACGTCATGTGCTAAATGTATTTGATTGGTTTAAAACATAAAGTGTTATAACGGCTTTATGGGAAGTTGGTTATAACGACTTTATGTTGGTAGAAGATACTTGTGGTTTTAAAAGGTAATCGTTTGAACTATAATCGCTTGTTATGTGTTAATAAAGAACTTGAAGTATTTCAAAAGATTTTGAATCATTTTGAAAGAAGAAGTAATACTTGGTTTTGAAAACTTAAGAGTTATACTAGCTTTATGGGAAGTTAGGTATAACGGCTTAAAATGTTTTCTTGATTTGAAATCGTAATGTGTATCGACAAACCACACTGCGGCGTTAATAAAAGGAAATGTTTTGACAGATTAAGTATTATTAAAACCGTGAGAAACTTCCATCTGCATAGAAGCTAAGATGAGCAAAATGATATTTCCTAGATCATGGCTGCTGTAATAAGATTGTTATAAACAAGAATATCCTACTCACATATAAGGCATATGTTTCTCAAATTGTTTAAAAGAGAATTATATTCTTAAATGAATAAAACTATGAACTACGAAACCCTTCTAAAATAAGAAACGTGAACATTTGAAATTAGGCAAACTTGGACGTTTGGAAAATAATGTCGTTACTTGATTTTACAAAGGTAAGTGTTTTGGTTTACTTAAAAGGATAATCACTCTATTTTCCTATAACTACGGGTATTGTGTGACTTTTGTGAAAAGTAACGATCTTTTAAAGAGTTAATGTATGAAGTACTTTGGGGATAAAAACCCGAACTTGTTGACATATAGTAGAAAGTACCTTGTGTGTATAACTTGATTGTGTTGGTTTGTGATAGCCTTGTAATACTTTCTTGTTGATTGATAAGTAAACATGCTAGGATGCTACGTATGTTAGTATCTTGTGATGTTAGTGTAAAGGGGTTTTCCCCTCGACTGTGCTTAAAGTTGTTTGACTATCAGCCGTTATGTTGGTATTGTACCACTCACCTTGACTTATTTCCGGAGGTTAAGCTGCCCTCCGATGCGGGGTAGACTCAGGCGGTCTGGGACCATGATTCGAGAATACCTCATGCGGGTCCAGGGGATCCATGCGGAACTACGGGAGTTCCAGGTTAGTGTGCGGCCTTTATGGTCATGCGGTCTATGTGGCCATGCGGACTGCGAGTCCAGGACGATGCCGGGGAGTAGCTACCCTCGATGCGGGGTTATACCTCATGCGGGCCTATGAGGTTGGCCTATGCGGAGCTGCGGGAAGTTCCAGGGCTAGACGCGCACATTTGATACTGCGGGCGAGTGACCAGCTTTGATCATGTGGCCAGTGCAGAGCGAATATCATGATCTGATTTATGACCTTGTTAGTCTTGTAGGTGTTAGTAGTCGGCTATGCCTTCGTGCCACCTGTCTTGTTTTATTTGGACACGTGGGACACCGTGTTCATGTGTATTCCTTGGTGCTTTTCTATCATAGACTGCCGGCAGTGAGGAAGGTATTCCACGGGCATGATTGATGTTATGGGCTTGAGACCCATAGTTATATTTGAGTGATGACTTGAGGGCGTGAGTCCCTGACTTGACATGACTGCTTATTTATTGTGAACTGTAGTTTGGTTATCATACATGTCTCCTGCTTTATAGACTATTATGATTTCATTTACAGTATTTTTAGTTTCACATACTCGGTACCTGTTGTACTGACCTCCTTCGGGGGGCTGCGTTCATGTCGCAGGTTGAGGTACACCAGTCGTTGATCCTAGCTCTCGAGTCCACGATTTCGTTTGGGAAGCTCCGTTTCTCGGAGGCTTATCGGTGGTATAGTCCCCGCCGTCGTAAGTGTTTACATTCGGGGTTTGGCGGGGCCCGTCCGCCATTGTTGTCGTATCATTTCTTAAGTGCATGTAATCGTTGTAGGCGGGGTTTGTAAAAAGGATTAAAGCTGCTCATTTTGTAAGAGTTGTTATTTATATATCGAAAAGGCAAGTTTCCTCAGTTCATTTTGTACTTCATTTGTTTCATGTATGTGTTTTATGTTCACGATTACTCGATGTTGTATCACTAGGTGCCCGGTAAGGCACCGATCCACGGGCCAGTTGGTCGTGACAAAAGTGGTATCGAGCGATTAATCCTCGGAAAGTGTCTGAGCCGTATTGATGAAGTCTTGATTATCGGTGTGTTGTGCACCACACCAATAATCGAGGAGGCTATAGGGTATTTAGGATTGGTTTCTATTCTTCTCACTCGAGATCGTGCCTTAGAGCCATGTTGTAAGTTGGACCCTCGACGAAATTATTTCCCTTATCGTTATGCCTCGCGTAGGCAACCCGGGCGGGAGGGCAAAGCGGCCGAGGAGGCTGCGAGTAGAGTTCGGAGGGTGGCGAGGCACAGCCCAATCATTACCTAGGTAGTGCTTCATTCGGGAGTTCTGCGGCGTCACTAGCCCAGCGAGTTTTAACGGCGGCGTTCCTACTGCGGCCACGATGTTTGGACCTTGATTCGCGGCCGGGAGCAGAGTATAGAGTATACCGATGTCACGAGTCTTGATGAATATCAACGAGAAGGTTGTGCGAGAGTAATTCTTCAGTTAGGCTTGAGCATGGCCTGTGTACGGGCTTATGCGCAACAGGCCAAGAAACGTAGAGATCAACGGGTTAACGAAGGACAGTAGAAGAGGGCCAGAGCAGCAAGGTCCTTTGGTAACTTTCGAGGCGAGTCACCTCACCAGCAGATTGAATATGCGCATCCACGGTGCAGTGGTCCTCGCGGGGTTCGGGGCGTTCGGGTATGCGAGGAGTTGGTCGAGAACTCGAGTTTTGATTCCACGGCTACGTATGGTTCGGCCCGGCGGATTGATTTTCCTCGGTGTTCATGGCGGTGTAATGACGCCATCCCGGAATGTCGTCTTTAGTTGGTACTTGTTGTACTGCGGCCGTCGAGGCCATGGTCGAAGAGTGTCCTTGTAGGAGGACTTAGCCTTCAGGATCGGTGGGTAGTTCGTCATCTTCCTTAGCTATGCGCCCTACGGGGCAGGGTTGATTAGAACGACTAAGGGGAGTGAAGCAGTAGATATAGATTATCCTTAACCCTCTAGAGATCTGTATGTGTGATAAGGTGAGTATACCTTAAGTGCTATGTTCGATAGCGTATGTTAGTTGTGATCGAGAAATCATGGTGGGTTAACCGAGTAAGATTTTGGGGGATAGAGAAGGTGGGAGCCTTAGAGTTTTATACGTAGAGACCTTAGAGGTAAGGCCATCTCAAGTATAGGTGTAGTGTTATGTTTGATCCTTATCGGAGTGCATAGTGAACGTGAGCTATGTTTGTGGGATAAGTCCCTGAGTAGCGTGATTTGAAAGAGGGTAGTCGAGCTAGGAAGACCGCTAGGTTTTAAACGTGATTTGTGAAATTGTTCGGATCGGGAGCTAGTGTTTCGCGCGATGCGGGTAGGGTTGAGGCCATGTTGCGGGTCAACGCGGCTGTTTGGTGGTGGTCGGTTGTGGTGGTCCGCCTTGTGGTAGGGTCACGAGGGTGTTAGGCGAGTTTAGTTAACAACAGTCTGGTCGTGGATCGTTCGACGATGAGTCGGGCCGAGGAAGTCGTCTTGTCTTCTAGCAAAGGCGAGTGCTCGTGATGTTGTTATTTGAGAAGGTTGTAAAGGCTGCGGTGCCTCCTTCACCTTATGGCGAGCAGTGGAGCCAGTGCAGCTGTTTTGTTTACGAAAGTTTTACGGCGAGTTAAGAACTTCGGTGAGTCTCAGTCGCATTCGCCCTCGGGCGGTGTTTGGATTTCGAGGATAGTTGTGGGGATTGTTGTCTCTGTGGAGGAGTGTTTAAGCTACCATTTCGGTGTTGGATGTCGCCTTATAAAGCCTTGTAGGGCGGATGTGTAAGTTGTCGGTCGAGTGGTTCGATGTTGGCAAGGTTGAGCGGTTGGTTGAGCGTGTTCCGGTGTGGATAGTGAGAAGCTTGTCTAGAAGAAGTTACGGCATTTCGGAGGAAATCGTGCGGATAATCGGCGACGCTTAGAGTTCGAGTTGACGGTCGGTCTTCTTGAAAGTACCACCCGATTGGGTGTGACGAACTTTGGAAAAGCAGAGAAACTTAGACCGAGTTGTTTGGGCCTTTTTAAGTTCATGTGAAGAATAGGCGAGTTGCCTATATGTTAGCTTTTGCCGTCCGACTTAGGAAGCGACGTCGATCTTTCGTATTGTTATGTTCGGAAAGTATCGGAGATCCATCAGTGTTCCCGATTAATGATGACCACGTTAGAGATAGTAACCGAGTTTTGAACCGGCGATGATTTAAATGTGGTAAAAGTTCGAGTGTACGACAGCCTCAGGGATTGCAAGCAGCCCGGTACCATTTGTTGGGTCTCCGGAGTGAGACTCGCGGCAAAGTGAAAAAAATGGTATCACGACGAGAAAAGGGAGAAGCGAGCATGTATGGCGAGCATAGATATGATCATTTCTTTTGTAAGGAGAAGGTGCGAAGGAAGTATATTTTAGACCCCGGAGAGGGGTGTTTGTGGTTATGTTAGAGGTGTTCCTCGTGGACTTGGATGGAGGTATTTTGCATAGGGTGTTTCTGTAGCCATGCGTGGCAGGATTGTTTTCGTAAGTATAACAGTGAAGACTATACTGGCGCGCGTTTGTTTTTGAGACTTAGAAGGAACATTCGGACGAATGTTTCTAAGAGGAGAATGTTATACCGTATTTCGGAGTATGTCGTAAGGGACGTGCGTAGAAATTTGAAACTTTTAAAGTGGCTTGGCGAAAGTGGGGCGTTTTGGCTAGCTTTCTTGGCCTTGTTTTGTGCCTTGTTTTGTGCCTTGTTTTGTGCCTTGTTTTGTGCCATGTTTTGTGGAGTAGGGATAGGGTGCACTTGGCTTGATCTTGGCCTTACACTTGCCTAACACATGGCTTGATCTTGTCCGTTGGTTGGCCCAGCTTCCCTATAAATACCCTCCTTTGTTGAAGACTTCATCATCCAAATGTGTTCTAAGTCTTGAAATCTTTCCCTCTCCTCTTGTTTGACTCTCGTCCAAGAGCCCCCTCCTTAAAGGCCCTTGGCCGAGAAACCCTCCCCTTTGAGTGGCCTTTGTGGCGTGAGCCTCCCTCCCCAGGGGTGCTAGCCGTGGGGTACCCCACAGCCTAGTTGCTTTCGTATAACACCCCTCTTGGTAAAAATACTCTCAAAGTATTGTTATAATGCCCAAATTACCTTAGCCATGTACCTTGTAGTATTCTAAGGTTATACCTTTACAAAAAGCCCATTATACTATTATACTTCCGTCGATCCATAAACCACTAAGTAAATCTTCACCCGTAGTTGAAGTTATAAGTAGAAGTTGGTTAGAACTTCTAAGGGTTGTTTGGAGCGGAGTGAGGCCTTGAGTAGGAGCTAAACCTTGCTCGGGATCGACATTTAAACTAGGATAATTATGGGCTTATCGAGGTAATTATCTTGCCCCCTATTGTAATTGGTAATGACATGTTGTTGATTATATAGTTGAAGTATACTATATATAGTCTTGAGCGTAGTTATCGCAATGTCTTTCGACTTAAGCCCGAATAATAAGAAACCTTTTAGGAAGAAAATCTTGAGTAATTACATAGGCTGTATTACATGAGACTTGTGTAGCGATGCAGTGGAGTAGAATTGTACTGTTAGGGTTAGATGTATAACCCCTCGGTTGGCTTGATGGCGGCCTCGATAAAGGAGGAGATTTCTGTTGCGGGGAGTCTTTGCGAATTTTACGTAGAATATTCTACGAAGAGACCTAACGTTAATAAAGCGCCTTGTGGCCTTATAGGTGGAAGTACTATGCGTGGCGCGATCTACTGGGCTTAGGAGTAGCCGCGGTTTGAGGTACTTGGGCGTTTTGCTATTAGTCGATACTCGCGAGGTATGTGAACCTCTTACTATCTCTTCTAGCATGATATGTGTGAACTATGTAGTACGGTGACGTCGTGTGCTAAATGTATTTGATTGGTTTAAAACATAAAGTGTTATAACGGCTTTATGGGAAGTTGGTTATAACGACTTTATGTTGGTAGAAAGATACTTGTGGTTTTAAAAGGTAAGCGGTTTGAACTATAAGCGGCTTGTTATGTGTTAATAAAGAACTTGAAGTATTTCAAAAGATTTTGAATCATTTTGAAAGAAGAAGTAATACTTGGTTTTGAAAACTTAAGAGTTATACTAGCTTTATGGGAAGTTAGGTATAACGGCTTAAGAATGTTTCTTGATTTGAAATCAGAATGTGTATCGACAAACCAACTGCAGCGTTAATAAAAGGAAATGTTTTGTGATTAAGTATTATTAAAACCAGTAGAAACTTCCATCTGCATAGAAGCTAAGATGAGACAAAATGATATTTCCTAGATCATATTTCTTTGTAATAAGATTGTTATAAACAAGAATATCCTACTCACATATAAGGCATATGTTTCTCAAATTGTTTAAAAGAGAATTATATTCTTAAATGAATAAAACTATGAACTACGAAACCCTTCTAAAATAAGAGACGTGAACATTTGAAATTAGGCAAACTTGGGCGTTTGGAAAATAATGTCGTTACTTGATTTTACAAAGGTAAGTGTTTTGTTTACTTAAAAGGATAATCACTCTATTTTCCTATAACTACGGTATTGTGTGACTTTTGTGAAAGTAACGTATCTTTTAAAGAGTTAATGTATGAAGTACTTTGGGGATAAAAACTCGAACTTGTTGACATATAGTAGAAAGTACCTTGTGTGTATAACTTGATTGTGTTGGTTTGTGATAGCCTTGTAATACTTTCTTGTTGATTGATAAGTAAACATGCTAGGATGCTACGTGTGTTAGTATCTTGTGATGTTAGTGTAAAGGGTTTTCCTCATTTGTGCTTAAAGTTGTTTGACTATCACCGTTATGTTGGTATTGTACCACTCACCTGACTTATTTTGGAGGTTAAGCTGCCTCCGTCTGGGGTAGACTCGGCGATGCAGGACCGTGATTCGAGAATACCTCATGCGGGTCGAGGATCCATGCGGAACTACGGGAGTTCCAGGTTAGTGTGCGGCCTTTATGGTCATGCGGTCTATGTGGCCATGCAGACTGCGAGTCCAGGACGATGCCAGGGAGTAGCTACCCTCGATGCGGGGTTATACCTCATGCGGGCCTATGAGATTGGCCTATGCGGAGGCTGGGAAGTTCGTGGCTAAACGCGCACATTTGATCTGCGAGCGAGTGACGGCTTTGATCATGTGGCCAGTGCAGAGCAGATATCATGATACGATTTATGACCTTGTTAGTCTTGTGGGTGTTAGTAGTCGGCTATGCCTTCGTGCCTACTGTCTTTTTATTTGGACACAGTGGGACCTGGTGTTCATGTATTCCTTGGTGCTTTTCTATCATGAGGCTGGCGGTGAGGAAGGTATTCCACGGCATGATTGATGTTATGGGCTTGAGACCCATAGTTATATTTAGTGATGACTTGAGGCGTGAGTCCACGACTTGACATATTTGCTTATTTATTGTGGCTGTAGTTTTGTTATCATACATGTCTCCGCTTTATAGACTATTATGATTTCATTTCTGATATTTTTAGTTTCACATGCACTGTTGTTATCGACCTCCTTGAGGCTGCGTTCATGCCGCGAGTTGAGGTACACGATCGTTGATCCTAGCTCTCGAGTCCGCAGTTTGAGCGTTTGGGAAGCTCCGTTTCTCGGAGGCTTATCGGTGGTATAGTCCGCATCGCCGTAAGTGTTTACATTCGGGGGTTTGGCGGGCCTGTCGCCATTGTTGTCGTATCATTTCTTAAGTGCAGTAATCTTTATTGTGGCGGGAGTTTGTAAAAAG
This sequence comes from Przewalskia tangutica, assembly GCA_029844215.1. NCBI lineage: Eukaryota > Viridiplantae > Streptophyta > Magnoliopsida > Solanales > Solanaceae > Przewalskia > Przewalskia tangutica. Next base: position 24,580,569 of record CM056720.1, on the reverse strand, counting down.
GATTAAACTGTTCATTTTGTAAGAGTTGTTATTTATATATGCCGAAAGGCAAGTTTCCTCAGATTACTGTTTTGTACTTCATTTGTTTCATGTATGTGTTTTATGTTCCGCTGATTACTCTGATGTTGTATCACTAGGGTGCCCGGGGTAAGGCACCAGTCACGGGCCCAGGTTCGGGTCGTGACACAGGTCTTCATGGGGAGCTAGCCCATGGAGTAATAATATAACATGTGTTATACCCCGTATTTCCAGAGTATGTACGTGAGCGCGTACGTATTATAATTTGAGCCTTAAAGTTGGCTAGTTTCGAAATTTTGTGCACAAGTGCCAAAAAGAGTCGTTTTCCGACGAAACGTTTCCACAGCTTTCGTAGGGAAAATTCCGGCTATGTCATTTATAATTTTTGCGGATTTTTCCGAGAGACGAAACATTTTGGACCAACGAGAGGGCGACACTTGTCACCCTCTAATTGGAAGGAGTGGACGGACGAAATGGCATGGTGAGCACGTTTTTTTGTGCCTTTCCCTTGGTCAAGGGTTAGGTAGGATATTTTGTGGTAGATGGATAAGGTTGCACATGGCTAAATCTTGGCCTTACACTTGCTATGCACTTGTCTTCATCTTGGCCATTGGTTGGCCTTCACTTGACCTATAAATACCCCTCTAGTTGAAGACATTCTTCATCCTAAACTTGAGCAATCTATCTAAGTCTCAAACTACTCCCTCTTAGCTTGAGCTTTTCGTCCCACTCCCACTCCTAGTTGAGCTTGGCGAGAGCCACCACACCCTCCCCGAGAAGCCTTGGCCGGGGTACCCACCAGCCTAGTTGTCTCGTATAAATACCCCTTTGTGGTATAGAAATACTCTCCTAGTATTGTTGTTATGCCCAAAATACTTTAGCCCAAATACCTTGTAGTATTCCCAAAGTTACCTCTATCGTAGAGCAGGAAATACTACCTTTTGTCCTTTTAGTCTCAAACCGAAACCACTAAGGAAATCTTCATAGTTGGTTGAAGTATTTAAGTAGAAGTTGGTTAGAACTTCTAAGGGTTGTTTAGAGCGGATTGGGCGCCGGAGTAGGAGCTAAACCTTGCTCGGGATCGACATATATACTCGGATAATTTTGGGCTTATCGAGGTAAACACTCTTGACCTTATTGTAATTGGGAATTACATGTTATAGGAATATATAGTTGAAGTATACTATATATAGTCTTGAACATTATAATTGTGCGGCAATGTCTTTTGACTTAAGCTGAATAATACTTACGGCAATGTCTTGCGACTTAAGCTGAATTTAAAGAAGCTGAGCGTAATTACATGGGCGTATTACAGATGAACTTGTGTAGCATTACTTTGTAGTAGAATTGTACGTCAGGTTAGGCGTGTTAACCCCACTGGTTGGCTTGGTAGCGGCCTCGTTAGAGGAGGAGATTTCTGCTATTGCGGGGAGAAATCTTGCCGAATTTTACGTAGAATATGGAACAATGAGATCTAGATGTTAATAAAGCGCCTTGTGGCCTTATAGGTTGAAGTACTACGTGTGGAGTGATCTGCTTGGCGAGAGTGTAGCGGGACGGTTTGAGGTACTTGGGCGTTTTGCTATTAGTCGATACTCGTCGCGGTATGTGAACCTCTTCCTATCTGTTCTAGCATGATATGTGTATAACTATGTAGTACGATGAGCGTACATGTGTTAAATGTATTTGATTGTCTTTAAACATAAAGTGTTATAACGGCTTTATGGGAAGTTGGTTATAACGACTCTATGCATGAGAAATGCTTTGTGGTTTTAAAGATAAGCGGTTGTCTTATAACATTGGATGTAAAAAGAACCTTGGAGTATTCTAAAAGATTAAGAAACCTTTTTGAAAGAAGTGTGTACTTGGTTTGAAAACATAAGAGTTATACGAACTTTATGAGAAGTTAGGTGTAACACCTTAAGAGAGATAAAAGAATGGTTTAATGGTTTAGAAGTTAAGAGACTTATTCTTAAAGGATAAGAGACTTGACTTAATATGGATGTTTGTGTGAAACCTCATTCGTGAGTAATGAGTACTTGGTTTTGGAAGGAATAATGTTTCTTGATTTGGAAATCGGAATGTGTATCGACAAACCACTGCAGCGTTAATAAAGGGAAATGTATTGAATAATTACGTATTATTAAAACCAGTAGAAACCTCCATCTGCATAGAAGCTAAGATGAGACAAAATGATATTACATTTTCTAGATCATGGCTGCTTAATAAGATTGATTATGAACAAGAATAACTGCTACTTTATGGCATATGTTACTCAATTGTTTTAAAAGAGATTAAGACATTGAACTATGAAACTTTTCAAAAGAGACTTGCGTAATTAAAATTAGGCAAAGCTGGAACCTTAGGAAAAGAAAGGCATTGTGTTGTCTTAAAATGGTTTAAAGCATAAGGTGTTATAACGACTTTATGGGAAGTTGGTTATAATGACCTTATGAAAACAAAAGAAAGGTTTTATCATTGGTTTTAACGTGGTAACTTGACTTTAAAAAGAAAGTATGGAAATTGTTTTGGTTTACTTAAAAGATATAAGTCACTCTATTTTTATACTACGGGTATCGGGTGACTTTTATAAAAGGGATAAATCTCTTTAAAAGTAATTTAACGTACGTAGTACTTTAGGGTTAAAAACCGAACTTGGGCATAAAATGGAAGTACTTGAGTTGTGTATAAACTATGCTTGTTGTTGTGAAACTTGCCTATGCTTGTTGTTGTGAAACTTTCTATGCTTGTTGTTGTGAAACTTGCCTATGCTTGTTGTGATAGCCTTTGTTGTGCAAGAATTGTGTTTCTATACTCTGCGTCTCGATGGAGGGTCGGTTGACTTGTTGAGAACTTACTTGGGCGTGGCCGGCGTGTGGATAAATTCCGCAGTGCGTTCCTGTTGATAGTGTTACTTTTGTTAATCGCTTTGGACATCGCGACCACGATCGTAAGCGCGCGGGTATGCTTCACTTTGATTACCGCCTTGTTGTCTTATTGTTTCCGCTTTGGACATCTTGACACGATGCGTGGCGCGCGGGTATGCTTCCATTTGGAATGTTGTCTTATTTGTTCCCTTTGGACATCTTGACCACGATCGTAGCGCGCGGGTATGCTTCCATTTGGAATCTTTGTCTTATTGTTTTCCTTTGGACATCTTGACACGATCGTGGCGCGCGGGTATGCTTCCATTTGGAATGTTGTCTTATTTGTTCCCCTTTGGACATACGACACGATCGTAGCGCACGGGTATGCTCCCATTTGGATTCTTTGTCTTGTTGTTATCATATCATAGGCTGCCGGTGAGAAGGTACTCACGGGCGGGATTGATGTTGTGGGCGTGAGACCACGAATTGATATAAGCATTATGTGTGTGTATCTTGTAGTTTGGTTATCATACACATGTCTCGCTTTTATAGACTATTATGATTTCATTCTGATATTTCTGATTTCACATACTTGGTACTGTTATCTTGACCTCCTTGAAGTGCGTTAAATCTTGCGCGGTAGGAGTACATCATTTATCGATCCGCGTTTAGGATCTCATTTCAGCGTTTTGGGAAGCTCCGTTCCTTGGAGGCTTATCTGTTGGTATGTTACCACTGAGTGCAGGGTTCTTGTACATTCGGGGTATGGCGGGGCCACTGTCCGTCATAGTTGTTGTATAAACTCTTAAGTGCATGTGCTTTGTGTGGGCGGGGTTTTGTAAAAGGATTAAAGCTGTTCGTTTTAAAAAGAGTTGTTTATATATATTTTATTGGAAGGTAACCGTTTGGTTGGCTTTGTTTCATTATCTTGTCTCATGTTCATGTTTAAGTTTTTATTTCCATTTGGTTTTCTCGATGTTGTATCACTAGGGTGCGGTAAGGCACGATCACGGGCAGGATCGGGTCGTGACAAAAGTGGTATCGAAGCGATTAGTCCTCGGAAAGTGTCTGAACCGTGTCTAGTAAGTCTTGATTATCGGTGTGTTGTGCACCACATCTATGTCGAGAGGCTATAGGACATTTAAGATTGGTTTCCATTCTTCTCATTACGAGATCGTGCCTTAGCATGTAATAAGATTGGACCCTCGGCATACCGTTTTACGATTATGCCTCGCGTAAGGCAACCGGGCGGAAGGGCAAAGCGGCGAAGGAGGCTGCGAGTAAAGCGGGCGATCTCTGAAGACCCGATGCACGAGCCTCGATCCGCGATGCAGGCGAGAGAGATGGAATTCTGAAGAGATGGCGATTCGGCGGGATCGTGACGAACGTGAGATAGGCCCGGATCGCGATTCCGGCCCGATGCACCGTAGTTCACCCCGAGCGACGATTTGAGATTACGGGATTTTACGAGATGTAACCCTCCGAGTTTTATGGGTGAGGCACGAGGATGATCGCGAGAGTTCATCCGGCGATTCTGACGGATCGTGAGTGATCGAGCATCGGAGACCGAGTCGGTGGTCCTAGGTTCGCATCGGTGCGTGATACGCGATCGATTGGTTTGATCGTGGGAGCTGTCGGGAGAGAATGCACTTAGGCTTTATGGGGCGAGTTCTCAAGGCATTTCTTGCACACTTCTTGCCTCGCGGATGAGGAGGTTGGTAAACAGATTTTTGGTGTTGCGGCGAGCAGGCGTTCGATTCGGGAGTACAATGTGAGTTCGACTCATTGGCGTGCGTCCCGCATTAGTGGCTAGTATGGAGGATCGAGTGCACCGATATGTTCTGAGGGCTCGATGATTACCTAGCGAAGTTGTTGGTGTAGCTCTTGGTAGGGCATGGACATTGCCGCGTGCGGCTTATGCACTTGGAGGTGAGGCGGAGAAATCGGCGAAATGATCAAGTCGTGAAGAGGGCGAGCAGCGGGTCCTTTGGTGACTTCGGCGGACCGCCTCGTGAAGACTAGTTATACGCCTCCGCCCGATGCAGTGGTCCTCCACGATCTTGAGCATCCAGTATTCGGGGCGGTCGGGGCTCGAGGTTGATTTTCGGGAGAAGCGGGGGTGTTAGCGGTGAAGCCACCCTACCTCGTTGTGACCGTGTGGTAGACTCCACGATGGGGAGTGTCGTGCTAGTCGGGAGTTTGTTTACATGCGGCCAGCGGGGCCATTTAGGGCGTCCGACCGGGGTATGCGGGTAGGATAGCACAGAATCTGAGATCGGTTGTGGGTTCTTCACCTTCCATAGCTTGAGCGGGATGTTCATACCGGCGGGCCACGCGGTAAGTCGCGGTGGAAGTTCCCGATTTTAGTGGTCCTGAACGCCTACTTTGGTATATCCTTAACCCTACAGAGTTTTGTATGTATTGATGTTGTGATTAATGTTATGTTCGGATAGCTTTGTGCTAAAATGTGATGTAGAACTGGTTAGTGAGAAGGGTAAGCTTGAGGGTGAGGAAATGATGAACCACTAGAATATTACTGATTGAGACCTTAGATGTAAGGCCGTCTTGAGTACAAGTTTTTGCAAGTGATCCTTGTCAGTGCATTTTATGCCTAGAATGTATTGTGTGATAAGTCCTGGGTAGTGTGAAATGGAAGTGGTAGCTTTCATGACTGTAGAAATAAGATTGTTCGGATCGGGAACAAGGCGTGATGCGTAAGTGGGTCGGGTTGGGGCCATGTTGAGGGCCAACCGCGGCCATTTCAAAGTGGGGTCAGCTCTGGTGGTCCCGCGGTGGTAGGGTCACGAGAGGCGCTAGGCCCGTGATTAGATAACCATCGTATGAGTTCGTGGATATGTTCGACGAGCGGATCGTGAAGGCAGGAATGGCCTTTAGGAGAGTGAAGCTAGTAGGATGACCAAGTTTGGAGGTTGTGACTCAAAGTATTGGGAAGCTGAGCGATGGCGAAGTGTGAATGCGTATACTAGAAGACTTCAAGTGTTGAAAGGCACGACGAGTAAGGAAGGGAAGAGCGTGTGTTACTTTGTTGCCATGTGTGGCATTGGAAATTTGTTTAAAGTTAAGAGGACCTTTATCGTTATCCGTCTTGAGAAGGAACATTCGGGACGAATGTTTCTAAGGAGGGGAGAATGTTATACCCGTATTTCCAGTATGCGTGGCGCGTCGTATTATAATTTGAGCCTTAAAGTTGGCTAGTTTCGAAATTTTGTGCACAAGTGCCAAAAGAGTCGTTTCAAGCGAAAGCGTTTCCCACGACTTTCGTAGGAAAATTCGGCTATGTCATTTATAATTTTTGCGGATTTTTAGAGGCGAAACATTTTGGACCAACGAGAGGCGACACTTGTCACCCTCTAATTGGAAGGAGTGGGACGGACGAAATGGCATGGTGAGCACGTTTTTGTGCCTTTCCCTTGGTCAAGGGTTAGGTAGGATATTTTGTGGTAGATGGATAAGGTTGCACATGGCTAAATCTTGGCCTTACACTTGCTATGCACTTGTCTTCATCTTGGCCATTGGTTGGCCTTCACTTGACCTATAAATACCCCTATAGTTGAAGACATTCTTCATCCTAAACTTGAGCAATCTATCTAAGTCTCAAACTACTCCTCTTAGCTTGAGCTTTTCGTCCCTCTCCCCCTCTAGTTGAGCTTGGCGAGAGCCACCACACCCTCCCCCTTGTGAAGCCTTGGCGAGGGTACCCACTGCCTAGTTGTCTCGTATAAATACCCCCACTTTGTGGTATAGAAATAATCTCTCTAGTATTGTTGTTATGCCCAAAATACTTTAGCCCAAATACCTTGTAGTATTCCCAAAGTTACCTCTATCGTAGAGCAGGAAATACTACCTTTTGTCCTTTTAGTCTCAAACCGAAACCCTAAGGAAATCTTCATAGTTGGTTGAAGTATTTAAGTAGAAGTTGGTTAGAACTTCTAAGGGTTGTTTGGAGTGGATTGGAGCGCCCGGAGTAGGAGCTAAACCTTGCTCAGGATCGACATATACTCGGATAATTTTGGGCTTATCGAGGTAAACACTCTTGACCTTCTATTGTAATTGGGAATTACATGTTGTAGGAATATATAGTTGAAGTATACTATATATAGTACTGAACATTATAATTGTCGCAATGTCTTTTGACTTAAGCTGAATAATACTTACGGCAATGTCTTGCGACTTAAGCTGAATTTAAAGAAAGAATCTGTAATTACATGGGGTGTATTACGATGAACTTGTGTAGCATTACTTTGTAGTAGAATTGTACGTCAGGTTAGGCGTGTTAACCCCCGCGGTTGGCTTGGTAGCGGCCTCGTTAGAGGAGGAGATTTCTGTTGTTGTGGGGAGGTCTTTGCCGAATTTTACGTAGAATATGGAACAATGAGATCTAGATGTTAATAAGCGCCTTGTGGCCTTATAGGTTGAAGTACTACGTGTGGAGTGATACGCTTGGCGAGAGTGTAGCGAGCGGTTTGAGTACTTGGGCGTTTTGCTATTAGTCGATACTCGTCGCGAGGTATGTGAACCTCTTCCTATCTGTTCTAGCATGATATGTGTATAACTATGTAGTGCGGTAGGCGTCATGTGTTAAATGTATTTGATTGTCTTTAAACATAAAGTGTTATAACGGCTTTATGGGAAGTTGGTTATAACTCATGTACATGAGAAATGCTTTGTGGTTTTAAAAGATAAGCGATTTGACTTATAACCGACTGGATGTAAAAGAACCTTGGAGTATTCTAAAAGATTAAGAAACCTTTTTGAAAGAAGTGTGTACTTGGTTTGGAAACATAAGAGTTATACGACTTTATGAGAAGTTAGGTGTAACACGCCAGAAGAGATAAAAAGAATGGTTTAATGGTTTAGAAGTTAAGAGACTTATTCTTAAAGGACAAGAGACTTGACTTAATATGGATGTTTGTGTGAAACCTCGTTCGTGAGTAATGAGTACTTGGTTTTGGAAGGAATAATGTTTCTTGATTTGGAAATCGAATGTGTATCGACAAACCAACTGCGGCGTTAATAAAGGAAAATGTATTGAATAATTAAGTATTATTAAAAACCGGTAGAAACCTCCATCTGCATAGAAGCTAAGATGAGACAAAATGATATTACATTTTCTAGATCATGGTGCTTAATAAGATTGATTATGAACAAGAATAACCTACTACTTTATGGCATATGTTACTCAATTGTTTTAAAAGAGATTAAGACATTGAACTATGAAACTTTTCAAAAGAGACTTGCGTAATTAAAATTAGGCAAACTGGAACCTTAGGGAAAAGAAAGGCATTGTGTTGTCTTAAAATGGTTTAAAGCATAAGGCGTTATAACAGCTTTATGGGAAGTTGGTTATAACGACCTTATGAAAACAAAAGAAAGGTTTTATCATTGGTTTTAACGTGGTAACTTGACTTTAAAAAAGAAAGTATGGAAATTGTTTTGGTTTACTTAAAAGATATAAGTCACTCTATTTTTATACTACGTATCGGGTGACTTTTATAAAGGATAAATCTCTTTAAAAGGAATTTAACGTCACGTAGTACTTTAGGAGTTAAAACCGAACTTGGGCATAAAATGGAAGTACTTCGAGTTGTGTATAAACTTGCCTATGCTTGTTGTTGTGAAACTTGCCTATGCTTGTTGTTGTGAAACTTGCCTATGCTTGTTGTTGTGAAACTTGCCTATGCTTGTTGTGATAGCCTTTGTTGTGCAAGAATTGTGTTTCTATACTCTGGCGTCTCGATGGAGGGTCGGTTGACTTGTTGAGAACTTACTTGGGCGTGGCCGGCGTGTGGATAAATTCCGCAGTGCGTTCGGTGATAGTGTTACTTTTGTTAATCGCTTTGGACATCTTGACCACGATCGTGGCGCGGGTATGCTTCACTTTGATTACCGCCTTGTTGTCTTATTGTTTCCCTTTGGACATCGCGCGATCGTGGCGCTGCGGGTATGCTTCCATTTGGAATGTTGTCTTATTTGTTCCCTTTGGACATCGACCGCGATCGTAGCGCGCGGGTATGCTTCCATTTGGAATCTGTCTTATTGTTTCCCTTTGGACATCGACACGATCGTAGCGCGCGGGTATGCTTCCATTTGGAATGTTGTCTTATTTGTTCCCTTTGGACATCGACACGATCGTAGCGCGCGGGTATGCTCCCATTTGGATTCTTTGTCTTATTGTTATCATATCATAGACTGCCGGCAGTGAGGAAGGTACTCCACGGGCAGGATTGATGTTGTGGGCGTGAGACCCTGAATTGATATAACTGTTATGTGTGTGTACTGTAGTTTGGTTATCATACCTGTCTCCTGCTTTTATAGACTATTATGATTTCATTCTGATATTTCTGATTTCACATACTTGGTACTGTTATCTTGACCTCGCCCGGCTGCGTTAAATCTGCGGTAGGAGTACATCGGTGTCGATCCGCGTTTAGGATCTCATTCAGCGTTTTGGGAAGCTCGTTCCTTGGAGGCTTATCTGTTGGTATGTTACCACAGTGCAGCAGGTTCTTGTACATTCGGGGTATGGCGGGGCCACTGTCGTCATAGTTGTTGTATAAACTCTTAGAGTGCATGCTTTGTGTAGGCGGGGTTTTGTAAAAAGGATTAAGCGTTCGTTTTAAAAAGAGTTGTTTATATATATTTTATTGGAAGGTAACCGTTTGGTTGGCATGTTTCATTATCTTGTCTCATGTTCATGTTTAAGTTTTTATTTCCGCTGGTTTTCTCTGATGTTGTATCACTAGGGTGCCCCGGTAAGGCACCAGTCACGGGCCCCGGAACGGGTCGTGACAACATGCCCCCGGAATCCCTCATCGTGGGTACATGTCTTCATGGGGAGCTAGCCCATGGAGTAATAATCGTACATAGCATGGTCGCATGCCCCGGAATCCCTCATCGTATAAGCATGGCCATGGGTAATAAAATAAATTCGAATCTAACCCGCCTCACGTCACATGCCGGAATCCCACATCGTATAAGCGTGTCCAAGGATCAATCATAATGGAAGCATACGTGGAATCTCACATCACCGTCGATGCGTCAAGAAAACTTACAACAAGACGTGACCTCGGCGAGAGTCACTACAACGTAAACATATAATACTTGCACTCAAAGCTATCTGAAGCAAACATAAGTTCATTAAACCTTTGACTTCCATTTTATAAACTCATGGCACTTTCGTTTCACACATAGAAATCAGGAATTTAACCCAAGTACTACGCCTCTACTCCTTTAAAATGACTCTTTTCAAATAAAACTTCCAAGATACTAATAACCGTAGTATCAAGTCATACTTACTTTTCAAGACAAGTCACGATACCTTTTTTAGAAAATACAATTATAGGCTTCTAAATCACGTGACTTCTTTCTTTAAAACCTTAAGCAATTGGTACCTTTAAAACAATTTGCCCTTCTTTATTTCAAGTCATTTCTTTGCTTACATTACTGAAGAAAACCATTCTTTTAATCTTCCATAAAGTTGTTATAACCAACTTCCCATAAAGCCGTTATAACTCTTTATGTCTTAGACAAATTCATTCCTTTTATAACCAAGAGACTTATACTTTCAAATCAAATCACATAGCTTTCAAAATACTTCAAGTCTCTTAACTTTTAAGAAAACAAGTTTCTTAACTTTAGAAATCAAGTCTTTCCAAATCAAGTATTCTATACTTGTAAATCAATTCATTTCTTCCTTTAAGAATCAAGTCCCATAACTTGAAAAATAAAGTCTCTTAACTTTTAAGAATTTGAGATCCATAGTCTTAAAACTTCATACGTAAATTCTTATAAGTTAAGTAACATATACATTGGTGCGTTGTGAATAAGTTATACTTATTTATAACGATCTTATTCAAGTAACCATGATCTAGAAAATGTAATACAATTTTGTCTTATCTTAGTTTCTATGCAGATGGAGAATTCTACTCATTTTAACATAATTGATTGTCATTACATCTGTTATACCCCGTATTTCCAGAGTATGTACGTGAGGGCGTACGTATAAAATTTTAAGCCTTAAAGTTAGGATAGGACCGAAATTTTGTGCACACCACACGAAAAGAATCGTTTTCCGACGAAACGTCTTCCAAAACTTGCGAAGGGAAAATTCCGGCTATGTCATTTATATTTTTTGTGGATTTTTCCGAGAGACGAAATATTTTGGACCAACAAGAGGGCGACACTTGTCACCCTCTAATTGGTGGACTTGTGGGCGTCATTTTGGACGATTGGAGAGTGGGAGTTGGTAGGATATTTTGTTTAGTTGTTGAGCAAGTGGGACCCACAAACACTAGTCCAAATCTTGACCTTACACTTGCCTACCACTTGTCTTGATCTTTGCCATTGGTTGGCCTATAAATACCCCCCTTAGTTGAAGATCTTCTTCATCCACAAATTGTTCTAAGTCTTGAAATCCCTCCCCTCTCTTGAGAGCTCTAGCCGAGAGCACCCCCCCCCCCACCTAGTGTCTTTGGCCGAGGGGTACCCCCCCCCCCCTTACCTTGAGTTGTTTTCGTAAAATACACCCCCCCTCTTGGTAGAAATACTCTCCAAGTATTGTTACTATTCCAATATACCTTGGCCCATATACCTTGTAGTATTCCAAGGTTACACTTATACTAAAAGCCCAGAAATACTAGTATACTTCCCTTCAGTCACTAAACGAAACCCTAAGGAAAATCTTCACAGTTGGTTGAAGTATTAGGAAGAAGTTTCGTAGAACTTCTAAGGGTTATTTGGAGCGGGTTGGAGCACCCGGAGTAGGAGCTAAACGTTGCTCAGGATCGACATTAAACTTGGATAATTTTGGGCTTACCGAAGTAAATAATCCTATCTTTCTATTGTAATTGGAAATTACATACTGTAGTTGTTTAGAAATGAATATAAGATTCATAGAAGAGATTTGAACTGTAATAGAAGGATATTACAGAAAAGACTTGAACTGAAATCACATCAGAAGATTATTAATGTAGAAGTTGATAGACCTATATAACCTTTATAGGTTGAATGTTACTGAGTAGCATGTACTACTTGAAAGGTGGGCGAGGCTAGCCGGTTATAGCCGTGGAGCGTTTTGCTAATAGTAGATAATCGTCGCGAGATATGTGATCCTTCCTATCCTCTTGAGCATGATATTTTAAAAGAATATATATATAGTACGGTGAGCGTGCGTGTGTTAAGCGAACGTGGTTGTGCGGCAATGTCTTTTGACTTAAGCCTGAATAATAAGAATCTTGAAGTATTTCAAAAGAATTAAGAAACCTTTTTGAAAGAAGAGTAATACTTGGTTTTAAAAGCTTAAGAGTTATACTAGCTTTATGGGAAGTTAGGTATAACGACTTAAGAGAGATATAACGACTTAAGAGAGATAAAAAGAATGGTTTATTAATTTTAGAAGTTAAGAGACTTGATCTTAAAAGATAAGAGACTTGACTTAAGTAATTAATATGTTTTTTGTGTGAAACCTCATTCGTGAGTAATGAGTACTTGGTTTGTAAAAAGGAATAATGTTTTACTGATTTCGGAAATGAGAATAAGTATCGAACAAACCACAGCAGCGCTAATAAAGGGAAATGTATTGACTAATAAAGTATTACTAAAACCAGTAGAAACCTCCATCTGCATAGAAGCTAAGATGAGACAAAATGATATTACATTTCCTAGATCATGGCTGCTTAAATAAGATTGATTATGAACAAGAATAACCTACTCACATATAAGGCATATGTATCTCAAATTGTTTTAAAGGAGAATTATATCATTAAGTGATTAAAACTATGAACTACGAAACCTTTCGAAAATGAGAAACTTAAGCATTTGGAATTAGGCAAACTTGAACGTTTGGAAAATAATGTTTACTTGATTTACAAAGGGAAGTGTTTTGGTTTACTTAAAAGGATAGTCACTCTATTTTTATACTACGGGTATTGTGTGACTTTTTGAAAGAAACGGATCTTTTAAAAAGAGTTGATGTATGAAGTACTTTGGGGATAAAAACCCGAAATTGTTAACATAAAGTAGAAAGTACCTTGTGTGAATAACTTGATTGTGTTGGTTTGTGATAGCCTTGTAATACTTTCTTGTTGATTTGATAAGTAAACATGTTAGGATGCTACGTGTGTTAGTGTCTGGTGATGTTTGTGTAAAGGGGTTCCCTTGTTGTGCTTATGTTGTTTAACGATAAGTTATGTTATTATATCACATACCCCTTGACTTGTTATACCGAGGGCTTGCCACCCTTGATGCGGTCTATCGGCTATGTGGTGCGTGACTATGCGGGCTGCGGGAGTTCGGGGTTGATCATTAGGGTGTTTTATCCCGACGGGGATGCCCTATGCGATGCAATGTGACTATGCGGTCTATTGAGACTATGCGGTGCGGAGTCGAGGAGAATGCAGGGTTAGCTACCGTCACGAGAATACCTCATGCGGGTCTATGTGTGACCTATGCGAACTGCGAGTCGGGGTTAGGCATGCATAATGATACTATGGGCGATTGGCCTTGCTTGATCATTCGCGGCCTAGGAAAGACACATTCTGATTTACCTATTATTGCTCTTGTTTGTGATATGGCACTATGTGCAAATTGAACTAATTGTATTTGCAAATGGTTTTAAATACTTTGATTTCATTTAAAGTACTTTCTGATTTCACATACTTGGTACGTATTTATCGACCTCCTTGAGCTGCGTTCATGCCGCAGTAGAAGTACTCCTCGTTGATCCCCGTTCTTAGGATCACGCTTGGCGTTTGGGAAAGCTCCGTTTCTCGAGGCTTAGCATTTGGTATGGTTCCACGTCGTTGTAGGTATTTGCATTCAGGTATGGCGGGGCCTGTCCGCCATTGTTGTTATAAGCTCTTAAGTGCTGTAGTCTGTTGTAAAGTTGGGATGTAGCTCATTTTGGGTATTTATATATATGCCGAAAGGCAACTTTTCCCAATTGTGTCTCATTTATATTATGTCATGTCTTGTTTTATATTCACGATTTCTCGATGTATGTCTACTTGGGTGCGGGTAGGCACGATCCACGAGCAGGTTCGGTCGTGACAAAAGTGGTATCGAGCGATTAATCCTCGGAAAGTGTCTGAGCCGTATCGATGAAGTCTTGATTATCGGTGTGTTGTGCACGCAATAATCAGGAGGCTATAAGATATTTAGGATTGGTTTCCATTCTTCTCACTCTGAGATTGTGCCTTAGAGTTGTCTTATAAGTTGGACCCCTCTAACGTATTCCTTTCCTTTACCAGTTATGCCTCCGCGCAAGGCAACGGGCGAGAAGGCGAAGCGGCAAGAGGCTGCGAGTAGAGTACAAGGTTCACGAGGCGAGCCCAATCATCACCGGAGGGAGTGCTTCGTTCGGGGAGTTCTGCGACGTCACCAGCCCCAGCGGAGTTTAACACAGCAGCAGCAGTTCCTACTGCGGCCATGATGTATGAGCCTTGGTTCCACGACGAGGAGCGAGTATGGATTGCAAAGAGACGACCGCATTACGAGCTATGGATATAGCAACCAGAGAACATATTATGTACCGATTTATCACGGGTCTTGATGACTATCTAAGAGAGGTTGTAAGAAGTAGCTCTTGATCGAGAATGAGCATGGCTGCGTTGAGCTTATGTGCAACGAGTTGAGAAGCGTAGAGTTCGGGAGTTAATCAAGGGCGCGAAGAGGGCGGATCGGCGAGTCCTTTGGTTACGTTCGGCGAACCGCCTCGGCCAGCGAATTAGATATGCGCCTCCGCCCGGTCGCAGTATTCCTCCACAGGTTCGGGACGTTCGGTATGCGAGTTGGTCGAACTCGGGGCTTAGTTCACGACTATACGTAGGTTCTAGCCGGGTTCGATTTCCCTCAGTGTTCACAGTGTGGCAGGCGTCATCCCGGGGAATGTCGTCTTTTTACTGGTGCTTGTTTTACTTGCGGCCGTCAGGGCCATGTGACGAAAGAATGTGCAAGAAGGAGGACTCAGCCTACCAGATCAGTTGCGGATTCAGTGGTGCGGAGAGGAAGGGGTGTTAGCGGAGAGGCCACCCACCTCGTTAGCCGTTGTGGTAGGTATCATTCGAAGTGTCGTACTACTTGACGGCTTGTTATGCTGCGGCCAGCGAGGCCATTTTGCGAGGAATTGTCCGACCAAGGGTGGTGCGGATGTGGAGACTCAGCCTTCGGGATCAGTGACTAGTTCATCACCTTCCCCAGCTATGCGTCCAACAGGGCAGGTTTGATTAGAACGACAAAGGAGAGTGAAGCAGGAGATACAGTTATATCCTTAACCCTCTAGATATTTGTATGTATGATTAGATGCGAATATCTTAAGTATTATTTTCGGATAGCATTGTGTTAATTGTGATTATAAATCATGGTTAGTTAACCGGGTAAGATTGGGGGGCAGAGAAAGTGTGAGCCTTAGAGTTTTATACGTAGGGACCTTAGAGGTAAGGCCATCTCGAGTAAAAGATGTATATTTTTTTTATGTGTTTGACCCTTATCGGAGTGCATAGTTGTCACAAACCCGTTCCGGGGCCCGTGACTGGTGCCTTACCCGGGCACCCAAGTAGTCATACATCAGAGAAATCAGCGGAATATAAAAACAAGACATGAAACAATTGTAAAATGAACCACATTTTAACTGAGAGAAAATCGCCTTTCGGCATATATATATACAAAGTTGAACAGCTTAATCCTTTTTACAAACCCTGCCCACACAGTACTACAGACCTCTAAGAATGTAACGACAACTATGGCGGGACAGGGCCCCGCCATGCCCCTGAATGTACAAGAACTTACAGACTCAGGGTAACATACCAAAAGATAAGCCTCCGGAGAAACGGAGCTTCCCAAAACGCTGATTTGTGATCCTGTGCGAGGATCGACAACCGATGTACCTACCGTGGCATGAACGCAGCCCCCGAAGGAGGTCGATAACAATTACCAAGTATGTGAAATCTGAAAATATCAGAATGAAATCATAGCGATCTATATAAAGCAGGAGACATGTATGATAACCAAACTACAGTTCACAATAAAGCAGTCATGTAAGTCAGGGACTCACGCCCTCAGAGTCATCACTCAAATATAACTATGAGTCTCACGCCCGCAACATCAATCATGCCCATGGAATACCTTCCTCACCGCCGTGATCATGATATAATAACACCACGAGTACATATGAACACCAAGTCTGTACTAACAATACTATACAACTAAACCACGAAGGCGTCACGGGGCAAATCTGGCCGACTACCAGATACCAAGGCGGTCACGTGGCGGGGGCAAGTACGAGGGCTAACTACTGTACCAAGGCGTATCACGAGACTTCGTCACTACAGCAGGGCAAGTGCGAGGGCTAACTACCAGTACAGGCGAATCAGCCACGAGGCGGGGCAAATCGGCCGACCACGGATACCAAGGCGAGCGGTAAAACCTCATGGAGAGCTAGTTAATGGAATAACACTATCAACAGGAGCGTACCCGTGGAATTCTCCGTCACTGCCGGCACGTCCAAGTAAGTTCTCAACAAGTCAACCGGCCCTCCATCAAGAGACGCGGTAGTATAGAAACACAATTCTTGCACAACAAAGGCTATCACAATAAGCATAGGCAAGTTTCACAACAACAAGCATAGGCAAGTTATACACAACTCAAGGTACTTTCATTTTATGTCAAAGTCCGGGTTTTAACCCTAAGGTACTACTTACGTTAAATTCCTTTTAAAGATCCATTTCTTTTACAAAGGTCACCCGATACCCGTAGTATATAAAAAAATAGAGTGACTAACATTGTTAAGTAAACCAAAACACTTCCCTTTGTAAAATCAAGTAACAACATTATTTTCCAAACGTTCAAGTTTGCCTAATTTCAAATGCTCAAGTTTCTCATTTTCGAAATGGTTTCGTAGTTCATAGTTTTAATCCTTTTAAACAATTTGAGAAACATATGCCTTATGTGTGAGTAGGTTATTCTTGTTCATAACAATCTTATTAAAGCAGCCATGATCTAGGAAATGTAATATCATTTTGTCTCATCTTAGCTTCTATGCAGATGGAGGTTTCTACTGGTTTTAATAATACTTTATTTAGTCAATACATTTCTCTTTATTAGCGCTGCTGTGGTTTGTTCGATACTTATTCTGATTTCCGAAATCAGTAAAACATTATTCCTTTTAAAAACCAAGTACTCATTACTCACGAATGAGGTTTCACACAAAATTTATATTAATTCATTTAAGTCAAGTCTCTTATCTTTTAAGATCAAGTCTCTTAACTTCTAAAATTAATAAACCATTCTTTTTATCTCTCTTAAGTCGTTATACCTAACTTCCCATAAAGCTAGTATAACTCTTAAGCTTTTAAAACCAAGTATTATTCTTCTTTCAACAAGGTTTCTTAATTCTTTTGAAATACTTCAAGATTCTTATTATTCAGGCTTAAGTCAAAAGACATTGCCGTAAAACTATATTCAGTTAACACACGTACGTCTACCGTACTATATATATATTCTTGTAAAATACTTCCAGATTCTTATTATTCAGGTTTAAGTCAAAAGACATTGCCGTAAAACTATATTCAGTTAACACACGTACGTCTACCGTACCATATATATATTCTTGTAAAATACTTCCAGATTCTTATTATTCAGGCTTAAGTCAAAAGACATTGCCACGTCGCTCACCGTACTATATATATATTCTTGTAAAATACTTCCGATTCTTATTATTCGTGCTTAAGTCAAAAGACATTGCCGTAAAACTATATTCGCTTAACACGACGTCCGTACCATATATATATTCTTGTAAAATACTTCGATTCTTATTATTCAGGCTTAAGTCAAAAGACATTGTCACACGTACGTCTACCGTACTATATATATATTCCTTTAAAAATATCATGCTCAAGAGTATAGGAAGAATCACATACCTCGCGACGATTATCGACTATTAGCAAAATGCTCCACGGCTAAAACCCGGCTAGCCTTGTCCACCTTCCCAGTAGTACATGCTACTCGCGAACATTCAACCAAGAAAGGTTATAAGTCTCAGAATACGGTCTATGTAAATGCAGTTTAATCTTCTACTTATATTCTTCCGATGTGATTTGATTCAAGTCTTTTACGTAATATCCTTCTATTAGTTCAACTCTCTTCTATGAATCTTATATTCATTTCTATACAACTACAAGATGTAATTTCAATTACAATAGAAGGATAGGATTATTTACCTCGGTAAGCCCAAAATTATCCAAGTATATATGTCGATCTTGAGCGACGTTTAGCTCCTACTCTGGCGCTCCAACCCGCTCCAAACAACCCTTAGAAGTTCTACGCAACTTCTTCTTAATACTTCAACCGACTATGAAGATTTTCCTTAGGGTTTCGTTTTTGTGACTGAGGGAAAGTATAATAGTATTTCTGGGCTTTTCGTATAGAGGTAACCTTGGGAATACTACAAGGTATTTGGGCTGGAGTATTTTGGCATTAACAATACTTGGAGAGTATTTCTACCAAGAGGGGGGGTGTATTTATACGAAACAACTAGGCAAGGGGTACTTTCGGCCACACCACTAGGAGGGGTACCTCGCCACAAGGCCTTACAAAGGGGGAGGGGGAGGCTCTTGGACGAGAGCAACAAGAAGGGAGGGAGGATTTTTAGACTTGGAATTTCAAGTGAGGATGAAGAAATAGTCTTCAACTAAGGGGGTATTTATAGGACTTTCAATGGCCAAGATCAAGCCAAGTGGTAGGCAAGTGTAGGGTGGGGATTTGGACATGTGTTTGTGGGTCCCACTTGCTCATCAACTACACAAAAATATCCTACCAACTACTTGACAAAATAGCCAAGGCAAAAACGCCCAAATCGTCCCAACTTTCTCGTCCACTTGAGGGTGACACTTGTCACCCTCTCGTTGGTCCAAAATATTTCGTCTCTCGGAAAAATCCGCAAAAATTAAAAATGACATAGCCGTATTTTTCCCTTCGCAAAGTCCGGAAAACGTTTCGTCGGAAAACGACTCTTTTCGCTAGTTGTGCACAAATTTCGCCACTTTGCCTACTTAAGGCTTAAACTTTTGTACGTACGCCCTCACGTACATACTCTGGAAATACGGGGTATAACAATAGTGCACGTGAGATATAGTTGTATAATAAGTCCCTGAGTAGTGTGAAATGAAAGAGGGTAGTTGAGCTAAGAGTGACCACTAGGTTTTCATGACTTGGTTATTAAGATTGTTCCGGATCGGGGAACAAGAGCTTGGCGCGAGAAGTGGGTCGGGTTGAGGCCACGTTGCGGGTCAACCCGTAGCCCGGTTTGAGGTTGGGTCAGCTTGGGGTGGTCCAGCCAGGTGGTAGGATCACGAGGGTGTTAGGCCCAAATTGTGTTAACCATCGTACGAGTTCGTGGATGTGTTCGACCAGTAGTCGGGCCGGTGTTTTGATTTCAGGGGTAGCTGTAAGGACTATTCGCCTCTTGTTGAGGGCCTCTTGTTGAGTGTGTATTATAATAGCTACCATTTCAGTATTCAGATGTCACCTTGTATGGGCGGAAGTGTAGGTTGCCGATCGATTGGTTCGATGTTGGCAAGGTTCAGCTAGTAGGTTCATACTTGATTCAGCAGGATGTGGATAGGGTGAAACTGTTATTGACAGCTCAGAGTCAACAGGAGTCGTGCGGATGATCTGCGTCGACACTTGGAGTTCAGGTTGACAGTGGGTCTTCTTGAAAGTACCACCCCGGAGGGGTGTGACGAGATTTGGAAAACAGAGGAAACTTAGCCCGAGTTACTTTGGGCCTTTTCAGGTCATGTGTAGAATAGGCCAGGTTGCCTATAGTTAGCATTGTCGTCCGACGTTGGGAGCAGTATGTCCGATCTTTCATGTTGCTATGTTCGGAAGAGTATCGGAGATCCATCCAGAGTGATCCCGGTTAATGATGACCAAGTTGGAGATAGTAACCCAGAGATTTTTGAAAATGAAGCAGTAACAGAAATGTGGTAGGTTATGAGAAAGAGTTCGAGTGTACGAGAAGTGTACGACGAGTAAGGGAAGAAGCGAGCATGGGTTGAGAACATAGAAGTGATCATTTCGTTTGTAAAGAAAGGGTGCGAAGGGAGTATCTTTTAGCCCTTGGGTGGGAGTTTTTGTAGTGATGGAGGTGATTCCTCGTAGACTTGGAGTAAGTATTTGCGCGGGTGTTTTCTGTGGCCATGTGTGGCATTGGCAAACTGGTTAAGCTATGAGGAACTTGATCGTTATCTGTCGTGAGAAGGAACATTCGGGACGAATGTTTCTAAGGAGGGGAGAATGTTATACCCCGTATTTCCAGAGTATGTACGTGGGGGCGTACGTATAAAAATTTAAGCCTTAAAGTTAGGCTAGGACCGAAATTTTGTGCACACCACACGAAAAGAATTATTTTCCGACGAAACGTCTTCCAAAACTTGCGAAGGGAAAATTCCGGCTATGTCATTTATATTTTTTGCGGATTTTTCCGAGAGACGAAATATTTTGGACCAACAAGAGGGCGACACTTGTCACCCTCTAATTGGTGGACTTGTGGGCGTCATTTTGGACGATTGGAGAGTGGGAGTTGGTAGGATATTTTGTTCAGTTGTTGAGCAAGTGGGACCCACAAACACTTGTCCAAATCTTGACCTTACACTTGCCTACCACTTGTCTTGATCTTGGCCATTGGTTGGCCTATAAATACCCCCCTTATTTTTATTTTTTCTTAATCCAAAAATTTTTCTAATTTTTTAAATCCCTCCCCCCCCCCCCCTCTCTTGAGAGCTCTAGCCGAGAGCACCCCCCCCTCCTAGTGGCCTTGGCCGAGGGGTACCCCCCTACCTTGAGTTGTTTTCGTAAAATACACCCCCCCTCTTGGTAGAAAAACTCTCCAAGTATTGTTACTATTCCAAAATACCTTGGCCCATATACCTTGTAGTATTCCAAGGTTACACTTATACTAAAAGCCAAATACTAGTATACTTCCTTCACTACTAAACGAAACCCTAAGGAAAATCTTCACTTGGTTGAAGTATTAGGAAGAAGTTTCGTAGAACTTCTAAGGGTTATTTGGAGCGGGTTGGAGCACGGAGTAGAGCTAAACGTTGCTCGGGATCGACATTAAACTTGGATAATTTTGGGCTTACGAGGTAAATAATCCTATCCTTCTATTGTAATTGGAAATTATATCTGTAGTTGTTTAGAAATGAATATAAGATTCATAGAAGAGATTTGAACGTAATAGAAGGATATTACGAAAAGACTTGAATGAAATCACATCGAAGATTATTAATGTAGAAGTTGATAGACCTATATAACCTTTATAGGTTGAATGTCACGAGTAGCATGTACTACTTGAAAGGTGGACGAGGCTAGCCGGGTTATAGCCGTGAGCGTTTTGCTAATAGTCGATAATCGTCGCGGTATGTGATCCTTCCTATCCTCTTGAGCATGATATTTTAAAAGAATATATATATAGTACGGTAGACGACGTGTGTTAATCGAACGTGGTTACGGCAATGTCTTTTGACTTAAGCCCGAATAATAAGAATCTTGAAGTATTTCAAAAGAATTAAGAAACCTTTTGAAAGAAAGAGTAATACTTGGTTTTAAAAGCTTAAGAGTTATACTAGCTTTATGGGAAGTTAGGTATAACGACTTAAGAGAGATAAAAAGAATGGTTTATTAATTTTAGAAGTTAAGAGACTTGATCTTAAAAGATAAGAGACTTGACTTAAGTAATTAATATGAGTTTTTGGGTGAAACCTCATTCGTGAGTAATGAGTACTTGGTTTGTAAAAGGAATAATGTTTCTTGATTTCGGAAATGAGAATAAGTATCGAACAAACCACAGCAGCGCTAATAAAGGGAAATGTATTGACTAATAAAGTATTACTAAAACCAGTAGAAACCTCCATCTGCATAGAAGCTAAGATGAGACAAAATGATATTACATTTCCTAGATCATGGCTGCTTAAATAAGATTGATTATGAACAAGAATAACCTACTCACATATAAGGCATATGTATCTTAAACTGTTTTAAAGGAGAATTATATCATTAAGTGATTAAAACTATAAACTACGAAACCTTTCGAAAATGAGAAACTTAAGCATTTGGAATTAGGCAAACTTGAACGTTTGGAAAATAATGTTGTTACTTGATTTACAAAGGGAAATGTTTTGGTTTACTTAAAAGGATAGTCACACTATTTTTATACTACGGGTATTGTGTGACTTTTTGAAAGAAACGGATCTTTTAAAAAGAGTTAATGTATGAAGTACTTTGGGGATAAAAACCCGAAATTGTTAACATAAAGTAGAAAGTACCTTGTGTGAATAACTTGATTGTGTTGGTTTGTGATAGCCTTGTAATACTTTCTTGTTGATTTGATAAGTAAACATGTTAGGATGCTACGTGTGTTAGTGTCTGGTGATGTTTGTGTAAAGGGTTCCCACTTGTTGTGCTTATGTTGTTTAACGATAATTGTTATGTTATTATATCACATACCCTCGACTTGTTATCAGGGCTTGCCACGCGATGTCTATACGGCTATGCGGTCTGCGTGACTATGCGGAGTCGCGGAGTTCGTGGTTGATCATTCCGGTGTTTTATCCGATGTGGGGATGCCCATGTGGTGCAATGGGACTACGCGGTCTATGAGACTATGCGGATGCGAGTCGAGGAGGTACAGGTTAGCTACCCCGTCGAGAATACCTCATGCGGTCTATGTGTGACTGCGTGCGAGTCGGGTTAGGCATGCATAATGATACTATGGGCGATTGGCCTTGCTTCGATCATTTGCGGCCTAGGAAAGACCTTTTACAGTTTACCTATTATTGCGCTTGTTTGTGATATGACCCTATGTGCAAATTGAACTAATTGTATTTGCAAATGGTTTTAAATAATTTGATTTCATTTAAAGTACTTTACGATTTCACATACTTGGTACTGTTGTCGCGACCTCCTTGGGCCGCGTTACGCCGCGGTAGAGGTCCTCCTACTGTTGATCCCCGTTCTTAGGATCACCGTTTCAGCGTTGGGAAAGCTCCGTTTCTCCGGAGGCTTAGCATTTTGGTATGGTCCCCTGTCGTTGTAGGTATTTGCATTCAGGGGTATGGCGGGGCCCTGTCCCGCCATTGTTGTTATAAACTCTTAGAGGTCTGTAGTCCTGTTGTAAAGTTGGGATGTAACTGTTCATTTTGGGTATTTATATATATCAGAAAAGGACTTTTCCCCTAAAGCGTGTCTCATTTATATTATGTCATGTCTTGTTTTATATTCCGCTGATTTCTCTGATGTATGTCTACTTGGGTGCCCGGGTAAGGCACCAGTCACGGGCCCGGGTTCGGGTCGTGACAACATTTTCCTTTATTAACGCTGCAGTGGCTTGTTCGATACTTATTCTCATTTGTGCCGTAACTTAGCCAAGTCAACTTGGCTCCAAAATACCTCCTAACGACTCTTACCAACATCCCTCATAAGACTTGGTAAGAACTTAGGATAACTTAGACATAACCCTTACGTAGAGTAAATCAACATACATACCTCTTAACTTCTAAGAGTAGAAGGAATCATGAAATAATACCACATGTATATTCCATACATAGAATCATGTCAAAAGAAGGAAGAGGTTCACATACCTCGCGACGATTATCGACAAATAGCAAAATGCTCCGAAGTACTTCAACCTTGATAGCTATTCCATCCTTCAAGTAGAATCCGCTATACTTAGTACTTCAACCTAAAATGGCCATAATACATCCATTAACCTCTAGCTTCGAACGTAGAATATTCTAAGTGCAAAGTCACTAAATTCTACGGAAAATCGGGCGACTTCCTTTGTTTCTACATACTTTGCCACCTTTTCAAGGCGAATACAATAACCAAACACGCCACATTTAAGGCCCAACAATTCAGCTAACCAAAAAGGATTACACGCCTTAACAGGACGTGTAAAATTCTGCCCCACAAATTAATACGAAACTAGTTCCATAATTAAAGCCATTCTCGGCTAACATAAACAACAACTCAAAGTCTTTTTCAATTCTTTTAATCCAAATTCTTAGGTCTAACATGTTATATAGTCATAAACAACTATAATTCCTTCCTTATATAACATGTGACGACTTAAACTAATAATCCAATAGAATTGAAATCTCAAGGGCTAAACATGCTAGTTTTTTGGATTAGGGTTCCAATATCCCTAACACTTATCAACTTCATAATATAAACATCATGCTTGCTAAAATCCATAGCTACAACAATAAGTAATCTCAATTACTAAAACGACAAGAATTATACCTTTACAAGCCCTTAAAATTTCCAAGATTCAAAATCGCTCCTAGCAATTCTTCGCTCCTTTCCTTTACTCTCCAATACTCTATTTGAAGCCTTTAGAAGCTCACAACCAACTTCTCTTCCATTTCCAATCAAAACCTATGAAAATGCCTTAGGTTTTCGCCTTGCGACTAACGTGAAAACGCCGTTTTTCCGAAATATTTCTATTGAGATATCCCTTATCGACGACCGACCGGGCGCGACGGTGCCCTACCAGGCACCTGCTTGTATACATCGAGAGAATAGCATGAACATACACAAAGCATAAACACGGTGTAAACAATATATCAACACAAAGCTGGCGATAAGGCCGCCCATAATATAAACAAAGTCAAAAGTACAACTTTACTCGGTTCTTACAACCACATATGTGAATACGCACCTCAGGAATAACAATCGTGGCGGGGCTCGCCATACCTGAATGTACATAATCTACAACATCGGGGAAGATCGTACTAAAGAAAGACAAGCCTCCGAGAATGGAGCTTAGGCGTCGATAAGTGATCCTAGAGTGTGGATCCGCAACTCGCTACTCTGTCGCGTGAACGCAGCCCAGGAAGTGTACACAATATGTACTAAGTATGAAAAGCGGAAAATCAGTAATTACAACAAGTTTAAAAGAAAGTCGGAGACATGTATGCTAACAGGATTACAGTACTCAGTGTCTTACTAACAATGAGAGTATAAATAGGTGTATACTTACAACGAAAAATAGGATTGAAATCCTACTCCTGGGACTATTTCACCGCGTAGGTCCGGTGGACTGCGTGGTATTCCTCGCACGGGACTATTTCACCGCGTAAGCCCTACGGACTCGCGTGAGGTATTCCTCGCGTATTCGGACCCGCGCGTGGGACTATTTCACCCGCATAAGCCCTTACGGACTCGCATGAGGTATTCCTCGCATCGTGGTTAGCAAATCCACGAATATACAATGCCACAATCGGGAATGACCATGAATAATATATCATTAGCCCAAATCAGGCTATCACACATAACATAAGCTCTATCGACTTATCATGCAATATATAAGCAAGTTAAGAAATCCCTAACTTCTTACTATTCTTGTTCATACACTCTCATTTTAGTTTACATAAGGCACTATCATGTCTTTTATAAAAATCCGGGAATTTAACCCAAAGTACTACGTACTTCTATGCTTTTAAAATGACTCATTTCATTATAAAAATCTGAGATACTAATAGCCGTAGTATCAAGTGACAATTTCTTTTCAAGACAAATCACAATACTTTTAGAAATAAAATATGGCTTCTAAATCAAGTGACTCGTGTCTTATAAAACCTTAGGCAATTGATGCCTTAAAATCGAATTGCCTTCCATTAAATCAAGTCATTTATCTTTCCATAAAGTCAATATAACCAACTCCCCATAAAGTCGTTATATTCACTTTATACCTTAGTCATGTACAATTTCCTATCCAAGGGACTTATACGTTTAAAACGACACAAGTATTACATACTTTAAAATTCTTCAAGTCCCTTATCTTTAACAAGACTTAAGACATCTTTAATATTCTCAAAGTGAGTTAAATCTCTAACTCACCCGACTTGGCATTTCGTAAAACAAGTAAAGAATGTCAAAGTCTTGTCGCCTACCGTACTATATCGTGAAACTAGTCATGCTCAAAGGATAGGAAAAGTTCTACATACCTCGTCAGTCAAACCACTTGCCAAGTACAAAGTCCCGCCAGTACGTCAACCTATAATATTCACGATACGCCTATTAAAGCCTTACTTCAATCGTAGAATATTATAAGTGTTAAGTCTCTAAATCCTACGGAAAATCGGACAAAGACCTCCTTTGTATTTACTCACTTTTACCTCTTTCAAGGCCGAAAATACAATAACCAAACAGCCCCAATTGGCTCACAATTAAAAAGAAGGTAATCCAATGCAAATGACTAACTAAATGACCCCAATTGGCTCACAAATATATAGAAGGTAGTCAAAATCGCCATCTTGAGTTCAACAATACCAATCTATCAAATTTCCATTTCAATCCAAATTGGTAGCATAAAATGATATCAAGTCGCATTTGGTTATAACTACCATAATCTTCAAGTCAATAACATGCGCGACGATTCTAACAACGATTAAATTGTAATTCAACTTAGTAATGGATTACATTACATTTGATTTCCAAGACTATAATCAATCCATAATCTTTATAACTTCAATATAACAATTTCATGCTCGCAACATACAAAGCTAACAATAACAATATAAGTAATCTTGTAATACTTTCAAAGAACAAGATTGTACCTCAACGATTCTTAATCCAACTCGATCTGTGCCCGAACGGGCAGTTCGTGCCTTACCCCGGGCACCCTAGTGATACAACATCAGAGAAAACCAGCGGAAAATAAAACACGAGTCATGAAACAAGAGATATAATAAATAAACAGGCCAACCAGCGATTTGCCTTCGTATATACATAAAAACCGACAGTTATCCTTTTACAAACCCGCACACTTGCGATTACTACTGCACTTAAGATTTACAACAACTATGACGGACAGGGCCGCCATACCCCGAATGTACAAGAACCTACAACTGAGGAAACATGCAAAGATAAGCCTCAGAAGGAACAGCTTTCAACACGCTGAAATGAGATCCTAGGCGGGGATCCACGGCCGATGTACCTCTACTGCGGCGTGAACGCACTTCCAGAGGTCGATAACAGTACAGTATGTGAATGTAAAATAGTAAATGAAATCATACGAGTCTATACAAGCCGGAGACATGTATGATAACCAAACTTACAGTTCACAACATACAAACAGTCATGTCAAGTCAGGGACTCACGCCCTCAAAGTCACCACTCAAATATAACTATGGGTCTCACGCCCACAACATCCATCATGTTCGCATTATGGCGCGTGCCCGAATCGCGACGGTGTAGACATGTCCATGATGCAACAATAATAACAGGCGTGGCCACGTACCGGAATCTGCGCCGGTGTAGACATGCCATGTAACCTCAATAACAATATCTTGGGTGGTCAACCTGCCGTAGCCACGTGTCCCGAATCTGCGTCGGTGTACACGTCCATTGCGGTAATAACCATATATCGGGTAATCAACGGGCGTGGCGCGTACCCGAGAATCTGCGTCGGTGTAGACATGTCCATGTGATATCAACAACAAGACGAGAATCAAAATGGAAACATACCCGTGAATTCTCCATCACCGCCAAGACGTCGATGAAGTTCTCAACAAGTCAACCTACTCTATCGAGAGCCGCGGTAATACGTAAATACCACACTTGTACAACAAAGGCTATCATCACAAGCATAGGCAAGTTTCACAACAACAAGCATAGCAAGTTTCACAACAACAAGCATAGGCAAGTTTCACAACAACAAGCGCAAGTTTCACAACAACACAAAGTACTTTCATTTTATGCCAAAGTCGGGTTTTAACCCCAAAGTACTACATACGTTAAGTTCTTTTAAAAGAGATCCATTACTTTTATAAAAGTCACCCGATACCGTAGTATTAGAATGACCAACCCACATTCCTTTTCAAAATCAAGTAACAACATTCTTTCCTAAGTTCGGTTTGCCTAGTTTGATTACTCAAGCTTCTCATTTCAAATGGTTTCATAGTTCCCAAACTTAATCACTTGATTCCTTTTAGAACAATTGAGTAATATATGTCTCACGTGAGTAGGCTATTCTTGTTTACAACATTCTTATTCTGTGACCATGATCTAGAAAATGTATATCATTTTGTCTCATCTTAGTTTCTATGCAGATGGAGGTTTCTACGGTTTTAATACAATTCATCATTATTCAATACATTTTCCTTTATTAACGCCGCGGTGGTGCATCGATACACATTCGATTTCCAAATCGGTAAAACATTATCCTTTAAATAAAACCAAGTACTCATTACTCACGAATGAGGTTTCACACAAACATTCACATTAAAACAAATAAGTTAAGTCTCTTATCTTATAAGATCAAGTCTCTTAACTTCTAATATCGAAACCATTTTCTTTACCTCTCTTAAGACATTATACCTAACTCCCAAAAAGCTAGTATAACTCTTTTTAAAACCTTTTAAAACCAAGTGTTACTCTCTTCCAAAACGATTTATAAATCTTTTGAAATACATCAAGTTCTTTATTATAACTAGCCGCTATAATTCACATCGATTACCTTTAAAAACCACAAAGTATTTTCTTACCTTCATAAAGTCGTTATAACCAACTTCCCATAAAGCCGTTATAACACTTTATGTTTTAAGAACAATCAAACACGTTAACACGTATGCGTCACCGTACTACATAGTTCACACATATCATGCTAGAAGAGATAGGAAGAGGTTCACATACCTCGCGACGATTTATCGACAAAAGCAAAATGCTCCAAGTACTACAACCTTGCTAGCCTTTCCACTCCTCGAGTAGAATACGCTACTCTTAGTACTTTCACCTATAAAGGTCACAAACGTCTATTAACCCCAAAACACAAGTTTCTAACTTTCTACGTAAAATTGCGCACCTCCCATGCAGCGTAAATCTCTCTATCGAGGCGGCTAAGCCAACCGGCGGGGTTTACGCCTAACCTGACGCGTGCAATTCTACCACACGATGCAAGTCATGTCTGATCTATGTAATTACAGTTGATTCAGATTCTTCAGCTTAAGTCAAAAGACATTGCCAACTAACTACGTTGAGACTATATAGTATACTTCAACTATATAATCAACAACATGTAATTTCCAATCACAATAGAAGGACGGTAGTGTTTACCTCGATAAGCCCAAAATTATCCAAGTAAAAGTCGATCTGAGCAACGCTTAGCTCCTACTCCGAGTGCTCCAAACAACCCCAAGTTCTAACTAACTTACTCCAAAACTTCCACCAACAATGAAGATTTTCCTTAGGGTTTCGGTTTGAGACTAAAAAGGACAAAAGGTAGTATTTCCGTACTCTACGCAAAGAGGTAACTTTTGGAATACTACAAGGTATAAGGCTAAGGTATTTTGGGCATTATAACAATACTTGGAGAGTATTTCTATACCACAACAAGGGGTATTATACGAAAGTAACTAGGCTAGGGTACCCACGCTAGACACCACAAGTGAGGAGAGACCTCTCGGCCAAAGGCCAGGAGAGGAGGAGAGGCTTGGGGCGAGAGCCCACAGAGGGAGGAGGATTTCAAGACTTGGAAACATTTGTGGATGAATGAAGTCTTCACAGTGGGGTATTTATAGCAAAACCAAAGGCCAACCGGCCAAGATCAAGCCATGCAAGGCAAGTGTAAGGCCAATATCAAGCCAAGTGCACCCACAAAACACTCACAAAACACTCCACAAAACAAGCCACAAAACAAGGCACAAAGAGAGCCAATCGGCGAGGCCACGAGGCTCTTGGGCGCAAATCGTCAAGCCAATCCATTTGCTTCAATGTGAGGTGACACATGCCACCTCCGTTGGTCCAAAATGTTTCACACCGAAAAATCCAAAAATTATAAATGACTGGCAGGAATTTTCTACGAAAGCTGTGGAAACGTTTCGTCGAAAACGACTTATCTGGCACTTGTGCCCAAATTCGATCCTTTGCCTAACTTAAGGCTCAAATTTTCTACGTCGCCCCACGTCATACTGCGGAAATACGGGTATTTCCAAACAAGTCGCTCCTTAGTAGTTTAGAGCCTCTCAAGACACCTCAATCCTTGTTGAGACCCTTAGAACAATACCAACAATTATCCTTCAAAACTCCAAGCAAAACCTAGAAAGACCCTTTAGGTTTTCGTTTGCGACTAACCCGAAAACAATCTTTTTCCAAGATTTTTCTATTGAGATATGCTTACACTACCCTCAAGAACCTTGGTTTAAAGTGTGGAATCAAATGGACAAGGAACGAAAATTTTTCTTTCTTTTTCTTAGTGAACCCGTTAGCTTGCCCTATGTTCATCCAAATTTTGTGTAAAATTTTCTAAGTGTTAAGACATCTCTTGCTACTAGTATTAAATAGAGAATTGGATGGTCAAGATAATTACAAATGTGAGGCTTGGATGTGGTCTTACAAAAGATCAAGACTTATTGACCTTTTGACTAGTCAACTTTCTCATGCTACACATGTTGCAAGACTAAGGTCCAATGACCTTCTTGTCCTTGCATATTTCGACCAAGGCATCACATAAGGGGGGGTGACACGTGTCGCCCTCCCATTCGACACGACACCTACGTTTTCCGACAATTTCATAATTTCCAATAAATTTTTACAAGTTTCAAATCCTTAACATTTGTGAGTTCTTACTTACGTTCTTAAAACATGTCCTGCAATTACGGGGTGTAACATTCTTCCCCCCTTAGAAACATTCGTCCCCGAATGTTCTTTCGGAGTCACACTTACAATTTGCGACATAGTTTCCTTTCACAGCCCCGACATACCAAAAATGCCACTCATGGCCACATAAAAGCATTTAAGCAAAAGGAACACTTCAATAACGGCAAAATGAAATACCTGGTATAGGAAATAAGTGAGGATACCTCTCAACATGTCTTCCTCCGCTTCAAGTCATCTCCTCCGGTTATCATTTCCCCACGGGACTTTGTGAAGCTACATCCTTCGTCATGATTGCTGACACAGCGATCGAGTATCGCTATGGGACTCTCCTCATATGATAACCCCTCTGTCACCTAGACCTCACTAGTAGGAAAAACTCTCGCTGGATATCCGATACACTTCCGCAACATAGAAACATGGAAGACCGGATGTACCGCCTCTAACTCTGATGGCAGATCCAACTCATAAGCAACTTTGTCACTCTACGGACGATCTGGTAGGGCCCAATGTACCTTGGGTGAGTTTCTTCTTCGAATCTCATCACACCCTTCATGGGTGACACCTTCAAGACCCAATCGCCTGCACGAAACTCCAAATGCCGACGCCGATTATCCGCGATACGACTTCGCCGAGTCTCTGGATAACCTCACGGATAAGCTTCACCTTATCCACGTTCAAGCATCGCCCACGCCGAACCAACCAACCGATCGATCTACATTTCGCCATATAAAGCCTCGTATGGCGCCCGTATCTTTGGAATGGTAGCCTGTTGTAAGCAAACTCCACAAGAGGCAAATGATCCTCCCGGCTACCATCGAAATCAATCACAAACTCGCAGCATATCCTCGAGTGTGCGGATAGTGCGCGCTCGCTGCCGTCGATCTGAGGGTGAAATCTTTGTCGAGACTCACTGTGTCCCTAAACCTTCGGAAAGACCTCCGTGGTTAGCCGTAGAACCGGGCTCCCTATCGGATATAATCGACCGGAACACCGTGCGGCCTCACTAATATGCCCGGGAATGCCGCTGAGGCCAACCAAAACTCACACTTGGAGAACTTGGTGAATAACTGCCGGCTCCGAGAATCCTGGCAATCTGACCCTCGTGATCTGCATGCTCCGTTGCTTAAAGTGAATACGAGCAGATGTCATCAATGAATACAATCACAAATGTATCCAAAAAGTCTTGAACACGGTTCATCAAATCCATAAATACCTGAGCGCTGGTCAAACCGAAAGACATAACCCTAACTCAAGTGCCCATATCGGGTCCGAATGCGATCTTTGGGATATGCCTCTCGAACTCGAACTGATGATAACCACACCGCAGTCTATCTTTAGAAACACCTCGCACCTGCAATCGGTCAAACAAATCATCAATCACGGGAGGGTACCTATTCTTAATGGTTACCTTATTCATTTGTAGTCAACACACATATCAGCGGCATCCGTCCTTCTTCACAAACAACACCGCTCCCAGAGATACACTAGGCGATAAAGCCTTTCTCCAAAGAAATCTTTCACCGGTCTTGGCTCCTCAACTCGGCGGTGCCGTCAGTATGGCGGAATGGAAATAGGTCGAGTGTGTGGCAACGTTTCAATACAAAACTCGATCTCCCTCACGCGAGGATACCGAAGATCATCAGGAACACATCCGAAACTCTAACCATCATCTGGCGAAGAACGGCACCTCGGCCTGCGTATCGAATACGAAACGGATGATAGATGTACCCGCCTGCACCATCTTCCTAGCCTTGAGGTAAGAAATAAACCTACCCCCGGCGATCTTTGTGTTGCCCCTCACTCGATAAGCGGCTCGCCAGAAATCGAACGAACCAACTGTCCTACGGTCAACGTTGGCATAACAAAGCCAACCGACCCATACCCATAATGACATCAAAATCATCTCCACTCTATCAAGTCTGCGAGTCGGCGACGTAAATAAATCTGACAACCTCTATACACGCTCGGCTAACACCGAATCACCCTGGCGTAGCTACCTCAAACGGCTCTATCGACACCGGCTCTATCCGATTCTACCCGATAAGAGGACACATAGGACAAGGTAGAACTGGATCTATCAAGCATAAACATCACGACTGAAATCGGTAATGTACTGCGGCGTCGTGGAAGCCTCACGATCTGGCGGTGGCTAGAGAATATATGCGGTTCGGGGACCGCTGGAACCACCACCACGACCTCTCGCGGCTGCCTGTCGGTAGTACCGCCTCCGTGGCGCATAACCTGAGAAGGAGAAGACCCGGCCATCGATCCGTCGGTGTCTTTGTACCACCCATGCCTCTGAGCGGACAATCTCTCTTCAAATGGCCCAGCTGGCCACAAGAGTAACAACCTCCTGCAGGAACACAACACTCGCCTGGGTGAGATCTGCCGCATCGAGCACACCGAGCTGTGGGTGGTCTCGATCGGCGAGGATATCTGCCTCCCTGAAACCCCGAAGACCTGGAGCCCTGACCTGCTCTGGCCCGACTGATGATCGGACCTCGCGTAAAACCGTGACGGAGCACTCTGTCTTTGGTGGAAAGTGGACCTGTTCGCTCGAGGCTGTCGCCTCGATAAGCGCCCGAGACCACGATGTCACAGCCTCTTGGGTGGCTGCGTCAATCTGGTCCTCCTTCTCTATCCTCTATCCACGAGCATAGGCTGCATCTAGCAATGTCCATGGGTGAAGAGCCACCCCAACATCTTTGTAATCATATGACGGTCTAGCCCATCACATAACGATGAACTCTATCCGCCATACTAGCTACAATAGTGTGAGCATGCAGCCAGAGTCAAACTCAGTGTACTCCTGCTGATCCTCCCGTTACGCAAGGTCAAAAATGTCTGCGGGCTCTCTCATCTCGGGAGGTAAAAAGTGATCCATAAAGGCCTCTGTAAACTCCTCCCAAACAGCTGGAAGAGCATCATCACCTCTCGAAATCAACCACGACTCAAACCAGTTCAACGCAATATCGCGCAACCGGTAAGAGGCTAGTGTAATGCTCTGTCTGAAGCCCTAAGGACTGCGAGGTCAGTGTGTCGAGCGAACTCCTGCGGATCCTCATGGACCTCGAACCATAAAACTCGTGGGTGACATCCCGGAAAATCCTAATCCATGGCGGCTCACAGGGTGGGTGCTGCTCACTGCCGCTGCCAGACTACTATACTGGTCAACAATCGAATTTGTTCCCCGTAGTCTCTACTCGGCGGTGGTGTGGGCGGAGGCTCGTGCGGAACCTCTGGAGCTACCTTGCGGCTCTCTCTAAAGCTGCAGCGTGGCTGAACTCGCCGACCGCCTACTACATCGGGCATAGTGCGTGCGAGCGTGTAACCCTCGAGTGCCGCTAGCGCCTCGCTGCTGCCTTGCTACGGGCCTGATAGCTTTCGTGGAGGCATGTTGTTTCATAAGAAGAGGTCGGAGAGGATTGACCTAATAAGGCTCTCTTGCGATCTCGAGAGAGAAGAATGAAACCAATCCTAAATGTCATGTAGCCTCACGATTATAGATGTGGTGCACAACACACCGATAATCAAGACTACCTAGACACGGTGCGTAGACACTTTCCGAGGACTAAGCGCTCGATACCACTTTTGTCACGACCCGACCCGGGCGCGGCGGTGCCCTACACGGGCACCTGTTGGTATACATCGAGAGAATAGCGGCGGAACATACAGCGTAAACACAGTGTAAACAATATATCAACACAATTTGGCTGATAAGCAAGTGCCGCTTCCATAATATAAACAAAGTCAAAAGTACAACTTTACAACTCGGTTCTTTACAACCACATATGTGAATACAGACCTCTAGGAATAACAAGCGTGGCGCGGGGCCCGCCATACCGCGAATGTACATAATCTACAACATCGGGGAAGAAGTACCAAAGAAAGACAAGCCTCCGGAGAATGGAGCTTGACGTGCGATAAGTGATCCTAAGAGTGTGGATCCGCACTGCTACCCTTTCTGCGGCATGAACGCGGCCAGAAGAAGTCGGTACACAATATGTACTAAGTATGAAAAAGCGGAAATCGTAATTACAACAAGTTTAAAAGAAAGTCGGAGACATGTATGCTAACAGATTACGATTCGGTGTCTTACTAACAATGAGTATAAATAGGTGTATACTTACAACTAAAAATAGGATTGAAATCCTACTCACGGGACTATTTCACCCGCATAGGTCGGTGGACTGCGTGAGGTATTCTCGCGTGGGACTATTTCACCCGCGTAAGCCCTACGGACTCGCGAGGTATTCTCGCATAGGTTGGACCGCCCGCACGGGACTATTTCACCCGCATAAGCCCTTACGGACTCGTGAGGTATTCTCGCATCGTGGTTAGCAAATCCACGGAAATATACAATGCCACAATCGGGAATGACCATGACGAATAATATATCATTAGCCCAAATCCGGCTATCACACATAACATAAGCTCTATCGGCTTATCATGCAATATATAAGCAAGTTAAGAAATCCCCTGTTATACCCCGTATTTCCAGGGTATGTACGTGAGGACGTACGTAGAAATTTGAGCCTTAAAGTTAGGCAAGGTTCGAAATTGTACATAACTATCAAAAGGAGTCGTTTTTTTGCTAAGCGTTTCCACGACTTTCGTAGGAAAATTCCGGCTATGTCAATAATAATTTTTGCGGATTTTTCCGAGAGACGTAACATTTTGGACCAACGGGAGGGTGACATGTGTCACCCTCACATTGGAAGAGGTTGGACGGCAAAATGGGCTACCTTGCACGTTTTTTGTGTTGAATTTTGGTCAAGGGTTAGGTAGGATATTTTGTGTAGATGGATAAGGTAACACATGGCTAAATCTTGACCTTACACTTGCAATACACTTGGAAGAATCTTGGCCCTTGGTTGGCCATGGCTTGACCTATAAATACCCACCCTTTGTTGATGAAATTCTTCATCCAAATATTTTCTAAGTGTTAAAATCCCTCCCTCTCCACTTGTGAAGTTTTCGTCCACCACACCCCTTTGAGTGAGCTTGGCGAGAGCCACCCCTCCCCTGTAGTGCCTAGCCGTGGGTACACCCCTAGCCTTGTTGTCTCGTATAAATACCCCTTTTTGTGGTATAGAAATACTCTCCAAGTATTGTTATAATGCCCAAATACCTTAGCCCAAATACCTTGTAGTATTCCCAAGGTTACACTTATACAAAAGCCCAGAAAATACTATTATACTTCCCTCAGTCACAAAAACGAAACCCTAAGGAAAAGCCTTCATAGTCGGTTGAAGTGTTAAGTAGAAGTTGGTTAGAACTTAAGGGTTGTTTGGAGCGGGTTGGAGCGCACGGAGTAGGAGCTAAACCTTGCTCAGATCGACATATAAACTCGGATAATTTTGGGCTTATCGAGGTAAACATTCTTGACCTTACGTGGTAATTGGAAATTACATGTTGTAGGAGTATATAGTTAAGTATACTATATATAGAATCGATCATAGTTGTGCGGAAATGTCTTTTGACTTAAGCCTGAATAATACTTACGGCAATGTCTTGCGACTTAAGCCTGAATTTTAAGAAGTGAACTGAACTGTAATTACATAGGACTGTCTTACAGTAGACTTGTGTAGTATTATTGTGAGTAGAATTGTACACGTCCCGGTTAGGCGTGCAAACCCCACGGTTGGCTTGGTAGCGGCCTCGATAGAGGAGGAGATTTCTGTTGTTGCGGGGAGAGTCTTCTTGAATTTTACGTAGAATATTCTACATTTGAGATCTAGGATGTTAATAGGCGCCTTGTGGCCTCTATAGGTTGAAGTACTACGTGCGGCGTGATCTACTTGGCAGGAGTGGCCAGCGGTTTGAGGTACTTGGAGCATTTTGCTATTAGTTGATAATCGTCGCGGTATGTGAACCTCTTCCTATCTGTTCTAGCATGATATGTGTATAACTATGTAGTGCGGTAGGCGTCAGTGTTTAATGTATTTGATTGGTTTGAAACATAAAGTGTTATAACGGCTTTATGGGAAGTTGGTTATAACGACTTTATGTAGGTAAGAAAATGCTTTGTGGTTTCAAAGGATAAGCGATTTGACTTATAACGGATTTGATGTGTAGTAACAAAGAACTTGAAGTGTTTCAAAAAGACCTTTTTGAAAGAAGAGTAATATTTGGCTTTGAAAACATAAGAGTTGTACTAGCTTTATGGGAAGTTAGGTATAACGTCTTAAGAGTGATAAAAAGAATGGTTTATTGATTTTTAGAAGATAAGAGACTTGACTTAATGGTATTGATATGAATTTTGTTAAAAGTGTGAAACCTCATTCGTGAGTAATGAGTACTTGGTTTTAAAAGGAATAATGTTTCTTGATTTGGAAATCGAATGAGTATCGACAAACCACTGCAGCGTTAATAAAGGAAAATGTATTGAATAATGAAGTATGGTATTAAAACCAGTAGAAACCTCCATATGCATAGAAGCTAAGATGAGACAAAATTATATTACATTTCCTAGATCATGGCTGCTTAATAAGATTGATTATAAACAAGAATAACCTACTCACATATAAGACATATGTTTCTCAAAACGTTTAAAGAGAATTCTGTTTTAAAGGATTAAAACTATGAACTACGAAACCTTTTCTAAAATGAGAAACTTGAGCATTTGAAATTAGGCAAACTTGAACGTTTGGAAAATAAGGTTGTTACTTGATTTTACAAAGGAAAGCATTTTGGTTTACTTAACAATGTTAGTCACTCTATTTTTATACTACGGTGTCGGGTGACCTTTGTAAAAGAAATGGATCTTTAAAAGGAATTTAACGTCGTAGTACTTTGAGTTTAAACCCGGACTTTGGCATAAAATGAAAGTACTTTGAGTTGTGTATAACTTGCCTATGCTTGTTGTTGTGAAGCTTGCCTATGCTTGTTGTTGTGAAGCTTGCCTATGCTTGTTGTTGTGAAACTTGCCTATGCTTGTTGTGATAGCCTTTGTTGTATTTACGTACCCGCGTCTCGATGGAGGGCGGTTGATTTGTTATGAGCGATTCTACACCGAGTCCCACGAGATGGCGGGACACGTATTCCATCCGATTATACAGGTCCCACGAGATGGCGAGGACACGTATTCCATCCGATTATACACCGAGTCCCACGAGATGGCGAGGACACGTATTTCATCCGATTATACACGAGTCCCGAGATGGCGAGGACACGTATTTCATCCGATTATACACCGAGTCGCGGGATGGGCCGACACGTATTTCATCGGTTATCATACATGTCTCGCTTTATATAGACTATTATGATTTCATTCTGATCTTTTCTGATTTCACATACTTGGTACTGTTATCGACCTCGCCCGAAGTGCGTTCATCTGCGCAGTGGAAATACATCGGTTGTGGATCCTCGCTCATAGGATCACGATTCGTGTCGAAGCCCATTTCTTGAGGCTTATCTTTTGGTATGTTACCACAGTCCGTAGATTCTTATACATTCGTGGTATGGCGGGGCCTGTCGTCATATTGTAAAAATCTTAAGTGCAGGTTTGTTGTGGCGGGGTTTGTAAAAGATAAGCGTCGGGTATTTATGTATATATGATGAAGGCAATCGTTTTGGTGGCTTTGTTTATTTATCTTGTCTCTTAATTCATGTTCATGTTTTTATTTCGCCGATTTTCTCGATGTTGTATCACCAGGGTGCCCGGTAAGGCACGATCAACACGGGTTGGTCGTGACAAAAGTGGTATCGAGCGATTAGTCCTCGGAAAGTGTCTGACCGTGTCTAGTAAGTCTTGATTATCGGTGTGTTGTGCACCACATCTATAATCGGAGGCTATAGGACATTTAGGATTGGTTTCCATTCTTCTCATTACGAGATCGTGCCCTGAGTGTGTGATAAGTTGGACCCTCCGACGTATTCCTTTCCTTTACGATTATGCCTCGCGTAAAACCTGAGCCCGGATGGGCAAAGCGATCGAGGCGTTAGTGAGATCTGAGAGAATGCGAGCGCGAGCGTCGATGCTGAGCGGTGCTTGAGGGCGAGTTTCACTACGCCGCCCGGCAGCGAGTTTAGAAGCGCGGCGATGGGCTGCGAGACTCTGATACACGAGCCTCGGTCCCACAGCCTGGAGCATATGAGATGGGGTACAAGGAGATGGCCCGATTCGGCGGTCGTGGCGGATATGAGGATATTTGGAATCACGTGATTCCGGCCCGATGCACCGTAGTTCACCCCGGCGAGGTTTGAGGCTACGGACTTTACGAGTGTAGCCCCGATGTTCTATGGATCGAGAGGCGAGGATGACCCTCGGGAGTTTATCAAGCAGCTCTGACGGATCATGAGTGATCGAGTCTCGAGGCGATCGGTGGTATTGGGTTCGCATCACCGCGTGATCTGCATTGGTAGTTTTGATTCGTGGGAGTTGTCGGGAAGAGCATGCACTTCCACCGTATGGGACGAGTTCTCGGGACTTTTCTTGCACATTTCTTGCCCCACAAATGAGGAGGGCTCGGGCTACAGATTTTTGACGTTGAGGCGGGGCAGGCGGATGGTTAGAGAGTACAATGTGAGTTCGACTCATTAGCTCGGTATGTTCCAGCCGTGGTAGCCGATATGGAGGGCCAGTACACCGCTACGTCACGGGCTGGATGATTACTTGGCGAGGCTTATGCGGGTGTAGCTCTTGGTAGGGCATGGACATTGCCGCATGCAAGCTCATGCACTAGGATGTGAGGCACGGAGAGGTCGACGGAATGGCCGAGATCGCGAGAAGAGGGCGAGCAGCAGGTCCTTTGGTAACTTTGAGGCGGACCGCCTCGGCCGATCTAGTTATGTACCTCCACCATGCAGTGGTCCCCACGATCGTCGGGGCGTTCGGGGTATTCGGGGCTGGTCGAGCTCGGGCTTACGGTTCACGAATATACATGGGTTCTAGATCGAGTTCGAGTTTTCCTCGGTGTACGATGCGGCGGCGTCGTCGAGAATGTCGTCTTTTTGCGGTGCTTGTTTTGCTGCGGCCGTCGAGCCCGTGTGAGCGCTCTAGTAGGAAGGATGCAGTAATATGACTCGGCCACGGATCGATGGCGAGTTCATCGCGCTTCTACGGCTATCGCCACTGCGAGTGCTTATGATTAGAGTGGAGCGGTAGATTCAGGTATATCCTTAACCCTCTAGAGATTTGTATGCATGATATAATGACCTTCTTATTATGTGCTACGTTCGGATAGCGTTATGTTGGTTATGAGTTAGAAAGCATGGTTAGTTGAAAGGATATGTATGGGGGCATGGAAAGTGTGAACCTTAGATTATTTCACGATTGAGACCTTACAGATAAGGTCGTCTTGAGTAAAAGATTCATTTTATGTTTGACCTTTATCAGAGTGCGTAGTATGCATGGGATATATTTGTGTGATAAGTCCATGGGTAGTGTGAAATGGAAGTGGTAGCTTTCATGATGTGAGTTAGTAAGAATTGTTCTGTATCGGGGAACAAGGGTTTGGCGCGATTGTGGGTCGGGTTGAGGACGTGTTGCGGGTCAACCCGTAGCCCGGATTAAGGTAGGGTCAGTTCTGGGTGGTCCCGCCAGATGGTAGGGTCACGAGGGTGCTAGGCCCAAGTTTAGATGACCATCGTATGAGTTCGTGGATATGTTCGACCAGAAGCGGATCGTGAAGGCCGGGAATGGCCTTAAGGAAGATCGAGGCTAGTAAGATGACCAAGTTTGGAGGTAGTGACTCCAAAGTTTTGGAAAGCGAGTATGGTACGTATACTAGAAGAATTCAAATGTTCGAGAAGAGTACGACGAGTAAGGGTAGAGCGAGCATGTATTGCGAGCATAGATATGATCATTTCTTGTGAAGAGAGAAGGTCACGAAGGATGTATATTTTAGACCTCGGGGATCGCATGCGATCCGGCACCATTTGTTGGGTCGCGAGTGACACTAGAACCTCGCGGCAAAGTGACAAAAGTTTGTGATGTTAGAGGTGTTTCCTCGTGGACTTGGATGTAAGTATTTGCGCGGGTGTTTTACGTGGCGGTGTGGCGGATTTGTTCGTAAATATAGTAGTGAAGACTATCTTTGACGCATGTTTGTTTTGAGGCTTAGAAGGAACATTCGGACGAATGTTTCTAAGGAGGAGAATGTTATACCCGTATTTCCGGGGTATGTGCGTGAGGCGTGCGTAGAAATTTGAGCCTTAAAGTTAGGCAAGGTTCGAAATTGTACATAACTACCAAAAGGAGTCGTTTTTTGAAAGCGTTTCCACGACTTTCGTAGGAAAATTCCGCTATGTCAATAATAATTTTTGCGGATTTTTCGAGAGACGTAACATTTTGGACCAACGGGAGGGTGACATGTGTCACCCTCACATTGGAAGAGGTTGGACGGCAAAATGGGCTAGCTTGCACGTTTTTTGTGTTGAATTTTGGTCAAGGGTTAGGTAGGATATTTTGTGTAGATGGATAAGGTAACACATGGCTAAATCTTGACCTTACACTTGCTATACACTTGGAAGAATCTTGGCCCTTGGTTGGCCATGGCTTGACCTATAAATACCCACCCTTTGTTGATGAAATTCTTCATCCAAATATTTTCTAAGTGTTAAAAATCCCTCCCTCTCCCTTGTGAAGTTTTCGTCCACCACATCCCCCCCTTTGAGTGAGCTTGGCGAGAGCCACCCCTCCTTTGTAGTGCCCTGGCCAGTGGGTACACCCCAGCCTTGTTGTCTCGTATAAATACCCCCCTTTTTGTGGTATAGAAATACTCTCCAAGTATTGTTATAATGCCCAAATACCTTGGCCCAAATACCTTGTAGTATTCCCAAGGTTACACTTATACAAAAGCCCAGAAAATACTATTATACTTCCTCGATCCAAAAACGAAACCTAAGGAAAAACCTTCATAGTCGGTGGACGTGTTAAGTAGAACTTGGTTAGAACTTCTAACGGTTGTTTGGACCGGGTTGGAGCGCCCGGAGTAGCCGCTACACCTTGCTCAGCATCGACATATAAACTCCCAGAATTTTGGGCTTAGCGAGGTAAACATTCTTGACCTTCTGTGGTAATTGGAAATTACATGTTGTAGGAGTATATAGTTAAGTATACTATATATAGAATTGAGCATAATTGTGCGGCAATGTCTTTTGACTTAAGCCTGAATAATACTTACGGCAATGTCTTGCGACTTAAGCTGAATTTTAAGAAGTGGCGAATCAGTAATTACATAGGGTGTATTACAGATGGACTTGTGTAGTATTATCGTGAGTAGAATTGTACGTCCGGTTAGACGTGCAAACCCCCCCCCCCCCCGGGTTGGGTTGGTAGCCGGCCGCGATAGAGGAGGGGATTTGTGTGGTTGCGGGAGAGTCTTTGAATTTTCTGTAGAATATTCTACATTGAGATCTAGGATGTTAATAGGCGCCTTGTGTCATGACCCGAATCTGGGCCCGTGACTGGTGCCTTACCCCGGGCACCCTAGTGATACAACATCAGAGTAATCAGCGGAACATAAAACACATACATGAAACAAATGAAGTACAAACGATGTCGAGGAAAACTTGCCTTTCGGCATATATATAAATAACAACTCCTACAAATGAACAGTTTAATCCTTTTTACAACCACGCCACAACGATTACTACACCTACGAAATGATACGACAACAATGGCGGGACGGGGCTCGCCATACCCCGAATGTAAATACCTACAACGAC
The DNA here is from genome assembly GCA_029844215.1 of Przewalskia tangutica. Taxonomy (NCBI): domain Eukaryota; kingdom Viridiplantae; phylum Streptophyta; class Magnoliopsida; order Solanales; family Solanaceae; genus Przewalskia; species Przewalskia tangutica. The sequence goes on along the minus strand of CM056720.1, from coordinate 24,538,339 downwards.
GGGACTATACCAGATAAGCCTCCGAGAAACGGAGCTTTCCCAACCAATCTGTGACCCTAAGAGCGAGGATCAACGGCGGTGTACCTTTACCGCGGCATGAACGCAGCCTCGAAGGAGGTCGATAACAGTACCAAGTATGTGAAACGAAAATAAATCACGTAAATGAAATCATAGTAGTCTATATAAAGCAGGAGACATGTATGATAACCAAACTACAGTTCACAATAAATAAGTAGTCATGTCAAGTCAGGGACTCACGCCCTCAAAGTTATCACAATAAAACCGTACGGGGCAAGTACGAAGGCATAGCCGACTACTAAGACCAGCGATGCCAAAAATACCACAAATCGTATCCGAGGTCTTTCTAGACCGCACCACATGATCGGCGGCCACTCGCCCGCAATATCAATGTCGGCGTCTATCCTCGAACTCGCAGCCCGCATAGGTCACCCATGCACCGCACGAGGTATTCCTCGAATCATGGTCCTGCATCGCTGAGGTATACCGCATCGGCGCACTAACCCTCGGTATCCGCTAGGCTCCGCGGCCGCATAGTCTCAAAAGACCGCATAGTCTCAACGGACCGCATAGAATCCCGCATCGGGCTAAACACCGGAATGATCAATCCTCGAGCTACCGCTCGCATAGTCACAAGGATGCATAGCCGTATGGACCAGCATCGGGTGGCAAGCCCTCGGTATAATAAGTCGAGGGTATGTGATACAATAACGATTACAACGGGCTTAACGTTTGACAACGTAAGCACAACAAGAGTGACCACTTACACAATAATCACAAGATACTAACACACGTAGCATCCTAACATGCTTACTTATCAAATCAACAAGAAAGTATTACAAGGCTATCACAAACCAATACAATCAAGTTATTCACACAAGGTACTTTCTACTAACAAGTTCGTACCTATCCCCAAAGTACTTCATACATTAAATCTTTAAAAGATACGTTACTTCACAAAAACCACACAATACGTAGTATATGAAAATAGAGTGATTATCTTTTAAAGTAAATCAATTACTTCTCTTTGTAAAATCAAGTAGCAACATTCTTTTCCAATGTTCAAGTTTGCCTAATTTCCAATGTTCAAGTTTCTCATTTTAGAAAGGTTTCGTAGTTCATAGTCTTATTCATTTAAGAATATAATTCTCCTTTAAACAATCTGAGAAACATAAGCCTTATAAGTGAGTAGGATATTCTTGTTTATAACAATCTTATTACAGCAGCCATGATCTAGGAATTATCATTTTGTCTCATCTTAGCTTCTATGCAGATGGAAGTTTCTACTGGTTTTAATAATACTTAATTATTAAAAACATTTCCTTTTATTAACGCTGCAGTGGTTTGTCGATACACATTCTGATTTCCAAAATCAGTAAAACATTCTTAAGCCGTTATACCTAACTTTCCATAAGGCTAGTATAACTCTTAAGTTTTCTAAAAAAAATCAAGTATTACCTCTTCTTTCAAAATGATTCAAAAATCTTTTGAAATACTTCAAGTTCTTTATTAACACATAACAAGCCAGTTATAGTTCAAATCAGTTACCTTTTAAAAACCACAAGTATTTTCTTACCAACATAAAACTGTTATAACCAACTTCCCATAAAGCCGTTATAACACTTTATGTTTTAAACCAATCAAATACATTTAGCACGTATGCGTCTCTACTACATAGTTCACACATATCATGCTAGAAGAGATAGGAAGAGGTTCACATACCTCGCGGCAGTATCGACTAATAGCAAAACGCTCCAAGTACTTCCAACCGCCACTCCTTTGCCAAGCGGTCGCGCCACACGTAGTACTTCAACCTATAAGGCCACAAGGCGCCATTAACATTTAGATCCTTCAGAACATTCTCTACGAAAATTCGGCACCTCCCCGCAACAGCGTAAATCTCTCCTCTCTATCGGGCCGCTACCAAGCCAACCAGGGGTTATACGCTTAATCCGGACGTGCACAATTCTACCTCACGTAAAAGCTACACAAGTCATCTGAATACATCTATGTAAATACAGTTCAGTACTCTTCTTTCGAAAAGGTTTCTTATTATTCAGGCTTAAGTCAAAAGACATTGCCGATAACAACGTTCAGTTCTATATATAGTATACTTCAACTATATAGTCTAACAATCATGTAATCTCCAATTACAATAGAGGGACAAGATATTTACCTCGATAAGCCCATAATTATCCGAGTTTAAATGTCGATCCTTAGCAAGGTTTAGCTCCTACTCCGTGCTCTCCGACCCGCTCCAAACAACCCTTAGAAGTTCTAACCAACTTCTACTTATAACTTCAACTACGGGTGAAGATTTACTTAGGGTTTCGGTTTTGTGACTGAAGGGAAGTATAATAGTATTTCTGGGCTTTGTAAAGGTATAACCTTAGAATACTACAAGGTATATGGCTAAGGTAATTTGGGCATTATAACAATACTTTTGAGAGTATTTCTAACAAGAGGGGGGGCATTATACGAAACAACTAGGCTAGGGGAGTACCCCACGGCCACACTACTAGGAGGAGGGCTCTCACCAAGGGGAGGGATGGTGTTGGACGAGAACACTACTAAGAGAGGGGGAGGATTTTTAACACTTAGAGATTTGTAGAATGGATGAAGAAGTCATCAAAGAGGGGGGTATTTATAGGTCTAGCAAAGGCCAACCAATGGCCAAGATCTTGCCAAGTGCAAGGCAAGTGTAGGGCGAGATCTTGCCAAGTGCACCTTATCCATCTACCACAAAATATCCTACCAACCCCTTGACCAAACAATGGCCATTCGTCCACCCCTTTACCGCCCCAAACGTGCTCCAATGAGAGGGTGCCAAGTGGCGCCCTCTTGTTGGTCCAAAATGTTTCGTCTCTCGGAAAAATCCGCAAAAATTAAAAATGACATAGCCGGAATTTTCCCTACGAAGCCGTGGAAAACGCTTCGAAAAACGACTCTAAACGGGTGTTGTGAACAAAATAATTTTCGGCCAAGCCAACTTTAAACTTCAAATTTTTCTACGTCGCCCCACGCATACATACTCAAAAATACGGTATAACATTCTCCTCCTTAGAAACATTCGTCCCGAATGTTCCTTCTAAGTCTCAACACAAACGTGCGCCAGTATAGTCTTCACTACTATACTTACGAGAATCAATCCTGCCACACCTGGCCACAGAAACAACTTGCGCAAAATGCTTACATCCAAGTCCACGAGGAAACACCTCTAACATCACCAAAATGATATACCACTTTTGTCACTTTGCCTGAGGCATGTCACGACCCGAACCCGGGCCCGTGACTGGTGCCTTACCCCGGGCACCCAAGTAGCCATACATCAGAGTAATCAGCGGAATATAAAACAAGACATGAATAAAGCGAAGTGTAAAACAGTTATCTGAGAAAAGTTGCCTTTCGGCATATATATAAATAACCACTTTTTCAACATGAACAGTTTAATCCTTTTTACAAACCCTGCCCACAACAGTACTACAGACCTCTAAGAAATGATACGACAACAATGGCGGGACAGGGCCCCGCCATACCCCTGAATGTAAACACCTACAACAACAGGGGACTATACCACTGATAAGCCTCCGGAGAAACGGAGCTTTCCCAAGCTACCGAATCGTGACCCTAGAGCGAGGATCAATGACGGTGTACCTTTACTGCGGCATGAACGCAGCCTCAAGGAGGTCAAGATAACAAGTGCAAGTATGTGGCGAATATAAATCGTAAATGAAATCATAGTAGTCTATACAAAGCAGAGACATGTATGATAACCAAACTACGATTCACAATAAATAAGCGATCATGTCAAGTCGTGACTCACGCCTCAAGTCATCACTCGTGCGTGGAATACCTTCCTCACCGCGCTTTATGATATACAAGCACCAAGGAATACATGAACATCGTGTCCCACGTGTCCTAATAAAACGATGCAGGTAAATGCGAAGGCATAGCCGACTACTAACACCAGTACAACAAGGTCATAAGTCGTGTCATGATATCCGTCTAGGCGTCACATGATAAAAGCCGGTCACTGCGCGATATCAAATGTGCGCGTCTAGCCACAGAACTCTCCGCACTCCGCATAGGCGGTCGAGATAGGCCCGCATGAGGTATAACCCGCGTCGAGGGTAGCTACTCCGGCGTCGTCCCGACTCGCGATCCGCGTAGCCACAAGGACCGCGTGACCACAAGGCGCGACACTAACCCGGAGCTCCGTAGCTCGCATGGATCCCCTGGACCCGCATGAGGTATTCTCGAATCATGGTCCTGCATCACTGAGTCTACCCGCGTGGAGGCAGCTTAACCTCGGACCTGAGTCAAGGTGAGTGGTATAATACCAACATAACGGCTGATAGTCAAACAACTTTAAGCGCAGTCGAGGGGAACACCCCTTTACACTAACATCACAAGATACTAACACACGTAGCATCCTAACATGTTTACTTTATCAAATCAACAAGAAAGTATTACAAGGCTATCACAAACCAATACAATCAAGTTATTCACACAAGGTACTTTCTACTAACAAGTTCGGGTATCTATCCCCAAAGTACTTCACAAATTAAATCTTTAAAATATCTGTTTCTTTCACATAAGTCACACAATACCCGTAGTATTAAAATAGAGTGACTATCTTTTAAGTAAACCAAAACACTTCCTTTGTAAAATCAAGTACTCATTACTCACGAATGAGGTTTCACACAAAATTCAGATTAATTTATTTAAGTCAAGTCTCTTATCTTTTAAGATCAAGTCTCTTAACTTCTAAAATTAATAAACCATTCTTTTTATCACTCTTAAGTCGTTATACCTAACTTCCCATAAAGCTAGTATAACTCTTAAGCTTTTAAAAACCAAGTATTACTCTTCTTTCCAAAAGGATTCTTAATTCTTTTGAAATATTTCAAGATTCATATTATTCAGGCTTAAGTCAAAAGACATTTCCGTACAACTACGTTCAGTTAACCCACGTACGTCTACCGTACTATATATATATTCTTTTAAAATATCATGCTCAAGAGGATAGGAAGAATCACATACTTCGCGACGATTATCGACAATTAGCAAAAAGCTCCATAGTACTATACTCCTGCTAGCCTTTTCCACCCTTCAAGTAGAATACGCTACTCGTAGTACTTCAACCTCGAATCAATTCTCTTAATATCTGCTCGCTGGAGTCGTTTCTTTGCAACAATTTGCCTACGGTTTCTGCTTCCAAAAACCTACTGGCCAATTCTCTTTTTCCCAAAATGAAACCAAAGTTTCAAAATGTTTGTTGAAATGTTGCTTCTTCTATGTCAACGAATTAAGAATCAATTCCCAAGCCTATACAAATAGCACCCCACCCTTAATGACTACTTCTCTCTAAGTGGAAGTATTATCGTGTGTAGAATATTTTGGTTGTTCATGTAATTTTACCAAAGTAGTTCAATTCTATAAGAATGTTTTTAGCTTCCTCCAATTCAATTTCATGGATATAAAATGGTTTCGCATTTGTAAGAGTTTATGCTTAGCCAAACATGAAATTTGATACGTTTTGACAAGAGAAATTACTATGCTAAATGAAATCTCATATGACACCTTACTTATTTGATTGTGGAGCCTACATAATCATCATTTGATTTAAGAAAAGCCTTGGCTATAAGAAGCTACGATACATACACATGTAAGAGTCACATATTTGTAAATTCTAGTAGTGCCATGTGTACTCCTCAACTTAATTCTCAACGCTAAAGTTGTTGCTCACGCCTTGTTCTCCAATTTGATTCCCAAAGTTGAAATTGCTACCAACGTTTCTTATCTCAAAATGAATCTCAAAAGTTCAAACTTTTCATCCTATAATCTTTTTTATCAAATATATCTAATAACATAAAATATGGTTATCTTGTAACCACAAATTTCACCTTCTCATAGTATATGTATACACGTGTAGACTACTAGACCAAGGGTTTGGTCTAACTTAATTGATTGGACCCCTAAATAGTAAAACAACTAACATATTTATAAACCGGTCAAAAGTTGTGGACATAATGGACATATAGACCTTATCATTACCTCCTCTGAAATGGTACTAATATATAACTTAGCTATTAGGAAACATCCTCAATATCAAGCGTACACATGCCTCTAAAGTTGTCCCCCCCTCCATTAATCAATCTCCGCAATAATCAATTATACCCTCAATTAATTCTAGATCTCATTTTATTTAAATCCTAAAAATTCATAAAACATTCGTATACTCGATGTCATAATTCTATTAAAATCCAAGAAGTCCAAATACCAAATCTGGGAATCTAATTCCCATTAACGAACCTTTTTCCTTCACAAAATCCGGAATCTTTTAGTTAAAAATCACATCTTTCTTCCTTTCCAATATTAATGTCGTATTCTTGCATACGTCCTCACATTCATACCCTGGAACTACGGGGTGTAATATTCTTCCCCCCTTAGAAACATTCGTCCCGAATGTTCCTTCAAAGTCTCCAAACACACATGCGCCGGTATAGTCTTCGCTACCATACTTACAAAACCAATTATGCCACATGGCCATAATATAATACATCGCCAAACTCAAACCCAAGACAACGAGGAATCACTTCCATCACTACAAAAGCTCCCACCCAAGGGCTAAAAGATACTCCCTTCGCACCTTTTCTTTACAAACGAAATGATCACTTCTATGTTCTTAACACATGCTCGCCTCTTCCCTTACTCGTCGTACCCTTCTCGTACACTCGAACTCTTCCTCATAACTTACCACATTCCTGTTACTGCTTCAGTTTCCAAAACTCTGGGTTACTACCTCCAACTTGGTTATCATTATCTGAGAACACTCTGGATGGGTCTCCGATACTCTTCCGAACATAGCAACATGAAAGACCGGATGCCTTTGCCTCCCGCGTCGGATGTCAATGCTAACTATAGGCAACCCGCCTATTCTTCACATGACTAAAAGGCTCAAAGTAACTCGGGCTAAGTTTCTCTGCTTTCCCAACACTCGCCACACCCTTTCCGTGGTGGTACCTTCAAGAAGACCCACCGCCAACTCAACCTCCCGCCGCCGCATTATCCGCACGACTTCGCTGACTCGAGCCAATAACCTCTTCTGGATAAGCTTCACCCTATCCACATCCTGCTGAACAAGTATGAACCAACTATCTGAACCTTGCCTACATCGAATCAATCGACCGACAACTTACACTTCCGCCCCTACAAGGCTTCATAAGGCGATATCCGAATACTGAAATGGTAGCTATAAAACACTCCCTCAACAAGAGGCAACCATCCTCACAGCTACCCCTGAAATCCAAACACTGGCCCGAGGGCGAATGCGATACTGAGACTCACCTGAGTTCCTAACCCTGCCTGGTAAAACTTCCAGAAAAAGAAATAGCCACAACCTGGGCTTCACTGTCTGTCATAAGGTGAAAGTAGGCACCTCGTGCAACCTTACAACCTTCCTGACATAACATCTCGCATAACCCTCTGCCGAGTAAACGGTCCTGACTGAAAGATAAGATGGGCTGACCTCATCGGCCCGACTACTGGTCGAACGCTTCCACGAACTCGTACGCTGGTTAACTAAACTTGGGTCTAACACCCTCGTGACCCTATCACAAAGCGGGACCACCACAAACTGACCCCACCACAATACAGGTCGCGGGTTGACCCGCGACATGGCCTCAACCCAACCCACTTTCGCGCAAAACACTTGCTCCCCGATCCGGAACAATCTCACTAATCAAGTTACGAAAACCTAGCGGTCTTCTTAGCTCAACTACCCTCCTTCATTTCATACCACTCAGGGACTTATCACACAAACATATCTCATGTGTACTATGCACTCCGATAAGGGTCAAACATAAAAAATATAAACCTTTTACTCGAGATGGCCTTACCTCTAAGGTCTCCATGTATAAAACTCTAAGGCTCACACTTTCTCTATCCCCCAATCTTACCCGGTTAACTAACCATGATTTCTAATCATAATTAACACTATGTTATCTGAACATAACACTTAAGATATACTCATCTTATCACACATACTAATCTCTAGAGGGTTAAGGATACACCTGTATCTACTGCTTCACTACCCTCTGTCGTCCTAATCAATCCTGCCCTGTTGGGCGCAAGCAAAACAAACTGTCGAAGAAGTACGACACTCTCCACAATGACACTTACCATAACGGCCACACCGAGGTGGGGGCGGCCTCCTCTGGCTAGCACCCCTTCCTCTCCGAACCACCAACCAGAATCGACCGTAGCTGAGTCCTCTTACTTGCATCCTTCCTACTAGGACATCCTTTCGACACATGGCCCTGACGGCCGCAGGTAAAACAAGTACCACAAAAAGACGATATTCCCCGGGATGACGCCTGTCACACTGTGAACACTGGGAAAAAAAAACTGAACCCGGCTGGCTAGAACCTATGTATAGCTGTGAACTAGAAGCCCTGGAGTTCTGACCAACTCCGGCATACCTCGAACGTCCTGAACCCTGTGGAGGACCACTGCGACCGGGCGAGGTGCATATCCAGTCACTTTGCGAGGCGACTCGCCTCGGGTTACCAGGACCTGCCGACCGCCCTCTTCTCGCCGATTCGTTAGCCCGCCGATCTCACGCTTTCTACCGCACGCATAAGCCCGCACGCATGCCATGCTCAAGCTCGATCAAGAGCTACTCTTCCACAACCTCTCTTAGATATTTATCAAGGCTGCGTTAAATCCAGATATCACATACCCTCCGTAGCTAAATCCCTAGCTAGTAATGTGGTCGCCTCTTTGCAATCTATTCTCTGCTCCCTGGCCGTGAAACCAAGGCGTAAATGTCATGGCCGCAGAGGGAATCGCCGCCGTGCTAAACTCTTTGGGGCTAGCGACGAGCGTAACTCCCCGAAAGAAGCACCAACCCGGTGATGATTGGGCTGTGCCTCGTAATCCTCTCAGATTTACTCGCAGCCTCTACGCTTTGCCCTTCTCGCCGGGTTGCTTACGCGGAGGCATAACGTAAGGAAAGAAATACGTTAGAGGAGTTCAACTTATAACACTAGCCTAAGCACGATCTCGAGTGAGAAGAATGGAAACTAATCCTAAATATCCTGCACTCCTGATTATAGGTGTGGTGCACAACACGCCGATAATCAAGACTCTACTAGATACGGTCTAGACACTTTCCGAGGATTAATCGCTCGATACCACTTTTTGTCACGACCAACCGGCCCGTGGATCGTGCCTTACCCCGCACCCAAGTAGCCATACATCGAGTAATCATAATATAAAACAAGACATGAATAAAGCGAAGTGTAAAACAGCTTATTCGAGAAAAGTTGCCTTTCGCATATATATAAATAACCACTTTTTCAACATGAACGCTTTAATCTTTTTACAAACCCCGCCACAACAAGATTACACGCACTCTAAGAAATGATACGACAACAATGGCGGACAGGCCCGCCATACCTCGAATGTAAACACCTACAACAGGGACTATACCACCGATAAGCCTCCGAGAAACGGAGCTTTCCCAATGAATCGTGACCCTAAGAGCGAGGATCAATGATCGGTGTACCTTTACTCGCGGCATGAACGCAGCCTCGGGGAGGTCGATAACAAAAATTTAGTATGTGAAATCAATATAAATATCAGAATGAAATCATAGTAGTCTATACAAAGCAGAGACATGTATGATAACCAAACTACGCTCACAATAAATAAGGCCATGTCAAGTCGTGACTCACGCTCAAGTCATCACTGTGCGTGGAATACCTTCCTCATCGCCGGCGGTTATGATATACAAGCACCAAGGAATACATGAACATCGTGTCCCACTGTGTCCTAATAAAACAAGACAGGTAAGTGCGAAGGCATAGCCGACTACTAACACCTACAGCATTCAACAAGGTCATAAGTCGTGTCATGATATCTGTCTGCAGTCACATGATAAAAGCCGGTCACTCGCCCGCAGATCAAATGTGCGCGTTTAGCCCCGAACTCTCCGCACTCGCATAGGCCGCCGATAGGCCCGCATGAGGTATAACCCCGCATCGAGGGTAGCTACTCCGGCATCGCCCCGACTCGCATCGCACGGGCCACGCGACCGCATGACCACAAGGGCCGCACACTAACTCGAGCTCCCGTAGCTCGCGCACGGATCCCCTGGACCCGCATGAGGTATTCTCGAATCATGGTCCCAGACCGCCTGAGTCTACCCCGCATCGGAGGGCAGCTTAACCTCCGGACACAAGTCAAGGTGAGTGGTATAATACCAACATAACGGCTGATAGTCAAACAACTTTAAGCGCAATGGCGGAACACCCTTTACACTAACATCACAAGATACTAACACACGTAGCATCCTAACATGTTTACTTTATCAAATCAACAAGAAAGTATTACAAGGCTATCACAAACCAATACAATCAAGTTATTCACACAAGGTACTTTCTACTAACAAGTTCGGGTATCTATCCCCAAAGTACTTCACACATTAAATCTTTAAAAGATCTGTTTCTTTCACATAAGTCACACAATACCCGTAGTATTAAAATAGAGTGACTATCTTTTAAGTAAACCAAAACACTTCCTTTGTAAAATCAAGTACTCATTACTCACGAATGAGGTTTCACACAAAATTGTATTAATTTATTTAAGTCAAGTCTCTTATCTTTTAAGATCAAGTCTCTTAACTTCTAAAATTAATAAACTATTCTTTTATCACTCTTAAGTCGTTATACCTAACTTCCCATAAAGCTAGTATAACTCTTAAGCTTTTAAAAACCAAGTATTACTCTTCTTTCCAAAAGGATTCTTAATTCTTTTGAAATATTTCAAGATTCATATTATTCAGGCTTAAGTCAAAAGACATTTCCGTACAACTACGTTCAGTTAACCCACGTACGTCTACCGTACTATATATATATTCTTTTAAAATATCATGCTCAAGAGGATAGGAAGAATCACATACTTCGCGACGATTATCGACAATTAGCAAAAAGCTCCATAGTACTATACTCCTGCTAGCCTTTTCCACCCTTCAAGTAGAATACGCTACTCGTAGTACTTCAACCTCGAATCAATTCTCTTAATATCTGCTCGCTGGAGTCGTTTCTTTGCAACAATTTGCCTACGGTTTCTGCTTCCAAAAACCTACTGGCCAATTCTCTTTTTCCCAAAATGAAACCAAAGTTTCAAAATGTTTGTTGAAATGTTGCTTCTTCTATGTCAACGAATTAAGAATCAATTCCCAAGCCTATACAAATAGCACCCCACCCTTAATGACTACTTCTCTTCTCTAAGTGGAAGTATTATCGTGTGTAGAATATTTTGGTTGTTCATGTAATTTTACCAAAGTAGTTCAATGCTATAAGAATGTTTTTAGCTTCCTCCAATTCAATTTCATGGATATAAAATGGTTTCTGCATTTGTAAGAGTTTATGCTTAGCCAAACATGGGGGCTGGTACGTTTTTGACAAGAGAAATTACTATGCTAAATGAAATCTCATATGACCTGCTTACTTATTTGATTGTGGAGCCTACATAATCATCATTTGATTTAAGAAAAGCCTTGGCTATAAGAAGCTACGTATACATACACATGTAAGAGTCACATATTTGTAAATTCTAGTAGTGCCATGTGTACTCCTCAACTTAATTCTCAACGCTAAAGTTGTTGCTCACGTCTTGTTCTCCAATTTGATTCCCAAAGTTGAAATTGCTACCAACGTTTCTTATCTCAAAAATGAATCTCAAAAGTTCAGAAACTTTTCATCCTATAATCTTTTTTTATCAAATATATCTAATAACATAAAATATGGTTATCTTGTAACCACAAATTTCAGCCTTCTCATAGTATATGTATACACGTGTAGGACTACTAGACCAAGGGTTTGGTCTAACTTAATTGATTGGACCCCACCTAAATAGTAAAACAACTAACATATTTATAAACTGGTCAAAAGTTGTGGACATAATGGACATATAGACCTTATCATTACCTCCTCTGTGAAATGGTACTAATATATAACTTAGCTATTAGGAAACATCCCTCAATATCAAACGTACACACATGCCTCTAAAGTTGTCCCCCCCTCCATTAATCAATCTCCGCAATAATCAATTATACCCTCAATTAATTCTAGATCTCATTTTATTTAAATCCTAAAAATTCATAAAACATTCGTATACTCGATGTCATAATTCTATTAAAATCCAAGAAGTCCAAATACCAAATCTGGGAATCTAATTCCCATTAACGAACCTTTTTCCTTCACAAAATCCGGAATCTTTTCCGTCGAAAAATCACATCTTTCTTCCTTTCCAATATTAATGTCGTATTCTTGTACATACGTCCTCACATTCATACCCTGGAACTACGGGGTGTAATATTCTTCCCCCCTTAGAAACATTCGTCCCGAATGTTCCTTCAAAGTCTCCAAACACACATGCGCCGGTATAGTCTTCGCTACCATACTTACAAAACCAATTATGCCACACATGGCCATAATATAATACATGCGCCAAACTCAAACCCAAGACAACGAGGAATCACTTCCATCACTACAAAAGCTCCCACCCAAGGGCTAAAAGATACTCCCTTCGCACCTTTTCTTTACAAACGAAATGATCACTTCTATGTTCTTAACACATGCTCGCCTCTTCCCTTACTCGTCGTACTTTCTCGCAGACACTCGAACTCTTCCTCATAACTTACCACATTCCTCGCATCGCCGGTTCCCAAAACTCTGGGTTACTACCTCCAACTTGGTTATCATTATCTGAGAACACTCTGGATGGGTCTCCGATACTCTTCCGAACATAGCAACATGAAAGACCGGATGCACTGCCTCCCACGTCGGATGTCAATGCTAACTATAGGCAACCTGGCCTATTCTTCACATGACCTGAAAAGGCTCAAAGTAACTCGGGCTAAGTTTCCTCTGTTTTCCCAACACTCGTCACACCCTTTTCCAGGGTGGTACCTTCAAGAAGACCCACCGCCAACTCCGAACTCCGTCGTCGCAGATTATCCGCACGACTTCTGTTGACTCTGAGCTGTCAATAACCTCTTCTGGATAAGCTTCACCCTATCCACATCCTGCTGAACAAGTATGAACCAACTATCTGAACCTTGCCTACATCGAATCAATCGACCGACAACTTACACTTCCGCCCCTACAAGGCTTCATAAGGCGATATCCGAATACTGAAATGGTAGCTATAAAACACTCCCTCAACAAGAGGCAACCATCCTCACAATACCACGAAATCCAAACACTGGCCCGAGGGCGAATGCGATACTGAGACTCACCTGAGTTCCTAACCCTGCCTGGTAAAACTTCCAGAAAAAGAAATAGCCACAACCTGGGCTTCACTGTCTGTCATAAGGTGAAAGTAGGCACCTCGTGCAACCTTACAACCTTCCTGACATAACATCTCGCATAACCCTCTGCCGAGTAAACGGTCCTGACTGAAAGATAAGATGGGCTGACCTCATCGGCCCGACCATCGGGTCGAACGCCTACGAACTCAGACACTGGTTAACTAAACTGGGTCTAACACCCTCGTGACTTATCACAAAGCGGGACCACCACAAACCGGCCACCACAATACAAAGTCGCGGGTTGACCCGCGATACGGCCTCAACCCAACCCACTTTCACAAGAAACACTTGCTCCCCGATCCGGAACAATCTCACTAATCAAGTTACGAAAACCTAGCGGTCTTCTTAGCTCAACTACCCTCCTTCATTTCATACCACTCAGGGACTTATCACACAAACATATCTCATGTACTATGCACTCCGATAAGGGTCAAACATAAAAAATATAAACCTTTTACTCGAGATGGCCTTACCTCTAAGGTCTCCATGTATAAAACTCTAAGGCTCACACTTTCTCTATCCCCCAATCTTACCCGGTTAACTAACCATGATTTCTAATCATAATTAACACTATGTTATCTGAACATAACACTTAAGATATACTCATCTTATCACACATACTAATCTCTGTAGGTTAAGGATACACCGTATCTACCGCTTCACTACCCTCTGCCGCCCTAATCAATCCCGCCTGTTGGGCGCAAGCAAAACAAACTGTCGAAGAAGTACGACACTCTCCACAATGACACTTACCATAACGGCCACACCGAGGTGGGGGCGGCCTCCTCTGGCTAGCACCCCTTCCTCTCCGAACCACTGAATCTGCAACTGATCTGGTAGGCTGAGTCCTCTTACTTGCATCCTTCCTACTAGGACATCCTTTCGACACATGGCCCTGACGGCCGCAGGTAAAACAAGTACCACAAAAAGACGATATTCCCCGGGATGACGCCTGTCACACTGTGAACACTGGGAAAAAAAAACTGAACCCGGCTGGCTAGAACCTATGTATAGCTGTGAACTAGAAGCCACGAGTTCGACCAACTCGCATACCTCGAACGCCCCGAACCACGCGGAGGACCACTGCACCGGCGGAGGTGCATATCGATCACGCGAGGCGACTCGCCTCGAAGGTTACCAAAGGACCCTGCCGATCTGGCCCTCTTCTGCTGATCTTGGTTAGCCCGTCGATCCTTACGTTTCTCGGCCTGCTACGCATAAGCCCGTACGCATGCCATGCTCAAGCCTGACTGAAGAGCTACTCTTCCACAACCCTCTCTTAGATATTTATCAAGGCCTGCGTTAAATCGGTATATCACATACCCTCTGGTAGCTAAATCCCTAGCTAGTAACAGGGTCGTCTCTTTGCAATCTATTCTCTGTTCCCGGTCGTGAAACTGAAGGCGTAAATGTCATGGCCGCAGTAGGAACTGCTGCCGCCGTGCTAAACTCTGCTGGGGCTAGCGACGTAGCAGAACTCCCCGAAAGAAGCACCAGCCCCGGTGATGATTGGGCCTGTGCCCTCGTAATCCTCAGATTTACTCGCACTCCGCCGCTTTGCCCTTCGGGCGGGTTTTACGCGAGGCATAACGGTAAGGAAAAGAAATACGTTAGAGGAGTTCAACTTATAACACGGCTCTAAGCACGATCTCGGAGTGAGAAGAATGGAAACCAATCCTAAATATCCTGCAGCCTCCTGATTATAGGTGTGGTGCACAACACGCCGATAATCAAGACTCTACTAGATACGGTCTGTAGACACTTTCCGAGGATTAACTGCTCTGATACCACTTTTGTCACGACCCGAACCCGGGCCCGTGACTGGTGCCTTACCCCGGGCACCCAAGTAGCCATACATCAGAGTAATCAGCGGACTATAAAACCAGACATGAATAAAGCGAAGTGTAAAACACTTATCTGAGAAAAGTTGCCTTTCGCATATATATAAATAACCACTTTTTCAACATGAATGCTTTAATCCTTTTACAAACCCCGCCCACAACAAGATTACTGCACCTCTAAGAAATGATACGACAACAATGGCGGACAGGGCCCGCCATACCACGAATGTAAACACCTACAACAACAGGGACTATACCATCGATAAGCCTCCGAGAAACGGAGCTTTCCCAAGCCAATCGTGACCCTAAGAGCGAGGATCAATGATCGTGTACTTTACCGCGGCATGAACGCACTTCGGGCGAGGTCGATAACAGTGCAGAGTATGTGAAATCAATATAAATATCAGAAATGAAATCATAGTAGTCTATACAAAGCAGAGACATGTATGATAACCAAACTACAGCTCATAATAAATAAGCCATGTCAAGTCGTGACTCACGCCTCAAGTCATCACTGTGCGCGTGGAATACCTTCCTCACCGCCATAGCTTTATGATATACAAGCACCAAGGAATACACATGAACATCGTCCCACCTGTGTCCTAATAAAACGAAGACAGTAAGTACGAAGGCATAGCCGACTACTAACACCCACGCACTAACAAGGTCATAAGGCGTGTCATGATATCCGTCTGCACTCCACATGATAAAAGCTGGTCGCTCGCCCGCAGTATCAAATGTGCGCGTCTAGCCCTGGAACTCTCCGCAGCTCCGCATAGGCCAGTCAGATAGGCCCGCATGAGGTATAACCCCGCATCGAGGGTAGCTACTCCCCGGCATCGTCCTGGACTCGCAGTCCGCATGGCCACAAGGACCGCATGACCACAAGGGCCGCACACTAACCTGGAGCTCCCGTAGCTCCGCATGGATCCCCTGGACCCGCATGAGGTATTCTCGAATCATGGTCCCGCATCACCGAGTCTACCCCGACGGAGGGCGCCAACCTCCTGACACAAGTCAAGGTGAGTGGTATAATACCAACATAACTACCGATAGTCAAACAACTTTAAGCGCAAATGAGGAACACCCCTTTACACTAACATCACAAGATACTAACACACGTAGCATCCTAACATGTTTACTTTATCAAATCAACAAGAAAGTATTACAAGGCTATCACAAACCAATACAATCAAGTTATTCACACAAGGTACTTTCTACTAACAAGTTCGGGTATCTATCCCCAAAGTACTTCACACATTAAATCTTTAAAAGATCTGTTTCTTTCACATAAGTCACACAATACCCGTAGTATTAAAATAGAGTGACTATCTTTTTAAGTAAACCAAAACACTTCCTTTTGTAAAATCAAGTACTCATTACTCACGAATGAGGTTTCACACAAAATTGTATTAATTTATTTAAGTCAAGTCTCTTATCTTTTAAGATCAAGTCTCTTAACTTCTAAAATTAATAAACCATTCTTTTATCACTCTTAAGTCGTTATACCTAACTTCCCATAAAGCTAGTATAACTCTTAAGCTTTTAAAACCAAGTATTACTCTTCTTTCCAAAAGGATTCTTAATTCTTTTGAAATATTTCAAGATTCATATTATTCAGCTTAAGTCAAAAGACATTTCCGCACAACTACGTCGATTAACCCACGACGCCTACCGTACTATATATATATTCTTTTAAAATATCATGCTCAAGAGGATAGGAAGAATCACATACTTCGCGACGATTATCGACAATTAGCAAAAAGCTCCATAGTACTATACTCCTGCTAGCCTTTTCCACCCTTCAAGTAGAATACGCTACTCGTAGTACTTCAACCTCGAATCAATTCTCTTAATATCTGCTCGCTGGAGTCGTGTCTTTGCAACAATTTTCCTACGGTTTCGCTCCAAAACCCATCGCCAATTCTCTTTTTCCCAAAATGAAACCAAAGTTTCAAAATGTTTGTTGAAATGTTGCTTCTTCTATGTCAACGAATTAAGAATCAATTCCCAAGCCTATACAAATAGCACCCCACCCTTAATGACTACTTCTCTTCTCTAAGTGGAAGTATTATCGCAATGTAGAATATTTTGGTTGTTCATGTAATTTTACCAAAGTAGTTCAATGCTATAAGAATGTTTTTAGCTTCCTCCAATTCAATTTCATGGATATAAAATGGTTTCTGCATTTGTAAGAGTTTATGCTTAGCCAAACATGGGGGCTGGTACGTTTTTGACAAGAGAAATTACTATGCTAAATGAAATCTCATATGACCTGCTTACTTATTTGATTGTGGAGCCTACATAATCATCATTTGATTTAAGAAAAGCCTCGCTATGTTAAGTTACGATACATACACATGTAAGAGTCACATATTTGTAAATTCTAGTAGTGCCATGTGTACTCCTCAACTTAATTCTCAACGCTAAAGTTGTTGCTCACGTCTTGTTCTCCAATTTGATTCCCAAAGTTGAAATTGCTACCAACGTTTCTTATCTCAAAAATGAATCTCAAAAGTTCAGAAACTTTTCATCCTATAATCTTTTTTTTTATCAAATATATCTAATAACATAAAATATGGTTATCTTGTAACCACAAATTTCAGCCTTCTCATAGTATATGTATACACGTGTAGGACTACTAGACCAAGGGTTTGGTCTAACTTAATTGATTGGACCCCACCTAAATAGTAAAACAACTAACATATTTATAAACTGGTCAAAAGTTGTGGACATAATGGACATATAGACCTTATCATTACCTCCTCTGTGAAATGGTACTAATATATAACTTAGCTATTAGGAAACATCCCTCAATATCAAACGTACACACATGCCTCTAAAGTTGTCCCCCCCTCCATTAATCAATCTCCGCAATAATCAATTATACCCTCAATTAATTCTAGATCTCATTTTATTTAAATCCTAAAAATTCATAAAACATTCGTATACTCGATGTCATAATTCTATTAAAATCCAAGAAGTCCAAATACCAAATCTGGGAATCTAATTCCCATTAACGAACCTTTTTCCTTCACAAAATTCGGAATCTTTTCCGTCGAAAAATCACATCTTTCTTCCTTTCCAATATTAATGTCGTATTCTTGTACATACGTCCTCACATTCATACCCTGGAACTACGGGGTGTAATAAGGCATTAACCTTCTCAGGCGACCCAACAATTGGTACCGGGCTGCATGCGATCACTGAAGTTGTCGTACATTCGAACTCTTTACTACATTTCGACATCGCTTCAGATTCAAAACTCGGGTTACTATCCCTAACGTGGTCATCATTAATCGGGAACACTGATGGATCTTCGATACTTCCGAACATAACAATACGAAGACCGGACGTCTTGCCTCCTAAGTCGGACGACAATCGCTAACATATAGGCAACCCGCCTATTCTTCACATGAACTCGTGCGGCCCAAAGTAACTCGCTAAGTTCCTCTGTTTCCAAAACTCGTCACACCCAAACCGGTGGTACCTTCAAGAAGACCGACCACAACTCAACTCTAAGCCGCCGATTATCCGCACGATTTCTCCGAGCCGCGTAACCTCTTCTAGACAAGCTTTACTCTATCCACAAACACCGGAACAAGCCTGAACCAACTATTTGAATCTTGCCAACATCGAACCAATCGACCGGCAACTTACACTTCCGCCCCTACAAGGCCTCATAAGGCGACATTCGAAAACTGAAATGGTAGCTTAAACACTCCCTCCACAGGAGACAACAATCCCCACCACTACCTCTGAAATACACACACTGGCCCGAGGGCGAATGCGATTCTGAGACTCACCTGAGTTCTTAACCCTGCTTGGTAAAACTTCCAGAAACCAAAAACAGTCGTACCCTGGGCTCCACTGTCTGCCATAAGGTGAAGGTAGGCACCTCGTGCAGCCTTACAACCTTTCTGATATATCATCTCGCATAACCCTCTGCCGAGTAAACGGTCTTTGCTAGAAGACAAGACGGCTGACCTCCTCGGCGACCATGGTCGAATGCATCCACGAATTCGTACGTTGGTTAACTAAACTTGGGCCTAACACCCTCGTGGCCCTACCACAAGGCGGGACCGCCACAAACTGACCCCACCACCATACATGCCGCGGGTTGACCCGCAACGTGGCCTCAACCCGACCCGGCAACGCGCAAAACGCTAGCTCCCTGAAGGAAAACTCTCACTAATCACGTTACGAAAACCTAGCGGTCTTCTTAGCTCAACTACCCTCTTTCATTCCACACTACTCAGGGACTAATCCCACAAACATAAACTCACGTGAACTATCACTCCTAATAATGGTCAAACATAAACAATACATCTTTTACTCGAGATGGCCTTACCTCTAAGGTCTCTACGTATAACACTCTAGGCTCACACCTTCTCTATCCCCCACATCTTACTTGGTTAACTAACCAAGATTTCTAATCACCATTTACACAATGCTATCGTAATATAACACTTAAGGTATACTCACCTTATCACACATACTAAACCCAGAGGGTTAAAGATCTATCTGTATCTCTTCACTCCCCTTAGTCGTCTAATCAAACCGCCTGCAGGCGCATAGCTAAGGAAGATGACGAACTACCCACCGATCTGAAGGCTAAGTCCTCCCGCAAGACACTCTTTCGACATCGCACACGACGGTCATAGGTACAATAAGTACCAACTAAAAGACCACATTCCACGATGACGCCGCTGCCTTGTGAACACCGAGAAAAAGCTCAATCGGATGGGCCGAACCTTCGTGTGATGGTGAACCGGAAGCTCTGGAGCTCTGACTAACTTCTGCATACCCCGAACGTCCTGAACCCTGTGGAGGACCTTTCTGTACTGGTGGATGCGCATAATCTAATCTGCTGGTGAGGCGACTCGCCTCGAAAGTTACTAAAGGACCTTGCTGCCTCGCCTCTTCTCATCGCCCGTTAACGCCGATCTCTACGTTTCTTGGCCTGCTGCGCATAAGCCCGTACACAGGCCATGCTCAAGCCCAACTGAAGAATTACTCTTGCACAACCTTCTCGTTGATATTCATCAAGACTCGCGGTACATCGGTATACTCTCTGGTAGTCAAATCCATAGTTATTAACAGGGTCGCCTCCTTGAAATCTATATTCTCTCTGGTCGTGGGCGAAGGTTCAAACATCATGGCCGCAGAGGGAATCGCCGCCGTGCTAAACTCTGCTGGGCTAATGACGTGCAGAACTCCCGAATGAAGCACCACCCAAGGTGATAATTGGGCTGTGCCCACGTAACCCTCAGACTTTACTCGCGCCTCACTCGCCTTGTCCTCCGGCTCGAGTTGCCATGCGGAGGCATAGCGGTAAGGAAAGAAATACGTTAGAGGTCCAACTTACAACACAGCTCTAAGGCACGATCTCGAGTGAGAAGAAATAGAAACCAATCCTAAATATCCTATAGCCTCTCGATTATTGGTGTGGTGCACACCACACCGATAATCAAGACTCTACGGGATACGGTCTGTAGACACTTTCCGAGGATTAACTGCTCTGATACCACTTTTGTCATGACCGAATCGGGCGTGGTCGTGCCTTACCGGGCACCCTAGTGATACAACATCGAGTAATCGGTGAACATAAAACACATACATGAAACAAATGAAGTACAAAGCGATGTCTGAGAAAACTTGCCTTTGGCATATATATAAATAACAACTCCTACAAATGAACAGTTTAATCCTTTTTACAACCTCGCCACAACAAGATTACATGCACTTCTGAAATGATACGACAACAATGGCGGGACGTGGCCCGCCATACCACGAATGTAAATACCTACAACGAGGACTATACGAATAAGCCTCGAGAAACGGAGCTTTCCCAAACGCCGAACGTGACCCTAAGAGCGAGGATCAACGATCGTGTACCTTTACTGCGGCATGAACGCGCAGCCCGAAGGAGGTCGATAACAGTACCAAGTATGTGAAACGAAAATAACATCGTAAATGAAATCATAGTAGTCTATATAAAGCAGAGACATGTATGATAACAAACTACAATTCACAATAAATAAGTAGTCATGTCAAGTCGTGACTCACGCCTCAAAGTTATCACAATAAAACCGTGCGGGGCAAATGCGAAGGCATAGCCGACTACTAAGACCCACGATACCAAAAATACCACAAATCGTATCCGAGGTCTTTCTGATCGCACTACATGATCGAAGATGGCCACTCGCCAATATCAATGTGCGCGTCTATCCTCGAACTCTCGCAGCTCCGCATAGGTCACCCATGCACCCGCGAGGTATTCCTTGAATCATGGTCCTGCATCGCGAGGTATACCGCGTCGAAGGCGGCTAACCTCGGTATCCGCTAGGCTCCCGCAGCCCGCATAGTCTCAAAAGACCGCATAGTCTCAACAGACCGCATAGAATCCCCGCATCGGGCTAAACACCCGAATGATCAATCTCGAGCTACCATACTCGCGTAGTCACAAGGATCGCATAGGCCGTATGGACTCAGACGCGGTGGCAAGCCCTCGGTATAATAAGTCGAGGGTATGTGATACAATAACGATAACGGGCTTAACGTTTGACAACGTAAGCACAACAAGAGTGACCCCCTTACACAATAATCACAAGATACTAACACACGTAGCATCCTAACATGCTTACTTATCAAATCAACAAGAAAGTATTACAAGGCTATCACAAACCAATACAATCAAGTTATTCACACAAGGTACTTTCTACTAACAAGTTCGGGTACCTATCCCCAAAGTACTTCATACATTAAATCTTTAAAAGATACGTTACTTCACAAAAACCACACAATACCTGTAGTATATGAAAATAGAGTGATTATCTTTTTAAAGTAAATCAATTACTTCTCTTTGTAAAATCAAGTAGCAACATTCTTTTCCAATGTTCAAGTTTGCCTAATTTCCAATGTTCAAGTTTCTCATTTTAGAAAGGTTTCGTAGTTCATAGTCTTATTCATTTAAGAATATAATTCTCCTTTAAACAATCTGAGAAACATAAGCCTTATAAGTGAGTAGGATATTCTTGTTTATAACAATCTTATTACAGCAACCATGATCTAGGAATTATCATTTTGTCTCATCTTACATGCTTCTTAAGATGGAAGTTTCTCTTGGTTTTAATAATACTTAATTATTAAAACATTTCCTTTTATTAACGCAGATGGTTTGTCGATACACATTCGATTTCCAAAATCAAGAAACATTCTTAAGCGTTATACCTAACTTTCCATAAGGCTAGTATAACTCTTAAGTTTTCAAAAAAAATCAAGTATTACCTCTTCTTTCAAAATGATTCAAAAATCTTTTGAAATACTTCAAGTTCTATAGTTCAAATCAGTTACCTTTTAAAAACCACAAGTATTTTCTTACCAACATAAAGTTGTTATAACCAACTTCCCATAAAGCCGTTATAACACTTTATGTTTTAAACCAATCAAATACATTTAGCACGTATCGCTCACCGTACTACATAGTTCACACATATCATGCTAGAAGAGATAGGAAGAGGTTCACATACCTCGCGACGAGTATCGACTAATAGCAAAACGCTCAAGTACTTCCAACCGCTACTCCTTTGCCAAGCGGTCGCGCCACACGTAGTACTTCAACCTATAAGGCCACGCGCCATTAACATTTAGATCCCTTCAGAAACATTCTACGTAAAATTCGCGACTCTCCCGCAACAACAGAAATCTCCTCTCTCTATCGGGCCGCTACCAAGCCAACCAGGGGTTATACGCTTAATCCGGACGTGCACAATTCTACCTCACGTAAAAGCTACACAAGTTCATCAGAATACAGTCTATGTAAATACAATTCAAGATTTTCTTTCGAAAAGTTTCTTATTATTCGTGCTTAAGTCAAAAGACATTGCCGATAACAACGTTCAGTTCTATATATAGTATACTTCAACTATATAGTCTAACAATCATGTAATCTCCAATTACAATAGAGGGACAAGATATTTACCTCGATAAGCCCATAATTATCCGAGTTTAAATGTCGATCCTGAGCAAGGTTTAGCTCCTACTCCGCGCTCCGACCCGCTCCAAACAACCCTTAGAAGTTCTATCCAACTTCTACTTATAACTTCAACTACGGGTGAAGATTTACTTAGGGTTTCGGTTTTGTGACTGAAGGGAAGTATAATAGTATTTCTGGGCTTTGTAAAGGTATAACCTTAGAATACTACAAGGTATATGGCTAAGGTAATTTGGGCATTATAACAATACTTTTGAGAGTATTTCTAACAAGAGAGGGGGCATTATACGAAACAACTAGGCTAGGGGGGGGGGAGTACCCCACGACCACACTACTAGGAGGGGGGGAGGGCTCTCGGCCAAGGGGGAGGGGGATGGTGTTGGACGAGAACACTACTAAGAGAGGGGGAGGATTTTTAACACTTAGAGATTTGTAGAATGGATGAAGAAGTCATCAAAGAGGGGGGTATTTATAGGTCTAGCAAAGGCCAACCAATGGCCAAGATCTTGCCAAGTGCAAGGCAAGTGTAGGGCCAAGATCTTGCCAAGTGCACCTTATCCATCTACCACAAAATATCCTACCAACCCCTTGACCAAACAATGGCCATTCGTCCACCCCTTTACCGCCCCAAACGTGCTCCAATGAGAGGTGCCAAGTGGCGCCTCTTGTTGGTCCAAAATGTTTCTCTCGGAAAAATCCGCAAAAATTAAAAATGACATAGCCGGAATTTTCCTACGAAAGTCGTGAAAACGTTTCGTCGAAAATGACTCTAAACGGGTGTTGTGAACAAAATAATTTTCGCCAAGCCAACTTTAAACTTCAAATTTTTCTACGCACGCCCCACGCATACTTACCAAAATACGGTATAACACCTTGTGGCCTCTATAGGTGAAGTACTACGACGGCGTGATCTACTTGGCTTAGGAGTGGCGACGGTTTGAGGTACTTGGAGCATTTTGCTATTAGTCGATAATCGTCGCGAGGTATATGAACCTCTTCCTATCTGTTCTAGCATGATATGTGTATAACTATGTAGTACGGTAGACGTCAGTGTTTAATGTATTTGATTGGTTTGAAACATAAAGTGTTATAACGCTTTATGGGAAGTTCGTTATAACACTTTATGTAGGTAAGAAAATGCTTTGTGGTTTCAAAGGATAAATCGATTTGACTTATAACGGATTTGATGTGTAGTAACAAAGACTTGAAGTGTTTCAAAAAGACCTTTTGAAAGAAGAGTAATACTTGGCTTTGAAAACATAAGAGTTGTACTAGCTTTATGGGAAGTTAGGTATAACGCCTTAAGAGTGATAAAAGAATGGTTTCTTGATTTTTAGAAGATAAGAGACTTGACTTAATGGTATTGATATGAATTTTGTTAAAAGTGTGAAACCTCATTCGTGAGTAATGAGTACTTGGTTTTAAAAGGAATAATGTTTCATCGATTTCGAAATCGAATGAGTATCGACAAAACCATCGCAGTTAATAAAGGAAAATGTATTGAATAATGAAGTATGGTATTAAAACCAAGAGAAACCTCCATCTGCATAAAGCTAAGATGAGACAAAATTATATTACATTTCCTAGATCATGGTCGCTTAATAAGATTGATTATAAAAAATAATAACCTACTCACATATAAGACATATTTTCTCAAAAAGTTTAAAGGAGAATTATGTTTTAAATGATTAAAACTATGAACTACTAAACCTTTTCTAAATTTATAAAATTGAGCATTTGATATTAGTCAAACTTGAACGCTTGGAAAATAAGGTTGTTACTTGATTTTACAAAGGAAAGCATTTTGGTTTACTTAACAATGTTAGTCACTCTATTTTTATACTACGGTGTCGGGTGACCTTTGTAAAAGAAATGGATCTTTAAAAGGAATTTAACGTCACGTAATTTTTAGGTTAAAACCGACTTTGGCATAAAATGAAAGTATTTTGAGTTGTGTATAACTTGCCTATGCTTGTTGTTGTGAAGCTTGCCTATGCTTGTTGTTGTGAAGCTTGCCTATGCTTGTTGTTGTGAAACTTGCCTATGCTTGTTGTGATAGCCTTTGTTGTATTCACTCCGCGTCTCGAGGGCTTGATTTGTTATGAACGATTCTACACCGAGTCCCACGAGATGGGCAGGGACACGTATTTCATCTGATTATACACCGAGTCCCACGAGATGGGCAGGGACACGTATTTCATCTGATTATACACCGAGTCCCACGAGATGGGCAGGGACACGTATTCCATCTGATTATACACCGAGTCCCACGAGATGGCAGGACACGATTTCATCCGATTATACACCGAGTCCCACGAGATGGGCAGGACACGTATTTCATCCGATTGTAAACCTAGTCCCACGGATGGGCCGA
Source organism: Przewalskia tangutica (assembly GCA_029844215.1). Lineage (NCBI taxonomy): Eukaryota > Viridiplantae > Streptophyta > Magnoliopsida > Solanales > Solanaceae > Przewalskia > Przewalskia tangutica. The sequence goes on along the minus strand of CM056720.1, from coordinate 24,512,729 downwards.
CACGATTTCATCCGTTATCATACATGTCTCCTGCTTTATATAGACTATTATGATTTCATTTACAGTCTTTTACAGTTTCACATACTTGGTACCTGTTAATCTGACCTCCTTCGGGGGGCTGCGTTCATGCCGCAGGTGGAAGTACATCGGTTGTGGATCCTCGCTCATAGGATCACAGTTCAGCGCGTCGGGAAGCCCCATTTCTTCGGAGGCTTATCTTTTGGTATGTTACCCTGAGTCTGTAGATTCTTATACATTCAGGGGTATGGCGGGGCCCTGTCCCGTCATAGCTGTTGTAAAAATCTTAGAGGTCTGTAGCACTGTTGTGGGCAGGGTTTGTCAAAAGGTTCGGGTATTTATGTATATATGATGAAGGCAATCGCTTTGGCCGCTGTTTATTTATCTTGTCTCTTAATTCATGTTCATGTTTTTATTTCCGCTGATTTTCTCTGATGTTGTATCACTAGGGTGCCCGGGGTAAGGCACCAGTCACGGGCCCGGGTTCGGGTCGTGACATCCCCTAACTTCTTACTATTCTTGTTCATATACACTCTCATTTTAGTTTACCTAAGGCACTATCATGTCTTTTATAAAAATCCGGGAATTTAACCCAAAGTACTACGTACTTCTATGCTTTTAAAATGACTCATTTCATTATAAAACTTCCGAGATACTAATAGTCGTAGTATCAAGTGACAATTTCTTTTCAAGACAAGTCACAATACTTTTAGAAATAAAATATGGCTTCTAAATCAAGTGACTCGTGTCTTATAAAACCTTAGGCAATTGATGCCTTAAAATCGAATTGCCTTCCATTAAATCAAGTCATTTATCTTTCCATAAAGTCAATATAACCAACTCCCCATAAAGTCGTTATATTCACTTTATACCTTAGTCATGTACAATTTCCTATCCAAGGGACTTATACGTTTAAAACGACACAAGTATTACATACTTTAAAATTCTTCAAGTCCCTTATCTTTAACAAGACTTAAGACATCTTTAATATTCTCAAAGAAGTGAGTTAAATCTCCTAACTCACCCGACTTGGCATTTCGTAAAACAAGTAAAGAATGTCAATGTTATACCCCGTAGTTCCAGGGTATGTATACGAGGACGTACGTACGAGAATACGACATTGAAATTGGAAAGGAAGAAAGAGGTGATTTTTCCACGGAAAAGTTTCCGGTTTTTGTGAAGGAAAAAGGTTCGTTAATGGGAATTGGATTCTCAGATTTGGTATTCGGACTTCTTGGAATATTAGAGAATTATGGAATTTTATTTTCGGAAATGGTCACGTGGGGCCCACGGGGGAAATTTACGGTTTTTGTGGGGCCCACTTTGTTTTCGAGATTTTGGCCATTGTGGATATTTCCGGAAGATGAAATATTTTGGACGAGTAGGTGGGCGACACGTGTCACCCCCCCCCTAGTTGGCTTGGACGAATTCCACCAGACACAACACCGTTTAAGTCGCTTTTTAAACGTTTTACACAACTCGCGTAGGATAAATTCCGGCTATGTCATTTCTAATTTTTGCGGATTTTTCCGAGAGACGCAACACGTTGGACCAACGAGAGGGCGACACTTGTCACCCTCTCATTGGTGGATGTCACACGACAATAGGGCCGATTGGGTTGGCTTGTTTTGTCTTGGAGTTGGTAGGATATTTTGTGTGCAAGTTGGCCAAGGACACTTGCCTAAATCCTCACCCTACACTTGCCTTGCACTTGGCATAATCTTGGCCATTGGTTGGCCATCCCTTGACCTATAAATACCCCCCCTTGTTGAAGAGTTATTTCATCCTAAATTGAGCAATCTTTCTAAGTCTCAAATCCCTCCCTCTCCCTCTTATTTTTTTCGTCCAAACACACCCCTCCCCTTTGAGAAGCCCTAGCCGTGAGCAACCCCCTCTAAAGCTAGCTGCTAGCCAAACACTACCCCCTCCTTGGTAGAAAAGTTGTCCTCTAGTATTGTTATAATGCCCAAATTACCCTAGCCCAAATCCCTTAGTCCTTAGAAGTTGTGAAGAACTTCTAAGATTTTCGAGCTACTGGAGCGCACAACTTGGAGCTAAACCTTGCTCAGCGCGACTTTTATCTAGGATATTATTGGGCTTACCGAGGTAAATAACCTTATCCTCCTTTTGTAATTAGAGTATATATAATGTAAAAGTATAGGAATAAGTATTAAATACTTAGAAGGATATCAGAATAGAATTGAATCATATCACGAGAAGGGTTTAAAAGATGAATAATAGAATCAGATTACCTAGACTGTTTTCACAGAGATTTGAGTAGCTCACCTGCAGGGAAGTGCTGCCAAATGTCCATAGAATAACGAACCCTCTGCTAGAGCTTTGTACAAGATCTGATCCGGCGTTGATAGACGTATTTGACTGTTATAGGTCGATACTCTGCGCGCGACATATTCAACTTGGCAGGTGGTTTTTGCCGAGAAGGTATGTGATTCTCCCTATCCTCTTGAGCATGATATTTTAAAGAATATGTATATAGTACGGTAGACGTACGTGTGTTAACTGAATAATAATTACGGCAATGTCTTCGGACTTAAGCCTGAATAATAATTACGGCAATGTCTTCGGACTTAAGCCTGAATAATAATTATCTGAAGTAGTTCAAAAGAATTAAGAAACTTTTTCTGAAAGAAGAGTAACACTTGGTTTTAAAAGCTTAAGAGTTATACTAGCTTTATGGGAAGTTAGGTATAACGGCTTAAGAGTGATAAAAAGAACGATTTATTGATTTAAGGAAATAAGAGACTTGACTTATTATACTAATATGAATTTTGTTAAAAAGTGTGAAACCTCATTAGTGAGTAAATAGTATTTTTGGTTTTCAAAAGGAATGATGTTTTACCGATCAGAATAAATGTCGAACAAACCACAGCAGCGCTAATAAAGGGAATTATTTTGACTAATAAAGTATTATTAAAACCAAGAGAAACTTCCATCCGCATGGAGCTAAGATGAGACAAAATGGTATTACATTTACTAGATCATGGCTGCTGTAATAAAGATTGTTACGAATAATAATAACCTACTCACACTTAGGGTATATGTTTCTCAAATTGTTTTAAAGGATTAAAACTATGAACTACGGAACCTTTCGAAAATGAGAAACTTGAGTAATTGAAACTAGGCAAACTTGAACGTTAGGAAAAGAATGTTGTTACTTGATTTTACAAAGAGAAGTGTTTTGATTTACTTCAAAAGGAAATTACTCTATTTTTTTATACTACGGGTATTGTGTGACTTTTGTGAAAGAAACGGATCTTTTAAAAGAGTAATACATAAAGTACTTTGGGGCTAAAAACCCGAACTTGTTAGCATAATGTAGAAAGTACCTTGTGTGAATAACTTGATTGTATTGATTTGTGATAGTCTTGTAATACTTTCTTGTTGACTTGATAAGTAAACATATTAGGATGCTACGTGAGTTAGTATCTTGTGATGTTTGTATAGAGGGGTTTTCCCTTATTGTGCTTAGGTTGTTTAACGATAAAACTGTCATGTTGATATTATATCACTCATGATTCCGGGGGTTAAGCTGCCCTCCGATGCGGGGTAGACTCAGGCGGGTCTAGTGACCTATGATTCGAGAATACCTTATGCAGGTCTGTATGGCCTATCTTGAGCTACGAGAGTTCCGTGTTAGTACGCGCCCTTGTGGTCATGCGGTCTTTGTGGCGCTACGCGACGGCGAGTCCAGGACGCCGGGAGTAGCTACCGATGCGGGAATACCTCACGCGGCCATTGGAGTGGCCCATGCTGAGCTACGGAAAGTTACAGGGCTAGACGCGCACATTAGATATCGCGCGAGTGGCCGCCTTTGATCATGTGACGGTGCAGACAGATCTCATGATACGCTTCACGACCTTGTTGCATCGGGGTTTTAGTAGTCGGCTATGCCCTCGCATTTACCACCGCACGGTTTTATGATGACTTTGAGGCGTGAGTCACGACTTGACATGATCGCTTATTTCTTGTGAATCGTAGTTTTGGTTATCATACATGTCTCCCGCTTTTGGCCACATACTGTACTGTTGTCGACTCTCGCCCGGCTGCGTTCATGCCGCAGTAAAGGTACTCCCACCGTTGATCCCCGCTCTTAGGATCACCGTTTGGCGTTAGGAAAGCTCCGTTTCTCGGAAGCTTAGCATTTTGGTATGGTCCCTGTCGTTGTAGATATTTGTATTCAGGGTATGGCGGGGCCCCGCCCCGCCATTGTTGTTTTAAACTCTTAGAGGTCCGTGAACTGTTGTAAGGTTGGGATGAATCGCTCATTTTGGGGTACTTATATACATGTATGCCGAAAGGCAACTTTTTCCCAGAAACTGTGTCTTATTTATACTGTTTCATATTTTGGTTGTTTTATTTTCCGCTGATTTCTCTGATGTATGACTACTTGGGTGCCCGGGTAAGGCACCAGTCACGGGCCCCGGAACGGGTCGTGACAGTCAAAGTCTTGTACGTCTACCGTACTATATACGTGAAACTAGTCATGCTCAAAGGATAGGAAAAGTTCTACATACCTCGTCGGGTCAAACCACTTGCCAAGTACAAAGTCCCGCCCGTAGTACGTCAACCTATAATATTCACGATACGTCTATTAAAGCCTTACTTCAATCGTAGAATATTATAAGTGTTAAGTCTCTAAATCCTACGGAAAATCGGACAGCACCTCCTTTGTATTTACTCACTTTGCCACCTCTTTCAAGGCCGAAAATACAATAACCAAACAGCCCCAATTGGCTCACAATTAAAAAGAAGGTAATCCAATGCAAATGACTAACTAAACAGCCCCAATTGGCTCACAAATATATAGAAGGTAGTCCAAAATCGGCCATCTTGAGTTCAACAATACCAATTCTATCAAATTTCCATTTCAATCCAAATTGGTAGCATAAAATGATATCAAGTCGCATTTGGTTATAACTACCATAATCTTCAAGTCAATAACATGCGACGATTCTAACAACGATTAAATTGTAATTCAACTTAGTAATGGATTACATTACATTTCGGATTTCCAAGACTATAATCAATCCATAATCTTTATAACTTCAATATAACAATTTCATGCTCGCAACATACAAAGCTAACAATAACAATATAAGTAATCTTGTAATACTTTCAAAGAACAAGATTATACCTCAACGATTCTTAATCCAACTCCAATCCAGTCGCTTCCTAGTAGTTTAGAGCCTCCAAGACACCTCAATCCGCTTGTTGAGACCCTTAGAACAATACCAACAATTATCCTTCAAAACTCCAAGCAAAACCTAGAAAGACCCTTTAGGTTTTCGTTTGACTAACCCAAAACAATCTTTTCCAAGATTTTTCTATTGAGATATGCTTACACTACCCTCAAGAACCTTGGTTTAAAGTGTGGAATCAAATGGACAAGGAACGAAAATTTTTCTTTCTTTTTCTTAGTGAACCCGTGAGCTTGCCCTATGTTCATCCAAATTTTGTGTAAAATTTTCTAAGTGTTAAGACATCTCTTGCTACTAGTATTAAATAGAGAATTGGATGGTCAAGATAATTACAAATGTGAGGCTTGGATTGTCTTACAAAGATCAAGACTTATTGACCTTTTGACTAGTCAACTTTCTCATGCTACACATGTTGCAAGACTAAGGTCCAATGACCCTCTTGCCCTTGCATATTTCGACCAAGGCATCACATAAGGGGGGGTGACACGTGTCGCCCTCCCATTCGACACGACACCTACGTTTTCCGACAATTTCATAATTTCCAATAAATTTTTACAAGTCTCAAATCCTTAACATTTGTGAGTTCTTACTTACGTTCTTAAAACATGTCCTGCAATTACGGGGTGTAACACTTACAATACCCTTAGGGACCTTGGGTTAAAGTCTTGTGGCTAATGGACAAAAATTACAAAATATTTGTGTGGATAAGGTGCTAAACTCGAGAGCACATTCAAGCACAAGAAGAAGGTCTCAAATTTTTCTAAGTGTTGTGAGCTAAGTCTTGCTACTTAGGATGATATATAACACATTGGAGGGTCTAGATTACAACACATGGTAAGTTTGGATGAAAGGGATCAAGCCAAGTGGCTCTTGACTTAGTCAACAATGTCAAGCTCAAGCTTAGCAAGACTTTCTCATCTTTACAATGGTCAAATGACCCTTTTGCCCTTGCATCAATTTCGACCAAGCCATGTGGGGGGGGGGGGGGTGTGCCACGTGTCGCCCTCCCATTCATCCATAAAATTCTGTAACCCTCGTGGGCCCCACAAAACGTAAAATTCCTCGGGTGGGCCCCACATGACCAAATCCGTAAAAATAAATTTCCATAATGATAATAAGTTCCATACTCTTCAAATAATGCATTTTGAGAATCCAAATTCTCATCAACGAACATTTTTCCTTTCCGACGTTCGGAAGATTTTCCGTCGGAAAAACAATTCTTCCTTTCGTACCAATTTCAAGTCTTGAGTTCCTTACGTACATTCTCTTAAACATGACCTGGATTTACGGGGCGTAACACTATGCGGGTGAAATAGTCCCAGGAGTAGGATTGCTTAATGATACTACGGGTGGGTGGCCCTACTTTGATCATGAGCCTCCTATTTTAATGCAGTAAAGTATACTCTTGTTTGCTCTCATTGTTAGTAAGGCACAGTGTACTGTTATTTGAGTTATCATACATATCTCTAGCTTTATTTCTAGACTTTATGATTTCATTTCAGTACTTTCAGTTTTACATACTTGGTACATTTGTCAGATCGACTTCTTCCTCGGGCGTTCATTCCACAGGTAGGTGTAAGCAGGTGGTGGATCCTCATTCTTAGGATCACTGATCAGGTGTCAGAAGCTCCATTTCTCCAGAGGCTTGTCTTTTGGTACGGTTTTCCTGATGTTGTAGATTTATGTACATTCAGGGGTATGACGGGGTCATGTCCCATCACAGTTGTTATTCTTAGAGGTCTGTAGTCATGTCTTGTGGATTGGGTTGTAAAAACAAAGATGTAACCGTTTTTATTTTGGGTTATGTATATTTTTCGGAAGGTGGCCTTATCGGCTAGCCTGTTGATATTTACTGTTTAAGTATTTTATGAGTTTTGTATGTTCGGCTGCTATTCTCTGATGTATACCTGTAAGGGGTGCCCAGGTAGGGCACCAGTCGCGGGCCCGGGGTCGGTTCGTGACACTTTCATATATTAATGTTATAATCATGTGATATAGTACTAGTCCATAACCTTCATCATACTTCTTAAGTCCTAAATTATTTCGGGACCACATCCTTTTATATACTTAGCTTCTTTATTTTCATACGTGAATATAACCAAAATTCTTCGGGTCTTGGATCTACTTGCATACATTTAGTTGCTCAAACCATCATCCGAAAGTATAAGATGTTACATTTTCCCCCCCCTTAGAAATATTCTTCCTAGAATGTTGGGGTGACCAATCTAATTCATGTCACATATTTAGAAAACGCGTCCACCACTTCACGTGCCATATAATATAACATTTATCCTTATGTCAGACCTCACACAGTCATCAAGTATTAATGATAATAGTCTGAAATAGAACTCGCCTTATGCTTCTCTCAAAACCTCGGCGTTGATCTGAAATAGGTAAGGATATTTGTGCTTCATCTCCTCTTCCGCATCCCACGTTATTTCTTCTACATTCTTGTTTATTCATAGAACTTTCATGGAGGCTATGTATTTAGTCTTAAACTTGCGGACATGACGATCTAATATAGCAATAGGAACTTATTCATATGATTAGTCCTTTGTAACCTTCACTTCGTTAATCGGTTCAATCCGAGAAAGATCCCCAATACACGCTCTTAACATAGAAACATGGAAAAAATGAATGAACAAACTCCAACTACGAATACAAGTCCAATTCGTAAGCTATTGATCGATTCATTGAATTATACGATATGGCCCAAGTAATTCTGATTCGCCTACTTCGAACCATCCGATAGGAGATCTACATTTCCATCCATACAAAGCTTCATATGGAGCCATTTTAATCCTAGCATGATAAATGTTGTTGTACACAAATTCAATAAGGGATAGATGATCATCCCAACTTCCCTTGAAGTCTAATATGTAAGCTCGTAGTATGTCCTCGAGTATTTTAATCGTACGCTCGGCCTGCCCGTCTGTCTGAGGGTGGAAAGTTGTGCTAAGATTAACTTAAGTGTCCAAACCCTTTTGAAATTTTCTCCATAAATTAGCTATGAGTTGCGCACCTCGGTCAGATATAATAGAAATAGGCATACCATGAAATCTCATCAACGTACAATTATGTATAGTCCTTGACTGTGTAGGTAGTCAGTCTACCAATAATTACCCAAATAGAATTACACTTATGATAAGAGTGAGGTAAACACGTAACAAAGTCCATATTAATCATTTTTCATTTCCACATTAGGACTTCAATGTTCGAAGTCACGCCGCTGGGCTTTTGGTGCTCTATTTTTACTTGCTGACCATTAAGATATTGATCTAAAAAAATCTCCAATGTTCCTCTTCATGTCATTACACTAATAAATACCTTTGAGATCATAATACATCTTAGTAGATCCAGGGTGAATGGAATATTGTGAGCAATTGACCTCCGTCATAATCTTGTCTCGTAAGCCTGCTATATTGGAAATACACAAACGTACCTTCCACCTGAGCGTACCTCTCCCATTATACTCGAAGTTTGCAGTTCTCTTTTGCTAAATATCTTTCCCAATCTTCTCTAAAAATGGGATCTTCATCATGACGTTCATTTTCTTCTAGTATGAAAGATGACCCTACTGTATTTTGAGTCCTAGGACTATCACTATCTGAATCCTCCAATCACACTCTCACTTAACTAACTGATGTGTTCCCTCAGGTCAACTTCTCTCCTTAGTCCTCACATTAGTCAAGCCACTTGTAGGTGAATAATTTTATTGTCAACTTAACTTGTTTACTAACTAGTGTGCTAAAAACTCTTATATTTGTAGTGTCTCAATCGTAAACACTCTATGGTAAATATCATTGAATCTGAAGTGCGTGTATCATCACAGTTAACTCTCATTCATTGTATGAAAGGAAACCTTTTTTCGTACTTTCTCACTACTCATAATTATAAAAAACTTCCTTTCATTACTTCTTTTGACATTTGTTCACTCATTTTTTACTTGTTTTACTCTTCTTAATTCTAAAATATTCTGGTATACATACGTGATCTCAAACATTGCTACTGATTCCAATGCTTAGATTCAGATTCCTTCACTTGCCTCATGGCTAAGAATTTCTGTCAATGGTGCTTTGGGAAAAGATGTCCTTGATCTCGTTAAACTATAAACCCATTATTTATCCATCTTGTAGAACCTTTGGTCAGTTCAAAGCCTAACATTTTATCTTCATTATAAGGTAATTATCTCCTGACATATATCTTTAATGTCTACCTTGTGTCCATAGGTGTTATTGGCCCCCTTTTCACCTGTTTAGGTGCTAATGTCAAACTTTAATCACTATTACTTCCGTTTACATACTTTCTGAGAGGTATGATTGCATATGTTGTAGAACCGATGCTTCATATGTTTAGATCCAATTCACGGTATTACATGATCCAATGACTTATCAAGCTTTCTTGTTTTATCATTATTAGATCTTCCATCGATCGAGTGCTCATTCGTCTTACCTTTACATTTCCATTTCAAGTTGCCTTAGGGGAAATCTCTTATCTCAAAGTATTTCTCATACTCTCTTCCAGAACATCAGAGATTCATCACCTTTGGATGAAAAGTTGTTACTGTCCCTCATCTACCATTGGTCCTTACGTTGTTCTGGTGTAATCATACCCCTGTGAAACCTGCATAACTATAATATTATTCACCTTTATCCTTCTTATTGTAATCCTTCCTTTACTCGTCATTAAATGAAAAATATTTCTACCTTGATACTTGAGCATACCATTCCATTCATACTTATTAACTGTTGTCATATTTTTTACAACCATTCTTTGATTGTTTCATAGTTCTCGCCCTCAATTGACCCCAATAAGCTATTGTTATCCAGATGTTATTTAGAATTGTAACATGCTACACAATGAAGCCGAAGACCTTACCAGTCCAATACATATAGCATGCATTAGCTTACTAACATTAATACATGTAATTATCAATAATACGTGATCCTTATATATATATCACTTGGGCTCACTATCCTGGGTACATTATTTTATGTGGTCTTCTTAAATTTACTGATGGTGACTCTTCAAACGATTCGATTGTGGAAATCCATTCTCGTTAATGATATCCTTGGATAATTCCCAATCTATTCTAGGTAATACATCACAATTTAGGTCACACATACATAATATATTCCCTCAATCTAATCCACAAAAATCATTGTAAAACGTGTAGATTTTCATAATCTACTAAACCTTCCAATGAGGTTTTCTGCTTTTTATTTGTACAACTCATAATCATCTTATCCATACCTTTGCGCATCAACTTGGGATATTTTAGAACATTGTGGTCATGGCTACCACACTAAACCAACTCCATGTATCTTTGTGGCATAATCTGGCATGCGCTCGACCATACTGACTACAAGATGGTCGGGGCTGTCTCACTCAACCTTTACAACTTTGACCCTGAGATATTGGCATCTTTGAACCCTTTAAATATCAGCAATCCCTGACTAATAAACTCCCTAGTTTATGAGCTCCCTGGCCCCTCAAAGGGTCTATCTCTATCAGATACTCTACAATGAAATCGTTCCTAGGAAAGAACTTACTCATATCCTCTGACGGATATGTCTCAATAAAGATCATACTACTCGTATTTACACTCAATACAACTTCAATCTCTCTGCTAATCATAATCCTACTGGAAGAAGGAATTGTTGTAATCATAAACACGATAAGGTCTACAAAAAGAATCCTTACAATTATGCATTCCAGTGCTTAGTACTTCCTTTACTTTATTCTGTATCCCAAAAAAATATTTTTCTTTTCAGGCTTACATTATCGCTTCCTTATATGAGTGAGACAATTGTCATAATCTCAAAAAAATAAATTAACATAATACTGCCCTTCTGGCATATCAATCATTTGGTAGAAGTCACTCATTTACTAGCTACGAATATGAACTAACTGAAGTCTTTTTTGGTAACCGACATTTCTGAAACAATATCAGCCATGAGTTATAATAGAATTCTTAAGACTCAGCTCTACTGCACGATCTATGATATGAAAGAATGGAAACCATCCTTAAATACCTTGCAACCTCCTGTTTATAAGTGTGGCGCGCTACACAACCATAAAAAAGACTCTACAAGACACGACTTGTAGACATCTCTAGGACAGACCTGCTCTAATACCAAGTTTGTCACGATCCAAAACAGAGGGTCATGATGGGTACCCGAACCTTATTTGTTGATTACCACTAATCATATATTTAGCATATATCTATAGTCAATCATGGCCACGAGGAACGTCACCAAATATTCCACAGACACATGGGAACAGTAAACTAGAAAGGTACTGTGTAGATTCTTGCAAACAAAAGAAACCAACCTATGCATATATACATACTAAATCCGACAAGGCCATACACGACTACTATAGATAGGACAACTGTCTACAAGTCTCTAAATAGTATGTAACATCATAAGTTCAGGACAGGGCCTCGCCATACCCAACACATAACCAAAATATTATACCACGACTAGACTGCATTTCTCAAACAAATAGAGTGCTCTAATTTTAGCTGGACCAGCATCCTACTAGTGGGACTGCCGTCATTGTCACGACCGACCCGGGCCCGCGATCGTGCCCTACACAGGAACCCTTTCGTATACATCAGAGAATAGCAGCGGAACATACGCAACACAAGTAAACACTTAGACAATAAACAACAACAGGCTAGCCGATGAGGCCACCTTTCGTACAGTTTACATAATCCAAAAACAGAACAGTACATTTTTTTTCTTTACAACTCAATCCACAATACATGACTACAGACCTCTAATAATAACAACTGTGGCGGGACAGGGCCCCGCCATACCCCTGAATGTGCAACAACCGACCATACCACGGATCTGTACTAAGGATAAGCCTCCGGAGCAACAGAGCTTCTCAACAGCTGAACAGTGATCCTAAGAGTAAGGATCAGAAACCTATATACTCTACCTGCGGCATGAACGCAGCCCCCCGAAGGAGGTCAGTACAACATGTACCAAGTATGTGAAACTGAAAGTACTGTAGTGAAATCATAAGTCTAAAATAAAGTCGAGACATGTATGATAACTCAATTAAGATAATCGTGCCTTACTAATAATGAGAGTAAACAAGAGTATACTTTACTGCATAAAAATAGGAGGCTCATGATCAAAGTAGGCCACCCGCCCGTAGGTCATTAAGCAATCCTACTCCTGGGACTATTTCACCGCATGGAGTCCCGTGGACCCGCAATGAGGTAATCTCTCAGATAGGTATCCGCCCGCATAGATCGTGTGGACCCGCATGAGGTATTCCTCGCATAGGACTATTTCACCCGCACAGGACTATTTCACCCGCTTGGGCCCAGTGGGCCCGCAATGAGTACAAACGCCGCACTGGCATCATGGGTAGCAAATCCATGGAATTAGTAGTAACCCGGGGCTTTACCCCGTAAGAATAACATAAACTAGCACAACCGACTATCATACATAACATAAGCACTACCGGCTTATCATACATAACGTAAGCGCTACCGGCTTATCATACATAACATAAGCAAGTTAAGAAATCCCCCTAACTTCTTATTAGTCTTATTCATACACACTCTCATTTTAGTTTACTTAAGGCACTAACATGTCATTATAACAATCCGGGAATTTAACCTAAAGTACTACATACTTCTACTCTTTTAAAATGACTCTTTTTCATATAAAACTTCCAAGATACTAATAATCGTAGTATCAAGTCACATCTATTTTTCAAGACAAGTCACAATACCTTTTAGAAATACATTTATAGGTTTCTAAATCAAGTGACTTCTTTCTTTTAAAACCTTAAGCAATTGATGCCTTAAAATCAATTTGCCTTTCATTATTTCAAGTCATTTATCATACTTACATTACTTAGAGTAAACCACTCTTTTTAACTTTCCATAAAGCTATTATAACCAACTTCCCATAAAACCGTTATACTAGCTTTATACTTTAGACAATTACATTTTTCCTTATATCCAAGGAACTTACACTTTTAACACGAAACAAGTATCATATACTTTTCAAATACTTCAAGTCCCTTAACTTTTAGAAACCAAGATATCCTTAATATTTTTAAACAAGTGAGTTAACTCCCTAACTCAACCAACTTGGACATTCTTAAAATAAGCCAAGGATATCAAATGGACTAGATTGTCAAAATCTCGTACGTCTACCGTACTATATGTTTACAACTATTCATGCTCAAGAGATAAGAAAGTTCCACATACCTCTTCGGTTCAATCCACTTGCTAAGTCCAATATGCCGTACGTAGTATGTCAACCTATAATGACCATAATACGTTTATTAACTTCTAGCTTCAACGTAGAATATTCTAAGTGCAAAGTCACTAAATTCTACGGAAAATCGGACAACACTTCCTTTGTTTCTACATACTTTTCCACCTTTTTTAAGGCCCGAATACAATAGCCAAACACGCCACATTTAAGGCCCAACAATGTAGTTATCAATAGGGGATTACACGTCTACAAGACGTGTAAAATTCCGCCCCACAAATTAATATCAATCTAACCCAACATACTATGCCAATTCGGCCATTTGAGGGATACCAATACAAATTCTTATCCAATTCCTTTTCAATCCAAGTTGTTTAGTATAACATGATATCAAGCCGCAATCAATTATAAATACTACACTCTTCAAGTAGGTAACATGCGACATTACTAATTAACGACCAAATTGTATTTCAATTTTAAATGGCTCACAATGACATTTCGGATTAGGCTTCTAAAATCCATATCACTTATCAATCTTCAATACATATACTTCATGCTAGTTAAAATATAAGGCTACAACAATATGTAATCTTATAATACTTAAGAGAACAAGATTGTTACCTTAACGAGCCTTAATCCACTTCAAGATCCGAAGTCGCTCCCTAGCAACTTAGAGCCTCTCCTTGACACTCCAATCCTCCACTTGAAGCCCTTAGAAGATCACAAACAACTTTCCTTTAATCTTCCAATCAAAACCTAGGAAAGTGACTAGGTTTTCACCTTGCGACTAATACGAAAACGCCACTTTTCGGGATCTTTCTATTGAGATAGCCTTACAATACTCTTAGGAACCTTGGTTTAAAGAGGGGAGATTATTGGACAACAAACAAAAAAAAATTCTTGTTGAAGCTTAGTGAACCCGAGAGCACCCTATTGTATTCTTCAAATTTTCTTGAAATTTAGCTAAGTGTGGAAGCTTGTCTTGCTACTAGTACACATATATAACACTATGGAGAGTTAAGATTAGAACAAATGGGTGGCCTAGATGAGTTTCACATGGATTCTAGCCAAGTGGCCCTTGGACTTAGTCAACAATGTCAAGCTCTAAGACTTTAGCAAGACTTGCTCATCTTATTAATGGTCAAATGACCCTTTAGCCCATGGTTCAATTCGTTCAAGACCAATAAGGGGGTGACACGTGTCGCCCTCCCATTCGTCACAATGTTTCATTTTTTGACAATTCCATAATTTCGATAAACTTTTACTCGTCTAAAATCTTAACATTTTTGAGTTCTTACATACGTTCTTATAAACATATCCTGGAATTCCGGGGTGTAACAGTCGCCCTGTCTACCTGAGCCTGCGGGTATGAAACACATAATCCCTCGACACGGGACGTTACTACAACTGATGTACGAGTATGTTAGGCATTAAGAATAACATAATAGAGACATAAAAGTAACATGAGAGAAGAAACAATCAACCTGTACTGAACGCCTCTGAGGGCCATAATATGCATAAATATCATGTCTGTGTATAATGCCTTTAAGGGCCATAATATGCCTAAATTTCATGCACAATTCAAATGCGGTCTTTCATATACATATGCATATACAATGACATCAAGCCTCTGTGGGCATCCCATCATATCATATCGGCCTATGTGGGCATAATGATTATCGTGTATATATGTACCAGCTGTAGGTGGTGCGCATATATAATACCTTCCCTTTTTCCATACCTTATACATATATATATAATGCATACATATAGTAGAGTATATAACTCCTTTTGAGGTCAAGGTATGTACATGAATGTAATGCATGAATGATATGATAATAAGACACTATAAGTTTGTCGGAGTGATATAATATCGCTTTACCTCCGATTAAAATTATGAATACTAATATCTTTTCCATATACCTCAATAAGGATTTATGAACACTTTTAGACATGCTTTGACAATAGGAATAAATAACATGAACATCATCAACTACTAGGAGTAGAATCATTTATGAGACAATATTACGTTTAGATTTCATTACATGGAACATGCCAAAAGAAGAAAGGATTTGACTTAACATACCTTTATGTCGACTTTCCAATAGGGTCACAGAATCAAATTCCTTAGCTATTCAAGCGCAACGAAAAATGGAATAACAGAAATGAAGCAGTGCGCGAATACTCGCACATTATGCTTGAGAAAGAATACACATTTTTCCATAGAATTTAATGTTTCATCCACAAAAGGAAATATCAAGTTGCTGCCAATTTCCTCCAAACTAATTCATCAACCAAGATGATAAGAAGTGTATGTATATATACATAGCCTCTCTGTAATAAAATGTTGCTGCATATGAATACGCCATAAAATGAGAATTTAGCTCTCACGTTGTCATTAAATTATGGACCAAGAGAGAGATCTTAAAGTAATAAAATATATTGTTGCTACTATAATATGTACTTGAAGCATATGTCATTTCTACTTAAAGTTCAAACAAATGTAGATAAGAAGCTACCTAACTTTTGCCCTTTACACGTGACACCATTTCCTTAACGTTATCTCTTAATGTGCCACTTTATTTTTAGGTGTGAATCATATCCTCTCGATGTTCCTTTCCATGATACGTGGATTATTTACGATTTAGTTATCCAATAATCTCATTTAATTTCTTATCTTCCACTATAATCCGCCATTTAACCAATTGCATACATAATTAATTCTTAATCTTAATTCACTTAAATTTTATTGACTTCTAAAACCTTCATATACTTAATATCATAATTATGCGATATAGCACTAGTCCATAACCTCTTTTGGGGCATATAACTATTATTTTCCAATCACCGTCATGACACTTTTTAAGTCCTAAATTATTTCGGGACCACATCCTGTTATATACTAAGCTTCTTTATTTCCATACTTGGACGACATCTTTATCTATAGCCAAGACAAAGAGTCTTATTTATCGCACTTGGAGGTCATATTCCAAAAGTTAAGAGAGATGAAGCTATATGGAAAATTGGAGAAGTGCACTTTCATAATCACTAGTGTCCCATTTCTCGGGTACATAGTGTCATCTGAAGGCATCCACATAGATCCATCCCAGGTGGAAGCAATCTGTAGTTGGCCCACACCTAACAATGCAAGTGAGGTAAGAAGTTTCCATGGGTTGACATATTTGTACCGCCATTTCATTAAGGATTTTAGTACCATTGCGGTACCTATCACAAAGCTTACAAAGAAGGGCAACTTTAAATTGTCTCCCGGAGCACAAAAGGCATTTGAGACCTTGAAGGTTCAGTTGTGTGAAGCCTCGGTCCTAGCCATCCCAAACTTTGAGAAACCATTTGAAGTAGAATGCGATGCAAGTGGGGTTGGTATTGGTGTCGTTTTGATCCAAGATAGGCAGCCTCTTGCTTTCTTTAGCAAATATTTAAATGGTGAGAAGCTTAATTACTCCACATATGATAAGTAATTATATGCCATAGTAAGGGCCTTAACTCAATGGGAGCATTACTTGAGGCCAAAGCATTTTGTTCTCTATTCGGACCATGAGTCTTTTAAATACTTGCACGGGCAAAGGAAGTTGAACCCGAGACATTCCAAATGGGTCTCTTATTTGCAAACAATCACTTTTTCTATAAGACACAAGGATGTCAAGTCTAACGTAGTGGAAAATTCTCTTTCCCGACGGCATGTCATGTTGACCGTCCTCGAATAAAAACTTGTGGGGTTCGAAGTGCTTAAAAGTTTTATGATCAGCATCCCGAGTTTAAGGATGTGATGACCGAGTGCAATAATGGCACACATGGATCCTATTCCCTCAAAGAAGGTGTCACGATCCGACCCCGGGCCCGCGACTGGTGCCCTACCTGGGCACCCCTTACAGGTATACATCAGAGAATAGTAGCGGAACATACATACAACTCAATAATTACTAGTCATGAAATATCAACAGGTTAGCCGATAAGGCCACCTTCTAAAAAATATATACATAAGCCCAAAAGCAGTTACCTCTTTCTTTTTACAACCCAATCCACAAAATATGACTACAGACCTCTAAGAATTTTTACATAACAACTGTGACGGGACAGGGCCCCGCCATACCCCTGAATGTACATAAATCTACAACATCAGGGAAACCGTACCAAAAGACAAGCCTCCGGAGAAATGGAGCCTTCTGACAACTGATCAGTGATCCTAAGAGTGAGGATCCACAACCTGCTTACCCCTACCTGCGGCATGAACGCAGCCCCGAGGAAGGGGGTCAGTACACAATATGTACCAAGTATGTAAAACTGGAAATACTTTAATTTACATCATAAGTCTAAAATAAAGCTGGAGACATGTATGATAATCAAATTAACAGTATACTGTGCCTTACTATCAATGGGAGTAACAAAATAAACATTTACGGTTCTTAAAATAGGAAGCATGTGATTAACCTAGGACCATACGCCCGTAGTATTATCACGCAATCCTACTCCTGGGACTATTTCACCCGCATAGGCCGTGTGGACCCGCATGAGGTAATTTCCTCGCATAGGATTGGTCCACCCCGCATAGGACTATTTCACCCGCATGAGCCCTACAGACTCGCATGAGGTATTCCTCATATAGTGGGGAGCAAATCCACGGAATATGCAAATGCAACAAGCCCGGGGAATGACCCCGTAATGAACAATATATCACAAGAACAACCGGCTACCATAAATAACATAAGCAAGTTAAGAAATCTCTTAACTTCTCATTAGACTTAATTAGCATGCAGTCTCATTTCATTTAACTTAAGGCACTATCATATCATGAAAAAATCCGGGAATTTAACCCAAAGTACTACATACTTCTATTCCTTTAAACTGACTCTTTTTCATATAAAAAACCCCAAGGTACTAATACCCGTAGTATCAAGTCATGTCTACTTTTCAAGACAAGTCACTATACCTTTAGAAATACATTTATAGGCTTCTAAACCAAGTGACTTTTACTGTAAAACTTTAAGCTATTGATGCCTTTAAATCAATATTTGCCCTTCTTCATTTCAAGTCATTTATCCTTATTTACATTACTAGCGAAAATCATTCCTTTAACTTCCCATAAAGTTGTTATAATCAACTTCCCATAAAGCCGTTATAATAACTTTATGCTTTAGGAACTAAGACATTTTCATTCTTTAAAAATCAAATGAGTTAATTACCTAACTCAACCAAACTTACATTCGTATATCAAGTTAATGATATCACAATAAAGCCGAATTTCTTTAAAACTCGTACGCCTACCGTACTATACATTTATAAAACTCATGCTCAAGAGATAGGGAAAGTTCTACATACCTCTTCGGTTCAATCCACTTGCTAAGTCCAATATGCCGTACGTAGTATGTCAACCTATAATGACCATAATATGTCTATCAACTTCTAGTTTCAAACGTAGAATATTCTAAGTGTAAAGTCACTTATTCTACGAAAAATTGGACAGCACTTCCTTTGTTTCTACGTACTTTTCCACCTTTTTCAAGGCCTGAATTCAATAACCAAACATGCCACATTTAAGGCTCAACAATGTAGCTAACAAAAGGGGATTACACGCCTAACATGACGTGTAAAATTCTGCCCCACAATTGATATCAAAATAGTCCAATATTTCAATGTCATTCTCGGCTAATCAATGTACAACAACACAAATTCTTCTCCAATTCTTTTTCAATCCAAGTTGTTTAGTCTAACATGTTATATAGCCGCAATCGATAACAACAACTATAATCCCTTCTTTATATAACATGCGACGACTAAAACTAATAACTAAATCGAATTACAATCTTAAGGTTAAACATGCAACTTTCGGATTCCATCCAAATATTCCATAACATTTCAATCTCCATTATATATATATATATATATATATATATATATATCATGCTTGCATATATATATATGACTACAACAATAAGTAATCTTTAATCACTTAAGAGGACAAGATTGTTACCTTGACAAGCCCTAATGTAACTTCAAGATCCAAAGTCACTCCTTAGCAACTTAGCTCATTTCCTTCACGCTCCAATCCACCATTTGAAGCCCTTAGAAGTTCATAAACAACTTCCCTTCAATTTCCAACCAAAACTATGAAAACGACTTATGTTTTCACCTTGCGACTAACGTGAAAACGTAGTTTTTCAGGGATCTTTCTATTGAGATAACCTTAAAATACCTCTTGGAACCTTGGGTTAAAGTATGGTGAATTATGAACCACAAACGAAAAAATTTCTTGTTCAAGAGAGAGCAAACCCGAGAGCTTCTCATTATCTAGCTCAAGTTTTCTAATTTTTTCTAAGTGTTAGAGACTTGTCTTGCTACATGGATGAATATATAATTAAATGGAGGGTCAAGATTAAAACACTTGTGGGGTTTGGATGAAGGAGATTTTAAATATCTAGCCAAGTGGGCTCATTGACTTAGTCAACAATGTCAAGACTTGGCTTTCAAGACTTGATCATCTTTGCCTTGGTCATTTGACCTCTCTACCCTTGGCCTATTTCGATCAAGACCATACAAGGGGGGGTGACACGTGTCACCCTCCCATTCGTCGTAATATTTCGTTTCCCGACATTTCCATAATTTCGATAAATTCTACAAGTCTCAAATCTTAGCGTTCTGCTTTCTTACGTACGTTCTTATATACATGTCCTGGAATTACGGGGTGTAACATTCTTCCCCCCTTAGAAACATTCGTCCCCGAATGTTCCTTCGGAGTCAATTTAATAGATAGCGACATAGTCTCCTTTTACAACCCCTACATACCAATTATGCCACATCTGGCCACATAACAATACTTAAACAAATACTTCAATTAAAACTGACAAGTAAGAGAGATGAACTACCTGAAGGTGTAGGGAATAAGTGAGGATACTTAATCATCATGTCCTCCTCTGCTTCCCAAGTCATCTCCTCTCTATTATCATTCCGCCACAAGACTTTTGTCACGACCCGACCCCGGGCCCGCGACTGGTGCCCTACCTTGCCACCCTTACAGGTATACATCAGAGATAATCAGCGAAACATACATAAACTCAACAAGAAATAAATAACAGGTTAGTCGATAAGGCTACCTTCCTGGATACATATAAATATACATAAATCCAAAAGCAGTTACCTCTTATTTTTTTCAAAGCGACCCAAAAGATATGACTACAGACCTCTAATAGTTTTGACATAACAAGCGTGGAGACGGGGCCCGCCATACCCACGAATGTACAAAAATCTACAACCTCGAGGGTACCAAAATACAAAGCCTCCGAAATAATGGAGCTTCCTAACCATCTGAACAGTGATCCTAAAAATGAGGATCAACAAGCTATGTACCTCAACCTGCGACATGAACGCAGCCCCCCGAAGGAGGTCAGTACGAAATATGTACCAAGTATGTGAAACAGAAAATATTGTAATGAAATCATAACAGTCTATATAAAACAGGAGACATGTATGATAACCAAACTACGATACCTGATATATAGCGATCGTATCAAGTCGGGACGCCTTGAAGCCTCAAGTCATTACTCACGTATAACCATGAGTCTCACGCCATAATATCAATCGTGCGTGGAATTCGCTTCCTCAGCTGGCGATCCATGATATAATATAACACCAATAAGTATACATAAACACCGAGTCCCACGTGTGATAAAAAGCTATGACGGGCAGTAGGAAAATAAACCACGGATATAACTGCGTATCATAAAACCGGCAAGTCGAAAGCCAACAACTAGATCCAGCCTGCGTCAACAACTGACCGGGGAAAGTACAAAAACCAACTACGGATCGACTGTCGTCACGAGATATGGCCGGCAAGTGCGAAGCTATCTACCGAGTCTCGTACCAAAGCGTGCCATAGAATCGGCGGGGCAAGTACGAAAGACAACTACGGATCCGGCTGCGTCGACCAGCGGCCAAGGCCAAGTACGAAGCTAACTACCGGACCATCTGCGTCGCTAAACCTCATGGAGAGCTAGTCCATGTAATAACAATATCGACATGGTCGTATGCCTAATCCCATCGTATAAGCATGTCCATGGAGTAATAAAACAATCCAGAATCTAACGCGTCTGGCGCGTGCCGGAATCCCACATCGTATAAGCATGTCAGGAGTAATAAAAACAAATCCGAATCTACCGCGTCACGGTCGCGTGCCGGAATCCCACATCGTATAAGCATGTCCAAGGATCAATCACAATGGAAACATATCTGTGGAATCCTCCGTCACTGTCGGTACGTCCAAGTAAATTCACAACAAGACAGCCGGCCCTCCAACTAAGAGTCACGACAACATAAAAATATAATACTTGCACTCAAAGGCTATAACAAGCAAGCATAGGCAAGTTCATAAAATCTTTAGACTTTCATTATCATACAAAAATGAATTTCCTTTTATAAACTCAAGGCACTTTCGTTTCACATAAAAATCCTGGATTTTAACCCAAAGTACTACGTACTTCCATTCTTTTCAAAAGACTCATTTTTATATAAAACCCCAAGATACTAACACCCGTAGTATCAAGGCATGTTTACATTTCAAACAAGTCACTACATTTTTAGAAATACATTTCTAGGTTTCTAAATGAAGTGACCCTTACTTTAAAACTTTAAGCAATTGATACCTTTAAATCAAATTGCCCTTCTTTATTTCAAGTCATTTCTTTGTTTACATAACTAGAGAAACCATTCTTTTAACCTTCCATAAAGTTGTTATAACCAACTTCCCATAAAGCCGTTATACTAACTTTATGCTTTAGAAACTAAGACATCTTTAACCTTTCATAAAGCCGTCATAACTAACTTCCCATAAAGCTGTTATAACTCTTTATGTCTTAGACAAATTCATTGTTTTTATAACCAAGAGACTTATACTTTCAAATCAAGTTACATACTTTCAAAATACTTCAAGTCTCTTAACTTTAAGAAATCAAGTTTCTTAACTTAGAATATCAAGTTTCTTTAACTTAGATTATCAAGTCTCTTAACTTAGAATATCAAGTTATCAATGCTTTTCCCAAATCAAGTATTCTATACTTTTCAAGTCAAGTAACATATACTTCTTTGAAAACGAGTTACTATACTTTCGAAAATCCATACAAGGATACCAAAATGAAACCGAGTTCATTTAAAACACATACGTCTACCGTACTATATATTTCATAAGATTCATGCTCAAGAACATAGGAAGAGTTCACATACTTCTTCGGCTTAATCCACTTGCTAACTTGAATTTGCCGCACGTAGAATGCCAACCTATAATAACCATAATACGCCTATCAACTTCTAGCTTTCAACGTAGAATATTTCTAAGTATAAGGACTCTTATTCTACGGAAAATCGGACAACACTTCCTTTGTTTCTACGTACTTTTCCACCTTTTTCAAATCCCGAAAATCAATAACCAAACGCCACATTTAAGGCCCAACAATTCAGAAATACAAAGGGGATTACACGCCTAATAGGACGTGTAAAATTCTGCCCCACAATCAATATAAAATTGTCCAATATTTCCAAGCCATATTCGGCTACCATTTTCACAACAATTATCATTTTCCTCTCAATTCCTTTTTCAATCCAAGTTGTTATTCCAACATGTTATATACATAATAAAAATTACAACAACTATAAATCCTTTCTTCCTTAACATGCGACGATTGTAACTATCGACCAAATTGATTACAACATAAATGGCTAACTTGTCCATTTTCGGTTTTAACATGTCGACATGATCCAAATCTTTTCAAACTTCAATCTATATACCATATGCTCATTTCTTATCTACTATAACATGTAATCTTCAATCACATTAAGAAGATGAAGATTTTACCTCAATAAGCCCTAATAATATCCAAGAGTCAAAGTTGATCCTAGCAACTTTTAGCTCCTCTTCTTACGTTCCAATCCGCTCCAAGCACTCCTTAGAAGCTCATGAAGAACTCCTCTTCAAGTTCCATCTTCAAAGTTGAAGAACACCTTAGGTTTTCACCTTGCGACTAACGTGAAAACGTAGTTTTTCCGGGATCTTTCTATTGAGATAACCTTACAATACCTCTAGGAACCCTTGGTTTAAGTATTGGGAATTATGGAGCAAGATTGCAAAAAATTTCTCCTATTTTCCTCCCATTGCCGTGAGCTCACTAAGGAGTACAAGAGTTTGATAAATTTTTCTAAGTGTGGGAAGTGATCTAGTCTTGCACTACTAGTATAGATATATACTACATTCAATGGTCTAGATCAACACAAATGGATGGCTTAAGATTGGTCCATTATGTCAAGCTCCCACTTGACCCCTTTGACTTGGTCCATTAACTAACAATTTTTCTTTGAAATTCGGGAACTCAATTCTCATTAACTAACAATTTTTCTTCCCGAAGCTCGGAAAACTTTTCCCCTTTGGAAAACAATTCTTTCTTTCGTTCAAATTTATAAGTCTTGTGCTCTCACGTCTATTCTCGTATACATGTCCTGGAATTACGGGGTGTAACAACTTTGTGAAGCCACACGTCCGTCATGATCGCTGACACGGCGATCGAGTATCGCTATGGGACTCTCCTCATACGATAATTCCTCCGTCACCTGGATATCACTAGTTGGGAAAACTCTCGATGGATCTCTGATACACTTCCGCAACATAGAAACATGGAAGACCGGATGTACTGCCTCCAAGTCGGACGATAGTTCCAACTCATAGGCAACCTTGCCTACTCTACGGATGATCTGGTAAGGCCCAATGTACCTTGGGCTAAGTTTCCCCTCCTTTCCGAACCTCATCACACCCTTCATGGGTGATATCTTCAAGAAGACCCAATCGTCAACCTGAAACTCCAAGTGTCGTCGCTGATTATCTGCATAAGACTTCTGCCGACTACGAGCCGCTACGATCTCTCCTGGATAAGCTTCACCTTATCCACAGCCTGCTGAATCAAGTCTGGGCCATCTAACTGAACTTCGCCCACGTCGAACCAACCAATCGGCGACCTACACTTCCGTCCATACAAAGCCTCATATGGCGTCATCTGAATACTAGAGTGGTAGCTGTTGTTATATGAAAACTCAATCATAGGCAAATGATCCTTCCAGCTACCCCTGAAATCAATAACACAGCCCGACATATCCTCGAGGTATGGATAGTGCGCTCTGCGCGTCGGTACGAGGATGAAGCGATCGAGACTCACCTGTGTCCCTAACCCCTTCTGGAAAGACCTCCAGAAGTTAGCCGTACACTAGGCTCCTCTTTCTGATATAATAGATATAGGAACTCCGTGCAGTCTCACAATCTCCCTGATATACAGTCTAGCATAATCCTCACCAATCGTAGTCTGGCCCGGAAGAAAGTGGGCTGATTTCACACTGTCCTGATAACCAAGATGGAATCACACTTCCTCCGAGTGCGAGGTAACCAGAACAAAATCCATGTTGATCACCTCCCACTTCCATGTCGGAATATCAATCGCCTGCAATAGCCCACCGGGCTTCTGGTGCTCAACCTTGACCTGCTGATAATTCGGACACTGAGCAACAAACTCTGCTACGTCCCGCTTCAGGAAATCTCACCAATACATACATCTGAGGTCATGGTACATCTTAGTTGACCCCGGATGAATAGAGTAACGGGCACTGCGTGCTTCCCCTAGAACCTGCTGACGAAGTCCTGCAACATCAGGAACACACAATCTGCCCTCGTATCTTAGCACCCCATCAGGTGCTACCTCAAATAAACTATTCTCCTCTCGAAGAGTCGTATCTCGATACCGTATCAGCACTGAATCCTCATACTGTCGCCTCTTCACCTCCTCAACAATGGAAGACTTGGCAATCTCTCAAACCTGTACCGCACTATTATCGGTATCGACCAACCGAACCCCAAGGCTCGCTAGCTGATGGATCTGACAGACCATGCCCTGTCTATCTGGTTATACTTCTGACAGACTCCCCATAGATCTACGACTCAGAGCATCTGCAACCACGTTGGCTTTTCCCGGATGGTATAGGATATCAACATCATAATCCTTCAGCAACTCTAACCACCGTCTCTGCCGCAAGTTCAACTCCATCTGCCTGAAGATGTACTGGAGGCTCTTGTGGTCTGTATAAATATCCACATGAACCCCGTATAAATAATGTCTCCAAATCTTCAAGGCATGAATAACTACGGCCATCTTTAAGTCGTGAGTAGGGTAATTCCTCTCATGCTTCCGTAGTTGTCGGGAAGCATAGGATATAACCTTGCCTTGCTGCATCAATACGCACCCTAGCCCGATACCCGAGGCATCAAAATAAATCACATAGCCCTCTAATCCCTCGGGGAGAGTAAGAACTGGAGCCGGCGTCAAATTTTCCTTCAGTAACTGGAAGCCCTTCTCACAAGCTTATGTCCATTGGAACTTAGCCGCTTTCTGAGTCAGCTTAGTCAATGGTGCTGATATCGAAGCGAACTGCTCCACAAATCTACGGTAATAACCTGCCAGCCCTAAGAATCTGCGCACCTTCGTCAGAGTAGTAGGTCTCGGCCAAGTCTTGACCGCCTCAATCTTCGTCGTATCAACCTGCACACCGTCAGCCCCGATAATGTGCCCCAAGAATGCCACTGAGGCCAACCAAAACTCACACTTGGAGAACTTGGCGTACAACTGCCGGCTCCGGAGGACCCCAAGTACCGTTCTCAAGTGATCTTCATGCTCCTGCTCTGTGCGAGAATAAACCAGGATGTCATCAATGAATACTATAACAAACGTAACCAGAAATGGCTTGAACACCCGGTTCATCAAATCCATAAATACCGCTGGAGCGTTAGTCAAACCGAAAGACATCACCCTGAACTCATAGTGCCCATATCGGGTCCTGAATGTAGTCTTCGGGATATCTGTCTCCCTAACTCGCACCTGATGATAACCAGACCGCAGGTCTATCTTGGAGAAACACCTTGCACCCTGCAACTGTTCAAACAAATCATCAATCCTGGGGAGGGGGTATCTATTCTTGATGGTTACTTTATTCAGCTGCCTATAGTCAACACACATATGCAGCGTCCCATCCTTCTTCTTTACAAACAAAACCGGCGCTCCCCAGGGAGAAATACTAGGCCTAATAAAGCCTTTCTCCAGCAAATCTTTCAGCTGGTCCTTCAACTCCCTCAACTCAGCAGGTGCCATCCTGTATGGCGGAATAGATATAGGTCGAGTGTCTGGCAGCACATCAATATAAAACTCAATCTCCCTCTCTGGAGGAATACTTGGGAGATCATCTGGGAATACATCTGGAAACTCTCTAACCACCGAAGAAATAAACCTACCCCTCGGCGATGCTGTATTTCCCTTTCACTCGATAACCGGCTCACCAGGAAACTTGAATCGGACCAACCTGTCTCTACAGTCAACATTGGCATAACAAGAAGCCAACCAGTCCATACCCATAATGACGTCAAAATTTGTCATCTCCAACTCTATCAAGTCTGCTAGGGTCTGACGACTGTATATGAACACCGGCCAATCTTTGTACACCCGCTCAGCTAACACCGAATCACCCACTGGCGTAGCTACCTCAAATGGCTCTATCGACACCGGCTCTATCCCTATTCTACCAGCAATAAGAGGGGACAAATAGGACAAGGTAGAACCTGGATCTATCAAAGCATAAACGTCAGAACATGAAATCAATAATGTACATGTGACGACATCAGAAACCTCACGATCTTGCCGGCTGGCTAAGGAATATATGCGGTTCTGTGGACCGCTAGAACTAGGACCTCCACCACGACCTGCCGCGCCTACCAGCCACGAACACCACGCCTCGGTGCGCGTAACCCACGAAGATGAAGACCCATCAACCACGTGGTGAATCATACCACCCACGCCGCCTATGGTCGGACAATCCCTCTTTATATGGCCCTGCTGGCCATAAGAGAAACAAGTTCCCTGTTATACCCCGTAGTTCTGACCCTACGTATGAGAGCGTACGAAAGAATGTAAGACTTAAAATTTTCAAATGATAGGTTGACGGATTATTCCGGGCGGGTTTTAGTCAACTTTGAGGTGGGTTATGACCCGATTCATTGAGAGTTCCTAAGTATTTTAAAGGCCTGGGGCGTAGTTCGTTGAGTCTAGATTCCAACGCAACCAACCGTTCGTCGATAGGACATCGTAATAGAAAGTTATGAGAATTACAAGTTCAGCGCGCAGTCGGGCAGAAATGTGTTTCGGGCAGGGCCGCGGCGCCTAAAGTACTGTAGGGTCGCTGAAGTTTCAGCGCCGCGGCGCCGGGAAGCAGGGCCGCGGCGCCGGAAGATCTGAGGAGTCGCTGAAGTTGCAGCGCCGCGGCGCCGGGATAGCGGCGGCGCCGAAGAAAGCTGCGGAGGTTTCCGTGTGTGGCGCCGGAGAGGCGCGCCAGGCGGCGATTTTGGGAAAAACTTAGGTAAGTCTGATTTCTCTTTTAAAAAGGCCATGGGAGGGTGACAAGTGTCCCCCCCCCCCCCATCTGATTTTGCTTGCATGGCTTATATTGACCAAGTCTTGTAGACTTGGTCATCTCTCAAACACCTTCCTCTCTCTAAAAATCAGCTCGTCCTTCTCTCTAAAAACCCAAGAAAAATCTGAATAGTTTAGAACCAAAAAGGAAGCTTGTAGCTAGCTTGTTGGCATTGTTGTGGTGGTGTTCTTGGCAAGGAAGCTAGCAATATTTGGAATAAGTTTTGGCTAAAACTTTAAGGTAACATTTCTTCCTTTAGAATTAGTTCTAGTGTTGCATGCTTAGAAGATAGAACTTGTGGTAGTAAAATAATGCTCTTAGAGTCATTGCATGCTAGAAAATGTGGTTTGGATATGAAGAATGAGTTAAGAAGAGATTATGAGCATGTGGTAGCCTAAAAACTACCTTAGAATTGTTAAATGTATTGTTGCAAACTTATGGGCAGAATTTTGGGTATGTAATCCCCTTGGAATTGTTGGATTGATTGAACCTTAAATGTGGTGTTTGGATGATAAATTCGGCCTTGATAAAGGTGGCAAAGTGAGTAGAAACAAAGGAAATGCTGCCCAATTTTCCATAGAATTTAGTGGCCTTGAAATTAGATTGTTCTACTTTGAGATTAGAGGTTAACAAACGTATCGTGATTATTATAGGTTGAAATATTACTTGCGGTAGTTGAGCTTAGCAAGTGGATTGACCAAAGAGGTATGTGAAGTTTTCCTATCTCTTGAGCATGAATAGATGAAGCTATGTAGTACGGTAGACGTCTGAGATTTGGTATTCTTACTTGTTTTAAGTATATAATGATTTGTTTCATTTTAAGAATGTATAATTCCCTTAGTTAGGGAAAAGTATGATTTTACTAAAGTGTAGAGTTAATGGAACATCTTTATGGGAAGTTGGTTTATTAGCTTCATAAAAGGTTAATGAGAAGAGATTTACTCTAAATAAGATAAGTATATGGAGAGGCAAATTGATTTTAAGGTATCAATTGCCCAAAGGTTTTATGTATAAAGAAGAGTCATTTTCAAAGAGTTGAAGTGTGTAGTACTTGGGTTAAACTCCCGGTGTTCTTTTATTAAAGATATGGTTAAGTGCTTTAAGTAAACTAAAATGAGAGGGTATATGAACAAGACTAATAAGAAGTTATACGTTTTCTTAACTTATTTATTATTATGATATGATGGATTTGAGTTAGGGTAGAGTATATCTGAGGGTAAGCCCCAGATCGTTATACCACCTTCTCCGGTAAGAGTATGTGCGAGGTAAGCCCCAGATCGTCATACCACCTTCTCGGTGTAAGAGTATATCGAGGCGGATCGAGATCGTTATACCATCTGCACGATTGTAAGAGTATATCGAGGCAAGCCCAGATCGTTATACCATCTGCTCGATTGTAGAGTATATCGAGGATTACTGACCCCAAGATCGTTATACCATCTGCCGGGGTAAGAGTATATCGAGGAAAGTCCCCGATCGTTATACCACATTAGTGGATTTGCTACCCGTGATGCGAGGAATATCTCATGCGAGTCCTAGGGGCTTATGCGGGTGAAATAGTCCCATGTCGTAGTCTGACTGTTATACCCGTAGTTGCGGGGTATGTATGTGAGGGCGTGCGTGCGAGAATCTGAGAAAATTTTGAAAAGAAAGAAAGATGTGAGTTTTGACGGAAAAGTTTCCGGTTATTTGTGAAGAAAAAGGTTCGTTAATGGGAATTGGATTCCCAGTTTGGTATTTGGACTTCATAGATTATATTAGAATTTTGAGATTTTATTTTGGAAATGGTCACGTGGGGCCACGGGAGAAATTCTGGTTTTGTGAGCCGCTTTGTTTTGAGATTTCGGTATTTTGGTTATTTTCGGAAGACGAAATATTAGGCGAATCGGGGCGACACGTGTCACCCCGTGTGGCACCATGGCCGATTTTTACCTTTGTGCGACACCGGTTGGAGTCGTTTTTCGAACAAACGTTTTACATAGCTTGCGAGGAAAATAAGGCTATGTATTTTCTTATTTTTGCGGATTTTTCCGAGAGGAGAAACATTTTGGACCAACGGGAGGGTGACGTGTGTCACCCTGATGGAAACAAGTGGGGCGGCACTTGGCCGATTTGGAGGGGCAAGTTGTGCTAGATATTTGTGTAGATATTTGTGAGGGTTTTAAGGAGTAGGGGCTAGGGTGCACTTGGCTTGATCTTGGCCTTACACTTGCCTTGCACATGGCTTGATCTTGGCCGTTGGTTGGCCTTTGGTTTCTTATAAATACCACTCCACTTGTGAAGACTTATTCATTCACTCCTCACTTTGTCTAAGTCTTGAAATCCCTCCCCTCCTCTAGTAGCTCGTCCTAAGCCTCTCCTCCTCCTCCTTGTGTCCTTTGGCCGAGAAGGTTCCTCCCCGCTGGTGGTGCTAGTAGTGGGGTACCCCACTGCTAGTTGTTTTCGTATAATACCCTCCCGTGGTATTGAAATACTTCTCCTAGTATTGTTATAATGCCCAAAATACCTTAGCCTTGTACCTTGTAGTATTCCAAAGATACCTCTATCACGTAGAGTCAGGAAATACTACCTTTTGTCCTTTAGTCTCAGCAAAACCACAGAAATCTTCATAGTTGGTTGAAGTATTTGAGTAGAAGTTGGTTAGAACTTCTAAGGGTTGTTTGGAGCGGATTGGAGCGCCACGGAGTAGGAGCTAAACCTTGCTCGGGATCGACATTATAACTTGGATAATTTTGGGCTTATCGAGGTAATTATCTTGTCCTCTATTGTAATTGGAAATTACATGTTTGTTGGAATATATAGTTGAGGTATACTATATATAGAATGAACATTATTCTTGCGGCAATGTCGTTTGACTTAAGCTGAATTTAAAGAAGAAGCGAGCGTAATTACATAGGGTGTATTCTGATGAGACTTATGTAGCATTGTTGTGTAGTAGAATGGTACACGTCCAGGTTAGGCGTGTAAACCCCACGGTTGGCTTGGTGGCCGGCCTCGATAGAGAGGAGATTTCTGTTGTTGCGGGAGAGTCTTTGCCAATTTTCTATATAGAAATGGAACCTTGTGTTTTGAAGTTAATAGACGTTTGTGACCTTTTTTTTAGGTGAAAGTACTATGAGTAATGTATTCTACTTGAGGAGTGGAAAGGGCTAGCAAGGTTGTAGTACTTGGAGCATTTTGCTTATTGTCGATACTCGTCGCGAGGTATGTGAACCTCTTCCTATCTCTTCTAGCATGATATGTGTGAACTATGTAGTACGGTAGACGTACATGTGCTAAGTGATTTGGTTGGTTTAAAACATAGGGTGTTATAATAGCTTTATGGGAAGTTAGTTATAACGACCTTATGTAGGTGAAAATGGTTTACTGATGTTAGAAGTTAAGAGACTTGATCTTAGAAGATAAGAGACTTAACTTATTTGTTTTAATGTGGATGTTGTGTGAAACCTCATTCGTGAGTAATGAGTACTTGGTTTTTAAAGGAATAATGTTTTACTGATTTCGGAAATCAGAATGTGTATCGACAGACCACTGCAGCGTTAATAAAGGAAAATGTATTGAATAATGATGTGTTGTATTAAAACCAGTAGAAACCTCCATCTGCATAGAAGCTAAGATGAGACAAAATGATATTACATTTTCTAGATCATGATTCTTTGTAATAAGATCGTTATAAACAAGAATAAACTACTCACATATATGACATATGTTACTCAATTGTTCTAAAAAGGAATCAAGTGATTAAGTTTGGGAACTATGAAACCATTTGAAAATGAGAAGCTTGAGTAATTGAAACTAGGCAAACTGGAACTTAGGAAAAGAATGTTGTTACTTGATTTTGAAAAGGAATGTGGGTTGGTCATTCTAATACTACGGGTATCGGGTGACTTTTATAAGTAATGGATCTCTTTTAAAAGAACTTAACGTATGTAGTACTTTGGGGTTAAAAAACCCGGACCTTGGCATAAAATGAAAGTACTTTGAGTTGTGTGAAACTTGCCTATGCTTGTTGTTGTGAAACTTGCCTATGCTTGTTGTTGTGAAACTTGCCTATGCTTGTTCTTTGTGAAACTTGCCTATGCTTGTGATGATAGCCTTTGTTGTGCAAGTGTGGTATTTACGTATTACCGCGTCTCGATAGAGGCGGTCGACTTGTTGAGAACTTACGTGGGCGTCTTTGGCGGTGATGGAGAATTCCACGGGTATGTTTCCATTTTGATTCTTGTCTTGTTGTTGATGTCACATGGGCATGTCTACACCGTCGCAGATTAAGGGGCATCGGCCGTGCGGTCGGGTTGATTACCGATATATTGTTATTGTGGTTACATGGACATGTCTACGAGGTAGAATTCGTGCGTGTGGCGTGCGGCGGGGTTGATCACGATATATTATTGTTGATGTCACGTGGGCGTGTCTACAGGAGGTAGAATTCCGGGGCATGTGGCCATGGGGCATTGGTATTATTGTTGCATCATGGACATGTCTGCACCGTCAGAATTAGGGGCATGCGGCCATGATGCGGAACATGATTGATGTTGTGGGCTTGAGACCCATAGTTATATTTGAGTGATGGCTTGAGGGCGTGAGTCCCTGACTGGATATGACTGCTTTTATGTTGTGAACTGTAGTTTGGTCATCATACATGTCTCCTGCTGTATATAGACTAGTATGATTTCATTTCTGATTTTCTGATTTCACATACTTGGTACTGTTGTCTTGACCTCCTTGAGCTGCGTTAAATCTGCGGTAGAGGTACATCGGTCGTGGATCCTCGCTCTTAGGATCTCAGTTCAGCGTTTTGGAAGCTCCGTTTCTCGGAGGCTTATCTTTTGGTATGTGTTTCTGAGTTGTAGGTTCTTGTACATTCGGGGTATGGCGGGGCCTGTCCGTCATAGTTGTTGTAAATCTTAAGTGCAGTCTTGTTGTGGGCGGGGTTGTAAAAGGATTAAAGCGTTCGTTTTGAAAGAGTTGTTTTTATTTATGTTATTGGAAGGTAACCGTTGGGTTGGCTTTGTTTATGTTCATATATCTTGTTTCTTGTTTAAAGTTTTATTTTCACTGGTTTTCTCGATGATTGTATCACTAGGGTGCAGGATAAGGCACGATGCAGACCCCGGGCAGTCGTTACAAAAGTGGTATCGAGCGATTAATCCTCGGAAAGTGTCTCTGAACCGTGTCTAGTAGAGTCTTGATTATCGGTGTGTTGTGCACCACATCTATAATCGAGAGGCTATAGGACATTTAGGATTGGTTTCCATTCTTCTCATTCAGAGATCGTGCCTTAGAGTGTGTTGTAAGTTGGACCCTCCAGCGTATCTCGTTTTACCATTATGCCTCCGCAAGGCAGCAGAGCCACGAAGGGCAAGGCAGGAGGAACGCTAGTGAGATCTGAGAGAGTGCAGCGCGAGCAGAGTACGAGGTTGTGCTTGAGACGGCGGGTTTTGTAGCGCCCGCCTTGACCCAGAGGTTAGAGCGCAGCAATGGCTGCTGAGACCGCGATACACGAGCCTCCAGTCCACGATGCAGGCGAGAGAGATGGGTTACAAGGAGATGGCGATTCTTTGGCGAGTCGTGGCAGATATGAGATAAATTTGAATCACGGCGATTCCAGTTCGATGCACGATGGATTCACCCCGGCGAGATAGTTTGAGGCTACGGGACTTTACGAGTGTAGCGCGAGTTTTATGGGTCGAGGCACGAGGATGATCCGCGAGTTCATCCGGCGATTCTGACGGATCATGCGGGTGATCAAGGCTTGAGACCGAGTCGTGACCTTTGGTTCGCATCGGTGCGTGATACGCGATCGATTGGTTTGATTCATGGGAGCTTTCGGGAGAGCATGCACTCAGCGTATGGGATGAGTTTTCGGGGGCTTTCCTCACGCACTTCTTGCCTCCGCAGATGAGGAGGGCACGGGCCGACATATTTTTGATGCTTAGACAGAGCGGGCGTACGGTTCGGGAGTACAACGTGGAGTTTAACTCGTTGGCTCGGTATGTCCCCGCTTTAGTGGCAACTATGGAGGATAGAGTGCACCGCTACGTCACCGGATTAGATGATTACTTGCGAGGCTTGTTCGGTGTAGCTCTTCACCGGGCATGGACATTGCCGCATGCGAGCTCGTGCCTGGGATGTGAGTGCGGAGAGGTCGGCGGAATGACACGGATCGGCGAAGAGGGCGGGACATCGGGTCTTTTGGCGACTTTCGAGGCGGACGCCTCGGCCAGAACTAGTTTTGTACCCCGCCCGATGCAGTGGTCCTCCGTCTTGAGGAAGCGGTCGTGGCTCGAGGTTGAGTTTCGAGGAAGTAAGTGTTGGCGGATGCGGTCACCCTACCTCGGTGTGGCCGATGTGGTAGACCGCATTTCGGGAGTGTCGTGGTGCGAGGAGCTTGTTATTTTTGCGGCGGCCAGCAGGGCCATTTGCGGAACTGTCAGGCCAAGGGTAGCACGGATGCTACGACTCAGCCTTCAGGATCAGTGGCTGGTTCATCACCTTCACTAGCTATGCGCCCTGCAGGGCAGGACTGTGATTAGGAAGCGGAAGAGACAGGTATATCCTTAACCCTCTAGAGTTTTGTATACTGATATGTTTTAGTGTTATGTTCGGATAGCTTTGTGCTAAATGTGATTTAGACACCTGGTTATGTAGAAGGGTAAGTATGGGGGCATGGTAAGTGTGAACCCTAGACTGTCACGATTGAGACCTTAGAGGTAAGGTCGTCTTGAGTAAAAGATTCGTTTTATGTTTGACCTTTATCAGAGTGCGTGGTATACGTGGGTTTTATTTGTGTGATAAGTCCATAGGTAGTGTGAGAAGGAAGTGGTAGCTTTCATGATGTGATTTAGCAGGATTGTTCCGTGTCGGGGAACGAGGGCTTGACGCGATTGTGGGTCGGGTTGAGGGCGTGATCTGGTCAACCGTGCCGGATTAAGGTGGAGTCAGTTCTGGGTGGTCCCGCCGGTGGTAGGGTCACGAGGATGCTAGGCCCAAGTTTGTATGATCATCGTATGAGTTCGTGGGCGCGTTCGACGAGCGGTTCGTAAAGGCCGGAATGGCCTTAAGGAAGTTTGAGGTTAGTAAGATGACCAAGTTTGGAGGTAGTGACTCCAGAGATTTTTGGGAACGGAAGTAATGACTGAAGTTTGGTGCGTACTGGGAGAGTTCAAGTGTTCGAGAAGGGCACGACGAGTAAGGAAGGAAGATAACGTGTGTTATTTCGTGGCCAAGCTGTGGCGTTGACAACTTGTTAGAGGAACTTCATCGATATCCGTCTTGAGAAGGAACATTCGGGACGAATGTTTCTAAGGAGAGAATGTTATACCCGTGAGTTGCGGGGTATGTATGTGAGGACGTGCGTGCGAAGTCTGAGAAAATTTTGAAAAGAAAGAAAGATGTGAGTTTTTAAGCGGAAAAGTTTCCGTTATTTGTGAAGAAAAAGGTTAGTTAATGGGAATTGGATTCCCAGGTTGGTATTTGGACTTCATAGATTATATTAGAATTTTGAGATTTTATTTTGGAAATGGTCACGTGGGGCCACGGGAGAAATTCTGGTTTTGTGGCCCGCTTTGTTTTGAGATTTAGGTATTTTGGTTATTTTGAAGACGAAATATTCTGGCGAATCGAGGCGACACGTGTCACCCCATGTGGCACCCTTGGCGATTTTACCTTTGTGCACAACACCCGGTTAGAGTCGTTTTTAGACGAAACGTTTTAAAAAACTTTCGAGGGGAAAAATACGGCTATTTATTTTCTTATTTTTTCGGATTTTTACGAGAGACGAAAAATTTTTGACCAACCGGAGGGTGACATGTTTCACCCACTCAATGAAACAAGTGGGGCGTGACTTGGCGATTGGAGGGCAAGTTGTGCTAGATATTTGTGTAGATATTTGTGAGGGTTTTAAGGAGTAGGGGCTAGGGTGCACTTGGCTTGATCTTGGCCTTACACTTGCCTTGCATGGCTTGATCTTCGCCATTGGTTGGCCTTTGGTTTTTGCTATAAATACCTCTTGTGAAGACTTATTCATTCACTCCTCACTTTGTCTAAGTCTTGAAATCCCTCCTCCTCTCTAGTAGCTCTCGTCCTAAGCCTCTCCCCTCCCTCCTCCTTGTGGCCTTTGGCGAGAAGGGTTCCTCCCCTCAGTGGTGCTAGCGTGGGGTACCCACAGCCTAGTTGTTTCGTGATAATACCCTCCTTGTGGTATTGAAATACTTCTCCTAGTATTGTTATAATGCCCAAAATACCTTAGCCTTGTACCTTGTAGTATTCCAAGATACCTCTGTCGTAGAGTCAGGAAATACTACCTTTTGTCCTTTAGTCTCAAACCGAAACCCTAAGGAAATCTTCATAGTTGGTTGAAGTATTTGAGTAGAAGTTGGTTAGAACTTCTAAGGGTTGTTTGGAGCGGATTGGAGCGCACGGAGTAGAAGCTAAACCTTGCTCAGGATCGACATTATAACTTGGATAATTTTGGGCTTATCGAGGTAATTATCTTGTCCCTCTATTGTAATTGGAAATTACATGTTTGTTGGAATATATAGTTGAGGTATACTATATATAGAACTGAACATTATTGCGCGGCAATGTCGTTTGACTTAAGCCTGAATTTAAAGAAGAGAAGCGACTGTAATTACATGGTGTATTCTGATGAGACTTGTGTAGCATTGTTGTGTAGTAGAATGGTACACGTCCGGTTAGACGTGTAAACCCCCCCCCCTGGTTGGCTTGGTAGCCGGCCTCGATAGAGGAGGAGATTTACGCTGTTGCGGGGGGGGAGGTGCTGCCGAATTTTCTGTAGAGAAATGGAACCTTGTGTTTTGAAGTTAATAGACGTTTGTGACCTTTTTTAGGTGAAAGTACTATGAGTAGCGTATTCTACTTGAGGAGTGGAAAGGGCTAGCAAGGTTGTAGTACTTGGAGCATTTTGCTTATTGTCGATACTCGTCGCGAGGTATGTGAACCTCTTCCTATCTCTTCTAGCATGATATGTGTGAACTATGTAGTACGGTAGACGTACATGTGCTAAGTGATTTGGTTGGTTTAAAACATAGGGTGTTATAATAGCTTTATGGGAAGTTAGTTATAACGACCTTATGTAGGTGAAAATGGTTTACTGATGTTAGAAGTTAAGAGACTTGATCTTAGAAGATAAGAGACTTAACTTATTTGTTTTAATGTGGATGTTGTGTGAAACCTCATTCGTGAGTAATGAGTACTTGGTTTTTAAAGGAATAATGTTTCTTGATTTGGAAATCGAGAATGTGTATCGACAGACCAACTGCGGCGTTAATAAAGGAAAATGTATTGAATAATGATGTGTTGTATTAAAACCGGTAGAAACCTCAAAATGCATAGAAGCTAAGATGAGACAAAATGATATTACATTTTCTAGATCATGGTCTTTGTAATAAGATCGTTATAAACAAGAATAAACTACTCACATATATGACATATGTTACTCAATTGTTCTAAAAAGGAATCAGTGATTAAGTTTGGGAACTATGAAACCATTTGAAAATGAGAAGCTTGAGTAATTGAAACTAGGCAAGCGGAACTTAGGAAAAGAATGTTGTTACTTGATTTTGAAAAGGAATGTGGGTTGGTCATTCTAATACTACTGTATCGGGTGACTTTTATAAGTAATGGATCTCTTTTAAAAGAACTTAACGTATGTAGTACTTTGGGGTTAAAACCGGACCTTGGCATAAAATGAAAGTACTTTGAGTTGTGTGAAACTTGCCTATGCTTGTTGTTGTGAAACTTGCCTATGCTTGTTGTTGTGAAACTTGCCTATGCTTGTTCTTTGTGAAACTTGCCTATGCTTGTGATGATAGCCTTTGTTGTGCAAGTGTGGTATTTACGTGTTCTGCGTCTCTCGATAGAGGCGGTCGACTTGTTGAGAACTTACGTGGACGTCTTTGGCGGTGATGGAGAATTCCACGGGTATGTTTCCATTTTGATTCTTGTCTTGTTGTTGATGTCACATGGGCGTGTCTGCCGTCTGATATTAGGGGCATGCGGCCATGCGGTCGGGTTGATTACGATATATTGTTATTGTGGTTACATGGACATGTCTGCGAGGTAGAATTCGGGTGCGTGGCCGTGCGGCGGGTTGATCACCCAAGATATTATTGTTGATGTCACATGGGCGTGTCTACACCGAGGTAGAATTAGGGCATGTGGCCGTGGGGCATTGGTATTATTGTTGCATCATGGACATGTCTGCCGATGCAGTCGGGGCATGCGGCCGTGATGCGAACATGATTGATGTTGTGGGCATGAGACCCATAGTTATATTTGAGTGATGGCTTGAGGCGTGAGTCCACCGATATATTTGCTTTTATGTTGTGAATCGTAGTTTGGTCATCATACATGTCTCGCTTTATATAGACTAGTATGATTTCATTTACTGATTTTCTGATTTCACATACTTGGTACTGTTATCTTGACCTCCTTGAGGCTGCGTTCATCTGCGGTGAAGTGCATCGGTCGTGGATCCTCGCTCTTAGGATCTCGATTCAGCGTTTTGGGAAGCTCGTTTCTCGGAGGCTTATCTTTTGGTATGTGTTCCACGAGTTGTAGGTTCTTGTACATTCGGGGTATGGCGGGCCACGTCGTCATAGTTGTTGTAAATCTTAAGTGCAGTAATCTTGTTGTGGCGGGGTTGTAAAAAGTTAAAGCATTCGTTTGAAAGAGTTGTTTTTATTTATGTTATTGGAAGATAACCGTTGGGTTGGCTTTGTTTATGTTCATATATCTTGTTTCTTGTTTAAAGTTTTATTTTTACTGGTTTTCTCGATGATTGTATCACTAGGGTGCCGGATAAGGCACGATGCGGGCCGGGCAGTCGTTACACGCCGATGTGAGGAGTACCTGCGGGTCCACAGGACCCGTGCGGGTGAAATAGTCCCGAGTAGGATGGTTTATTGATACCACGGGCGAGGTACCCCGTTTTGATCATGAGCCTCCTATTTTGTGCAGTATCATATATATATATATTTGTCACTCTCATTGTTAGTAAGGCACAGTAAAAGGTATTTTATTGACTTACATGACTCCAGCTTACCTTCAGACTTATGATATCATTATTACGATTTTTTCGACTTTACATACTTGGTACATATTATGTATCGACCCGCTTTCCTCGGGCTGCGTTCATGCGCGGTAAGGGTAAGCGATTGAGGATCCTCGTTCTTAGGATCACTACTCGGTGTCGAAGCTCCATCCCTCGGAAGCTTGTCTATTAGTGCGGATATTCCACGATGCTATAGGTATTTTGTACATTCGGGGTATGGCGGGCCCGTCCCGCCACGGTTGTTATCTTTAAGTGCGTGGTCACGTATGTGTTTTGGGCTACAAGAACCATTGTATTATAAATACTTTGTTTAAGTATGCTTATGGAAAGCGACCTTATCGGTGGCGGAGATGTTTACCTTTTTATAAAGTTATGTATGTTCATTGCTATTCTCGACATATACTGACGGTACCGGTAGGTACCGATCATGGCCCGGGGCTGGGTCGTGACAAAAGTGGTATCAGAGCAGTTAGTCCTCGGAAAGTGTCCACAGACCGTGTCTAGTAGAGTCTTGATTATCGGTGTGTCGTGCACCACATCTATAATCAGGAGGCTGCAGGATATTTAGGTCCTAGAAAAGCAACTAGGTTTTCACCTTGCGACTAATACGAAAATTATCTTTTTCCGAGATTTTTCTATTGAGATACACTTACAATACACTCATGAACCTTGGTTTAAAGTGTGGAGCTTAATGGACAAGAAACAAATTTTTTTTCTTCTTTCCCTTTATGAACCCGAGAGCCTAGCTTAACAAGAACAAGAGTTCTTCAAATTTTTCTAAGTGTAAATTCCTTGTCTTGCTACCTAGGATGACTATATAAAAGATACTACACTGAACATGAGTCCAATCCCACATATG
The DNA here is from genome assembly GCA_029844215.1 of Przewalskia tangutica. Classification (NCBI taxonomy): domain Eukaryota; kingdom Viridiplantae; phylum Streptophyta; class Magnoliopsida; order Solanales; family Solanaceae; genus Przewalskia; species Przewalskia tangutica. The sequence goes on along the minus strand of CM056720.1, from coordinate 24,472,814 downwards.
AATACAGACCTCTAAGAGTTATACTGAACTATGACGGAATGAGGCCCCGTACCCATGCGTACAAAAGCATGTACTGAAAGAACTTATACCAAAAAGATAAAGTCCCGAACTGAACGAGCTATCCAAAAACTCTGAGCAGGGTCCTACACCTGCCGATCACCAAACTGCGTACCTAAACCTGCGGCATGAACGCAGCCCCCCGAAGGAGGTCAGTACGAAGAATGTACCAAGTATGTGAAACAGTAAATACTGTAATGAAATCATAACGATCCTAAGCCAAGCAGAGACATGTATGATAGCAACCTACGATTACAACACATGCGGTCATAATAAGTCGAAGCATGCCTCAAGTCATTTCTAAATATAACCATGGGTCTCACGCCCATAATATCAATCATGCGTGGAATCGCTTCATCACTGGCGATCCATGATATAATATAACGCCAATAGGCATACATGAACACCAAGTCCCACTGTGTCCTAAAGCATGCGGGCAGTAGGAAGACGGCGGTGGTAATGCGAGTATAATGTCTTGAGGTTTACCCTCATTTATACTCTTACCCTGGAGAAGGTGGTATAGCGTCTTGGGGGTTTACCCCTCACTTATACTCTTACCCTATCTCAACCGACCATCAAACAAAACAAGCAGGGGGTATAATGTCTTGGGGGTTTACCCCTCATTTATACTCTTACCCTGGAGAATGTGGTATAACGTCTTGGGGGTTTACCCCTCACTTATACTCTTACCCTATCTCGACCGGCCGTCAAAAAAACACATAAGCACTACCAGGTCTTTTATAAAAATCCGTGAATTTAACCTAAGTACTACAAATAACGGAAGCATACCCGTGGAATCCCACATCACCGTGCGTCCAAGTAACTTACAACAAGACAGTAGGCCTCCGAGAGTCGCGGCAACGCAATAAAACATAATACTTGCACTCAAAGGCTATCACCATCACACATAGACAATTCTCAATTAATCAAGCCAAAGTACTTATCAAGGCACACATGGAATAATTCTCAATTAACAAGACAAAGTACTTATCAAGGCACAAAATAGAATAATTCTCATTTAACAAGCCAAAGTACTTATCAAGGCACAAATAGAATAATTCTCATTTAACAAGCCAAAGTACTTATCAAGGCACAAATAAAATAATTCTCATTTAACAAGCCAAAGTACTTATCAAGGCACAAAATAGAATAATTCTCATTTAACAAGCCAAAGTACTACGTACGTACATTCTTTTCAAAAGACTCATTTTTATGTAAAATCCCAAGATACTAACACTCGTAGTATCAAGGTGTGTCTATTTTTCAAAGTAAGTTACTACACTTTTAGAAAACTCATTTCAAAGCTTGAAATCAAGTAACTTCAAATTTTCACAATCTAGGCAACTTATGCCCAATAATCAAAATAGACAACTTTCTAAACCTTCCATAAAGCCGTTATAACCAACTTCCCATAAAGTCGTTATAACCCTTTATGGTTTTTAGACAATTTCATTCCTTTTATAACCAAGAGACTTATACTTAAAACCAAGTATCACAAACTTTCAAATCAAGTTTCTTAACTTTCAAAATACTTGAGTCCTTAATATTTAGAAAACAAGTTTCTTCTACTTTTATACCTCAAGTAACTCACACCTTTAAAACAAGTTACTTCTCTTAAATCATGTCATTTCTCCTCTCTTAAAACAATTAAGTAAATCACTCCTTTAACTCCCCTAAAGTCATTACAACAACCCTTAGGTTTTGGAACTAAGGCACTAGCCAAAAGGTTTGGAAACCACTTCCTTTTCAAGACTCATGTACTTTAAGTAAAATACTTTCACTTTTAAGAATCCAAACTTCACTAAGGAAATGGATTATACAACTTACAACTTAAACATCAAAGTACAATCAAGGGAGTACATAGAATGAATTCTATTTTAGGCAATCCAAATACAACGAGGAATGGATCATTTTAAGGAGTAGGACATACTTTCTTTATCTTAAGGAATCATGCTAGAAGAGGAGATAGTTCACATACCTTTTCGCTAAATCCACAAGTTAAGCGAATCGCGGCGTAGAAGTGTCAACCTATAATGGTCACAACAAGACTATCAACTTCTAGTCTCTAACGTAGAATAATACTAAGTATACGATCTCTAATTCTCTGAAAAATCGGGCAAGACTTCCTTTGTTTCTACTCACTTTGCCACCTTTTTCAAGGCGAATACAATAACCAACACGCCACATTTAAGGCTCAAAACAACAACCAATCAAAGGGGATTACACGCCTTACAATGCGTGTAAAATTCACCCACAATTGACATTAAACTAATACAAACTATTAGGCCAAAACCGTGATCTAGGATACAACAATACCAATTCTTATCCAATTTCCTTTTCAATCCAAGTTGTTAGCATATCATGATATCAAGTCGCAATTGATTATAACTACTATAATCTTCAAGTAAGTAACATGCGACTATTCTAACTACTGACGAACTTGTAATCGACTTCAAATGGCTAATATGTCATTTCGATTTTAGGCTACAACAATCCATAACACTTATAAAACTTCAACACATATACTTCATGCTTGCTAAAATCCAAAGCTACAACAATAAGAAATCTTTAATTGCTAAAACGACAAGATTTATACCTTTCCAAGCCCTTAAAATTTCCAAGATTCAAAGTCGCGCCTTAGAAATTCTTAGCTCCTTTCCTTAAGTTCCAATCCGCTCCAAGCACTCCTTAGAAGCCTATGAAGAACCCATCTCACCTTCTAAGTAGCACATGCTACTTGCAGAACATTCAACCAATAAAGGTTATCAGTCTACTGTAAATACAGTCCTATCTTGTACTTATATTCTTCTGAAGTGATTTCAGTTCAATCCTTTTCTGTAATATCCTTCTATTACAGTTCAAATCTCTTCTATGAATCTTATATTCATTTCTATACTACTACAGTATGTAATTTCCAATTACAATAGAAGGACAGTAGTATTTACCTCGATGAGCCCAAAAATTATCCAAGTATAATGTCGCTCCTGAGCAACGTTAAGCTCCTACTCCGAGTGCTCCAATCCGCTCCAACAACCCTTAGAAGTTCTACGCAACTTCTACTTAACACTTCAACCGACTATGAAGGTTTTCCTTAGGGTTTCGTTTAGTGGCTAAAGAAAGTATAATAGTATTTTCCGGGTTTTTCGTATAGAGGGTACTTTGGAAAGTACTACAAGGTATAAGGGCTAAGGTATTTGGGCATTACAACAATACTTGGAGAAGTATTTCTCAACCAAGGGGGGGTAGTATTTCGACTAGCAACTAGGCTGGGGAGGGGGTATTCTCGAGGGCCTCGAGAGGGGAGGGTGTTTGGCTAGGCTACCACAAAGGGGAGGGTGTGGCGGACGAGAGCCTGAGAGGGAGAGGAGGTTTTGCCTTAGAAGTTTTCAAGTGAGGATGAAGAAAGTCTTCAACTTAGGGGAGTATTTATAGGCTAACCAAAGGCCAACCAATGGCCAAGATGAAGACAAGTGTGGTGCAAGTGTAGGGCTAGATTTTAAACATGTGTACATTATCCAACTACCACACAACTACAACAAAATATCCTACCAACTAAAGTGCTCTCTTTCGTCCCATTGCCGCCCCAAGTCCTTCCAATGTGAGGGTGACACATGTCACCCTCCCGTTGGTCCAAAATGTTTCGTCTCTCGGAAAAATCCGCAAAAATTAGAAATGACATAGCCGGAATTTTCCCTTCGCAAGTTTAGTAAAACGTTTCGTCGAAAAACGACTCCTTTCGGCACTTGTGCCCAAATTTCGAACCTATGCCTACTTTAAGGCTTCAATTTTTATACGTATGCCCTCACGTACATACTCTGGAAATATGAGGTATAACAATAAACAAGAATAATAAGAAGTTAGGGGATTTCTTAACTTGCTTATGTATTGTATGATAAGCCGGTAGTGCTTATGTTATGTATGATAGCCGGATTTGTGCTAGTGGTATATTATTCTTTACGGGGTCATTCCCCGGGTTTGTGGCATTTGCATAATCCGTGGATTTGCTACCCACGATGCGAGGAATACCTCATGCGAGTCCGAAAGGGCTTATGCGGGTGAAATAGTCCCATGCGGGCGGGTCCGACCTATCATGCGAGAATACCTCATGCGAGTCCGTGTAAGGGCTTATGCGGGTGAAATAGTCCCATGCGAGAATACCTCGCGGGTCCACGCAACCTATCACGGGTGAAATAGTCCCGCGAGTAGGATTGCTAAACGATCATCAGGCGGGTGGTCTGCTTGATCGTGAGCTTCCTATTTTATATCGTAAGGATACTACTATTTACTCTCATTGTTAGTAAGACACGATGTCATCGTAATTTGATTATCATACATGTCTCCGCTTTGATTTAGACTTATGATGTAATTACGATTTTCGATTACATACTTAGTACATATTGTGTATTGACCCCCTTCTCGGGCCGCTCATGCCGCAGAAAGGGTAAGCGGTGGTGGATCCTCATTCTTAGGATCACTTATCGACGTCGAAGCTCCATTTCTCGAGGCTTGTCTCTTTTGGTACGCTCTTTCCACGATGTTGTAGATTTATGTACATTCGTGGTATGGCGGCCCTGTCCGCCACAGTTGTTATTCCTAGAGGTCTGTATTCACATATGTGGTTGGGCTGTAAGAACTGAGTTGTACGGTTGTACTTTTGATTATGTTTATATCATGGAAGGCGCCTTATCACCAGCTTTGTGTTGTTTATTGTTTACACGTGTATTTATGTGGTGTATGTTCACCGCTATTCTCGATGTATACCGAATAGGTGTGCCTGTGTAGGCACCGATCCACGCCCGGTCGGGTCGTGACAGTTACACCCCGTAATTCAAGGACATGGTTAAGAGAATGTACGTAAGGAACAGAAGACTTGAAAATGGTACGAAAGGAAGAATTGTTTTTCCGACGAAAAATCTTCCGAACGTCGGAAAGGAAAAATGTTCGTTGGTGAGAATTAGATTCTCAAAATGGATTAATTGAAGAGTATGGAACTTATTATCATTATGGATATTTATTTTTACGGATTTGGTCCCGTGGGGCCCACCCGAGGAATTTTACGTTTTGTGGGGCCCACGTGGGTTACAGAATTTTATGGACGAATGGGAGGGCGACACGTGGCACCCCCCACATTGGTCTTGGACGAAATTGAAGCAATGGTAAGATGGTCATTGACCAAGGTAAAAGATCAAGTCTTGCAAGCTTGAGTTTATTGACCAAGTCAACTTGTCCACTTGACTAGACATTAATTACTCTCATCCTAGCCACACATATGTGATTATCTTGACCCTCCATTATTGTATATATACACACTAGTGCAAGACTAGTCTTCAACACTTAGAAAATATTAGAGAAACCTTGTTCCTCTTTGTGTTGCTCTCGGGTTCACCCTCAAACCCACAAGAAAAATTTGTAATTTTGTTCCATTATTCACAAGACTTTAACCCAAGGTCCCTAAGGGTATTGTAAGGATATCTCAATAGAAAGATTTCGGAAAAACGGCGTTTTCACGTTAGTCGCAAGGCGAAAACCTAAGGCATTTTCATAGATTTTGATTGGAAATGGAAGAGAAGTTGGTTGTGAGCTTCTAAAGGCTTCAAATAGCGGATTGGAGCGTAAAGGAAAGGAGCTAAGAATTTCTAAGGAGCGACATTGAATCTTGGAAATTATAAGGGCTTGTAAAGGTAAAATTCTTGTCGTTTTAGTAATTTAGATTACTTATTGTTGTAGCTATGGATATTAGCAAGTATGAGATATATATTATGAAGTTGATAAGTGTTATGGATATTGGAACCCTAATCCGAAAACTAGTATGTTTAGCCTTGAGATTTCAATTCAATTGGATTATTAGTTTAATCGTCACATGTTATATAAAGAAGGAATTATAATTGTTAAGTTGTTTATGACTATATAACATGTTAGACCTAAGAAGTTGGATTGAAAAAGAATTGGAAAGAACTTTGTGTTATTGAATAAGTTAGCCGAGAATGACCTTGATTAAGGACTTAGTTGGTATTAATTGTGGGGCGGAATTTTACACGTATTATAAGGCGTGTAATCCTCTTTGATTGATTGTTGTATTGAGCCTTAAATGTGGCGTGTTTGGTTATTGAATTCGGCCTTGAAAAAGGTGGCAAAGTATGTAGAAACAAAGGAAGTGCTGTCCGATTTTCCGTAGAATTTAGTGACTTTGCACTTAGAATATTCTACGTTCAAAGCTAGAGGTTAATGGACGTATTATGGCCATTATAGGTTGAAGTCCTACGAGTAGAGTATTCTACTTAAAGGGTGGAAAAGCTAGCAAGGTTATAGTACTTTGGAGCATTTTGCTACTTGTCGATAATCGTCGCGAGGTATGTGAACCTCTTCATTCTTTTGACATGATTCTATGTATGGAATATACATGTGGTATTATTTCATGTTTCCTTCTACTCATAGAAGTTAAGAAGTATGTATGTTGATTTACTCTATGTAAAGGTTATGTCTGAGCTATCCTAAGTTCTTACCAAGTCTTATGGGGGATGTTGGTAAGAGTCGTTAGGAGGTATTTTGGAGCCAAGTTGACTTGGCCAATTTACGGCACGAATGAGAATAAGTATCGAACAAGACATTGCAACGTTAATAAAGGAAAATGTAATGACGATAAATTATATTAAAACAGGTAGAATTCTCCATCTGCATAGAAGCTAAGATAAGACAAAATTGTATTACATTTTCTAGATCATGGCTGCTTTAATGAGATCAGTATAAACAAGTATAACCTATTCACACATATAAGGCATATGTTGTTTAATTTAAAGAGTTTACGTTATGAAGTGTTAAGACTATGAACTATGAATTCTAAAAAGGTTAAGAGACTTTATTTTTCAAGATATGAGACTTTATTTCTAAAGTACGAAACTTGATTCTAAAAGATAAGAGACTTCAAGTATTTTGAAAGTATACGATACTTGGTTTTCGAAAGTATAAGTCTCTTGGTTATAAAAAGAATGTATTTGCCTAAAGTATAAAGTTAGTATAACGACTTTATGGGAAGTGGGTTATAATAGCTTTATGGAAAGTTAAAAGAGTGGTTTACTCTAAGTAATGATAAATGTTTTGAAATAAAGAAAGGCAAATGGATTTAAAAGCATCAATTGCTTAAGTTTTAAGGAAAGAAGTCACTTGATTTAGAAGCCGATAAATGTATTTCTAAAAGTGTAGTGACTTAGGTAAAATGTAAACAAGCCTTGATACTACGGGTGTTAGTATCTTGGGGTTTTATATGAAAGAAGTCTTTTGAAAAGAATGTAAGCACGTAGTACTTTGGGTTAAATTCCCGGATTTTTATGTGTGAAACGAAAGTGCCATGAGTTTATAAAAATGGAAGTCTAAAGGTTTAATGAACTTGCCTATGTTTGCTTGTGATAGCTTTGAGTGCAAGTATTATATGTTTACGTTGTTGTGACTCTCAGTTGGAGGGCCGGCTGTCTTGTTGTAAGTTTACTTGGACGCGTCGACAAATGTGGGATTCCACGCATGCTTCCATTATGATTGATCCTTGGACATGCTTATACGATGTGGGATTCCGGCATGTGACCAGGAGGCGGGTTAGATTCGGTTGTTTTATTACCCATGGACACGCTTATACGATGAGGATTCCGGCACGCGACCATGCATATGACGACTATTAATCCACGGGCTAGCTCCCACGAAGACATGTACCCACGATGAGGATTCCGGGCATGTTATATTATTACTCCACGGGCTAGCTCCCATGAAGACCGCGCCTACGATGAGGATTCCGGGCACGTTATGGCGTCTTATACGATGAGGGATTCCGGCATGCAACGTTATATATATATATATATATATATATATATATATATATATATATATATATATATATATATATATATATGTATATATGTGTGTTGTATATGTATGCGCAGCGGTGAGGTAGGATGCCATATGCGCGTCACATGGTTATATGTTACACTACGGTTGTCGGCGTTGATGTGGGATTCCACGCGGGAGATATATATATGTATTGTGTATGTATGCGCCGGTAGCGTAGGATACCGCACGCGTCACATGGTTATATTTTACACTTATGATCGGCGGTGATGGGGATTCCACGCACGCTTTGATATTTGTGTGACTTGATCGCGTCCCGATTGGTAGGGTAGTATATCGTCCTCCATAAAGGGCGGATTATGTTATGAAAGATAAGTAAGTTATATGGTAATGAACTTAATGATTTCTCCTAAGTATGTACGTAAGATTTGGCTATAACTCTTAATGGAATGGAAAAGATAATGATGTGCAATTAAGTTCATGAGTGGTAATGACACGCGGGATCTGTATGTATTTTTATACTTGCTGTCATTCTTTTGTACGCTTATGATTTGTTTATCAGACTTTATTTCCGCTCCATATTCTGCACTGTTATCGACTTCCGCCGTGCGTTCATGTCCGCAGGTTTAGGTACACAGTTGTGGATCCGCGAGCTTAGAATCCTGGTTCAGCATTTTGAGATGGCTCCAACGTTCCGGAGCTTGTCGTCATGGTTATGTATATTCAGGGGTACGGCGGGGCTTTGTCCCGTAATAGTATTTGACCAAATCTTAGATGTTTGTATTCATCTGTGGGCTGGACTGGCTATGGTTGTTTTTACATGGTTAAACAGTGTAAACCCTTTCGGGTAACTTTTATGTTATGGCAGCCTTATCGGCTTGGCCCTAGTTTTGAAAGAAAAAAGAGTGTTATGTATCTTCCGCAGTTTATTATGTTGTATGAATAGAAGGGTGCCCAGGTAGGGCACCAGTCGCGGCCCGGGGTCGGGTCGTGACAAAAGTGGTATCAGAGCAGTTAGTCCTCGGAAAGTCTCTACAGACTGTGTCTAGTAGAGTCTTGATTATCGGTGTGTTGTGCACCACATCTATAATCAGGAGGCTGCAGTACATTTAGGGTTGGTTTCCATTCTTCTCACTCTGAGATCGTGCGATAGAGCTGTGTTGTTAGGGTCGTCTCCCCCTAACGAGTTATGTTTGTTACACCCCGTAGTTCCAGGGTATGTATGTGGGGACGTACGTACGAGATTACGACATTTAAATTAAAAAGAAGAAAGATGTGATTTTTCGACGGAAAAGTTTCCGAATTTTGTGAAGGAAAAATGTTCGTTAAAGGGAATTGGATTCCTAGATTTGGTATTCGGACTTTTTGGAATATTTGAGAATTATGGAATTTTATTTCCGGAATTGGTCACGTGGGGCCCACGGGGAAAATTTACGGTTTTTGTGGGGCCCACTTTATTTTCGGATTTTTGGCATTACGGATATTTTCGGAAGATGAAATATTTTGGACGAGTAGGGGGGCGACATGTGTCACCCCCATGTGGCCCTATGGCCGAAACTATTGGACACTTGGACGTTTTTTGTTGGGGACAAGACTATAAATACCCCTTGATTGCAAGACTTCTTCATCCACACTTGAGATAATTTCCAACACAAAAATACTCCCTCCCTCTTGAGTGTAGCTCTCGGCCATGGGCTGATTTTAGGAGCTAATGTTGTCCAAAAATTCTTAAACTTTTAAGTGTTCTTCCTTAGGGTGTTAGGAAGATTGTGTACCAAGAGTTGGAAAAGATTTCACACCCCTAGCCTAGAAACCTTGCCTTGGCCGAAACTTGCCATAGTTTGAGCCTAAGTGTTCTTCACTTTTTGGAGTTGCATCTTGAAGATAAGTTTTTTAGAAACTTCTAAGGGTTTCTTGGAGCGGGTTGGAGAGTAAGGAATTGGAGCTAAACGTTGCTCAGGATCGACTTATAATCTTGGATAATTTTGGGCTTATCGAGGTGGAAGTAGTGCGAGTAGCGTATTTTACTTGAAGGGTGGAAAAGGCTAGCAGGGTTACAGTACTTTGGAGCTTTTTGCTTTTTGTCGATAATCGTCGCGAGGTATGTGAACCTCTTCCTATCTTTTCTAGCATGATGTTGTGAACTATGTAGTACGGTAGACGTACGTGTGCTAAACGAATTTTGGTTGAGTTTTTAAAAGATAAGAGACTTGACTTATATTTGACTTGATATGAAATGTGAAGAACTTGAATTGTGTTAAAGTGGTGAAACCTCATTCGTGAGTAATGAGTACTTGGTCTAGAAAAAGGAATAAGTTATATTAATTTCGGAAATGAGAATAACTATCGAACAAGCCATTGCAGCGTTAATAAAGGAAAATGTAATGATAATTAATTATATTAAAACCAGTAGAAACCTCCATCTGCATAGAAGCTAAGATAAGACAAAATTGTATTACATTTTCTAGATCATGGCTGCTCTAATAAGAATTATTATGATCAAGTTTTGATTTTCTTAAAATTCCAAAGTAAGGAACTTGATTTCTAAAAGAAAAGAGACTTAAGAATTTGAAGTGTTTTGGTTTAAAAGAAAGGCATGGTTTTGTCTTAAATTGGTTTAAAACATAAAGTGTTATAATAGCTTTATGGGAAGTTAGTTATAACGACTTTATGAAAACAAAAGAATGGTTTTATTATTGGATTTAAAATGGTAACTTGATTTTGGGAAAAGAGAAGTAACTTGAGTTTAAAAGTATAAGTAACTTATTTTCAAATATCGAACTTTTCTTGATGAGAAAAATATAAGTGGCTTGGTTTTAAAAGGTAGGAGTACCTTGATCCTAAAAGAGTTGGTTACCTGGGTTTTAAATGTATACTTGACGTTGTTTTAAAAGTGTAAGCCACTTGGTTTAAAAAAAGTGTAAAGTACTTGATTTAAACATGAACGTGTTTGGTACTACGGATAATAGTATCGAGTTGTTTTTACGTAAAAAGAGATCTTTTTGAAAGGATTAATGTATGTAGTACTTTGGGGTTTAAACCCAGATTTGTTGTCATAAAATGGAAGTCTAAGAGTATGTTACATTTGCCTATGCTAGTCGTGATAGCCTTGGTGGTATTACTATGTTACCGCGTCTCTCGGTTGGAGGGCCGACTGACTTGTTGTGAATCGCTGGACGACTGGCGGTGATGGAGGATTCCACGTATGTTTCCATTTTGTTTGATCTTGGCCATGCTTATACCGACGAGGATGCCGGCACGCGATCAGATGCGGTTAGACGTCCGTGACGTTTCATCGATGTACCGGCGATGACGGAGGATTCCACGTATGCTTCCACTGATATTATCACATGTACATGTCTACACCGATGAGGGATTCCGGGGGCATGCGGCCATGCAGCGGGTTAAACTCCCGGTATATTATTATTGTCACATGGACATGTCTACACCGATGAGGGATTCCGGGGGCATGTGACCATTGCTATTATTCCATGGGCTAGCTCCCACGAAGACACTGTCTACACCGATGAGGATTCCGGCATGGTATATACGATCATTATTCCACGGGCTAGCTCCCCATGAAGACCTGTACTGCGATGAGGACGCCGGGCACGTTATGGCCATGTTACACCGATGAGGATTCCGACACGCGACACGTATATATATATATATATATATATGTTGTATACGTGTACCGACGTGAGGTAGGATGCCATCAAGTGTCACATGGTTATATGTTACACCTACGGTGGCAGATGACGAGATTCCACGCGAGGTATATATATGTATTGTTTATGTGTACGCCGACAGTGAGGTAGGATGCCACAGACGCGTCACATGAGTATGATTTATGTCATAGACTGCCGGCAGTGAGGAAGGAATTCCACGGGCATGAGTGATGACTTGAGGGCGTGAGTCCCTGACTAGACCTGACTGCTTATATGTTGTGTCTCGTAGTTTGGTTATCATACATGTCTCCCGCTTTATATAGATTATTATGATTTCATTTACGTATTTTCAGTTCACATACTGTACTGTTGTCGACCTCCTTCGGGCCGCGTTCATGCCGCAGTGAGGTACACCGGCCGTTGATCCTCGCCATAGGATCACGATTCGTTTGGGAAGCTCCGCTTCTCCGAGGCTTATCTTTCGTATAGTCCCTGTCATTGTAGGTACTTGTACATTCGTGGTATGGCGGGCCCTGTCCGCCATAGTTGTGGTTACATTCTGTGAGGTCCAGTAAATCGCTGTGGGCAAGGTTTGTAAAAGGATATAACTGCTTGGGTTTTATGTATATACGTAAAGGTGACCGCTTTAGTTGCCTGCTTTCTTATATTTCATTGTTTCATATCTTTGAGTTTTTATTTCCGCCGGTTTTCTCGATGTATTATCACTAGGTGCCCGGTAAGACACTCACCGCGGGCCGAGTCGGTCGTGACAAAAGTGGTATCGAGCGCTTAATCCTGGAAAGTGTCTGCATCGCTTAGTAGAGTCTTGATTATCGGTGTGTTGTGCACCACATCTATAATCGTGAGGCTACGTGATATTTAGGATTGGTTTCCATTCTTCTCACTCGAGATCGTGCCTTAGAGTGTTATAAGTCGACTCTCCGACGTATTCTTATGTACCTGCTACGCCTACGCAAGGCAACCAGGGCCCAGAAGGGCAAGGCAGCAGAGGGAGCTGCGAGTAGAGCACAGAGGGTTACGAGGGCACAGGCCTGGTCATTACCTGAGATAGTACTTCAGACGACGAGTTTTATGACGCCGCTAGCCCCAGCAGAGTTTAGAGCGGCAGCAGTTTCTACTGAGGCCACGATACCTGAGCCTCCAGTGCCACGGCCGAGCCGGTGATATGAGTTAGAAGGAGACGGCCCGATTACTAGCTAGGCTGGTGGCTGGGAATGAGGACGGACGGGAGCCGGTGGTTCCGACAGTATCAGTAATTCACCCTACATCCGATAGTCTGAGACTTCAGGATTTCTTGAGTTGCAGTTCGCCAGAGTTCAACGGATAGAGAGCTGAGGATGATCTTCAGGGTGTCGTGCTAGTTTGGGAGATTATTATACCTGCGGCCGTCAGGGCCATGTGATGGGAGGATGTCCAAGTAGGAGGGATACAAGAGGGATGACTCAGCCTACCGGTCGATTGCAGTTCGGCTTGTTCGAGAAGGTGTTAGTCAGATGAGGTCACCCCTACCTCGTTGTGGCCGTCGTGATAGACTCCATCATAGGGAGTGTCGTACTACTTCGACATCTTGTATGCTTGCGGCCAACAGGGCCATTTGGTGAGAGTTTGTCCGACCAAAGGTAGCACAGATGTAGAGACTCAGCCTTCGGGATCGGTGGCTGGTTCATCGCCTTATATAGCTAGGCGCCCTGAAGGGCAGGATTATGATTAGAGCGACAAAGGAAAGTGAGCGAGAGTTGCAGAGATATCTTCAGCCCTTAGGAGACGGGTTTATGTTGTTATGGTGGATACATGTTAAGTGCTATGTACGGATAGCATTGTGTTAAGTTTGAATTAGAAAACATGGATTAGTTGAAAAAGGGTAAGTCTGGAGACGAGACGATTGTGAGCCTTAGAATTTATAACAATTAGGACCTTGGATGCAAGGCCGTCTTGAGTGGATGATTTTACGGTTGGTCTTTGTCGAAGTACTTGGTATGCGTGAAATATATTGTGGGATAATTCCATGGGTAGTGTGAGATAGAAGAGGTAGCTTTCATGACGTGAATTAGTAAGATTGTTCCGGATCGGGGAACGAGAGAGTTTGACGCGATAGCGGGTCGGGTTGAGGCCAGATCGCGGGTCAACCCGCAGCCCGGAATGATGTGGGGTCAGTTTGAGGTGGTCCTGCCAGGTGGTAGGGTCACGAGGGTGCTAGGCCCAAGTTTAGGTAACCATCGCATGAGTTCGTGGATGTGTTTGACCAGAATCGGGTCGTGAAGGCCGGGAATGGCCTTAAGGGAATGAGAGGCTTGTAGATGACCAAGTTTGGAGGTAGTGACTCCAAGGTTTTGGAAACCAAGCGATGACCGAGTATGGCGCGGTACTAGAGAGAGTTCGTGTACGAGAAAGTGCGACGAGTAAGGAAAGAAGGAACATGTGTTAACAGAATAAAAGAGATCATTTGGTGATGAAGTGAAGATGCGAAGGGAGTATCCTTTAGACCATGGGTGGAAGCTTTTGTGTTGTTATACACGTTAGAGGTGATTCCTCGTTGGCTTGGATTGAGTTTTGCGCGTATGTTATACTATGTCCATTGGTGGCATGTTTGGTTTGGTAAGTATAGTAGTGAAGACTATACCGGCGCATGTATGTTTTGAGACTTAGAAGGAACATTCGGGATGAATGTTTCTAAGGGGGGAAGAATGTTACACCCCATAGTTCCAGGGTATGTATGTGGGGACGTACATACGAGATTACGACATTTAAATTAAAAAGAAGAAAGATGTGATTTTTCGACGGAAAAGTTTCCAAATTTTGTGAAGGAAAAATGTTCGTTAAAAGGAATTGGATTCCTAGATTTGGTATTCGGACTTTTTGGAATATTTGAGAATTATGGAATTTTATTTCCGGAATTGGTCACGTGGGGCCCACGGGGAAAATTTACGGTTTTTGTGGGGCCCACTTTATTTTCGGATTTTTGGCATTACGGATATTTTCGGAAGATGAAATATTTTGATTTAGTAGGGGCGACACGTGTCACCCCACGTGCCCTATGGCCAAACTATCGACACTTGATCGTTTTGTGGGGGACAAGTGGCAAGCCACTTGTCCCATTTTTGTGGTGGACATTTGGTTGGCAAATTACCCACACACATGTACCCAATCCTCACCTTACACTTGCCTTGATCTTGGCCCTTGATTTATCTATAAATACCCCTTGATTGCAAGACTTCTTCATCCACACTTGAGATAATTTCCAAGACAAAAATACTCCCTCCCTCTTGAGTGTAGCTCTCGGCCATGGGCTGATTTTAGGAGCTAATGTTGTCCAAAAATTCTTAAACTTTTAAGTGTTCTTCCTTAGGGTGTTAGGAAGATTGTGTACCAAGAGTTGGAAAAGATTTCACACCCCTAGCCTAGAAACCTTGCCTTGGCCGAAACTTGCCATAGTTTGAGCCTAAGTGTTCTTCACTTTTTGGAGTTGGATCTTGAAGAGAAGTTTTTTAGAAACTTCTAAGGGTTTCTTGGAGCGGGTTGGAGAGTAAGGAATTGGAGCTAAACGTTGCTCAGGATCGACTTATAATCTTGGATAATTTTGGGCTTATCGAGGTGGAAGTACTGCGAGTAGCGTATTTTACTTGAAGGGTGGAAAAGGCTAGCAGGGTTACAGTACTTTGGAGCTTTTTGCTTTTTGTCAATAATAGTCGCGAGGTATGTGAACCTCTTCCTATCTTTTCTAGAATAATGTTGTGAACTATGTAGTACGGTAGACGTACGTGTGCTAAACGAATTTTGGTTGAGTTTTTAAAAGATAAGAGACTTGACTTATATTTGACTTGATATGAAATGTGAAGAACTTGAATTGTGTTAAAGTGGTGAAACCTCATTCGTGAGTAATGAGTACTTGGTCTAGAAAAAGGAATAAGTTATATTAATTTCGGAAATGGGAATAACTATCGAACAAGTCATTGCAGCGTTAATAAAGGAAAATGTAATGATAATTAATTATATTAAAACCAGTAGAAACCTCCATCTGCATAGAAGCTAAGATAAGACAAAATTGTATTACATTTCCTAGATCATGGCTGCTCTAATAAGAATTATTATGATCAAGTTTTGATTTTCTTAAAATTCCAAAGTAAGGAACTTGATTTCTAAAAGAAAAGAGACTTAAGAATTTGAAGTGTTTTGGTTTAAAAGAAAGACATGGTTTTGTCTTAAATTGGTTTAAAACATAAAGTGTTATAATAGCTTTATGAGAAGTTAGTTATAACGACCTTATGAAAACAAAAGAATGGTTTTATTATTGGATTTAAAATGGTAACTTGATTTTGGGAAAAGAGAAGTAACTTGAGTTTAAAAGTATAAGTAACTTATTTTCAAATATCGAACTTTTCTTGATGAGAAAAATATAAGTGGCTTGGTTTTAAAAGGTAGGAGTACCTTGATCCTAAAAGAGTTGGTTACCTGGGTTTTAAATGTATACTTGACGTTGTTATAAAAGTGTAAGCCACTTGGTTTAAAAAAAGTGTAAAGTACTTGATTTAAACATGAACGTGTTTGGTACTACGGATAATAGTATCGAGTTGTTTTTACGTAAAAAGAGATCGTTTTGAAAGGATTAATGTATGTATTACTTTGGGGTTAAAACCCGGATTTGTTGTCATAAAATGGAAGTCTAAGAGTATGTTAGATTTGCCTATGCTAGTCGTGATAGCCTTGGTGGTATTACTATATTACCGCGTCTCTCGGTTGGAGTCGATCGACTTGTTGTGAATCTGGACGTCTGGCGGTGATGGAGGATTCCACGGTATGTTTCATTTTGTTTGATCTTCGCCATGCTTATACCGATGAGGATGCCGGCACGCGACCAGATGCAGTTAGATGCGTGACGTTTCATTGGATGTACCGCAGTGACGAGGATTCCACGTATGCTTTCATTGATATTATCACGTATGCCTACACCGATGAGGATTCCGGCACGCGCCATGCAATGGTTAACTCTGTCACGACCCGACCCCGGGACCGCGACTGGTGCCCTACCTGGGCACCCCATTTAGGTATACATCAGAGAATAGCAGCGGAACATACACAACATAAACACATGTGTAAAAAATAACATCACAAGCTAGCCGATAAGGCCGCCTTCCATAATATAAACATATTCAAAAGTACAACTCAATTCTTACAGCCCAACCACATATGTAAATACAAACCTCTAGGAATAACAACTGTGGTGGGACAGGGCCCCGCCATACCCCTGAATGTACATAAATCTACAACATCAGGGAAAGACTGTACCAAAAGAGACAAGCCTCCGGAGAAATGGAGCTTCTGACGTCTGATAAGTGATCCTAAGAATGAGGATCCACCACCGCTACCCTTTCTGCAGATGAACGCAGCCCTAGAAGGGGTCAAGACAATAATATGTACTAAGTATGTAAAACTGGAAAATACTGTAATTACATCATAAGTTTAAAACAAAGCCGGAGACATGTATGATAATCAAATTACAGTACACTGTGCCTTACTAACAATGAGAGTAAATAGTAGTATACTTACAATATAAAACAGGAAGCTCACGATCAAAGCAGGACCACCCGCCCGCAGTATCATTAAGCAATCCTACTCCTGGGACTATTTCACCCGCATAGGTCGCGTGGACCCGCATGAGGTATTCCTCGCGTGGGACTATTTCACCCGCATAAGCCCTTACGAACTCGCATGAGGTATTCCTCGCATAGGTTGGACCCGCCCGCATGGGACTATTTCACCCGCATAAGCCCTTACGGACTCGCATGAGGTATTCCTCGCATCGTGGGTAGAAAATCCACGGAATATGCAAATGCCACAAACCCGGGGAATGACCCCGTAATGAATAATATACCACTAGCACAAATCCGGCTATCATACATAACATAAGCACTACCGTCTTATCATACAATACATAAGCAAGTTAAGAAATCCGCTAACTTCTTATTATTCTTGTTTATATACAATCTCATTTTAGTTTATCTAAGGCACTAACATGTCTTTTATAAAAATCCGGGAATTTAACCCAAAGTACTACGTACTTCTACTCTTTAAAACAAATGACTCTTTTTAGTAGAAAACCTCCAAGATACTATTAACCATAGTATCAAGTCCAAATTACATTTCAAGGCAAGTCACAATACCTTTAGAAATAAAGTTAGGTTTCTAAATCAAGTGACTCCTTTTTTTATAAAACCTTAGGCAATTGATGCCTTAAAATCAAATTGCCTTTCGTTAAATCAAGCCATTTATCTTTCCATAAAGCCAATATAACCAACTCCCCATAAAGTCGTTATATTCACTTTATACCTTAGTCAAGTACAATTTCCTATCCAAGGGACTTATACGTTTAAAACGAAACAAGTATCACATACTTTAAAACTCTTCAAGTCCCTTAACTTTAATAAGACTTAAGACATCCTTAATACTTTCAAAGAAGCGAGTTAATCTCCTAACTCACCCGACTTGGCCATTCATAAAACTAGTAAAGGATATCAAGATCTTGTACGTCTACCGTACTATATACGTGCAACTAGTCATGCTCAAAGGATAGGAAAAGTTCTACATACCTCGCCGGGTCAAACCACTTGCCAAGTACAAAGTCCCGCCCGTAGTATGTCAACCTATAATATTCACAATACGTCTATTAAAGCCTTACTTCAAACGTAGAACATTATAAGTGTAAAGTCTCTAAATTCTACGGAAAATCGGACAACACCTCCTTTGTTTCTACGTACTTTGCCACCTTTTTCAAGGCCGAATACAATAACCAAACACGCCACATTTAAGGCTCAATCAATGCAATCAACAATAGGGGATTACACGCCTACTAGACGTGTAAAATTCCTCCCCACAATAGATATCAAACTAATACTACTACTAGTCCAATTTCGGCCATATTGAGTACACCAATACCAATTCTTATACAATTTCCATTTCAATCCAAATTGTTAGCATAACATGATATCAAGTCGCAATCGATTATACTACTATAATCTTCAAGTAAGTAACATGCGACGATTCTAGTAAACGACCAAATTGTAATCCAACTTCGCATGACTTACATTACAAATTTCGGATCTAAGGCTACAAGCAATCCATAATACTTATAAACTCCAACATATCAACTTCATGCTAGCAACATGTAAAGCTAACAACAACAATATATATATAATCTTGTAACACTAATAAGAGACAAGATTATACCTCAACGAATCTTAATCCAACTCCAAATCCGAAGTCGCTCCTTAGCAACTTAGAGCCTCTTCAAGATGCTTCAATCCGCTAGTTGAGACCCTTAGAACAACACCAACAAATTTCCTTCAAATCTCCAAACAAAACCTAGAAAGCCAACTAGGTTTTCGCTTTGCGACTAACCCGAAAACTATCTTTTTATGAGATTTTTCTATTGAGATATGCTTACAATACACTCAAGAACCTTGGTTTAAAGTTAGGAGCTTAATGGACAAGAAAAAAAAAATCTTTTTCTTGTGCCTTGAACCCGAGAGCAAATGTTTGGAGTTCTTCAAATTTGTGAGAAATTTTGGCTAAGTGTTAAGCTTGTCTTGCACTACTAGTATTATATATTGTAAAGGAGGGTCAAGATATAAACAAATGGGTGGTTTGGATGAGGTCTTAACAAATATCAAGACCATTGTGGACCCATTGACTAAGTCAATAATGTCAAGATCACTACTTGCAAGACTTGCCATCCTAAGACTATGGTCAATGACCATCTTGGCCATGCCTATTTCGTCCAAGGCAACCATAAGGGGGGGTGACACGTGTCGCCCTCCCATTCGTCACAATAATACGTTTTCCGACAATTTCATAATTTCGATAAATTTTTACAAGTCTCAAATCTTAACACTTGTGAGTTCTTATGTACGTTCCTAAAACATGTCCTCTAAATACGGGGTGTAACATTCTTCCCCCCTTAGAAACATTCGTCCCCGAATGTTCTTTCGGAGTCAAACTTATAATTAGCGACATAGTTTCCTTTCACAACCCCGACATACCAATACTGCCACACATGGCCACATAATAGCATTTAAGCAAAAGAAAATACTTCAATTAAAACTTGAAAAGTAAGGGAAGATGAATTACCTGAAGGTATAGGAAATAAGTGAGGATACTTCCTCAACATGTCCTCCTCTGCTTCCCAAGTCATCTCCTCTCGGTTATCATTCCTCCACAAGACTTTGACGAAGCCACATCCTCGTCCGCAATGTCGACTGAGATCGAGTATCGCTATGGGAATCTCCTCATACGATAACCCCTCTGTCACCTGGACCTCACTAGTAGGGAAAATTCTCGCTGGATCATCGATACACTTCCGCAACATAGAAACATGGAAGACCGGATGTACCGCCTCTAACTCTGATGGCAGATCCAACTCGTAGGCAACCTTGCCCACTCTACGACGATCCGTAGGCCCAATGTACCTTGGCCGAGTTTCTTCTTAGAATCTCATCACACCTTCATGGGTGACACCTTCAAGACCCAATCGCTCACCGAACTCCAAATGCCGACGCCGATTATCCGCATATGACTTCGCCGACTGAGCCGCTATCACTCTCCGGATAAGCTTCACCTTATCCACAGCCTGCTATACCAAGTCTGGGCCAACTAACTGCACCTCGCACACGTTGAACCAACCAATCGGCGACCTACACTTCCGCCCATATAAAGCATCGTATGGCGCCATCTGTATACTGGAATGGTAGCTGTTATTATAAGCAAACTCTACAAGAGGCAAATGATCCTCCCGCCTACCCCAATCAATCACGCAGCTCGCAGATATCCTCGTTGTCTCGATAGTACGCTCGCCGCCGCACACCGAGGATGAAATGACGATCGAGACTCACATGTGTCCCTAAACCCATGGAAAGACCTCTAAGTTAGCCAAACTGGCTCCCTATCGATATAATCGACACCGACACCGTGCAACCTCACAATCTCTCGATGTACAATCCGCATAGTCCTCACCAAAACGTCGCCATGATCGAAGGAAATAGGCCGATTTTCACCCATCAACAATAACCCAAATGAAGTCATATTTCCTCCGAGTACGAGGTAACCTGTAACAAAGTCCATGTTGATCACCTCCCACTTCCAAGTCAATCTCAATGGCCCGCACAATCCACGGGCCTCGTGCTCGACTGACCTGCCGCAATTAGAACATCAGGCAACAAAACTCGCCACGCCCTCTTCGTGCCATCCCACCAATACAAACATCCGAGGTCATGGTACATCTTGGTCGACTTTGATGAATAGAATAACGAGCACCGCAGGCCTCCTGCATCTGCGACGGTCCTCGACACATCGGAACACACAATGCCCTCAAATCTCAAGACATCAGCGCTACTCGAATAGACTCTTCTCCTCCGAAGAGCGCATCTCGATACAGACCAACACTGGTCCTCAAATCGCCGCCTTCACCTTATCAACGATGGAAGACTCGCAACCTCACGAACCCGCACCCGCCATCGCCGGTATCGATCAAACGAACCCAAGGCTCGCTAATCGTGGATTTGACGACCATGTCCTGTCTCTCCGCCGCACCTCGGCGTGCTCCCATCGATCTATGACTCAAGGCATCGCGAATTACGCTGGTTTTCCCTGATGGTATAGAATATCAACATCATAATCTTTCAACTCTAACCACCGCCTCTATCGCAAATTCACTCTCTGCTCAAGATATACGAGGCTCTCGTGGTCTGTATAAATATCCACATGAACCCCATACAAATAATGTCTCCAAATCTTCAAGGCTTGAATAATCACGCCAACTCTAAGTCATGGGTAGGGTAATTCCTCTCATGCTTCCGTGAATCGCCGAAGCATAGGCTATAACCTTGTCGTACGCATCAAAACACACCTGGCCCGATGCCGAGGCATCACAATAGATCACGACTGCCTAACCCTCGGGGAGAGTAAGAACCGAGCCGTAGTCAACCTTTCCTTCAAGAATCGTAACCCTTCTCGCAAGCCTCTCGCCCACGGAACTTGGGCCTTCGAGTCACCTAGTCAACGGTCAAATCAAGCAACCGCTCCAAAACCTACGATAATAACTCGCCAAATCTAAGAAATCGCGCACCTCGGCCGGAGTAGTAAGTCTCGCCAAGACTTGATCGCCTCAATCTTTGCCGTATCCCCGAACACCATCACTCTAATATGTCCCGGGAATGCCACTGAGGCCAACCAAAACTCACACTTGAGAACTTGGCGAATAATCACGGCCCGAGGACCCAATCTGGCCTCAAGTGATACGCATGCCTCGCTCATCCACTAATAAACCAGATGTCATCAATGAATACTATCACAAATGTATCCAAAATGGCTTGAACACCCGTTCATCAAATCCATAAATACTGGAGCATTGGTCAAACCGAAAGACATAACCTCGAACTCATAGTGCCCATACCGGTCCCGAATGCGATCTTTGGGATATCGCCTCTCGAACTCGAACTCGATGATAACTGCACCGCAGTCTATCTTGAGAAACACTCGCACTCAGAATCGTCAAACAAATCATCAATCCCGGGAGGGTACCTATTCTTGATGGTTACCTTATTTAGCTCAGAATCAACACACATACGCAGCTGGCCCCATCCTTCTTCTTCACAAACAAAACCGGCGCTCCCGTGGAGATACACTAGGCCCGATAAAGCCTTTCTCCAAGAAATCTTTCACTGGTCCTTCACTCCTCACCAAGAAAGCCATCCTGTATGGCGGAATAGAAATAGGTCGAGTGTCTGGCAACGTGTCAATACAAAACTCAATCTCCCTCTCATGAGGGATACCCGGAAGATCATCTGGGAACATATCCGAAACTCCTAACTCTGCATCGATCAAGAACTGCACCTCACCTCAGACAAATACCGAACGGATGATAGATGTACCGCTTCGCACCATCTTCCTAGCCGAGGTAAGAAATAAACCTACCTCGCCGACGCCGTGTTGCCCTTCCACTGATAATCGGCTCGCCAGAAATCGAACCGAACCAACCTGTCCCTACAGTCAACGTTAGCATAACAAGAAGCCAACCAGTCCATACCCATAATGACATCAAAATCTATCATCTCCAACTCTATCAAGTCTGCAAGGTCCGACGATCAGAATAAACACCGACAACCTCTATACACCCGCCGCCTAGCACCGAATCTCCCATTGGCGTAGCTACCTCAAAAGGCTCTATCGACACCGACTCTATCCCGATTCTACCCGCAATAAGAGGGGACACATAGGACAAGGTAGAACCTGGATCTATCAAAGCATAAACGTCACAACATGAAATCAATAATGTACCTGTGACGATGTCAGGGGAAGCCTCCTGATCCTGGCGGCTGGCTAGAGAATATATGCGGTTCTGTGGACCGCTAAAACTGGAACCACCACCACGACCTCTGCCGCGGCCTGCCGGTCCGTGAGTACCCTGCCCTCCGGGGCGCATAACCACAGAAAGAGAGGAAGACCCGGAATCGATCCTATCGGTGACCAGAACACCCGTCGCCTCTGACGACAATCTCTCTTCAAATGGCCCAGCTGGCCACAAGAGTTACAAGCTCCTGCAGGGACATGACACTCGCCTGGGTGAGATCTACCGCATCGAGCACACCTAGATGTGGGTGGTCTCGATCGGCGACGATCTCTTCGCCTCGCGAAACCTCAAGTCCCGAGCCCGACTGCTCCGAATGACTGGCCGATCGCACCTCCCGCGGAAAACCGTGATGGAGCACTCTGGCTGGCTGAAATGTGGACCTGTTCGCTGCCGAGGCCCGCCTCGAAATCGCCCCGAGACCACGATGTCCGGCCTCTTGGGCTGTCCTGAGTCAATCTGGTCCTCTCTCTCTCTATCATCTATCCCCTGCGCATAGGCTTGCATCCTGGCAATGTCCATACCGGGCTGAAGAGCCACCCCCAAGCATGCAGTAATCATATGACGGTCTAGCCCCATCACATAACGATGAACCCTATCCGTCATGTCAGCTACAATAGTATGCGCATGTCTGGCCAAGGAGTCAAACTCCAGGCTATACTCCCTAATAGTCCTTCCGTTCTGCCTCAAGGTCAAGAATCTATCTACCCGGGCTCTCCTCATCTCAGGAGGCAAAAAGTGATCCATGAAGTCCTCTGTAAACTCCTCCCAAACAGCTGGAAGGGCATCCTCACCTCTCGAAAGCAACCACGACTCAAACCAGTTCAACGCAATATCGCGTAACCGGTAAGAGGCTAGCGTAATGTATCTGCTCAAGCCCTAAGAACTGCATGGTCCGTAGCTGCCGAATGAACTCCTGCGATCCTCCTCGCACTAACCATAAAACTCGCGGATAACAACCGTAAAATCCGGATCCGCAAACTGCCGCTCTGGGTTAGCCCGCTCATGTCGGCCGCCGCTACTATCTTGGTCAATAATCGATCTGCTCTCGTATTCTCTATACTCGGCTCCGGCTGGGATCGAGGCTCGTACCGGAACCTTCGAGCTCGCCGCTGGCTCTCTATCGCCGCGTGGCTGAACTCGCCGACCCGCCTACTACCTCGTGTATAGTTCGTGCTCGAGTCCGTAACCTGAGTACCGCTAGCGCCTCGCCGCCGCTTTGCCTTCTGCCTCCGTCGCCTTCCGCGAGGCATAATCGTTTCATAAGAATAGGTCGCAGAGGATTCAACCTAATAAGACAGCTCTCTATCGCGATCTCGAGAGAGAAGAATGGAAACTAATCCTAAATGTCTCGCAGCCTCTCGATTATAGATGTGGTGCACAACACACCGATAATCAAGACTACTGTACACGGTGCAGTAGACACTTTCCGAGACTAATCGCTCGATACCACTTTTGTCACGACCCGATCGCGATCGGTGCCCTACGGGCACCCGCTTAGGTATACATCGAGAATAGCAATGAACATACACAACATAAACACATGTGTAAACAATAACATCACAGGCTAGCCGATAAGGCCGCCTTCCATAATATAAACATACTCAAAAGTACAACTCAGTTCTTACAGCCCAACCACATATGTGAATACAGACCTCTAGGAATAATAACTGTGGTGGGACAGGGCCCCGCCATACCCCTAAATGTACATAAATCTACAACATCAAGGAAAGACTGTACCAAAAGAGACAAGCCTCCGGAGAAATGGAGCTTCTGACGTCTGATAAGTGATCCTAAGAATGAGGATCCACCACCTGCTTACCCTTTCCTGTGGCATGAACGCAGCCCCCGAGGAAGGGGGTCAGTACACAATATGTACTAAGTATGTAAAATTGGAAAATACTGTAATTACATCATAAGTTTAAAACAAAGCCGGAGACATGTATGATAATCAAATTACAAGATAATCGTGCCTTACTAACAATGAGAGTAAATAGTAGTATACTTACAATATAAAACAGAAGCTCACGATCAAAGCGGGACCACCCGCAAAGTCATTAAGCAATCCTACTCCGGGACTATTTCACCGCATAGGTCGCGTGGACCCGCATAAGGTATTCCTCGCATGGGACTATTTCACCCGCATAAGACCTTACTGACTCGCGTGGTATTCCTCGCATAAATGGACCGACCCGCGTGGGACTATTTCACCCGCATAAGCCCTTACGGACTCACGAGGTATTCCTCGCATCGTGGGTAGCAAATCCACTAATATGCAATGCCACAAACCCTGGAATGACCAGAATGAATAATATACCACTAGCACAAATCCGGCTATCATACATAACATAAGCACTACCGGCTTATCATACAATACATAAGCAAGTTAAGAAATCCCCTAACTTCTTATTATTCTTGTTTATATACAATCTCATTTTAGTTTACCTAAGTCACTAACATGTCTTTTATAAAAATCCGGAAATTTAACCCAAAGTACTACGTACTTCTAATCTTTAAAACAAATGACTCTTTTTAGTAGAAAACCTCCAAGATACTATTAACCATAGTATCAAGTCCAAATTACATTTCAAGGCAAGTCACAATACCTTTAGAAATAAAGTTAGGTTTCTAAATCAAGTGACTCTTTTTTTTATAAAACCTTAGGCAATTGATGCCTTAAAATCAAATTGTCTTTCGTTAAATCAAGCCATTTATCTTTCCATAAAGCCAATATAACCAACTCCCCATAAAGTCGTTATATTCACTTTATACCTTAGTCAAGTAAAATTTCCTATCCAAGGGACTTATACGTTTAAAACGAAACAAGTATCACATACTTTAAAACTCTTCAAGTCCCTTAACTTTAATAAGACTTAAGACATCCTTAATACTTTCAAAGAAGCGAGTTAATCTCCTAACTCACCCGACTTGGCCATTCATAAAACTAGTAAAGGATATCAAGATCTTGACGCTCTGCAGTACTATATCGTGCAACTAGTCATGCTCAAAGGATAGGAAAAGTTCTACATACCTCGCCGGGTCAAACCACTTGCCAAGTACAAAGTCCCGCCCGTAGTATGTCAACCTATAATATTCACAATACGTCTATTAAAGCCTTACTTCAAACGTAGAACATTATAAGTGTAAAGTCTCTAAATTCTACGGAAAATCGGACAGCACCTCCTTTGTTTCTACTTACTTTGCCACCTTTTTCAAGGCCGAATACAATAACCAAACATGCCACATTTAAGGCTCAATCAATGCAATCAACAATAGGGGATTACACGCCTACTAGACGTGTAAAATTCCGCCCCACAATAGATATCAAACTAATACAACTACTAGTCCAATTTCGGCCATATTGAGTACAACAATACCAATTCTTATACAATTTCCATTTCAATCCAAATTGTTAGCATAACATGATATCAAGTCACAATCGATTATACTACTATAATCTTCAAGTAAGTAACATGCGACGATTCTAGTAAACGACCAAATTGTAATCCAACTTCGCATGGCTTACATTACAAATTTCGGATCTAAGGCTACAAGCAATCCATAATACTTATAAACTCCAACATATCAACTTCATGCTAGCAACATGTAAAGCTAACAACAACAATATATATATAATCTTGTAACACTAATAAGAGACAAGATTATACCTCAACGAATCTTAATCCAATTCCAAATCCGAAGTCGCTCCTTAGCAACTTAGAGCCTCTTCAAGATGCTTCAATCCTCTAGTTGAGACCCTTAGAACAACACCAACAAATTTCCTTCAAATCTCCAAACAAAACCTAGAAAGCCAACTAGGTTTTCGCTTTGCGACTAACCCGAAAACTATCTTTTTCCGAGATTTTTCTATTGAGATATGCTTACAATACACTCAAGAACCTTGGTTTAAAGTTAGGAGCTTAATGGAAAAGAAACAAAAAAATTTCTTTTTCTTGTGCCTTGAACCCGAGAGCAAATGCTTGGAGTTCTTCAAATTTGTGTGAAATTTTGGCTAAGTGTTAAGCTTGTCTTGCACTACTAGTATTATATAGTGTAAAATAGGGTCAAGTTATAAACAAATGGGTGGTTTGGATGAGGTCTTAACAAATATCAAGACCATTGTGGACCCATTGACTAAGTCAATAATGTCAAGCTCACTACTTGCAAGACTTGCCATCTTAAGACTATGGTCAATGACCATCTTGGCCATGCCTATTTCGTCCAAGGCAATCATAAGGGGGGTGACACGTGTCGCCTTCCCATTCGTCACAATAATACGTTTTCCGACAATTTCATAATTCCGATAAATTTTTACAAGTCTCAAATCTTAACACTTGTGAGTTCTTACGTACGTTCTTAAAACATGTCCTGTAAATACGGGGTGTAACACCCGGTATATTATTATTGTCACATGGGCATGTCTACACCGATGAGGGATTCCGGGGGCATGTGACCATTGCTATTATTCCATGGGCTAGCTCCCCATGAAGTCCTGTCTACACCGATGAGGGATTCCGGGGGCATGGTATATACGATCATTATTCCATGGGCTAGCTCCCCATGAAGACCTGCACCTGCGATGAGGGATGCCGAGGGCACGTTATGGCCATGTTACATCGATGAGGGATTCCAGGACATGCGGCCGCGTATTATATATATATATATGTGTTGTATATGTGTACACCAACAGTGAGGTAGTATGCCACTGGCGGGTCACATGGTTATATGTTACACCTACGGCTGCCGGCAGTGACGGAGGATTCCACGGGCAGGAGGTATATATATGTATTGTTTATGTGTACATAAACTGGAGGCTGGAGGCTCGCACGAACCTCGAGCTACCGCGCCTCGGCTCCTCTAATATCGCGTGGCTGAACTCGCCGACCCGCCTACCACCTCGTGAATAGTCCGTGCTCGAGTCCGTAACCCTCGAGTACCGCTAGCGCCTCCTGCCGCCTTGCCCCTTCGGGCCCCGTCGCCCGTGGAGGCATAATCGCTTCATAAGAATAGGCCGAGAGGATTCAACCTAATAAGACAAATTTCATCGCACGATCTCAGAGAGAGAAGAATGGAAACCAATCCTAAATGTCCGGCAGCCTCCTGATTATAGATGTGGTGCACAACACACCGATAATCAAGACTCTACTAGACACGGTCTGTAGACACTTTCCGAGGACTAACTGCTCTGATACCACTTTAGTCGCGGCCCCGGGTTCGGGTCGTGACACTACCGAGCCGAGGGGTTCGATTATTTTCTTCCAAGGTTAATGGAGTTTAGATCCGAGAGGTTGCCGAGTTTTCCGTCGTTGAGGAGGTAAATAGGCGACAGTATGAGAATCCAGTTATGATACGGTATCGAGATACGACTCTTCGAGAGGAGGGGGGTTTATTTGAGGTAGCGCCTGATGGGGTGTTAATATTCGAGGGCAGATTGTGTGCTCCCGATGTTGCAGGACTTCGTCAGCAGATTCTGGGGGAGGCACACAGTGCTCGTTACTCTATTCATCCGGGGTTGACTAAGATTGTTACACCCCATAATTACAGGACATGTTTTAAGAACGTACGTGAGAATTCCTAGTGTTAAGATTTGAGACTTGTAAAAAAATTTATCGGAATTATGAAATTGTCGGAAAACGTAATATTGTGAAGAATGGGAGGGCGACACGTGTCACCCCCCCTTATGGTGCCTTGGAAGAATTTAGCAAGGTCAAAAGGGTCATTTGACCTTTGCTAGGATGACTAAGTCTTGCAACTTGAAGAGCTTGAGATAATTGACTTGGTCAATGGGACCACAAGACTTGATATTTAGTAGAAACTCAGCCAAACCTCACAAGTGTTCTAATCCTAACCCTCCATGTTGTTATATAGTCATCCTAGGTAGCAAGACAATGTATTTACACTTAGAAAAATTTGAAGAACTCTTGTTCTTGTTAAGCTAGGCTCTCGGGTTCATCAAGGGAAAGAAGATTTTTTTTTTGTTTCTTGTCCATTAAGCTCCACACTTTAAACCAAGGTTCATGAGTGTATTGTAAGTGTATCTCAATAGAAAAATCTCGGAAAAAGATAGTTTTCGTATTAGTCGCAAGGTGAAAACCTAGTTGCTTTTCTAGGTTTTGTTTGGAAGATTGAATGAAATTGGTTGGTATTGTTCTAAGGGTCTCAAGTAGCGGATTGAAGTGTCTTGAAGAGGCTCTAAGTTTCTAAGGAGCGACTTCGGATTTGGAGTTGGATTAAGATTCGTTGAGGTATAATCTTGTCTCTTAAGTGCTACAAGATTTTATATTGTTGTTAGCCTTACATTTTACTAGCATGAAGTATATGTGTTGAAGTTTTATAAGTGTTATGGATTGCTTGTAGCCTTAAATCCGAAATGTAATGTAAGCCATGTGAAGTTGGATTACAATTTGGTCGTTTATTAGAATCGTCGCATGTTACTTACTTGAAGATTATAGTAGTTATAATCGATTGCGACTTGATATCATGTTGTGATAACAACTTGGATTGAAATGGAAATTGGATAAGAATTGATGTTATAGTACCTCAAGTTAGCCGAATTGGCCTAGTAAGTTGTATTAGTTTGATATCGTTTGTGGGGCAGAATTTTACACGTCTAGTAGGCGTGTAATCCTCTATCGTTGGTTGCATTGATTGGGCCTTAAATGTGGCATGTTTGGTTATTGAATTCGGCCTTGAAAAAGGTGGCAAAGTATGTAGAAACAAAGGAAGTGCTGTCCGATTTTCCGTAGAATTTAGTGACTTAGCACTTAGAATATTCTACGTTTGAAGTAAGAAGTTAATGGACATATTGTGGCCATTATATGTTGAAGTACTAAGTATAGCGTATCCTACTTGAAGGATGGAATAACTATCAAGGTTGAAGTACTTTGGAGCATTTTGCTACTTGTCGATAATCATCGCGAGGTATGTGAACCTCTTCCTTCCTTTGGCATGATTCTATGTATGAAATATACATGTAGTAGTATTTCATGATTCGGTCTACTCTTAGAAGTTAAGAGGTAGTTATGTTGATTTACTCTATGTAAAAGCTACGCCTAAGAAATCCTAAGTTCTTACCAAGTCTTATGGGGGATGTTGGTAGAGTCGTTAGGAAGTATTCGAGTCGAGTTGACTTGGCTAATTTACGACACGAATGAGAATAAGTATCAACAAGCCATTGCAAGCGTTAATAAAGGAAAATGTAATGACAATTAATTATATTAAAACAAGTAGAATTCTCCATCTGCATGAAGCTAAGATAAGACAAAATTGTATTACATTTTCTAGATCATGGCTACTTGAATAAGATCGTTATAAATAAGTATATTCACAACGCACCAATGTATATGTTACTTAATTTAAAAGAGTTTACGATGAAGTTTTAAGACTTTGAAACTTGTTTTCTTAAAAGTTAAGAGACTTGAAGTATTTTGAAAGCTATGTGATTTGATTTGAAAGTATAAGTCTCTTGGTTATAAAAGGAATGAATTTGTCTAAGACATAAAGAGTTATAACGGCTTTATGGGAAGTTGGTTATAACAACTTTATGGAAGATTAAAAGAATGGTTTTCTCCAGTAATGTAAGCAAAGAAATGATTTGAAATAAAGAAGGGCAAATTGTTTTAAAGGTACCAATTGCTTAAGGTTTTAAGAAGAAGTCACTTGATTTAGAAAAGGTAAATGTATTTCTAAAAAGGTATTGTGACTTGTCTTGAAAGGTAGATATGACTTGATATTATAGTTGTTAGTATCTGGGAAGTTGTATTTGAAAAAGAGTCTTTCTAAATGAGTAGAGGTGCGTAGTACGTTGGGTTAAATTCCCGGATTTTATATGACATTATCGCGTCCCGAAATGGGCGGGCAAGATACCTTTATGGGCAGACTATATGACATTATCGCGTCCCAGAAATGGGCCGGGCATTATACCTTTATGGGCAGACTATATGACATTATCGCGTCCCAGAAATGGGCCGGGAAGTATACCTTTATGGGCAGACTATATGAAATTATCGCGTCCTGAAACGGGCCAGCAAAGATACCTTTACGGGCGCACTATGTGACTTTATCGCGTCCCAGTTGGTAGGCAGATAGGCGTCCCTTCATAAAGGGCCGGATTATGTTATGTAAGGTAAGTAAGTTATATGGTAGTGAACTTGATGATTTTCCTAAGTATGTACGTAAGAAGTGACTATAACTTTTATTGAAAAAAAATGAGAAAAGATAATAAGGTACGATTAAGTTCACGAGATGGTAATGACATGGTAGGTTCAGGTATTTACCCTTTTTATACTTACCCCTGTCATGCTTTTATACAGATATGTTTTCTTTACTGTACCTTATTTCCGCTCAATATTCTGACTGTTATCGACCCTCTGAGGCTGCGTTCATGCCCGCAGTATTAGGTGCACAGTTGGTGATCCTTGCTCTTAGGATCTCGGTTGATTTTGGGAAAAAGCTCCATTTGCTCGGAGGCTTACCTCTTGCACGGTTTCCCAGGTTGTAGATTCATGTATTCGTGGTATGGCGGGGCCCGTCCCGCCATCGTTGTTATGTAAAACTCTTGAGGTCTGTAGTCACATATTGTGGGTCGGTTGTAAAGGAAATGAGGCATCGCTTTGTATATGTATGTCGGGAAGGTAGCCCCGCCTAACTTTGCTGTTTTATTTCTATTGAGTTATTTTATAAGTTTCATGTATGTTCCGATTATCTCGATGTATACTGTAAAGGTGCCTGTAGGGCACCATTCATGCCCGGCCTCGGTCGTGACAAAAGTGGTATCAGAGCGCTTAATCCTCGGAAAGTGTCTACTGATCGTGTCTAGTAGTCTTGATTATCGGTGTGTTGTGCACCACATCTATAATCGTGAGGTGCAGGACATTTAGGATTGGTTTCCATTCTTCTCTCTCGAGATCGTGCAAGATATAGCTGTCTTATTAGGTTGAATCTCTCCGACCTATTCTTATGAAATGCTTATGCCTCCGGAAGGCGACAGGCCCGGAAGGCGAGGCGGCGATAGGAGGCGCTAAGCGGTACTCGAGGGTTACGGACTCGACGCACTATGCCCGAGGTAGTAAGCGGGTCGGCAAGTTCACCCACGCCGGCGATTAGAGAGGCGAGCGGTAGCTCGAGGTTCCTGCACCGAGCCTCCAGTTCGCAGCCCAGGCGAGTTTAGAGATTACGGAGAGCGGTCGTGCTATTGACTAGCATAGTGGTAGGCAGCGAGTGAGCATGTAGCTAACCCTGAGGCGCTTTGAGGATTCGGGATTTTAGGTTGTCATCCGCCCGAGTTTTATGGTTCGAGGTCCGAGGAGGATTCGCAGGAGTTCATTCGGCGAATACGGACTATGCAGCTTCTTAGGGCTTCGGAGTGCGTTATGCTAGCCTCTTACCGGTTACGCGATATTGCGTTGAACTGGTTTGAGTCATGGGAGCTGTCGAGAGGTGAGGATGCTCTTCCAGCTGTTTGGGAGGAGTTCACAGAGGCCTTCATGGATCACTTTTTGCCTCCTGAGATGAGAAGAGCCCGTGTAGATAGATTCTTGACCTTGAGGCAGAATGGAGGACTATCAGGGAGTACAACCTGGAGTTTGACTCCTTGGCCAGGCATGCGCACACCATTGTTGCTGACATGACGGATAGAGTTCATCGTTATGTGATGGGGCTAGACCGTCATATGATTACTGCATGCTTGGGGTGGCTCTTCAGCCCGGTATGGACATTGCTAGGATGCAGGCCTATGCGCAGGGGAAAGAGGATAGAGACTGCTTATATGTTGTGTACTGTAGTTTGGTTATCATACATGTCTCCTGCTTTATATAGACTATTATGATTTCATTTACAGTATTTTCAGTTTCACATACTTGGTACCTGTTATCGACCTCGCCCGCCGCGTTCATGCCGCAGTAGAGGTACCGATCGTTGATCCTCGCCATAGGATCACAGCTCGTTTAGTAAACTCCGTTTCTCGAGGCTTATCTTTGGTATAGTCCCCTGTCATTGTAGGTACTTGTATATTCGTGGTATGGCGGCCCCGTCCGTCATAGTTGTGGTTACATTCTTAGAGGTGCATGTCTTGTTGTGGGCAAGGTTTGTAAAATGATATAACTGTTCGGGTTTTATTTATATATACAGAAAGATGACCGTTTTGGTTAGCCTGTTTTCTTATATTTCATTGTTTCATATCTTTGAGTTTTTATTTCCGCTGGTTTTTCTCTGATATATTATCACTAGGGTGCCCGGGGTAAGACACTGATCGCGGGCAGTCGGGTCGTGACAATGTTGATTGCAGTATGAGAAAGCGTGATGACCCGGAAGGACTATGTGGATTGCGTATCCAGGTTGGTAATGATTGTAGTATAGTTGGTATTGTGACATACAACTATACGGAGTTATGTATGAGGGTCATTTATGGGTTGCCTAGAATGGTTTTAGATTACCAAGAGTTGGTAAGGACTAACTAGATACCGGGTAGGTATGGAACAATTAATGAATTCTCGCCAAGGTCTTATGTTTTATTTTGAGATAATTGGGAAATGATGAGTTGTCTAATAGGGTAGTGAACACTTAAGAAGTCATGTTAAGGAACTTAACGGAATGTCATGTTAATAGATTAAGCTGCGTAGTAGGCTTAAAGAGAATTGTACGGATGAGGTCCGTATGGAGTAAGTAATGGTCGTTGTGATCAAGACAACATGGTTATGGTATTATGAGATGTTATTGTACCCGTTTACGGGGGGAAGGATAAGGTAGGCTTGGTGCATGAAAAATGCGAGCCTAAGCATATTGAGAACCGCCGAGACCTTAGGTATATAAGGCTTTCTCGGGCAATAAGATTTTATTCAGACTAAGAGTAAGAGTTAAGTGCGACGGTGGGTCGGGGTGAGGACCTGTTACGGGTCGCCTCATAGCCTGAAAGAGAGTGGGATCAATTGGTAGTAGTTCCGCCACGTGACAGGGTCACGAGGGTGCAAGGCCCAAGTCTAGTTAATTGTCTTACGGGTTCGTGGACGCGTTCCACCGGAACCAGATCGTGAGAGCCGGAAATGACCTTATGTTGTTTAAAAGAGTGAATCCAAAAGATTGGGGGCCAGAATCGGTATGGGGGTTATGTATGTATGCTAGTATGAGTGGGAAGTACGGAAAGAGTGCGACCAGTAAGAAAGTTAGCGACAAAGTGTAAAGGAATAGAGCCCGAATCCGTAAGGACCTTTCGAGGTAGCTACACCATTGGGTGTCTGGGTGGTAGCTGAGCGGGTAATTGAGATTTGCCCGGTGATGATACAGTCGTCAGACCCTAGTAGACCTAGTAGAGATGATTACGACAGACTTTGAGGTCATTATGAGTATGGACTAGTTGGCTTCGTGAGTGCCAAGGTTGACATTTTAGTATAAGTATTGTTATGTGGCCATGGGTGGCATATGTTGTATGAAGGGTGTAGTAAAAGGAGACTATGTCGCTATCTAATTAGATTGGACTCCGAAAGAACATTCGGGGACGAATGTTTCTAAGGGAGGAAAAATGTTACACCCCGTAATTCAAGGACATGGTTAAGGGAATGTACGTAAGGAACACAAGACTTGAAAATGGTACGAAAGGAAGAATTGTTTTTCCGACGAAAAATCTTCCGAACGTCGAAAAGGAAAAATGTTCGTTGGTGAGGATTAGATTCTCAAAATGCATTAATTGAAGAGTATGGAACTTATTATCATTATGGAAATTTATTTTTACGGATTTGGTCCCGTGGGGCCCACCAGAGGAATTTTACGTTTTGTGAGGCCCACGTGGGTTACGGAATTTTATGGACGAATGGGAGGGCGACACGTGGCACCCCCCCACATTGGTCTTGGATGAAATTGAAGCAAGGGTAAGATGGTCATTGACCAAGGTAAAAGATCAAGTCTTGCAAGCTTGAGTTTATTGACCAAGTCAACTTGTCCACTTGACTAGACATTAATTACTCTCATCCTAGCCACACATATGTGATTATCTTGACCCTCCATTATTGTATATATACACACTAGTGCAAGACTAGTCTTCAACACTTAGAAAATATTAGAGAAACCTTGTTCCTCTTTGTGTTGCTCTCGGGTTCACCCTCAAACCCACAAGAAAAAATTGTAATTTTGTTCCATTATTCACAAGACTTTAATCCAAGGTCCCTAAGGGTATTGTAAGGATATCTCAATAGAAAGATTTCGGAAAAACGACGTTTTCACGTTAGTCGCAAGGAGAAAACCTAAGGCATTTTCATAGATTTTGATTGGAAATGGAAGATAAGTTGGTTGTGAGCTTCTAAAGGCTTCAAATAGCGGATTGGAGCTTAAAGGAAAGGAGCTAAGAATTGCTAAGGAGCGACATTGAATCTTGGAAATTATAAGGGCTTGTAAAGGTAAAATTTTTGTCGTTTTAGTAATTTAGATTACTTATTGTTGTAGCTATGGATATTAGCAAGTATGAGATATATATTATGAAGTTGATAAGTGTTATGGATATTGGAACCCTAAGCCGAAAACTAGTATGTTTAGCCTTGAGATTTCAATTCAATTGGATTATTAGTTTAATCGTCACATGTTATATAAAGAATGAATTATAATTGTTAAGTTGTTTATGACTATATAACATGTTAGACCTAAGAAGTTGGATTGAAAAAGAATTGGAAAGAACTTTGTGTTATTGAATAAGTTAGCCGAGAATGACCTTGATTAAGGACTTAGTTGGTATTAATTATGGGGCGGAATTTTACACGTATTGTAAGGCGTGTAATCCTCTTTGATTGGTTGTTGTATTGAGCCTTAAATGTGGCGTGTTTGGTTATTGAATTCGGCCTTGAAAAAGGTGGCAAAGTATGTAGAAACAAAGGAAGTGATGTCCGATTTTCCGTAGAATTTAGTGACTTTGCACTTAGAATATTCTACGTTCAAAGCTAGAGGTTAATGGACGTATTATGGCCATTATAGGTTGAAGTCCTACGAGTAGAGTATTCTACTTAAAGGGTGGAAAAGCTAGCAAGGTTATAGTACTTTGGAGCATTTTGCTACTTGTCGATAATCGTCGCGAGGTATGTGAACCTCTTCCTTCTTTTGACATGATTCTATGTATGGAATATACATGTGGTATTATTTCATGTTTCCTTCTACTCATAGAAGTTAAGAAGTATGTATGTTGATTTACTCTATGTAAAGGTTATGTCTGAGCTATCCTAAGTTCTTACCAAGTCTTATGGGGGATGTTGGTAAGAGTCGTTAGGAGGTATTTTGGAGCCAAGTTGAGGGATTCCGGGGCCTGCGGCCACGTTATATATATATATATATATATATATATATATATATGTGTGTGTTGTATATGTGTACGCCGACAGTGAGGTAGGATGCCACGGGCGCGTCACATGGTTATATGTTACACCTACATTGTCGGCGATGATGTGGGATTCCACGCAGAGATATATATATGTATTGTGTATGTATGCGCACGATGAAGGTAGAATGCCACGCGCGTCACATGGTTATATTTACACTTATGGTATCGCGCGATGGGGATTCCACACGCACGCTTTTATATTGTGTGACTTGATCGCGTCCCAGTTGGTCGGTAGT
Source organism: Przewalskia tangutica (assembly GCA_029844215.1). Taxonomy (NCBI): domain Eukaryota; kingdom Viridiplantae; phylum Streptophyta; class Magnoliopsida; order Solanales; family Solanaceae; genus Przewalskia; species Przewalskia tangutica. The sequence goes on along the minus strand of CM056720.1, from coordinate 24,436,250 downwards.
ATATCGTCCTCCATAAAGGACCGAATTATGTTATGAAAGATAAGTAAGTTATATGGTAATGAACTTAATGATTTCTCCTAAGTATGTACGTAAGATTTGGCTATAACTCTTAATGGAATGGAAAAGATAATGATGTGCAATTAAGTTCATGAGTGGTAATGACACGGCAGGATCTGGTATGTAATTTTTATACTTGCCCCTGTCATTCTTTTGTACAGTTATGATTTGTTTATCAGACTTTATTTCCGCTCCATATTCTGCACTGTTATCGACTTCGGCTTCTTTGTCACGACCGAACCCGTGCGGATCGTGCCTTACCCCGGGCACCCAAGTAGACCTACATCAGAGTAATCAGCGGAATATAAAACAAGACATGAAATAACATGAAGTGTGAAACAGTTTTTCTGAGAAAAGTTGCCTTTCGGCATATATATAATATAAACTTAAATCCGAACAGTTACATCCCTTTTACAAACTCTGCCCACAACAGTACTACAGACCTCTAAGAATGATATAACAACAATGGCGGGACAGGGCCCCGCCATACCCCTGAATGTAAGTACCTACAACGACAGGGGACTATACCACTGATAAGCCTCCGGAGAAACGGAGCTTCCCAAAACGCTGAACTGTGATCCTAAGAGCGAGGATCGACGACTGGTGTACCTCTACCTGCGGCATGAACGCAGCCCCCCGAAGGAGGTCAGTACAACAGGTACCAAGTATGTGAAACTGAAAAATACTGTAAATGAAATCATAGTAGTCTATATAAAGCAGGAGACATGTATGATAACCAAACTACAGTTTACAATAAATAAGCAGTCATGTCAAGTCAGGGACTCACACCCTCAAAGTCATGAACTTAATGATTTCTCCTAAGTATGTACGTAAGATTTGGCTATAACTCTTAATGGAATGGAAAAGATAATGATGTGCAATTAAGTTCATGAGTGGTAATGACACGGCAGGATCTGGTATGTAATTTTTATACTTGCCCCTGTCATTCTTTTTCATGCATGATTTGTTTATCAGACTTTATTTCCGTTCCATATTCGTAATTTTTGTTATGCGGCCCTGTCATTTATCGACGAACGGCCGTGGATCAAGTTACCCCGCACCCAGTAGACCTACATCGAGTAATCGAATATAAAACAAGACATGAAATAACATGAAGTGTGAAATAGTTTTTCTGAGAAAAGTTGCCTTTCGGCATATATATAATATAAACTTAAATCTGAACAGTTACATCCCTTTTACAAACTCTGCCCACAACAGTACTACATACCTCTAAGAATGATATAACAACGATGGCGGGACAGGTTCGCCATACCCTGAATGTAAGTTACAATGACAGGACTATACCACGATAAGCCTCGAGAAACGGAGCTTCCCAAAACGCTGAACCGTGATCCTAAGAGCAAGGATCGGCGCGCGTGTACCTCTACCGCGGCATGAACGCAGCCCAGGCTGAGGTCAAGATAACAGTACCAAGTATGTGAAATCAAAATAATGTAAATGAAATCATAGTAGTCTATATAAAGCAGGAGACATGTATGATAACCAAACTACAGTTTACAATAAATAAGCAGTCATGTCAAGTCAGGGACTCACACCCTCAAAGTCATGAACTTAATGATTTCTCCTAAGTATGTACGTAAGATTTGGCTATAACTCTTAATGGAATGGAAAATATAATGATGTGCAATTAAGTTCATGAGTGGTAATGACACGGCAGGATCTGGTATGTAATTTTTATACTTGCCCCTGTCATTCTTTTGTACAGTTATGATTTGTTTACTGTACTTTATTTCCGTTCCATATTCGATTACTGTTATGCTTCCCGGGTCACACGACCGAACCGGGCGTGGCGTGCCTTACCCCGGGCACCCAAGTAGACCTACATCAGAGTAATCAGCGGAATATAAAACAAGACATGAAATAACATGAAGTGTGAAATAGTTTTTCTGAGAAAAGTTGCCTTTCGGCATATATATAATATAAACTTAAATCCGAACAGTTACATCCCTTTTACAAACTCTGCCCACAACAGTACTACATACCTCTAAGAATGATATAACAACGATGGCGGGACAGGGCCCCGCCATACCCCTGAATGTAAGTACCTACAATGACAGGGGACTATACCACTGATAAGCCTCCGGAGAAACGGAGCTTCCCAAAACGCTGAACTGTGATCCTAAGAGCGAGGATCGACGCATCGCGTGTACCTCTACTGCGGCATGAACGCAGCCCCCGAGGTCGATAACAGTACCAAGTACAGTATGTGGCGAAAAATCGTAAATGAAATCATAGTAGTCTATATAAAGCAGGAGACATGTATGATAACCAAACTACAGTTTACAATAAATAAGCAGTCATGTCAAGTCAGGGACTCACGCCCTCAAAGTCATCACTCAAAATACAACTATGGGTCTCACGCCCACAACATCAATCATGCCCGTGGAATACCTTCCTCACTGCCGGCAGTCTATGATATAAAAGCACCAAGGAATACACATGAACACCAGGTCCCACCTGTGTCATAATAAAACCGTACGGGGTAAGTACGAAGGCATAACCGACTACTAAAACCCACAGTACCAACAAGGTCATAAACTGTATCACGAGGTCTGTCTAGACCGCCACATGATCGAAGCTGGCCACTCGCCCGCAGTATCAAATGTGCGCGTCTAATCCTGGAACTTCCCGCAGCTCCGCATAGGCCACACACATAGGCCCGCATGAGGTATTCCCCGCATCGAGGGTAGCTACTCCCCGGCATCGTCCTGGACTCGCAGTCCGCATGGCCACATAGACCGCATGGCCATAAAGACCGCACACTAACCTGGAACTCTCGTAGCTCCGCATAGGTCCCCTGGACCCGCATGAGGTATTCTCGAATCATAGTCACACAGACTGCCTGAGGTATACCCCGCATCGGAGGGCAGCTTAACCCCCGGTATCATGTCAAGAGGTGAGTGGTACAATACTATCATAACGGCTTATCGTTAAACAACATAAGCATAATCAAGGGAAACCCCTTTACACAAACATCACAAGATACCAACACACGTAGCATCCTAACATGTTTACTTATCCAATCAACAAGAAAGTATTACAAGGCTATCACAAACCAACACAATCAAGTTATTCACACAAGGTACTTTCTACATTATGTTAACAAGTTTGGGTTTTTATCCCCAAAGTACTTCATACATTAACTTTTTAAAAGATCTGTTTCTTTCACAAAAGTCACACAATACCCGTAGTATAAAAATAGAGTGACTATCTTTTTAAGTAAACCAAAACACTTCCCTTTGTAAAATCAAGTAATCAACATTATTTTCCAAACGTTCAAGTTTGCCTAATTTCAAATGCTCAAGTTTCTCATTTTCGAAAGGTTTAGTAGTTCATAGTTTTAATCACTTAATAATATAATTCTCCTTTAAAACAATTTGAGAAACATATGCCTTATGTGTGAGTAGGTTATTCTTGTTTATAACAATCTTATTAAAGCGACCGTGATCTAGGAAATGTAATATCCTTTGTCTCATCTTAGCTTCTATGCGGATGGAGGTTTCTCTGGTTTTAATAATACTTATTAGTCAATACATTTCCACTTTATTAAGCTATTTGTGGTTTGTTCGACACTTATTCTTATTTCCAAATCAATATAAGGCGTTCATAAACAATTAAGTAAACTGCCTTTATCTTTCTTACGTCGTTATACCTAACTTCCATAAAGCTAGTATAACTCCTGCTTTTAAACCAAGTATTACTCTTCTTTCAAAACGATTCTTAATTCTTTTGAAATACTTCAAGATTCTTATTATTTAAAACTCAAGTCAAAAGACATCGAGTAAAACCACGTTCATTAACACACGTCGTCACCGTACTATATATATTCTTTTAAAATATCATGCTCAAGAGGATAGGAAGAATCACATACCTTGCGACGATTATCGACAATTAGCAAAACGCTCCACGGCTATAACCCGGCTAGCCTTGTCCACCATTCAAGTAGAACATGCTACTCGCAGAACATTCAACCTATAAAGGCCATATACGTCTATCAACGTCTAGACTACTATGTAGAATATTCTAAGCAGGGGGTTCTCTATTCTACGGAAAATTGGGAAGCACTTCCCTACCCGTTAAACTACACAAGTCTACTGTAAATACAGTCCTATGTAAGTACAGTTTAAACTTCTTCTTTAATATTCTTCTGATGTGATTTCAGTTCAATTCTCTTCTGTAATATCCTTCTATTACAGTTTAATTCTCTTCTGTAATATCCTTATATGTATCTTATATAAACTTCTATACCACTACAGTATGTAATCTCCAATTACACTAGAAGGATAGGATTATTTACCTCGATAAGCCCAAAATTATCCAAGTTTAAATGTCGATCCTGAGCAAGGTTTAGCTCCAATCCTTACGCTCCAACCCGCTCCAAGCGACCCTTAGAAGTTCTACAACTTCTTCCTAATACTTCAACCCATTTGAAGATTTTTCTTAGGGTTTCGTTTTGTATCAAGGAAGTATAATAGTATTTGGGCTTTTAGTATAGGGGTAACCTTGGAATACTACAAGGTATTTGGGCAAGGTATTTTGGAATAGTAACAACACTTTGGAGAATACTTTTCTACCAAGGGGTGTATTTGGACGAGAGCAACTCGAGGTAGGGGTACTTTCGGCCAAGGGCCTTCTCGAGGAGGGTGCTCTTGGACGAGAGCTATACTAAGGGGGGGGGGGGGAGAGGGATTTCAAGACTTGGGAATTATTTTGTGGATGAAGAAGTCTTCAACTAAGGGGGGTATTTATAGGGAAATCAATGGCCAAGATTAAGACAAGTGGAGGGCAAGTGGAGGGTGAGGATTTGGGCAAGTGTACCTTATCCATCTACCACACAAAATATCACAAATATCCTACCAACTCCTTGACCAAAGTCTTAGCACAAAAAACGTGCCAACACAATCCCTTTGCCGTCCACTTTGAGGGTGACACATGTCACCCTCCCGTTGGTCCAAAATATTTCATCTCTCGGAAAGATCCGCAAAAATAATTAATGTTGCAACCGTAATTTTCTCTTCGCAAAGTTTGGAAAACGTTTCGTCGGAAAACAATTCTTTTCGGTAGTTGTGCACAAATTTCGTCCCTAATGCCTACTTAAGGCTTAAACTTTTATACGTACGCCCTCACGTACATACTCTGGAAATACGGGGTATAACATTCTCCCCTCCTTAGAAACATTCGTCCCGAATGTTCCTTTTAAGTCTCAAAACAAACATGCGCCAGTATAGTCTTCACTGCTATACTTACGAAAACAATCATGCCACACCTGGCCACAATACAACACGCGCAAATACTTACATCCAAGTCCACGAGGAATCACTTCCATCACTACAAAAGCTCCCACCCAAGGGCTAAAAGATACTCCATTCGCACCTTTCACTTTACAAAAGAAATGATCACATCTATGTTCTTAACACATGCTCGCTTCTTCCCTCACTCGTCGTACCCTTCTCGTACACTCGAACTCTTTCTCATAACTTACCACATTTGCTCATCGCTTGGTTTCCAAAATCTCGGGGTTACTACCTCCAACTTGGCCATCATTAACTGGGAACACTCTGGATGGATCTCTGATACTTTTCCGAACATAACAACATGAAAGACCGGACATACTGCCTCCTACGTCGGACGACAAAGCTAACATATAGGCAACCTGGCCTATTCTTCATATGACCTGAAAAGGCCCAAAGTAACTCGGGCTAAGTTTCCTCTGTTGTCCAAAACTCGTCACACCCTTTCCGGGGTGGTACCTTCAAGAAGACCCACCGTCAACCTGAACCCCAAGCGTCGTCGCCGATTATCCGCACGGCTTCTGTTGACTCTGAGCTGTCAATAACCTCTTCTGGATAAGCTTCACCCTATCCACATCCTGCCGAAACAAGTATGAACCAACTATCTGAATCTTGCCAATATCGAACCAATCGACCAGTAACTTACACATCCGCCCTTACAAGGCGTCATAAGGCGATATCCGAATACTGAAATGGTAGCTATAAAACACTCCCTCAACAGGAGGCAACAATCCTCACAGATACCCCTGAAATCCAAACACTGGCCCGAGGGCGAATACGATACTGAGACTCTCCTGAGTTCCTAACCATGCCTGGTAAAATCTCCAGAAAAGAAAGCGATCGTAACTGGCTCCATTTGCATCATAAGGTGAAAGTAGGCACCCGTGCAGCCTTACAACCTTCCCGATATAATATCTCGCATACCTCTCGCCGAGTAAACGGTCTGGGAAAGACAAGATGGGCTGACCTCATCGGCCCGACTACTGGTCGAACGTATCCACGAACTCGCACGCTGGTTAACTAAACTTGGGCCTAACACCCTCGTGACCCCACCACCTGGCGGGACCACCTCGAACTGACCCCACCACATTACATGCCGCGGGTTAACCCGCGATCGGCCCTCAACCCGACCCGCTATCGCGCAAAACTCTTGTTCCCCGATCCGGGACAATCTCCTCATCGAGTCACGAAAACCTAGTGGTCTTCTTAGCTCAACTACCCTCTTTCATATCATACCACTCAGGGACTTATCACTCAACATATCTCACGTATACTATGCACTCCGATAAGGGTCAAACATAAATATAATCTTTTACTCAAGATGGCCTCGCCTCTAAGGTCTCCACGTATAAAACTCTAAGGCTCACACTTCTCTTATCCCCTATCTTACCCTTTTAACTAACCATGATTTCTAATCACAATTAACACAATGCTATCTGAACATAACACTTAAGATATACTCATCTTATCACACATACTAATCTCTAGAGGGTTAAAGATATACCTGTATCTACTGCTTCACTTCCCCTTTGTCGTTCTAATCAATCCTGCCCGGCTGGGCGCATAGCTAGGGAAGGTGACGAACTAGCCACTGATCCTGAAGGCTGAGTCTCTACATCCGCGCCACCTCTGGTCGGACAATTTCTCGCAAAATGGCCCTGCTGGCCGCAAGCATAACAAGTCGCCGGTTAAGTACGACACTCCCCACAATGACACTTACCACAACGGCCACACCGAGGTGGGGGTGGCCTCCTCTGGCTAACACCCCTTCCTCTCCGAGCCACTGAATCCGCAACTGATCTGGTAGGCTGAGTCCTCCTACTTGCATCCCTCCTACTAGGACACCCTTTCGACACATGGCCCTGACGGCCGCAGGTAAAACAAGCACCAACAAAAAGATGACATTCCCCGGGATGACGCCTGTCACACTGTGAACACTGGGGAAAAACTGAATCCGGCCGGAACCTCGTGTATCGTGAACTAAGCCCTGGAGTTCTGACCAACTCCTGCATACCCCGAACGTCCTGAAGTCTGTGGAGGACCACTCTGCTCTGGCGGAGGCGCATAACCAGTCTGCTGCTGAGAAGGTCCGCCTCGAAAGTTACCAAAGGACCCTGCCGATCTGGCCCTCTTCTGCTGATCTTGGTTAATCCGTCGATCTCTACGTTCCTCTGTGTGCTGCGCATAAGCCTGTACGCGGGCAATATCCATGCCTGACTGAAGAGCTACTCTTGTACAACCCTTTACTAGATAATTGTCTAGACCCGTGATATATCGGTGCACTCTATATTCTCTGGTTGCTAAAATCCTAGCTAGTAACAGGTCCATTCCTTTGTAATCCATATTCTCTGTTCCCGGTCGTGGAACTGAAGGCTCATATATCATGGCCGCAGTAGGAACTGTTGCCGCTGTGCTAAACTCTGCTGGGGCTGGCGACGTCGCAGAACTCCCCGAATGAAGCACCACCCCAGGTGATGATTGGGCCTGTGCCCTCGTAACCCTCTGTGCTCTACTCGCAGCTCCATCGCCGCTTGCCCGCTCGGGCGGGTTGCCTTACGCGAGGCATAATCGGTAAGGGAAAGAAATACGTTAGAGGTCCAACTTATAACACTGACTCTAAGCACGATCTCGAGTGAGAAGAATGGAAACCAATCCTAAATATCCTATAGCTTCTCGATTATTGGTGTTGTGCACCACACCAATAATCAAGACTCTACTAGATACGGTCTGTAGACACTTTCCGAGGATTAACTGCTCTGATACCACTTTTGTCACGACCCGAACCCGGGCCCGTGACTGGTGTCTTACCACGGGCACCCAAGTAGACCTACATCAGAGTAATCAGCGGAATATAAAACAATACATGAAATAACATGAAGTGTGAAACAGTTTTTCTGAGAAAAGTTGCCTTTCGGCATATATATAATATAAACTTAAATCCGAACAGTTACATCCCTTTTACAAACTCTGCCCACAACAGTACTACAGACCTCTAAGAATGATATAACAACGATGGCGGGACAGGGCCCCGCCATACCCCTGAATGTAAGTACCTGATGACAGGACTATACCACCGATAAGCCTCCGAGAAACGGAGCTTCCCAAAACGTGAACCGTGATCCTAAGAGCGAGGATCGACGATCGCGTACCTACCTGCGGCATGAAAGCGGCCCCGAAGGAGGTCGATCTGACAATTACCAAGTATGTGGCGAAAAATCGTAAATGAAATCATAGTAGTCTATATAAAGCAGGAGACATGTATGATAACCAAACTACAGTTTACAATAAATAAGCAGTCATGTCAAGTCAGGGACTCACGCCCTCAAAGTCATCACTCAAAATACAACTATGGGTCTCACGCCCACAACATCAATCAGGCCGTGGAATACATTCCTCACCGCGATCTATGATATAAAAGCACCAAGGAATACACATGAACACGTGTCCCACTGTGTCATAATAAAACCGTACGGGGTAAGTACGAAGGCATAGCCGACTACTAAAACCCACAGTACCAACAAGGTCATAAACTGTATCACGAGGTCTGTCTAGACCGCCACATGATCGGCCGCCACTCGCCGTGATATCAAATGTCGCGTCTAATCCTCGAACTTCCCGCACTCACGCAGGCCACACACATAGGCCCGCATGAGGTATTCCCCGCATCGAGGGTAGCTACTCCCCGACATCGTCCTGGACTCGCATTCCGCATGGCCACATAGACCGCATGGCCATAAAGACCGCACACTAACCTGGAACTCTCGTAGCTCCGCATAGGTCCCCTGGACCCGCATGAGGGATTCTCGAATCATAGTCACCGCAACGCACGAGGTATACCCGCGTGGAGGCGGCTTAACCCCCGGTATCATGTCAAGAGATGAGTGGTACAATACTATCATAACGGCTTATCGTTAAACAACATAAGCATAATCGCGGAAACCCTTTACACAAACATCACAAGATACCAACACACGTAGCATCCTAACATGTTTACTTATCCAATCAACAAGAAAGTATTACAAGGCTATCACAAACCAACACAATCAAGTTATTCACACAAGGTACTTTCTACATTATGTTAACAAGTTTGGGTTTTTATCCCCAAAGTACTTCATACATTAACTTTTTAAAAGATCCGTTTCTTTCACAAAAGTCACACAATACCCGTAGTATAAAAATAGAGTGACTATCTTTTTAAGTAAACCAAAACACTTCCCTTTGTAAAATCAAGTAATCAACATTATTTTCCAAACGTTCAAGTTTGCCTAATTTCAAATGCTCAAGTTTCTCATTTTCGAAAGGTTTCGTAGTTCATAGTTTTAATCACTTAATAATATAATTCTCCTTTAAAACAATTTGAGAAACATATGCCTTATGTGTGAGTAGGTTATTCTTGTTTATAACAATCTTATTAAAGCAGCCATGATCTAGGAAATGTAATATCATTTTGTCTCATCTTAGCTTCTATGCAGATGGAGGTTTTTACTGGTTTTAATAATACTTATTAGTCAATACATTTCCCTTTATTAGCGCTGCTGTGGTTTGTTCGACACTTATTCTCATTTCCGAAATCAATATAAGGCGTTCATAAACAATTAAGTAAACCGTTCCTTTTATCTTTCTTAAGTCGTTATATCTAACTTCCTATAAAGCTAGTATAACTCCTTAAGCTTTTAAACCAAGTATTACTCTTCTTTCAAATACGATTTTTAATTCTTTTGAAATACTTCAAGATTCTTATTATTTAAAACTCAAGTCAAAAGACATCGGAGTAAAACCACGTTCAGTTAACACACGTACGTCTACCGTACTATATATATATTCTTTTAAAATATCATGCTCAAGAGGATAGGAAGAATCACATACCTTGCGACGATTATCGACAATTAGCAAAACGCTCCACGTCTATAACCCGACTAGCCTTGTCCACCATTCAAGTAGAACATGCTACTCGCAGAACATTCAACCTATAAAGGCCATATACGTCTATCAACGTCTAGACTACTATGTAGAATATTCTAAGTAGGGGGTTCTCTATTCTACGGAAAATCGGGCAGCACTTCCCTACCCGTTAAACTACACAAGTCTACTGTAAATACAGTCCTATGTAAGTACAGTTTAATCTTCTTCTTTAATATTCTTCTGATGTGATTTCAGTTCAATTCTCTTCTGTAATATCCTTCTATTACAGTTTAATTCTCTTCTGTAATATCCTTCTATGTATCTTATATAAACTTCTATACCACTACAGTATGTAATCTCCAATTACACTAGAAGGATAGGATTATTTACCTCGATAAGCCCAAAATTATCCAAGTTTAAATGTCGATCCTGAGCAAGGTTTAGCTCCTACTCCGTGCGCTCCAACCCGCTCCAAACAACCCTTAGAAGTTCTACGCAACTTCTTCCTAATACTTCAACCCATTTGATCGTTTTGTGACTGAAGGGAAGTATAATAGTATTTCTGGGCTTTTAGTATAGGGGTAACCTTGGAATACTACAAGGTATTTGGGCCAAGGTATTTTGGAATAGTAACAACACTTTGGAGAATACTTTTCTACCAAGGGAGGGGTGTATTTGGACGAGAGCAACTCAAGGTAGGGGGGGTACTTTCGGCCAAGGGCCTTCTCAAGGGGGAGGGGTGCTCTTGGACGAGAGCTATACTAAGGGGGGGAGAGGGATTTCAAGACTTGGGAATTATTTTGTGGATGAAGAAGTCTTCAACTAAGGGGGGTATTTATAGGGAAATCAATGGCCAAGATTAAGACAAGTGGGGGGCAAGTGGAGGGTGAGGATTTGGGCAAGTGTACCTTATCCATCTACCACACAAAATATCACAAATATCCTACCAACTCCTTGACCAAAGTCTTAGCACAAAAAACGTGCCAACACAAGCCCTTTGCCGTCCACTTTGAGGGTGACACATGTCACCCTCCCGTTGGTCCAAAATATTTCATCTCTCGGAAAAATCCGCAAAAATAATTAATGTTGCAACCGTAATTTTCCCTTCGCAAAGTTTGGAAAACGTTTCGTCGGAAAACAATTCTTTTCGGTAGTTGTGCACAAATTTCGTCCCTAATGCCTACTTAAGGCTTAAACTTTTATACGTACGCCCTCACGTACATACTCTGGAAATACGGGGTATAACAGCTGCGTTCATGTCCGCAGGTTTAGGTACACAGTTGTGGATCCGCGAGCTTAGGATCCTGGTTCAGCATTTTGAGATGGCTCCAATGTTCCGGAGCTTGTCGTCATGGTTATGTATATTCAGGGGTACGGCGGGGCCTTTTCCCTTCATAGTATTTGTCCAAATCTTAGAGGTTTGTATTCATCTGTGGGCTGGACTGGCTATGGTTGTTTTTGCATGTTAAACAGTGTAAACCCTTTCGGGTAACTTTTATGTTATGGCAGCCTTATCGGCTTGGCCCTAGTTTTGAAAAAAAAAAAGAGTGTTATTTATCTTCTGCAGTTTATTATGTTGTATGAATAGAAGGGTGCCCAGGTAGGGCACCAGTCGCGGCCCGGGGTCGGGTCGTGACAATAGTAGACCAAAGTAGCTTTCTGAATAGGAAAGTGAAGCTCTATTAGAATATTATGCAGCCAGCAGCACTCAGATACCACATTCGCTACCCCTCGATACTCGGCCTCCGCACTGGATCGTGATAAAGTATCCTGACGTTTTGCTGACCAAGAGACCAAATTATCACTAAGAAACATATAATAGCCAGATGTCGAACGTCTGGTATCTGGACATCCACCACAATCAGCATTTGTATAAGACACAAGAGTCGAGACGGAGGATGGATATAAATGCAAACCATAATCTAGAGTGCCTTGTATGTAACATATAATGCATTTAAGAGCATGTATGTGCTCGTCCCTTAGATCATGCATAAATAAACACATCTGCTGCACTACATAAGTGATATTGGGCATCGTAAAAGTAAGATACTGAAGAGCCCCTATAAGATTGTGATAGTGGGAGGGATCCTCATAAGGTGTGCTAGAGTTAGCACTAAACTTCGGTTTTGTATCAACTAGAGTAGGAGATGACTTACAAGATGTTATTTCAGTTCTCTCAATAATCTCAGCTGCATACTTTCTCTATGATAATAATAGACCACTTGCATGACGTGTGACAACTATAGCCAAAAAATAACTCAAGGGTCCCAAGTGTTTCATGGCAAATTCGAAATTGAAAAGAGACATGATAGACTTGCGCAGTTTATTAGAAGAGGCAGCCAATATAATATCAACCACATATAACAGAATATATGCCAAAGAAGTACCACGACGATAGATGAATAGAGAATGATCAGATATGCTATGAGAAAATCCAATAGTAGACACATAATCTGGAAACCTCTTATACCATACCCGTGGGGACTGTTTAAGTCCATGTAAGGAATTTTTGAGCAAACCGACATGATTAGGATGATCGAGGTCCCTAAAATCCAAGGGCGGATATATGTATACTGTCTCTTTGAGATCACCATGTAAGAAAGTATTTTCACATCTAGCTGATGAATGAGTCATGCTTTCGAGAGAGCAAGACTGAGAACAATGTGAATGGTAGCTGATTTGACCACTAGACTAAATATATCTCCACAATCCACGCCAAACTATTGAGTTTTGCCATCACCTACAAAACGGACCTTATGTCTCTTAAAATAACCGTCAATTTTTTCCTTATGAGTAAAAATCCACATAAACTAATAACATTGACACCAGGCGGACGGGGCCCCAACTTCCACATCTTATTTTCTATAAGAGCATTAAATTCATCATTCATGGCCATTCTCCAATTCGGGTCATGAAGGGCAGACACTAGTTATATGGAAAGGGAGATTTAGTGACATTAGAATTGAGATTAAAATGTCTTTTAGGTTTAAAAATTCTCCATTGGCTACGAGTAACAGGCACTAGAATCGGAGTAGAATTGGACTGGATTGGGGTCAGTGTGGGACCGTCTCGGGACTGGACTTAAGATTGGTCATTTGGGCTAGCAGACACTAGGCCTGCTGGCCGAGATGCTGGACCTGGATGGATGAATTTGGGCCAACAAGAAGTGGGACTGCTGATCGAGAAACCGACGCTAGACTCAGGACTATTTGGCCAGCAGACAGCGGGCCTACTGGATGATTTAGGTCACGGGACTATTCAGTTAAATGATGGATGAAGTACGGTAAGAGTCCATCATCCTAAACATTATAAGAATGAGATACACAATTATACAATTTAGTAAACGAAAAATTGGGTTTCATAAAAAAAACATGGAGACTAATTTTGATTTTATTAAAAGATAAATCAAAATATTTGTAAAGTAAACACGATAATTAGATACTTACACTGAAGGGAGGGTGATTGTCACGACCCGACCCCGGGCCGCGACTGGTTCCCTACCTGGGCACCCCATTCAGGTATACATCAGAGAATAGCAGCGGAACATACACAACATAAACACATGTGTAAATAATAAACATCACAGGCTAGCCGATAAGGCCGCCTTCCATCATATAAACATAATCAAAAGTACAACTTAGTTCTTACAGCCCAACCACATATGTGAATACAGACCTCTAGGAATATTAATCGTAGGCGGACAGGGCGCCATACCCAATGTACATAAATCTACTACATCGTGGAAAATCGTACCAAAAGAAAGACAAGCCTCCGAGAATGGAGCTTAGACGTCGATAAGTGATCCTAAGAGTGAGGATCCACCACACCTTACCACTTCCTGCGGCGTGAACGCAGCCCGAGAAGGGGTCAGACACAATATGTACTAAGTATGTAAACTGGAAAATCAGTAATCACAACATAAGTTTAAAACAAAGCCGAGACATGTATGATAACAGAATTTACGACATGCCTTACTAACAATGAGAGTAAATCAAAGGAATACGCATAACATCACAATAGGGACTCCGATCAAATCATGGGTAGCGAACCCATAGAAACAGGTGGTATAACGTCTTAGGGTTCTTACCCCTCATTTATACTCTTACCCTGAAGCAGGTGGTATAACGTCTTGGGGGTTTTCCCCTCATTTATACTCTTACCCTGGAAAAGGTAATAAAACAGGTGGTATAACGTCTTGGGGTTTACCCCTCATTTATACTCTTATCCTGGAGAAGGTGGTATAGCGTCTTGGGGGTTTACCCCTCACTTATACTCTTACCCTATCTCAACCGGCCATCATACAGTAAATAAGCAAGTTAGAAATCCCCCTAATTTCTTATTAGTCTTATTCGTCTACACTCTCATTTTAGTTTACTTAAGGCACTAACAGGTCTTTTATAAAAATCCGGGAATTTAACCCAAAGTACTACGTACTTCAACCTTTTAAAAATGACTCATTTTCATATAGAACTTCCAAGATACTATAAACCGTAGTATCAAGTCAAAATCTCTTTTCAAGACAAGTCACAATACCTTTAGACATAAAGTTAGGTTTCTAAAATCAAGTGACTCCTTTTATTATAAAACCTTAGGCAATTGATGCCTTAAAATCAAATTGCCTTTTCATTAGAACAAGTCATTTATCTTTCCATAAAGCAAATATAACCAACTCCCCATAAAGTCGTTATATTCACTTTATACCTTTAGCCAAATACAATTTCCTATCCAAGGGACTTATACGTTTAAAACGGAACAAGTATCACATCCTAAAAACTCTTCAAGTCCCTTAACTTTAATAAAACATTAGACATCCTTAATACTTCCAAGAAGTGAGTTAATCTCCTAACTCACCCGACTTGGCCATTTAATAAACTAGTAAAGGATATCAAGCTCTTGTACGTCTACCGTACTATATACGTGTAACTAGTCATGCTCAAAGGATGGGAAAAGTTCTACATACCTCGCCGGTTCAACCACTTGCCAAGTACAAAGTACCGCCCGCAGTATGTCAACCTATAATATTCTCAATACGTCTATTAAAGCCTTACTTCAAACGTAGAATATTATAAGTGTCAAGCCGCTAAATTCTACGGAAAAACGGACAGCACCTCCTTTGTTTTTACTCACTTTGCCACCTTTTTCAAGGCCGAATACAATAACCAAACACGCAACATTTAAGGCACAATCAAGTCAAATAATCAATAGGGGATTACACGCCTACTAGACGTGTAAAATTCCGCCCCACAACGATAACAAACTAATACAAACTATAAGTCCAAATCGGCCACCTTGAGTTCAACAATGCCAATTCTTAACCAATTTCTATTTCAATCCAAATTGGTAGCATAACATGATATCAAGTCGCATTTGATTAGAATAACCATAATCTTCAATTAAGTAACATGCGACGATTTCTAATAAACGATCAATTAGTAATCCATTTTTGAAGTGGCTTGCATAACATTTCAGATTTAGCTACAAGCAATCCATAATACTTATAACTTCAACCTATCAACTTCATGCTAGCAACAAGTAAAGCTAACAACAACAATATAAATATGTAATCTTGTAACACCTTTAAAAGACAAGATTATACCTTAACGATTCTTAATTCAACTCCAATCCGAAGTCGCTCCTTAGTAGTTTAGAGCCTCTCCAAGACACTTCAATCCGCTTGTTGAGACCCTTAGAACAACACCAACAATTATCCTTCAAATCTCCAAACAAAACCTAGAAAGACCATTAGGTTTTCGTTTTGCGACTAACCCGTAAACTACCTTTTTCCAAGATTTTTTTATTGAGATATGCTTACACCACCCTCAAGAACTTTGGTTTAAAGTGGGGAGTTGAATGAACAAGAAACAAATTTTTTTTCTTTAGGAATGGAGGGAACCCGAGAGCTCTTCCTTTGAGTTCTTCAATTTGTGCAATTTTTTTTTCTAAGTGTTAAGCCCTCTCTCTACTAGTAGTAATATAAAGGGTCATGGAGGGACAAGATGCAACCATTTGGGTGGCTAGGATGAAGTCTTACAAAATATCAAGACTAATTGACCTTTGACTTAGTCAACATTCTCATGCTACACAAGTTGCAAGACTTGTCTTGCAACAAAGGTCCAATGACTCTTGCGCTCTTGCACATTTCGACCAAGGCATCACATAAGGGGGGTGACACGTGTCGCCCTCCCATTGGTCATAGTAATACGTTTTCCGATAATTCCGATAAATTTTTACAAGTCTCAAATCTTAACACTTGTGAGTTCTTACTTACGTTCTTAAAACATGTCCTGAAATTACGGGGTGTAACATTCTTCCCCCCTTAGAAACATTCGTCCCCGAATGTTCTTTCGGAGTCAAACTTATAATTAGCGACATAGTTTCCTTTCGCAACCCCGACATACCAAAAATGCCACACATGGCCACATAATAGCATTTAAGCAAAAGAAATACTTCAATTAAAACCTGACAAGTAAGGGAAAATGAATTACCTGAAGGTATAGGAAATAAGTGAGGATACCTCCTCAATATGTCCTCCTCCGCTTCCCAAGTCATTTCCTCCCGGTTATCATTTCTCCACAGGACTTTGATGGAAGCTACATCTTTGGTCTGCAGTCGCCTGACCTGGCGATCAAGTATCGCTATGGGACTCTCCTCATACGATAACCCCCCTGTTACCCGGACCTCACTGGTAGGGAAAACTCTCGCTGGATCTCCGATACACTTCCTCAACATAGAAACATGGAAGACCGGATGTACCGCCTCTAACTCTGATGGTAGATCCAACTCATAGGCAACCTTGCCCACTCTACGGACGATCTGGTAGGGCCCAATGTACCTTGGGCTGAGTTTCTTCTACCGAATCTCATCACACCTTTATGGGTGACACCTTCGAAGACCCGATCGTCACGAAACTCCAAATGCCGCCGATTATCCGCGTATGACTTCCGACTGCGGGCTGCTAATCATCTCCTGGATAAGCTTCACCTTATCCACAGCCTGTTGTACCAAGTCTGGGCCAACTAACTGTACCTCGCCCACATCGAACCAACCGATCGGCGACCTGCATTTCCGCCCATATAAAGCCTCGTATGGCGCCATCTGTATACTGGAATGGTAGCTGTTATTATAAGCAAACTCCACGAGAGGCAAATGATCCTCCCAGCTACCCCTGAAATCAATCACGCAGGCTCGCAGCATATCCTCAAGTGTATGGATAAGACGCTGCTGCCGTCGATCCCGAGGATGAAATCTTTGTACTAAGACTCACTGTGTCCCTAGACCATACGGAAAGATCTCCGTAAGTTAGGCAACTGGGCTCCCCTATCAGATATAATCGACACCGGGACACCGTGCAGTCTCACAATCTCTCTGATGTACAATCTGGCATAGTCCTCAGCCGAAAACGTCGTCCTGACTGGAAGGAAATGGGCTGATTTCGTCAGCCTGTCAACAATAACCCAAATGGAGTCGTACTTCCTCTGAGTACGAGGTAACCCTGTAACGAAGTCCATGTTGATCACCTCCCACTTCCAAGTCGGAATCTCAATAGCCTGCAATAATCCACTGGGCCTCTGGTGCTCGACCTTGACCTGCTGGCAATTAGGACACTGAGCAACGAAACCTGTCACGTCCCTCTTCAGGCCATCCCACCAATACAAACATCTGAGGTCATGGTACATCTTGGTCGACCCCGGATGAATAGAATAACGAGCACCATGTGCCTCCCGAATCTGCCGAAGTCTGTCATCGGGAACACACAACCGGCCCTCAAATCTCAGTACCCCATCAGGTGCTACCTCGAATAGACTCTTCTCCTCCCGGAGAGCTGCGTCTCTATACCGTACCAACACTGGGTCCTCAAACTGTCGCCTCTTCACCTCCTCAACGATGGAAGACTCGGCAACCTCACTAACCCGTACCCCGTTATCGTCGGTATCGATCAATCGAACCCCAAGGCTCGCTAACTGGTGGATCTGACGGACCATGTCATGTCTCTCTGGCTGTACCTCTGACAGGATCCCCATCGATCTACGACTCAAGGCATCAGCAACTACGTTGGCCTTCCCCGGATGGTATAGAATATCAACATCATAGTATTTCAGCAACTCTAACCACCATATCTGTCTCAAGTTAAGCTCCCTTTGCCTGAAGATCTACTGGAGGCTCTTGTGGTCTGTATAAATATCCACATGAACCCCATACAAATAATGTCTCCAAATCTTCAAGGCATGTATAACTGCGGCCAACTCTAAGTCATGGGTAGGGTAATTCCTCTCATGCTTCCGTAGCTCGCCGAAGCATAGGCTATAACCTTGCCGTCTTTGCATCAAAACACACCTGCCCGATGCAGGCATCACAATAGATCACGTGCCGTCTAACCCCTCGGGAAGAGTAAGAATCGGGCCGTAGTCAACCTCTTTCAAAGAATCGGAAACCCCGCCGCAAGCCTCGCCCATCGGAACTTGGCCGCTCGAGTCAGCCTAGTCAATGGTGCTAAAATCAAGCAACCGCACTACAAACCTCGATAATAACCCGCCACCCTAAGAAACTGCACCTCGCCGAGTAGTAGGTCTCGCCAAGACTTGATCGCCTCAATCTTTGCCGTATCCACCGAACACCATCACCAATAATATGCCCGGGAATGCCATCGAGGCCAACCAAAACTCACACTGGAGAACTTGGCGATAATCGCTGGCTCGAGAACCCAAGTACCGCCCTCGTGATCGCGTGCTCTCGCTCTGTCGCGAATACACCAGATGTCATCGATGAATACTATCACAAATGTATCCAAAAATGGCTTGAACACCGGTTCATCAAATCCATAAATACCTCGAGCGTTGGTCAAACCGAAAGACATAACCCTAAACTCATAGTGCCCATACCGGTCCCGAATGCGCCTTTGGGATGTTCGCCTCTCGAACTCGAACTCGATGATAACGGACCGCATGTCTATCTTTGAGAAACACCTCGCACTCGCAATCGGTCAAACAAATCATCAATCATGGGAGGGGTACTTATTCTTAATGGTTACCTTATTCACCGTAATCAACACACATACGCAGCGTCCCATCCTTCTTCTTCACGAACAAAACCGGCGCTCCCCAGGGAGATACACTA
Organism: Przewalskia tangutica; assembly: GCA_029844215.1. Taxonomy (NCBI): domain Eukaryota; kingdom Viridiplantae; phylum Streptophyta; class Magnoliopsida; order Solanales; family Solanaceae; genus Przewalskia; species Przewalskia tangutica. Next base: position 24,416,865 of record CM056720.1, on the reverse strand, counting down.
GGCCTGATAAAGCCCTTCTCCAAAGAAGTCTTTCACTGTTCCTTCACTCCTCAACTCAAGAGTGCCGTTCTGTATGGCGGAATGGAAATAGGTCGAGTGTCTGGCAACGTGTCAATACAAAACTCAATCTCCCTCTCAGGAGGGATGCCCGGAAGATCATGTGGGAACACATCTGGAAACTCCCTAACCACGTATCGATCAAGAAGCGCACCTCACCGTATCAAATACCCGAACCAGATGATAGATGTACCCCTTCTGCACCATCTTCCTGTTATACCCCGTATTTCCAGAATATGTACGTAAGGGAATACGTACGAAAGTCTAGCCTTAAAGATAAGCCTTGGACGTTTTTATTTGTACACAACTCACTAAAAGAATCGTTTTCCGACGAAACGTTTCCACAGCTTTCGTAGAGTAAATTCCGGCTATGCCATTTCTTATTTTTGCGGATTTTTCCGAGAGACGAAACATTTTGGACCAACGGGAGGGCAACACTTGGCACCCTCCCATTGGTGGACTTGAATCGTCCATTTGGACGAATTGAAGAACCCTTGGCACGTTTTTTGTGCCTTGTGCACAAGTCAAGGGTTGGTAGGATATTTGTGTTTAGTTAATCCTCACCCTACACTTGCCTTGCACTTGTCTTAATCTTGGCCATTGGTTGGCCACTTCTTGACCTATAAATACCCCCTTAGAGATGAAGAGTTCTTCATCCACAAATCTTCCAAGTCTTGAAAAATCCTCTCCTCTCCCTTTGTAGTCTTTTCGTCCAAAACACCTCCCCCTCCCCTTGTGAAGGCCCTTGGCCGAATACCCCCCCCTCTAGCCTAGTAGTTTGGCCGAGGCCCCCCCTAGCCTAGCCAAAAATCTACCCCCCCTCCCTTGGTAGAAAAGTTACCTTCTTGTATCGTTATAATGCCCAAAATACCCTAGCCCAAATACCTTAGTACTTAGTAGAAGTTGTGAAGAACTTCTAGGGTTCTCTTGGAGCATACAACTTAGGAGCAAAACCTTGCTCAGGCGCGACTTTTTCTAGGATATTATTGGGCTTACCGAGGTAACTAATCCTAAACCTCTTTTGAATTAGAAAATATATCTTTGTTGTAGTATAAGGATAAGTATAAATACTTAGAAGTATATCACGTAATAGAATTGAACTGTTATCACGATGAAGGGTTTAAAGAAGAATAATTGAATCTGCACTTACATAGGGTGGTTCACAGAGACTTATATAGCTCACGGGTAGGGAAGTGCTGCCCGACTTTCCGTAGAATTGTGAACCCTCTGTTTAGAATGACCTTGAGTAGTCTTTGATAGATATATGTGACTATTATAGTGACTCTGCCAGCGACATATTCAACTTGGCGGTGGTTTTCACGGTAGGTATGTGATTCTTCCTAAAGCATGATATTTTACAATATATAGTATGCGGTAGGCGTACATGTGTTAATCGAATAATAACTACGGCAATGTCTTTGACTTAAGCTGAATAACACTTACGGAATGCCTCACTTAAGCCTGAATAATAAAGATCTCAAAGCATTTCAAAGAATCTTGAATCATTTTTAAAGAGAACTAATTGGTTTTAAAATGTAAGCAAGAGTTATACTAGCTTTATGGGAAGTTAAGTATAACCACTTAAGATTGATAAAAGAAACAAGTTTGCCTATGTGTTTATAATGGACTTATATTGTGAAAAGAATAATAAGATGGTTTGATAAGTAGACATGATATGATGCTATGTGTGTTAGTATCTTGTAACGTTTGTATAGGTGAGTATCCTTGTTGTGCTTATGTTGTTTAAAGATAAGTTGTTATGTTAGTATACTATCACTCACCTCTTGAGATGATACCGGGGGTTAAGCTGGCCTCCGACGCGGGGTGACTTCGAGTGATGCAGGACCGTGATTCGAGAATACCTCACGCGGTCCGGGGGCCTATGCGAGCTACGAGTTCCGTTAGTATGCGGGTTATGCCTCATGCGTCTGTGCGTACGCGACAATGAGTCCGGGGCGATGCCGAGGAGTAGCTACCGACGCGGTTATACCTCACGCGCCCACGTGAGTGGCCTATGCGGACTCGAGTCGAGATTAGGCTTGCGGAATGATGATGGGGCGAGTGGCCTGCTTTCGATCATTCGCAGCCTAGACAAGACTCATTCTGATTACCTATTATTGCTCTTGTTTGTGATGTAGCACTATGCGGTTTCGTTGTTTAAATACATATTTGTAAACCGGTTTTAAAATGATATGTTTTCATTTAAGTACTTTACGCTTTCGCATACTTAGTACTGTTATCGACCTCTTCGGGCTGCGTTCATGCCGCAGGCAGGCAGTGCTAGATCCGCATCCTTAGGATCTCTACGTTGGTGTCGAGCTCCATCTCTTCCGAGGCTCTACTTTTGGTATGATCTCCGTTGTAGATAGTTTGTACATCGGGGTATGGCGGGCCCTGTCGCCATAGTTGTATATTTCCTTAGAGGTGCAGTAGTCATGTTGTACATGTCGGATGTAATCACGAACTATGATTATATATATATGCCGAAAGGATGTTTTCTCACATAAATCGTGTCTTATTTTATAAATTGTTTCATGTCTTGTTTTATATTTCCGCTGATTTCTCTCGATGTATGACTACTTGGGTGCTTGAGCACGATCACGCCCGAACAGTCGTGACAAAAGTGGTATCGTGAGCGATCCTCGGAAAGTGTCTGAGCATCGATCTAGTAGTCTTGATTATCGGTTGTGCACCACACCAATAATCGTGAGGCTATAGGATATTTAGGATTGGTTTCCATTCTTCTCATTCCGAGATCGTGCTTTAGAGTCGTGTGTTATAGGTTGGACCCTCTAACGTATTCCTTTCCCTGTATGATTATGCCTCCACGCAAGGCAACCCGCCCGTGGCAAGGCACGAGGAGCTAGCAGACACCCAGAGTCACGAGGGCTCAGCCCGCCTATACCGAGACGGCGAGTTCTATGACGCCGCCACCCCAAAGACAGACCACAGTACCCACACCTCGCCCCACACCGGGCGGAGAGTGGCAAAGGAGACGGCCGCCTTTGGCTAAAGTGTGGCCCGTCACGAGAGATTGGATCTGGCGATTCAGCCTCGGCTCAGCTCACCCAGTGCGCATGGTACACCCGAGGAATAGTTTGAGGCTACGAGATTTCTTGAGTTGTAGCCCACGGAGTTTTATGGGTCGTCGAGGATGATCCGCAGGAGTTCATCCGTCGGCCAGAGGATTTTGAGAGTGATCGATGCCGGAGACCGAGTCCGTGATCTTTGGTTCACATAGGTCGCGTGATACCGCGATCGATTGGTTTGATTCATGGAGTTATCCGGGAGAGCACGCCCCCGCCTACTGGATGAGTTCTCGAGGCTTTCACTCACTTCTTGCCTCGCGGATGAGGAGAGGCGCGGTGATAGATTTTTACCGCCGAGGCGAAGGGACGAGCCGTCGGAGTACAATGTCGAGTTTGATTCATTGGCTCGATATGTCCCATTAGATAGCAATGGAGGAGGTACACCGCTATGTCACGGCTGAAACGACTATATGGCCGAGTCATGTGCGGGGTTTCTCCAACCGGGTATGGACATTACCCGCATGCGGCTCACGCTGGATGCGAGGCGCGGAAGGTCGACAGTGGGCGACGTGATGCCAGAAGAAGGCGGGGCAGAGGGTCTTAGTGGTTATCGTGGTGGGCTACCGCAGCTAGCCTAGATTCGCACCACGCCGGCTCGAGCACTCTGCGGACCGCCCTCGCAGCCCAGAGTTTTCGAGGCGGACTGGCCCTGTGGCTTCGACGCCCGAGTAGCAGAGATCGCCGTCGGACCACCCCGGTGTGGCCGATGCGGTAGATCCCATTACGGAAGTGGTACTACTTATGTTATACCGTATTCCGCAGTATGCGTAGGCGTGCGTATAAAAGTTTAAAGCCTTGAGTAGGCAAAGTGACTTGCCGATTTATGTTTGTGCACAACACCCGCTTAGAGTCGTTTTTCGCAAACGTTTTCACGGCTTTCGTAGGGAATTTCCTATGTCATTTCTAATTTTGCGGATTTTTCCGAGACGAACGTGTTGATCAAGAGGGCGCCACTTGGCACCCTCTCATCGTGGACTTCAAATCGTCCGTTGGGCGAAAATGGCTAAGCTTGGCACGCGTTTTGTGCCGCACAAAGTCAAGGGTAGGTAGGATATTTGTGTTTGGTAAATCCTAGCCCTACACTTGCCTAACACATGGATTGATCTTGGCCTTTGGCCATCCATGACCTATAAATACCTCTAAGGTTGAAGACTTCTTCATCCAAAATGCCTAAGTCTTGAGAGCCTTCCTCCCTTTCGCGAGGCCTCTTGGCCGAGATGTCCTCCCTGCTAATGGGCTCTCACGAGAACCCCTCCCCTCACAGTAGTGTGGCCGTGGGTACCCCAGCCTAGTTGCTTCGTATAATACCCCTCTCTGGTAGAAATACTCAAAAGTATTGTTATAATGCCCAAATTACCTTAGCCGTATACCTTGTTGTATTCTAAGGTTATACTATCTGAAAAGCCTAAAATACTATTATACTCCGTCAATACCAAACCAAACCCTAAGGAAAATCTCCATGGTTAGTTGGAGTAGTATGTAGAAGTTGGTTAGAACTTCTAAGGGTAGCGGAGTTGGGCGCCGAGTTGGAGCTAAGCGATTGCCCAGGATCGACTTTATACTTGGATAATTATGGGCTTATCGAGGTAAATATCTTGTCCTCTATTGTAATTGGAAATTACATGTTGTTTGAATATATAGTTGAAGTATACTATATATAGTACTGAGCAACGTAGTTAGTTGGCAATGTCTTTTGACTTAAGCTAGAATCGATCAATCAGAATTACATAGATCAGATGGACTTGTGTAGTAATCGTGGAGTAGAATTGTACCCGGGTTAGATGATTAACCCCGGTTGGCTTGGTAGCCGCCCTAGAGGAGAGATTTACGTTGCGCGGGAGAGTCTTTGCCAAATTTTTCGTAGAATGTTCACGTTAAGATCTAGATTTTAATAAAGCGCGTGGCCTTATAGGTTGAAGTGCTACGTGTGACGTAATCTTCTGGACTAAGGAGTAGTCGACGGTTTGAGGTACTCGGAGCGTTTTGCTATTAGTCGATAATCGTCGCGAGGTATGTGATTCTTCCTATCCTCTTGAGCATGATATTTGTAAAATATATATATAGTACGGTAGACGTACGTGTGTTAACTAAATTTGGTTTCACTTTGATGTTTTTTGACTTGAGTTTTAAATAATAAGAATCTTGAAATATTTCAAAAAGAGTTATGAATCATTATTTGGAAGAAAAGTAATACTTGGTTTTAAATAAAAACCTTAAGTGTTATACTAGCTTTATGGGAAGTTAGTTATAACGACTTAAGGAAGATAAAAAGAACAGTTTACTTATTTATTTATAAAAGTCTTGTAATGATTTCTGAAGGTGTGGTAAGTTGGTTTGATAAGTAAACATGTTATGATGCTACGTGTGTTAGTGTCTTGTGACGTTTGTGTAAGGGGGTTTTTCTTGTTGTGCTTATGTTGTTTAACGATAAGCCTGTTGTGTTAGTATTATATCACTTACCCCCCTGACTTGTTACGAGCCGTGGGTTAGCCGCCCCCGATGCGAGGAATACCTCATGCGGTCCATGTGACCATGCGGACTGCGGGAGTCCAGGACGATGCCGCGGGTTCGCTACCCCCGATGCGAAGAATACCTCATGCGGGCCTAGGTGGCATGCGATCACGGAGTTCCAGGATTAGGCTCGCGTAATGATACTATGGGTGATTAGCCTTGCTTCGATCATTAGCGGCTATAAAGACCATTATGTTATATCTATTTTTGCTCTTGTTTATGATGTGGCACTATGTGCGGTTAAATTGGGTTGTTTCGTACATATTTGTGAATCGGTTTTAAAATGTTATAATTTTATATATCAGTACTTTTCAGTTTCACATATTTGGTACATGTTGCGATATCCTTCGGCCGCGTCATGCCGCAGTAGAATATCAGTTGTTGATCCTCACCTAGGATCATTTGTCACCGCTGAGAAGCTCCTTTTACTTCGAGGCTTATCCTGTATTGTCGATTGTTGTACATTCGAGGTATGGCGGCCCGTCCCGCCACGCTTGTTATTCTTAGAGTCAGTAGTCACATTTGTGGATTGGGTTTGTAAGAACAGATGTCCGTTTTAATTTTGTATTATGTATATGTTACGAAAGCGCCTTATCGGCTAGCCTGTTGATGTCTACTGTCTAAGTATGATTTTTATTTTATGAGTTGTGTATGTTCTGCTGCTATTCTCTGATGTATACCTGAAAGGGGTGCCCAGGTAGGGCACTAGTCGCGGGCCCGGAGTCGGGTCGTGACACTTATGGATCTTGTTCTGCCAGGCGGAGGTCACTTTGCGAGGATCGTCCGACCGGGAAGCCGCGGTGGTAGGCCCACCTTCGTTCTGTGGCCGCTTCATCATCTCCTACGCTACTCGCCCGAGGCGTGGTGCTCGTGGGTCACAGGTCGCGCAGGTCGTGGCTCGTGTCCCAGCCTAGCGTCCTCGAACCGCATTTATGCTTTGTCCAGCGACAGATCGTGAGGCCTCACCGATGTCGCCACGTACCTTATCGGGCCGGGTTTGATGTTTATGCCTTGATAGATCCGGTTCTACTGGTCCCATATATCTCCCTTGTTGCTAGTAGGATGAGGATGAGCACGAGTCCATAGACCTTTCGAGGTAGCTACGCCGCGGGTGATTCGGTGGTAGCTCGGCGTATATAGGGCTTGTCCTGTGACCATTTACGCCGGACCACAGCCGACTTGATAGAGTTGGAGATGATTGACTTCGACGTGATTATGGGGATGGATTGGCTAGCTTCTGCTATGCCAATGTAGACCGCAGAGAGAGTAGTACGGTTCGGTTTCTGAGGCGGTTGTTGAGTGGGAGCACGGTATCGCCGGTGGTAGGTTTATTTCCTACCTCAAGGCTAGGAAGAGCGAAGGCGGGTATATCTACCATCTAGTTCGAGTGTTTGATCTCGAGGTCGCGGTGCGATTTTCACCGCCTCGTAGTCACGAGTTCCCGGCACGTGTTCCTGCATGACCTCCCGTATCCTCCCGAGAGAGATTGAGTTTTTATTGACATATTGCGGATACTACCTATTTCCATTCCGCCATACGTAACGGCACCGCCGAGTTGAGAGAGTCAAGGATCACTTAGGATTTGCTAGAGAAGCGGCTTCATTAGGCCCGTGTTTCTCCCCAGGGCGCCGTATTGTTCGTGAAGAAGAAGACGGACGCCGCACGTGTGTTGATTACGGTGAACAAGGTGACCATTAAGAACGTATACCCTCCCCGGGATTGATGATTTGTTCGACCACAGGGTGCGAGATGTTTCTCCAAGATTGACCGCGATCGCTATCATCAAAGTCGCAGTCAGAGGTGGATGTCCCTAGATCGCATTCGGACCAGACGGGCATTATGAGTTGTGGTCATGTCTTTGGTTGACCAATGCTCCGCAGTATTCATGGATTTGATGAACCGAGTGTTCAAACCATTTTTGACACGTTTGTGATAGTGTTCATCGATGATATCTTGTTTATTCTCGCCAGAGCGAGCACGCGAGCATTTGGACCGTGGTCGATTCTCCAGACAGCAGCTTGTACGCCAAGTTTTCCAAATGTGAGTTTTGGTTGACTTGATGGCGTTTCTTGGGCATATTGTCGGGCCGATGGCATTCGAGTTGATACGCCAAGATCGGCGGCCAGGACTTGCCGAGACCTACTACTCCGGCAGAGGTTCAGTCGGGCCTTGCAGTTATTATCGGTTCGTGGAGAAGTTTGCTTTATCTTCGCACCATTGACTAGGCCGACTCGTATGCAGCCAAGTTTCGCCGACTGATGCTCAGGAGCGGGGTTTCCAATTCTTTGAAAGAGAGATCGACCGCCTCGCTCTTACTCTTCCGCAGGTCCATGGTTATGTCGTGTATTGTGACGTCGGGCATCGGGTTGGGACGTATTGACGCAGCACGGCAGGTTATAGCATATGCATCCCGACACCAAGAAACACGCAGGAACTACCCCACCCATGATTCGAGTCGCACCGTGATTCACGCCAAGATCCGAGGCACTATTTGTATGGGGTTCACGTGGATATTTATACGCACCACAAGAACCTCCAGATATCTTCAGCCAGAGGAGTCGAACTTACGATGAGACGGTGGTTAGAGTTGCTTAAGGATTACGATGTTGATATCCTATACCACCCGGAAGGCCAATGTTGTGGCGTATGCTTAGTCGTAGGTCGATGGGAGCCTATCGGATGCGGCAGAGAGGAGGACATGGTTCGTGATTTGCATCGCTTGAGAGCGAGCTTGGTGTCCGCTTGATTGATTCTCGATAGCGATGGGGTTAGAGTTCGTGAGGTTGCCGAGTCTTCCATCGCCGGAGAGGCGAAGAGGCAACAGCTTCGAGGATCCACTTGATTCGATATCGTACACGCCTCTTCGTGAGGCGCGGTCCTGAGGTAGCACCATGGGGTGCTAAGGTTTGAGGGCGCATCGCAGTGTTCCAGATGTTTGACTTCTACAGTGTTCGGGAAGCACACGGTAGCACTTATCCATCCGGTCGACCAAGATGTACCACGACCTTAGATCCGTATTGGTGGGACGGCTGAAGAGGACCTGCGAGTTCGTAGCTCGCCCGTGTCGCAGTGAAGGTAGAGCACCGCAGGCCCGGTGGTTTGTTACGCATTTATCGAGATCCCGACCGAAGTGGGAGGTAATCAACATGGACTTCATCACGTGATTACCTCGCACTCGGAGGAGACATGATTCTATATGGGTTATCGCCGAAAGTCGATTTAAATCAGCCCACTTTCTTCCCGTCGTGACGACTTTTTCTACCGAGATTATGCGGACTTACATCCGAGAGATCGCCGATCGCATGGAGTCCCTACTGATCATATCGCATGCAGGAGCCCGCCACGCTAACTTCGAGGTCCTTCCAGAGGTTTAGGGACGCAGTGAGCCCGAGTAATCGCATTTCATCCACGCATGCATCGACATGTGCAGAGCGCACTATCCGCACTGCGAGATATGTCGAGCGTGTTATTGACTTTAGTGGTAGTTGGAGGATCATTTGCCTCTAGTTGAGTTCGCATATAATAATAGCTACCACTCCAAGATTCGGGATGGCGCCTTATGAGGCTTTGTATGGGAGGAAGTGCAGATCGCCTATAGGTTGGTTCGATGTGGGCGGGCGCAGTGGGACCAGATTTGGTACAAGAGGATGGATAAGGTGAAACTTATCCGAGGCGGCTATCGACAACCGTAGTCGCATGAAGTCGATGCAGATCATCGCCGCCGACATCTTGAGTTCGAGGTTCATGATTGGGTTTTCCTAGGTGTCACCCATGAAGGGTGTGATGAGATTCGGAAGAAGGGAAGCTCACCAAGGTACATCGGGCCGCTTGATTGTCCGCAGGTAGGCAAGGTTGCTCACGAGTTGGATCTGCCGTCCGATCCGGAGGCGGCATCCGTGTTTCACGTATCTATCGCCGAGGAGATGTATCGGATCCATCTGGTGCACCCGACGACGATGTCCGTGTGATCGGCGGGTTATCGTATGAGGAGATTCCCATAGCGATAGTCGATCGTCGTTAGCGTCTGCGACCAAGGACGTGGCTTCCACAAAGTCTTGTGGCGAACGAGCTCGGGAGGAGATGACGGGAAGCCGGAGAGGACATGAGACGGAAGTATCCTCACCTATTCCCCACACCTCCGTAAATTCACTTTCCTACTTGTAAATTTTCGTTATCGCTTCGCCTAAGTGTTGCTGTGGCCGTGTGGCATTTACAATTGTTTAAGCTTCTTCGATAATCGTTTGGGAAGGAACATTCGGGACGAATGTTTCTAAGGGAGAATGTTATACCGTATTTCGAATATGTACGTAAGGGAATACGTGACAAAGTCTAGCCTTAAAGATAAGCCTTCGACGTTTTATTTGTACACAACTCACCGAAGAATCGTTTTCACTAAACGCTTCCACACTTTCAGAGAGTAAATTCCGCTATGCCATTTCTTATTTTTGCGGATTTTTCCGAGAGACGAAACATTTTGGACCAACGAGGGCAACACTTGGCACCCTCCCATTGGTGGACTTCAATCGCCCATTTGGACGAATTAAGAACCCTTGGCACGTTTTTTGTGCCTTGTGCACAAGTCAAGGGTTGGTAGGATATTTGTGTGTAGTTAATCCTCACCCTACACTTGCCTTGCACTTGTCATAATCTTTGCAATTGGTTGGCCACTTCTTGACCGATAAATACTTCAGAGATGAAGAGTTCTTCATCCACAACTCTTCCACGTCTTGAAAAATCCGCGCCTCTCCCTGTGTCGTCTTTACGTCCAAAACACCACCCCCTACCCTTGTGAAGGCCCTTGGCCGAATACCCCCCCCCCCTCTACCCTAGTAGTTTGGTCGAGGCCCCTAGCCTAGCCAAAAATCTACCCTCCCTTGGTAGAAAAGTTACCTTCTTGTATCGTTATAATGCCCAAAATACCCTAGCCCAAATACCTTAGTACTTAGTAGAAGTTGTGAAGAACTTCTAGGGTTCTTGGAGCATACAACTTAGAGCAAAACCTTGCTCAGCGCGACTTTTCTAGGATATGATTGGGCTTACCGAGGTAACTAATCCTACCCCTCTTTTGAATGAGAACAGATATCCTGGGGTAGTATAAGGATAAGTATACATCCTTAGAAGTATATCACGAATAGAATTGAATCGTTATCACAAAGTAAGGGGTTTAAAAGAAGAATAATTGAATCACACTTACATGGGATGGTTCACATGAGACTTATATAGCTCACCGTAGGAAGTCTGCCCGACTTTCCGTAGAATCGTGAACCTCTGCTTAGAATGACCTTCGAGTAGTCTTTGATAGATATCGTGACTATTATAGTCGACTTCTCGCGACATATTCAACTTGGTGTGGTTTTCACGAGAAGGTATGTGATTCTTCCTAAAGCATGATATTTTACAATATATAGTATGGTAGACGCATACGTGTTAATCGAATAATAACTACGCAATGTCTTTGACTTAAGCTGAATAACACTTACGCAGAATGCCTCACGCTTAAGCCCTAATAATAAAGATCCAAAGCATTTCAAAAGAATCTTGAATCATTTTTAAAGAGAACTAATTGGTTTTAAAAAGCTTAAGAGTTATACTAGCTTTACGGGAAGTTAAGTATAACCACTTAAGATTGATAAAAGAAACAAGTTTGCCTATGTGTTTATAACGCACTTATATTGTGAAAAGAATAATAAGATGGTTTGATAAGTAGACATGATATGATGCTATGTGTGTTAGTATCTTGTAACGCTTGTATAGTGAGTATCCTTGTTGTGCTTATGTTGTTTAAAGATAAGTTGTTATGTTAGTATACTATCACCACCTCTTGAGATGATACGGGGTTAAGTCCTCCGACGCGGGTAGACTCAGCGTCCAGGACCATGATTCGAGAATACCCTACGCGGTCCAGGGGCCTATGCGCGAGCTACGAGTTCCGGTGTTAGTATGCGGGTTATGCCTCATGCGATGCATATGGCCATGCGACAATGAGTCCGGGGCGATGCCGAGGAGTAGCTACCCTCGACGCGGTTATACCTCACGCGCCCACGTGAGTGGCCTATGCGGACTCGAGTCGAGATTAGGCTTGCGAGAATGATGATGGGCGAGTGGCCCTGCTTCGATCATTCGCAGCCTAGACAAGACTCATTACGCTTACCTATTATTGCTCTTGTTTGTGATGTGGCACTATGTGCGTTTCTGGTTGTTTCATACATATTTGTAAACCGGTTTTAAAATGATATGTTTTCATTTAAGTACTTTACGCTTCGCATACTTAGTACTGTATCGACCTCCTTCGGCCGCTCATGCCGCAGTGGGCAAGCGGTGCTAGATCCGCATCCTTAGGATCTCTACGTTGGTGTCGGGAGCTCCATCTCTTCCGGAGGCTCTACTTTTGGTATGATCTCCCTGTTGTAGATAGTTTGTACAGTCAGGGTATGGCGGGGCCCTGTCCCGCCATAGTTGTATATTTCCTTAAGAGGTCAGTAATACGCGGTTGTCGGATGTAATCATGAACTATGATTATATATATATGCCGAAAGGCGATGTTTTCTCACATAAACTGTGTCTTATTTTATAAACTGTTTCATGTCTTGTTTTATATTTCACGATTTCTCTCGATGTATGACTACTTGGGTGCCTAGCACCAACACGCGTTCGAACGGGTCGTGACACTTCCTAGCCTTGAGGTAAGAAATAAACCTACCGCCGACGTCTTTGTGTTGCCCTCCACTGATAATCGCTCGCCAGAAACCGAACCGAACCAACTCGCTTCTACAATCAACGCTGGCATAAAGAAGCCAACCACCCATACCCATAATGACATCAACCGCTATCTCCACTTATCAAGTTCTGCAAGGTCCGACGATCAGAATAAATACCGACAACCTTCAGACACCCGCCACTAACACCGAATCTCCCATAGGCGTAGCTACCTCAAAAGGCTCTATCAACTCCGGCTCTATCCCGATTCTACCCGCAATAAGAGGGGGCACATAGGACAAGGTAGAACCTGGATCTATCAAAGCATAAACATCACACCAAATCGCGAATGTACCGTGGACGACGTGTGGAAGCCTCACGATCTCGGGCGGGCTAGAGAATATATGCGGCTCGGGACCGCTTAGAATGGAACCACCACCACGACTCTACCACGCTGCGCCCGCGAGTACCACTCCTCCGGCGCATAACCACGTAAGGAGAAGACCAAGATCAGATCCGCCGGCCGCACCGATCACTACCTATGCCGCTCTAGACGGACAATCTTCCTCAAATGGCCTCGCCGCCACACGAGTAACAAGCCCTCGCTCGCGACACTCGCCCGGTGAAACCTACCGACGAGCACACCGAGGTGTGGGTGGTCCCGACGCGATTCCTCGCCTCGAATCCAAGTCCCGAGCCACGACTGCTCCCGAATGACCGGCCGATCAGTCCTCTTGCCGTAAAATCGTGAAGGAGCACTCTGTCTTGGCCGGAAGTGGACTGTTCGCCACAGGCCGCCCGCTAAATCGCCTCGGCACTGATGTCCCGCCTCTGGCCGCTCGAATCAACCGGGTCCTCCTCTCTATCCTCTATCCTCACAAGATAGGCTGCATCCGGCGATGTCCATACCGGGTCAAGAGCCACACCTAAGCACGCGTAATCATATGACGGCCAAGCCCCATCACATAACGATGAACCCTATTCGCCATGTGCCTACAATAGTATGCGCATGTCGCCAAGGAGTCAAACTCGCTATACTCCCGACACCTCCTGCTCGCTCAAGGTCAAGAATGTCTACCCGGCTCCTCATCTCGTGAGGCAAAAGTGATCCATGAAGGCCTCGTAAACTCCTCCCAACCACCGGAAGAGCATCATCACCTCTCGAAAGCAACCACGACTCAAACCAGTTCAACGCAATATCGCAAGTAGGAGGCTAGCGAATGCACTGCCTAAGCCCTAAGAACTCGCATGGTCCGCCGCACGCCGAACGAACTCCTGTGGATCCTCATCCGACCTCGAACCATAAAAATCGTGGGTGACAACCCGTAAAATCCCTAACCCGCAAACCGTCGCCCTAGCGGGTCGCCGCTCGCCGGGCGCTGTCTGACTACTATACGTCCGGAATCGGATCCGCTTCCTCGTAGTCTCTATACTCGCACTACCGGGAACCGAGGGTCTGCATAGAACCTCTGGAGCTACCGCTCTCGGCCTCTAAACTGCAGCGTGAACTCGCCGACCGCCTACTACCTCGTGCATAGTCCGTGCTCGAGCCCGTAACCCTCTCGAGTACCGCTAGCGCCTCGCCGCTTTGCCCTTCGCTCACGAGTCGCTTCCGTTGAGGCATATCTGTTCATAAGACTAGGTCGAGAGAATTCAACCTAATAAGACACTCTATCGCACGATCTTGGGGAGAGAAGAATGGAAACTAATCCTAAATGTCCCGCACCTCCTCGATTATAGATGTGGTGCACAACACACCGATAATCAAGACTCTACTGAACACGGCGTAGACACTTTCCGAGGACTAATCGCTCGATACCACTTTTGTCACGACCCGACCGGCGCCGCGATCGTGCCCTACGGGCACCTGCTCGTATACATCGAGAATAGCAATGAACATACACAACATAAACACGTGTGTAAATAATAAACATCACAAAGCTAGCCGATAAGTGCCGCCTTCCATCATATAAACATAATCAAAAGTACAACTTAGTTCTTACAACCAACCACATACGTGAATACACTTAGGAATACAATCGTATGGACAGGCCATACCCCGAATGTACATAAATCTACTACATCGTGGAAAATCATAAAAGAAAGACAAGCCTCCGAGAATGGAGCTTCCGACGTCGATAAGTGATCCTAAGAGTGAGGATCCACCACCGCTACCCTTCCTCGCAAGATGAACGCAATTTAGAAGGGGTCGACACAATATGTACTAAGTATGTAAAGCGAAAGTACGTAATCACAACATAAGTTTAAAACAAAGCCGAGACATGTATGATAATGAATTACGACACAAGTGCCTTACTAACAATGAGAGTAAATCAAAGGAATACGCATAACATCACAATAGGGACTCCCAATCAAATCACGGGTAGCGAACCCATAAAGCAGTGGTATAACGTCTTAGGTTCTTACCTCATTTATACTCTTACCCAAGCGTGTGGTATAACGCCTTGGGGTTTGCCCTCATTTATACTCTTACCGAAAAGGTAATAAAACAGTGGTATAACGTCTTGGGGTTTACCCTCATTTATACTCTTATCCCGAGAAGTGGTATAGCGTCTTGGGGTTTACCCTCACTTATACTCTTACCCTATCTCAACCTACCATCATACAAGAATAAGCAAGTTAGAAATCCCCTAACTTCTTATTAGTCTTATTCGTCTACACTCTCATTTTAGTTTACTTAAGGCACTAACATGTCTTTTATAAAAATCCGGGAATTTAACCCAAAGTACTACGTACTTCAACCTTTTAAAAATGACTCATTTTCATATAGAACTTCCAAGATACTATAAACCGTAGTATCAAGTCAAAATCTCTTTTCAAGACAAGTCACAATACCTTTAGACATAAAGTTAGGTTTCTAAAATCAAGTGACTCCTTTTATTATAAAACCTTAGGCAATTGATTCCTTAAAATCAAATTGCCTTTTCATTAGAACAAGTCATTTATCTTTCCATAAAGCAAATATAACCAACTCCCTATAAAGTCGTTATATTCACTTTATACCTTTAGCCAAATACAATTTCCTATCCAAGGGACTTATACGTTTAAAACGGAACAAGTATCACATCCTAAAAACTCTTCAAGTCCCTTAACTTTAATAAAACATTAGACATCCTTAATACTTCTAAGAAATGAGTTAATCTCCTAACTCACCTGACTTGGCCATTTAATAAACTAGTAAAGGATATCAAGCTCTTGTACGTCTACCGTACTATATACGTGTAACTAGTCATGCTCAAAGGATAGGAAAAGTTCTACATACCTCGCCGGGTCAACCACTTGCCAAGTACAAAGTCCCGCCCGCAGTATGTCAACCTATAATATTCACAATACGTCTATTAAAGCCTTACTTCAAACGTAGAATATTATAAGTGTCAAGTCTAAATTCTACTAAAACTGGACACACCTCCTTTGTTTTTACTCACTTTGCCACCTTTTTCAAGGCCGAATACAATAACCAAACACGCCACATTTAAGGCACAATCAAGTCAAATAATCAATAGGGGATTACACGCCTACTAGACGTGTAAAATTCCGCCCCACAACGATAACAAACTAATACAAACTATAAGTCCAAATCGGTCACCTTGAGTTCAACAATGCCAATTCTTAACCAATTTCCATTTCAATCCAAATTGGTAGCATAACATGATATCAAGTCACATTTGATTAGAATAACCATAATCTTCAATTAAGTAACATGCGACGATTTCTAATAAACGATCAATTAGTAATCCATTTTTCAAGTGGCTTGCATAACATTTCGGATTTAGCTACAAGCAATCCATAATACTTATAACTTCAACCTATCAACTTCATGCTAGCAACAAGTAAAGCTAACAACAACAATATAAATATGTAATCTTGTAACACCTTTAAAAGACAAGATTATACCTTAACGATTCTTAATTCAACTCCAATCCGAAGTCGCTCCTTAGTAGTTTAGAGCCTCTCCAAGACACTTCAATCCACTTGTTGAGACCCTTAGAACAACACCAACAATTATCCTTCAAATCTCCAAACAAAACCTGGAAAGACCATTAGGTTTTCGTTTTGCGACTAACCCGTAATGTCACGACCCGATCCCGGGCCCGTGACTGGTGCCTTACCCCGGGCACCCTAGTGATACAACATCAGAGAAAACCAGCGGAATATAAAACTTAAACAAGAAACAAGATATATGATCATAAACAAAGCAACCAAACTGCTACCTTCCAATAAAATATATATAAATAACTTTTTCAAAACGCAATAGTTTAATCCTTTTACAAACCCCGCCACAATAAGATTACTGCACTCTAAGAGTTTTTATACAACATGACGACAGGCCCCGCATACCCCGAATGTACAAGAACCTACAACTCGTGGTAACATACCAAAAGATAAGCCTCCGAGAACGGAGCTTCCTAATACGCTGAATCATGATCCATGAAGGATCCACTACCGATGTACTCTACTGCGATGAACGCAGCCCGGGCGAGGTCACAACAGTACCAAGTATGTGAAATCGTAAAAATATCAGAATGAAATCATAACACTATATAAAAACAGAGACATGTATGATAACAAAACTACATTCACAACATAAAAGCCACAAGTCGTGACTCACGCCTCAAGTCATCACTCAATTATAACTATGGGTCTCACGCCCACAACATCAATCGTGTTCGTATCACGTCGCATGCCCCTAATTCTGCATCGGTGTAGACGCCCATGATGCAACACAATAACAATGCCCCACGCCACATGCCCCGAAATTGCATCGGTGTACACGCCCAAGTGACATTATCAACAATAATCTTGGGTGATTAACCCCGCCGCACGCCACACGCCCCGAATTCTGCACGGTGTAGACATGTCCATGTAACCACAATAACAATATATCGTAATCAACCCCGCCAGACGCCACATGCCCCGGAGTCTGCAGACGGTGTATACGTCCACGTGACATCAACAACAATATACCGCACAACCAAAGTATCACAAACAAGCTCAAGCAAATTACCATACTTCTAGACTTTTATAAAAAGATCCACTCCTTCCCAAGAAGTCACCTGATATCAACACTTGCACAACAAAGGCTATCACAACAAGCATAGGCGAGTTACACAACAACAAGCATATGCAAGTTACACAGAACCCAAGGTACTTCCATTTCGTATCAAAGTCTGGGTTTTAACCCTAAGTACTACGTACGTTAACTCTTTTTTAAAGGATCCGTTTCTTTCACAAAAGTCACATAATACCCGTAGCATAAAATAGAGTGACTATCTTTTAAGTAAACTAAAATACTTCCTTTGTAAAATCAAGTAACAACATTATTTTCCAAACGCTCAAGTTTGCCTAATTTCAAATGCTCAAGTTTCTCATTTTAGAAAGGTTTCATAACTCATAGTCTTAATCCCTTTAAAACAATTGAGTAACATATGTCTTGACATGAGCCGCTTATTCTTGTTTACAACAATCTTGTTACAAGCCATGATCTAGGAAATGTAATACAATTTTGTCTTATCTTAGCTTCTATGCGGATGGAGGTTTCTACCGGTTTTAATAACAATTTGTTATTAGTCAATACACTTTCCTTTATTAGCGCCGTGGTTTGTTCGACACTTATTCTCATTTCAAGTCAATAAAACATTATTCTTTTAAAACCAAGTACTCATTACTCGCGAATGAGGTTTCACAACACTTTTAACAAAATGTTAATAACTAAGTAAAACAAGTTAAGTCTCTTATCTTTCAAGATCAAGTCTCTAACTTCTACAATCAACAAACCAATCTTTTACCTACATGTAGTCGTTATAACTAACTTCCCATAAAGCTATTATAACACCCTATGTTTTAAACCAACCAACTCATTTAACACACGTACGCTCACCGTATTACATAGTTTACAAAGCATCATGCTAGAAGGATAGGAAGAGGTTCACATACCTCGCGACGATTATCGACAATACGCAAACGCCCACAAGATCAGAATCGGCTACCGCTCCACTCTTCAAGTAGAATACGCCACTCGCAAAGATTTCTACCTATAATGCCACAAACGTCTCTTCACTTCTACCCGCACGGTTCCAGATTCTACAGAAAATTCGGCAAGATTTCCCCGCAAATCACAGAATCTCCTCCTCTATCGAGGCCTGATACCAAGCCAACCTGGGGTTATACGCCTAACCTGACGTATACAATTCTACTACACAAGAATACCACAAGTTCATCAGAATACACCCTATGTAATTACAGTTCTCTTCTTTAAATTCAGGCTTAAGTCAAAAGACATTGCCGCAAGCTATGTTCAGTTCTATATATAGTATACCTTAACTATATAATCCTACCACATGTAATTTCCAATTACAAAAAGGGGACAAGAATATTTACCTCGATAAGCCCAAAATTATCCAAGTTATAAAAGTCGATCCTGAGAAAGGTTTAGCTACTACTCCTTGAGCTCCAATCCGCCTCCAAACAACCCTTAAGTTCTAACCAACTTCTACTTAAATACTTCAATCAACTATGAAGATTTCCTTAGGGTTTCGGTTTGAGACTAAAAGGACAAAAGGTAGTATTTCCGGGCTCTACGTATAGAGGTAACTTTTGGAATACTACAAGGTAAAGGCTAAGGTATTTTGGGCATTATAACAATACTTGGAGAGTATTTCTACCAAGAGGGGGGGTGTACCTCTCGGCCACACCACTAGGAGGGGGAGGGGAACCTCTCGGCCACAAGGCCACTCAAAGGGGGAGGGGGGGAAGGCTTAGGATGAGAACAACAAGAGGAGAGGGGAAGGATTGCAAGACTTAGAACACATTTGGATGATGAAGTCTTCAACAAAGGGAGGGGTATTTATAGGGAAGCGAGGGCCAACCAATGGACAAGATCAAGCCATGTGCAAGGCAAGTGTATGGCCTTGATCAAGCCAAGTGCACCCTAACCCCTACTCCACAAAACAAGCCACAAAACATTGCACAAAACATTGCACAAAACAAGGCCACAACAAGGCACCAATCGCCAAGGCCAAACCGCTTCTGCGTCCACTGAGGTGACAAGTGTCACCTCTCGTTGGCCCAAAATGTTCCGTCGCTCGGAAAAATCCGCAAAAATACAAAACGACATAGCCGGAATTTTCCCTACGCAAGCTCTGTAAAACGTTTCGTCGAAAAACGACTCTAATCGGGTGTTGTGCACAATTTCGAACCTATGCCAAACTTTAAGTCTCAAATTTTCGTACGTACGTCTCCACGTACATACTCTGGAAATACGGAGTATAACACGTAAACTACCTTTTTCCAAGATTTTTCTATTGAGATATGCTTACACCACCCTCAAGAACCTTGGTTTAAAGTGGGGAGTTGAATGAACAAGAAACAAATTTTTTTCCTTTAGGAATGGAGGGAACCCGAGAGCTCTTCCTTTGAGTTCTTCAATTTGTGCAATTTTTTTTTCTAAGTGTTAAGCCCTCTCTCTACTAGTAGTAATATAAAGGGTCATGGAGGGACAAGATGCAACCATTTGGGTGGCTAGGATGAAGTCTTACAAAATATCAAGACTAATTGACCTTTGACTTAGTCAACATTCTCATGCTACACAAGTTGCAAGACTTGTCTTGCAACAAAGGTCCAATGACCCTCTTGCCCTTGCACATTTCGACCAAGGCATCACATAAGGGGGGTGACACGTGTCGCCCTCCCATTGGTCATAGTAATACGTTTTCCGATAATTCCGATAAATTTTTACAAGTCTCAAATCTTAACACTTGTGAGTTCTTACTTACGTTCTTAAAACATGTCCTGAAATTACGGGGTGTAACAGTGATCCACAAAAGGATCGAATAAGTTCCAACACACAAGTTGAAGACTTAGATTTTATATTAAACTTAACTCAAGCATGCCCTTTACATTCATCTTAAAGTTCCTATTTATAGTAGTAAATGGAATATTATAGAAGGAAAAACAAAGGGACATAATTACAAGGCCATTTTAGCCGAAATGGGAACAAGGAAGGGGATAGATCGACTTTGTCGCCAAGCCATTCCTCGGCCATTGCGTGCTTGGTGTGAAATATCATGGTCTTTCTTGAAGACAAGAGTAACGTTAATCTTCTTCACAACTTCTTTGTGGTAACTGAGTAGAACTTGATCTTCTCGAATTGGTTCTTGAATGAACTTCTCGGAAGCTTCTTGTCCTTGTCCTCTTGGCAGACATATCATCCCGTGTCCTTGCCACCTTCCTTATTAAATTTTAATATGTCCTAAGGATTTAAGCTAGAATAATCAAATGCAAAACAATGGTTTCGGCCAAGGTCACATGAAAGCTGAAAATAAACTGTTGTCCTTATTGATCTCTTACGTTTTGTCCTCTATACTGTTCCATGTGACCATTGGATTTTTGGCCATTTTGGGCACCCCTATCAAATCAGTTCTCGACTCTTGTTGAACCAAGTTGACTTCCTTTCTTCCATCAATCTCCCCTTCTTTGGAAGAATTTGCCCCTAAATTCTCATCATCTATGTATGGTGACAAGTTCCCCATGTTAAATATTGATCTAACTCCCCCATACTCATCCGGTAGCTCGATCTTGTAGGTTAAAGGGTCATCCACTCTTAGCATTAGTTTGTTTTTCCTTAGGTTAGGGAACCTTTCCTTTCTTAAGTGGAGCCAATCCAAGTCTCTAGTTTTGAAGTGGGTTTGAGTACTTTTATTATTGAGCTCCATCTTGTACTTGTCATTGGCTTTTTTAA
This sequence comes from Przewalskia tangutica, assembly GCA_029844215.1. Lineage (NCBI taxonomy): Eukaryota > Viridiplantae > Streptophyta > Magnoliopsida > Solanales > Solanaceae > Przewalskia > Przewalskia tangutica. Next base: position 24,395,754 of record CM056720.1, on the reverse strand, counting down.
TTCATATTTGGATTTTATCATGCAATTTATTGAAAGCTTCAACTCGATCCCTAGCTGTGAAACTCAAAATTTCTCCTCTTGAAATTGGCACTAGATCAATAGGGAGAAAGTGGTTGATGTCATACACAATCTCGAAGGAAGTGTTGCCCGTTGTGCGGGAACAACTCCTATTATATGCAAATTCTGCGTGTGCCAACTTTAGATCCTAATATTTGGTTATTTTGCTCACCCATACTCTTAACAAAGTACCAAGGGTTCTATTGGTCACTTCCGTCTGGCCATCCGTTTGAGGATGATGGGAGGTACTAAATAGTAGCTTGGTGCCGAGGAGCCTCTATAGTGTTTTCCAAAAGTAGCTTAGGAACATTACATCCCGGTTCGACACAATGGTTTTAGGGACTCCATGTAACTTTACCACCTTCTTCAAGTACAGAACCGCAATGTGAGTTGCATCGTCGGTCTTGTGGCAAACAATAAAGTGAGCCATTTTGGAGAACTGGTCCACGACTACCATGATAGAGTCATTTCCCCATTGTTTCCTTGGTAAGCCGAGAATAAAGTCCAAACTTACACCTTCCCATAGTCATTCTGGAATAGGTAACGGAGTGTACAATCCCTTGTGAAAGACAATTTTTGCCTTTATGCAAGTAGAACACCTACTTACTACTCCATGCACGTCCTTATCCATTCGAGGCCAATATAAATGTTCTTGTAGGATCTCTAAGGTCCTTGCAATTCCAAAATGTCTAGCGAGGCCTCCCGAATGCACTTCATGTACGAGTAATTCCCTTGTGGAACATTTGGGGACACACAATTTATTTCCCTTGAAACGGAATCCTTCTGTTACACCCCGTAATTCCAGGATATGTATATAAGAACGTACGTAAGAAATCAGGATGCTAATATTTGAGACTTGTAGAATTTATCAAAATAATGGAAATGTCGGGAAACGAAATATTACGACGAATGGGAGGGTGACACTTGTCACTCCCCCCCCCCTTGTATGGTCTTGATCGAAATAGGCCAAGGGTATAGAGGTCAAATGACCAAGGCAAAGATGATCAAGTCTTGAAAGCCAAGGCTTGACATTGTTGACTAAGTCAATGAGCCCACTTGGCTAGATATTTAAAATCTCCTTCATCCAAACCCCACAAGTGTTTTAATCTTGACCCTCCATTTAATTATATATTCATCCATGTATTAAGACAAGTCTCTAACACTTAGACAAAATTAGAAAACTTGAGCTAGATAATGAGAAGCTCTCGGGTTTGCTCTCTCTTGAACAAGAAAAATTTTCGTTTGTGGTTCATAATTCACCATACTTTAACCCAAGGTTCCTAGAGGTATTGTAAGGTTATCTCAACAGAAAGATCCTGGAAAAACTACGTTTTCACGTTAGTCGCAAGGTGAAAACATAAGTCGTTTTCATAGTTTTGGTTGGAAATTGAAGGGAAGTTGTTTATGAACTTCTAAGGGCTTCAAATGGCGGATTGGAGCGTGAAGGAAATGAGCTAAGTTGCTAAGGAGCGACTTTGGATCTTGAAGTTACGTTAGGGCTTGTCAAGGTAACAATCTTGTCCTCTTAAGTGATTAAAGATTACTTATTGTTGTACTGATATATATATATATACAAGCATGAGATATATATAATGAAGATTGAAATATTATAGAATAGTTGGATGGAATCTGAAATTTGCATGTTTAACCTTAAGATTGTAATTCGATTTAGTTATTAGTTTTAGTCGTCGCATGTTATATAAAGAAGGGATTGTAGTTGTTGTTGTCGATTGCGGCTATATAACATGTTAGACTAAACAACTTGGATTGAAAAAGAATTGGAGAAGACTTTGTGTTGTTGTACATTGATTAGCCGAGAATGACATTAAAATATTGGACTATTTTGATATCAATTGTGGGGCAGAATTTTACACGTCCTGTTAGGCGTGTAATCCCATTTTGTTAGCTACATTGTTGAGTCTTAAATGTGGCATGTTTGGTTATTGAATTCGGGCCTTGAAAAAGGTGGAAAAGTACGTAGAAACAAAGGAAGTGCTGTCCAATTTTCCGTAGAATAAGTGACTTTACACTTAGAATATTCTACGTTTGAAACTAGAAGTTGACGTATTATGGTCATTATAGGTTGACATACTACGTACGGCATATTGGACTTAGCAAGTGGATTGAACTTAAGAGGTATGTAGAACTTTCCTTATCTCTTGAGCATGAGTTTTATAAATGTATAGTACGGTAGGCGTACGAGCTTTAAAGAAATTCAGCTTTGTTGTGATATCATTAATTTGATATAAGAATGTCTAATTTTGGTTGAGTTAGGTAATTAACTTATTTGATTTTTAAAGAATGAAAATGTCTTAGTTCCTAAAGCATAAAGTTATTATAACGGCTTTATGGGAAGTTGATTATAACAACTTTATGGAAAGTTAAAGGAATGGTTTTCGCTGTAATGTAAACAAGGATAAATGACTTGAAATGAAGAAGGACAAATATTGATTTAAAGGCATCAATAGCTTAAAGTTTTACAGTAAAAAGTCACTTGGTTTAGAAGCCTGTATTTCTAGAGGTATAGTGACTTGTCTTGAAAAGTAGATATGACTTGATACTACGGGTATTAGTACCTTGGGGTTTTTTATATGAAAAAGAGTCATTTTAAAGGAATAGAAGTACGTAGTACTTTGGGTTAAATTCCCGATTTTTTTCATGATATGATAGTGCCTTAAGTTAAATGAAATGAGAGTGCATGATAACTAAGTCTAATGAGAAGTTAAGGAATTTCTTAACTTGCTTATGTTATTTATGGTAGCCGGTTGTGCTTGTGATATATTGTTCATTACGGGGTCATTCCCCGGGCTTGTTACATTTTCATATTATGTGGATTTGCTCCCCACGATGCTAGGAATACCTCATGCGAGTCGTAGGGCTCATGCGGGTGAAATAGTCCTATGCGGGGCGGACCAGTCCTATGCGAGGAAATTACCTCATGCGGGTCCACACGACCTATGCGGGTGAAATAGTCCCAGGAGTAGGATTGCGTGATAATACTACGGGCGGATGGTCCTAGGTTAATCACAGGCTTCCTATTTTAAGAAATGGAAATGTTTATTTTGTTACTCTCATTGATAGTAAGGCACATTATACTGTTAATTTGATTATCATACATGTCTCCAGCTTTATTTTAGACTTATGATGTAAATTACAGTATCTCCAGTTTTACATACTTGGTACATATCAGGTCGACCCTTCCTGGGGCCGTGTTCATCTGTGAGTTGTGGATCCTCACTCTTAGGATCACTGATCAGTTGTCAGAAGGCTTCATTTCTCTTGAGGCTTGTCTTTTGGTATGGTTTCCCTGATGTTGTAGATTTATGTACATTCAGGGGTATGGCGGGGCCCTGTCTTGTCACAGTTGTTATGTAAAAATTCTTAGAGGTCTGTAGTTATATCTTGTGGATTGGGTTGTAAAAAGAAAGAGGTAACTGCTTTTGGGCTTATGTATATATTTTTCGGAAGGTGGCCTTATCGGCTAACCTGTTGATATTTCATGACTAGTATACCTGTAAGGGGTGCCCAGGTAGGGCACCAGTCGCGATCCCGGGGTCCGGTCGTGACAAAAGTGGTATCAGAGCAGTTAGTCCTCAGAAAGTGTCTACAGACCGTGTTTAGTAGAGTCTTGATTATCGGTGTGTTGTGCACCACATCTATAATCAGGAGGCTGCAGGACATTTAGGATTGGTTTCCATTATTCTCTCTCGGAGATCGTGCAGTAGAGCTGTCTTATTAGGTTGAATCCTCTCTGACCTATTCTTATGTATCAGTTATGCCTCCACGGAAGGCGACCAAGGCCCAGAAGGGCAAGGCAGCATCATGAGCTGCTAGTGGTACACAGAGGGTTACTAGGACTCAGGCCCAGACTATGCCTGAGGTTGTGGGCCGGTCGGAGAGTTCAGCCACACCGGCAGTATTAGAGGAGCCGAGAGCGGTCGTAGCTCCAGAGGTTTCGATACCTGAGCCTCCAGTTCCACAGCCAAGGGCAGAGTATAGAGATTATGGGGAGCAAATCAGGTTATTGACTAGCATAGTAGGTGGCGCCGAAGGTGTAGCTAACCCTAGAGCCGACAGTTTGAGGATTCGGGATTTTCTGGGTTGTAATCCACCCGAGTTCTATGGTTCGAGATCTGAGGATGATCCTCAGGAGTTCATTCTACAGATACAGTGGACTATGCAGGTACTTAAGGCCTCGGAGACAGAGTCAGTTGTGCTAGCTTCTTTGTCACGACCCGACCCCGGGCCGCGACCGGTGCCCTACCTGGCACCCTTCTATTCATACAACATAATAAACTGCGGAAGATAAATAACACTTTTTTTTTCTTTTATCAAAAACTAAGGCCAAGCCGATATGGCTGCCATAACATAAAAACTTCCCGAAAGGGTCTACACTGTTTAACAATGTAAAAACAACTCTAACCAGTCCAGCCCACAGATGAATACAGACCTCTAAGATTTGGACAAATACTATGACAGGACAAGGCCCCGCCGTACCCCTGAATATACATAACCATGACGACAAGCTCGGAACATCGAGCCATCTCAAATCTTTGAACCAGATCCTAAGCTCGCGGATCCACAGCTGTACCTAAACTGCGGACATGAACGCGGTAGAAAGGAGGTCAGTACGAAATATGTACCAAGTATGTGAAACTGAAAATACTGTAGTGAAATCATAACAGGCTATATAAAGCTGGAGACATGTATGATAACCAAAATAACAGTATACTGTGCCTTGCCAAAGTGAAAGTAATGAAAGTCAGTTTTACCTTTTTAAAGACTATTTCAACACATGATAAATAGTCACACAGGGCTACCGACACAAGCCCTCAAATATCAAAGCGTTCCCGTGGAATCCCCCATCACTGTCGGCAGCTATAAGTGAATAACATAACCATGTGACGCGCCCGTGGCATCCTACCTCATTGTCGGCGTACACACCTGCAATACATATATATATATACTCCCTGCCATGTGGAATCCCCCATCACTGCCGACAGTCGTAAGGGTAACATATAACCATGTGACGCGCCCGTGGCATCCTACCTCACTTTTGGCGTACACACATACAACACATATATATATATATATATATATATGATGTGGCCGCATGCCCTGGAATCCCTCATCGTATAAGCATGGCCATAACGTGCCCCCGGAATCCCTCATCGTAGGCGCAGGTCTTCATGGGGAGCTAGCCCATGGAGTAATAATATAACATTCCCCCGGAATCCCTCATCGTAGGCGCATGTCTTCATGGGGAGCTAGCCCATGGAGTAAGAATATAACATGGTCGCATGCCCCGGAATCCCTCATCGTATAAGCATGGCCATGGGTAATAAAACACATCCGAGAATCTAACCCGCCTCCTGGTCGCATGCCCCGGAATCCCTCATCGTATAAGCATGGCCAAGATCAATCACAATGGAAGCATACCCGTGGAATCCTCCGTCACTGCCGGTACGCCCAATAAATTCACAACAAGTCAGCCGGCCCTCCAACTGAGAGTCACGACAATGTAAACATATAATACTTGCAATCAAGGCTATCACAAGCAAGCATAGGCAAGTTCATTAAATCTTTAGACTTTCATTTTTATATACTCAAGGCACTTTTCGTTTCACATAAAAATCCGGGAATTTAACCCAAAGTACTACGTACTTCCATTCTTTCCAAAAGATTCTTTTTCATATAAAACCCCAAGATACTAACACCCGTAGTATCAAGGCTTGTTTACATTTCACATAAGTCACTACACTTTTAGAAATACATTTCTCGGCTTCTAAATCAAGTGACCCTTACTTTAAAACTTTAAGCAAATGATACCTTTAAATCAAATTGCCCTTCCTTATTTCAAGTTATTTCTTTGATAACCAAGAGACTTATACTTTTAAAACCAAGTATCATATACTTTCCAATCAATTTTCTTAACTTTCAAAATATTCTAAGTCTCTTAAATTTTAGAAATCAAGTTTCTTAACTTTAAAATGGCAAGAAATCAATACTTTCCAAATCAAGTATTCTATACTTTTAAATCAATTCATTTCTTCCTTTAAGAATCAAGTCCCATAACTTGAAAAATAAAGTCCCTTAACCTCTTAAAAAAAATTGAGGTTCATAGTCTTAAAACTTCATACGTAAATTCTTATAAATTAAGTAACATATACTTTGGTGCGGTGTGAATAAGTTATACTTATTTATAACGATCTTAATCAAGTAGCCATGATCTAGAAAATGTAATACAATTTTGTCCTATCTTAGCTTCTATGCAGATGGAGAATTATACTCATTTTAACTTAATTGATTGTCATTACATTTTCCTTTATTAACGCTGCAGTGGCTTGTTCGATACTTATTCTCATTTGTGCCGTAACTTAGCCAAGTCAACTTGGCTCCAAATACCTCCTAACGACTCTTACCAATATCCCCCATAAGACTTGGTAAGAACTTAGGATAACTTAGACATAACATTTACGTAGATTAAATAAACATACATACCTCTTAACTTCTAAGAGTAGAAGGAATCATGAAATAGTACTATATGTATATTCCATACATAGAATCATGTCAAAAGAAAGAAGAGGTTCACATACCTCGCGACGATTATCGACAATTAGCAAAATGCTCCGAAGTACTTCAACCTTGATAGCTATTCCATCCTTCAAGTAGAATACGCTATACTTAGTACTTCAACCTATAATGGTCATAATACGTCCATTAAACCTCTAGCTTCAAACGTAGAATATTCTAAGTGCAAAGTCACTAAATTCTACGGAAAATCGGACAACACTTCCTTTGTTTCTACATACTTTGCCACCTTTTTCAAGGCCGAATTCAATAACCAAACATGACACATTTAAGGCTCAATACAACAATCAATCAAAGGGGATTACACGCCTTACAATACGTGTAAAATTCCGCCCCACAATTAATACCAACTAAGTCCTTAATCAAGGTCATTCTCGGCTAACTTATTCAATAACACAAAGTTCTTTCCAATTCTTTTTATTCAATCCAAGTCCTTAGGTCTAACATGTTATATAGTCATAGACAACTTCAACAACTACAATTTCCTTCTTTAAATTACATGTGACGACTTATACTAATAATCAAATTGAATTGTAATCTTAAGGCTAAACATACTAGTTTTCGGATTAGGGTTCCAATATCCCTAACACTTATCAACTTCATAATATATATCTCATACTTGATAATATCTATAGCTACAACAATAAGTAATCTTAATTACTAAAATGACAAGAATTTTACCTTTACAAGCTCTTATAATTTCCAAGATTCAATGTCGCTCCTTAGCAATTCTTAGCTCCTTTCCTTTACGCTCCAATCTGCTATTTGAAGCCTTTAGAAGCTCACAACCAACTCCTCTTCCATTTCCAATCAAAACCTATGAAAATGCCTTAGGTTTTCGCCTTGCGACTAACGTGAAAACGCCGTTTTTCCGAAATCTTTCTATTGAGATATCCTTACAATACCCTTAGGGACCTTGGGTTAATGTCTTGTGAATTATGAACCAAAATTACAAAATTTTGTGTGGGAATATGCACAATTGCCGAGAGCTCTAAGTGAAGAACAAAAATGTGTAATTTTTTCTAAGTGTTAAAAGAGCTAGTCTTGCACTAGTTGTGTATATATAATACAATGGATGGCTTAGATTGCAACACTTGAGTGTCTAGGATGAGAGTAATTAATTAATTGGCCAAGTGGACAAGTTGACTAGTCAATAAACTCAAGCTTTGAAGACTTATCTTCCTTGATGGTCAATGACCATTTTACCCTTGCTTCAATTTCGTCCAAGACCAATGTGGGGGGTGCCACGTGTCTCCCTCCCATTCATCCATAAAATTCCGTAACCCTCGTGGGCCCCGCAAAACGTAAAATTCCTCGGGTGGGCCCCATATGACCAAATCCGTAAAAATAAATTTCCATAATGATAATAAGTTCCATACTCTTCAATTTATGCATTTTTAGAATCTACTTCTCACCAACGAACATTTTTCCTTTCCGACGTTCGGAAGATTTTCCGTCGGAAAAACAATTCTTCCTTTCGTACCAATTTCAAGTCTTGTGTTCCTTACGTATATTCTCTTAAACATGTCCTTGAATTACGGGGTGTAACATTCTTACCGGTTAGGCGATATTGCGTTGAACTTGTTTGAGTCATAGGAGCTGTCTAGAAGTGTGGGTGCTCTTCCAGCTATTTGGGATGAGTTCACAGAGGCCTTCCTTGATCAGTTTTTGCCTTCTGAGATGAGGAGAGTCCGCGTGGATAGGTTCTTGATGTTGAGACAGAATGGGAGGATTATCAGAGAGTACAACCTAGAGTTTGACTCATTGGCCAGGTATGCGCTCACTATTTTGGCTGACATGGCAGACAGAGTTCACCGCTATATGATGAGGCTAGACCGTTATATGGTTACTGCATGCCTGGGAGTGGCCCTTCAGCCAAGTATGGATATTTCCAGGATGCAGGCTTATGCACAGGGGATCGAGGACAGAGAGAGAGACCGCCAGACCAGTCCGGCCAAGAGGCGGGGACGATGGTTTCGTGGTAACTTTCGAGGCGACATCCTCGCGAGCTAGGTTCACATTTCACCCGCACGCAGTGCTCTTCTCGGTTTTTACGCGGGAGGTTTGATCATCCAGGTTATTCAGAGCGCGGAGGTCTCCGAGGATTCAGGTTTCGGGGGAGGCAGATCGTAGCCGATCGAGACCGCCCCTATCTCGGTGTGTTCGATGCGGTAGATCTCACCCTGGCGAGTGTCGTCGCCGAATGTCACGACCCACCGGGGCCATGGTCGTACCACCGGTACCACATCGGTATATGTCGAGAATAGCAATGAACATACATAACTTTATAAAAAGGGTAAACATCTCCGCCACCGATAAGGTCGCTTTCCATAAGCATACTTAAACAAAGTATTTATAATACAGTGGTTCTTGTAGCCCAAAACACATACGTGACCACGCACTTAAAGATAACAACTGTGGCGGGACAGGGCCCCGCCATACCCCTGAATGTACAAAATACCTATAGCATCAGGGAATATCCGTACCAATAGACAAGCTTCCGGAGGGATGGAGCTTCTGACACTGGAGTAGTGATCCTAAGAACGAGGATCCTCAATCTGCTTACCCTTACCTGCGGCATGAACGCAGCCCCCGAGGAAAGGGGGTCAGTACACAATATGTACCAAGTATGTAAAGCTGGAAAAATACTGTAATAATGATATCATAAGTCTGAAAGTAAGCTGGAGTCATGGAAGTCAATAAAATACCTTTTACTGTGCCTTACTAACAATGAGAGTGACAAGTATATATATATATGATACTGCACAAAATAGGAGGCTCATGATCAAAACGGGGTACCTCGCCCGTGGTATCAATAAAACCATCCTACTCCTGGGACTATTTCACCCGCATGGGTCCTGTGGACCCGCATGAGGTACTCTCCTCGTGATTGCACTACGACATGGGACTATTTCACCCGCATAAGCCCCTAAGGACTCGCATGAGGTATTCCTCGCATCATGGGTAGCAAATCCACGGAACAGGTGGTATAACGATCTTGGGGACTTTCCCCTCAGATATACTCTTACCCTGAAGCAGATGGTATAACGATCTTGGGGCTGTAATCCTCAGATATACTCTACACCGAGCAGATGGTATAACGATTTTGGGGCTTGCCCCTCAGATATACTCTTACACTGGTGCAGATGGTATAACGATCTTGGATCTGCCCCTCAGATATACTCTTACACTGGAGAAGGTGGTATGACGATCTTGGGGCTTACCCCTCAGACATACTCTTACCCTGGAGAAGGTGGTATAACGATCTTGGGGCTTACCCTCGATATACTCTTACCCTAACTCAAACTGTCATCATATCATAATAATAAATAAGTTAAGAAAACGTATAACTTCTTATTAGTCTTGTTCATATACCCTCTCATTTTAGTTTACTTAAGGCACTTAACCATATCTTTAATAAAAGAACACCGGGAGTTTAACCCAAGTACTACACACTTCAACTCTTTTGAAAATGACTCTTCTTTATACATAAAAACCTTTGGGCAATTGATACCTTAAAATCAATTTGCCTCTCCATATACTTATCTTATTTAGAGTAAATCTCTTCTCATTAACCTTTTATGAAGCTAATAAACCAACTTCCCATAAAGTTGTTACATTAACTCTACACTTTAGTAAAATCATACTTTTCCCCTAACTAAGGGAATTATACATTCTTAAAATGAAACAAATCATTATATACTTAAAACAAGTAAGAATACCAAATCTTGTCGCTCACCGCACTACATAGCTTCATCTATTCATGCTCAAGAGATAGGAAAACTTCACATACCTCTTTGGTCAATCCACTTGCTAAGCTCAACTACCGCAAGTAATATTTCAACCTATAATAATCACGATACGTTTGTTAACCTCTAATCTCAAAGTAGAACAATCTAATTTAAAGGCCACTAAATTCTATGGAAAATTGGGCAGCATTTCCTTTGTTTCTACTCACTTTGCCACCTTTCTCAAGGCCGAATTTATCATCCAAACACCACATTTAAGGTTCAATCAATCCAACAATTCCAAGGGGATTACATACCCAAAATTCTGCCCATAAGTTTGCAACAATACACTTAACAATTCTAAGGTAGTTTTTAGGCTACCACATGCTCATAATCTCTTCTTAACCCATTCTTCATATCCAAACCACATTTTCTAGCATGCAATGACTCTAAGAGCATTATTTTACTACCACAAGTTCTATCTTCTAAGCATGCAACACTAGAACTAATTCTAAAGGAAGAAATGTTACCTTAAAGTTTTAGCCAAAACTTATTCCAAATATTGCTAGCTTCCTTGCCAAGAACACCACCACAACAATGCCAACAAGCTAGCTACAAGCTTCCTTTTTGGTTCTAAACTATTCAGAATTTTCTTGGGTTTTTAGAGAGAAGGACGAGCTGATTTTTAGAGAGAGGAAGGTGTTTGAGAGATGACCAAGTCTACAAGACTTGGTCAATATAAGCCATGCAAGCAAAATCGGATGGGGACACTTGTCACCCTCCCATGGCCTTTTTAAAAGAGAAATCAGACTTACCTAAGTTTTTTCCGCCAAAAATCCTGCCTCGGCGCGCCTCACTCCGGCCACGCTGAAACCTCCGCAGCTCTCGAACTTTCGCGCGCGCCTCGCTATCCTGCCAAGCTGCCGCAACTCCTCAGATCTTCCGCGCTGCCCTCGCTTCCGCGCGCAGCTGAAACTTCAGCGACCTACAAGATTTAGGCGCCGCCTCGCCCGTGCCGCGCGCTGTCGCTTGCCCGAACACATTTCTGCCGATCACACGCTGAACTTGTAATTTCATAACTTTCTATTACGACGTCCTATCGATTTAACGGTTGGTTGCGTTGGAATCTAGACTCAACGAACTACGCCCAGGCCTTTAAAATACTTAGGAGCTCTCAATGAATCGGGTCATAACCCACCTCAAAGTTGACTAAAACCCGCCTAATAATCGTCAACCTATCCTTTGAAAATTTTAAGTCTTACATTCTTTCAGACGCCTCACGTAGGTCGAACTACTGGTATAACATTCTCAACATAGACCTCTTACTATTCTCTTGCAAATAAAGAAGCTCCACGAGCCACAACATATCAAGCGTAAAGGCTAAATTAAAACTAACAAGGTGAAAGTGGGTTACCCGGAGGTATAGGAAATAGGTGAGGTACTTCTTCCTCATGTCATCCTCTGCTTCCCACGCTATTTCTTCCTCGCTCGCTCCGCCATAGACCTGACGAAGCCACGTCTTTCGTCCAAGTCGCCTAACTCGACGATCGAGTATCGCCATGGGACTCTCCTCATACGATAACTCCTCATCACTGACATCCTGAACCGTGCACTCTAGATGGATCTCCAATACATTTCCGCAAACATGGACACATGGAAAATCGATGTACCGCCCAAATCGGACGGAAGATCTAACTCATAGCAACCTTGCCTACCCTACGGATAATCCGATACGCCCAATGTACCTTGGGCTGCTTCCCTTCTTTCCAAATCTCATCACGCCGTCACGGGCGATACCTTTAGAAAACCCAATCATCTATCTCAAATTCCAAGTCGGCGCCGATGATCTGCATACGACTTCGGCCTGAATGCCGCTAACAACCGCTCTGGATAAGCTTCACCTTATCCATCGCCCGAACTATGTCCGCCCGACTAATCGAACTTCTCCCACTTCGAACCAGCCTATCGGTAACCTGCACTTCCTCCCGTATAAGGCGCCATCTGAATACTGGAATGGTAGCTGTTGTTGTAATCAAACTCCACAAGAGGTAAATGATCCTCCCAGCTACCCCTGAAATCAATAACACAAGCCCGCAACATATCCTCAAGTGTTTGGATAGTGCGCTCGGCCTGTCCGTCAGTCTGAGGATGAAACGCCGTATTGAGACTCACCTGTGTCCCTAATCCTTCAAAAGACCTCCGAAATTAGCCGAGAACCGGCTCCTCTATCCGATATAATCGACACCGACTCGTGCGTCTCACAATCTCTAATATATAATCGGCATAGTCTCACCGAAACGCTGTCGTTACGGCGTAGGAAGAAAATGGGTGATTTCGTCACCGCCGATAATCACCCAAATGGAATCATGCTTCCTCTGAGTGGTAGGTAGTCCTGTAATAAAATCCATATTTATCACCTCCCACTTCCAAGTCGGAATATCAATGGCTCGCAATGCCCACCGCTTCGTGCTCAATCTTAACTCGACAATTCGCACCGTGCCACGAACTCCGCAACGCCCTCTTTAGGCCATCCCACCAATACACGATTCGAGGTCATGGTACATCTTAGTCGACCGGATGAATAGAATAACGAGCACCGTGTGCCTCCTCGAATCTGGCGACGAAGTCCTGCCACATCGGAACACACAACCGCCTCAATCTTAGCACCCCATCGCGCTACCAAATAGATTCTCTCTTTCACAACAGCGGCATCTGCATCGTACCAAAATCGGATCCTCATATCGCCGCCTCTTCACCTCCTCGACGATAGAAGTCTCGCAACCTCTCGAATCCGAACTCCATCACTATCGTAATCAACCAAACGAACCCCAAGGCTCGCTCCGATGCAACTCTCGAACCATATCCTCTTTCTCGTTGAACATCGCACGCACTACCCATCGACCGCGACTAGGCATCCGCAACTACATCGCCTTCCCGGGTGGTATAGAATATCAACATCGTAATCCTTAAGTAGCTCCAACCACCGTCTTTGACGCAAGTTCACTCCTTTGGTCGAAGATGTTTGGAGACTCTTGTGGTGCGTGTAAATGTCCACATGAACTCCATATAAATAATGCCTCGCATCTTTAAAGCACGAATCACCACGCCAACCTCAAGTCATGCGTGGGATAGTTCTTCTCACGCTTCTGCCGCCGAGATGCGTAAGCTATAACTATGCCGTCGCATCAAAGACGCACTCCAAGCCCGACACCGATGCGTCACAATAAACCACATAACCATCTAAGCCCTCGGAAGAGTAAGAATGGGCGGTCGCCAACTTCTCCTTTAACAACCGGAAACTTTCTCACAAGTACCGCCCACCGAACATACCGCTTTCCGAGTCGCCTTAGTCAAAGGTGCCAAATAGAAGCAAACTTCTCTACAAACCTCAGATAATAACTCGCAAGGCCCAAAGCCGCGCACTCCGCTTGTAGTGGTCCGCCAAGTCTGATCGCCCCAATCTTAGTCAGACAACCGAATACCATCGGCCCGATGACATGCCCTAAGAAAGCCATGAAGCTAACGAACTCGTGACTTCGAGAACTTGGCATACAATCACGGTCTCGGAGGACTCCCAATACCGCCCTCAAATGATCCAGTATGCTTCGCTCTGTGCGCGAATATACCAGGATATCATCGATAAACACTATAACGAACATATCCAAGAATGGCCTGAACACCCTATTCATCAAATCCATGAATACTGTTGGGGCGTTGGTCAACCCGAAAGACATCACCCTGAACTCATAGTGCCCATACCGGGTCCTGAATGCAGTCTTTGGGATATCTATCTCTCTAACTCGTACCTGATGATAACTGCATCGCAGTCTATCTTGAAAAAACACTTTGCACTCAGAATCGTCAAACAAATCGTCAATCCTGGGGAGGGGATATCTGTTCTTGATAGTTACCTTGTTCAGCTGCCTGTAATCAATACACATACGCAGCGTCCCATCCTTCTTCTTTACAAATAACACTGGTGCTCCCCAAGGAGAAACACTTGGCCTAATAAAGCCTTTTTCCAGCAAATCTTTCAGCTGGTCCTTCAACTCCTTCAGCTCGGCAGGTGCCATCCTGTATGGCGGAATAGATATCGGTCGAGTATCTGGCGCCAAGTCAATGCAAAACTCAATCTCCCTCTCAGGAGGGATACCTGGAAGCTCATCTGGGAATACGTCTGGAAACTCTCTAACGACCGAATCGATCAAGGTCCTCGACTTCGCTCAGTGTCGAATACCCGAACCATATGATAGATGTACCCTTTCCGCACCATCTTCCTAGCCTTGAGGTAAGAAATAAACTTACCCCTCGGCGAGGCAGTATTCCCCTTCCACTCGATAACCGGCTCACCAGGAAACTGGAACCGGACTAATCTCTCTCTACAGTCCACGTTGGCATAGCAGGATGCTAGCCAATCCATACCCATAATCACATCAAAGTCTGTCATATCCAACTCTATCAAGTCGGCTAGAGTCTGACGGCTATCTATAGTCACAGGGCAAGCCTTATACACCCGCTCAGCTACCACCGAATCACCTACTGGCGTAGCCACCTCAAAAGGTCTTATGGACTCGGGCTCTATCCCTATTCTACTGGCAATATGAGGAGATATGTAGGACAAGGTAGAACCTGGATCTATCAAAGCATATACATCACAGCAAGAAACCAACAATGTACCGATTTACATCCGCGACGCCTCCGGTCTGTCATTGGACATAGCATATATGCGCGTTCGAGGACCGCTAGAATCGAACCCCTACCACGACCTCGCCGCGCCGCTGGCCCATAAGTACCACGCCTCCGGCGTCTAACCATCGAAGATGAAGATCCAAAGAAGACCTTCGCTGACGTAATGCTCCCGCCGCCTAAGGACGGACAATACTTCTTCAGATGGCCCTGTTGGCCACAATAGTAACATGCCCTCGAACCCATACGACACTCGCCCGGATGAGACCTAACGCATCGAACACACCGAGAGGTAGGTGGTCTCGATTGGCCGGTCTCGCCTCTCGAAAACACGAAGTCCCGAGCCACGACCGCTCTCCGAATAAACTCGCGATCGGACCTCGCCGGAAATCGAGAAGGAGCACTCTGTCTTGGTGGAAGGTGGACCTAGTCTGCCGCGAGGCTGCCGCCAAATCGCCCCGAGAACGATGTCTGGCCTCTTGGGCCGCCCAAATCTAGCCGATCTGTCTCTCGCCTCAATCGATCCACGTGGGACCGGAGGCTCGTCTGCGTCTCGATGGCCGCTCCGCCTCAAAATCTGCGAGGCCGGCGACGACGTGGAACTCGCCGCCTAAACATCATCTCTGGTAAGGATCGGGCTGTGCCTCGTGACTCTCGCGTCCCACTAGCGACTCTCACCGCCGCTTCTTCCGCGGTTGCCTTGCGTGGAGGCATAACTGATACATAAAGGAAAACATCAGAGGAGGTTCAACCTATAACTCAGCTCTATTGCACGATTTTAGAGTGAAGGAATGGAAACGGACTATGCAGGTTCTTAGGGCTTCGGAGACAGATACTGTTATGCTAGCCTCTTACCGGTTACGCGATATTGCGTTAAACTGGTTTGAGTCATGGGAGCTGTCGAGAGGTGAGGATGCTCTTACAGCTGTTTGGGAGGAGTTTACAGAGGCCTTCATGGATCACTTTTTACCTCCTGAGATGAGGAGAGCCCGTGTTGATAGATTCTTGACCTTGAGGCAGAATGGGAGGACCATTGTAGCTGACATGGCGGATAGAGTTCATCGTTATGTGATGGGGATAGACCGTCATATGATTACTGCATTCTTGGGGGTGGCTCTTCAGCCCGGTATGGACATTGCCAGGATGCAGGCGTATGCACAGGGGATAGAGGATAGAGAGAGGGAGGATCAGATTGACTCAGGCCAGCCCAAGAGGGCTAGGACAGCAGGGTCTCATGGCAGTTTTCGAGGCGGATAGCCTCAGCAGCAGACTAGGTCCACATTCCGGCCAAAGACAGCAGTACTCTTCATGATTTTCCGCGGGAGGTCTGATCGGCCAGTCATTCATGAGCGGTCGTGGCTCGGACTTGAGGTTTGGGAGGCGTAAACCGTCACCGTCGAGACAACTGTCACGCCCCGAACCGGGCCATGGTAGTGCCCTACCCAGGCACCTTCTACCTAACAACACAAGTAAATTGCGGAATTTAAATAACACCTTTTTTTTTAACCAACGTACGCACAAGGGCAAAGCCGACAAGGCTGTCATATAATACAGACCTCTAAGAGTTATATTGAACTATGACGGGACAAGGCCCGCTACCATAATCGTAAAAGCATGTCTTGAAGAACTTATACCAAAAAGATAAAGTCCCGAACTGAAGGACCCATAACATGGAGGGTTCGAGGTCTGAAGAGAATCCGCAGGAGTTCATTCGACAGCGAAATACTTTGGAGCATTTTGCTACTTGTCGATAATCGTCGCGAGGTATGTGAACCTCTTCCTTCCTTTGGCATGATTCTATGTATGAAATATATATGTAGTAGTATTTCATGATTCCGTCTACTCTTAGAAGTTAAGAGGTAGTTATGTTGATTTACTCTATGTAAAAGCTACGCCTAAGAAATCCTAAGTTCTTACCAAGTCTTATGGGGGATGTTGGTAAGAGTCGTTAGAAAGTATTTGGAGTCGAGTTGACTTGGCTAATTTACGGCATGAATGAGAATAAGTATCGAAAAAGCCATTGCAGCGTTAATAAAGGAAAATGTAATGACAATTAATTATATTAAAACAAGTAGAATTCTCCATCTGCATAGAAGCTAAGATAAGACAAAATTGTATTACATTTTCTAGATCATGGCTACTTGAATAAGATCGTTATAAATAAGTATATTCACAACGCACCAATGTATATGTTACTTAATTTAAAAGAGTTTACGTATGAAGTTTTTAAGACTTTGAAACTTGTTTTCTTAAAAGTTAAGAGACTTGAAGTATTTTGAAAGATATGTGATTTGATTTGAAAGTATAAGTCTCTTGGTTATAAAAGGAATGAATTTGTTTAAGACATAAAGAGTTATAACGGCTTTATGGGAAGTTGGTTATAACAACTTTATGGAAGATTAAAAGAATGGTTTTCTCCAGTAATGTAAGCAAATAAATGATTTGAAATAAAGAAGGGCAAATTGTTTTAAAGGTACCAATTGCTTAAGGTTTTTAAGAAGAAGTCACTTGATTTAGAAGCCGGTAAATGTATTTCTAAAAAGGTATTGTGACTTGTCTTGAAAGGTAGATATGACTTGATACTATAGTTGTTAGTATCCGAAGTTGTATTTGAAAAAGTCTTTCTAAAGGAGTAGAGGTCATAGTACGTTGGGTTAAATTCGGATTTTATATGACATTATCGCGTCGAGAAATGGGCGGCAAGATACCTTTATGGGCGAACTATATGACATTATCGCGTCGAGAAATGGGCGCAAGTATACCTTTATGGGCGCACTATATGACATTATCGCGTACGAAATGGGCCGAGCAAGATACCTTTATAGGACTATATGACATTATCGCGTCCCGAAATGGTGGCGAGATACCTTTATGGGCGGACTATGTGACTTTATCGCGTCCCAGTTGGTAGGACGATATAAGCGTCCTCCATAAAGGGCCGGATTAGGTTATGTAAGGTAAGTAAGTTATATGGTAGTGAACTTGATGATTTTCCTAAGTATGTACGTAAGAAGGTGACTATAACTTTTATTGAAAAAAAAAATGGGAAAAAATAATAAGGTACGATTAAGTTCACGTGATGGTAATGACATGGTAGGTTCAGATATTTACCCTTTTTATACTTACCCCTGTCATGCTTTTATACAGATATGTTTTGTTTAATGTACCTTATTTAGCTCCATATTAATTTACTGTTGCGACCTTGGGCTGCGTTCATGCCCGCAGGTATTAGGTACACAGGTTGGTGATCCTTGCACTTAGGATCTCGGTTCAGTTTTTGGGAAAAAGCTCCATTTGCTCCTGAGGCTTATCTCTTGGTACGGTTTCCCCTGAGGTTGTAGATTCATGTGTATTCAGGGGTATGGTGGTGCCCTGTCCCGCCACTGTTGTTATGTAAAAACTCTTAGAGGTCTGTAGTCACATGTGTGGGTCGGTTGTAAAGGAAATGAGCGGCATCGCCGGTTTTATATGTATGTCGGGAAGGTAGCCCGTGGCTAACCTGTTGTTTTATTTCTATTGAGTTATTTTATAAGTTTCATGTATGTTCACGATTATCTCGATGTATACGTAAGGGTTCCTGTGAGCACCGACGCGGCCCGGTCGGGTCGTGACAAAGATGTATCATGACCTCAGATGTATGTATGGGTAAGATGACCTGAAGAGGGACGTAGTAGAGTTTGTTGCTTAGTGAACGAGTTAGTAGCAGGTCAAGGTGGAACACCAGAAGCCCTGTGGGCTACTGCAGGCGATTGAGATCCCAACTTAGATATGAGAGGTAATTAATATGGATTTTGTTCAGGGTGGCATCGTACTCAGAGGAAGTGCGACTCCCTGATGGTCATAGTAAACAGGCTGACGAAACAATCCAATGTTCTTCCGGTTAGGACCACTTACTCGGCTGAGGATTATGCTAGATTATATAGCAGGGAGATTTTGAGACTGCACGGGATTCCTACATTTATGATGTCAGACAGATGAGCTCAGTTTACGGTTAACTTCTGGAGGTTTTCCAGAAGGGGTTAGGGACACAAGTGAGTCTTAGTGTTGCATTACACCCTCAGACCGACGGACAGGAAGAGCATACTATCCAGGCACTTGAGGATATGTTGCGGGCCTGTGTTATTGATTTCAGGGGTAGCTGGGAGGATTACTTGCCTCTTGTTGGGTTTGCTTATAACAACAGCTACCATTCTTGCATTCAGAAGACGCCATATGAGGTTTTGTATGGGCGGAAGTGTAGGTCGTCGATTGGTTGGTTCGACTTGGGCGAGGTACAATTAGTTGGCCCAAACTTGATTCAGCAGGTTGTGGATAAGGTGAATCTTATCTAGGAGAGTGGGTTAGCAGCTCAGAGTCGGCAGAAGTTTTATGCAGATAATCGGCTTCCATGCTTGGAGTTCAGGTTGACGTTTTAGTATTTTCTTAAGTGCTATTATGTGTCCACGTGGGGCATTACTGCTATGTAGGGGTTGTAAAAGGAGAACTATGTAGCTATTTATAGATTGACTCTGAAAGAACATTCGGGGATGAATGTTTCTAAGGGGGGAAGAATGTTACACCCTGAAATTCCAGGACATGTTTATAAGAACATACGTAAGAACTCAAAGATGTTAAGATTTGAGACTAGTAAAAATTTATCCGAATTATGGAAATGTTGGAAAACAAAATATTGCGACGAACGGGAGGGTGACACGTGTCACCCCCCCTTGGATGGTCATGGTCGAATGGACCAAGGATAGGATGGTCATTTGACCAATGTAAGGATGATCAAGTCTTGCTAGGCTTGAGCTTGATATTATTGACTAAGTCAAAAGGGCCACTTGGCTTGATCTTTTAATGAAATTCATCCAAACCTCACAAGTGTTCTAATCTTAACCCTCCATTTAGTTATATATTCATCCATAGTGCAAGACAAGGCCTTAACACTTAGAGAAAAATTTGAAAACTTTGAGACCTTGCAAGGGAGCTCTCGGGTTTGGCACTTTCAAGAAGAGAAAAAATTTCGTTTGTTGTTCAATAATCTCCATACATTAAACCAAGGTTCCTAAGGGCATTGTAAGAGTATCTCAATAGAAAGATCCCGGAAAAGTGTCATTTTTGCATTAGTCGCAAGGTGAAAATCTAAGTCACTTTCATAGGTTTGGATTGGAAATTGAAGGAAAGTTGTTTGTGATCTTCTAAGGGCTTCAAGTGGCGTATTGGAGTGTCAAGGAGATGCTCTAAGTTTCTAGGGAGCGACTTCGGATCTTGAAGTTGGATTAAGGCTCGTCAAGGTAACAATCTTGTTCTCTTAAGTGTTATAAGATTACATATTGTTGTAGCCTTACATTTTAACTAGCATGAAGTTTATGTATTGAAGATTGATAAGTGTTATGGATATTGGAAGCCTAAATCCGAAATGACATTGTTAGCCATTTGAGATTGAAATACAAATTGGTCGGTAATTAGAATGAATCGCGCATGTTATCTACTTGAAGATTGTAGTTGTTATAATCGATTGCGGCTTTATAACATGTTAGACTAAACAACTTGGATTGAAAAAGGAATTGGATAAGACCTTGCATTGTGGTACTTTATGGCCAAAAATGTCATTGGTTATTGAATTGCTTGGTATCAATTGTGGGACAGAATTTTACACGTCTTGTTAGGCGTGTAATCCCCTATTGTTAACTACATTGTTGAGCCTTAAATGTGGCATGTTTGGTTATTGAATTCAGACCTTGAAAAAGGTGGAAAAGTATGTAGAAACAAAGGAAGTGATGTCTGATTTTCCATAGAATTTAGTGACTTTGCACTTAGAATATTCTACGTTTGAAGTTAGAAGTTAATAGACGTATTATGGTCATTATAGGTTGACATACTACGCATGGCATATTGGACTTAGCAAGTGGATTGAACCGAAGAGGTATGTGGAACTTTCCTATCTCTTGAGCATGAGTAGTTGTAAATATATAGTACGGTAGACGTACAAAATTTTGATGAATCTAGTTTCATTTGATATCCTTTACTTGTTTTTAAGAATGTCCAAGTTGGTTGAGTTAGGGAATTAACTCACTTGTTTTAAAGATTAAGGATATCTTAGTTTCTAAAGCTAAGAGACTTGAAGTATTCTTGAAAGTATATGATACTTGGTTTTTGAAAAGTTTAAGTCTCTTGGTTATAAAGAAGAATGTAAGTATCTAAAGTATAAAGTTAGTATAACGGCTTTATGGGAAGTTGGTTATAATAGCTTTATGGAAAGTTAAAAGAATGGTTTACTGTAGCAATGTAAATTAAGATAAAATGACTTGAAAGGAAGAAAGGCAAATTGATTTGAAGGCATCAATTGCTTAAAGTTTTAAAGTAAAAAGTCACTTGATTTAGAAGTCTTTAAATGTAGTTCTAAAAGGTATTGTGACTTGTTTTGAAAAGTAGTTATGACTTGATACTACGGTTATTAGTATAACGGCTTTATGAGAAGTTGGTTATAACAACTTTATGAGAAGTTAAAAGAATGGTTTATTCTAGTAAGGTAAACAAAGATAAATGACTTGAAATAAAGAATGGCAACTTGATTTAAAGGTATCAATTGCTTAAAGTGTTAAAGTAAAGGTCACTTGGTTTAGAAGCCTAAAAATGTATTTCTAAAAGTGTAGTGACTTGTTTTAAAATGTAGACAAGCCTTGATACTACGGGTGTTACTATCTGGGGGATTTTATACGAGAAAGAGTCACGTTTAAAAAGGATAAAGGTACGTAGTACTTTGGGTTAATTCCCGGATTTTTCATGACATGTTAGTGCCTTAAGTGAAATAAAATGAGAGTGCATAATAATTAAGGTTAATAAGAAGTTAAGGGATTTCTTAACTTGCTCATGTTATGTATGTTAGCCGGTTGTGCTAGTGTTATGTTATTCTTGCGTGGTAAACCCCTGGGTTACTACTTATTCCATGGATTTGCTACCCATGATGCGAGTGCGGCGTTTGTACTCATTGTAAGGGGTGCCCAGGTAGGGCACCAGTCGCGGGCCAGAGGTCGTGAAAAAAGTGGTATCAGAGCAGTTAGTCCTCGGAAAGTATTTACAGACCGTTTCTAGTAGAGTCTTGATTATCGGTGTGTTGTGCACCACATTTATAATAAAGAGGCTGCAGGAGCCTGAGGTTGTGGGTCGGTCGGCGAGTTCAGCCACGCCGGCAGTATTAGAGGAGCCGAGAGCGGTCGTATCTCCTGAGCCTCCAGTTCCGCAGCCAGGGGCAGAGTATAGAGATTATGGGGAGCAGATCAGGTTATTGACTAGCATAGTGGCAGTGCAGCGCCGACAAAAGCAGGTAGCTAACCCTAGAGCTGATAGTTTGAGGATTCGGGATTTTCTGGGTTGTAATCCACCCGAGTTCTATGGTTCGAGATCTGAGGATGATCCTCAGGAGTTCATTCGGCGAATCTGATGGACTATGCAGGTACTTAGGGCCTCGGAGACAGAGTCAGTTATGCTAGCTTCTTACCGGTTACGCGATATTGCGTTGAACTGGTTTGAGTCATGGGAGCTGTCTAGAGGTGTGAATGTTCTTCCAGCTGTTTGGGATGAGTTCACGGAGGCCTTCCTTGATCACTTTTTGCCTCCTGAGATGAGAAGGGCCCGCGTGGATAGGTTCTTGATATTGAGACAGAATGGGAGGACCATCAGAGATTACAACCTGGAGTTTGACTCATTGGCCAGGTATGCGCTCACTATTGTGGCTGACATGGTGGACAGAGTTCACCGCTATGTGATGGGGCAAGACCGTTATATGGTTACTGCATGCCTGAGAGTGGCCCTTCAGCCAGGTATGGATATAGCCAGGATGCAGGCTTATGCACAGGGGATCGAGGACAGAGAGAGAGAGAGGACCAGTGTTATACCCCGAAGTTCTGGAGTATGTATGTAAGGACGTACGTATGAATGTTTAAACCCTAATTTGGGTAAGAATGAAAGAATTGTTTCCGACGGAAAATATTCCGAACCTTGTGAAGGAAATTTTTACGTTTTCAATTTTTTTTTTATGGAATTTTTCCGAGAGATAAATATTTTGGACCAATAGGAGGGCGACATGTGTCACCCCAAGATGCCAAGTTGGACGATTTTTTGTGAGTGAGTGGGCAAGACAAGTGGCCAAAAGTCTTGCATGGTTTTGCATGGAGTTGGACGGTTTTTGTGAGTTAGTGGGCAAAGTCAAATGGTCAAAGTCTTGCATGGCTTTAGTAGGACAAGTGTAGAAAGGAACCTACACAAAATAATCTATACCATACACATGTTTTAATCCTAACTCTTGGTTGTACTATATAAACCCCTTTAGTTGATGAAAATCTTCCACACTTAGTATATTTCAAGACTTGAAAACATTTCCCTCTCCCTCCTTCTCAATTGATCTCGTCGAACAGCCCCTCCCCTTAACCAAATGTTGTCCAAAAATTCTTAAACTTATAAGTGTTCTTCCTTAATGTGTTAGGAAGATTATTAACCAAGAGTTAGACAAGATTTCACACCCTAGCCTCAAAAACATCACAAAAGCCGAGAGTGGACAGTTTTGAAGCCTAAGTGTTCTTCACTTTTTGGAGTTAATTCTTGAATAGAAGTTGGTTAGGAACTTCTAAGGGTGACTTGTGGTGATTTGGAGCACAAAGATTTAGAGCTAAAGCACAAAGATTTGGAGCTAAGACTTGCTTTGGAACGACTTTAAGTTCTTGGATATTGTTGGGCTATTATTGAGGTAATGAACCTTAACCTCTTTGTGAAGTTGATTATCATGTATATTGTATATTATACATATATTGGAAGTATATTATGGACTATAAGATATAAGGAAAGATTTGGATCTTGTTAAGATGTTAAAGGAGAGTTGGCATATTAGCCATTAAAATGGTAAAAATGTATCCATTACATGCTAAGAAGTTAACAACAAAGAAACTATAACTTATATAAAGATTGGAATATAAGTTGAAGGACTAATGAAGTAATTGGATAAGTAAAATTGTAAAAGTTGGCCAAGGACCCCCAACTTAAGGACCGTATCTACTTTGGACCGTATCTACTTTGGACTATATTTACTTTGGACTTTCTTTTTTATTGTATTATGAAGGAGATATTGTTAATCGCGTTCCGTTTGGGCGTGTTATCCCCTTCTTTACTTATTGTTATTATGAAGGAGAGATTGTTAATCGCGTTCCGTTTGGGCGTGTTATCCCCTTATTTACTTATTGTTATTATGAAGGAGAGATTGTTAATCGCGTTCCGTTTGGGCGTGTTATCCCCTTCTTTACTTATTGTTATTATGAAGGAGAGATTGTTAATCGCGTTCCGTTTGGGCGTGTTATCCCCTTCTTTAAATTTCGGAATTATTGCGCCTTATTTATGGCATGTTGGTTACTATTATCGGGCCTTGTTAAAGGTGGAGAATTGAGTGGAAACGGGGGAAGTGCTGCCCAATTTTTCGTAGGCTAAGATAAATCTTACTTAGAAGAATCCCACGAAAAACTAGAAGTTGATAGGCGTGTTTTGACTAGTATAGGTTGACACTCTGCGCGCGACATATCCGACTTGGCAAGTGGATTTAGCCGAGGAGGTATGTGATTCTTCCTATCTCTTTGAGCATGATATTTGTGAAATATATATAGTACGGTAGACGTACGTATGCTAAACTAAATTTGGCTTTACTTCGATGTCTTTTGACTTGAGTTCTAAATAATAAGAATCTTGAATATTTCAACAAGAGTTATGAATCATTTTTGGAAGAAAAGTAATACTTGGTTTTCATAAACAGTTTAAGTGTCATACTAGCTTTATGGGAAGTTAGCTATAACGACTTAAGAAAGATAAGAAAAACGATTTAATTGTTTGTTTATCAAATGCTTGAAATGATGTTTGAAGGTATGGTAAGTTGGTTTGATAAACATGTTGTGATGCTACGTGTGTTAGTATCTTGTGATGTTTGTGTAAGGAGGTTATTCTTGTTGTGCTTATATTGTTTAACGATAAGCCGTTGTGTTAGTATTATACCACTCACCTCTTGACATGATACAGGGTTAAAATGCCGTCACGAGGAATACCTCATGCGGGTCCATGGGACCTATGCGAGCTGCGGGAGTTCGAGTTGTGCGAGAATACCTCATGCGTCTACATGTGGCCGTGCGGACTACGGAGTCGGGGCGATCCGAGGATTAGCTACCCTCGTCGAGGAATACCTCATGCGGGCCTAGGTGGCCTATGCGGTTTGGAGTCGAGATTAGGCACGCATAATGATACTATGGGCGATTGGCCTTGCTTCGATCATTTGCGGCCTAGAAAAGACTAGTTACATTATATCTATTATTTCTCTTGTTTGTGATGTGGCACTATGTGCGGTTAACTTGGTTGTTTCATACATATTTGTGAATTGGTTTTAAAATGTTATAGTTATATATATATATATATCAGTACTTTACAGTTTCACATACTTGGTACATGTTGTACTGACCTCCTTCGGGGGGCTGCGTTCATGTCGCAGGTAAAGGAAAGCAGGTGGTGGATCCTCATTCTTAGGATCTTTACTCTGGTGTCAGGAGCTCCATTTCTCCGGAGGCTCGACTTTTGGTATGGTTCTCCCTGGTGTTGTAGATGTTTTGTACATTCGGGTATGACGGGGCCCTGTTAAAGCCATAGTGTTTTACACCTTCTTAGAAGTGCAGTAGTCCGTTGTTAAGTTGGGATGTAACTGTTCACTTTTGGGTATTTATATACATGCCGAAAGGCAACTTTTCCTTGGCTAGATTGTTCTTATTTTACATTGTTTCATGTTTGCAAGTTTATATTCCGCTGATTACTCTGATGTATGTCTACTTGGGTGCGGGTGAGCACGATCACGAACCGAGGCGTCGTGACAAAAGTGGTATCGAGCGATTAATCCTCGTAAAGTGTCTCTGGGCGTATCTAGTAAGTCTTGATTATCGGTGTGTCGCACCACACCAATAATCGAGGTCGCAGGATATTTAGGATTGGTTTCCATTCTTCTCACTCGAGATCGTGCCTTAGAGGCATGTTATAGGTTGGACCCTCGAATTTCTTTTGTTTACCGTTATGCCTCACGCAGCAACCGGGCCAGAAGGCAAGCGGCGGAGCTGCTAGTAGTACCCAGAGGGTCACGAGGGCCCAGGCCCAACCTTTACCCGAAGTGATACCCCAGACAACGAGTTCCACGACGTCGCCGGCCCCAGCAGGGTTTAGAAGTCGCGGCGGTGGCTCACGAGGCCACGACCGAGCCTCGGCCACCGGAAGCGAAGAGATGGGTTACAAGAGATGGCGATTATTGGCGAGGTCGTGGCGAGCACGAGATAGGCCGAATCTGTGAGTCGATTCGATGGTACCGTGGTTCACCCGGTCGGATAGTTTGAGACCGGGACTTTCGAGTTGCGCCGCGAGTTCTATGGGTGGCGGGAGGATGATCGCGAGGAGTTCATCCGAAGCGATTCTGGATCATGAGAGTGATCAAGGCTTGGAGACCGAGTCGGTGGTCTTAGGTTCACATCGGCCGCGTGATACCGATCGGATGGTTTGATTCATGGAGCTGTCGGGAGAAAGCGCCTCGGTGTTGGGACGAGTTCTCGAGGCGTTCTCACGCACTTCTTGCCTCGCAGATGAGAGAAACGAGCCGACATATTGTTTCTGAGGCGAGAAGGTGCACGATTCGGGAGTACAACGTGGAGTTCGACTCGTTGGCTCGGTATGTCCCCGCATTAGTAGCGAATGGAGGCGAGTTCACCGCTACGTCACGGGGCTTGATGACTACTTGCGAGCTTGCTCGGTGTAGCTCTTGGTGCATGGACATTGCCGCATGCGAGCTTATGCGCGGCGTGAGGCGTAGAGCGGGTTGTGAGATATCGAGAAGAGGGCCGGGGCAGCGAGGTCTTTTGGTAGTTCTGGGGTGGGCGATCTGGCCGGACTAGATTTGCACCTCGGCCACTCGAGCACTCCTACACCATCTTGAGGGCATACAGGTATTGAGGCGATCGGGGCCCCGTGACTTGGACTTCGGGGTAGCAGTGCTAACCAATCGAGACCACCTTCATCTCAGTGTGTTCGATGTGGTAGATCCCATTACGGGAATTGTGGTACTATTGCGGAGTTTGTTTCACTGCCAGCGAGGTCACTTTCGGTATGCGACCAGAGGCCACGCAGATAGTAGGGTTCGGCCTACGGTCTTCACGGGTCTTCATCTCCTGATTACTCGCCGGGCGAGTGCTCGTGGGCGGCCAGTGTCGCGAGAGGCGTGGCAAAGTCTAGTTCCAGCGGTCCTCGAGCGCATTTATGCCATATCCGGCCGCCCGGGACCGGAGGCATCACGGATGTCATCACGGTACTTTATCGGTTCTTGTTCGGCGTATATGCCTTGATAGATCCGAGTTCTACCTTGTCCTATATATCTCCCTTATTGCTAGTAGGATAGGGATAGAGCACGAGTCCATAGACCACTTTTGAGGTAGCTACGCGATGGGATTCGGTGGTAGGCGGCGGGTGTATAGGGCTTGCCCGGTGACTATATGCGATCGTCGGACCTGGCGACTTGATAGAGTTGGATATGACCGATTTTGATGTGATCATGGGTATGGATTGGTTAGCTTCTTGCTACGCCAATGTATCTGTAGGAAGAAGGTTGAGCAGTTCCGGTTTCTGGGAGCCGGTTGCTCAGTGGGAGAACACCGTGTCGCCGAGGGTAAGTTTATTTCTTACCTCGAGGCCGGGAAGATGGTTCGAAGGGTATATCTACCATCTCGTTGGGTATTCGATACGGAGTCGTGACACGGACCTTGATCAGATCCGATGGTCGAGAGTTTCGGATGTGTTCCCAGGCAGACGCCCGGGTATCCTCCCGAGAGGAGATAGAGTTTTGCATTGATATTCTTCCCGATACTGACTATATCCATTCCGCCATGTCTGAATGACACTCTTGAGTTGAGAGAGTTGAAGGACCGGTGAAGATTTCTTTGGAGAAGGGCTTTATCAGGCCTAGTGTCTCTCCCTGGGGAGCGCCGGTATTGTTTGTGAAGAAGAAGGATGGGACGCTGCGTATGTGTGTTGATTACAGGCAGCTGAACAAGGTGACTATTAAGAACGTATACCGCTTCCGTGATTGATGATTTGTTCGATCGATTGCGAGCGCGAGTGTTTCTCCAAGATAGACCTGCGATTTGGTTACCATCAGGTGCGAGTTAGGGAGACGGATATCCCTAGGATCGCATTCGGACCCTGTGACGCGAACTATGAAGTTGTGGTCATGTCTTTTGGCTTGACCAATGCTCGGCGTGTTATGGATTTGATGAACCGAGTGTTCAAGACATTTTGGATACGTTTGTGATAGTATTCATTGATTACATCTTGATTTATTCTCGCTCGGGCGGGAGCATGCGGAGCATTTGAGGCGGTCTTGAGAGTTCTCGGGACCACGGTTGTATGCCAAGTTTTGAAGTGTGAGTTTTGGTTGGCTTGGTGGCGTTTTGGGGCACATTGTGGGTCGAGGGTATTCGGGTAGATCTGGCGAAGATCGAAGCGATCGAGTTGGCCTAGACCTACTACCCGGCAGAGTGCGCAACTTTTTGGGCTAGCGGGTTACTCTGGAGGTTTGTGGAAAAGTTTGCTTCTATTTGATACCTTTGACCAAGTGACTCGGAAAGCGGCTAAGTTTTCAGGACGGATGCTTGCGAGAAGGGCTTCCGATTACTAAAGGAGAAGTTGGCTGGCTCGAGTTCTTACTCTTCCGGAGGTCCAGACGGCTATGTGGTTTATTGTGATGCGTCGGGCATCGAGCTTGGATGTGTGTTGATGCAGCGAGGCAAGGTTATAGCTACGCGTCTCGACAATTTCGGGAAGCATAGGAAGAACTACCCCACACATGACATAGAGTTGGCGTGATGATTCACGCCGAAGATGCGGAGACATTATTTGTATGGAGTTCATGTGGATATTTACACAGACCACAAGAGCCTCCAGTATATCTTCATCCAGAGGGAGCTGAACTTGCGACAGAGACGGTGGTTAGAGCTACTCAAGGATTACGATGTCGATATCCTATACCACCCAGGGAAGGCCAATGTAGTGGCAGATACCCTTAATCGTAGGTCGATGGGTAGTCTATCAGATGTGCAGCCAGATATGAGGGGCATGGTCCGCGGGTTACATCAGCTAGCGAGCCTTGGAGTCCGATTGATTGATTCTGATAGTAGTGGGGTTCGGGTTCGAGAGGTTACCGAGTCTTCCATCATCGAGGAGGTGAAGAGGCGACAGTATGAGGATCTGATTATGACACGGTAGCGCGATACGGCTCTTCGTGAGGGGAAGGGTCCTTTTGAGGTAGCACCTGATGGGGTGCTAAGGTTTGAGGGCAGGTTGTGTGTTCCAGATATTGCAGGACTTGTGAGTTCTGGGGAAGCACCGCGCGCGCGTTACTCTATCCATCGGGTCGACAAAGATGTACCACGACCTCGGATCGTGTATTGGTGGGATGGCCCGAAGAGGGCGTTGCGAGTTTGTTGCTCGGTGCCGAGTTGTCGCCAGTCAAGGTGGAGCACCGTGAGGCTGGTGGGTTGTTGCGAGCTATAGATTCCGACATGGAAGTGAGAGGTGATCAATATGGACTTTATCACATGATTACCTCGCACTCAGAGGAAGCATGATTCTATATGGGTTATCGTCGACAGCCGGTTAAATCACCACTTTCTTCCGTCAGATGACTTTTCGGCGAGATTACGCGGACTTTACATCCGAGAGATCGTGAGACTACGTGGGTCCCTATTTCTATCATATCGCATGAGGAGCTCGGTTTACGCTAAACGGAGGTCTTTCGGAAAGGGATTATGGACGAGTGAGCCTCGATCGCATTCCATCCTCGGGCCAAGCGGACGAGCGCAGCGTACTATCCAGACACTTGAGGATATGCTGCAAACCTGTGTTATTGATTTCAGAGGTAGCTGGGAGGATCATGTCACGCCCCGAACCCCAGGCCCGTGACTGGTGCCCTACCTGGGCACCCTTCTACCTTAACAACAAAAGTAAACTGCGGAATTTAAATAACACCTCCTTTTTTTTTTCAAAACCAACATACGTCTGAGGCAAAGCCGACAAAGGCTGCCATATAATATACATAATAAAAGACACTACACTGCACATGAGTCCAATCCCACATATGAATACAGACCTCTAAGAGTTTTACTGAAATATGACGGGACAAGGCCCCGTCGTACCCATAACCTTACAAAAGCCTGTACTGAAGGAACTATACCAAAAAGATAAACTCTTGAACAGAGGGAGCTATCCAAAACTCGAAAGGTGGTCCTACACTGCGGATCACCAAAGCTGCGTACCTAAACTCGGCATGAACGGCCCGAAGAGGTCGATGCGAAGAAGGTACCAAGTATGTAGCATGAAATGCATAATGAAATCATAACATCTAAACAAAGCAGAGACATGTATGATAGCCAACCTACAATACACAATACATAGCGATCATATCAAGTCGAGGGCGCATGCCTCAAAGTCATTACTAAATATAACCATGGGTCTCGCCCATAATATCAATCATGCGTGGAATCGCCCACCGCGATCCGGCGATATAATATAACACCAATAGGCATACATGAACACCAAGTCCCACTGTGTCCTAAAGCATGCGGGCAGTAGGAAAAGCGAACCACCGATCCGGCTGCATCATAAAACTGACGGGGCGTATCGAAAGCCAACTACGAGATCGGCTGCGTCGTCAAGCGGGGCAAGTGAAGCTAACTACGATTCGGCTGCGTCACGAGATATGGCCGGGGCAAGTGCGAAATCTATCTGGAGTCTACTGCCGTACCAATGGCGTGAGCGGGGCACGAAAGCCAACTACCGAGCCGTCTGCGTCCCACCGACGGGGCAAGTAAAGCTATCTACGGATCCATCCTACGTCACTACTCCTCACGGTGGGCTAATCCATGGAATAACAATATCCCACGTGGTCGCGTGCCGGAATCCCACATCGTATAAGCATGACCACGGGTAATACAAATCAGAATCTAACGCCTCGCGGTCACGTGCCTAATCCCACATCGTATAAGCATGTCCAAGATTAATACAAATAATGGAAGCATACGTGGAATCACATCATCGATGCGTTCAAGTAATCTTATGACAAGGCGGTAGGCCACTCGGCCAGGAGTCGCGGCAATGTAATAAAACATAATACTTGCACTCAAAGGCTATCACCACCACACATAGGCAAGTTCATAAAATCTATAGACTTTCATTTTATAAACTCAAGGCACTTATAGAATAATTCTCAATTAAACAAGTCAAAGTACTTATCAAGGCACACATAGAATAATTCTCAATTAAACAAGCCAAAGTACTTATCAAGGCACACATAGAATAATTCTCAATTAAACAAGCCAAAGTACTACGTACGTACATTCTTTTCAAAAGACTCCTTTTTATGTAAAACCCCAAGATACTAACACCCGTAGTATCAAGGTGTGTCTATTTTTCAAAGTAAGTTACTACACTTTTAGAAAACTCATCTCAAAGCTCGAAATCAAGTAACTTCAAATTTTCACAATCTAGGCAACTTATGCCCATTAATCAAAATAGACAACTTTCTTAACCTTCCATAAAGCCGTTATAACCAACTTCCCATAAAGCCGTTATAACCCTTTATGGTTTTAGACCAATTCATTCATTTTTATAACCAAGAGACTTATACTTTTAAAACCAAGTATCACATACTTACAAATCAAGCTTCTTGACTTTCAAAATACTTCAAGTCTCTTAATATTTAGAAAACAAGTTTCTTCTACTTTTAAACCTCAAGTAACTCACACCTTTAAAACAATCTACTTCTCTTAAATCATGTCATTTCTCCTCTTTTAAACCAATTAAGTAAATCACTCCTTTTGACTCCCCTAAAGTCATTATAACAACCTTAGGTTTTGGAACTAAGGCACTGGCCAAAAGATTTGGAAACCACTTCCTTTTCAAGACTCTATGTACTTTAAGTGAAATACTTTCACTCTTAAGAATCCAAACTTCACTAAGGCAATGGATTATACAACTTACAATTTAAACATCAAAGTACAATCAGGAAGTACATAGAACAAATTCTATTTTAGGCAACCCAAGTACAACCAAGGAATGGATTATTTAAGGAGTAGGACATACTTTCTTTATCTTAAGTAATCATGCTAGAAGAGGAGATAGTTCACATACCTTTTCGGCTAAATCCACAAGCTAAGCCGAATACGCATCGTAAGTGTCAACCTATAATGGTCACAACATGACTATCAACTTCTAGTCTCTAACGTAGAATAATACTAAGTAAACGGTCTCTTATTCTACGGAAGATCGGGCAGCACTTCCTTTGTTTCTACATACTTTGTCACCTTTTTCAAGGCCGAATACAATAACCAAACATGCCACATTTAAGGCTCAACATACCAACCAATCAAAGGGGATTACACGCCTTACAATACGTGTAAAATTCCGCCCCACAATTCATACGAAGTAGTTCCATATTTAAAGCCATTCTCGGCCAACTTATAACCAATCTTAAGTCCTTTCCAATTCTTTTTCAATCCAAGTTCTTAGGTCAAACATGTTATATAGTCATAGACAACTTCACCAACTACAATTTCCTTCTTTATACAACATGTGACGACTTAAACTAATAATCAACTTGAATTGTAATCTTAAGGCTAAACATGCTAGTTTTCGGATTAGGGTTCCAATAGCCAATACACTTATCAAACTTCATACTAAACATCTCATGCTTGCTAATATCCATAACTACAATAATAAGTAAATCTTAATTACTAAAACGACAAGATTATACCTTTATAAGCCCTTAAAATTTCCAAGATTCAAAGTCGCTCCTTAGCAATTCTTAGCTCCTTTCCTTTACGCTCCAATCCGCTATTTGAAGCCTCTAGAAGTTCACAACCAACTTCTCTTCAATTTTCAAACAAAACCTATGAAAATGCCTTAGGTTTTCGCCTTGCGACTAACGTGAAAACGCCGTTTTTCCGAAATCTTTCTATTGAGATATCCTTACAATACCCTTAGGGACCTTGGGTTAAAGTCTTGTAAACAAAGGATCAAAACTACAAATTTTTTGTGTGGAAAAGGTAGTGAACCCGAGAGCTCTTTCTCAAGAACAAGGCTTCTCTAATTTTCTAAGTGATGGAAAAGCTTGTCTTGCACTAGTGTAGCATTTATAACACAATGGAGGGCTTGGATTAAAACACTTGTGGGTTAGGATGAAGGACAATTAATGTTAAGCCAAGTGGACATGTTGACAAGTCAACAATCTCAAGCTAGCAAGACTTGATCTTTCTTGATGGTCAATGACCATTTTAGCCTTGCAATAAATCGTCCAAGACAAGGTGGTGGAGGTGCCATGTGTCGCCCTTTCATTCGTCCATAAAATTTCATAAACCTCGTGGGCCCCACAAAACGTAAAATTCCTCGGGTGGGCCCCACGTGACCAAATCCGTAAAAATAAATTTCCATAATGTTAATAAGTTCCATACTCTTCAAATAATGCATTTTGAGAATCCTTACGTTCGGAAGATTTTCTGTCGGAAAAACAATTCTTCCTTTCGTACAAATTTCCAAGTCTTGATTCCTTACATACATTCTCTTTTATATGCCCTGGACTTATGGGGTGTAACAGATCATTTGCCGCTAGTAGAGTTTGCGTATAACAACAACTACCACTCCAGTATCCAGATGGCGCCTTATGAGGCCTTATATGGGAGGAAGTGCAAGTCACCGATAGGCTGGTTTGATGTGGGTGAGTGCGATTAGTCGGGCGGACTTGGTTCGTGACGATGGATAAGGTGAAGCTTATCGGGAAGCGGTTATTGACATTTCGAGTCGGCAAGTCGTATCACGAGATCATCGGCGTCGACAATTGGAGTTTGAGGTTGATGATTGGGTTTTCCTGAAGGTGTCACCCATGAAGGGTGTGATGAGATTTGGGAAGAAAGGGAATATCAGCCCAAGGTACATTGGGCCTTATCAGATTGTCCGTAGGGTAGGCAAGGTTGTCTATGAGTTGGATCTGCCGTCCGATCTGGAGGCAGTGCATCCAGTTTTTCATGTTTCTGGCGAGAGATGTATCGGATATCCATCTAGAGTGCGCGATTGATGATGTCCGGTGTGAAGGGTTATCGTATGAGAGAATCCCGTAGCGATACTCGATCGTCGAGTTAGGCGTCTGCGGACAAAGGATGTGGCAGTCAAGTCTTATGGCGGAGCAGGAGAGGAGATGGCGTGGGAAGCGAGAGGAGGACATGGCGAAGTATCCTCACTTATTCCCCACACCTCAAGGTAACTCACTTTCCTACTGGTTATTTTTTTTTAAAATTGTCCTATGTACTTAAGTGTTCTATTGTGGCCATGTGTGGCATTTTGCAAATTGTTCAAGTTATGAGGGACTATGCCGTTATCCGAGTTAATTGAATCTTGAAGGAACATTCAGGACGAATGTTTCTAAGGGGGGGGGGGGGGGGGAGAATGTTAAACCCCGAAGTTCCGGAGTATGTATGTAAGGACGTACGTATGAATGTTTAAACCCTAATTAGGGTAAGAATGAAAGAATTGTTTCCGATGGAAAATATTCCGAACCTTGTGAAGGAAATTTTTACGTTTTCAATTTTTTATTATGGAATTTTTCCGAGAGATAAATATTTTGGACTAATAGGAGGGCGACATGTGTCACCCCAAGATGCCAAGTTGGACGATTTTTTGTGAGTGAGTGGGCAAGACAAGTGGCCAAAAGTCTTGCATGATTTTGCATGGAGTTGGACGGTTTTTGTGAGTTAGTGGGCAAAGTCAAATGGTCAAAGTCTTGCATGGCTTTAGTAGGACAAGTGTAGAAAGGAACCTACACAAAATAATCTATACCATACACATGTTTTAATCCTAACCCTTGGTTGTACTATATAAACCCCTTTAGTTGATGAAAATCTTCCACACTTAGTATATTTCAAGACTTGAAAACATTTCCCTCTCCCTCCTTCTCAATTGATCTCGTCGAACAGCCCCTTCCCTTAACCAAATGTTGTCCAAAAATTCATAAACTTATAAGTGTTCTTTCTTAATGTGTTAGGAAGATTATTAACCAAGAGTTAGACAAGATTTCACACCCCTAGCCTCAAAAACATCACAAAAGCCGAGAGTGGACAATTTTGAAGCCTAAGTGTTCTTCACTTTTTGGAGTTAATTCTTGAATAGAAGTTGGTTAGGAACTTCTAAGGGTGACTTGTGGTGATTTGGAGCACAAAGATTTAGAGCTAAAGCACAAATATTTGGAGCTAAGACTTGCTTTGGAACGACTTTAAGTTCTTGGATATTGTTGGGCTATTATTGAGGTAATGAACCTTAACCTCTTTGTGAAGTTGATTATCATGTATATTGTATATTATACATATATTGGAAGTATACTATGGACTATAAGATATAAGGAAAGATTTGGATCTTGTTAAGATGTTAAAAAGAGAGTTGGCATATTAGCCATTAAAATGGTAAAAATGTATCCATTACTTGCTAAGAAGTTAACAACAAAGAAACTATAACTTATATAAAGATTGGAATATAAGTTGAAGGACTAATGAAGTAATTGGATAAGTGAAATTATAAAAGTTGGCCAAGGACCCCAACTTAATGACCGTATCTACTTTGGACCGTATCTACTTTGGACCGTATCTACTTTGGACCATATCTACTTTGGACTATATTTACTTAAGACTTTCTTTTTTATTGTATTATGAAGGAGAGATTGTTAATCGCGTTCCATTTGGGCGTGTTATCCCATTCTTTACTTATTGTTATTATGAAGGAGAGATTGTTAATCGCGTTCCGTTTGGGCGTGTTATCCCCTTCTTTACTTATTGTTATTATGAAGGAGAGATTGTTAATCGCGTTCCGTTTGGGCGTGTTATCCCCTTCTTTAAATTTCGGAATTATTGCGCCTTATTTATGGCATGTTGGTTACTATTATCGGGCCTTGTTAAAGGTGGAGAATTGAGTGGAAACGGGGGAAGTGCTGCCCAATTTTTCGTAGGCTAAGAGAAATCTTACTTAGAAGAATCCCACGAAAAACTAAAAGTTGATAGGCGTGTTTTGACTATTATAGGTTGACACTATGCGCGCGACATATCCGACTTGGCAAGTGGATTTAGCCGAGGAGGTATGTGATTCTTCCTATCTCTTTGAGCATGATATTTGTGAAATATATATAGTACGGTAGACGTACGTATGTTAAACTAAATTTGGCTTTACTTCGATGTCTTTTGACTTGAGTTCTAAATAATAAGAATCTTGAATATTTCAACAAGAGTTATGAATCATTTTTGGAAGAAAAGTAATACTTGGTTTTCATAAACAATTTAAGTGTCATACTAGCTTTATGGGAAGTTAGCTATAACGACTTAAGAAAGATAAGAAAAACGGTTTAATTGTTTGTTTATCAAATGCTTGAAATGATGTTTGAAGGTATGGTAAGTTGGTTTGATAAACATGTTGTGATGCTACGTGTGTTAGTATCTTATGATGTTTGTGTAACGAGGTTATTCTTGTTGTGCTTATATTGTTTAACGATAAGCCGTTGTGTTAGTATTATACCACTCACCTCTTGACATGATATCGGTTAAGCGCCCCGATGCGAGAATACCTCATGCGGGTCCGTGGGACTATGCGGAGTGCGGAAGTTCGAGGATTGTGTGCGAGGAATACCTCACGCGGTGCATGTGGCCATGCGGACTATGGGAGTCGGGGCGATGCGAGGATTAGCTACCCTCGATGCGAGAATACCTCATGCGGGCCTAGGTGGCCTATGCGGTGGGAGTCCAGGATTAGGCACGCATAATGATACTATGGGCGATTGGCCTTGCTTCGATCATTCGCGGCCTAGAAAAGACCAATTACGTTATATCTATTATTGCTCTTGTTTGTGATGTGGCACTATGTGCGGTTAACTTGGTTGTTTCATACATATTTGTGAATTGGTTTTAAAATGTTATAGTTATATATATATATATATATCAGTACTTTACAGTTTCACATACTTGGTACTGTTGTCTTGACCTCTTGAAGTGCGTTAAATGCCGCGAGTAAAGGAAGCGGGTGGTGGATCCTAAAGTCTTAGGATGCTTTACTGTAATTCGGAGCTCCCGTTTCTCAGGAGGCTCGACTTTTAGTATAGTTCTCCACGGTGTTGTAGATGTTTTGTACATTCGGGATTATGACGGAACCTGTCGTCGCAGATGTTATGCTTAAGTGCAGCAATGCTGTTGAAATTTGGGATGTAATTGTTACTTTTGAGTCTTTACCTCAGTATCACCAAGCGACTACTTTAGATGAGCATTCTTATTTTACCTTTGTTTCATGTTTGCAGGATTTATATTCAGTACTATGATGTGTGTCTAAATTAAATTTTGGAGTAAGGCACGATCCGCGGAGCGAGGCAGTGCGTGATAATGTACATGCCGGTTGAAGTGCTACGCCCAGAGCAACCTGCGCCCAAATAATTAAGTGAGGCATTGGTAGCATGTACGGTACTCTGCGTCTCCATATACGCTACTAACGCGGGGACATATCGAGCCAACGAAGTGAACTCCACGTTATTACTCTGAACCACTCCACGCCCTCTATGCAAAACGCTTCATCTGTCGGCGTGCTCACCATAAATGCGCGAAATAGCGAGAATGCCTCGTTTCATTCAAATATTGGGCGTGCCTAGGACATCTGCGAAATGAACAGTCATTGCGTTCATCATAGCGAGTGCAAACCGAATAAACTCGGAGTCTAGAGCCTTGATCACTCTCATGATCGGCCCATGGCTTGTCGGATGAACTCTTGCGGATCATCGCAGACCTCGACCATAAATCTCGGTGGGCGCAACTCGAGAAAAATCCCGTAGTCTCAAGACTGTCAGATGCGGGGTGGACCGTTTCTGGAGCTGCTGCATCGGCTATCCTGCGTCGTCTGGTCTGGCAACAATGGCCTATTTGATTGGTCTAAAACATAAAGTGTTATAACGGCTTTATGGGAAGTTGGTTATAACGACTTTATATATGTAAGAAGATACTTGTAGTTTTAAAAGGTAATCGATTTGAACTATAAGCTGGTGGTTATGGGATAATAAAGAACTTGAAGTATTTCAAAAGATTTTGAATCATTTTGAAAGGAGAGTAATACTTGGTTTTTGAAAACTTAAGAGTTATACTAGCTTTATGGGAAGTTAGGTATAACGGCTTAGAATGTTTTCTTGGTTTGAAATCGAATGTGTATCGACAAACCATCGCGGCGTTAATAAAAGGAAATGTTTTGACAGATTAATTATTATTAAAATCGGTAGAAACTTCCATCTGCATAAACTAAGATGAGACAAAATGATATTTCCTAGATCATGGTCATTGTAATAAGATTGTTATAAACAAGAATATCCTACTCACATATAAGGCTTATGTTTCTCAGATGGTTTAAAAGAGAATTATATTCTTAAATGAATAAGACTATGAACTACGAAACCTTTCTAAAAATAAGAAACGTGAACTTTTGAAATTAGGCAAACTTGGACGTTTGGAAAATAATGTTGTTACTTGATTTTACAAAGGTAAGTGTTTTGATTTACTTCAAAAGATAATCACTCTATTTTCATATACTACGTATTGTGTGGTTTTGTGAAAGTAATGTATCTTTTAAAGAGTTAATATATGAAGTACTTTGGGGATAAAACCCGATCTTGTTAATCATATATTAGAATGTACCTTGTGTGTATAACTTGATTGTTCTGGTTTGTGATAGCCTTGTAATACTTTCTTGTTGATTTGATAAGTAAACATGTTAGGATGCTACGTGAGTTAGTATCTTGTGATGTTTGTGTAAAGGGGTTTTCCTTGTTGTGCTTAGGTTGTTTAACGATGTCGTCATGTTGATATTATATCACTCATGATTCCGGGGGTTAAGCTGCCCTCCGATGCGGGGTAGACTCAGGCGGGTCTAGTGACCTATGATTCGAGAATACCTTATGTAGGTCTGTATGGCCTATGCGGAGCTACGAGAGTTCCAGGTTAGTTTGCGACCCTTGTGGTCATGCGGTCT
The DNA here is from genome assembly GCA_029844215.1 of Przewalskia tangutica. Taxonomy (NCBI): domain Eukaryota; kingdom Viridiplantae; phylum Streptophyta; class Magnoliopsida; order Solanales; family Solanaceae; genus Przewalskia; species Przewalskia tangutica. The sequence goes on along the minus strand of CM056720.1, from coordinate 24,356,578 downwards.
TTGTGGCCATGTGGACGGCGAGTCGAGACGCTGCCGGGAGTAGCTACCCTCGATGCGGGAATACCTCGCGCGCCATTGGGTGGCCCATGCGGAGCTATGGGAAGTTCCAGGCTAGACGCCGCGCATTAGATCACTGCGCGAGTGGCGGCTTTGATCATGTGACGGTCTAGACAGATCTCATGATCTGATTTACGACCTTGTTGTATCGTAGGTTTTAGTAGTCGCTATGCCTCGCATTTACCCGTCACGGTTTTATGATGACTTTGAGGCGTGAGTCCCCGACTTGACATGATCGCTTATTTAGTGTGAATCGTAGTTTTGGTTATCATACATGTCTCACGCTTTATATAGACTACTATGATTTCATTTACGATTTTCGTTTCACATACTTGGTACCGTTGTTATCGACCTCCTTGGGGTGCGCTCATGCCGCAGTTGAGGTACACGATCGTTGATCCTAGTTCTGGTCACAGTTCGTATGGGAAGCTCCGTTTCTCCGGAGGCTTATCAGTGGTATAGTCCCCTGTCGTTGTAGGTATTTACATTCAGGGGTATGGCGGGGCCCTGTCCCGCCATTGTTGTCGTATCATTCTTAGAGGTCTGTAGTACTGTTGTGGGCAGAGTTGTAATGGGATGTAACTGTTCGGTTTTAAAATTGATTTATATATATATATGCCGTAAGGCAAGTTTTCTCCGATTACTGTTTCTTACTTCATAATATTTTCATGTCTTGTTTTATGTTCCGCTGATTACTCTGATGTTGTATCACTAGGGTGCCCGGGGTAAGGCACCAGTCACGGGCCCGGGTTCGGGTCGTGACAATTGGTTTTAATGTGGTAACTTGACTTTAAAAAGAGAAGTGTTTTGGTCCAAAAAGAAGGCATGGTATTGCCTTAATTTGGTTTTAAAAAGGAAAGTATGGAAGTTGTTTTGGTTTACTTAAAAAGATGTAAGTCACTCTATTTTTATACTAAGGGTATCGGGTGACTTTTATAAAAGGAATGGATCTCTTAAAAGGAATTTAACGTACGTAGTACTTTAGGGTTAAAACCCGGACTTTGACATAAAATGAAAGTACCTTGAGTTGTGTGTAATGTCACGACCCGAACCCGGGCCCGTGACTGGTTCCTTACCCCGGGCACCCTAGTAAATCAACATCAGAGAAAATCAGCGGAAATAAAAACACGAACATGAATTAAAAGACATGCTAAATAAACAGGCCAACCAAAACAGTTGCCTTCAGTATATATACATAAATACCCGAACAGTTATCCTTTTACGACTCCGCAACAAAGGCATGCACTTAAGATTTATACAACAACTATGACGGGACAGGGCCCCGCCATACCCCTGAATGTACAAGGACCTACAGAACTCAGGGTAACATACCAAAGATAAGCCTCCGAAGGAACGGAGCTTCCCAATACGCTGAAAGATGATCCTAAAAGCGGGGATCGACAGCCGTTGTACCTCTACCTGCGGCATGAACGCAGCCCCCCCGAAGGAGGTCAGTACAACAGGTACCAAGTATGTGAAACTGTAAAATACTGTAAATGAAATCATAGCAGTCTATATAAAGCAGGAGACATGTATGATAACCAAACTACAGTACACAACATATAAATAGTCATATCAAGTCAGGGACTCACGCCCTCCAAATCATCACTCGTGCCCGTGGAATTCCTTCCTCACCGCCGGCAGTCTATGATATGATAACAATGAGACAGCAATCCAAAAGGGAGCATACCCGTGCGCTACGCATCGTGTCAGTATGTCCAGAGGGAAACACTAAGACAACATTCCAAATGGAAGCATACCCGCATGCGCGATCGGTCAGTATGTCCAAAGGGAAACAATAAGACAGCATTCCAAATGGAAGCATACCCGTGCGCTACGCATCGTGTCAGTATGTCCAAAAGGAAACAACAAGGCGGCAATCAAAATGGAAGCATACCCGTGCGCTACGCATCGTGTCAGTATGTCCAAAGCGATTAGCAAAAGTAACACTATCAACAGGAACGTACCCGTGGAATTTCTCCGTCACTGCCGGCACGTCCAAGTAAGTTCTCAACAAGTCAACCGACCCTCCATCGAGAGACGCGGTAGTATAGAAACACAATTTTTGCACAACAAAGGCTATCACAACAAGCATAGGCAAGTTTCACAACAACAAGCATAGGCAAGTTTCACATCAACAAGCATAGGCAAGTTTCACATCAACAAGCATAGGCAAGTTTCACAACAACAAGCATAGGCAAGTTTCACATCAACAAGCATAGGCAAGTTATACACAACTCAAAGTACTTTCATTTTATGCCAAAGTCTGGGTTTTAACCCTAAAGTACTACGTACGTTAAATTCTTTTTAAGAGATCCGTTCCTTTTATAAAAGTCACCCGTTACCCGTAGTATAAAAAATAGAGTGACTTACATCTTTTAAGTAAACCAATACAACTTCCATACTTTTCCTTTTTAAAACCAAATTAAGGCAATGCCATGCCTTCTTTGTTGGACCAAAATACTTCTCTTTTTAAAGTCAATTTACCACATTAAAACCAATGATAAAAACCCTTCTTTTGTTCTCATAAAGTCGTTATAACTAACTTCCCATAAAGCTGTTATAACACTTTATGCTTTAAACCAATTTAAGACAAAACAATGCCTTTCTTTTCCCTAGAGTTCCAGTTTGCCTAATTTCAACTACTCAAGTCTCTTTACTTTAGAAAAGTTTCATAGTTTGATGTCTTAATTTCCTTTAAAACAATTGAGTAACATATGCCATAGGCGAGTAGGTTATTCTTGTTCATAAATCTTATTAAGCAGCCATGATCTAGGAAATGTAATATCATTTTGTCTCATCTTAGCTTCTATGCAGATGGAGGTTTCTACTGGTTTTAATAATACTTCTTTATTCAATACATTTCCTTTATTAACGCTGCAGTGGTTTGTCGATACTCATTCGATTTCAAATCGAAATGCGTAATCCTTTTAAAACCAAGTTCTCATTACTCACGAATGAGGTTTCACACAAACATCCATATTAAGTCAAGTCTCTTATCTTTTAAGAATAAGTCTCTTAACTTCTAAATCATTAAACCATTCTTTTTATCTCTCTTAAGACGTTACACCTAACTTCTCATAAAGCTGGTATAACTCTTATGTTTTCAAACCAAGTATACACTTCTTTCAAAAAGGTTTCTTAATCTTTTAGAATACTTCATGGTTCTTTATTTTCACACATCAAGTCAGTTATAAGTCAAATCAGTTATCTTTTAAAAACCACAAAGCATTTCTTATTTACATAGAGCTGTTATAACCAACTTCCCATAAAGCCGTTATAACACTTTATGTTTAAAGGCAATCAAATACATTTAACACATGTACGCCTACCGTACTACATAGTTATACCCATATCATGCTAGAACAGATAGGAAGAGGTTCACATACCTCGCGACGATTATCGACTAATAGCAAAACGCTCCAAGTACCTCAAACCGTCGGCTATACTTTAAGCCAAGCAGATCACTCCAAACGTAGTACTTCAACCTATAAAGGCCACAAGGCGCCTATTAACATCTTTAGATCTCAACGTAGAGTATTCTACAGAAAATTCGGCAGCACCTCCTCCCCCCCCCCGCAACAGCGTAATTCTCCTCCTCTAGCGAGGCCGGCTACCAAGCCAACCAGGGGTTTACACGCCTAACCGGCGTACGCTTCTACTTCACGAATGCTATACAAGTCTCAGAATACCGTCCTATGTAATTACAGTTCAGTTCTCTTCTTTATATTCAGGCTTAAGTCAAAAGACATTGCCGCACAATTATAATCAGTTCTATATATAGTATACTTCAACTATATATTCCTACAACATATAATTTCCAATTACAACAGAAGGTCAAGAGTGTTTACCTCGATAAGCCCAAAATTATCCAAGTATAAATGTCGATCCTGAGCAAGGTTTAGCTCCTACACCGGGCGCTCCAACCCGCTCCAAACAACCCTTAGAAGTTCTAACCAACTTCTACTTAAATACTTCAACTATCAATGAAGATTTCCTTAGGGTTTCGTTTAGAGGCTAAAAGGAAGTATAATGGTATTTTCTGGGCTTTTGTATAAGTGTAACCTTGGGAATACTACAAGGTATTTGGGCCAAGGTATTTGAGCATTATAACAATACTAGGAGAGTATTTCTATACCACAAAAGGGGGTATTATACGAAAACAACTAGGCTAGGGGTACCCACGCCAAGCCTTTACAAAGGGAGGGGAGGCCCTCTCGGCCAAAGCTTCACAAGGGAGGGGAGGGGCTTTGGGAAGCAAACAAGAGGAGGAGTAGTGTGAGACTTAGAAAGATTGCTCAAGTTTTGGATGAAGAAAGTCTTCAACTTAGAGGGGTATTTATAGGTCAAGCAATGGCCAACCAATGGCCAAGATTAATCCAAGTGTTAGGCAAGTGTAGGGCTAGGATTCCACCATGTGTACCTTATCCATCTACCACACCACTTGCACAAAATATCCTACCTAACCCCTTGACCCCTTTGCCGTCCAACTCAAGCCCAATGTGAGGGTGACACTTGTCACCCTCCCGTTGGTCCAAAATGTTTCGTCTCTCGGAAAAATCCGCAAAAATTATAAATGACATAGCCGGAATTTTCCCTTCGCAAGTTTAGTAAAACGTTTCGTCGTAAAACGACTCTTTTCGGCACTTGTGCACAAATTTCGAAACTAGCCTACTTTAAGGCTCAAATTATAATACGTACGCCCTCACGTACATACTCTGGAATTACGGGGTATAACATGTAACTTGCCTATGTTTGTGTTTGATAGCCTTGTTGTGCAAATACTGTATTTCTATACCACCGCGTCTCTCGATGGAGGGCCGGCTGATTTGTTATGAACGATTCTTCACCGAGTCCCACGAGATGGCGACACGTATTCCATCGATTATTCACGAGTCCCACGAGATGGGCGGGACACGATTCCATCCGATTATTCACCGAGTCCCACGATGGGCGGGACATGTATTCCATCCGATTATTCACCGAGTCCCACGAGATGGTAGGACACGTATTTCATCTGATTCTCTACCGAGTCCCATGGGATGGGCTGGGACACGTATTCCACATGATTCTTTACCGAGCCCACGGGATGGGCCGGGACACGTATTCCACACGATTTATACCTAGACTGCCGGCAGTGATGAAGGAGTTCCACGGGCATGAGGGATGACTTGAGGGCGTGAGTCCCTGACTTGACATGACTGCTTTTATGTTGTGAACTGTAGTTTGGTTATCATACATGTCTCCTACTTTATATAGACTATTATGATTTCATTTACAGTATTTTACAGTTTCACATACTTGGTACATTGTCGACCTCGCCCGGGCCGCGTTCATCTGCGCAAGTAGAGGTACATCGGTTGTGGATCCTCACTCTTAGGATCACAGTTCAGCGTGTTGGGAAGCCCTGTTTCTTCGGAGGCTTATCTTTTGGTATGTTACCCTGAGTCTGTAGGTTCTTGTACATTTAGGGGTATGGCGGGTCCCTGTCCCGCCATAATTGTCATTTCAGTTTAGAGGTCTTAGAGTGCAAATCTTGTTGTGGCGAGTTGCAAAAAGGATTAAACTGCTCGTTTTTATGTATATATCTGAGCAAGCTGTTTTGGTTGGCCTGCTTGTTTATCATGTCTCTTGTTTCATATTTATGTTTTATGTTCGCTGATTTTCTCGATGAATGACTACTTGGGTGCCGGTAGGCAACGATCACGGACCGGATCGGGTCGTGACAAAAGTGGTATCGAGCGCTTAATCCTCGGAAAGTGTCTACGTAGCGTGTCTAGTAAGTCTTGATTATCGGTGTGTTGTGCACCACATCTATAATCGTGAGGCTATAGGACATTAAGGATTGGTTTCATTCTTCTCATTCTCGAGATCGTGCCTTAGAGCCGTATGATAAGTTGGACCCTCCGACGTATTCCTTTCCTTTACCGCTATGCCTCGCGTAAGGCAACCCGGGCGAAGGGCAAGCGATCGAGGAGGCGTAGGTAGAGCACGGAGGGTTACCTGGCGAGGCCCGATCGTTACGAGATAGTCCTTCCGACGGCGAGTTTTGCGGCGCCTTGGCCAGCAGAGTTTAGAGCCGCAGCGGTGGCTGCCGAGACTACAATACACGAGCCTCGGTCCACGGCTGGAAGCGGATGAGATAAGTACAAGGAGATGGCGATTCGGCGAGTCGTGGCGAATATGATGAGAGGCGGATACATCGCCTCGATCCCGGAAGCACCCGTAGTTCACCCCGGCGAGCGATTTGAGACTACGGACTTTACGAGTTGTAGCGCCGTTGTTCTATGGATCGAGAGCCGAGGATGACCTCGGGAGTTTATCCGACTACTGAGATCATGAGTGATCGTAGTCTCGAGGCGGTCGGTGGTATTGGTTCGATCACCGCGCGTGATCTGCGATCGTTTGATTCGTGGAGCTGTCGGGAGAGCATGCACTTCCACCGTATGGGGCGAGTTCTCAAGGGCTTTTCTTGCACATTTCTTGCCCCCAGATGAGAGAGGCTCGGGCCAGATTTTTGACGCGTTGAGGCGGGGCAGGCGGACGGTTAGAAGTACAATGTGGAGTTCGACTCATTAGCTCGGTATGTTCCCGTAGTAGCTAATATGGAGGACGAGTACACCGCCACGCCACCGGCTAGATGATTACTTGGCGAGGCTTGTACGGTGTAGCTCTTCACGGCATGGATATTGCCCGCATGCAAGCTCATGCACTTGGATGTGAGGCACGGAGAGGTCGACGGAATAACCAGATCAGCGAAGAGGCGAGCAGCAGGTCCTTTGGTAACTTTCGGCGGGCGCCTCGGCAGACTAGTTATGTACCTCGCGGTGCAGTGGTCCTCCGATCTTCGTGACGTTCGGGTATTCGAGCGCCGGCTCCGTGGCTTCGTTCACAATTATACATGGGTTCTAGCCATCGGGTTCGAGTTTTCCTCGGTGTGCACAATGTGGCGGGCGTCATCGAGAATGTCGTCTTTCGGTGCTTGTTTTCTGCCGTCGAGCCATATGATGAGAAATCGTCTAATAGGAAGGATGCGAGCATGACTCGACCACCGGTCGATGGCAGGTTCATCGCCTATACTATGCGCCTGCAGCGTGCCTATGATTAGAGTGGAGCGGTAGATTCAGGTATATCCTTAACCCTCTAGAGATTTGTATGCATGATATGATGACCTTGTTATTGTGTGCTATGTACGGATAGCGTTATGTTGGTTATGAGTTAGAAAGCATGGTTAGTTGAAAGGATATGTATGGGGGCATGGAAAGTGTGAACCTTAGAATATTACAGATGAGACCTTAGATGTAAGGCCGTCGTGAGTACAAGATTTTGCGGGTGATCTTTGTCAGAATGTATAAGTATACGCGAAGTAATTGTGGGAAAATTCCTTGGGTGGTGTAAAATGGAAGTGGTAGCTTTCATGACCTGTATAGGTAAGATTGTTTCGGATTGGGAAACAAGAGCTTGATGCGTTAAGTGGGTCAGGTTGGGGCCATGTTGCGGGCCAACCCGCGGCCTGTTTCGAGGTGGGGTCAGCTCTGGGTGGTCCCGCCAGGTGGTAGGATCATGAGGGTGCTAGGCCCAAGTTTAGATGACCATCGTATGAGTTCGTGAATATGTTCAACCAGAATCGGATCGTGAAGGCCGGGAATGGCCTTAAGGGAGATTGAGGCTAGTAAGATGACCAAGTTTGGAGGTGGTGACTCCAAAGTTTTGGAAACTGAAGCGATGACTGAAGTGTGGTACGTATACTAGAAGAGTTCAAGTGTTCGAGAAGGACACGACGAGTAAGGAAGGAAGAGGACGTGTGTTATTTCGTGGCCAGATGTGGCGTTGGCAACTTGTTAGAGGAACTTCATCGTCATCCGTCTTGAGAAGGAACATTCGGGACGAATGTTTCTAAGGAGGGGAGAATGTTATACCCCGTATTTCCAGAGTATGTACGTGAGGGCGTACGTATAAAAATTTAAGCCTTAAGGTTTGGCAAGGTTCGAAAATTTGGGCACAAGTGCCGAAAAGAGTCGTTTTTCGACGAAACGTTTTACTAAACTTGCGAAGGGAAAAATACGGCTATGTCATTTATAATTTTTGCGGATTTTTCCGAGAGACGAAACATTTTGGACCAACGGGAGGGTGACATGTGTCACCCTCACATTGGACGTGAGATTGGGCGGTAATGGACGAAAGGGTGGGCTTGTAGTTGGTAGGATATTTTGTGCAAGTTGGTGTGGTAGATGGATAAGGTACACATGGTTAAATCCTAGCCCTACACTTGCCTAACACTTGGATGGATCTTGGCCATTGGTTGGCCATTGCTTGACCTATAAATACCCCCCTAAGTTGATGAACTTCTTCATCCTAAAATCATTTTTCCAAGTCTAAAAATCCCTCCCCCTTTGAGAGTTGTGTTCGTCCAAAGCCCCTCCCCCCCCTTGAGAAGCTTTGGCCGAGGGGTACCCCCCCCTAGCCTAGTTGTTTTCGAGAAATACACCCCCCCCCCTCTTGGTAGAAATACTCTCCAAGTATTGTTATAATGCCAAAATACTCTAGCCCAAATACCTTGTAGTACTTTTCAAAGTTACCTCTATACGTAGAGCCCGGAAATACTATTATACTTTCCCTCAGTCATAAAAACGAAACCCTAAGGAAAACCTTCATAGTCAGTTGAAGTGTTAAGTAGAGGTTGCGTAGAACTTCTAAGGGTTGTTTGGAGCGGGTTGGAGCGCCCAGAGTAGGAGCTAAACGTCGCACAGGATCGACATTTATACTTGGATAATTTTGGGCTTATCGAGGTAAATAATCCTATCCTTCTAGTGTAATTGGAAATTACATACTGTAGTAGTATTGAAATGAATATAAGATTCATAGAAGAGAATTGAACTGTAATAGAAGGATATTACAGAAAAGACTTGAACTGAAATCACATCAGAAGAATATTTAGTAGAAGATTAATCAGACTTACATGGGATGTATTCTGATCGATAACCTTTATTGGTTGAATGTTCTGCGAGTAGCATGTACTACTTGGAAGGTGGACAAGGCTAGTCGGGTTATAGCCGTGGAGCGTTTTGCTTATAGTCGATAATCGTCACGAGGTATGTGATTCTTCCTATACTCTTGAGCATGAAGTATTTTAACGGAATATATATAGTACGGTAGACGTACGCATGGCAATGTCTTTTGACTTAAGCCTGAATAATAAGAATCTTGAAATATTTTAAAGGAATATATATATAGTACGGTAGACGTACGTGTGTTAACTGAATGTAGTGTTACGACAATGTCTTTTGACTTAAGCCTGAATAATAAAGAATCTTGAAGTATTTCAAAAGATTAAGAAACCGTTTTGAAAGAAGAGTAATACTTGGTTTTGAAAACATAAGAGTTATACTAGCTTTATGGGAAGTTAGGTATAACGTCTTAAGAGTGGTAAAGAGAATGATTTACTGATTTTTAGAAGTTAAGAGACTTGATCTTAAAAGATAAGAGACTTGACTTGAATAAATTAATATGAATTTTGTGTGAGACCTCATTCGTGAGTAATGAGTACTTGGTTTTTAAAAAGGAATAATGTTTTACTGATTTTGGAAATCAGAATAAGTATCGACAAACCACTGCAGCGTTAATAAAGGGAAATGTAATGACTAATGAAGTATTATTAAAACCAGTAGAAACCTCAATCTGCATAGAAGCTAAGATGAGACAAAATGATATTACATTTTCTAGATCATGGCTGCTTTAATAAGATGGTTATAAACAAGAATAAAACTGCTCACACATATGGCATATGTTACTCAATTGTTTTAAAAGAGATTAAGACATTGAACTATGAAACTTTTCTAAAATAAAGAGACTTGAGTAATTGAAATTAGGCAAACTGGAACTTTAGGGAAAAGAAAGGCATTGTTTTGTCTTGAATTGGTTTAAAACATAAAGTGTTATAACAGCTTTATGGGAAGTTAGTTATAACGACTTTATGAGAACAAAAGAAGGGTTTTATCATTGGTTTTAATGTGGTAACTTGACTTTAAAAAGAGAAGTGTTTTGGTCCAAAAAGAAGGCATGGTATTGCCTTAATTTGGTTTTAAAAAGGAAAGTATGGAAGTTGTTTTGGTTTACTTAAAAAGATGTAAGTCACTCTATTTTTATACTAAGGGTATCGGGTGACTTTTATAAAAGGAATGGATCTCTTAAAAGGAATTTAACGTACTGTTATACCCCGTAGTTGCAGGGTATGTATGTGAGGACGTACGTACGAGAGTACGGCAGAAATTTTGAAAAGAAAGAAAGATGTGAGTTTTCGACGGAAAAGTTTCCGGTTATTTGTGAAGAAAAAGGTTCGTTAATGGGAATTGGATTCCCAGATTTGGTATTTGGACTTCATAGATTATATTAGAATTTTGAGATTTTATTTTCGGAAATGGTCCCGTGGGCCCACGGGAGAAATTCTGGTTTTGTGGCCCGCTTTGTTTTGAGATTTCCTGTAATTTGGATATTTTCTAAGACGAAATATTCGGCGAATCGGGGCGACACGTGTCACCCCATGTGGCACCCCGGCGATTTTACATTTGTGCACAACACCGGTTAGAGTCGTTTTTTAAACGTTTTCAGTAACTGCGAAGGAAAATTCGGCTATGTCGCTTTGTATTTTTGCGGATTTTTAGAGACGAACATTTTGGACCAACGGGAGGGTGACATGTGTCACCCTCACAACGGAAAGATGTGAGGCGTGACTTGGCGTTGAGGCAAGTTGTGGTAGATATTTGTGTAGATATTTGTGAGGTTTTAAGGAGTAGGGTCTGGGGTGCACTTGGCTTGATCTTGGCCTTACACTTGCCTTGCACATGGCTTGATCTTGGCCATTGGTTGGCTTTTGGTTTGCTATAAATACCCCTTGAAGACTTCATTCATCCAAAAATGTTCCAAGTCTTGCTATCCTTCCCCTCTCCTCTTGTTTGACTCTCGTCCAAGAGCCCCCCCCGCCCGAGGAAAGGCCCGTGGCCGAGAGTCCCCTCCCCTCAGGTGCTAGCATGGGTACCCCTAGCCTAGTTGTTTTCGTATAATACCCCTCCCGTGTGGTATTGAAATACTTCTCCTAGTATTGTTATAATGCCCAAAATACCTTAGCCTTGTACCTTGTAGTATTCCAAAGATACCTCTTTACGTAGAGCCCGGAAATACTACCTTTTGTCCTTTTAGTCTCAAACCGAAACCCTAAGGAAATCTTCATAGTTGGTTGAAGTATTTGAGTAGAAGTTGGTTAGAACTTCTAAGGGTTGTTTGGAGTGGTTTGAGCGCACGGTGGAGCTAAACCTTGCTCAGGATCGACATTATAACTTGGATAATTTTGGGCTTGTCGAGGTAATATTCTTGTCCCCTTATTGTAATTGGAGATTACATGTTGTTGGAATATATAGTGGAGGTATACTATATATAGCTTAGTACTGCGGCAATGTCTTTTGACTTAAGCCTGAAGAATAAAGAAAAGAATCGAATCAGATTTACATAGGGTGTATTGCGAGAGACTTGTGTAGTATTGAGTAGAATTGTACACGTCGGGTTAGACGTGTAAACCCCCGGTTGGCTTGGTAGCCTCTCGATAGAGGAGAGATTTACGCTGACATGTGAGGTGTCACGAATTTTCTGTAGAAAGATAGAAACTTGTGTTTTGGGGTTAATAGACGTTTTTGACCTTTATAGGTGAAAGTACTAAGAGTAGCGTATTCTACTCAAGGAGTGGAAAGGGCTAGTGCGTTGTAGTACTTGGAGCATTTTGCTTATTGTCGATAAATCGTCGCGAGGTATGTGAACCTCTTCCTATCTTTTCTAGCATGATTGTTGTGAACTATGTAGTACGGTGAGACGTACGTGTGCTAAGTGATTTGGTTGGTTTAAAACATGGGTGTTATAATAGCTTTATGGGAAGTTAGTTATAACGACCTTATGTAGTGAAAATGGTTTATCGATATTAGAAGTTAAGAGACTTGATCTTATAAGATAAGAGACTTAACTTATTTGTTTTAATGTGGATGTTGTGTGAAACCTCATTCGTGAGTAATGAGTACTTGGTTTTTAAAGGGATAATGTTTTACTGATTTCGGGAATCAGAATGTGTATCGACAGACCATTGCAGCGTTAATAAAGGAAAATGTATTGAATAATGATGTTGTATTAAAACCGTAGAAACCTCCATCTGCATAGAAGCTAAGATAAGACAAAATGATATTACATTTTCTAGATCATGGCTGCTGTAATAAGATCGTTATAAACAAGAATAAACTACTCACATATATGACATATGTTACTCAATTGTTTTAAAAGAGACTAAGACTACGAGTTATGAAACCTTTCTAAAATGAAGTTTGAGTAATGAAACTAGCAAACCGAACTTAGGAAAAGAATGTTGTTACTTGATTTTGAAAAGGAATGTGGGTTGGTCATCCTAATACTACGGTATCGGGTGACTTTTATAAAAGTAATGGATCTCTTTAAAAGAATTTAACGATGTAGTACTTTGGGGTTAAAACCCGGACTTTGGCATAAAATGAAAGTACTTTGAGTTGTGTGAAACTTGCCTATGCTTGTTGTTGTGAAACTTGCCTATGCTTGTTGTTGTGAAACTTGCCTATGCTTGTGATGATAGCCTTTGTTGTGCAAGTGTGGTATTTACGTATACCGCTGCCTCTCGATGGGCCTACGACTTGTTGAGAACTTACTTGACGCGCCGGCGGTGATGGAGAATTCCACGTATGTTTCCATTTTGATTATCAGATTGTTGTTGATGTCACACGGACATGTCTACACCGACGCACTCCGGCATGTGGCGCGTCGGGTTGATTACCCGATATATTGTTATTGTGGTTACATGGACATGTCTACACCGAGGTAGAATTCCGGGCATGTGGCCGTGCGGCGTGGTTGATCACCCAAGATATTATTGTTGATGTCACATGGGCGATTCACACCGAGGTAGAATTCCGGCACGCGTGTGGCATTGGTATTATTGTTGCATCATGGACATGTCTACACCGATGCAATTCCGGGCATGCGCCGTGATGCGAACATGATTGATGTTGTGGGCGTGAGACCCATAGTTATATTTGAGTGATGACTGAGGCTGAGTCCCCGATCGACACGATCGCTTTTATGTTGTGAATCAGAGTTTGGTTATCATACACGTCTCCGCTTTATATAGACTAGTATGATTTCATTCTGATATCTTTTACGATTTCACATACTTGGTACTGTTGTCTCGACCTCCTTTCGGGCCGTTCACGCCGCGGTAGGTACATCGGCCGTGGATCCTCGCCTAGGATCTCGATTGATGTTTTGGGAAGCTCCATTTCTCCGAGGCTTATCTTTTAGTATGTGTTCCCGAGTTGTAGGTTCTTGTACATTCTGTGGTATGGCGGCCCCGTCCCGTCATAGTTGTTGTAAATCTTAGAGGTCCAGTAAATTGTTGTGGCGGGGTTGTAAAAAGGATTAAACTGCTCGTTTTGAAAGAGTTGTATTTATTTATGTTATTGGAAGGTAACCGTTGGGTTGGCCTGCTTTATGTTCATATATCTTGTTTCTTGTTTAAAGTTTTATTTTCCGCTGGTTTTCTCGATGATTGTATCACTAGGGTGCCCGATAAGGCACGATGAACGCCCCGAATCAGTCGTTACAAAAGTGGTATCGTGAGCGATTAATCCTCTGAAAGTGTCTACGCACCGTGTCTAGTAGAGTCTTGATTATCGATGTGTTGTGCACCACATCTATAATCGTGAGGTCGCAGGACATTTAGGATTGGTTTCCATTCTTCTCATTCCGAGATCGTGCCTTAGAGTGTGTTGTAAGTTGGACCCTCCGACGTATCTCGTTTTACCGCTATGCCTCCGCGAAGACAACCAGAGCCGAAGGGCAAGGCAGCCGAGGTGCGCTAGTGAGATACTGAGGAGTACGAGGGCGCAGGCCCGGACAGTACCTGAGGTTGTGCTTCAGACGGCGGGTTTTGTGACGCCACCAGCCCCAGCAGAGTTTAGAGCCGCAGCCGTGGCTGATGAGACTACAGTACCTGAGCCTCCAGTCCCACAGTCTGGGGCAGAGGAGATGGGTTACAAGGAGATGGCCCGATTCTTGCCGCCGTGGTCGTGGCAGATATGAGATAGGCCGATGCAGCAGCCCAGCCTCCAGAGCACCGCGGTTCACCCCGAGCAGATAGTTTGAGGCTACGGACTTTCCGAGTTGTAGCCCGCCAGAGTTTTATGGGTCGAGGCTCGAGGATGATCCGCAGGAGTTCATCCGGCGATTCTGACCGGATCACGCGGTGATCAAGGCTTCGAGACCGAGTCTGCGGACCTTTGTTCGCGACGGCCGCGTGATACCGCACGATTGGTTTGATTCATGAGCTTTCCGGGAGAGCATGCACTCCGCAGATGGGATGAGTTTTCGGGCTTTCTCACGCACTTCTTGCCTCCGCAGATGAGGAGGGCACGGGCCGCAGATTTTTGATGCTTAGACGAAGCGCGCGACGGTTCGGGAGTACAATGTGGAGTTCGACTCATCGCCGTGCACGCCCCAAATACAGTAGCTAGTATGGAGGATCGAGTGCACCGATATGTTACTGTGGCTCGATGATTACATGTCGAGGCATGTTCGTGAGTAGCCCTTCACCGCATGGACATTGCCCGCACGCAGCTCATGACCGATGTGAGGCACGAGAGGTCGACGGAATGACCAAGATCGCGTAAGAGGCTGCAACAATGGTCCTTTGGTGACTTTCGAGGCGGACCGCCTCGAAAGATACTAGTTTTGTACCTCCGCCGTCAGAGTGGTCCTCCACAACCTTCGAGTATTCGGAGCGGTCGTGGCTCGAGGTTGAGTTTCTGAAGTAGGGTGTTGGCGGATGCGGTCACCCCTACCTCTGTGGTCGATGTGGTAGACCGCATTTCGGGAGTGTCGTGGTGCCAGGAGCTTGTTATTTTTGGCGAACAGGCCATTTTGCGAGGAACTGTCCACCAAGGGTAGCGCGGATGTTACGACTCACCACGGATCGATGGCTGGTTCATCGCTTTCTGATAGCGCACTGCAAGCGTGCCTATGATTAGAGTGAGCGGTAGCCAGTTTATCCTTAACCTCTAGAGTTTTGGTATGCTTGTTATGATGGTCTCATTATTGTGTGCTATGCGAATAAGCGTTGTGTTAATTGTGAGTTTGAAAACATGTTTAGTTGGGAGGTTACGTATGGGGGCATGGTAAGTGTGAACCTTAGACTATGTCACGACCGAGACCTTAGGTAAGGTCGTCTTGAGATTAAAGATTTATTTTATGTTTGACCCTTTATCGAGTAGTGGTATACGTGGGATTTATTTGTGTGATAAGTCAGTGGGTAGTGTGAGATGGAAGTGGTAGCTTTCATGATGTGAATTTGTAAGATTGTTCCGATCGGGAACAAGAGTTTGGCGCGTTGGGGGTCGGGTTGAGGACCATTTGCGGTCAACCCGTAACCCGGTTTGGGGTGGGGTCTGGGTGGTCCCGCCAGTGGTAGGGTCACGAGGATGCTAGGCCCAAGTTTGTATGATCATCGATGAGTTCGTGGACGCGTTCGACCGAGCGGTTCGTAAAGGCCGGAATGGCCTTAAGGAAGTTTGAGGTTAGTAAGATGACCAAGTTTGGAGGTAGTGACTCCGCAGATTTTCGAACGGAAGTAATGATCAAGTATGGTACGTCTTGGGAGAGTTCGAGTGTTCGAGAAGCGGTACAACGAGTAAGTGAGGAAGATAACGTGTGTTATCTCGCGCCGTGGCGTTGGCAACTTGTTAGAGGAACTTCATCGATATCCGCTTGAGAAGGAACATTCGACGAATGTTTCTAAGCGAGGGGAGAATGTTATACCCGTAGTTGCAGTGGTATGTATGTGAGGACGCACGTCGAGTACTACAGTAAATTTTGAAAGAAAGAAAGATGTGAGTTTTCACGGAAAAGTTTCCTGTTATTTGTGAAGAAAAAGGTTCGTTAACGGGAATTGGATTCTGATTTGGTATTTGGACTTCATAGATTATATTAGAATTTTGAGATTTTATTTTCTGAATGGTCACGTGGGCCCACGGAGAAATTTACGCTTTGTGGGCCCGCTTTGTTTTTGAGATTTCGTAATTTGGATATTTTCTAAGACGAAATATTCGGCGAATCGGGGCGACACGTGTCACCCCATGTGGCACCCTTGGCCGATTTTACATTTGTCACAACACCTTGCTAGAGTCGTTTCGACGAAACGCTTTCTTGAATTTGCGAAGGAAAATTCCGGCTATGTCGCTTGTATTTTTGCGGATTTTTCCGAGAGACGAAACATTTTGGACCAACGGAGGGTGATACGTGTCACCTCACAATGGAAGACGCGCGCACTGGCCGATTGGCGGGCAAGTTGTGGTAGATATTTGTGTAGATATTTGTGAGGGTTTTAAGGAGTAGGTCTAGGTGCACTTGGCTTGATCTTGGCCTTACACTTGCCTTGCACATGGCTTGATCTTGGCCATGGTTGGCTTTTGGTTTTGCTATAAATACCCTCGGCAAGACTTCATTCATCCAAAATGTTCCAAGTCTTGCTATCCTTCCCTCTCCTCTTGTTTGACTCTCGTCCAAGAGCCCCCTCCTAGTAAAGGCCTTTGGCCGAGGAGTCCCCTCCCCTTTGTGGTGCTAGCCGTAGGTACCCCTGCCTAGTTGTTTCGTATAATACCCTCCTGTGGTATTGTAATACTTCTCCTAGTATTGTTATAATTCCCAAAATACCTTAGCCTTGTACCTTGTAGTATTCCAAAGATACCTCTTTACGTAGAGCCCGAAATACTACCTTTGTCCTTTTAGTCTCAAACCGAAACCCTAAGGAAATCTTCATAGTTGGTTGAAGTATTTGAGTAGAAGTTGGTTAGAACTTCTGGCGGTTGTTTGGAGTGGTTTGGAGCGCACGGGAGCTAAACCTTGCTCGGGATCGACATTATAACTTGGATAATTTTGGGCTTGTCGAGGTAATATTCTTGTCCCTTATTGTAATTGGAGATTACATGTTGTTGGAATATATAGGAGGTATACTATATATAGCTTAGTATCGCGGCAATGTCTTTTGACTTAAGCCCAAGAATAAAGAAAAGAATCAATCAGATTTACATAGATCAGTATTGCAAGAGACTTGTGTAGTATTGCTGAGTAGAATTGTACACGCCCGGTTAGGCGTAACCCCCGTTGGCTTGGTAGCCGCCTCGATAGAGAGAGATTTACGCTGCCATGTGTTGTGGTGCAATTTTCTCAGAGAAAGATAGAAACTTGTGTTTTGGGGTTAATAGACGTTTTGACCTTTATAGGTGAAAGTACTAGAGTAGCGTATTCTACTCGAGTGGAAAGGGCTAGTGCGTTGTAGTACTTGGAGCATTTTGCTTATTGTCGATAAATCGTCGCGAGGTATGTGAACCTCTTCCTATCTTTTCTAGCATGATTGTGTGAACTATGTAGTACGGTAGACGATACGTGCTAAGTGATTTGGTTGGTTTAAAACATAGTGTTATAATAGCTTTATGGGAAGTTAGTTATAACGACCTTATGTAGTGAAAATGGTTTATCATGTTAGAAGTTAAGAGATTGATCTTATAAGATAAGAGACTTAACTTATTTGTTTTAATGTGGATGTTGTGTGAAACCTCATTCGTGAGTAATGAGTACTTGGTTTTTAAAGGGATAATGTTTTATCGATTTCGAATCGTAATGTATCGACAGCACCATTGCAGCGTTAATAAAGGAAAATGTATTGAATAATGATGTTGTATTAAAACCAAGAGAAACCTCCATCTGCATGTAAGCTAAGATAAGACAAAATGATATTACATTTTCTAGATCATGGCTGCTGTAATAAGATCGTTATAAACAAGAATAAACTACTCACATATATGACATATGTTACTCAATTGTTTTAAAAGAGACTAAGACTACGAGTTATGAAACCTTTCTAAAATGAGAAGCTTGAGTAATTGAAACTAGGCAAACTGGAACTTAGTAAAAGAATGTTGTTACTTGATTTTGAAAAGGAATGTGGGTTGGTCATCCTAATACTACTGTATCGGGTGACTTTTATAAAAGTAATGGATCTCTTTTAAAAGAATTTAACGATGTAGTACTTTGGGGTTAAAACCCGACTTTGGCATAAAATGAAAGTACTTTGAGTCAGGTGAAACTTGCCTATGCTTGTTGTTGTGAAACTTGCCTATGCTTGTTGTTGTGAAACTTGCCTATGCTTGTGATGATAGCCTTTGTCATTGCAAGTGTGGTATTTCGTGTTACCGCGTCTCGATAGACGGCCGGTCGACTTGTTGAGAACTTACTGACGCAGGCGGTGATGGAGAATTCCACGTATGTTTCCATTTTGATTATCAGATATTGTTGATGTCACATGGACATGTCTACACCGATGCAGAGTCCGGCATGTGCTACGCGGCCGTTGATTACCCGATATATTGTTATTGTGGTTACATGGACATGTCTACACCGAGGTAGAATTCGGGGCATGCGTACGCGCGTGGTTGATCACCCAGATATTATTGTTGATGTCACACGGACGCGTTCACACCGAGGTAGAATTCCGGCACGCGCCGGGCATGGTATTATTGTTGCATCATGGACATGTCTACACCGTCGCAGACTCCGGCATGCGCCACGATGCGAACATGATTGATGTCGGGCGTGAGACCCATAGTTATATTTGAGTGATGACTGAGGGCACGAGTCCCCGATCGACATGATCGCTTTTATGTTGTGAATCAGAGTTGGTTATCATACATGTCTCCCGCTTTATATAGACTAGTATGATTTCATTCATATCTTTTACGCCACATACTTGGTACCTGCAGATCGACTTTCGGGCCGCGTTCATGCCGCAGTAGAGGTACATCGGCCGTGGATCCTCGCCTTAGATCTCGCCTGCTTGGGAAGCTCCGTTTCTCCGAGGCTTATCTTTTGGTATGTGTTCCCCGAGTTGTAGGTTCTGTACATCTGTGGTACGCGGGCCCCGTCCGTCATAGTTGTTGTAAATCTTAGAGGTCTGTAGTATCGCTGTGGGCGTGGTTGTAAAAGGATTAAACTGCTCGCTTTGAAAGAGTTGTATTTATTTATGTTATTGGAAGCGTAACCGCTGGTTGGCCTGCTTTATGTTCATATAACTTGTTTCTTGTTTAAAGTTTTATTTTCCGCTGGTTTTCTCTGATGATTGTATCACTAGGGTGCCCGGGATAAGGCACCAGTAACGGGCCCCGGAACGGGTCGTTACACGTACGTAGTACTTTAGGGTTAAAACCCGGACTTTGACATAAAATGAAAGTACCTTGAGTTGTGTGTAACTTGCTTATGTTTATGTTTGATAGCCTTGTTGTGCAAATACTGTATTTCTATACCACCGCGTCTCTCGATGGAGGGCCGGCTGATTTGTTATGAACGATTCTTCACCGAGTCCCACGAGATGGGTCGACACGTATTCCATCCGATTATTCACCGAGTCCCACGACGGGCCGACACGTATTCCATCCGATTATTCACCGAGTCCCACGACGGGCCGACACGTATTCCATCTCGATTATTCACCGAGTCCCACGAGATGGGCCGACACGATTTCATCCGATTCTCACCGAGTCCCACGGACGGGCCGACACGATTCCACATGATTCTTTACCGAGCCCACTGATGGACCGACACGATTCCACACGATTTATACCTAGATCACGGCAGCTGGCGAAGGAGTTCCACGCACGGCGGAGGATGACTTCGAGGCGTGAGTCCTCGACTGACGTGGATCGCTTATGTTGTGGAATCGTAGTTTGGTTATCATACATGTCTCCTACTTTATATAGACTATTATGATTTCATTTACGATTTTACGATTTCACATACTTGGTACTGTAGATCGACTCTCTCGGGGCCGCGTTCACGCCGCAGTAAGTACATCGGTTGTGGATCCTCGCCATAGGATCAAAGTTCATGGGAAGCCCGCTTCTTCTGAGGCTTATCTTTTGGTATGTTACCCGAGTCCGTAAGTTCTTGTACATTCAGGTATGGCGGCCCCGCCCCGCCATAGTTGTCATTTCATTCTTAAGTGCAGGTCTCAGAGTTGTGGCGAGTTGCAAAAAGGATTAAACTGTTCGGGTTTTTATGTATATATACAGAAGGCAACTGTTTTGGTTGGCCTGTTTGTTTATCATGTCTCTTGTTTCATAATTATGTTTTATGTTCCGCTGATTTTCTCTGATGAATGACTACTTGGGTGCCCGGGTAAGGCACGATACGCCCCGGATCGGGTCGTGGAGATGATTCACCACTGGTCGCTTGTCGTCTTCATCTTCTGTGAGTACGCGCCCCGGAGGGCAGGGTGTTCACGGGCCGGCATGACATTGCAGAGGTCGTGGTGGAGGTCCTAGTTCTAGCGGTCCACAGAAACACATATATTCCTTAGCCAGCCGGCAAGATCAGGAGGCTTCCCCTGATGTCATCACAGGTACATTATTGATTTCATGCTGTGACGTTTATGCTTTGATAGATCCAGGTTCTACCTTGTCCTATGTGTCCCCTCCTATTTCTAGTAGAATAGGGATAGAACCGGTGTCGATAGAGCCTTTTGAGGTAGCTACGCCAGTGGGTGATTAGGTGTTAGCTGAGCAGGTGTACAAAGATTGCCCGGTGTTCATATACAGTCGTCAGACCCTAGCGGACTTGATAGAGTTGGAGATGAACGATTTTGACGTCATTATGGGTATGGACTGGTTAGCTTCTTGTTACGCCAACGTTGACTGTAGAGACAGGTTGGTCCGATTCCAGTTTCCCGGTGAGACGGTTATCGAGTGGAAGGGCAATACAGCGTCGCCGAGGGGTAGGTTTATTTCTTACCTCAAGGCTAGGAAGATGGTTCAGAAAGGGTACTTCTATCATCTGGTTTAGGTATTCGATACAGAGGCTGAGATGTCAGTTCTTCAGTCAGTTCCGGTGGTTAGAGAGTTTCCGGATGTATTCTCAGATGATCTCCCAGGTATTCTTCCAGAGAGGGAGATTGAGTTTTATATTGATGTGCTGCCAGACACTCGACCTATATTTATTCCGCCGTACAGGATGGAACCTGCTGAGTTGAGGGAGTTGAAGGACCAGCTGAAAGATTTGTTGGAAAAAGGCTTTATTAGGCCTAGTATTTCTCCTTGGGGAGCGCCGGTTTTGTTTGTAAAGAAGAAGGATGGGACGCTGCGTATGTGTGTTCACTACAGCCACCTGAATAAGGTAACCATCAAGAATAGATACCCCCTCCCCAGGATTGATGATTTGTTTGACCAGTTGCAGGGTGCGAGGTGTTTCACCAAGATAGACCTGCGGTCCGGTTATCTTCAGGTGCGAGTTAGGGAGGCAGATATCCCAAGATCGTATTCGTGACTGTATGGGCACTATGAGTTCGAGTTGATGTCTTTCGGTTTGACTAACGCCCAAATGGTATTTATGGATTTGATGAACCGGGTGTTCAAGCCATTTTTGGATACGTTTGTTATAGTATTCATCGATGACATCCTGGTTTATTCTCGCACAGAGCAGGAGCATGCAGATCACTTGAGGACGGTACTTGGGGTCCTCCAGAGTCGGCAGTTGTATGCCAAGTTCTCCAAGTGTGAGTTTTGGTTGGCCTCAGTGGCATTCTTGGGACACATTATCGCGGCTGACAGTGTTCAGGTTGATACGGCAAAGATTGAGGCGGTTAAGACTTGGCCGAGACCTACTACTCCGACGGAGGTGCGCAGCTTCTGGCGAGTTATTATCGTAGATTTGGAGCGATTAACCCGATATCAACGTCATTGACTGTGACTCGTAAAGCGACTAAGTTCCATGAGACGTAAGTCAGGAGAAGGGCTTCCGCCATCAAGGAAAAGTTGACGACGCTCAGCTTTACTCTTCCCGAGGATTAGAGGGTTACGTGATTTATTGTGATGTCTCGCATCGCCAGGTGCGTATTGATGCGGACGGCAAGGTTATAGTCTATGCTTCCGACACTATGGAAGCATGAGAGGAATTACCCTACTCACGACTTAGAGTTGGCGATTATTCTCGCCTTGAAGATTTGGAGACATTATTTATACGGGTTCATGTGGATATTTATACCGACCACAAGAGCCTCCGACATCTTCGCAGCAGGAGCCGAACTTGGCGAGACGATGGTTAGAGTTGCTGAAGGATTATGATGTTGATATCCTGTACCATCCGGGAAAAGCCAACGTGGTTGCAGATGCTTTGAGTCGTAGATCTATGGGGAGTCTGTTAGAGGTACAACCAGATAGACAGGACATGGTCCGTGAGATCCATCAGCTGGCGAGCCTTGGGGTTCGGTTGGTCGTTACCGATGATAGTGGGGGTACGGGTTCATGAGGTTTCCGAGTCTTCCATCATTGAGGAGGTAAAGAGGCGACAGTATGAGGATCTAGTTCTGATACGGTATCGAGATACGACCCTTCGAGAGGAGAAGAGTTTATTTGAGGTAGCGCCTGATGGGATGCTAAGATACGAGGGCAGATTGTGTGTTCCCGATGTTGCAGGACTTCGTCAGTAGATTCTAGGGGAGGCATACAGTGCCCGTTACTCTATTCATCCGGGGTCGACTAAGATGTACCATGACCTCAGATGTATGTATTGGTGGGATGACCTGAAGAGGGACGTAGAAGAGTGTCACGACCCGACCCCGGCCCCGCGACTGGTGCCCTACCTGGGCACCCCTTTCACGTATACATCAGAGAATAGCAGCGGAACATACACAACACAAATAAACACTTCGACAATGAACAACAACATGCTAGCCGATGAGGCCACCTTTCGTACAATTTACATAATCCAAAAACAGAACAGTACCTTTTTTTTTTCTTTATAACCCAATCCACAAGATATGACTACAGACCTCTAAAGATAACAACTGTGGCGGGACAGGGCCCTGCCATACCCCTGAATGTACAACAACCGACAATACCAGGGATCTAAACCAAGGATAAGCCTCCGGAATAATGGAGCTTCACAACAGCTGAACATTGATCCTATGAGTGAGGATCAGCAACCTGTATACTCTACCTGCGGCATGAACGCAGCCCCCCGAAGGAGGTCAGTACAACATGTACCAAATATGTGAAACTGAAAGTACTGTAGTGAAATCATAAGTCTAAAATGAAGCTGGAGACATGTATGATAACTCAAATAACAGTACACTGTGCCTTACTAACAATAAGAGTATACTTTACTACATAAAAATAGGAGGCTCATGATCAAAGTAGGGTCACCCGCCCGTAGTATCATTAAACAATCCTACTCCTGGGACTATTTCACCCGCAAGGGCCGTATGGACCCGCATGAGGTAACTTCCTCGCATAGATCAGATCCGCGCATAGGTCGTATGGACCCGCATGAGGTATTCCTCGCATAGGACTATTTCACCCGCACAGGACTATTTCACCCGCTTAGGCCCGGTGGACCCGCAATGAGTACAAACGCCGCACTCGCATCATGGGTAGCAAATCCATGGAATTAGTAGTAACCCGGGGATTTACCCCGTAAGAATAACATAAACTAGCACAACTGGCTATCATACATAACATAAGCACTACCGGCTTATCATACATAACATAACCACTACCGGCTTATCATACATAACATAAGCACTACCGGCTTATCATACATAACATAAGCAAGTTAAGAAATCCCCTTAACTTCTTATTAGCCTTGTTCATATACACTCTCATTTTAGTTTACTTAAGACACTAACATGTCATTATAAAAATCCGGGAATTTAACCCAAAGTACTACGTACTTCTACTCTTTTTAAAAATGACTCTTTTTCATATAAAACTTCCAAGATACTAATAACCGTAGTATCAAGTCATAACTACTTTTCAAGACAAGTCACAATACCTTTTAGAAATAAATTTATAGGCTTCTAAATCAAGTGACTTCTTTCTTTTAAAACCTTAAGCAATTGATGCCTTAAAATCAATTTGTCTTTCATTATTCCAAGTCATTTATCATACTTACATTACTTAGAGTAAACCACTCTTTATTACTTTCCATAAAGCTATTATAACCAACTTCCCATAAAGCCGTTATATTAGTTTTATACCTTAGGTACTTACATTCTTCTTTATAACCAAGAGACTTAAACTTTCCAAACAAAACAAGTATCATATACTTTCAAAGTACTTTAAGTCTCTTGACTTTTAGAAACTAAGATATCCTTAATATTTTTAAACAAGTGAGTTAATTCCCTAACTCAACCAACTTGGACATTCTTAAAATAAGCCAAGGATATCAAATGGACTAGATTGTCAAAATCTCGTACGTCTACCGTACTATATGTTTACAACTATTCATGCTCAAGAGATAAGAAAGTTCCATATACCTCTTCGGTTCAATCCAAAGGACGTGTAAAATTCTGCCCCACGATTCATATATAATAGTCCATTATTATCAAGGCCAATCTCGGCTACAATAATGACAACATATAGTCCTTTCCATTCCTTATAACCCAAGTCGTTATTCCAACATGTTATACAGGTCATAACAAATTATATACCCTTCTATTTATAACATGTAACGATTTTAGCTAACAACCAAATTGATTACAACATGAGTGACTAACATGCCCATTTTCGGTTTTCAACAAGTCGACATGATCCAAATCCTTTCAAACTTTAATATATAAACCACATTCTCATTTCTTAACTACTATAACATGTAATCTTCAATTACATAAGATGGTGAAGATTTTACCTCAATAAGCCTTCTTTCCGAAATCTTCTTCACGTTAAAATCACCCACACGAACCCTCTACAAGCTTACCAACATATTTCCTTCTTGTTGCCTTTCCAAAAATCTCATCACACTAGGGGTTCATCAATTTGTTTTGAGAGAGAAGAGGGGAATTTTCTTTAGGAAATCCTTTGCAAATGACCAAGTCTTCCTAAAATAAGACCCTCTCTTGGTCAAAAGACGGGAGGGACACTTTTCGCCCTCCCATGGGCCTTTTACAAAATATCTTCCGATTTTTCCCCATTTCTCGCGGAAAATCCCGCCTTGGCGTCGCGGCCCTGCAGCCGGAGCCGCGGCGCTGTAACTTCAGAAGGGTTCAGGTCTTACGGTGCCGCGCCTCGCATCGGCCATGGCCGCGACGCCGATCGAATATTTTTCCTACTCATCTGTCAGCTGATCTTGCAACATCCATAACTTCCTACTCTGATGTCCAATCGACGAGCGGTTTGTTGCGTTGGAAACTATGCTCGACGAACTTCATACTAGGATTTTGAAACCCCTATAAACTTCTAATGAACTAGGAGATATACCGCTCCAAATTTGACTGAAAATCTGCCTACAATATTTGCCAACTTATCTTTCCAAATTTCAAACCTTATTTCCTTTTGGACGTTCTTACCTTATCCTCTTGAATTTACGGGGTGTAACATTCTTCCCCCCTTAGAAATATTCGTCCCTGAATGTTCTTTCGGAGTCAATCTTATAAATAGCGACACAGTCTCCCTTTTACAACCCCTACATACCAATAATGCCATATGTGGCCACATAACAATACTTATACTAGAACGTCAACCTGAACTCCAAGTGTCGACGTCGGTTATCTGCATAAAGCTTTTATCGACTCTGAGCTTACTAATAATCTTTCCGGGATAAGCTTCGCCTTATTCACAGCCCGCTGAATAAAGCCCGGCTAAATATCTGAACCTCGCCTACGTTGAGCCAACCAATCGGCGAGTCTACACTTTCTTCATACAAGGCCTCATACAGGGCCATCTGGATACTGGAATGGTAGTTTTTGTTATACGCAAACCCAACAAGAGGCAAATAATTCTTCCAGCTAACTCTGAAATCAGTAACACCGGCCCACAACCTATCCTCAAGTGCTTGGATAGTACGATCTGCCTGTCCGTCGGTCTGAGGGTGAAATGCCACACTGAGACTCACCCGTGTCTCTAATACCTTCTGGAAAACCTCCAGAAGTCAGCCGTAACTGAGTTCATCTGTATGACATCATAAATGTAGGAACCCCGTGCAGTCTCAAAATCTCCCTTCTATAATCTAGCAAAATCCTCAGCCGAGTAAGTGATCCTAATCGGAAGAACACGGCTGGTTTCGTCAGCCTGTTTACTATGACCCCCAGGGAGTCACACTTACTCTGAGTACGATGCCACCCTTTAACAAGATCCACATTAATCACTCTCATATCTAAGTCGGGATCTAAATCGCCTGTAATAGCCCACTGGGCTTCTGGTGTTCAACCTTGACCTGCTACTAATTCGGACATTAAGCAACAACTCTGCTACGTCCCTCTTCAGGCCATCTTACCAATACATACATCTGAGGTCACGACATAACTTAGTCGACCCCGAACAATTAGAGTAATAAGCACTGCGTGCCTCCCCTAAAACCTGCTGACAAGTCATGCAGCATCGGGCACACCCAATCTATCCTCATCTCACAGCACCCTATCTGGTGCTACCCAAACGGGTCATTCTCTTCTTAGAGAGCCGTATCTCAGTTTCCGCACTAGAACCGGATCTTTATACTGTCGCTTATTTACCTCTTCAACGACGGAAGACTCGGCAACCTCTCGGATCTAAACTCCATTAACCTTGAAAATAAATAATCGAACCCCTTGGCTCGGTAGCTGATGAATCTTATGGACCACGTCCTGTCTATCTGGCTGTCCATCTGACAGACTACCCATAGATCCACGATTAAGAGCATCTGTAACCGTCTCGGCTTTCTCCGGGTGGTATAAGATATCAATAACACAATCCTTGAGTAAATCTAACCACCGTCTCTGTCGCAAACTAAGCTGCCTCTGTCCGAAGATATACCGGAGGCTCTTGTGGTCTGCACAAATATCCACATGAAGTCTATATAAGGAATGCCTTCAAATCTTCAAGGCACGATTAACTGTCGCCGACTCTAAATCGTGAGTAGCGTAATTTCTTTCATGCTTCCCTAACCGCTAGGAATCATAGGCTCTAACCTTATCGTGTTGCGTCAGCACACAACCTATCCCAACACCCAACGTGTTACAATAATAATCTAACCCTCTAGTCTCTCAGGAGGGGTTAGAACTATAGTCGTGGTCAACTTATCTTCCAATAACTGGAAGCCTTTCTCATATCTGCGAAATATTCGGGTATCCTTAATCTCAATTATGGTTCATGTTTTCCTTTCTCTGTTGCAACCAAACTTGGTCACAAACTTAGATTTGATTCCTTTGCTTGCCTCATGGCTAAGGCTTCCTGTCAATTACAATTTAGGAGGAGACTTCCTTGATCCCGCCAAGTAATAATCCTATTATTCTCTTCTAGCTCATAGAGCTTATAGTCAGGTGTTTAACCTCAACTCATGGCATTACATATCCTAATGGCTTGTCAAGATTTCTTATCGTTCGAGTGTCTACTCGTTTTTCCTTTACAAGTTATTTCAAGTTGTCCTGGGGTTCCTTCCGTATTTTCTTACTATTTTTCTCGTCGGTACAGATGCTACCACCTTTCCTCGAGGTGTTCTTACTGCCCATCATTTACTAATGGTCTTTACACTAGTCTGGGGTAATCATATCTCGTGCAACTTACATAACCATAGTTGTATTCTCTTTCATCATTCTGGTCATAACCCTTCCTTATGCTTATTATTAGCAAAAGTATTTCTATCTTTATTCGTAATCGTACAGTTTTATACATGCGTACTACCCGCATTTATATCCTTACAACCTTCCTCGACCATTTCCTAACGTCGTTCTCAATTACCCCAACACAATACTTTTCCCACGGTTATCTAAAACTGTAACCTATGGCATGACGATACCGAAGACCTTACCAGTCTCATATCATTCGTCTAACAACATGGGTACACATAACCCCGTAATACGTAAAACTGTGCTTTTACGTGGGGGAGAGAACTTATCTCCCTTACATAATCGTAATCATCAAGCGCCACCTTATAATCGTATAGATTTTCTAAACCTACCAACAATGTCTTCTGTTTTCCGCAGGCAACACTCGTACTTATCTTATTCTTGCTTGCGCGCTTTCCTGAAATTATCCGGAAGGTCGTGGCTCTGACCGCCACACCAAACCAACTCCAAGTACCTCCAAGGGCACTTAACATAAACTCCTTCAAATTCGAGTATTACTTACTTCTGCATTAATTTACCTCAAATGAACAAGTCACACAGACTTATTAAAATCAACTATGTCAAAGAAGGAAGGATAATTCACTGGTTACAACCACTTCCCTTCCTTTCCACTCGATAACCGGTTTACTGGAAAACTGGTACCGAACCAATCTCTCTTTGTAGTCAACGTTGACATAACAAGAGGCCAACTAACCCGTACTCATAATGACCTCAAGGTCTGTCATGTCAGCTCTACTAGGTTCATAGGTCCGACGATCAGTAGGCCACCGGAAATTATTACATACCCGTTCAGCTACCACTCATCACTCACGGGTGTAGTTACCTCTAAAGGTTCTCATGGATTCAGACTCTATCTTTTACACTTGGTTGCTCACTTTCTTACCGGTCGTACTCTTTTCCATACTTCCAAACTTATTCTAGCTTACGTACATAACTTCCATACTAATTATGTCCTCCATTCTTTGGAGTTACTAAATTAAACAATATAAGGCCATTTCCGGCTCTCATAACCTGGTTCCGGTGGAATGCTTCCACGAACCCGTAAAACGATTAACTAGACTTGGGTCTTGCACCCTCGTGACCCTGTCACGTAGTGGGACTACTATCAACTGATCCCATTCCATTTCAGGCTATGGGGCG
Organism: Przewalskia tangutica; assembly: GCA_029844215.1. NCBI lineage: Eukaryota > Viridiplantae > Streptophyta > Magnoliopsida > Solanales > Solanaceae > Przewalskia > Przewalskia tangutica. Next base: position 24,327,684 of record CM056720.1, on the reverse strand, counting down.
ACCCTTAATAGGCCCTCAACCCGACTCGGCGTCGTACTTAACTCTTATCCTTGGTCTGACTTAACTTTTTACTACCCGAGAAGGCCTTATGTACCTAAGGTCTCGGCGGTTATCAACATTCTTAGGCTCGCAATTTCCATAGTCCAAGCCTACCTTATCAGTCCCCCGTAAATGGGTACAAAAACTTCTCGTAATACCCTAATCGTGTTGTCTTGATCACAACAACCATACTTACACCATACGGATCTCATCCGTACCATTCTCTTAATCATACCACGTAGCTTAATCTATTAACATAGTCTTCCATTAAGTCCCTTAATTAAACTTCTTAAGGGTCCATTACCTACTAAGACAACTCATCATCTCCTAATTATCTCAAATTAGTACGTAAAACCTTGATGAGAGTTCATTAAACTGTTTCATACCTTTCCGGTATTTATTTAGTCCTTACCAATTCCTGGTAATCTAAAATCATTCTAGGCAACACGTATGTGACCCTCATACATAAATATGTATAGTTGTATGTCATAATACCAACTACACTACAATTATTACCAACCTGGATACGAAATCCCCATAATCCTTCCTGGGTCACTGCTGCCTTTCTCGTAGCTGCAATCAACATAACTTGTTAGGGAGAGGCGACCCTAACCACACAGCTCTATCGCACGATCTCAGAGTGAGAAGAATGGAAACCAATCCTAAATGTCCTGCAGCCTCCTGATTATAGATGTGGTGCACAACACACCGATAATCAAGACTCTACTAGACACGGTCTGTAGACACTTTCCGAGGACTAACTGCTCTGGTACCACTTTTGTCACGACCCGACCCCGGGCCCGCGACTAGCGCCCTACCTGGGAACCCCTTTCAGGTATACATCAGAGAATAGCAGTGGAACATACACAACACAAATAAATACTTAGACAATGAACAACAACAGGCTAGCCGATGAGGCCACCTTTCGTACAATTTACATAATCCAAAAACAGAACAATACCTTTTTTTTCTTTACAACCCAATCCACAAGATATGACTACAGGCCTCTAAGGATAACAATTGTGGCGGGACAGGGCCCCGCCATACCCCTGAATGTACAACAACCGACAATACCAGGGATCTAAACCAAGGATAAGCCTCCGAAATAATGGAGCTTCACAACAGCTGAACATTGATCCTAAGAGTGAGGATCAGCAACCTGTATACTCTACCTGCGGCATGAACGCAGCCCCCCGAAGGAGGTCAGTACAAAATGTACCAAATATGTGAAACTGAAAGTACTGTAGTGAAATCATAAGTCTAAAATGAAGCTGGAGACATGTATGATAACTCAAATAACAGTACACTGTGTCTTACTAACAATGAGAGTAAACAAGAGTATACTTTACTGCATAAAAATAGGAGGCTCATGATCAAAGTAGGGTCACCCGCCTGAAGTATCATTAAGCAATCCTACTCCTGTGACTATTTCACCCGCAAGGGCCGTATGGACCCGCATGAGGTAACTTCCGCGCATAGACTGTATCCGCCCGCATAGGTCGTATGGATCCGCATGAGGTATTCCTCGCATAGGACTATTTCACCCGCTTAGGCCCGGTGCGCCCGCAATGAGTACAAACGCCGCACTCGCATCATGGGTAGCAAATCCATGGAATTAGTAGTAACCCGGGGCTTTACCCCGTAAGAATAAAATAAACTAGCACAACCGGCTATCATACATTGTCACGCCCCGAACCCCGGGCCCGTGACTGGTGCCCTACCTGGGCACCCTTCTACCTAACAGACACAAGTAAACTACGGAATTTAAATAACACATTTTTTTTAAACTAACGTACGAGCAAGGGCAAAGCCGACAAGGCTGCCATATAATATACATAAACAAAAGACACTACACCGTACATGAGTCCAATCCCATATATAAATACAGACCTCTAAGAGTTATACTGAACTTTGATGGGACAAGGCCCCGCCGTACCCATAACTGTACAAAAGCATGTACTGAAAGAACTTATACCAAAAAGATAAACTCCCGAACAAAAGGAGCAATCCAAAACTCGAAAGGCGGTCCTACACTGCAGATCACCAAACAACGTACTAAACTGCGGCGTGAACGCAGCTCGGGCGAGGTCGACGAAGAATGTACCAAGTATGTGAAGCGATGAAAGCATCAGAATGAAATCATAACGATCTAAACAAAACAGAGACATGTATGATATCCAACCTACGATACAATACATAAGCAAATATATCAAGTCGTGGACGCGTGCCTCAAAGTCACTACTCAAATATAACTATGGGTCTCACGCCCATAATATCAACCATGCCCGTGGAATTCTTTCTCACTGCCGGCAGTCCATGATATAACAATATCCCTTATGGTCGCATGCCCCGGAATCCAACATCGTATAAGCATGACCATGGGGTAATACAAATAAATTCCGAATCTAACCCGCCTCGTCACACGCCTAATCCCGCATCGTATAAGCATGTCGAGAGTATCCTCGTGATCGCATGCCTAATCCCACATCGTATAAGCATGACCATGGGTAATACAAACAACCAGGAATCTAACCCGCCTCGTCACATACCCGAATCCTACATCGTATAAGCGTGTCCGAGAGTATCCTCGTGGTCGCATGCCCCGAAATCCCACATCGTATAAGCATGACCATGAGGTAATACAAACAAATCCGGGGATCTAACCCGCCTCCTGGTCACATGCCCCAGAATCCCACATCGTATAAGCATGTCCAAGAGTATCCTCGTGGTCGCTTGCCCCGTAATCCCACATCGTATAAGCATGACCATGGGTAATACAAACAAATCCGGGAATCTAACCCGCTCCTGGTCACATGCCCCGGAATCCCACATCGTATAAGCATGTCGAGGTATCCTCGTGGTCGCATGCCCCAAATCCCACATCGAGCAAGCATGACCATGGGTAATACAAACAACCGAATCTAACCCGCCTCGGTCACACGCCCAAATCCCACATCGTATAAGCATGTCCAAGAGTATCCTCGTGGTCGCGTGCCCTAATCCCACATCGTATAAGCATGACCATGGGTAATACAAACAAATCCGAATCTAACTCGCTCGCAGTCACACGCCTAATCCCACATCGTATAAGCGTGTCCAAGGAGTATCCTCGTGGTCGCGTGCCGGAATCCCACATCGTATAAGCATGACCATGGGTAACACAAATAATGGAAGAATACCGTGGAATCCCACTCACCGCTGTGACGTCCAAGTAAACTTACAACAAGGCACCCTCCAACCGAGAGTCGCGAACGTAATAAAACATAATACTTGTACTCAAATGCTATCACCAGCACACATTGGCAATTCTCAATTAAACAAGCCAAAGTACTTATCAAGGCACACATAGAATAATTCTCAATTAAACAAGCCAAAGTACTTATCAAGGCATACATAGAATAATTGTCAATTAAACAAGCCAAAGTACTACGTACGTACATTCTTTTCAAAAGACTCATTTTTATGTAAAACCCCAAGATACTAACACTTGTAGTATCAAGGTGTGTCTATTTTTCAAAGTAAGTTACTACACTTTTAGAAAACTCATTTCAAAGCTTGAAATCAAGTAACTTCAAATTTTCACAATCTAGGCAACTTATGCCTAATAATAAAAAATAGACAACTTTCTTAACCTTCCATAAAGCCGTTATAACCAACTTCCCATAAAGCCGTTATAACCCTTTATGGTTTTAGACATATTCATTCTTTTTTATAACCAAGAGACTTATACTTAAAACCAAGTATCACATACTTACAAATCAAGTTCTTAACTTTCCAAAATACTTCAAGTCTCTTAATATTTAGAAAACAAGTTTCTTCTCTTAAATCATGTCATTTCTCCTCTCTTAAAACAATTAAGTAAATCACTCCTTTGACTCCCCTAAAGTCATTATAACGATCCTTAGGTTTTGGAACTAAGGCACTAGCCAAAAGATTTGGAAACCACTTCCTTTTCAAGACTCTATGTACTTTAAGTAAAATACTTTCACTTTTAAGAATCCAACTTCACTAAGGCAATGGATTATACAACTTACAATTTAAACATCAAAGTACAATCAAGGAATGGATCATTTAAGGAGTAGGACATACTTTCTTTATCTTAAGGAATCATGCTAGAAGAGGAGATAGTTCACATACCTTTTCGGCTAAATCCACAAGCTAAGCCGAATACGCCGCACGTAGAAGTGTCAACCTATAATGGTCACAACATGACTATCAACTTCTAGTCTCTAACGTAGAATAATACTTATCAAACTTCATAATATATACCTCATGCTTGCTAATATCCATAGCTACAACAATAAGTAAATCTTAAGTACTAAAACGACAAGATTATACCTTTATAAGCCCTTAAAAATTCCAAGATTCAAAGTCGCGCCTTAGCAATTCTTAGCTCCTTTCCTTATGTTCCAATCCGCTCCAAGCATTCCTTAGAAGCCTATGAAGAACCCATCTTCAAGTTCCAACTTCAAAGTTGAAGAACTCCTTAAGTTTCCGCCTTGCGACTAACGTGAAAACGTCGTTTTTCCGAAATCTTTCTATTAAGATAACCTTATAATACTCTTAGGAACCTTGGGTTTAAGTCTTGTGAATTATGGATCACAAACTAAAATTTTTTGTGTGGATAAAGTGTCAAAGCCGAGAGCACTAGTAGTGTGCAAGAACATGTGAAATTTTTCTAAGTGTTAAAGAGCTAGTCTTGCTACTAGTTGGGTATATAAAACACAATGGAGGGTCAAGATTGCAACACTTGAGTGGCTAGGATGAAAGACACTTGGATAATAGCCAAGTGGACAAGTTGACTTGGTCAACAAACTCAAGCATGAAGACTTCATCCACAATGGTCAAAAGACCATCCAACCCTTACTAATTTTCGTCCAACCCATATGTGGGAGTGCCACGTGTCGCCCTCTCATTCGTCCATAAAATTCAGTAACCCTCGTGGGCCCCACAAAAATGTAAAATTCCTCGGGTGGGCCCCACGTGACCAAATCCGTAAAAATAAATTTCCATAATGTTAATAAGTTCCATACTTTTCAAATAATGCATTTTGAGAATCCAATTCTCAACAACGAACATTTTTCCCTTCCGACGTTCGAAAGATTTTCCGTCGGAAAAACAATTCTTCCTTTCGTACCAATTTCCAAGTCTTGATTCCTTACTACATTCTCTTATACATGTCCTGGACTTACGGGGTGTAACATACATAACATAAGCACTACCGGCTTATCATACATAACATAAGCACTACCGGCTTATCATACATAACATAAGCAAGTTAAGAAATCCCCCTAACTTCTTATTAGCCTTATTCATATACACTCTCATTTTAGTTTACTTAAGACACTAACATGTCATTATAAAAATCCGGGAATTTAACCCAAAGTACTACGTACTTCTACTATTTTTAAAAATGACTCTTTTTCATATAAAACTTCCAAGATACTAATAACCGTAGTATCAAGTCATAACTACTTTTCAAGACAAGTCACAATACCTTTTAGAAATACATTTATAGGCTTCTAAATCAAGTGACTTCTTTCTTTTAAAACCTTAAGCAATTGATGCCTTAAAATCAATTTTGCCTTTCATTATTCCAAGTCATTTATCATACTTACATTACTTAGAGTAAACCACTCTTTATTACTTTCCATAAAGCTATTATAACCAACTTTCCATAAAGCCGTTATACTAGCTTTATACATAAATACATTCTTCTTTATAACCAAGAGACTTAAACTTTCCAAACAAAACAAGTATCATATACTTTTAAAGTACTTTAAGTCTCTTGACTTTTAGAAACTAAGATATCCTTATTATTTTTAAACAAGTGAGTTAATTCCCTAACTCAACCAACTTGGACATTCTTAAAATAAGCCAAGGATATCAAATGGACTAGATTGTCAAAATCTCGTACGTCTACCGTACTATACATTTACAACTACTCATGCTCAAGAGATAAGAAAGTTCCACATACCTCTTCGGTTCAATCCACGTGCTAAGTCCAATATGCCGTATGTCGTATGTCAACCTAAAATGACCACAATACATCTATTAACTTCTAACTTCTAACTTCAAACGTAGAATATCCCAAGTGTAAAGTCACTTAATTCTACGGAAAATTGGACAGCACTTCCTTTGTTTCTACATACTTTTCCACCTTTTTCAAGGCCCGAAATCAATAACCAAACGTCACATTTAAGGCTCAATAATTTAGCTAACCAAAGGGGATTACACGTCTTAACAGGACGTGTAAAATTCTGCCCCACGATTCATATATAATAGTCCATTATTATCAAGGCCAATCTCGGCTACAATAATGACAACATATAGTCCTTTCCATTCCTTATAAACCAAGTTGTTATTCCAACATGTTATACAGGTTATAACAAATTATATACCCTTCTATTTATAACATGTAACGATTTTAGCTAACAACCGAATTGATTACAACATGAGTGACTAACATGCCCATTTTCGGTTTTCAACAAGTCGACATGATCCAAATCCTTTCAAACTTTAATATATAAACCACATGCTCATTTCTTAACTACTATAACATGTAATCTTCAATTACATAAGAAGGTGAAGATTTTACCTCAATAAGCCTTCTTTCCAAAATCTTCTTCACGTTAAAATCACCCACACGAACCCTCTACAAGCTTACCAACATATTTCCTTCTTGTTGCCTTTCCAAAAATCTCATCACACTAGGGGTTCATCAATTTGTTTTGAGAGAGAAGAGGGGAATTTTCTTTAGGAAATCCTTTGCAAATGACCAAGTCTTCCTAAAATAAGACCCTCTCTTGGTCAAAAGATGGGAGGGACACTTGTCGCCCTCCCATGGGCCTTTTACAAAATATCTTATCATTTTTCCCCATTTCTCGCGGAAAATCCCGCCTTGGCACCGCGCCAGCAGCGCCGCGACGCTTAACCGAAGGGTTCGGTCTTACGGCGCGCGTCCTGCGGCCCGTGACTGCGCGCTCTGACGCTGGCGGAATATTTTCCTACTCTTACGCGGTGATCTTGCAACGTCAATAACTTCCTACTCCGATGTCCAATCGACGAGCGGTTTGTTGCGTTGGAAACTATGCTCGAAGAACTTCATACTAAGCTTTTGAAACCCCTATAAACTCATAATGAACTAGGAGATATACCGCTCCAAAGTTGACTGAAAATCTCCCTACAACATTTGCCAACTTATCTTTCCAAATTTCAAACCTTATTTCCTTTTGGACGTTCTTACCTTATCCTCTTGAATTTACGGGGTGTAACACAGAGTTTGTTGCTCAGTGTCCGAATTGTCAGCAGGTCACCGTTGAGCACCAAAAGGCCGGTGGGCTATTGCAGGCGATTGATATTCCGACATGGAAGTGGGAGGTGATCAACATGGATTTTGTTACAGGGTTACCTAGTACTCAGAGGAAGTGTGATTCCATTTGGGTTATTGTAGACAGGCTGACGAAATCATCCCACTTTCTTCCAGTCAAGACAACGTATTCGGCTGAGTATTATGCTAGACTGTATATCAGGGAGATTGTGAGACTGCACGGAGTTCCTATATCTATTATATCAGTCAGAGGAGCCCAGTTTATGACTAACTTCTGGAGGTCTTTCCAGAAGGGGTTAGGGACATAGGTGAGTCTCAGTACCGCGTTTCATCCTCAGACCGACGGGCAGGCAGAGCGTACTATCCAGACTCTTGAGGATATGTTGCGGGCCTGTGTTATTGATTTCAGGGGTAGATGGGAGGATCATTTGCCTCTGGTTGAGTTTGCATATAACAACAGCTACCACTCTAGTATTCAGATGACGCCATATGAGGCTTTGTATGGGCGGAAGTGTAGGTCGCCGATTGGTTGGTTCGACGTGGGCGCGGTTCAGTTAGTTGGCTCAGACTTGATTCAGCAGGTTGTGGATAAGGTGAAGCTTATCCAGGAGAGACTGTTAGCAGCTCAGAGTCGGCAGAAGTCTTATGCAGATAATCGACGTCGACACTTGGAGTTTCAGATTGACGATTGGGTCTTCTTGAAGGTATCACCCATGAAGGGTGTGATGAGGTTCGGAAAGAAGGGTAAACTTAGTCCAAGGTACATGTTATACCCCGTATTTTCCAGAGTATGTATGTGAGGACGTGCGTACAATTTTGTAAGCCCGAATTATTGTTAAGGACGAAATTGTGCACATCTACGAAAAAGATTTGTTTTTCCGACGGAAAATTTTCCGAACCTTGTAAAGGAATTTTACGTTTTCAAGAATATATTTATTTTGGATTTTTCCGAGAGATGAAATATTTTGGACCAACGAGAGGGCGACATGTGTCACCCTCAAGTGGACGGTTTGGTGGACATTTTGTGTGGCACGTTTTTTGTGTGAAAAAGGCCAAACACCTTTGGTCAAAAGTCTTGCAAAGTAGATAGATAAGGTAGCACTTGTCCAAATCTTCACCCTCCACTTGCTTTGATCTTGGCCATTTATTGGCCTATAAATACCCCTTGTGTGCAAGACTTATTCTTCATCCCTTAAACATTTTCCAAGTCTCAAAATCCCTCTCCCCCTTTAGAAAGGCTCTCGGCCGAAACCCTCCCTCCCCCTTCCTAGTTGTTCTCGTTGAAATACCCCCCCCCCCTGGTAGAAAAATATTCTCCAAGTATTGTTACTATTCCAAAATACCTTGGCCCAAATACCTTGTAGTATTCCAAAGTTACCTCTATACTAAAAAAGCCCGGAAATACTACTTTATATCCTTTAGTCACAAAACGAATCCCTAGGAAAATCTTCATAGTTGGTTGAAGTATTAAGTAGAAGTTGTTTAGAACTTCTAAGGGTTTCTTGGAGCGAATTGGAGCGTGCAGAATAGGAGCTAAACCTTGCTCAGGATCGACTTTAATCTTGGATAATTTTGGGCTTATCGAGGTAAATATCTTTGTCCTTCTATTGTAATTGGAAATTACATATAGTAGTTTAGAATTGAGTATAAGATATAGAAGGATGGTATAAAAGAAGAGAATTGAACTGTACTTACATTGGGTTGTATTCTGATGAGACTTGTGTAGCTTTACGGGTAGGGAAGTCTTTGCCCAAATTTCGTAGAAATAAGACATACCTTAGAATATTCTACAGAGTAGTCTAGACGTTGATAGACGTATTTAACTATTATAGGTTGATACTCTGCGCGCGACATATTCAACTTGGCAGGTGGATTTCGCCGAGGAGGTATGTGATTCTTCCTATCCTCTTGAGCATGATATTTTAAAAGAATATATATAGTACGGTAGACGTACGTGTGTTAACTAAACGTGGTTTTACTTCGATGTCTTTTGACTTGAGTTTTAAATAATAAGAATCTTGAAGTATTTCAAAAAATTAAGAATCGTTTTTGAAAGAAGAGTAGTACTTGGTTTTAAAAGCTTAAGAGTTATACTAGCTTTATGGGAAGTTAGGTATAACGGCTTAAGAGAAATAAAAGGAACGGTTTACTTAATTGTTTATGAAAGCCTTGTATTGATTTCGGAAATGAGAATAAGTATCGAACAAACCATCGCACTGGCTAATAAAGGAAAATGTATTGACTAATTAAGTATTATTAAAACCAGTAGAAACCTCTATCTGCATAGAAGCTAAGATAAGACAAAATTGTATTACATTTCCTAGATCATGGCTGCTTTAATAAGATCATTAATAAACAAGTTTTGATTTTCTTAAAATTTCAAAGTAAGGACTTGTTTTATAAAAGACAAAGACTTTAAAATTTGAAGTGTTTTCGTTTAAAAAAGAAGGCATGCTTTTGTCTTAAGTTGGTTAAAAAGAAGGTACGTAAATTGTTTTTGTTTACTTAAAAAGATAATCAATCTATACTACAGGTATCGTGTGACTCTTGTGAAAGAAACGGATCTTTTTAAAGAGTTAATGTATGAAGTACTTTGGGGATAAAACCCCAAACTTGTTGACATAAAATAGAAAGTACCTTGTGTGAATAACTTGACTATGTTGGCTTGTGATAGCCTTGTAATACTTTCTTGTTGGTTTGATAAGTAAACATGTTAGGATGCTATGTGTGTTAGTGTCTTGTGATGTTTGTGTAAAGGGGTTTCCCTTGATTGTGCTTATGTTGTTTAACGATAAGCCGTTATGATAGTATTGTACCACTCGCCTCTTGACATGATATCACAGGGGTTAGCGCCCCGTCACGAGGATACCTGCGTGCGGGTCCGGGGACCTATGCGGATCTAGAGTTCGGGTTAGTGTGCGGGAATACCTCATGCGGTCTATGTGGCCATGCAGACTCACGAGTCGGGGCGATGCGGGAGTAGCTACCCTCGATGCGAGGAATACCTCATGCGGGCCTAGGTGGCCTATGCGGAGTGCGGTGAGTTCGATTTGTGGCACATTGATGCGAGGCGAGTGGCGGCCGATCATGTGGCGCGATCTAGAAAGACCTCGTGATACTGATTTTATAGCATTGTTGGTGCGTGGGTTTTAGTAGTCGGCTATGCCTTCGTACTTACCGTCTGATTTTATTATGACACAGGTGGACCTGGTGTTCATGTGTATTCCTTGGTGCTTTTATATCATGGACTGCCGGCAGTGAGGAAGGAATTCCATGGGCATGATTGATATTGTGGGCATGAGACCCATGGTTATATTTGAGTGATGACTTTAAGGGCGTGAGTCCCTGACTTGACATGACTGCTTACATATTGTGTATCGTAAATTGGTTATCATATATGTCTTTTGTTTTATATAGACTATTATGATTTCATTTACAGTATTTTCAGTTTCACATACTTGGTACCTGTTGTACTGACCTCCTTCGGGGGGCTGCGTTCATGCCGCAGGTAGAGGTACACCAGTTGTTGATCCTCGCTCATATGGTCACAATTCAGCGTTTTGGGAAGCTCCGTGTCTCCGGAGGCTTATCTTTGGTATAGTCCCCTGTCGTTGTAGGTACTTACATTCAGGGGTATGGCGGGGCCCTGTCCCGCCATTGTTGTTATAACATTCTTAAGTGCAGTAATCTTGTTGTGGCAGGGTTTGTAAAAGGGATGTAACTGTTCAAGCTTTTATATATATATGCCGACAGGCAGCTTTTCTCAGATAAACTGTTTCTCACTTCATATTGTTTCATGTCTTGTTTTATATTCCGCTGGTTACTCTGATGTAGGTCTACTTGGGTGCCCGGGTAAGGCACGATCACGGGCGAGTTGGTCGTGACAAAAGTGGTATCGAGCGATTAATCCTCGGAAAGTGTCTACAGACCGTATCTAGTAGAGTCTTGATTATCGGTGTGTTGTGCACCACACCAATAATCAGGAGGCTATAGGATATTTAGGATTGGTTTCCATTCTTCTCACTCTGAGATCGTGCCTTAGAGTTGTGTTATAAGTTGGACCCCTCTAACGTATTTCTTTCCCTTACGATTATGCATCCACGCAAGCAACCCGGGCTAGAAGAGGCAAAGCGTAGGAGGCTGCAGTAAACCAGAAGGGTTACGAGGCACAGCCCAATCATCACACGAGGTGGTGCTTCATTCGGGGAGTTACGCGGCGTCGCGGCCCAGCAGTCTATGGCGGCGATTCCTCTGCGGCGTGATATTTGAACCTTGATTCCACGACGATGCGAAAGTATGGATTTCAAAGAGGCGACCTGTTACTAGCTAGGATTTAGCAACGAGAGTATATTATGTACCGATTTATCACGGGTCTTGATGATTATCTAAGAGGTTGTGCAAGAGTAGCTCTTGATCGAGGCATGAGCATGGCTGCGTGCGGGCTTATGCGCGTGGCCGAAAGCGTGGGATCGACGGGTTAACGAGATCGCGAAGAAGGCGGTCGGCGGTCCTTTGGTAACTTTCGGCGAATCGCCTCGGCGTGGATGAATCGCACCTCCGCCCGGTGCAGTGGTCCTCCACAGGGTTCAGGACGTTCGGGGTATGCATGAGTTGGTCAGAGCTCCAGGGCTTCTGGTTCATAGATACACGTAGGTTCGGCGGCCGGATTGATTTTCCTCGGTGTTCACAGGTGTGGCGTCATCCCGGGGAATGTCGTCTTTTTGTTGGTGCTTGTTTTACCTGCGGTCGTCAGGGCCATGTGATGAGAGAATGTTCAAGTATGAGGGATGCAAGTAGGAGGACTCAGCCAACGGATCGATTGCGGTTGATGGTTCGGAGAGGAAGGGATGTTAGCGAGGAGGCCGCTTTCGGTGTGGCGTTGTGGTAGGTGTCATTGTGGGAGTGTCGTGCTTCGACGACTTGTTATGCTTGCGGCCAGCGGGCCATTCTGCGAGAAATTATCCGAGCAGTGGCGCGGATGTAGAGACTCGACGCCGGGATCGGTGGCTAGTTCATCACGCCCACTGTATCGCCCAACAGGCGGATTGATTAGAATGAAAAAGGGAGTGAAGCGGTGAATCTGGTATATCCTTAACCTCTAGAGATTAGTATGTGTGATAAGATGAGTATATCTTAAGTGTTATGTTGGATAGCATTGTGTTAATTGTGATTAGAAATCATGGTTAGTTAAAAGGGTAAGATTGGGGATAGGGGAAATTGTGAGCTTTAGAATATTATACGTGGAGACCTTAGAGGCGAGGCCATCTCGAGTAAAAGATTTATTTTTATGTTTGACCCTTATCGGAGTGCATAGTATACGTGAGATATATTTGTGTGATAAGTCCCTGAGTAGTGTGAAATGAAAGAGGGTAGTTGAGCTAAGAAGACCACTAGGTTTTCGTGACTCGATGGTGAGATTGTTCCAGATCGAGAAACAAGAGCTTGGCGCGATAAATGGGTCGGGTTGAGGCGGTGCGAGTCAACCCGCGGCCGGTTTGAAGTAAGGAAAAATTGTGGTGGTCCGCTTTGTGATAGGGTCACGAGGTGTTAGGCCCAAGTTTAGTTAACCATCGTGCGAGTTCGTGGATGCATTCGACCCGATGGTCGGGCGATGAGTCGACCCATCTTGTCTTTCGATCGGGACTTTTACTCGGCAGTGGTTATGCGAGATGTTATATATCGGAAGGTTGTAAGGCTGCAGGGTGCCTACTTTCACCTTATGACGGTGGAGCCAGTTACGGCTATTTCTTTTGGAAGTTTTACGGCGGGGTTAGGAACTCGGTGAGTCTCGATGTGCATTCACCCTCGGGCCGGTGTTTTGATTTCAGGGGTTGCAGCGAGGATTATGTGCCTCTTGTTGAGTGAGTATCATTATAGCTACCATTTCAGTATTCGGATGTCGCCTTATGAAGCCTTGTATGGGCGGTAGTGTAGGTTGTCGGTCGATTGGTTCGATGTTGGCAAGGTTCAGATAGTTGGTTCATACTTGATTCAGCAGGATGTGGATAGGGTGAAGCTTATCCAGGAGAGGTTATTGACAGCTCAGAGTCAACAGGAGTCGTGCGGATAATCTGCGTCGATACTTGGAGTTCAGGTTGACGGTCGGTCTTCTTGAAGGTACCACCGGAAGGTGTGGCGAGATTTGGAAGCGAGAAACTTAGCAGGTACTTTGGCGTTTGGATCATTTGGAGAATAGGCCAGGTTGCCTATAAGTTAGCTTTGTCGTCCGACGTAGGAGGTAGTACGTCCGGTCTTTCATGTTGCTATGTTCGGAAAAGTATCGGAGATCCATCCAGAGTGTTCCCGGTTAATGATGACCAAGTTGGAAATAGTAACCCCGAGATTTTGGAAACTGAAGCAATAACAGAAAGGTGGTAAGTTTATTTAGGAAGGGTTCGAGTGTACGAAGAGGGTACGACGAGTAAGAGAATAGAAGTGATCATTACTTTTTTTAAAGTAAAGGTGTGAAGGGAATATCTTTTAGACCTTGGGTGGGAGCTTTTATGATGCTAGAGGTGATTCCTTGTGGACTTGGATTTAAGTATTTGCGCGTGTTGTATTGTGGCCATGTGTGGCATTTGCAAACTGTTTAAGTTATGAGGAACTTTATCGTTATCTGTCTTGGGAAGGAACATTCGGGACGAATGTTTCTAAGGAGGGGAGAATGTTATACCCCGTATTTTCCAGAATATGTATGTGAGGACGTGCGTACAATTTTGTAAGCCCGAATTATTGTTAAGGACGAAATTGTGCACATCCACGAAAAAGATTTGTTTTTCCGACGGAAAATTTTCCGAACCTTGTAAAGGAATTTTACGTTTTCAAGAATATATTTATTTTGGATTTTTCTGAGAGATGAAATATTTTGGACCAACGAGAGGGCGACATGTGTCACCCTCAAGTGGACGGTTTGGTGGACATTTTGTGTGGCACGTTTTTTGTGTGAAAAAGGCCAAACACCTTTGGTCAAAAGTCTTGCAAAGTAGATAGATAAGGTAGCACTTGTCCAAATCTTCACCCTCCACTTGCTTTGATCTTGGCCATTGATTGGCCTATAAATACCCCTTGTGTGCAAGACTTATTCTTCATCCCTTAAACATTTTCCAAGTCTCAAAATCCCTCTCCCCCTTTAGAAAGGCTCTCGGCCGAAACCCTCTCTCCCCCTTCCTAGTTGTTCTCGTTGAAATACCCCCCCCCCCCTTGGTAGAAAAATATTCTCCAAGTATTGTTACTATTCCAAAATACCTTGGCCCAAATACCTTGTAGTATTCCAAAGTTACCTCTATACTAAAAAAGCCCGGAGCATGCGTGAACTTTGAACGTTCGGCCCACGTCGCGTATTGGACGTTTTCTATTTCAAGAATGATATGATATGGTTCTTGATTTTAGAAATAGTAAGGGCAGGGTGAAACGTGTTCTTAGTCATAACAACAACACAAGACGTGATGTAGGGATTTGAAAGAAGATTTGAAAGAAAATTTGAAAGAGAGAAGGGAACAAAGTGCACGAAAACCGAGAGGAGGTACTCGGAAATCGAGGCACGAGAAGAGAGTTTGGGGGAGGAAATATTTGACCTAGACTACTGATACCATGAAAGAAATAATTCATTGATTATTTTTATTAATGAAAGAGTATATATACAATTTATATTATGGAAAATCATATATCTATTCTACTTCCAAAACCCTATTCTAGTTGTACAAGAATCCTATAATTATGATAAGTATACAATCCTAATTTAATACAATAATTTACACTAAATAAGTCTTCCAAAACCATGATATACATTGGTTTGTATACCGTGTATATCACTGTTTCATACTTGGTAAATTACCTTATGAAACCGTGATATACATGGTATACAAACCCATGTATATCACGGGTATAACTAACATCGTCAAATTTGAATCAATCAAGAATGTTCAAAATTAGCAATTTCCATGACGAGCATACATGTTCATTGAGAAATAAGATTTATTCACAATGTCAAGCAATTTATGTTGGAAATTTATTAATGTGGAATTAAGTTTATCCCATTATTTATGACTCAAACAATGGGGGACCCGCATGTCGGAAACGTAGTTTCCACACACGTGAACGCGTTGTACCAAGGATCGTAAATTTCTTTAGTGAAAGAGATATTGATACGTAAGTAAATGTTTGAGACATAGAATGATGTACAGTTGTTAGAAAAATGACAAGTGTTCCACGTTCGTAAATAAAGGAAGAAGTGTGCGAAGTGTAAGATGAAATGCGTCGGAAAGGGCTGCGGAGCCGCGGCGTAAACCCATTGGAGCCGCGGGGTCGGAGGGCCGCGGAGCTAATTAGTCAGTTGCTTACTGGAGCCGCGGCGCCACGACACTAATTATGAAGCGTTGTGGCGCTTCCGAGGCAGTGACCGTGCGACGGAAGTCCAAACGTTTGGCTGATTGTGGAAATGTTTTAGGGCATTAAGATGTCAGTTTTTCTTCCATAAATCAACCATTATTTAGCTTTATTACTTGGTGGATTAAGTGGCCATTACATGGCATTTAAATGGCCACTACATTGGCACTTGAAAGGGCCCCTCATACACTACTATAAATTGAGGCCTTTAACTCAATTGGAAATATACTTGAAATAGTTGCAACACTCATAAATTTTTGAACTTCTTCCATTCAAGAATACTTCAAACACTCATAGTTCTTGTCTAGAAACAATTTAGTTTCATTTGCTCATTTGTTAGTTGTTATTTTATCTTGGAAGACTATTGCCCATTAACGTAAAAGGATATATACGGGGCAATCTTATTTTAAGGACAGAGTGCTAACACTCGACTCAGCACAGTTGTAATACTCCAAGATTTAGTGTCTCTTGATTTCAGGTTATCAAGGTTCAAGAAGCTTTCTGCAATTGGAACAAAGATTCAAGAACTCACAAGCTTGTTGTGGCCACAATGCTTGTTTGTTACAAGTTTGTTGCTATTGTAACCTTTTGTGTTTATCCTTTTGAAGCACTTGTAATAGTTATTTACTATTCACATACATGTTTATATCCAACAATCTTAAGACAAGATCGTATTAGTGTTCGAAATATGTCGACCAAATCTGGTTATAGTTGTGGTTTCTGATTGAAGACATTTTCATTGTCAGTCTGTTGACAGTAACTCTATTTGTGTCAACAAACATGACTATGGTTCTTATGCCGAGGTTCAGAGCGCCTATGCTGGTCATGTTGCTGATGGTCAAAGTGCTGATGGTTTCACCACTCCCAAGAGTGGTAGAAGCAAGTGTACATGAGAGGTTGAAGATGTCAACTGGGACAAGAGGAGAACACTAAAGATGTGATTCTATCTTGTAGAAGAGGGTTTATATTTGTCTGAGACAAAGGATCTGATTGTGGTAAGGAGGAAATTGACACGCAGTCCAACAAAGTGACTGACGTGGGCCAGAATCTGAAATTGGGCTAAGTTAAATTTCTTCTTTGTCAATAGTGAGATTAAAAGGGCTTAAAGTAAGGCTAGGAATATGAAAAATATTTTCCAAAAAAAATTATATTTCTTACGCTTTAAAGTCAGATGTTTAATCTCACATTCCTTCCCGTTTAAAGATTGGACTATTGTAAATAAGACTTAAAAGAACCGTACTTTTGAGTGTAATTATTAAAAGTGTGTAAAGTATGTTTGCACATACGAAGGAGAGAGATCCACTGATTGTGCAAAAACTGTTACCACTCCTAAGTAAGCGCCAGGGATTCCCTGGGCACCAATCACAAGGAAAAGGACTAAAGATAAATCTGTAACCGACAGAAGATCCTTCATTTGACAGGATAGTATTGGACACTCAGTCGTACAAAGCCTACAGGCAATTGGAGTGGGCTAGAGTTTTGAGATCTTAAATGATCTAAAGGCCAAAAGAAAGGCAAAACAGAAATTGGACACTCAATCTGCCAAAGCAACTGGAGTGGGCCAGAGTATCCAGATCACATATGGTCCGATTACGCCCTAATCATGGGCAAGAGGTTGTCCTCGAAGGGACTTCATGGAATGGGATCACTCTAAAAGGAAGTGATACATGTCCCAAACTTGCTTTCAGGGTTGTTGTTGGTCAAGATGGTTTGAGTCTAGACCAACAGGTCTATAATAACCAAGAATGGTACAGTATGTCTGTAGCCAGATGAATGTTACATTTGTAATCCATGCATCTATACTATCATATATTAAGACATGTTAAATAGAAAGTCATTTAACAACTAACTAAGTCGAGATTGTTGCCTTCTGTCAACATAAACCCTCAAAATGAATGTGAGGTGGGCGAAGAGGAAAAATCACCTTTCCATTCCTTCAAAGAAATAGCAAAAGAAGGACCGCTCCTCTAGAACTTAGTCACATCTACATGAGTGATTTGATGCTTGTACAAAATAGAGGAGGGAGACAAGTACTTTGTGACCTTCATTGACGATGGTATAACGTATTGCATCCTTTGTTTGTTGAAAAGCAAAGATGAAGTTGTTGAAGCGGATAAGAGCTACAAAGAAGAAGTTGAAGTTCAACTAAGCCTACGTATTAAGGAATTCATAGTGATAGAAGGGGAGAATGTGAAGCATCGTTCATCAAACAATTGTTCCTTACTCACCTCAGTCTAATAGTGTTAGCCAAGCGCAGAGTCGTACGCCCATGATATGTAGGACAAGACAATCCTTACCGTTAATGTGATTCTTAATAGAACTCCGTAGAAGGATAATGATAACCCTCTATGTGAAACCTGGAAAGGATCCCATATACAAATATTGTGATGTAGGGTGGCTTGGTAGAGGTTGGAATACTGAAACAGGTCATGTTGGACCTAAGATTGTAGATAGCATATTCACTGGATCTGAATTCTTTGGAGATAACTTTCCTTGAGAAGGAAAAAGAAGTAATTTCTAGAGGTTAACAAGAACCCGCGAGTTCCTGACTGTCAGGAAATAGAAGTTCCAGATCTATAGGACTCGAAAGTTGTTGACTATCTGGAACTTAATATTCCAGATCTACAGAACTAAGAGATTCTAGATGTTGAACCTAGACGGAGCAAAGAGGGGGCAAAGACTTATCCTGGCATTCTAGCTTATATGGTTGAGAATGAACCATGGACAATTAACAAAGAATTATCATATCCAGAAGCACTGAATTGTAAAGAAGCTACAGAGAGAGAAATATATTACATCATATAGAACCATACTTGTGTAATGGTTGACCTTCCTCCGGAAAAAGAACCTTTGGGTTGTAAAAGTGGATACTCAAATTGAGTAAAAATTAGATGGATCTACTAACGAGTATAAGGCCTCGACTACTTAGACGTGTGCTCCCTTATGAATAGCTTAACATCCTAGGACAATGCAGTCTTGCATGACATGGATATTGAGATAGCCTTCATAACTGAAGAATTAGTTTGGTGGATTGTTGGCCTTCTTTCTGAACTTTCGTCTTGGTCTCTGAAATAGTTACATTTTGATCCTGGAAGTTTCAGATAAAACAGAAATAATGAATCTGAGAACAGAAACATTGACTCTGAAGTTAGAAAGACAAAAGTTGGAAAACCAACAGTCTGAAAGTGGAAGAGGAAATTTATATGGAACAACACGAGGGGTATGTGGTTTCAGGGCAAGAGAAGAAAGTATGTTGACTTGTCAAATATCTGAACGGGTTGATAGGCCTCGAATCATTAGCACAATTTTTTTTATAGTAATCTACTATCGAAGGCTTTCTCCATTAATGAGTGTGACAAAAGTGACTACATGAAGGGTAATTCTGACTCGTTCGTCATAATATGCCTTTATGTAGACGACATGTTGATCACATGAAGTAGTCCTAGTTTGAACCTAGAGACTAAGGATATGTTAAAATAATGTTTCGATATGAAGGATATGGGTATCGCAGATGACATCTTAGGAATTGGAATTTCTAAGACATCTAACGGACTGGTCTAAATACAAACTCATTTGTGAGGTATTTTGACAGTCTTGTTGAAGTCACCAATGGATATGAATCATAGGGCTGATTGGAATCATGGCGCGCCCGTATAACAGGAGCAATATGTGCAGGTCACATGTAGTTCAATGTATTTTACACACTACAACCGACCCGGTATCGGCTTATAAAGTAGATCAGTTAAACTAAGATTCACTGGGAATGATCGATAGAAGGCGTTAAATCGGATATGACGATATCTGAAATATTCGCTTATCTACGGATTATGATATTCTGGATGTCCAGCGTTCTGGTAGAACACATTTATGCAAGCTGGACATCGTACTTGAAGAATACCAAAGCCACAAGTGGATGTGTATGACGTGTCTTTGAAAATCCTCTAAGCAAACTTGCATCGGCCGATTCATAATCGCATCGGAGTTTATCGCTTTGGACAAAGCATGAAAAGAAGTTAAGTAACTCCACGACCTCTTAGAGGATGTCCTTTATTGGGAGAAACCCATGCCTTTGTTAGTTATACACTGTGACTAGCCAGTCGACTTCAGAGAGGGCACGGATGACAGCGTCTGGACATTTTAGTCTGAGACATAAGACCGTTGGACAGTTGGTCATCACGGGTGTCACTTCTTTGATTACTAATCAACGGATATAGTGGACCCTTTTAACAAAGGGACTACTCGAAGATCAAGAGTTCTCTCTATCTAGGGGAATGGGCTTAAAACCCAAACAATAGGGACTGATACGGTGGTAACTCAACCATATTAATTAGAGATCTCAGGAATTAGATTCAATGGGAAAACTAAGTTATAATGGTTCAGTTGAGGGCTACGGTGGAAGCAAGAGCACTTCGAATGATGATTTCTGTAAATAAATATAAATCCAAAGTTTTTCCTGTGATACACATTAAAGTGCTACATGTATGGTGGGTAGAGGTTAAGTTTCCAAAACTTTTAATGATCCTCACTGGTTGAGGTTAGGTTTGGGGAAATTTTTAATGGTGCCTAACATTTTTGAAGTGGGGTATAGTAGGATACCTTATAGGAGACCACCTATTTAAGTGTGAGAACATGTCACCTCAAATGAACGCACTTAAGAATCTAAGAGTGTCCACAGCCCACGACGGATAAAACATTATGAAGAACAGAGTATGAAAAATTGTTGTGTTGGTATCGTTGTCTTGTCTTACACTAAACACTGACGGTTTAAGACATCACGTTCACCGCACAGTAAGTAAGTCCGATGGTATTCAACTAAGGAAGGTTCAAGGCGGAAGCTACCTCTCCTGATGCAACATCGATCCGCCGAAAGATTGCTAGAAAGGCACCATGTGAGTGCACCAAAATATCTTTCAAGAGGGGATTGTTGGAAATTTATTAATGTGGAATAAAGTTTATTTCATTATTTATGACTCGAACAATTGGGGCCCCGCACATCGGAAACGTAGTTTTCACACACGTGCACGCGTTGTACCAAGGATCGTATATTTTCTTAGTGAAAGAGATATTGGTACGTAAGTAAATGTTTGAGACGTAGAATGATGGACGGTTGTTAGACAAATTAAAAGTGTTTCACATTAGTAAATGAAGGAATAAGTGTGTGAAGTGTAAGATGAAACGAGTCAGAAAGGGCTGCGGAGCCGCGAAGGGCCGCGACGCTTTCGAGGCAGTGACAGTGCGACGGAAATCCAAAAGTTTGGCTGATTGTGGAGACATTTTAGGGCATTAAGAGTCAGTTTTTCCTCCATAAATCAACCATTATTTGGTTGCATTACTTGGTGGATTAAGTGGCCATTACATGACATTTAAATGACCACTACATGGGCACTTGAAGAGGCCCCTCTTACACTACTATAAATTGAGGCCTTTGACTCAATTGAAAATATACTTGAAATACTTGCATCACTCAGAAATCAACCATTCTTCCTCTCTAGCATACTTCAAACACTTATAGTTCTTCTCTAGAAACACTTGAGTTTATTTGCTCATTTGTTAGTTGTTGTTTTATCTTGGTAGACGATTGCTCATTAACGTAGAAAGATATATACAGGGCAATCTTGTCTTAAGGACATAGTTCTAACACTCGACTCAACACAATTGTAACACTCGTAGATTTAGTGTCTCTTGATTTCAAGTTATCAAGATTCAAGGAGTTTGCTGCAATTGGATAAAAAATCAAGAACTCACAAGCTTGTTGTGGCCACAATTCTTGTTTTCTACAAGTTTGTTGCTATTGTAACCTTTAGTGTTTATCATTTTGAATAACTTGTAATAGTTATTTACTATTTTCGTACATATTTTATATCCATAATTAATCCCAATTATGATAATACTTACCCTCATCATGGTTGCATACCCGTGGACCCTCCATCGAGTCAGTATGCCCAAGATGATCCAGAACAACACGACCGGCCCTCCATCGAGAGACGCGGTAACATAAGGATACCACACTTGCACAACAAGGCTATCACAAGCAAACATAGGTAGGTTACTCACACTCAAGGTACTTTCATCTTATGCCAAAAATCCGTGTTTTAACCCCAAAGTACTACATGCTTTAACTCTTTCACAAAAGTCACATGATACTAATACTCGTAGTATCAAAAATAGAGTAACTATTATATTAAGTAAACCAAACAATTTCCATACTTTCTTTTTAAATAAAAATCAAGACAATACCATGCCTTCCTTTTCTATGTCAAATCACTTCTCGAACTAGTTTAAGTTTCAAACTTCAAATTCTCAAGTCTCTTACTTTTAAACCAAATCCCATGACGGGGAACGATCAAGTCTCACATCTTTTTAAAACAACCGTCAGGTTACCATTTTAAAACCAATAATAAAACCATTTCTTCATTTTTATAAAGTCGTTATAACTAACTTCCCATAAAGCTATTATAACATTTTATGTTTTAAACCATCCAAGGACAACTACTCTCATTTCCGAATTCAAGATAACTTATTCTTTTTAAAGACCAAGTACTCATTACTCATGAATGAGGTTGTACAACTTTTTAACATAATTCAAGTCCTTAACATATTATAACAAGTCACTTAACTAGAATCAAGTCACGGACATAAAAGGGAAATCAACTCCTTCGACACACGTGCGTCTACTGCACTATATATATGTATTTCACAAATATCATGCTCAAGAGAATAGGAAGAATCACATACCTCATCGGCTAAATTCACCTGCCAAGTCGGATATGTCGCGCGCAGAGTGTTAACCTATAATAGTCAAAACACGCCTATCAACTTCTAGTTCTACGTAGAATTCTTTTAAGTAAGATCTCTAATTCTACGGAAAATTGGGCAGCACTTCCCCCGTTTCTACTCAATTTTTCCACCTTTTTCAAGGCCCGATAACAGTAACCAACATGCCATAAATAAGGCGCAATAATTACGAAATTTAAAGAAGGGGATCACACGCCCAAACGGAACGCGATTAACAATCTTCCCCTTAACAACAATGTAAATACAGTCCAAAGTAAATACAGTCCAAAGTAAATACGGTCCAAAGTAAACACAATCCTTAAGTTGGGGTCCTTGGCCAACTTTTACAATTTTACTTATCCAATTACTTCATTAGTCTTCCAACTTATATTCCAATCTTTATATAAGTTATAGTTTCTTTGTTGTTAACTCTTAGTAAGTAATGGATACATTTTTACCATTTTAATGGCTAATATGCCAATTCTCCTTTTAACATATTAACAAGGTCCAAATCTTTCCTTATATCTCATACTCCATAATATACTTTCAATATATGTATAATATCCAATATACATAATAATCAACTTCACAAAGAGGTTAAGGTTCATTACCTCAATATAGCCCAAAAATATCCAAGAACTTAAAGTCGCTTCTAAGCAAGTTTTAGCTCCAAATCTTTGTGTTCCAAACCACCACAAGTCACCTTTAGAAGTTCCTAACCAACTTCTATTCAAGAATTAACTCCAAAAAGTGAAGAACACTAAGGTTCCATTTTTGCATGCTCTCGGCTTTGTGAGGGTTTTTTAGGCTAGGGGTGTGAAATCTTGTCTAACTCTTGGTTAATAATCTTCCTAATACATTAAGGAAGAACACTTATAAGTTTAAGAATTTTTGGACAACATTTGCTCAAGAAAGAGGGGGGTTGGACGAGAGCACTAGGGAGGGAGAGAAAATATTTTCAAGTCTAGAAATGTTCTAAGTGTGGAAGATTTTCATCAACTAGAGGGGTTTATATAGGACAACCAAGGGTTAGGATTGAAACATGTGTATGGTATAGATTGTTTGTGTAGATTCCTTTCTCCACTTGTCCCACAAATGCCATGCAAGACTTTGACCATTTGACTTGCCCACTAACCTTGCAAAAAATGTCCCACCCATGCAAATGTCATGCAAGACTTTTGACCACTTGTCTTGCCCACTAATCTTGAAAAAACCGTCCACTATGTCTTCTTGGGGTGACACGTGTAGCCCTCCTATTGGTCCAAAATATTTTATCTCTTGGAAAAATTTCATAATTGGAAAAAAAATATTGAAAAAGCAAAACTTCCTTCACAAGGTTCGGAAACTTTTCCGTCGGAAAACAATTCTTTCACTCTTACCCTAAATAGGGCTTATACATTCGTACGTACGTCCTCACATACATACTCCGGAACTACGGGGTATAACATCTTCTTATGATCCAATCCGCTCCAAGCACTCCTTAGAAGCTCATGAAGAACTCCTCTTCAAGTTCCATATTCAAAGTTGAAGAACACCTTAGGTTTTCGCCTTGCGACTAACGTGAAAACGTCGTTTTCCGGGATCTTTCTATTGAGATATCCTTACAATACCCCTAGGAACCTTGGGTTAAAGTCTTGTGAATAATGAACCACAAATAAAAAAAATTCTTGTTCCTTTTAGCTCAAACCCGAGAGCAACATTTCAAGAACTCAAGTTCTTGAAATTTTTCTAAGTGTGGGAAGCTTGTTTTGCTACTAGTATAATATAACAAATCTAAGGGCCAAGATTAATACACTTGAAGGGCTAGGATTTAGTCAAGAATGTCAAGCTCCACTTGTCTAGCTTGACTTGTCAACATTTCGTCCTACTTGGGCATGTGGAGGGTGACACGTGTCGCCCTCCGGTTGGTCTAAAATATTTCATCTCCCGAAAATCCGATAAATTCCATAAGTCTCAAATATCAAATTCGGGAACTCAATTCTCATTAACGAACAATTTTCCTTCCCGAGGTTCGAAATCATTTTCCGTAGGAAAAAGCAATCCTTCTTTCGTTTCAATCTTAAGGTCGTATTTTCTTACGTACATTCTCTTAAACACATATCCTGGAACTACGGGGTGTAACATTCTTCCCCCCTTAGAAACATTCGTCCCCGAATGTTCTTTCGGAGTCCAATCTAATTAGATAGTGACATAGTCTCCTTTTAATACACCCTTCATACAAAATATGCCACCCTTGGCCATATAACAATAATTATACTAAAACGTCAACCTGAACTCCAAGTGTCGACGTCGATTATCCGCATAAAGCTTCTGCTGACTATGAGCTTTGCTAATAATCTCTCCTGGATAAGCTTCGCCTTATCCACAGCCCGCTAAATCAAGTCTGGGCCAATTATCTGAACCTCGCCTACGTGGAACCAACCGATCGGCGATTCTACACTTCCTTTCATACAAAGCCTCATACAGGGCCATCTGAATACTGGAATGGTAACGGGTATTATACGCAACTTATCGAGAGGCAAAAGATCCTCCCTGCTACCCCTGAAATCAATAACACAGGCCCACAACCTATCCTCAAGGGTCTAGATAACATGTCCTGCCTGTCCGTCGACCTGAAGGTGAAATGTAACACCGAGACTCACATGTGTCCCCAATCTCTCCTGGAAAAACCTCCAGAAGCTAGCCGTAAACTGGGCTCACCGGGAAACTGGAATCGAACCAACCTCTCTCTACAGTCAACATTGGAACCCACGAAGCCAACTAGTCCATACTCATAATGACCTCAAAGTCTGTCGTATTTAGCTCTACTAGGTTTGTTAGGGTCTGACGACTGTATCCTCACCGGGCAAATCTTATCTACCCGCTCAGCTACCACCAAATAACCCACTGGTGTAGCTACCTTGAAAGGTCCTTATGGATTCAGGCTCTATTCATCTACCCTTGGTTGCTCTCTTTCTTACTGGTCGTACTTTTTCCGTACTCCCAAACTTATTCTAGCATACGCACATAACCTTCATACTGATTCTGGCCTCCAATCTTTAGAGTTACTAAATCGAACAATATAAGGCCATTTCCGGCCCTCACGACCTGGTTCCGGTGGAACGCGTCTACGAACCCGTAAAACAATTAACTAGACTTGGGCCTTGCACCCTCGTGACCCTGTCACGTAGCGGGACTACTACCGACTGATCCCACTTCACTTCAGGCTATGGGGCGACCCGTAATAGGTCCTCAACCCGACCCACCGTCGCACTTAACTCTTACCTTAGTCTGAATAAAATCCTATTGCCCGAGAAGGCCTTATATACCTAAGGTCTCAGCGGTTATCAATATTCTTAGACTCGCAATTTCCATGCTTCAAGCCTACCTTATCAGTTCCCCTGTAAACGGATACAATAACTTCTCATAATACCATAACCATGTTGTCTTGATCACAACAACCATTACTTACTCCATACGGATCTTATCCGTACAATTCTCTTAAGCCTACCACGTAGCTTAATCTATTAACATGGCATTCCATTAAGTTCCTTAACATGACTTCTTAAGGGTTCACTACCCTATCATACAGCTCATCATCTCCCAATTATCTCAAAAATAAAACATAAGACCTTGGCGAGAATTCATTAAATGTTTCATACCTTCCCGGTATCTATTTAGTCCTTACCAATTCTTGGTCATCTAAAATCATCCTAGACAACATGCGTCTGACCCTCGTACATAAATCCGTATAGTTGTATGTCATAATATTAACTGTACAACAATTATTACCAACCTGGATACGTAATCCACATAATCCTTCTTGGGTCACTGCTGCATTTCTCATAGCTGCAATCAACATAACTCGTTAGGGAGAGACGACCCTAACAACACAGCTCTATCGCACGATCTCAGAGTGAGTAATGGAAACCAATCCTAAATGTCCTGCAGCCTCCTGATTATAGATGTGGTGCACAACACACCGATAATCAAGACTCTACTAGAAACGGTTTGTAGACACTTTCCGAGGACTAACTGCTCTGATACCACTTTTGTCACGACCCGACCTCGGGCATGGCGGGTGCCATACAGGCACCGCACAGTAAACATCAGAGATAATCAGCAGAACATACATAAACTCAACAAGAAATAAATAACAGGTTAGCCGATAAAGCTACCTTCCTGGATATATTTAACTACGTAAAACCAAAAGCAGTTATGTTATACCCCGTATTTCCAGAGTATGTACGTAAGGACGTACGTAGAAAAGTTTGGACTTTAAAGTTGCTTGGCCGAAATATTTTGTGCACAACACCCGGTTAGAGTCGTTTTTCGACGAAACGTTTTACCTGACTTGCGAAGGAAAAATCCGGGTATGTCAATTTTAATTTTTTCGGATTTTTAGAGGCGAAGCGTGTTGGACCAACAAGAGGCGCCACTTGGCACCTCTCATTTGCGGAGCGTGAGGCGGACTTGGGACGATTTGGAGAGTGGGGTTGGTAGGATATTTTGTGTGTTGATTGATAAAGTGGGACCCACACACACTTGTCCAAATCTTGACCCTACACTTGCCTTGCACTTGGCATGATCTTGGCCATTGATTGGCCTTTGCTTGACCTATAAATACCCCTCCCTTTGAAGACTTATTCATCCTAAAATGTTCTAAGTCTTAGAAATCCCCCTCTCCCTTGTGGTGTTCGTTTCCTCCCTGTGAGGCTTTGGTCGAGAGCCCTTCCCCTCGTCGAGAGTACCCCACAGTGGGGTTGGTAGGTATACACCCTTGTGGTGTTGTCTCGTATAAATACCCTCTTGGTAGAAATACTCTCAAAAGTATTGTTACTATACCCAAATTACCTTAGCCTTATACTTGTAGTATTCAAGGTTACACATCTGAAAAGCCAGAAATACTATTATACTTCCGTCGGTCACAAAAAGCGAAACCACAGGAAAATCTCCATAGATAGTTGGAGTATTAAGTAGAAGTTGGTTAGAACTTCTAAGAGTGGTTTGGAGCGGGTTGGGCGCACGGAGTTGGAGCTAAGCGTTGCTCGGGAGCGACATTAAACTAGGATAATTTTGGGCTTATCGAGGTAATATCTTGTCCACTTATTATAATTGGAAATTACATGTTGTAAGATTATATAGTTGAAGTATACTATATATAGAACTGAACTAACTGCGTGATGTCTTTTGACTTAAGCTGAATATAAAGAAAGAGAATCGAATCAGTAATTACATGGGGTGTATTACGATGACTTGTGTAGCATTCTTGTGAAGTAGAATTATACACGTCAGGTTAGATGTATAAACCCCGCAGTTGGCTTGATGGCGGCCTCGATAGAGAGGAGTTTCTGCGGTTGCGGGGTGGGGATGTCTTCGAATTTTTTGTAGAATGTTCTACGATTAGACCTAGATGTTAATAGCGCCTTGTGGCCTTATAGGTTGAAGTACCATGCGTGGCGCGATCTACTTGGCTTAAGGAGTAGCCGACGGTTTGAGGTACTTGGAGCGTTTTGCTATTAGTCGATAATCGTCGCGAGGTATATGAACCTCTTCCTACCTTTTCTAGCATGATATGTGTATAACTATGTAGTACGATAGACGTACATGTAAAATGCTTTGTGGTTTTAAAAGGTAAGCGACTTGATGTGTGATAATAAAGAAGAGTTATACTAGCTTTATGGGAAGTTAGGTATAACGTTTTAAGAGAGGTAAAGAGAATGGTTTACTGATTTTAAAAGTTAAGAGGCTTAATTTTAAAGATAAGAGACTTAACTTGTTTTAATTGGTAATTAACATTTTGTTACAAATGTTGTAAAACCTCATTCGCGAGTAATGAGTACTTGATTTTAAAAGCAATAATGTTTTACTGATTTCGGAAATCAGAATAAGTATCGAACAAACCACTGTGGCGCTAATAAAGGGAAATGTTTTGACTAATAATGTATTAGTAAAACCAGTAGAAACTTCCATCTGCATAGAAACTAAGATGAGACAAAATGATGTTACATTTCCTAGATCATGGCTGCTTAAATAAGATTGTTATAAACAAGAATAACCTACTCACGTATCGGACATATGTTTCTCAAATTGCTTTTAAAAGAGAATTATATCATTAAGTGATTAAAATTATGAACTCTGAAACCTTTCAAAATGAAACTTGAGAAATTGAAATTAGGCAAACTGAAACATTTGGAAAAGAATGTTGTTACTTGATTTCTGAAGAGAGGTGTTTTGATTTACTTCAAAAGATAATCACTCTATTTTCATATACTACGGTATTGTGTGACTTTTGTAAACGTAACGTATCTTTTAAAGATAATGTATGAAGTACTTTGGGAATAGATGCAGACACAGTTAATCATATATTAGAATGTACCTTGTGTGTATAACTTGATTGTGTTGGTTTGTGATAGCATTGTAATACTTTCTTGTTGATTTGATAAGTAAACATGCTAGGATGCTACGTGTGTTAGTATCTTGTGATGTTTTGTGTAAAGGGGGTTTTCCCTCGATTGCGCTTAAAGTTGTTTAACGATCAGCCGTTATGTTGGTATTATACCACTCACCTTGACTTGTTTCCGAGGTTGTGCCCTCCGTCGGGGGTAGACTTCGGTGGTCTAGTGACCTATGATTCGAGAATACCTTATGCAGTGCAGATGGCCTATGCGGGCTACGAGAGTTCGAGTTAGTTTGCGGCCCTTGTGGTCACGCGGTCTTTGTGGCCGTGCGGACGGCGAGTCGGGGCGGCTGCGGGAGTAGCTACCCTCGATGCGTGGAATACCTCATGCGGGCCATTGGAGTGGCCCGTGCGGGCTATGGGAAGTTCGAGCTGACGCGCACATTAGATCTGCGAGCGAGTGGCGGCTTTGATCATGTGGATGCAGAAAGATCTCATGATACGATTCTGACCTTGTTTGTACGGTGGGTTTTAGTAGTCGGCTATGCCTTCGTACTTACCCCGTACGGTTTTTTTATGATGACACAGGTGGGACCTGGTGTTCATGTGTACTTCTTGGTGTGATTATATCATAGACTGCCGGCAGTGCAGAAGGTATGCCACGGGCATGATTGATGTTGTGGGCGTGAGACCCATTGTTATATTTGAGTGATGACTTGGCGTGAGTCACGACTTGACATATTTGCTTATTTATTGTGAATCGTAGTTTGGTTATCATACATGTCTCGCTTTATATAGACTACTATGATTTCATTTCTGATATTTTGATTTCACATACTTGGTATCTGTTATCGACCTCGCCCGGAGTGCGTTCAATCTGCGCGAGTTGAGGTACACCGATCGTTGATCCTAGCTCTCGGTCCTGATTCGGCGTTTGGGAAGCTCCGTTTCTCGGAGGCTTATCGTGGTATAGTCCCTGTCGTAGAAGGTGTTTGCATTCGGGGTTTGGCGGGGCCACTGTCCGCCATTGTTGTCGTATCATTCTTAGAAGTGCAGCATCTTGTTGTGGGCGAGTTGTAATGGGATGTAACTGTTCGGTTTAAATTGATTTATATATATATGCCGTAAAGCAAGTTTTCTCGGACTATTGTTTCATACTTCTTGTTATTTCATGTTATCGTCTTATGTTCGTGATTACTGATGTTGTATCACTAGGGTGCCCGGTAAGGCACGATCACGGGCAGGTTGGTCGTGACAAAAGTGGTATCGAGCGATTAATCCTCGGAAAGTGTCTACTGACCGTATCCGATGAAGTCTTGATTATCGGTGTGTTGTGCACCTCACCAATAATCAGGAGGCTATAGTATTTTTAGGTTTGGTTTCTATTCTTATCACTCTGAGATCGTGCCTTAGATTTGTGTTGTAAGTTGGACCCTCTCACGTATTTCTTTCCACTTACCGCTATGCCTCGCGTAGGCAACCCGCCCGGGAGGCAAAGCGGTGAGGAGGCTGCGAGTAAATCTGAGAGGTTACGAGGCACGCCAACCATCACCCGAGTTAGGTGCCGTTCGGGGAGTTATGCTCGTCGCGGCCCAGTGAGTTTAGCCGCAGCGGCGGCGATTCTCTGCGGCCATGACATTTGAACCTTGATTCCACGGCCAGGAAGCAGAGAATATAGATTGCGAAGAGACAACCTGTTACTAGTTATGGATTTGGCTACGGAGAGTATCTGGATGTCTGCGAGTCTTGATGAATATCTTAGAAAGGGTTGCGCGAGTAATTCTTGATTAGGCTTGAGCATGGCACGTATGCGGGCTTGTGCTGGCCAAGAAAGCGTAGAGATCGGCGGGTTAACGAAGGGCGAGAAGAGGCGGGGCGAAAGGTCCTTTGGCAACTTTCGAGTCGAGTCACCTCGCGTGATTAGATTATGCACATCCACGTGCGAAAAGGTCCTCCACGAGTTTCGGGGCGTTCGGTATGCAGGAGTTGGTCGAGCTCGAGCTTCGGTTCACGGCTACACGTAGGTTCGGCCACCGGATTCAGATTTTCCCGGTGTTCGCGATGTGACGTCATCCCGGGGGACGTAGTCTTTTTGTTGGTGCTCGTATTACCGGCGGCCGTCAGGGCCATGTGTCGAATGGGTGACCTAGTAGGAGGGTTGTAAGTAGGAGGACTTAGCCTTCAGGATCGATGGGTAGTTCGTCACCTTCCTTAGCTATGCGCCTACAAGGCGGGTTTGATTAAACGACTAAGGAGTGAAGCGAAGAATCTGAGCATATCTTTAACCTGCAGAGTTTGGTATATGTGATAAGGTGAGTATACCTTAAGTGTTATGTTCAGATAGCATGGTGTAAATTGTGATTAGGAAATCATGGTTAGTTAACCAAGTAAGATTTGGGGGATAGAGAAGGTGTGAGCCTTAGAGTTTTATACGTAGAGACCTTAGAGGTAAGGCCATCTCGAGTAAAAGACGTATGTTTATGTTTGACCCTTATAGGAGTGCATAGTGCACGTGAGCTATGGTTGTGGGATAAGTCCCTGAGTAGTGTGGTATGAAAGAGGGTAGTTGAGCTAAGAAGACCGCTAGGTTTTCGTAACATAATTAGTGAAATTGTTAGGTTCGGGAGCAAGTGTTTCTGCGAGTGGGTCGGGTTGAGGCCACGTTGCGGGTCAACCAGCGGCATGTATGGTGGAGGTCGGTTGTGGTGGTCCCGCCTTGTGATGGGGTCACGAGGGTGCTAGGCCCATATTTAGTTAACCAGTCTGAGTTCGTGGATGTATTCGACGATGGTCGGGCCGATGGTCGGCCGTCTTATCTTTTAGCCCAAACCGTGTACTCGGTAGTAAGTTGCGAGACGTTATATCAGAAAGGTTGTAAGGCTGCACGGGGTGCCTACCTTCACCTTATGACAGTGGAGCCCAGTGCGGTGTTT
The DNA here is from genome assembly GCA_029844215.1 of Przewalskia tangutica. NCBI lineage: Eukaryota > Viridiplantae > Streptophyta > Magnoliopsida > Solanales > Solanaceae > Przewalskia > Przewalskia tangutica. The sequence continues at coordinate 24,295,844 of CM056720.1, read as the reverse complement.
CTTTTAGGAGTTTTACGAGCGGGGTTAAGAACTCGGTGAGTCTCAGAATCACATTCGCCCTCGGGCCAGTGTTTGGATTTCAGGGGGAGTTGCAAGGATTGTTGTCTCCTGTTGAAGGAGTGTTTTTAGCTACCATTCCAGTGTTCGGATGTCGCCTTATGAAGCCTTGTAGAGGCGGAAGTGTAAGTTGCCGGTCGTTTGGCTTGATATTGTCAAGTTCGGATAGTTGGTTCGGGCTTGTTCCAATGGTGTGGATAGGGTGAAGCTTATCTAGAAGAGGTTTTTGGCGGCTCGGAGAAATCGTGCGGATTATCGGCGGCGGCAGAGTTCAGTTGTGATCGGTCTTCTTGAAGATACCACCCGGATAGGTATGGCGAGTTTTGGAAAAAGCAGATAAGCTTAGCCCGAGTTACTTTGGGCCTTTTGAGTTCATGAGAGGATAGGCGGGTTGCTGTATCTTAGCATTTGCCATCATACTTAGGAGGCGGTCGTCGATCTTTCGTGTTATGTTATGTTCGAAGGAAGCGGAGATCCATCCAGTGTTCCCGATTAATGATGATCATGTTAGAGATAAAACCGAGTTTTGGAAACAGGCGATATGAAATGTGGTAAGAGTTCGAGTGTCACGACCTCGGGGATCGCATGCGGCCGTCTGGTTGTTGGTCGCGGAGTGAACCTCGCGGCAAAGTGACAAAAGTGGTACCATTTTGGTGGTGTTAGAGGTGTTTCCTCGTGGACTTTAATAGAAGTATGTGCGCGGGTGTTTCTGTGGCCAGGTGTGGCAGGATTGTTCTCGTAAGTATAGTAGTGAAGACTATACTGGCGCATGTTTGTTTTGAGACTTAGAAGGAACATTCGGGACGAATGTTTCTAAGGAGGGGAGAATGTTATACCCCGTATTTCCAGAGTATGTACGTAAGGACGTACGTAGAAAAGTTTGGACTTTAAAGTGGCTTGGCCGAAATATTTTGTGCACAACACCCGGTTAGAGTCGTTTTTCGACGAAACGTTTTACACAACTTGCGAAGGGAAAATTCCGGCTATGTCATTTTTAATTTTTGCGGATTTTTCCGAGAGACGAAACGTGTTGGACCAACAAGAGGGCGCCACTTGGCACCCTCTCATTTCGAGCGTGAGGCGGACTTGGGACGATTTGGAGAGTGGGGTTGGTAGGATATTTTGTGTGTTGATTGATAAAGTGGGACCCACACACACTTGTCCAAATCTTGACCCTACACTTGCCTTGCACTTGGCATGATCTTGGCCATTGATTGGCCTTTGCTTGACCTATAAATACCCCTCCCCTTTGAAGACTTATTCATCCTAAAATGTTCTAAGTCTTAGAAATCCCCCCCTCTCCCTTGTGGTGTTCTCGTTTCCCCGCCCTTTGTGAGGCTTTGGCGAGAGCCCACTCGGCGAGAGTACCCCACAGTGGGGTTGGCGAGGGGTATACACCCCTCGTGGTGTTGTCTCGTATAAATACCCCTCTTGGTAGAAATACTCTCAAAAGTATTGTTACTATACCCAATTACCTTAGCCTTATACCTTGTAGTATTCAAGGTTACACTTATCTGAAAAGCCCGGAAATACTATTATACTTCCAGTCGATCAAAAACGAAACCACAGGAAAATCTCCATAGATAGTTGGAGTATTAAGTAGAAGTTGGTTAGAACTTCTAAGGGTGGTTTGGAGCGGGTTGGAGCGCGGAGTTGGAGCTAAACGTTGCTCGGGAGCGACATTAAACTAGGATAATTTTGGGCTTATCGAGGTAATATCTTGTCCCTTATTATAATTGGAAATTACATGTTGTAAGATTATATAGTTGAAGTATACTATATATAGAATCAACCTAGCTTTGCGGCAATGTCTTTTGACTTAAGCTGAATATAAAGAAAGAGAAGCGACGTAATTACATAGGTGTATTCTGAGACTTGTGTAGCATTCTTGTGAAGTAGAATTGTACACGCGTCAGGTTAGATGTATAACCCCACGGTTGGCTTGATGGCAGGCCTCGATAGAGAGGAATTTCTGCGGTTGCGGGAGGAGGTCTTGCCAATTTTACGTAGAATGTTCTACGATTAGACCTAGATGTTAATAAGTGCTTGTGGCCTTATAGGTTGAAGTACCATGCGTGGCGCGATCTACTTGGCTTAGGAGTAGCGGTTTGAGGTACTTGGGCGTTTTGCTATTAGTCGATAATCGTCGCGAGGTATGTGAACCTCTTCCTACCTTTTCTAGCATGATATGTGTATAACTATGTAATGCGGTAGCGTCATGTGTAAAATGCTTTGTGGTTTTAAAAGGTAATCGACTTGATGTGTGATAATAAAGAAGAGTTATACTAGCTTTATGGGAAGTTAGGTATAACGTTTTAAGAAGGTAAAGAGAATGGTTTCTCGATTTTAAAAGTTAAGAGGCTTAATCTTAAAGATAAGAGACTTAACTTGTTTTAATTGGTAATTAACATTTTGTTAAAAATGTTGTAAAACCTCATTCGCGAGTAATGAGTACTTGATTTTAAAAGCAATAATGTTTTACTGATTTCGGAAATCAGAATAAGTATCGAACAAACCACAACAGCGCTAATAAAGGGAAATGTTTTGACTAACAATGTATTAGTAAAACTAGTAGAAACTTCCATCTGCATAAAAACTAAGATGAGACAAAATGATGTTACATTTCCTAGATCATGGCTGCTTAAATAAGATTGTTATAAACAAGAATAACCTACTCACGTATCAGACATATGTTTCTCAAATTGCTTTTAAAGGAGAATTATATCATTAAGTGATTAAAATTATGAACTACGAAACCTTTCGAAAATGAGAAACTTGAGAAATTGAAATTAGGCAAACCTGAAACATTTGGAAAAGAATGTTGTTACTTGATTTTACGAAGAGAAGTGTTTTGATTTACTTCAAAAGATAATCACTCTATTTTCATATACTACGGGTATTGTGTGACTTTTGTAAACGTAACGTATCTTTTAAAAGATAATGTATGAAGTACTTTGGGAATAGATGCAGGCACAGTTAATCATATATTAGAATGTACCTTGTGTGTATAACTTGATTGTGTTGGTTTGTGATAGCCTTGTAATACTTTCTTGTTGATTTGATAAGTAAACATGCTAGGATGCTACGTGTGTTAGTATCTTGTGATGTTTTGTGTAAAGGGGTTTTCCCTCGATTGCGCTTAAAGTTGTTTAACGATCAGCCATTATGTTGGTATTATACCACTCACCTTGACTTGTTTCCGGAGGTTGTGCCTCCGACGCGGGGTAGACTTCAGCGGGTTTAGTGACCTATGATTCGAGAATACCTTATGCAGTGCAGATGGCCTATGCGAGCTACGAGAGTTCGTGTTAGTTTGCGGCCCTTGTGGTCATGCGGTCTTTGTGGCGTGCGGACGGCGAGTCGGGACGCCTGCCGGGAGTAGCTACCGATGCGGGAATACCTCATGCGGGCGTTCGAGTGGCCCATGCGGAGCTATGGGAAGTTCCAGGGCTAGACGCGCACATTAGATACTGCGGGCGAGTGGCCAGCTTTTGATCATGTGACGGTCTAGACAGATCTCATGATACAGTTTACGACTTTGTTTGTACGGTGGGTTTTAGTAGTCGGATATGCCTTCGTACTTACCCCACGGTTTTTTTTTTATGATGACACGGTGGGACACGGTGTTCGTAATGTACTTCGGTGTGATTATATCATAGACTACAGCGGTCGAAGGTATGTCACGGGCATGATTGATGTTTTGGGCGTGAGACCCATTGTTATATTTGAGTGATGACTTGAGGGCGTGAGTCCCTGACTTGACATGACTGCTTATTTATTGTGAACTGTAGTTTGGTTATCATACATGTCTCCTGCTTTATATAGACTACTATGATTTCATTTCTGATTTTTGATTTCACATACTTGGTACTGTTATCGACCTCGCCGGCTGCGTTAAATCTGCGCAGTTGAGGTACACCGATCGTTGATCCTAGCTCTCGGTCACAGTTCGGCGTTTGGGAATCTCCGTTTCTCGAGGCTTATCGTGGTATAGTCCTGTCGTAGTAGGTGTTTGCATTCGGGTTTGGCGGGGCCACTGTCCCGCCATTGTTGTCGTATCATTCTTAGAAGTGCAGAAATCGTTGTGGCGAGTTGTAATGGGATGTAATCGTTCGGTTTTAAATTGATTTATATATATATGTCGTAAGGCAAGTTTTCTCAGACTATTGTTTCATACTTCTTGTTATTTCATGTTATCGTCTTATGTTCCGCTGATTACTCTGATGTTGTATCACTAGGGTGCCCGGGGTAAGGCACCAGTCACGGGCCCGGGTTCGGGTCGTGACAAGTTACCTCTTTTTTTTTCAAAGCGACCCACAAGATATGACTACAAACCTCTAAGAGTTTTGACGTAAACAACTGTGACGGGACAGGGCCCCGCCATACCCCTGAATGTACAAAATCTACAACCTCGAGGAATCGTGCAAAATACAAAGCCTCGAAATAAGGAGCTTCCCAACCAGTTGAGCAGTGATCCTAAGAATGAGGATCGCAGCTATGTACCTCAACTGCGGCATGAACGGCAACCGAAGGAGGTCGATGAAATATGTACCAAGTATGTAAAGCGAAAATCTTGTAAAAAATCATAATAGTCTAAAATAAAGCGAGACATGTATGATAACCAAAATAACGATATTGTGCCTTGCAAGTGAAAGTAATGAAAGTCGGTTTACCTTTTAAAGACTATTTCAACACATGAACAATAGTCACGCGGGAATATGGACACAAGCCCTCAAATATCATCACACGATCCGATAAGCGGTCTCAAGCCCACAAATATCAAAGCGTGCGTGGAATCCCAATCGCCGAAGCGGTTGTAAGTGTAAAATATAACCGTGTGACGCTGCGTGGCATCCTACGTCACTTTCGTATCATATACAATATATATATATATATATATATATATATATATATATATATATATATATATATATATATATATATATATATATATATATATCTCATGCCCGTGGAATCATCATCATGACCGTAAGTGTAAAATATAACCATGTGACGCGCCCGTGGCATCCTACCTCACTGTCGGCGTACACATATGCAATATAAATATATATATCTCATGCCCGTGTAATCCCTCATCTCGGGTACATGACTTCATGGATAGCTAATCCATTGGGTAATAATCGTATATAACATGCCCGTGGAATCCCTCATCTCGGGTACATGTCTTCATGAGGAGCTAGTCCATGGACTAATAGTACATAACATGGTCACATGCCCCGGAATCTGGACTAATAGTACATAACATGGTCGCATGCCCCGGAATCCCTCATCGTATAAGCATGGCCATGAGGTAATAATAGCATCCGGGAATTTAACCCGCATCCTAGTCGCATGCCCCGGAATCCCTCATCGTATAAGCATGTCCAAGGATCAATCACAATGGAAACATACCCGTGTAATCCTCCGTCACTGTCGGTACATCCAAGTAAATTCACAACAAGACAGCCGGCCCTTCAACTGAGAGTCACGGCAGCGTAAAAATATAATACTTGCACTCAAAGGCTATCACAAGCAAGCATAGGCAAGTTCATAAAATCTTTAGACTTTCATTATCATACAAAAATGAATCTCATTTTATAAACTCAAGGCACTTTAGTATTACATAAAAATCCGGGAATTTGACCCAAAGTACTACGTACTTCCATTCTTTTCAAAAGACTCATTTTCATACAAAACCCCAAGATACTAACACCCGTAGTATCAAGGCATGTCTATTTTTCAAATTAAGATACTAAACCTTTAGAAATTCATTTCAAGATTTTGAAACCAAGTAACTTCCAATTTTACAACCTAGGCAACTCATGCCTATCAATCAAAAATAGACAACTCTCTTAACCTTCCATAAAGTCGTTATAACTAACTTCCCATAAATTCGTTATAACGCTTTATGGTTTAGACAAATTCATTCTTTTTATAACCAAGAGACTTATACTTTCAAATAAAGTTGCATAACTTTCAAAATACTTCAAGTCTCTTATCTTTAGAAATCAAGTTTCTTAACTTTAGAAATCAAGTCTCTTATCTTTAGAATATCAAGAAATCAATACTTTTCAAATCAAGTATTCTATACTTTTAAATCAAGTCATTCCTTCCTTTAAGAATCAAGTCCCATAACTTGAACAATAAAGTCTGTTAATCTTTTAAGAATTCATGGTTCATAGTCGTAAAACTTCATAACGTAAACTCTTTAAATTAAGTAACATATACTTTTATGCGTTGTGAATAGGTTATACTCGTTTATAACGATCTTATTAAAGCAACCTTGATCTAGAAAATGTAACACAATTTTGTCTTATCTTAGTTTCTATGCAGATGGAGAATTCTACTCATTTTAATACAATTGATTGTCGATACATTTTCTTTTATTAACGCTGCAATGGCTTGTTCGATACTTATTCTCATTCGTGCAGTAAATTAACTGTTATGCCCCGTAGTTCCAGGGTACGTATGTGAGGACGTACGTACGAATGTATAAGCCCTAATTAGGTTAAGGATGAAATCTTTTGGACCAATAGGAGGGCGACACGTGTCACCCCTAGAAAGGGGCAAGGTGGACGTTTTCTAGAAGGCAAGTGGACAAGGCAAGTGGTCAAAGTCTTGCAAGATATTTGTGGGGCAAGTAGATTTGAGTGTTGGAATTTTTTTATTATATTTACGTATGCTAATAAAGGGATTAGTATACAAGGAACGCGTTCCCGAAATAATTTTTGACATAATAAGTGCGACGAAGGGATGCGGAATAAATTTGGTGCATGTGTAAAAAGGGTATAGACTAATCACTAATATATTACAAGAATTATGACATTAAGTATACGAAGGTTTTATGAGTTTTTAGATTTTAAATAAAGTAAGATTTAGAATTAATTATATGTATAATTGATAAATTATACGGAGTCAGGTCGTGCGTGATAAGAGATATGTGACACGATTTGGGGGACTTAAATGTGGGCAGGGAACAATATCATTGTGGAATCTTTTGTTTTCATGATTAAGGGGAGGATTTACATTGCAGCTTTGGGCTTTGAACGCGCAGCAAATTTATTTTAAGTAGTCCTTGGAAGATTGGGTGTTGGAGATAATTGTGGTGCTATTTAGTTTTTCATTTTTGTTTCTTGGGAGCATAAGGCGAAATTCCTCGCCCACAGGGCCCCCACCCCTCCGACCCGACAGAGATTGGTGGAGGAAGGTAAATCATGGTACTCAGCGGCCCACTAGGTGGGAGACACAGTGCCTGGTGCCCACAAGGAGTCATCCCTCACAAAGGAGAAATGAACTCCCACACTGCGGCTGCCAGGGCTCGAACCTGCCTTCTTGGGAGCAATCTGTCACCCTGGAACCAACTGAGCTACACCCATGCGGGTTCATTTTCTATTTCTAGGTAAGGAAGGATAAGGACAAGGTTACTGTCTTTCCATTTTTACAAAATTCCACTTTTCATTTAGAAAGGAGAAACGTACGAAGATGCAGTAGCCTATTTCTATTTCTACAATCCAACTTTGGTTTCATTTTGAGTAAGAAAATCTTTCAAGAGCAGCAACAATATTTTCTTTCTACAATTAGCAAACAACGTACAACAAGCAATTCTTCATTTTCAATTAGAACCCCAATTTCAGATGCAATTCTCCATTTACCCTGTGTTGTCTAAGGTGGACTCTTTGGAATTTTACATGGACCATTTCGTTGGCTTGGTTTGTCAATGAATAATTTCCTCGTTTCATTTTAAAAAAAAAGAGAGATCGTCCAGCAACGTTCCCAGCAAATTCAATTTGGAGTTCATATTCTCAGGGAGAAATTATTTGAAGAGTTGGTAATCGAGGTGGGTATTCTACGCGCGGCATACTCGACTTGGCTTGTGGATTAAGCCAAAAAGGTATGTGATTCTTCCTATCCCTTTGAGCATGATATTTTCCAAATATATATAAGGTACGGTAGACGTACATGTATTAAACTGAACTTGGTTTTACTTTTGATATCTTTGGACTTGAGTTCTAAATAATAAGAATCTTGCTTTCAAAAGAGTTGTGAATCATTTTTGGAAGAAAAGTAACACTTGGTTTTTACAAAAAGCTTAAGGGTTATACTAACTTTATGGGAAGTTAGGTATAACGACTTAAGAAAGATAAGAAAACGGTTTTTATTATTTGTTTATCAAATGCTTGAAATATTGTCTGAAGGTATGGTAAGTTGGTTTGATAGACCTGTTATGATACTACGTGTGTTAGTACCTTGTGACACTTATGTAAGGAGGTTATTCTTGTTATGTTTATATTGGTTAACGATAAGTCGTTGTGTTCGATTCTTGTGATGTTTGTGTAAAGAGGTTATTCTTATTGTGCTTATGTTGTTTAACGATAAGCCATTGTGTTAGTATTGTACCACTCACCTCTTGACATGTTATACCGGGGGTTAAGCTGCCCCCCGATGCGAGGAATGCCTCATGCGGGTCCAGGGGACCTATGCGGAGCTACGGGAGTTCCAGGTTAGTGTGCGAGGAATACCTCATGCGGTCTATGTGGCCATGCGGACTGCGAGAGTCCAGGACGATGCCGAGGAGTAGCTACCCTCGATGCGGGGAATACCTCATGCGGGCCTAGGTGGCCTATGCGGACTGCGGGAGTCCAGGATTAGGCATGCATAATGATACTATGGGCGATTGATCTTGCTTCGATCATTCGCGGCCTAGAAAATGACCTGTTACAGTATACCTATTATTGTTCTTGTTTGTGATATGGAACTATGTGCAGTTAACTCGGTTGTTTTCATACATACTTGTGAATTGGCTTTAAAAATGTTATGGTTTGATATATGTATATATATCGGTACTTTACAGTTTCACATACTTGGTACTTGTTGTACTGACCTCCTTCGGGGGGTTGCGTTCATGCCGCAGGTAAAGGGAAGCAGGTGGTAGATCCTCATTCTTAGGATCTCTATTCAGGTGTCAGGAGCTCCATTTCTCCGGAGGCTCAACTTTTGGTATGGTTCTCCCTGGTGTTGTAGATGTTGGTACATTCAGGGGTATGACGGGGCCCTGTCCCGTCATAGTGTTTATACTTCCTTAGAGGTATGTAGTCCTGTCATATTTTGGGATGTAACTGTTCACTGTTGGGAAAAATATATATTTATATGCCGAAAGGCGACATTTTCTCGGTTAAGACTATTCTTACTGTTATTGTCTCATGTCTTGGTTTTATATTCCGCTGGTTACTCTGATGTTTGGCTACTTGGGTGCCCGGGTAAGGCACCAGTCACGGGCCCGGGAACGGGTCGTGACAAAAGTGGTATCAGAGCGGTTAATCCTCGGAAAGTGTCTACAGACCGTGTCTAGTAGAGTCTTGATTATCGGTGTGTTGTGCACCACATCTATAATCAGGAGGCCGCAGGACATCTAGGATTGGTTTCCATTCTTCTCATTCTGAGATCGTGCCTTAGAGCTGTGTTATAAGTTGGACCCTTTTTGACGGATTTCTCTTTCTTACCAGTTATGCCTCCACGTAAGGCAACTCCGGCCCAGAAGGGCAAGGCAGCCGAGGGAGCTGCTAATAGTACACAGAGGGTCACGAGGGCTCAGGCCCAACCCTTACCCGAGGTAATACCTCCGACGGCGAGTTCCACGGCGTCGCCGGCCCCAACAGAGTTTAGGGCCGCAGCAGAGGCTGCTGAGGCCACGGCACCGGAGCCTCCAGCCCCACAGCCTGGAGCAGAGGACATGAGTTACAAGGAGATGGCCCAGTTATTGGCCAGAGTCGTGGCAAGGCACGAGGATAGGTGAATCGCAGCGATTCGGTCGGTAGTGCGTGGTTCACGAGGTCGAGATGGTTTGAGACTTTGGGACTTTACGATGCGGCCGCGAGTTTTATCTGCCGAGGCACGAGGATGATCCACGAGAATTCATCGACGATTCTGGATCGTAGTGATCAAGGCGTCGGAGACCGAGTCAGTGGTCTTAGGTTCACATCGGCTGCGCGATACCGCAGTAGACTGGTTTGATTCTTGGGAGCTGTCCCGGGGGGAGCAGGCACCTCCAGCCGTTTGGGACGAGTTCTCAGAGGCATTTCTCGCTCACTTCTTACCTCCGCAGATGAGGAGGGCACGAGCTGATAGATTTTTGATGCTTAGACAGAGAGGGCGCACAGTTCGGGAGTACAACGTGGAGTTCGACTCGTTGGCTCAGTATGTGCCCGCGTTAGTGGCCGATATGGAGGACCGAGTGCACCGCTACGTCACAGGACTTGATGACTACTTGGCGGAGTCTTGCTCAGGTGTAGCTCTTCAGCCGGGCATGGACATTGCCCGCATGCGACTCATGCGCAGGGGTGAGGCGTAGAGGCGACGGGTTGGCGGATATCGCCAGAAGAAGGCGGGGCGTCGTGGTCCTTGGTAGTTCTCGAGGTGGAAGACCTCAGTAGTGGAGTAGATTTGCACCTCAGCCAGCTCAGAGCACTCATACACCGTCGCCATGACCGACAGGGTATTCGGGGGCAGGTCAGAGCCCCAGGACTTCGGACTTCCAGGGTAGCAAAGGTGCTAACCAATCGAGACCACCTTCCTCTCAGTGTGTTCGATGTGGGAGGTCCCATTTCGGGAAATATGGTACTATTGCGGGAGTTTGTTTCACTTGCGGCCAGCAGGGTCACTTTGCGAGAGACTGTCCGACTAAGGCCGGCACAGATAGTAGAATTCAGCCCACAAGGTCTTTCTTGGGTGCCATCTCCTACGATTATTCACCGAGGCGGGGTTCTCAGGCGGCCAGGTCGCGGCAGGTCGTGGCGGTGGTAGTTCAGCCGGTCCTCGAACCGCATTTATGCCATGTTCGGCCAGACGAGGCGTCACGGATGTAATCCGCGGTACCTTATCGATTTCTTATTGTAGCGTGTATGCCTTGATAGATCCGGTTCTACCTCGTCTATATATCTCCCCTATTCTTTGGTAGGATAGGGATAGAGCCTGAATCCATAGACCCTTTTGAGGTAGCTACGCCAGTGGGTGATTCGGTGGTAGCTGAGCGGGTATATAGGGCTTGCCCAGTGACTATATGCAGTCATCAGACCCTAGCCGACTTGATAGAATTGGACATGACCGATTTTGATGTGATCATGGGTATGAATTGGTTAGCTTCTTGCTACGCCAATGTAGACTGTAGGAAACGATTGAGTGCGATTCGGTTTCTGAGGCCGATTATCAGTGGGAGGAACACTTTGTCGCCGGGGTAAGTTTATTTCTACCTCGAGGCCGGGAAGATGGTTCGGAAGGGTATATCTACCATCGTCGGGTATTTGATACGGAGCGGAGACACCGGACTTACGATCGATTCAGAGTCAGAGAGTTTCTAGATGTGTTCCCAGACGACCTCCCGGGTATCCCGCCTGAGAGAGAAATAGAGTTTTGCATTGATATTCTGCCTGATACTCGACCTATATCCATTCCGCCATACCGAATGACACCTGCCGAGTTGAGAGAACTGAAGGACCAGCTGAGCGATTTGCTGGAGAAAGGCTTCATTAGGCCTAGTGTTTCTCCCAGGAAGCGCGGTATTGTTCGTGAAGAAAAAGATGGGGCCAGCTGCGTATGTGCGTTGATTACGACGATTGAACAATGTGACTATTAGAACAGATACCCTTCCTAGGATCGATGACTTGTTCGACCCGATTTGCGAGCGCGAGATGTTTCTCTAAGATAGACCTACGATCGGTTACCATCAGTGCGAGTTAGAGTCGGATATCCCACAGGACTACGTTAGGACGTGCGCACTATGAGTTTAGGGTCATGTCTTTCGGCTTGACCAATGCTCCGGCGGTATTCATAGATTTGATGAACCGAGTGTTCAAACCATTTTTGGATACGTTCGTGATAGTGTTCATTGATGACATCTTGATTTATTCTCGCTCGGAGCAGGAGCATAAAGAGCATTTGAGGACGGTGCTGAGAGTCCTCCGGGACCAGCAGTTATACGCCAAGTTTTCAAAATGTGAGTTTTGGTTAGCTTCGGTGGCGTTCTTAGGGCACATCATGGACCGATGGTGTTGGGTAGATACGGCAAAGATCGGCGATCGATAGTTGGCCTAGACCTACTACCCGACAGTGCGCGACTTTGGGCCTTGCGGGTTACTACCGGAGGTTTGTGGAGAAGTTTGCTTCCATTTCAGCACCTTTGACCAAGCTGACTCAGAAGGCAGCTAAGTTTCAGTGGACGGATGCTTGCGAGAAGGGCTTCCAGTTACTAAAGGAGAAGTTAACGACTGCCCCAATTCTTACTCTTCCAGAGGGGCCAGATGGCTATGTGATTTATTGTGATGCGTCGGGCATCGGGCTCGGATGTGTGTTGATGCAGCAGGGTAAGGTTATAGCTTACGCATCTCGACAGCTCAAGAAGCATGAGAAGAACTACCCCACACATGACTTAGAGTTGGCAGCAGTGATTCATGCCTTGAAAATCTGGGACATTAGTTGTATGGAGTTCATGTGGATATTTACACAGACCAAAAGAGCCTCCAGTATATCTTCAGCCAGAGGGAACTGAACTTGCGACAGAGACGGTGGTTAAAGCTACTCAAGGATTATGATGTCGATATCTTATACCACCCAGGGAAGGCCAATGTAGTGGCAGATGCCCTTAGTCGTAGGTCGATGGGTAGTCTATCAGATGTGCAGCCAGAGAAGAAGGGCATGGTCCGCGAGTTACATCGGCTAACGAGCCTTGGGTCCGATTAATTGATTCTAATGATAGCGGAGTTCGGGTTCGAGAGGTTGCCGAGTCTTCCATCATCGAGGAGGTGAAGAGGCGACAGTATGAGGATCCGGTTATGACACGGTATCGTGATACGGCTCTTCGACAGCAGGTTCTAAGGGAATCACAGAGCGCGCGTTACTCTATCCATCCGGGGTCGACAAAGATGTACCACGACCACAGATCTATGTATTGGTGGGACGGCCTTGAAGAGAGACGTTGCAGAGTTTGTTGCTCAGTGCCCGAGTTGTCAGCAGATCAAGGTAGAGCACCAGAGGCCTGGTGGGTTGTTGCAGGCTATAGAGATTCCTACATGGAAGTGAGAGGTAATCAACATGGACTTCATTACAGGATTAACTCTCACTCAGAGGAAACATGATTCTATCTGGGTTATCGTCGATAGGCTGACGAAATAAGCCAATTTTCTTCCCGTCAGGACGACTTTTTCGGCCGAGGATTACGCCAAACTTTACATCCGAGAGATCGTGAGACTACATGGGGTCCCTATTTCTATCATATCGGACAGAGGAGCTCAGTTTACGGCTAATTTCTGGAGGTCTTGCCAGAAGGGATTAGGGACGCAGGTGAGCCTCGATCGCATTCCCTCCCATACCGACGGCAAAGCATACTATCCGGACAACGAGGATATGCTGCGAGCCTGTGTTATTGACTTCAGAGGTAGCTAGGAGGATCATTTGCCGCTGGTAGAGTTTGCGTATAACAACAGCTACCACTCCAGTATCCAAATGGCGTCTTACGAGGCCTTATATGAGAGGAAGTGCAGGTCACCGATAGGCTGGTTTGATGTGGGTGAGGTACAGTTAGTCGGTCCAGACTTGGTTCAGCAGCGATGGATAAGGTGAAGCTTATCCAAGCGGTTATTAATGACTCAAAGTCGGCAAGTCGTATCACGGATCATCGGCGTCGACATTTGGAGTTTGAGGTTGCGGATTTGGTTTTTCTGAAGGTATCACCCATGAAGGGTGTGATGAGGTTTGGCAAAAAAGGGAAGCTCAGCCCAAGGTACATTGGGCCTTATCAGATTGTCCGTAGAGTAGGCAAGGTTGCCTATGAGTTGGATCTGCCGTCCGATCTGGAGGCAGTACATCCAGTCTTCCATGTTTCTATGCTGAGGGGATGTATCGGAGATCCATCCAGAGTGCACCCGGTTGATGATGTCTAGGTGACAGAGGAATTATCGTATGAGGAGATTCCTATAGAGATACTCGATCGTCAGGTGAGGCGACTGCGGACAAGGGATGTGGCTTCCGTCAAAGTTTTATGGCGGAACGAGAACAGATAGGAGATGACGTGGGAAGCAGAGGAGGACATGAGGCAGAGATGTCCCCACCTATTCCCCACACCTCAAGGTAACTCACTTTTTATACTGGTTAATTTAAATTGTCATCTAAGTATTCTATTGTGGCCGTGTGTGTCTTTTTGATAATTGTTCAAATTATGGGAGACTATATCATTATCTGAGTTGTTGAATCTTAAAGGAACATTCGGGACGAATGTTTCTAAGGGGGGGAGAATGTTATGCCCCGTAGTTCCAGGGTACGTATGTGAGGACGTACGTACGAATGTATAAGCCCTAATTAGGTTAAGGATGAAATCTTTTGGACCAATAGGAGGGCGACATGTGTCACCCCTAGAAAGGGGCAAGGTGGACGTTTTCTAGAAGGCAAGTGATCAAAGTCTTGCAAGATATTTGTGGGGCAAGTAGATTTGAGTGTTGGATTTTTTTTATTATATTTACGTATGCTAATAAAGGGATTAGTATACAAGGAACACGTTCCCGAAATAATTTTTGACATAATAAGTGCGACGAAGGGAGGCGGAATAAATTTGGTGCATGTGTAAAAAGGGTATAGACTAATCACTAATATATTACAAGAATTATGACATTAAGTATACGAAGATTTTATGAGTTTTTAGATTTTAAATAAAGTAAGATTTAGAATTAATTATATGTATAATTGATAAATTATACGGAGTCAGGTCGTGCGTGATAAGAGATATGTGACACGATTTGGGGGACTTAAATGTGGGCAGGGAACAATATCATTGTGGAATCTTTTGTTTTCATGATTAAGGGGAGGATTTACATTGCAGCTTTGGGCTTTGAACGCGCAGCAAATTTATTTTAAGTAGTCCTTGGAAGATTGGGTGTTGGAGATAATTGTGGTGCTATTTAGTTTTTCATTTTTGTTTCTTGGGAGCATAAGGCGAAATTCCTCGCCCACAGGGCCCCCACCCCTCCGACCCGACAGAGATTGGTGGAGGAAGGTAAATCATGGTACTCAGCGGCCCACTAGGTGGGAGACACAGTGCCTGGTGCCCACAAGGAGTCATCCCTCACAAAGGAGAAATGAACTCCCACACTGCGGCTGCCAGGACTCGAACCTGTTTTCTTGGGAGCAATCTGTCACCCTGGAACCAACTGAGCTACACCCATGCGGGTTCATTTTCTATTTCTAGGTAAGGAAGGATAAGGACAAGGTTACTGTCTTTCCATTTTTACAAAATTCCACTTTTCATTTAGAAAGGAGAAACGTACGAAGATGCAGTAGCCTATTTCTATTTCTACAATCCAACTTTGGTTTCATTTTGAGTAAGAAAATCTTTCAAGAGCAGCAACAATATTTTCTTTCTACAATTAGCAAACAACGTACAACAAGCAATTCTTCATTTTCAATTAGAACCCCAATTTCAGATGCAATTCTCTATTTACCCTGTGTTGTCTAAGGTGGACTCTTTGGAATTTTACATGGACCATTTCGTTGGCTTGGTTTGTCAATGAATAATTTCCTCGTTTCATTTTTAAAAAAAAAAAGAGATCGTCCAGCAACGTTCCCAGCAAATTCAATTTGGAGTTCATATTCTCAGGGAGAAATTATTTGAAGAGTTGGTAATCGAGGTGGGTATTCTACGCGCGGCATACTCGACTTGGCTTGTGTATTAAGCCAAAAAGGTATGTGATTCTTCCTATCCCTTTGAGCATGATATTTTCCAAATATATATAAGGTACGGTAGACGTACATGTATTAAACTGAACTTGGTTTTACTTTTAATATCTTTGGACTTGAGTTCTAAATAATAAGAATCTTGCTTTCAAAAGAGTTGTGAATCATTTTTGGAAGAAAAGTAACACTTGGTTTTTACAAAAAACTTAAGGGTTATACTAGCTTTATGGGAACTTAGGTATAACGACTTAAGAAAGATAAGAAAACGGTTTTTATTATTTGTTTATCAAATGCTTGAAATATTGTCTGAAGGTATGGTAAGTTGGTTTGATAGACCTGTTATGATACTACGTGTGTTAGTACCTGGTGACACTTATGTAAGGAGGTTATTCTTGTTATGTTTATATTGGTTAACGATAAGTCGTTGTGTTCGATTCTTGTGATGTTTGTGTAAAGAGGTTATTCTTATTGTGCTTATGTTGTTTAACGATAAGCCATTGTGTTAGTATTGTACCACTCACCTCTTGAAATGTTATACAGGGGTTAAGCGCCCGTCACGAGAATGCCTCATGCGGGTCGGGGACCTATGCGAGCTACGGAGTTCGAGTTAGTGTGCGAGAATACCTCACGCGTTACATGTGGCCATGCGGACTGCGAGAGTCCAGGACGATGCCGAGGAGTAGCTACCCTCGATGCGGGGAATACCTCATGCGGGCCTAGGTGGCCTATGCGGACTGCGGGAGTCTAGGAGTAGGCATGCATAATGATACTATGGGCGATTGACCTTGCTTCGATCATTCGCGGCCTAGAAAATGACCTGTTACAGTATACCTATTATTGCTCTTGTTTGTGATATGGCACTATGTGCAGTTAACTCGGTTGTTTTCATACATACTTGTGAATTGGCTTTAAAAATGTTATGGTTTGATATATGTATATATATCGGTACTTTACAGTTTCACATACTTGGTACTTGTTGTACTGACCTCCTTCGGGGGGTTGCGTTCATGCCGCAGGTAAAGGGAAGCAGGTGGTAGATCCTCATTCTTAGGATCTCTATTCAGGTGTCAGGAGCTCCATTTCTCCGGAGGCTCGACTTTTGGTATGGTTCTCCCTGGTGTTGTAGATGTTGGTACATTCAGGGGTATGACGGGGCCCTGTCCCGTCATAGTGTTTATACTTCCTTAGAGGTCTGTAGTCCTGTCATATTTTGGGATGTAACTGTTCACTGTTGGGAAAAATATATATATATATGCCGAAAGGCGACATTTTCTCGGTTAATACTATTCTTACTGTTATTGTCTCATGTCTTGGTTTTATATTCCGCTGGTTACTCTGATGTTTGACTACTTGGGTGCCCGGGTAAGGCACCAGTCACGGGCCCGGGAACGGGTCGTGACATTAACAAAGTCAACTCGACTCCAAATACTTCCTAACGACTCTTACCAACATCCCACATAAGACTTGGTAAGAACTTAGGATAACTTAGACATAACTTTTACATAGAGTAAATCAACATACATACCTCTTAACTTCTAAGAGTAGAAGGAATCATGAAATAACACCACATGTATATTCCATACATAGAATCATGCCCAAAAGAAGGAAGATGTTCACATACCTCGCGACGATTATTGACAAGTAGCAAAATGCTCCAAAGTACTTCAACCTTGATAGCTATTCCATCCTTTAAGTAGAATACGCTATACGTAGTACTTCAACCTATCATAACCATAACATGTCTATCAACTCCTAGCTTTCATCGTAGAATATTTCTAAGTTTAAGGACTCTTATTCTATGGAAAATCGGGCAGCACTTCCTTTGTTTCTACGTACTTTTCCATCTTTTTCAATGCCCGAAAATCAATAACCAAACGCCACATTTAAGGCCCAACAATTTAGCAATACAAAGGGGATTACACGCCTAATAGAACGTGTAAAATTCTTCCCACACAATCAATATAAAACTGTCCAATATTTCCAAGCCATATTCGGCTACCATTGTCACAACAATTATCAATTTCCTTTCAATTCCTTTTTCAATCCAAGTTGTTATTCCAACATGTTATATACATAATAACAATTACAACAACTATAAATCCTTTCTTCCTTAACATTCGACGATTGTAACTATCGACCAAATTGATTACAACATAAATGACTAACTTGTCCATTTTTGGTTTTAACATATCGACATGATCCAAATCTTTTCAAACTTCATTCTATATACCACATGCTAATTTCGTAACTACTATAACATGTAATCTTCAATTACATTAAGAAGATGAAGATTTTACCTCAATAAGCCCTAATAATGTCCAAGCGTAAAAGTCGATCCTTAGAAACTTTTAGCTCCTCTTCTTATGATCAAATCCGCTCCAAGCACTCCTTAGAAGCTCATGAAGAAATCCTCTTCAAGTTCCATCTTCAAAGTTGAAGAACACCTTAGGTTTTCGCTTTGCGACTAACGTGATAACGTCGTTTTTCTGGGAACTTTCTATTGAGATATCCTTACAATACCCTTAGGAACCTTGGGTTAAAGTCTTGTGAATAATGAACCACAAATGAAAAAATTTCTTGTTCCTTTTAGCTCAAACCCGAGAGCAACATTTCAAGAACTCAAGTTCTTGAAATTTTTCTAAGCGTGGGAACCTTGTTTTGCTACTAGTATAATATAACACATCTAAGGGCCAAGATTAATACACTTGAAGAGCTAGGATTTAGTCAAGAATGTCAAGCTCCACTTGTCTAGCTTGACTTGTCAACATTTCGTCCTACTTGGGCATGTGGAGGGTGACATGTGTCGCCCTCCGGTTGGTCTAAAATATTTCATCTCCTGAAAATCCGATAAATTCCATAAGTTTCAAATATAAAATTCGGGAACTCGATTCTCATTAACGAACAATTTTCCTTCCCGATGTTCAAAATTATTTTCCGTAGGAAAAAGCAATCCTTCTTTCGTTTCAATCTTAAGGTCGTATCTTCTTACGTACATTTTCTTAAACACATATCCTGGAACTACGGGGTGTAACAAAAATGTTGTAAGGAACTCATGTGAGAATGTCCATGGTTAAGTCCTTAATATAGTACATGATATGTGGCACTTTGATTTTCAAAGATGTTTTAAAGTAATATGTGATGTCTATTAAATTGATTTGCCAAACCATGTCTTAGAAAGATACTTGGTATGATAAGTGTCTTGATGATGGTTTCAAAATGATACATGTATTGGATTCTACTTCCTAGTGATACATGTAGTACTTGGGCTTTTCTAAAAATGGAAATTTAGTTTATAAAGTGAATGTACGGCTCATGTACCTTATTGTAATGGACTTTAATCCTTAGTGATGCAAGTATGATAGTGCCTTGGTGTTATAAAATGAAAGACTTGTTAGTGTCTTGTTTGTTTTAGAAAAGGAAGACATGGTATTGTCTTGGTTATTTTAGGAAGGAAGACGTGGTATTGTCTTGTTTGTTTTAAAAGGAAGGCATGATATTGTCTTGGTTATTTTAGAAAGGAAGACATGGTATTGTCTTGTTTGTTTTAAAAGGAAGGCATGGTATTGTATTGGTTATTTCAGAATGGAAGGCATGGTATTGTCTTGTTTGTTTTAAAAGGAAGGCATAGTATTGCCTTGGTTGTTCAAACAGATGGTGCCTTCATTTTGTCTAATAAGAGTTAAAGATTACTTAACTTGCATAAGTTGTTCATGATAGCCATTGGTGCTAGTGTTATGAGTATAATTGCGGGGTAAACCCCCAAGACATTATACATCCTCTGAGTATAATTGCGGGATAAACCCCCAAGACATTATACATCCCCTGAGTATGATTGCGGGGTAAACCCCCTAGACATTATACATATTCCGTGGATTTGCTCCCCACGATGCGAGGAAACTACCGCATGTGAGTCCGTAGGGCTCATACGGGTGAAATAGTCCCATGCGAGTGAAATAGTCCTATGCGAGGAAATTACCTCATGCGGGTCCACGTGATCTATGCGGGTGAAATAGTCCTATGCGAGGAAATTACCTCATGCGGGTCCACAAGACCTATGCGGGTGAAATAGTTCCAGGAGTAGGATTGCATAATGATACTACGGGCGGGTGGCCCTAGATTGATCATAAGCTTCCTAGTTTAAAGCGGTAAAGTTTACTCTACTTTTTTAAAAAGGCACAGTGTACTGATATTTGAGTATTGTATTTTTTACATGCCGACGGTGATGTTGGAATTCCACGGGCATGCTTATCTGATGATGGTGGTATCTTATACTTGTTACATGCTGACAGTGATGTTGTATTCCACGAGCATGCTTCTGTGATATTATATCGAGGCGGTGTCCCTGATTTTGACATGGCTTTCATATGTGAAAGTGGTACGGTGTTATAGTAGTACAGTGATACAAGGTACAGTTGGCTCTGATTATTATATGACACGGTAGGATCTGGTATTTGATTTTCATACTTGCCCCTATCATTCTTTTATACAGTTATGATGTTGTTTACTGTACTGTATTTTCGTTCCATACTTGGTACATTGTTATCGACCTCGCCCGAAGTGCGTTCATGTTCGCAGGTCTAGGTACACAGTTGTGGATCCACGAGCTTAGGATCCTGATTCAGCATTTTGAGATGGCTCCAATGTTCCGGAGCTTGTCATTATGGCTAGGTATATTCTGGGGTACGACGGGGCCTTGTCCCGTCATAGTAATTGTCCAAACTCTTAGAGGTCTGTATTCATATGTGAAATTTGGGTAGCTAGAGTTGTATTTACATTGTTGAACAGTGTAGACCCTTTCGGGTGATTTATATTATGACTGCCTTATCAGCTTTGCCATTGTTTTAAGAAAAAAAAAGTGTTATTTATCTTCCGCGGTTTATTGTGTTGTATGAATAGAAGGGTGCCCAGGTAGGGCACCAGTTGCGGGCCCGAGGTTCGGGGCGTGACATTAAATATCCCTCTACTTACAAGAGGACTTAGGTTCAACAATTGTCTCGTACATCAACTCCCATTGGGGAGGAGAAGAAATTAAAGAACTATTTGTCCTCTGAAGAAAGCTTGTAGAACACAGAGCAGGAAGCCGAGACTGGAAATAAAGAAGTGGTTGTACCGAACAAGGTTGTGGACGAACCGTTAATCGTCCCTCAGATCTAGGGCCTTCTACTATGACTGAACCAAAAACATATAAATGTGCAGATTCAGATTTTACTGATTTTGAAAAGGATAAGGAAGAATCTTGCTTTAAGGTTGGACAGGTATGTGCTGTTTATAATACTCTGGATGTCATGCCTGGATGTTATGCAGTCATCAGGAAGATTTTTACTCCAGTGTTTAAGTTACGCATAACCAAATGACTATTTGAGAGCACGTGTTGGAGATCCTTCTCAGATTTTCCAATAGAGGATGTGTAGGTTATAGAGAATCTGACATATGAAGAAATTCATGTTGCTATCCTAGATCGACAAGTCCGCAAGCTGAGGACTAAGGAAGTATCTTCTGTGAAGGTTTTGTAGCGAAATAGGATGTGGAAGAGATGACGTAGGAGGCAGAAGAAGAAATGATACACAAATATCCACACCTATTCCAGACTAATGATGATATTTCAAGAGAAGCTCAAGGTAAATTCTAATTCCTAGTATCGTGAATAATGCTTGAAGACCATGAAAGGTCTGATGTGGTGATGTATGTTATATATCACCCAACATTCGAGGATGAATGTGTCACGACCCGAACCCGGGCCCGTGACTGGTGTCTTACCCGGGCACCCAAATAGTCATACATCAGAGTAATCAGCGGAATATAAATAAGACATGAAACAATTATAAAATGAAAACAGTTTATCCATGAAAATATCGCCTTTCGGCCTGTATATATAATAAAACTTTGAACAGTTACATCCCCATTTACAAACCTGCCCACAACAGTACTACAGACCTCTACGAAAGTGACAACAACTATGACGGGGCACCGCCATACCACGAATGTCTGAGAACTTACGACTCGGGTAACATGCAAAAGATAAGCCTCAGAACCGAGGCTTCCAATATCTTTGATCGTGATCCTATGGCGAGGATCCATGACGATGTACTTCTACTGCGGCATGACGCGGCCCCAAGGAGGTCGATTAACAGTACCAAGTATGTGAAAGCGTAAAATCGTAAATGAAATCATAATAGTCTATATAAAGCGAGGAGACATGTATGATAACCAAACTACGCTGACAACATAAAAGCGATCATGTCAAGTCGGGGACTCACGCCTCAAGTCATCCTCATGCAGTGGAACTCCTTCCTCACCGCCTAGGTACAAATCGTGTGGAATACGTGTCGGCCCATCCGTGGGACTCGGTAAAGAATCATGTAGAATCGTGTCGGCCCATCTCACGTGGGACTCGGTGAAGAATCGGTGGAATACGTGTCGGCCCATCCTATGGGACTCGGTGAAGAATCGGATGAAATCGTGTCGACCCGTCTCGTGGGACTCGGTGAAGAATCGGATGAAATCGTGTCGACCCATCTCATGGGACTCGGTGAAGAATCGGATGAAATCGTGTCCGACCCGTCTCGTGGGACTCGGTAGCATAGAAATACAACACTTGCACAACAAAGGCTATCACCACAAGCATAGGCAAGTTACACACAACTCAAGTTTATTTTATGCCAAAGTCCAGGTTCTGACCCCAAAGTATTACGCACGTTAAATTCTTTTTAAAAGATTCATTTCTTTTATAAAGGTCACCCGATACCCGTAGTATTAAAATAGAGTGACTCACATTTATAGGTAAACCAAAACACTTTCATTTTCAACATCAAGTAACAACATTCTTTTTCATAAGTTCAAGTTTGCCTAATTTCAAGTACTTAAGCCTCTTATTTTAGAAAGGTTTCGTAGTTCATAGTCTTAATCAGTTAAGAATATAATTCTCTTTTAAACAATTTGAGAAACATATGCCTTATATGAGAGTAGGTTATTCTTGTCCAAAATCAATCTTATTAAAGCAGCCATGATCTAGGAAATGTAATATCATTTTGTCTCATCTTAGCTTCTATGCAGATGGAGGTTTCTACTGGTTTTAATAATACTTAATTAGTCAAAACATTTCCCTTTATTAACGTTGCAGTGGTTTGTCGATACTCATTCTGATTTCCGAAATCAGTAAAACGTTATTCCTTTTTTTAAAACCAAATACTCATTACTCACGAATGAGGTTTCACACAGAATTCATATTAATTCATTTAAGTCAAGTCTCTTCTCTTTTAAGATCAAGTCTCATAACTTCTTAAAATTAATTAACCATTCTTTTTATCTCTCTTAAGTCGTTATACCTAACTTCCCATAAAGCTAGTATAACTCTTAAGCTTTCAAACCAAGTATTATTCTTCTTTAAAAAAGGATTCTTAATTCTTTTGAAATACTTCAAGATTCTTATTATTCAGGCTTAAGTCAAAAGACATTTGTCGTCAACTACGTTCGGTTAACACACGCGTCTACCGTACTATATATATATATTCTTTAAAATACTTCCATTCTTATTATTCGGGCTTAAGTCAAAAGACATTGTCGCATAACTACGTTCGATTAACACACGTCTGCAGTACTATATATATATATTCTTTAAAATATCATGCTCAAGAGGATAGGAAGAATCACATACCTCGCGACGATTATCGACTATTAGCAAAACGCTCACGGCTATAACGGCAAGCCTTGTCCACCTTCCAAGTAGTACATGCTACTTGCGAGAACATTCAACCAATAAAGGTTATAAGTCATCAGTAAATACGATCCTATGTAAATCTGATTCGGTCTTCTTTAATATTCTTCGATGTGATCTATTCAAGTCTTTTCAGAATATCCTTCTATTACAGTTCAATTCTCTTCTATGAATCTTATATTCATTTCTAATAATACTACAGTATGTAATTTCCAATTACAATATAAGGACAAGAGTATTTACCTCGATGAGCCCAAAATTATCCAAGTTATAAGTCGATCCTGAGCAACGTTTTAGCTCCTACTCCGGGCGCTCCAACCCGCTCCAAACAACCCTTAGAAGTTCTACGCAACTTCTTCTTAATACTTCAACCGACTATGAAGATTTTTCCTTAGGGTTTCGTTTTTGTGACTTAAGGGAATATAGTAGTATTTCTGGGCTCTACGTATAGAGGTAACTTTGGAAAGTACTACAAGGTATTTGGGCTAAAGTATTTTGACATTATAACAATACTTGGAGAAGTATTTCTCAACCAAGGGAGGGGTATTTCACGAAAACAACAAGGCAAGGGGAGAGGGAGATACTTTCGGCCAAGGCTTCAAGGGGGGGGGGGGGGAAACCTTGGACGATTTCAACACTTTAAGGGAGAGGGATTTTGAGACTTGGAAAATGGTTTGTGGATGAAGATTTAGTCTTGCATTGGAAGGGTATTTATAGGACATTCAATGGCCAAGATCAAGCCAAGTGGGGGGCAAGTGGAGGGTCAAGATTTGGACATGTGTTTGTGGGTCCCACTTGCTCATCAACTACACAAAATATCCTACCAACTCCTTGACAAAAATCAAGGCCAAACCGTGACCCTTTTCGTCCCATTGTTTCCTCCCACTTGAGGGTGACACTTGTCACCATCTCGTTGGTCCAAAATATTTCGTCTCTCGGAAAAATCCGCAAAAATAATAAATGACATAGCCGTATTTTTCCCTTCGCAAAGTCCGGAAAACGTTTCGTCGGAAAACGACTCTTTTCGGTACTTGTGAACAAAATTTTCGGCCCTTGCCTACTTTAAGGCTCAAACTTCTCTACGTACGTCCTCACGTACATACTCTGGAAGTACGGGGTATAACATTCTCCCCTCCTTAGAAACATTCGTCCCGAATATTCCTTCTCAAGACGGATAACGATAAAGTTCCTCTCAACTTAAACAAGTTGCCAATGCCACACCTGGTCATAAAAATAATATACGCGCAAATATTCAACCCAAGTCCACGAGGAATCACCTCGATCATTACAAACTCCCACCCAAGGTCTAAAAGATATTCCCCTCGCATCTTCACTTCATAAAAGAAATGATCGCTTCCGTTCTCATAGCACATGCTCGCTTCCTTCCTTTCTCGTCGTACCCTTCTTGAACACTTGAACTCTTCCTAGTATACGTACCATACCTCAGTCGTTACTTCAGTTCCCAAAATTTCTGGAGCCACTACTTCCAACTTGGTCATCTTACTAGCCTCTATCTTCTTTAAGGCCATTTCCGGCCTTCACGATCCGATTCTGGTCGAACATATCCACGAACTCATACGATGGTCACCTAAACCTGGGCCTAGCACCCTCGTGACCCTGCCACCTGGCGGGACCACCCAGAACTGACCCCACCTTAAACAGGGCTACGGGTTGACCCGCAATACATCCTCAACCCGACCCTCCATCGTGCCGAACTTTCTTGTTTCTCGGTCCGGGACAATCTTACTAATTCACATCATGAAAGCTACCACTTCCATCTCACACTACCCATGGACTTATCACACTAATACATTCTAGGCATATAATGCACTCCGACAAGGATCATTTGCAAAAATCCTTTACTCAAGACGGCCTTACATCTAAGGTCTCTACGTGTAATATTCTAAGGTTCACAATTTCTAGGTACCCCAACCTTACCCTTTACTAACCAGTCCTTTAAATCAGAATTTTAACATAATGCTATCTGAACATAATACTTAGCACATCATCATATCATCAACGCATACTAGTCTTTAGAGGGGTAAGAATATACCTGTATCAACTGCTTCATTTTCCCTTCGTCGCTCTAACCATAATCCTGCCCTGCAGGGCGCATAGCTATAGAAGGCGATGAACACGCCTCGACCGGTGTGAGTCATTCTGCTGCATCCTTTCTATTAGGGCGGTTCTCGTCACATGGTACGGCGGCGCGGGAAAAACAAGCACCATTAAAAAACGACATTCCCCGGGATGGCGTCGCCCGCATCGTGCACATGAGGAAACATGAATCCGGTGGCTAGAACCCATGTATACCAGTGAACCGAAGCCACAGGCCCGACCGGCTCGAATACCCGAACGTCTGAAGGCGCGGAGGACCACTCTGCCGGCGGAGGTACATAACTAGTCTGCTTTGGCGGCCCGCCTCGAAGTTACCAAAGGACCTGCTGCGGCCTCTTCTGGCGATCCGGTCGTTCAGCCGACCTCTCGTGCCTCACATCGGTGCATGAGCTTGCGTGCGGGCAATGTCCATGCGGTGAAGAGCTACACCCGTACAAGCCTGCCCAAGTAATCATCTAGCCCGTGGCGTGGCGGTGTACTCGTCCTCCATATCGCCTACTACGGGGACATACTGAGCTAATGAGTCGAACTCCATATTGTACTCTCTAACCGTCCGCCCGTCCTGCCTCAACGTCAAAAATCTATCGGCTCGAGCCTCTCATCGTGGGGGCAAGAAATGTGCAAGAAAAGCCCGAGAACTCGTCCCATACGGTGGAAGTGCATGCTCTCCGGGACAGCTCACGAATCAAACTACCGATCATTGCGGTATCACGCGGTGATGCGAACCCAATACCACCGACTACGCCTCGAGGCTCGATCACTCTCATGATCCTGTAGCCGCTCGGATAAACTCCCGAGGTCATCCTCGGCTCTCGATCCATAGAACACGGCGGGCTCTGACTCGGAAAGTCCCATAGTCTCAAAGCTGCGCTCGGAGGTGAACTACGGGTGCTCGCGGGGTCGAACTGCTGCATCCACCTATCCTCATATCGGCCACGACCACGGCGATGCGCCATCTCCTTGTACCCGTCTCATCTCTCCGGTGTGGGGTGGAGGCTCGTGTCTTGTAGTCTCGGCAGCTCTGCTGCGACTCTAAACTCTGCGTGTGGCGGCGTCGCAAAACTCGCCGTCTGAAGAACTATCTCAGGTAACGACTGGGCCTCTGCCCCGGTAACCTTCTGTGCTCTACTCGCAGCTCCCTCGGCTGCCTTGCCCTTCTGGGCCCGGGTTGCCTTACGCGGAGGCATAACTGGTAAAGGAAAGGAATACGTCAGAGGGGTCCAACTTATCACACGGCTCTAAGGCACGATCTCAGAATGAGAAGAATGGAAACCAATCCTAAATGTCCTATAGCCTCCTGATTATAGATGTGGTGCACAACACACCGATAATCAAGACTACTACTAGACGATGCGTAGACACTTTCCGAGATTAATCGCTCGATACCACTTTTGTCACGACCGAATCCGGGCGTGGTAGTGCCTACCCGAACCCAAGTAGTCATACATCAGAGTAATCAGCGGAATATAAATAAGACATGAAACAATTATAAAATGAAAACAGTTTATCCATGAAAATATCGCCTTTCGGCCTGTATATATAATAAAACTTTGAACAGTTACATCCCCATTTACAAACCTGCCCACAACAGTACTACAGACCTCTACGAAAGTGACAACAACTATGACGGGACAGGGCCCCGCCATACCCCTGAATGTACAAGAACTTACAGACTCAGGGTAACATACCAAAAGATAAGCCTCCGAAGAACCGAGGCTTCCCAATACGCTGAACTGTGATCCTATGAGCGAGGATCCACAACCAATGTACTTCTACCTGCGGCATGAACGCAGCCCCCCCGAAGGAGGTCGATCTGTGGTACCAAGTATGTGAAAGCGTAAAATCAGTAAATGAAATCATAATAGTCTATATAAAGCAGGAGACATGTATGATAACCAAACTACGATTCACATAAAAGCGATCATGTCAAGTCGAGGACTCACGCCTCAAGTCATCCTCACGCGTGGAACTCCGCCTCACTGCGCGATCTAGGTACAAATTGTGTGGAATACGTGTCCCGGCCCATCCCATGGGACTCGGTAAAGAATCATGTAGAATACGTGTCCCGGCCCATCTCATGGGACTCGGTGAAGAATCGGTGAAATCGTGTCCGCCCATCCCATGGGACTCGGTGAAGAATCGGATGAAATCGTGTCCCGCCCGTCATGGGACTCGGTGAAGAATCGGATGAAATCGTGTCGGCCCGTCATCTCATGGGACTCGGTGAAGAATCAGATGAAATACATGTCCCGGCCCATCTCATGGGACTCGGTAGCATAGAAATACAACACTTGCACAACAAAGGCTATCACCACAAGCATAGGCAAGTTACACACAACTCAAGTTTATTTTATGCCAAAGTCCAGGTTCTGACCCCAAAGTATTACGCACGTTAAATTCTTTTTAAAAGATTCATTTCTTTTATAAAGGTCACCAGATACCCGTAGTATTAAAATAGAGTGACTCACATTTATAGGTAAACCAAAACACTTTCATTTTCAACATCAAGTAACAACATTCTTTTCCATAAGTTCAAGTTTGCCTAATTTCAAGTACTTAAGCCTCTTATTTTAGAAAGGTTTCGTAGTTCATAGTCTTAATCAGTTAAGAATATAATTCTCTTTTAAACAATTTGAGAAACATATGCCTTATATGAGAGTAAGTTATTCTTGTCCAAAATCAATCTTATTAAAGCAGTCATGATCTAGGAAATGTAATATCATTTTGTCTCATCTTAGCTTCTATGCAGATGGAGGTTTCTACTGGTTTTAATAATACTTAATTAGTCAAAACATTTCCATTTATTAACGCTGCAGTGGTTTGTCGATACTCATTCTGATTTCCGAAATCAGTAAAACGTTATTCCTTTTTTTAAAACCAAATACTCATTACTCACGAATGAGGTTTCATACAGAATTCATATTAATTCATTTAAGTCAAGTCTCTTCTCTTTTAAGATCAAGTCTCATAACTTCTTAAAATTAATTAACCATTCTTTTTATCTCTCTTAAGTCGTTATACCTAACTTCCCATAAAGCTAGTATAACTCTTAAGCTTTCAAACCAAGTATTATTCTTCTTTCAAAAAAGATTCTTAATTCTTTTGAAATACTTCAAGATTCTTATTATTCAGGCTTAAGTCAAAAGACATTGCCGTACAACTACGTTCAGTTAACACACGTACGTCTACCGTACTATATATATATATATATATTCTTTAAAATACTTCCAGATTCTTATTATTCATGCTTAAGTCAAAAGACATTGACGTACAACTACGTTCAGTTAACACACGTACGTCTACCGTACTATATATATATATATTCTTTAAAATATCATGCTCAAGAGGATAGGAAGAATCACATACCTCGCGACGATTATCGACTATTAGCAAAGCGCTCACGGCTATAACGGCTAGCCTTGTCCACCTTCCAAGTAGTACATGCTACTTGCGAGAACATTCAACCAATAAAGGTTATAAGTCTCATAAATACAAATCTATCTAAATGCTGATTCGATCTTTCTTCTTTAATATTCTTCTGATGTGATCTATTCAAGTCTTTTCTGTAATATCCTTCTATTACAGTTCAATTCTCTTCTATGAATCTTATATTCATTTCTAATAATACTACAGTATGTAATTTCCAATTACAATATAAGGACAAGAGTATTTACCTCGATGAGCCCAAAATTATCCAAGTTATAAGTCGATCCTGAGCAACGTTTTAGCTCCTACTCGGGCGCTCAACCGCTCCAAACAACCCTTAGAAGTTCTACGCAACTTCTTCTTAATACTTCAACCGGCTATGAAGATTTTTCCTTAGGGTTTCATTTTTGTGACTTAAGGGAATATAGTAGTATTTCCGGGCTCTACGTATAGAGGTAACTTTGGAAAGTACTACAAGGTATTTGGGCTAAAGTATTTTGGCATTATAACAATACTTGGAAAAGTATTTCTCAACCATGGGAGGGGTATTTCACGAATACAACAAGGCAAGGGGAGGGGGAGATACTTGTTATACCCCGTATTTTCAGAGTATGTACGTAAGGACGTACGTAGAAAATTTGAAACTTGTACTAAGGCTTGGCCGAATTAATTTTGTTCACAACACCCGTTTAGAGTCGTTTTTAGACGAAACGTTTTAACAGCTTTCGTAGGGGCATTTACGGCGATGTCATTTTTAATTTTTTCGGATTTTTACGAGAGACGAAACGTGTTTGGGCCACAAGATGGCGCCACATGGCACCCTCCCATTGGCGGACGTGAGCTCGGTTTGGACGAAATGGAGGTGTAGTTGGTAGGATATTTTGTGTGTTAGTTGGTCAAGGACACGTGGGTGAATCTTGGCCTACACTGCCTTGCACTTGGCAAGAACTGGGCCATTGGTTGGCCTTCACTGACCTATAAATACCCCTTCCCTTTGAAGACTTCTTCATCCAAAAAATCTCTAAGTCTTGAGCTCCCCTCCCATTTCGTGAGGCCCCGCCGAGAGTTTCCCCCTAGTGGGGTAGGTAGAGGGTAGCCACCCCTCCTGGGTGCTAGCCGTGGGGTACCCACTAGCCTAGTTGTTTTAGTATAATACCCTCTTGATAGAAATACTCTCAAAAGTATTGTTATAATGCCCAAATTACCTTAGCCGTATACCTTGTTGTATTCTAAGGTTATACTACGAAAATGCCCGAAATACTATTATACTTAGTCGGTCACAAAACCGAAACCCTAGGAAAATCTCCATAGTCCGTTGGAGTATTGTGTAGAAGTTGGTTAGAACTTCTAAGGGTGGTTTAGAGCGGGTTGGGCGCTCGGAGTTGGAGCTAAACGATTGCCGGGATCGACTTTAACTAGGATAATTATGGGCTTATCGAGGTAATTATCTTGTCCTCTATTGTAATTGGAAATTACATATTGTTAGAATATATAGTTGAAGTATACTATATATAGAACTGAGCGTAGTTATCGGCAATGTCTTTTGACTTAAGCTGAATAATACTTACGCGATGTCTTTGCGACTTAAGCCCGAATTTAAAGAAGAATCTTGAATCGTAATTACATAGAACGTATTACAGTGAACTTGTGTGGTAGTAGCCGTGGAGTAGAATTGCACGTTAGGGTTAGGCGTATAACCCCGCGGTTGGCTTGGTAGCGGCCTCGATGAGAGGAGATTTACTGTTGTTGCGGGAGGTGCCGCCGAATTTTGGTAGAATGTTCTACGATGAGATCTAAATGTTAATAAAGCGCCTTGTGGCGTTATAGGTTCAAGTACTACGTGTGGCGCGATCTACTTGGCAGGAGTAGCCGCGGTTGGAAGTACTTGGGCGTTTTGCTATTAGTCGATAATCGTCGAGGTATGTGAACCTCTTCCTATCTCTTCTAGCATGATATGTGTGAACTATGTAGTGCGGTAGACGTCACGTATGCTAAATGTATTTATTTGGTTTAAAACATAAAGTGTTATAACGGCTTTATGTGAAGTCGATTATGACTTTATGTTGGTAAGAAAATACTTGTGGTTTTAAAAGGTAATCGATTTGAACTATAACAGCTTGTTATGTGTTAATAGAGAACTTGAAGTAATACTTGGTTTTGAAAACTTAAGAGTTATACTAGCTTTATGGGAAGTTAGGTATAACGGCTTAAGAATGTTTCTTGATTTGAAATCGTAATGTGTATCGACAAACCATGCGGCGTTAATAAAAGGAAAATGTTTTGAATAATTAAGTATTATTAAAACCGAGAAACTTCCATCTGCATAGAAGCTAAGATGAGACAAAATGATATTTCCTAGATCATGGTCAGTAATAAGATTGTTATAAACAAGAATATCCTACTCACATATAAGGCTTATGTTTCTCATTCGTTTAAAGAGAATTATATTCTTAAATGAATAAGACTATGAACTCTGAAACCTTTCTAAAATAAGAAACGTGAACATTTGAAATTAGGCAAACTTGGGCGTTTGGAAAATAATGTTGTTACTTGATTTTACAAAGGTAAGAGTTTTGGTTTTCTTAAAAGGATGATCACTTTATTTTATACTACGGGTATTGTGT
The DNA here is from genome assembly GCA_029844215.1 of Przewalskia tangutica. NCBI lineage: Eukaryota > Viridiplantae > Streptophyta > Magnoliopsida > Solanales > Solanaceae > Przewalskia > Przewalskia tangutica. Next base: position 24,264,191 of record CM056720.1, on the reverse strand, counting down.
GACTTATGTGAAAAAGCAGATCTTTTAAAGATTTAATGTGTGAAGTACCTTGGGGATAGATACGAACTTGTTAGTAGAAAGTACCTTGTGTGAATAACTTGATTGTATTGGTTTGTGATAGCCTTGTAATACTTTCTTGTTGATTTGATAAGTAAACATGTTAGGATGCTACGTGTGTTAGTATCTTGTGATGTTAGTGTAAAGGGGTTTTCCGCCCATTGCGCTTAAAGTTGTTTGACTATCAGTTATGTTGGTATTGTACCACTCGCCTTGACTTGTGCGGAGGTTGGCGCCTCCGACGGGGTAGACTTCGAGCGATGCAGGACCGTGATTCGAGAATACCTCATGCGGGTCGGGGATCCATGCGGAACTACGGAGTTCGGTGTTAGTGTCGCGGCCTTTATGGTCATGCGGTCTTTGTGGCCATGCGGACTGCGAGTCGGGGCGATCGGGAGTAGCTACCCTCGATGCGGGGTTATACCTCATGCGGGCCTATGAGGTTGGCCTATGCGAGCTGCGGAGAGTTCGGGGCTAGACGCGCACATTTGATCTGCGAGCGAGTGACCGGCTTTTATCATGTGATGATGCAGAGCGAGATATCATGACCACGATTTATGACCTTGTTGATGCGTAGGTGTTAGTAATCGGCTATGCCCGTGCTTACCTGTCTTGTTTTATTAGGACACAGGTGGGACCTGGTGTTCATGTGTATTCCTTGGTGCTTGTATATCATAAACTGCCGGCAGTGAGGAAGGTATTCCACGGGCATGATTGATGACTTTGAGGGCGTGAGTCCCTGACTTGATATGACTGCTTGTTTATTGTGAACTGTAGTTTTGTTATCATACATGTCTCTGCTTTATATAGACTACTATGATTCCATTCTGATATTTTCGATTTTACATACTGCAATTTTTGTTATCGACCTCGCCGAAGTGCGTTCATCTGCGAGTAAAGGTACACGATCGTTGATCCTCGCTCTTAGGGTCACGATTCGGCGCTTGGGAAGCTCCGTTTCTCGGAGGCTTGTCTTAGTATAGTCCCTGTTGTTGTAGGTGCTTACATTCGGGTATGGCGAACCTGTCCGTCGTTGTTGTCATATCGTTCGTAAGTGCAGTAATCTTGTTGTGGGCGGGGTTTGTAAAAAGGATTAAAGCGTTCATGTTGAAAAGTTGTTATTTACATATATCCGAAAGCGAAGTTTTCTCAGTTATTGTTTCATATTTCATAATATGTCTTGTATCGTTCTATGTTCGTGATTACTCGATGTTGTATCACTAGGGTGCGGGGTAAGGCACGATCACGGGCCGGAATCGGTCGTGACAAAAGTGGTATCGAGCGATTAATCCTCGGAAAGTGTCTGAGCCGTATCGATGGAAGTCTTGATTATCGGTGTGTTGTGCCACATCAATAATCGAGGAGGCTAGTATTTAGGATTGGTTTCTATTCTTCTCACTGAGATCGTGCCTTAGAGGTGTTGTAAGTTGGACCCTCGACGTATTTCTTTCCCTTACCGCTATGCCTCCGCGTAGGGCCGGGCCCGTGAGGCAAAGCGGCCGAGGAGGCTGAGTAGAGTTCGGAGGGTGGCGAGGCACAGCCCAATCATTACCTAGGGTAGTGCCGTTCGGGAGTTTTGCGACGTCACTAGCCCAGTGAATTGTACGCAGCGTGGCGGTTCCCCGCGGCCATGATATTTGAACCCAGTTCCACGGCCAGAGCAGTGAATATAGAGTGCAAAGAAAGCGACCACATTACTAGCTATGGATGTGGCTACCAGAGAGTATACCGATGTACCACGGGTCTTGATGACTATCTAAGAGAGGTTGTGCAAGAGTAATTCTTGATTAGGCTTGAGCATGACACGTATGCGGGCTTATCGCGCGAGCCAAGCGTAGAGATCGGCGGGTTAACGAAGGACAACGAGAGGGCGAAGCGGAGTCCTTTGGTAACTTTGAGGCGAGTCGCCTCGCGTGAATTAGATTATGCACATCCACGGTCTGCAGCGAGGTCCTCGCGAATTTCGGGGCGTTGGGGTATGCGGGAGTTGGTCGAGCTCGAGCTTCCGTTCACGCCTACGTAGGTTCCGGCCATCCGGATTCGGTTTTTCGGTATTCACGTGGCGTGGCGTCATCCGTGGAATGTCGTCTTTTAGTTGGTACTTGTTGTACCTCGACCGTCGGTCGATGTCGATGGGGTGTCCTTGTAGGAGGACTTAGCCTTCGTGATCGGTGGGTAGTTCGTCACCTTCCTATGAGCCCCGTGGCGTGTTTGATTAGACGACTAAGGGAGTGAAGCGATGGATATAGATATATCTTTAACCCTCAGAGATCGGTATGTGTGATAAGGTGAGTATACCTTAAGTGCTATGTTCGATAGCGGTGTGTTAGTCGTGATTAGATCATGGTTGTTTAACCGAGTAAGATTTTGGGGATAGAAGGTGTGAGCCTTAGAGCTTTTACGTAGAGACCTTAGAGGTGAGGCCATCGAGAAAAGGTGTAGTGTTATGTTTGACCCTTATCGGAGTGCATAGTGCGTGAGTTGTGTTTGGGATAGGTCCCAAGTAGTGTGGAATGAAGGGGGTAGTTGAGCTAAGAAGACCGCTAGGTTTTCGTAACGTGTTTAGTGAGAGTTTTCCTTCGTGGAGCTAGCGTTTTCTTGGCGTTGCGGTCGGGTTGAGGCCACGTTACGTCAACCCGCGGCATGGTTGGTGGTGGGGTCGGTTGTGGTGGTCGCCTTGTGATAAGTCACGAGGGTGTTAGGCCCAAGTTTAGTTAACCGAGCGAGTTCGTGGATGCGTTCGACGGTGGTCGGGCCGATGGGGCAACCATCGTGTTCTTGATCGGGACCGTTTACTCGGCGGTGTTGGGTTATCGAAGGTTGTAGGGCTGCGCGGTGCCTACCTACACCTTAAGGCGCACGATGGAGCCAGTTACTGCTTCTTTTCTGGAGGTTTTGCCAGGCAAGGTTAGGAACTCAGGTGAATCTCAGAATCGCATTCGCCCTCGGGCCAATGTGTGTATCTCAGAGGTAGTCGTGGGGATTGTTGTCTCCTGTGGAGGAAGTGTTTAAGCTACCATTTCAGTGTTCGGACATCGCCTTATGAAGCCTTGTAAGGGCGGAAGTGTAAGTTGCCGGTCGATTGGTTCGATGTTGGCAAGGTTCAACGATTGGTTCAGCTTGTTCCGGGCGGTGTGGATAGTGAAGCTTGTCTAGAAGAGGTTACGCGGCTCGGAGAAATCGTGCGGATAATCGGCGGCGCTTAGAGTTGAGTTGGCGGTCGGTCTTCTTGAAAGTACCACCGGGGTGGGTGTGGCGAGTTTTGGAATACAGAGGAACTTAGCGAGTTACTTTGGGCCTTTGTGTCCATGTGAAGAATAGGCTAGGTTGCCTATATGTTAGCTTGTGCCGTCCGACTTAGGAGGCAGCATGTCCGGTCCTTCGTATTGTTATGATCGGGAAAGTATCGGAGAATCCATCCAGAGTGTTCCCGATTAATAATGACCACATTAGAGATAGTAACCCGAGTCTTGGAACCGGCCGTATCGAATGTGGTAAGAGTTCGAGTGTCTGACGACCTCGGGGATCGCGCAGCCGGTACCATTTGTTAGGTCGTCGGAGCAAGGCTCGCGACAAAGTGACAAAAGTGGTACCATTTGTTGGGTCGCTGAGAAGGTTAATGCCTCGTGCAAAGTGACAAAGTGGTATCTCTGACGAGTAAAGAGAAGCGAGCATGTATGGCGGGCATAGATGTGATCATTTCTTTTGTAAAGAAAGGTCTGAAGGAAGTATATTTTAGACCCCGGTGAGAGTGTTTTGTGGTGATGATTAGAGGTGTTTCCTCGTGGACTTTGATGTAAGTATTTACGCAGTGCTTCGTGGCGGTGTGGCGAGTTGTTCTCGTAAGTATAGTAGTGAAGACTATCTTTGGCGCCGCGTTTGTTTGAGACTTAGAAGGAACATTCGGGACGAATGTTTCTAAGGAGGAGAATGTTATACCGTATTTTGAGTATATGCGTGGGGCGTGCGTAGAAAATTTGAAACTTGTACTAAGGCTTGGCGAATTAATTTTGTTCACAACACCCGTTTAGAGTCGTTTTTCGACGAAAGCGTTTTCCACGACTTTCGTAGGGAATTTCCGGCTATGTCATTTTTAATTTTTGCGGATTTTTCCGAGAGGCGAAACGTGTTGGGCCAACAAGAGGCGCCACTTGGCACCCTCCCATTAGCGGGACGTGAGAGCTCGGTTTGGGACGAAATGGAGGTGTAGTTGGTAGGATATTTTGTGTGTTAGTTGGTCAAGGACACGTGGGTGAATCTTGGCCTACACTTGCCTTGCACTTGGCAAGATCTTGGCCATTGGTTGGCCTTCACTTGACCTATAAATACCCTTCCCTTTGAAGACTTCTTCATCCAAAAAATCTCTAAGTCTTGAGCTCCCCTCCCATTTCGTGAGGCCCCTCGCCGAGAGTTTCCCCCCAGTGGGGTAGGCCGAGGTAGCCACCACTCCTTGGGGTGCTAGCCGTGGGTACCCCCAGCCTAGTTGTTTTCGTATAATACCCCTCTTGATAGAAATACTCTCCAAAGTATTGTTATAATGCCCAAATTACCTTAGCCGTATACCTTGTTATATTCTAAGGTTATACCTACGAAAAGCCCAGAAATACTATTATACTTCCCGTCAGTCACAAACCGAAACCCTAGGAAAATCTCCATAGTCCGTTGGAGTATTGTGTAGAAGTTGGTTAGAACTTCTAAGGGTGATTTAGAGCGGGTTGGAGCGCTCGGAGTTGGAGCTAAACGATTGCCGGGATCGACTTTAACTAGGATAATTATGGGCTTATCGAGGTAATTATCTTGTCCTCTATTGTAATTGGAAATTACATATTGTTAGAATATATAGTTGAAGTACACTATATATAGAACTGAGCGTAGTTATCGGCAATGTCTTTTGACTTAAGCTGAATAATACTTACGCAATGTCTTGCGACTTAAGCTGAATTTAAAGAAGAATCTTGTTGTAATTACATAGGGCTGTATTACGGTGAACTTATTGGTAGTAGTCGTGGAGTAGAATTGCACCCGTTAGGGTTAGGCGTATAACCCCTGGTTGGCTTGGTGGCGGCCTCGATAGAGGAGGAGATTTCTGTTGTTGCGGGGAGTCTGCGAATTTTGGTAGAATGTTCTCTGATGAGATCTAAATGTTAATAAGCGCCTTGTGGCCTTATAGGTTGAAGTACTACGTGTGGCGCGATCTACTTGGCTTAAGGAGTAGCCGACGGTTGGAAGTACTTGGAGCGTTTTGCTATTAGTCGATAATCGTCGCGAGGTATGTGAACCTCTTCCTATCTCTTCTAGCATGATATGTGTGAACTATGTAGTACGGTAGACGTACATGTGCTAAATGTATTTATTTGGTTTAAAACATAAAGTGTTATAACGGCTTTATGTGAAGTCGGTTATAAACAGCTTTATGTTGGTAAGAAAATACTTGTGGTTTATAAAAGGTAACTGATTTGAACTATAACTGGCTTGTTATGTGTTAATAGAGAACTTGAAGTAATACTTGGTTTTTGAAAACTTAAGAGTTATACTAGCTGTAACGACCCGTTCCGGGGCCCGTTACTGGTGCCTTATCCCGGGCACCCTAGTGACACAACATCAGAGAAAACCAGCGGAAAATAAAACTTTAAACAAGAAACAAGATATATGATCATAAAACAGGCCAACCCAACGGTTACCTTCCAATAACATATATAAATACAACTCTTTCAAAACGAACAGTTTAATCCTTTTACAAACCACACTTGCAAAGATTACTGCACCTCTAAGATTTACAACAACTATGACGGACACGGGGCCGCCATACCCTGAATGTACAAGAACCTACAACTCGGGAACACATGCAAAAGATAAGCCTCGGAGAAGCGGAGCTTCCCAGCTGCTGGCGAGATCCTAAGAGCGAGGATCCACGGCCGATGTACCTCTACTGCGGCGTGACGCGGCCCGAAGGAGGTCGATGCAATTGCAAGTATGTGAAAGCGTAAAATCGTAAATGAAATCATACTAGTCTATATAAAGCGGGAGACATGTATGATAACCAAACTCTGATTCCAACATAAAAGCGATCATGTCGATCGAGGACTCACGCCTCAGTCATCACTCAAATATAACTATGGGTCTCACGTCCACAACATCAATCATGTTCGCATCACGGCGCGTGCCCCGGAATTCTGCATCGGTGTAGACATGTCCATGATGCAACAATAATACCAATGCCCGTGGCCATGCCGGATTCTGCGCCGGTGTAGACACGTCCGTATGACATCAACAATAATATCTTGGGTGATCAACCTGCCGCGTAGCGCGTGCCGGAATTCTACCTCGGTGTAGACATGTCCATGTAACCACAATAACAATATATCGGGTAATCAACCCCGCGCGCGTACATGCCCCGAATTCTACCTCGGTGTAGACATGTCCATGTGACATCAACAACAAGACGATAATCAAAATGGAAACATACGTGGAATTCTCGTCACTTGCCCGACGCGTCCAAGTAAGTTCTCAACAAGTCAACCAGGCCTCTATCGAGAGCAGCGGTAACGTAAATACAACACTTGTACAACAAAGGCTATCATCACAAGCATAGGCAAGTTTCACACAACTCAAAGTACTTTCCCATAAGTCACACAATACCGTAGTATATAAAAATAGAGTGACTATCTTTTAAGTAAACCAAAATACTTCCCTTTGCAAAAATCAAGTAACCACATTATTTCCAAACATTCAAGTTGGCCTAATTTCAAATGCTCAAGTTTCTCATTTTAGAAAGGTTTATAACTCATAGTCTTAATCCCTTTTAAAACAATTGAGTAACATATTTCTTATGTGTGGCGTTTATTCTTGTTTATAACGATCTTATTACAATGACCGTGATCTAGAAAATGTAATATCATTTTGTCTCATCTTAGCTTCTGCGGATGGAGGTTTCTCTTGGTTTTAATACAACACATCATTATTCAATACATTTTCCTTTATTAACGCTGCGGTGATGCGTCGATACGTTCGATTTACGAAATCGGTAAAACATTATCCCTTTAAAACCAGTACTCATTACTCACGAATGAGGTTTTACACAAACATCCACATTAAAACAAATAAGTTAAGTCTCTTAACTTCTAACATCGATAAACCATTTTCTTACCTACATAAAGTCGTTATAACCAACTTCCCGTAAAGCCGTTATAACCTTTTATGTTTAAACAAACAAATACACTTAGCTTTGTCGCCCACCGTCTTACATAGTTACACACATATCATGCTAGAACAGATAGGAAAAGGTTCACATACCTCGCGACGAGTATCGACAATAAGCAAAATGCTCCAAGTACTACAACCTTGCTAGCCCTTTCCACTCCTCAAGTAGAATACGCTACTCTTAGTACTTTCACCTAAAAAGGGTCACAAACGTCTATTAACTTTTAAACATACGGTTCCATTTCTCTACAGAAAATTCGGCAGCACCTCCCCCCCCCCGCAACAGCGTAAATCTCCTCCTCTATCGAGGCCGGCCACCAAGCCAACCAGGGGGTTTTACGCCTAACGGCGTGTACAATTCTACTCGATGAATACTACACAAGTCTACTTCTGATCCTATGTAAATCTGATTCGATTCTTTTCTTTAAATTCAGGCTTAAGTCAAAAGACATTGCCGCACCATAATGTTCAGTACTATATATAGTATACTTCAACTATATATTCCTACAACATGTAATTTCCAATTACAACTAGAGGGACAAGATAATTACCTCGATAAGCCCATAATTATCCAAGTTAAATGTCGATCCTTAGCAACTTTTAGCTCCAACTCCGGGTGCTCCATCCCGCTCCAAACAACCCTTAGAAGTTCTAACCAACTTCTACTTAAATACTTCAATCAATCAATGAAGATTTCCTTAGGGTTTCGGTTTGAGACTAAAGGGACAAAAGGTAGTATTTCCGGGTTCTACGTATAGAGGTATCTTTGGAATACTACAAGGTACAAGGCTAAGGTATTTTGGGCATTATAACAATACTTGGAAGACAACTTTCTACCAAGGGGGGGGGTAGGCTCGGCTAGCACAACTAGGCTAGGGGGAGGGGGGTGTTCTCGGCCAAGGGCCTTTCTCTAAGGGGGAGAGGGGAGTTGGACGAGAGCAACAACAAGGGAGAGGGAGGGATTTCAAGATTTAGACAAAGTGAGGAGTGAATGAATAAGTCTTCACAAGGGAGGGGTATTTATAGGGAAACCAATGGCCTTGATCAAGCCAAGTGCAAGGCAAGTGTAAGGCCTTGATCAAGCCAAGTGCACCCTAACCCTACACCACAAAACAAGGCACAAAACATGGCACCAACCAAGCCACAAAACAAGGCCAAAACAAGGAGCCAATTGGCCTTGGCGTGACAAATCGTCGAGGTTGCGCCCGCAGCTTCCGATGTGAGGTGACACATGTCACCCTCCGTTAATCCAAAATGTTTCGCCTCTCGGAAAAATCCGCAAAAAATATAAATGACATAGCGAATTTTCCCAACGTAAGTATGGAAACGTTTCGTCGAAAAATGACTCCAATTGGCACTTGTGCCCAAAATTCGGTTCTTTGCCTAACTTAAGGCTCAAATTCTCTACGTACGTCCTTACGTACATACTCTGGAAATACGGGGTATAACATTCTCCCCTCGCGAAACATTCGTCCGAATGTTCCTTCTCAAGTCTCAACACAAACATGCGCTAGTATAACCTTCACCGCTATACGCGCGAAAACAATCATGCCACACCGCCATAAAATAACAAGCGCGCAATACTTAAACCCAAGTCAACGAGGAAACACCTCTAATCATCACAAAACCCCTTACGGAGGTCTAAAATATACCCCTTCACACGCCCGTTTCACAAAAGCGATCACACACGTTCACTTTTCCCCATCTTGTTGTACCTTACCGAACACTCAAACTCTTTCTAGTATCCGTACCACACTTCCGTCAACGCTTCTGTTACCAACCCTTGGAGTCACTACCTCCAAACTTGGTCATCTTGCTAACCTCGATCTTCTCTAAGGCCGTTCCCGGCCTCCACGATCCGCTTCTGGTCGAACATATCCACCAACTCATACGATGGTCATACAAACTTGGGCCTAGCATCCTCGTGACCTACCACCGCGGGACCACCCGAGCTGACCCACCTTAATCGGGTTACGGGTTGACCGTATCACGTCCTCAACCCGACCACAATCGCGTCACGCCCTTGTTCCCGACACGGAACAATCTGCTAAATCACATCATGAAAGCTACCACTTCCATCTCACATTACCCATGGACTGATCACTCACATAAAACCCACGTATATTACGCACTCTGATAAAGGTCAAACATAAAACGAATCTTTTACTCAAGACGACCTTACCTCTAAGGTCTCAATCGTGTGATCTAGGGTTCACTTACCATGCCCCATACTTATCCTCCCAACTAAGCATGTTTTCTAACTCACAATTAACACAACGCTATTCGTACATAGCACATAATAATGAGACCATCATAACAAGCATACCAAAACTCTAGAGGGTTAAGGATATACGAAGCTACCGCTCACTCTAATCATAGGCACGCCTGCAGGCATAATCGCTAGAAGGCGATGAACCAGCCACTGATCCAGTAGGCTGAGTCGTAACATCCGTGCTACCCTTGGTCGGACAGTTCCTCGCAAATGGCCCTGCTGCCGCAAAATAACAAGCTCCCTGGCACCACGACACTCCCGAAATGCGGTCTACCACATCGACCACAGGTAGGGGTGACGCATCCGCCAACACCGCACTTCCGGAAACGAACCCTTGGAGCCTCGACCGCTCCGAATACTCTGGATGCTCGAAGGTTGTGGAGGACCACTCTGCCGGGCGGAGGTACAAAACTAGTATCTTCTTTGGCGGTCCGCCTCGAAAGTCACAAAGGACCTGTTGTTCGGCCTCTTCGCGATCTTGATGTCATTCCGTCGACCTCTCGTGCCTCACATCCCGGTCGTGAGCTGCATGCGGGCAATGTCCATGCGGTGAAGAGCTACTCTGAACATGCCTCGACATGTAATCATCGAGCCTGTAACATATCGGTGCACTCGATCCTCCATACTAGCTACCAATTTGGGACGTCACGCCAATGAGTCGAACTCCACATTGTACTCGAACCGTCGCGCTCTGTCTAAGCATCAAAAATCTGTCGGCTCGTGCCCTCCTCATCTGCGGAGGCAAGAAGTGCGTGAGGAAAGCCCCCGAAAACTCATCCCATACTGCTGGAGGTGCATGCTCTCCCCGGGAAAGCTCCCATGAATCAAACCAATCGGCTGCGGTATCACGCGGCCGTCACGAAAAGGTCACGAACTCGGTCTCAAGCCTTGATCACCCGCGTGATCGGTAGCTGCGGATGAACTCCTGCGGATCATCCTCGTGCCTCGACCCATAAAACTCTGGCGGCTACAACTCGGAAAGTCCGTAGCCTCAAACTATCTACTCGGGGTGAACGGCTGGTGCTCGGGAACGGCTGCTGCATCGGTCTATCCTCATATCGCCCGCGACCACGGCAACAATCGGGCCATCTCGCGTAACCCATCTCCTGCCCGGTGTGGGGTGGAGGCTCGTGCTGCGGTCTCGGCGGCCATTCTTTGCGGCTCTAACCTCTCTTTGGTGGCGGCGTACAAAACCGCCGTCAAGCACAACCTCAGTCTTGCGGGCTGCGCCTGCGTACTCCTGTATCTCACTAGCGGTTCCTCGGCCGCCTTGCCCGAGCTCGGTTGCCTTGCGGAGGCATAACGGTAAAAGCGAGATACGTCGGAGGGTCAACTTACAACACGGCTCTAAGGCACGATCTCGTAATGAGAAGAATGGAAACCAACCCTAAATGTCCTGCGACCTCACGATTATAGATGTGGTGCACAACACACCGATAATCAAGACTCTACTAGACACGGGTGCAGACACTTTCCGAGGACTAAGCGCTCGATACCACTTTTGTAACGACCGTTAGGGGCGTTCATCGTGCCTTATCGGGTACCCTAGTGACACAACATCGAGAAAACCAATGAAAATAAAACTTTAAACAAGAAACAAGATATATGATCATAAAACAGGCCAACCCAACGGTTACCTTCCAATAACATATATAAATACAACTCTTTCAAACGAACAGTTTAATCCTTTTTACAAACCCTGCCCACACTTGTGGCATTACGGACCTCTAAGATTTACAACTATGACGGACGGGGCCGCCATACCCACGAATGTACTGAACCTCTGACTCGGGAACACATGCAAAAGATAAGCCTCGGAGAAACGGAGCTTCCCAAAACGCTGGCGAGATCCTAAGAGCGAGGATCCACGGCCGATGTACCTCTACTGCGGCATGAGCAGCCACGAAGGAGGTCGATAACAGTACAGTATGTGAATCGTAAAATCGTAAATGAAATCATACTAGTCTATATAAAGCAGGAGACATGTATGATAACCAAACTACAGTTCACAACATAAAAGCAGTCATGTCCAGTCAGGGACTCGCCCTCAAGTCATCACTCAAATATAACTATGGGTCTCACGTCCACAACATCAATCATGTTCGCATCACGGCGCGTGCCGGTCTGCATCGGTGTAGACATGTCCATGATGCAACAATAATACCAATGCCCGGCATGCCCGGAATGCATCGGTGTGAACGCGTCCATATGACATCAACAATAATATCTTGGGTGATCAACCTGCGCGTGGCCACGCCCCGAATTCTACCTCGGTGTAGACATGTCCATGTAACCACAATAACAATATATCGGGTAATCAACCCTGCCGCATGGCCACATGCCCCCGGAATTCTACCTCGGTGTAGACATGTCCATGTGACATCAACAACAAGACGATAATCAAAATGGAAACATACCGTGGAATTCTCCACATCGCCAAGACGCCCAAGTAAGTTCTCGACAAGTCAACCGCCTCTATCGAGAGCAGCGGTAATACGTAAATACAACACTTGTACAACAAAGGCTATCATCACAAGCATAGGCAAGTTTCACACAACTCAAAGTACTTTCCCATAAGTCACACAATACGTAGTATATAAAAATAGAGTGACTATCTTTTAAGTAAACCAAAATACTTCCTTTGCAAAAATCAAGTAACTACATTATTTCCAAACATTCAAGTTGGCCTAATTTCAAATGCTCAAGTTTCTCATTTTAGAAAGGTTTTATAACTCATAGTCTTAATCCCTTTTAAAACAATTGAGTAACATATTTCTTATGTGTGGCGTTTATTCTTGTTTATAACGATCTTATTACAATGACCATGATCTAGAAAATGTAATATCATTTTGTCTCATCTTAGCTTCTATGCGGATGGAGGTTTCTCTTGGTTTTAATACAACATCATTATTCAATACATTTTCCTTTATTAACGCTTGCGGTGGTGCTGTCGATACACATTCGATTTAAATCGGTAAAACATTATCCCTTTAAAACCAAGTACTCATTACTCACGAATGAGGTTTTACACAAACATCCACATTAAAACAAATAAGTTAAGTCTCTTAACTTCTAACATCGATAAACCATTTTCTTACCTACATAAAGTCGTTATAACCAACTTCCCATAAAGCGTTATAACACTTTATGTTTAAACCAAACAAATACACTTAGCACCTGTACGTCCACCGTACTACATAGTTACACACATATCATGCTAGAACAGATAGGAAAAGGTTCACATACCTCGCGACGAGTATCGACAATGTTATACCCCGTATTTCCAGAGTATGTACGCGAGGACGTACGTAGGAAATTTTGAACTTCAAATAGGCTTGGCCGATTTAATTTTGTGCACAACACCCGGTTAGAGTCGTTTTTAGTAAAGCGCTTTCACTGACTTTCGTAGGGAATTTCCGCTATGTCCTTTCTAATTTTTGCGGATTTTTAGAGGCGAAGCGTGTTGGACCAACGAGGCGCCACTGCACCTCTCATTGGTGGACTTCAATCGTCCATTTGGACCGAAATGGATAGGCAAAGGCGCGTTTTGTTGCCTTGACAAAGTCAGGGTAGGTAGGATATTTGTGTTTGGTAAATCCTAGCCCTACACTTGCCTAACACATGGGTGATCTTGGCCATTGGTTGGCTTTCACTTGGCCTATAAATACCACCCTTTGATGAACTTATTCATCCACAAATTTGCCTAAGTCTTGAAAGCTCTCCTTCTCCTCCCCTTTGTGTTGAGTTCGGCCAAGAGGCCTCCCCCTCTCCTAGAGGCCTTGGCCGAGGTACACCCCTCCTAGTTGTGTGGCGTGGGGTACCCACTGCCTAGTTGCTTTCGTATAATACCCCTCTTTTGGTAGAATACTCTCAAAAGTATTGTTATAATGCCCAAATTACCTTAGCCTATACCTTGTAGTATTCTAAGGTTATACTTGTACAAAAAGCCCAGAAATACTATTATACTTCCCGTCAGTCACAAAACCGAAACCTAGGGAAATCTCCATAGTCAGTTGGAGTATTGTGTAGAAGTTGGTTAGAACTTCTAAGGGTGGTTTAGAGCGGGTTGGGCGCTGGAGTTGGAGCTAAACGATTGCCGGGATCGACTTTAAGCTAGGATAATTATGGGCTTATCGAGGTAATTATCTTGTCCTCTATTGTAATTGGAAATTACATAATTGTGAATATATAGTTGAAGTATACTATATAATGGAACTGAGCGTAGTTATCGGCAATGTCTTTTGACTTATGCCGAATAATACTTACGCTATGTCTTGCGACTTAAGCCGAATTTAAGAAAAGTCTTTGGCGTAATTCCATAGGGTTGTATTACAGTAGACTTGTGTAGTAGTACCGTGGAGTAGAATTGTACCCGTTTGGGTTAGATATATAACCCCCGCTGGTTGGCTGGGTAGCCGGCCTCGATAGAGGAGGAGATTTCTGCTGTTGCGGGGAGGTGCTGCCGAATTTTTCTGTAGAATGTTCTACGAAGAGACCTAATGTTAATAAGCGCCTTGTGGCCTTATAGGTTGAAGTACTACGTGTGGTGCGATCTACGTGGCTTAAGGAGTAGCCGACAGTTGGAAGTACTTGGAGCGTTTTGCTATTAGTCGATACTCGTCGCGAGGTATGTGAACCTCTTCCTATCTCTTCTAGCATGATACGTGTGAACTATGTAGCACGGTAGACGTCACGTGCTAAATGTATTTGATTGGTGTAAACATAAAGTGTTATAACGGCTTTATGGGAAGTTGGTTATAACAGCTTTATGTGGGTTAGAAAATACATGTGGTTTTTAAAAGGTAACTGATTTGAACTATAACTGGCTTGTTATGTGTTAATAAAGAACTTGAAGTATTTCAAAAGATTTTTGAATCATTTTGAAAGAAGAAGTAATATTTGGTTTTTTGAAAACTTAAGAGTTATACTAGCTTTATGGGAAGTTAGGTATAACGGCTTAAGAATGTTTTACTTGATTTGAATCGTAATGTGTATCGACAAACCACTGCAGCGTTAATAAAAGGAAATGTTTTGACTAATTAAGCATTATTAAAACCAGTAGAAACTTCCATCTGCATAGAAACTAAGATAAGACAAAATGATATTTCCTAGATCATGGCTGCTGTAATAAGATTGTTATAAACAAGAATATCCTACTCACATATAAGGCTTAGGTTTCTCAGATTGTTTAAAGGAGAATTATATTCTTAAATGAATAAGACTATGAACTACTAAACCTTTCTAAAATTAGGCAAACTTGAACATTGGAAAGAATGTTGCTACTTGATTTTACAAAGAGAAGTAATTGATTTACTTTAAAAAGATAATCACTCTATGTTCATATACTACGGGTATCGTGTGGTTTTTTAAGTAACGATCTTTAAAGATTTAATGTATGAAGTACTTTGGGGATAGGTACCCGAACTTGTTAGTAGAAAGTACCTTGTGTGAATAACTTGATTGTATTGGTTTGTGATAGCCTTGTAATACTTTCTTGTTGACTTGATAAGTAAGCATGTTAGGATCTTACGTGTGTTAGTATCTTGTGATTATTATGTGAGGGTCACTCTGTTGTACTTACGTTGTTAAACGTTAAGCCCGTTGTACTATTATTGTATCACATACCCGACTTATTATACCAGGGCTTGCCACCCTTGATGCGGTCTTTACGGCTATGCGGTCCTCGTGACTATCGGAGTCGCGGTAGCTCGATTTGATCATTCCGGTGTTTAGCTTTGATCGCGGGATTCCCTATGCGGTGCAGTGAGACTATGCGGTCTTTTGAGACTATGCGGGTTGCGGAGCCTAGGCGAGATACCGAGGGTTGCGCCCGATGCGAGGTATACCTCGGCGATGCAGGACCATGATTCGAGGAATACCTCATGCGGGTCCGTGTGTGACCTATCGCGGGTGCGAGAGTTCGAGAATAGACGCGCACATTGATATTGCGGGCGGTGGCGGCCGATCGTAGTGCGGTCTAGAAAGACCTCGGGATACGATTTGTGGTATTTTTGGCTGTAGGTCTTAGTAGTGGCTATGCCTTCGTACTTGCCCCGTCACGGGTTTATTGTGATAACTTTGAGGCGTGAGTCCACGACTTGACATGGCCTTATTTGTTGTGGTGTAGGTTGCTTATCATACATGTCTCTGCTTTATAGACTATTATGATTTCATTTACTGATTTTTAGTTTCACATACTCCTGTTATGCGACCTCCTTGAAGTGCGTTCATGCCGCAGTTGAGGTACACCGATCGTTGATCCTAGCTCTCGAGTCACAATTCAGTATGGAAACTCCGCTTCTCGGAGGCTTATCGATGGTAAAGTCCTGTCGTATAGGTGTTTACATTCGGGGTTTGGCGGGGCCCTGTCCCCGTTGTTGTCGTATCATTCTTAAGTGCAGCAATGCTGTTGTGGCGAGGTTTGTAAAAAGGATTAAAGCTGTTCATTTGTAATGTTGTTATTTATATATCTAAAAGCGAAGTTTTCCTCGATTCTTGTTTTGTATACATGCATTTCATGTATGTGTTTTATGTTCGCTGATTACTCGATGTTGTGTCACTAGTGGTGCCCGGGGTAGGCACGATCCACGGGCCCGATTTGGTCGTGACAAAAGTGGTATCGAGCGATTAATCCTCGGAAAGTGTCTACGCACCGTATCCATGAAAGTCTTGATTATCGGTGTGTTGTGCACCACACCAATAATCGTGAGGCTATAGGATATTTAGGAGTGGTTTCTATTCTTCTCACTCGAGATCGTGCCTTAAAGTGTGTTGTAAGTTGGACCTCCGGCGAAATTCTTTCCCTTATCGTTATGCCTCGCGTAGGCAACCCGAGCCCGAGGCAAGAAGCGCGGGAGCTGCAGAGTTCGGAGGGTGGCGAGGCGTGCCCAATCATTACCTAGGGTAGTGCTTCATTCGGGAGTTCGCGACATCACTAGCCCCAAGAGAGTTTAGCACGGCGCGGCGGTTCCTCTGCGCCATGACATTTGAACCGGTTCGGCACGAAACAGAGAATTTAGATTGCAGAAGCGACCACATTACTAGCTATAGATTTGGCTGCAGAGTATACCGATGTACCGCGAATCTTGAGGACTATCTAAAAGAGGGTTGTGCCAGAGTAATTCTTCAGTTGGGCTTGAGCATGGCCTGTGTACGGGCTTATGCGCAGCAGGCCGAGAAAACATAGAGATCATGGTTGTTTAACCGAGTAAGATTTTGGGGGATAGATAAGGTGTGAACCTTAGAATGTTTTACGTTGAGACCTTAGAGGTGAGGCCATCTCGAGAAAAGGTGTAGTGTTATGTTTGACCCTTATCGGAAGTGCATAGTGCACGTGAGTTATGTTTGGGATAGGTCCCTAGTAGTGTGGAATGAAAGGGGGTAGTTGAGCTAAGAAGACCGCTAGGTTTTCGAAACATGATTAGTGAGATTATTAGGATCGGGAGCTAGTATTGTGCGGCGTTGCGGGTCGGGTTGAGCCTCGTTGGGTCAACCCGCGGTAGATTTGGTGGTGGGTCAGGTTGTGGTGGTCCCGCTTGTGTTAGGAGTTGTGAGGGTGTTAGGCCCAAGTTTAGTTAACCAAGACGAGTTCGTGGATACGTTCGACGATGGTCGGGCCGATGAGGAAGCCCATCGTGTTCTTCGTTCGACCGTTCACTCGGCGGTGTTGAATTATCGAGAAAGGTTGTAAGGCTGCACGGGTGCCTACCTTCACCTTATGACAGATGGAGCCGGTAGAAATTTGTTGTTCTGAAGTTTTGCCAAGCATGTGTTAAGAACTCGCAGTCTCGGAATCGCATTCGCCTGGGCGGTGTGGATTTGGGTAGTTGTGGAGATTGTTGTCTCTGTGGAGAAGTGTTTAAGCTACCATTTCGGTGTTGGACGTCACCTTTGAAGCCTTGTAGAGGCGGAAGTGTAAGTCGCCGGTCGATTGGTTCGATGTTGGCAAGATTCGGATAGTTGGTTGGGCTTGTTCCGGTAATTTGTGGATAGTCGCGAAGCTTGTCTAGAAGAAGTTCGCGGCTCGGAGGAATTGTGCGGATAATCGGCGACGCAGAGTTGAGTTGACGGTCGGTCTTCTTGAAAGTACCACCCGGGGTGGGTGTGGCAGTTTTGGAATACGGAGGAACTTAGCGAGTTACTTTGGGCCCTTTTTAGTTCATGTGAAGAATAGGTCAGGTTGCCTATATGTTAGCATTTGCCGTCCGACCTAGGAGGCAGTACGTCCGGTCTTTCGTATTGTTATGATCGGGAAAGTATCGGAGAATCCATCCAGAGTATTCCCAGTTAATGATGACCAAGTTGAAGATGATAACCCCGAGTTTTGGAGGCGATCGATCGGAAATGTGGTAAGAGTTCGAGTGTCTGACGGCCTCGAGGATCGCATGTAGTCCGGTACCATTTGTTGGGTCGCCGGAGTGACACTAGAACCTCGCGGCAAGGTGACAAAAGTGGTGTCGGGAAGAAGCGAGCATGTATGGCGAGCATAGATGTGACCATTTCTTTTGTTTGGAAAAAGTGTGGAGGGAGTATATTTTAGACCCCGGAGAGAGGTGTTTGTGGTGATGTTAGAGGTGATTCCTCGTGGACTTGGATGTAAGTATTTTGCGCAGTTGTTTCTGTGGCCATTGTGGCAGGATTGTTTCGTAAGTGTGGTAGTAAAGACTATACTGGCGCGCGGTTGTTTTGAGACTTGAAGGAACATTCGGGCGAATGTTTCTAAGAAGGAGAATGTTATACCGTATTTCAGTATGTGCGAGGCGACGTAGGAAATTTTGAACTTCAAATAGGCTTGGCGATTTAATTTTGTGCACAACACCGGTTAGAGTCGTTTTTGGTGAAAGCGTTTTCCACGACTTTCGTAGGGAATTTCCGCTATGTCCTTTCTAATTTTTTGCGGATTTTTCGAGAGGCGAAGCGTGTTGGACCAACAAGAGGCGCCACGGCACCCTCTCAATGTTGGACTTCAATCGTCCATTTTGACGAAATGGATAGGCAAAGGCACGTTTTTGTTGCCTTGACAAAGTCAAGGGTAGGTAGGATATTTGTGTTTGGTAAATCCTAGCCCTACACTTGCCTAACACATGGATTGATCTTGGCCATTGTGTTATACCCCGTATTTCCAGAGTATGTACGTGAGGGCGTACGTATAAAATTTTAGCCTTAAAGACTAGACAAGGTTCGAATTTGTACACAAGTGCCGAAAAGAGTCGTTTTTCGAAGAAACGTTTCCACAGCTTTCGTAGGGAAAATTCCGGCTATGTCATTTATAATTTTTGCGGATTTTTCCGAGGCGAAACATTTTGGACCAGCGGAGGGTGACATGTGTCACCCTCACATTGAAACGGGCGGCAATTGGGACGATTTGGGGCTACTTTAGTTGGTAGGATATTTTGTGCAAGTTGTGTGGTAGATGGATAAGGTAGCACATGGCTAAATCTTGGCCTTACACTTGCTATGCACTTGTCTTCATCTTGGCCATTAGTTGGCCTTCACTTGACCTATAAATACCCCTCTAGTTGAAGACATTCTTCATCCTAAAATTGAGAAATATATATAAGTCTAAAAATACTCCCTCCCTGTTGTATTGATTTGGTCCCAAAGCCCCTCCCCTCGAGAAAGGCCCTGCCGGCAGCACACCCCTTTTGTGAAGCTTTGGCGAGGGTACCCCTAGCCTAGTTGTCTCGTATAAATACCACTTGTTGTGGTATAGAAATACTCCTAGTATTGTTATAATGTCCAAATACCTTGGCCCAAATACCTTGTAGTATTCCCGAGTTACACTTATACAAGCCAGAAAATACCGTTATACTTTCCCTCGATCACTAAAACGAAACCCTAAGGAAATCTTCACCGTTGTTGAAGTTGTAAGTAGAAGTTAGTTAGAACTTCTAAGGGTAGTTGGAGCGGGTTGGGCGCGAGTTGGAGCTAAACCTTGCTCGGGAGCGACTTTAAACTAGGATAATTTTGGGCTTATCGAGGTAATTATCTTGTCCTCTATTGTAATTGGAAATTACATAAGTGTTGAATATATAGTTGTTGTATACTATATATAGTAATCGAGCGTAGTTATCGGCAATGTCTTGCGACTTAAGCTGAATAATACTTACGCAATGTCTTGCGACTTAAGCTCAAGAATCGAACTGTAATTACATAGGGTTGTATTACGATGGGCGGTGTAGTAGTGCAGTGGAGTAGAATTGTACCGTTAGGGTTAGATGTATAACCCCTGGTTGGCTTGGTAGCCGGCCTCGATAGAGGAGAGATTCTGTTGTTGCGGGGAGAGTCTTCGAATTTTGGTAGAATGTTCTACGATGAGATCTAAATGTTAATAAAGCGCCTTGTGGCCTTATAGGTTGAAGTGCTACGTGTGACGTAATCTTACGGACTAAGGAGTAGCCGACGGGTTGAGGTACTTGGGCGTTTTGCTATTAGTCGACAAATCGCGGTATGTGAACCGCTTCCTATCTCTTACAGCATGATATGTGTGAACTATGTAGTGCGGTAGGCGTCGTATGTTAATTATATTTGATTGTCGTAAAACATAAAGTGTTATAACGGCTTTATGGGAAGTTGGTTATAACGACTTTATGTAGGTAAGAAAATGGGTTGTGGTTTTAAAAGATAAGCGATTTGATTTATAAGCGGCAGGGCGTTATAATAAAACTTGAAGTATTTCAAAAGATTTATGAATCGTTTTGAGCAGTGTAGTATTGTGTTTTGAAAACTTAAGAGTTATACTAGCTTTATGGGAAGTTAGGTATAACGGCTTAAGAATAGTTTCTTGATGTTAGAAGTTAAGAGACTTGATCTTATAAGATAAGAGACTTAACTTATTTGTTTTAAAGTGAATGTTTGTGTGAAACCTCATTCGTGAGTAATGAGTACTTGGTTTTATTTAAAGGGATAATGTTTTTGATTTGGAAATCGGAATGTGTATCGACAGGACCAACTGCGGCGTTAATAAAGGAAAATGTATTGAATAATGATGTATCGTATTAAAACCGGTAGAAACCTCATCCGCATAGAAACTAAGATGAGACAAAATGATATTACATTTCTAGATCATGGCCTTTGTAATAAGAATGTTGTAAACAAGAATAACCTACTCGCGTGAGACATATATTACTCAATTGTTCTAAAAAGAAATCAAGTGATTAAGTTTATGAACTATGAAACCATTTGAAAATGAGAAGCTTGAGTAATTGAAACTAAGCAACCGGAACTTAGGAAAAGAATGTTGTTACTTGATTTTGGAAAGGAATGTGGGTTGGTCATTCTAAGGCTACGGGTATCGGGTGACTTTTATAAAAGTAATGGATCTCTTTTAAAAGAACTTAACGATGTAGTACTTTGGGGTTAAAACCGGACTTTGGCATAAAATGAAAGTACTTTGAGTTGTTGTGAAACTTGCCTTATGCTTGTTGTTGTGAAACTTGCCTATGCTTGTTGTTGTGAAACTTGCCTATGCTTGTGATGATAGCCTTTGTTGTGCAAGTGTGGTATTTACGTATTCTACCGTGTCTCGATAGAGGCGGTTGACTTGTTGAGAACTTACTTGGGCGTCTTTGGCGGTGAAGGAGAATTCCACGGGTATGTTTCCATTTTGATTCTTGTCTTGTTGTTGATGTCACATGGGCGTATCTGCCGTCTGGTATGGGGCGTCGCGCCATGCGGCGGGTTGATTACCGATATATGGTTATTCTTGCAACATGGGCGGTCTACGTCACGATTCAGGGCATGTGGCCCGTGCGGCGGTTGACCACCCGGTATATTGTTATTGAGGTTACATGGACATGCCTACCGTCTGATGTCCGGGCATGTGGCATGCGGCCTTGTGTGTTGCATCAAGGACATGTCTACACCGATTCACTATTCCGGGGGCATGCGGCCATGATGCGAACATGATGGATGTTGTGGGCGTGAGACCCATAGTTATATTTGAGTGGTGACTTTGAGGGCGTGAGTCCCTGACTTGACTGCTTTTATGTTGCGTACTGTATTTTGGTTATCATACAGGTCTCCTGCTTGTGAAGCTATTATGCTTTCATTCTGATGTTGTGATTTCACATACTTGGTACTGTTGTCTTGACCTCCTTGGGGCTGCGTTCATCGCGAGTAGAGTACATCGGTCGTGGATCCGCTCTAGAATCTCATTTCAGTGTTGGAAAGCTCCGTTCCTTGAGGCTTATCTTTGGTATGTTTCCACAGTTGTAGGTTCTTGTACATTCAGGGGTATGGTGGGGCCCTGTCCCGTCATAGTTGTTGTAAATCTTAGAGGTCTGTAGTACTGTTGTGGGCAGGGTTGAGGATAACTGTTTGGGTTTTTATGTATATACTGAAGGCAACTGTTTTGGTTGCTTTGTTTATTTATTATATCTCGTTTCATGACTCGTGTTTTATTTTCCGCTGGTTTTCTCGATGTTGTATCACTAGGGTGCCGGGGTAAGGCACGATGCGGGCCGGGTTCGGGCGTTACACGATGGTTGGCTTTCACTTGGCCTATAAATACCCGCCCTTTGATGAACTTATTCATCCACAAATTTGCCTAAGTCTTGAAAGCTCTCCTTCTCCCTTGTGTTGAGTTGTTCGCCAAGAGGCCTCACTCTCCTGAGGCCTTGGTAGAAGTACATACTCCTGGTTGTGTGGCGGTGGTACCTAGCCTAGTTGCTTTCGTATAATACCCCTCTTTTGGTAGAATACTCTCAAAGTATTGTTATAATGCCCTTAGCTTTATACCTTGTAGTATTCTAAGGTTATACTTGTACAAAAGCCGAAAATACTATTATACTTCCGTCGGTCAAAAAACCCTAGGAAATTCCATAGTCAGTTGGAGTATTGTGTAGAAGTTGGTTAGAAGCTAAGGGTGGTTTAGAGCGGGTTGGGCGCTCGGAGTTGAGCTAAACGATTGCCGGGATCGACTTTTAAGCTAGGATAATTATGGGCTTATCGAGGTAATTATCTTGTCCTCTATTGTAATTGGAAATTACATAATTGCTTGAATATATAGTTGAAGTATACTATATAATGGAACCGAACGTAGTTATCGGCAAATGTCTTTTGACTTATGGTAATAATACTTACGCCATGTCTTTGACTTAAGCCCAATTTAAAGAAAGTCTTTGTAATTACATAGGGTTGTATTACATAGACTTGTAGTAACGTGAGTAGAATTGTATTTGGGTTAGATATATAACCCCGGTTGGCTTGGTAGCGGCCTATAGAGGAGAGATTTGAGCGCCATGCGGGAGTCTTTCTGAATTTTACGTAGAATGTTACGAAGAGACTAATGTTAATAAGCGCGCGCTGGCCTTATAGGTTGAAGTACTACGTGTGGTGCGATACGTGGCTTAAGGAGTAAGCGGTTGGAAGTACTTGGAGCGTTTTGCTATTAGTCGATACTCGTCGCGAGGTGGTGAACCTCTTCTATCTCTTACATGGCGTGATATGTGTGAACTGTAGTACGTGTGCATGTATAAATGTATTTGATTGGTGTAAACATAAAGTGTTATAACGGCTTTATGGGAAGTTGGTTATAATGACTTTATGTGGGTTAGAAAATACATGTGGTTTTAAAAGGTAATCGATTTGAACTATAAGCGGCTTGTTATGTGTTAATAAAGAACTTGAAGTATTTCAAAGATTTTTGAATCATTTTGAAAGAAGAAGTAATATTTGGTTTTGAAAACTTAAGAGTTATACTAGCTTTATGGGAAGTTAGGTATAACGGCTTAAGAATGTTTTCTTGATTTGAAATCGTAATGTGTATCGACAAACCAACTGCAGCGTTAATAAAAGGAAATGTTTTGACTAATTAAGCATTATTAAAACCGGTAGAAACTTCCATCTGCATAGAAACTAAGATAAGACAAAATGATATTTCCTAGATCATGCTTTTTGTAATAAGATTGTTATAAACAAGAATATCCTACTCACATATAAGGCTTAGGTTTCTCAGTTGTTTAAAGGAGAATTATATTCTTAAATGAATAAGACTATGAACTACTAAACCTTTCTAAAATTAGGCAAACTTGAACATTGGAAAGAATGTTGCTACTTGATTTTACAAAGAGAAGTAATTGATTTACTTTAAAAGATAATCACTCTGTGTTCATATACTACGTATTGTGTGGTTTTTTGGGAAGTAACGTATCTTTTAAAGATTTAATGTATGAAGTACTTTGGGGATAGGTACCGAACTTGTTAGTAGAAAGTACCTTGTGTGAATAACTTGATTGTATTGGTTTGTGATAGCCTTGTAATACTTTCTTGTTGACTTGATAAGTAAGCATGTTAGGATCTACGTGTGTTAGTATCTTGTGATTATTATGTGAGGGTCACTCTGTTGTGCTTACGTTGTTAAGCGTTAAGCCCGTTGTACTATTATTGTATCACATACCCTCGACTTATTATACCAGGGCTTGCCACGCGATGCGGTCTTTACGGCTATGCGGTCCTCGTGACTATCGCGGGTCACGGTAGCTCGAGGATTTGATCATTCGGGTGTTTAGCCCGATGCGGGGATTCCTATGCGGTCTGTTGAGACTATGCGGTCTTTTGAGACTATGCGGGTTGCGGGAGCCTGGCGAATCTGAGGTTGTGCGCCGATGCGGGGTATACCTCGGCGATGCAGGACCATGATTCGAGGAATACCTCATGCGGGTCCGTGTGTGACCTATGCGGGCTGCGAGGAGTTCGAGGAATAGAAGCGCGACATTGATATTGCGGGCGGTGGCGGCCGATCATGTAGTGCGGTCTAGAAAGACCTCGGGATACGATTTGTGGTATTTTTGGTGCTGTGGTCTTAGTAGTCGGCTATGCCGTACTTGCCCCGTCACGGGTTTATTGTGATAACTTTGAGGCGTGAGTCACGACTTGACATATGGCCTTATTTGTTGTGGGTATGGTTGCTTATCATACATGTCTCTGCTTTATAGACTATTATGATTTCATTTACGATATTTTAGTTTCACATACTGCATTTTGTTATCGACCTCGCCCGAGTGCGTTCATGCCGAGTTGAGGTACACGATCGTTGATCCTAGCTCTCGAGTCCGATTCAACGTATGGAAACTCGTTTCTCGGAGGCTTATCGATGGTAAAGTCACAGTCGTATAGGTGTTTACATTCGGGGTTTGGCGGGGCCTGTCCGCCATTGTTGTCGTATCATTCTTAGAAGTGCAGTAATCTTGTTGTGGCGGGGTTTGTAAAAGTTAAACTGTTCATTTGTAATGTTGTTATTTATATATGAAAAGCGAGTTTTCCTCAGTTCTTATTTTGTATACATGCATTTCATGTATGTGTTTTATGTTCAGATTACTCACGATGTTGTGTCACTAGGGTGCGGTAAGGCACCGATCCACGGGCCGATTTGGTCGTGACGACAATAAGCAAAATGCTCCAAGTACTACAACCTTGCTAGCCCTTTCCACTCTCAGTAGAATCGCTACTCTTAGTACTTTCACTAAAAAGTGGTCACAACGTCTATTAACTTTTAAACATACGGTTCCATTTCTCTACGAAAATTCGGCACTCCCCGCATGATAGCGTAAATCTCCTCTCTATCGAGGCCGCCACCAAGCCAACCAGGGGTTTTACGTCTAACGGACGTGTACAATTCTACTCGATAATACTACACAAATACTTCAATCTGATCCTAAGTAAATCTGATTCGATTCTTTCTTTAAATTGGGCTTAAGTCAAAAGACATTGCCGCACCATAATGTTCGTACTATATATAGTATACTTCAACTATATATTCCTACAACATGTAATTTCCAATTACAACTAGAGACAAGATAATTACCTCGATAAGCCCATAATTATCCAAGTTAAATGTCGATCCTTAGCAACTTTTAGCTCGACTCGGGTGCTCATCCCGGCTCGAACAACCTTAGAAGTTCTAACCAACTTCTACTTAAATACTTCAATCAATCAATGAATATTTCCTTATGTTTTCGGTTTGAGACTAAATGTACAAAAGGTAGTATTTCCGGGTTCTACGTATATAGGTATCTTTGTAATACTACAAGGTACTGTGCTAAGGTATTTTGGGCATTATAACTTGGAAGACAACTTTCTACCAAGGGGGTAGGCTCGGCTAGCACAACTAGGCTAGGGGAGGTGTTCTCGGCCAGGGCCTTTCTCTGGGAGAGGGAGTTGGGCGAGCAAGCAACAATGAGGAGAGGAGGATTTCAAGATTTAGACAAAGT
Source organism: Przewalskia tangutica (assembly GCA_029844215.1). Taxonomy (NCBI): domain Eukaryota; kingdom Viridiplantae; phylum Streptophyta; class Magnoliopsida; order Solanales; family Solanaceae; genus Przewalskia; species Przewalskia tangutica. The sequence goes on along the minus strand of CM056720.1, from coordinate 24,238,451 downwards.
GAGAGTGAATGAATAAGTCTTCACAAGGAGGGGTATTTATAGGAAACCAACGGCCTTGATCAAGCCAAGTGCAAGGCAAGTGTAAGGCCTTGATCAAGCCAAGTGCACCTAACCCCTACAAAACAAGGCACAAAACATGGCACCAAACAAGCCCAAAACAAGGCCAAAACAAGGAGCGATTGGCCTTGGCGTGACCAAATCGTCGAGGTTGCCTAGCTTCGATGTGAGGTGACACATGTCACCCTCCCGTTGGTCCAAAATGTTTCGTCTCTCGGAAAAATCCGCAAAAAATATAAATGACATAGCCGGAATTTTCCCAACGTAAGCTGTGGAAACGTTTCGTCGAAAAATGACTCCAATCGGCACTTGTGCCCAAAATTCGGTTATTTGCCTAACTTAAGGCTCAAATTCTCTACGTACGTCCTTACGTACATACTCTGGAAATACGGGGTATAACACTAGCTTTATGGGAAGTTAGGTATAACGGCTTAAGAATGTTTTACTGATTTCGGAAATCAGAATGTGTATCGACAAACCACTGCAGCGTTAATAAAAGGAAAATGTTTTGAATAATTAAGTATTATTAAAACCAGTAGAAACTTCCATCTGCATAGAAGCTAAGATGAGACAAAATGATATTTCCTAGATCATAGTCTTTGTAATAAGATTGTTATAAACAAGAATATCCTACTCATATAAGGCTTATGTTTCTCATTGTTTAAAGAGAATTATATTCTTAAATGAATAAGACTATGAACTACTGAAACCTTTCTAAAATAAGAAAGCGTGAACATTTGAAATTAGGCAAACTTGGGCGTTTGGAAAATAATGTTGTTACTTGATTTTACAAAGGTAAGAGTTTTGGTTTTCTTAAAAGGGCGATCACTCTATTTTATACTACGTATTGTGTGACTTATGTGAAAAGCATCTTTTAAAGATTTAATGTGTGAAGTACCTTGGGGATAGATACGAACTTGTTAGTAGAAAGTAACGTGTGTGAATTACTTGATTGGATTGGTTTGTGATAGCCTTGTAATACTTTCTTGTTGATTTGATAAGTAAACGTGTTAGGATGCTACGTGTGTTAGTATCTTGTGATGTTAGTGTAAAGGTGTTTTCCGCCGATTGCGCTTAAAGTTGTTTGACTATCACCGTTATGTTGGTATTGTACCACTCACCTCGACTTGTGCGGAGGTTGGCGCCTCCGTCGCGGTAGACTCGGTGATGCAGGACCGTGATTCGAGAATACCTCATGCGGGTCGGGGATCCGTGCGGAACTACGGAGTTCGGTGTTAGTGTCGCGGCCTTTATGGTCACGCGGTCTTTGTGGCCGTGCGGTGCGAGTCGGGGCGATCTTAGGGAGTAGCTACCCTCGATGCGTGGTTATACCTCATGCGGGCCTATGAGGTTGGCCTATCGCGAGTCTGCGGAGAGTTCAGGCTAAACAGCGCACATTTGATCTGCGGCGAGTGACGGCTTTTATCATGTGATGATGCAGAGCGGATATCATGACACGCTTTATGACACTTGTTGAGTGCGTAGGTGTTAGTAGTCGGCTATGCGCCGTACTTACCTGTCTTGTTTTATTAGGACACGGTGGGACCTGGTGTTCATGTATTCCTTGGTGCTTGTATATCATAAAGCTGGCGGTGAGGAAGATATTCCACGCATGATTGATGACTTTGAGGCGTGAGTCCACGACTTGATATATTTGCTTGTTTATTGTGAAGCGTAGTTTTGTTATCATACATGTCTCCTGCTTTATATAGACTACTATGATTCCATTCTGATATTTTCAGTTTACATACTAAACTTTGTTATCGACCTCGCCTGCGTTCATCCGCGGTAAAGGTACACCGATCGTTGATCCTCGCTCTTAGGGTCCGATTCGGCGCTTGGGAAACTCCGTTTCTCGGAGGCTTGTCTTCGTATAGTCCCTGTTGTTGTAGGTGCTTACATTCGGGGTATGGCGGCCATCCGTCGTTGTTGTCATATCGTTCGTAAGTGCAGTAATCTTGTTGTGGGCGTGGTTTGTAAAAGGATTAAAATGTTCATGTTGAAAAAGTTGTTATTTACATATATCAGAAAAGCAAGTTTTCTCAGTTATTGTTTCATATTTCATAATATGTCTTGTATCGTTTATGTTCGCTGATTACTCGATGTTGTATCACTGGGTGCCCGGTAAGGCACGATCACGGCCGGAATCGGGTCGTGACAAAACTTTCGACAAGGCTTCCAAGTGAGACTCGGACGATTTCAACACTTAGGAGAGGATTTTGAGACTTGGAAAATGGTTTGTGGATGAAGATTTAGTCTTGCATTGGAAGGATATTTATAGGACATTCATGGCCAAGATCGAAGCAGTGGGGCAAGTGGAGGGTCAAGATTTGGACATGTGTTTGTGGGTCCCACTTGCTCATCAACTACACAAAATATCCTACCAACTCCTTGACAAAAATCAAGGCCAAAACGTGACCCTTTTCGTCCCATTGTTTCCGCCCACTTGAGGGTGACACTTGTCACCCTCTCGTTGGTCCAAAATATTTCGTCTCTCGGAAAAATCCGCAAAAATAATAAATGACATAGCCGTATTTTTCCCTTCGCAAAGTCCGGAAAACGACTCTTTTCGGTACTTGTGAACAAAATTTTCGGCCCTTGCCTACTTTAAGGCTCAAACTTCTCTACGTACGTCCTCACGTACATACTCTGAAAGTACGGGGTATAACAGAATGTTTCTAAGGGAGAAAAATGTAACGACTCGTAATTTTGGACAACAATTTGAGCATGTAAACTAAGAAAATAAATCCAAGTGTTGTGCAAAATTTTATTATATTTACGTATGCTATAAGGAAATTAGTATACAAGGAATGCGATCCTAAAATAATCTTAGATGCATCAAGTGTGACGATGATAATTAATAATAATAATTGTAAATCCCCAAAAGAGGTGATGGACTAATATCAAATTACAAATTATGACACCGAGTATATAATGGTTTTATGAGTTTTTAGTATTTTATTAAAGTGAGATCTAGAATTATTTATGTGTATGATTGATAAATTCACGGAGGTAAGTCACTTAATGAGATTAAGTGACACGTTAGGAGAACATGTGGGGAGTAACAGGCCTCCCACCGCTAAATTGGCAGTGGAAGGCATTATATTCGACGAAAACATTTGGCTACAAGCCAAACATGTAATCTACCTTATCCTTTTCCATTTTGAAACAACAAACATCTTACTTTGACAAATTGAACCAAATGCAATCCTGGAGAAAAACTTTGACTGATATCCAGTGAGTCCACTAATATTAACTCCAAAGCTTTTTTTAAACAACAAATTCAGCAACTCCATCGAGAATTAATCCCAACAAACATTGAAGTGGAGTACCATGGAGCTATTATATGACGGTGCTAGTAGTGATGTGGTTAAGAAGTGTAAAATTTCTGAATTTGAGGCAGCAAAGTGAGCAGTAAATAAGGTTAACTTAAAGGTATGTGAAGGCAAATTAATTCTTTCTTTTGGCATGTTCTACGTATGAAATATAACTGTAGTATTGCTCCATAATTTATTCTATTCCTAGAAGTTAAGAATAATCATGTTATTGATTCCTATGCTGAAAGCATGTCTAAATTGTTTCTAAGTCCTTAAAAGAGGCATATAGAAAAAATGATAATGAGATTCACAGTGTCGTCAACGGTAATATGTCACCCGTTGAAATTGGAACATGGTATTACCATTCATGCATTTCATTTGCATTGTATTCATATGTTACCATGGACCACTTGTGCTATGCACACTACTGTATACTATATATATATATAAGGGATATGGAAAAATAGGGAAAGACGTTATATACTCACACCACCTGCAGCTGGTACATACTATCACAAAAGAGCCCTAAGAGGCCACATATTGTGCCTGTGTGGCCTAAATGGATGTCTGTGTGGCCAAGACGATATGATAAAAATTACCTGTGTGGCCAATATAACCAAATTCCCACAGAGACGGTTATGGGTAAGACGCTTGTGTGGCCGTAGTATACCACATGTGCATCATGCATGACATTTATGTATATTATGTCCACAGAGGCTGTTATGAAAAGAGAGAAGCATGTTTGGCCATCAGTATACTGCATTGGTATTGCATAACATTTAGACATATGCACTAGGAACCTCAGAGGTATGTACTATTGGTCAGTGTTTCTGTGCGAGGACATGCCACCTCTAATGAACGCACTTAAGAATCTAAGTCTGATGGTATTTAACTATGGAAGGTTCAAGACATCACGTTTACCACACAATAAGTAAGTCTGATGGTATTTAACTATGGAAGGTTCAAGGCGGAAGCTACCTCTCCTGATGCAACATCGGTCCGCCGAAAGATTGCTAGAAATGCACCATATGAGTGCGCCAAAATCTCTTTCAAGAAGGGATTGTTGGAAATTTATTAATGTGGAATAAAGTTTATTCCATTATTTATGACTCTGAACAATTGGGGCCCCGCACATCGGAAATGTAGTTTCCACACACGTGCACGCGTTGTACCAAGGATCGTATATTTCCTTAGTGAAAGAGATATTGGTACGTAAGTAAATGTTTAAGACGTAGAATGATGGACGGTTGTTAGACAAAGGACAAATGTTCCACGTTGGTAAATGAAGGAAGAAGTGTGTGGAGTGTAAGATGAAATGAGTCGGAAAGGGCTGCGGAGCCGCGAAGGGCCGCGACGCTAATTGGTCAGTTGCTTACTGGAGCCGCGACGCTTTCGAGGCAGTGACTATGCGACGGAAGTCCAAAAGTTTGGCTGATTGTGGAGACATTTTAGGGCATTAAGATGTCAGTTTTTCCTCCATAAATCAACCATTATTTGGCTGCATTACTTGGTGGATTAACTGTCCATTACATGACATTTAAATGACCACTACATGGGCACTTGAATAGGCCCCTCTTACACTACTATAAATTGAGGTCTTTGGCTCAATTGAAAATATACTTGAAATACTTGCAACACTCAAAAATTTATGAACTTCTTCGTCTCTAGCATACTTCAAACACTCATAGTTTTTCTCTAGAAATACTTGAGTTTTTTTGCTCATTTGTTAGTTGTTGTTTTATCTTGGTAAACTATTGCTCATTAACGTAGAAAGATATATACGGGGCAATCTTGTCTTAAGGACAGAGTGCTAACACTCGACTCAGCGTAGTTGTAACACTCGTAGATTTAGTGTCTCTTGATTTTAGATTATCAAGATTCAGGGAGCTTGCTGCAATTGGATAAAGATTCAAGAACTCACAAGCTTGTTGTGGCCACAATTCTTGTTTGCTACAAGTTTGTTGCTATTGTAACGTTTAGTGTTTGTCATTTCGAATCACTTGTAATAGTTATTTACTATTCTCGTACATGCTTTATATCCAATAATTTATGGGTTGATAGGTGCCATAATTAAACCCAAATATGATAATACTTAGCTCTGCATTTTCAACTTCTTGAGTAAATAGTTTCAAATCAAAAGATGAACCATCGCCAACAATGAGCGGAATAAGGGATATACCACGAGTAACCCTCTTGGGTAAGCTACTCGACACAATTGATGCATTAATCAGTGAAAAAAAATAACAATGTGTCAAAAAGTGCAGAATCTAATTTGCAATTCAATGGAATAATATTCATTTATTTACTAAAACATCATAACCATGGTCAACATTCTTCTCACATCCCCTCTGTCCATTTCACAGTCAGCAAGAGCAAGATCCATCTTCTCCTCCGCCGACGAACCATCATTCTCTGCCCAGAATTTCACTCGTAAAATTATATTTGACTATCATAATGTGTTGTGATTTATTTATTGATGTTTTAAATAAAAGTTAGCCCTACCAATTTCAACCGGAACGAACGTATGAACCATGAGAGAGGGCTAGTCCAAATTTGTTGAAATTATATGGATCTAACTTATTTAAAGTGAAACTAGAACTATATATTATAAACTGAATTCATTAATGAAGGTGTATATATATATGATACATAACATCTAATTATGAAAAATAAATCTACCTTTTCCTAATACAAGACTATTATTTTTTTCTAATGCAATACTACCACCATAATTACACTTGTACAAGAATTCTACAAATATGGTTAATTATATACAAAATTGTAACGACTCGTAATTTTGGATAACAATTTGAGCATGTAAACGAAGAAAATATATTAGAGTGTTGGGAAATTTTTATTATATTTATGTATGCTAATAAAGAAATTATTATACAAAGAATGCGATCTCGAAATAATCTTGAATGCAACAAGTGAGACGATGAAGATTAATAATAATAATTGTATATCCTCAAAAGAGGTGATTGACTAATGTCATATTACAAATTATGACATCAAGTATACGAAGGTTTTATGAGTTTTTAGGATTTTATTAAAGTGAGATCTAGAATTATTTATGTGTGTGATTGATAAATTACACGGAGGCAAGTCACTTAATGAGATTAAGTGACACGTTAGGAGAACAGGTGGGGAGTAATAGGCCTACCACCGCCAAATTGGCCAGTGGAAGGCATTATATTCGACAAAAACATTTGGCTACAAGCCAAACATGTAATCTGCCTTATCCTTTTCCATTTTGAAACATCAAACATCTTACTTTGACAAATTGAACCAAATGCAATCCTGAAGCAAAACTTTGACTGATATCTAGGGAGTCCACTAATATTAACTCCAAAGCGTTTTTTAAACAACAAATTCAGCAACTCCGTCGAGAATTAATCCCAACAAACATTGAAGTGGAGTACCATGAAACTATTAGATGAGAGTGTTGGTAGTGATGTGGTTAAGAAGTGTAAATTTTTTGAATTTGAGGCAGCAAAGTGAGCAGTAAATAAGGTTAACTTAAAGGTATGTGATGACAAATTAATTCTTTCTTTTGGCATGTTCTACTTATGAAATATAACTGTAGTATTGCTTCATAATTTATTCTACTCCTAGAAGTTAAGAATAATCATGTTATTGATTCCTATGCTGAAAGTATGTCTAAATTGTTTCTAAGTCCTTAAAAAAGGCATATGAACAAAGATGATAATGATATTCACAGTGTCATCAAAGGTAATATATCACCCGTTGAAATTGGAACATGGTATTACCATTCATGCATTTTATTTTCATTGTATTCATATGTTATCCTGGACCACTTGTGTTATGCATACTACTGTGTATTATATATATGTAAGGGATATGGAAAAAGAGGGAAAGAAGTTATATACGCACACAACCTGCAGCTGGTACAAACTATCACAAAAGAGCCCTAAGAGGCCACATATTGTGCCTGTGTGGCCTAAATGGATGCTTGTGTGGACAAGACGATATGATATGAATTGCCAGTGTGGACAAGACGATATGATATGAATTGCCTGTGTGGAAAATATAACCAAATGCCCACAAAGGCGGTTATGGGTAAGACACCTGTCTGGCCGTAGTATACCGGATGTGCATCATACATGACATTTATGTATATTATGCCCACAGAGGCTGTTATGAAAAGAGAGACGTATGTGTGACCATCAGTATACTGCATTGGTATTGTATAACATTTAGACATATGTACTAGGGCCCTCAGAGGTATGTACTGTTGGTCATTGTTTCTGTTTCAGATTATGATATATCTTGACTATGTTATTTCTTATTCCTTACATACTCAATACATCAGTCGTCTTGGCGTTCGCTTTTCTTTGGGGACATTGTGTTTAAATGCCGTAAGTTCACACAGAAAGAGCGTTGGTCAGCGTAGGTAGATTCTGATTTGATGGACTTTTGGAAGCACTCTTCTCTTTTTGGGGTGTCGGTGTAACTTTGGTATGTTACATTTTGTGTGTCTATGGGTACGGCGTGGCCTTCTCCAGACCTATTGATGTTATACACTCTTTAGAGGCTTGTAGACATGTATCTTGTGTATAGTAGTTTTGTATGGTCATGTCGCCCATGGCATGGGTATGTATATATAAGTATAAGTCAAATTTCTCATTAAAAGTTTTCAAAACCTTTTCGGCTTAATCCATAGTTATTTATGGTTAGGTGATTAGCGGTACCCGACGGGTGGAATCCGGGTGCCCATCGCGGCCCTTCAGTTTGGGTCGTGAAAAAAATCCTCCTAATTGATATACACATTAAACACCGTGTATATCGTGTCTTTCACACCCCCACAGTCATAGCGGGCAATTGTCGTATGCTGAGACTTTCTCTAAAATCTTCAAACAGAACTAAGAGAAGACCTTTAGTAAAGATGTCAGTAATTTGGTACCTTGAAGGGACATGTAAGACACATACTTGTCCACGAGCTACCTTTTCGCGAACAAAGTGAATATCCATCTCGATATGTTTAGTGCGTAAATGTTGGACAAGATTCCCAAGAGATACACTGCACTAACATTATCATAGTTGTTACTGTTACACCCCGTAAATTCAGTTATAAGATAAGTTGACAAACATGTGTTGAACGGATTTTGAGCCTACTTTGGAGTGTTGTACCCCCGTTTTAAGAATTGAGGGGTGTTTAGCAAGCCTAGTATAAAGTTGGATGAGTCTAGTTCTAACGCAACAAACCGCTCGTCGATAGGACATCGGAGCGGAGAGGTATGGGCGTTGGAAGTTCAGCGGACAGGCGCAGAGGAAGGATTTTCGTAGCTGGCGTCTAAGCGCCGCGGCGCCATAAATCCTGAAAATCCTCTGAGGTTCTGGCGCCGTGGCGAAGCGCGGCGCAAGTCGGGATTTTTTATGCGGAAAGTGCTAAAATCAGGGGATATTTTCGAAAAGGGCATTTGGGAGGGTGACAAGTGTCCCTCCCATCTTGTTGACCAAGAAAAGGGCCCTATTTTAGGACCAAGTCTTGAAAGACTTGGTCATTTCACCTTAAGAACTCTTAAGATCTTCTCTCTCTTTTCTCTCAAGGTTTTGAAGAAAGCTTAGCCTGAGGTATTGTGGGAGGCGTGTGAGAAGGCAAAGTGTTGATAGACTTGTGGGAAACTCACGAGGGCGAGTTTGTGGAAAAAGGGTTGAAGAAAAAGGGCTTTGGAAGGCAAAATCTAAAAGGTAAAAGATTCTCTTTTCTCTTGGAAATTAATAATAATGCTTGTATAGTTGATTTTGACTACGTGACTCATGTTTATGGGATTGATAAGTATTATGGATTGCTTGTAGCCTTAGAATCCGAAATGTTATACAAGCCACTTGAATATTGGATTACTAATTGGTCGTTTATTAGAAATCGTCGCATGTTACTTACTTGAAGATTATAGTAGTTATAATCAAATGCGACTTGATATCATGTTATGCTACCAATTTGGATTGAAATGAAAATTGGATAAGAATTGGTATTGTTGTATTCATTATGGCCGAAATTGGACTAGTAGTTGTATTAGTTGTTATCGTTTGTGGGGAGGAATTTTACACGTCTAGTAAGCGTGTAATCCCCTATTGATTAATTGCTTTGATTGTGCCTTAAATGTGGCGTGTTTGGTTATTGTATTCGGCCTTGAAAAAGGTGGCAAAGTAAGTAGAAACAAAGGAGGTGCTGTCCGATTTTCCGTAGAATTTAGAGACTTTACACGTATAATATTCTACGTTTGAAGTAAGGCTTTAATAGACGTATTGTGAATATTATAGGTTGACATTCTACGGGCGGGACTTTGTACTTGGCAAGTGGTTTGACCCGGCGAGGTATGTAGAACTTTTCCTATCCTTTGAGCATGACTAGTTGCGTATATAGTACTGTGAGCGTCAAGATCTTGATATCCTTTACTAGTTTATTGAATGGCCAAGTCGGGTGAGTTAGGAGATTAACTCGCTTCTTTGAAAGTATTAAGGATGTCTTAAGTTTTATTAAAGTTAAGGGACTTGAAGAGTTTTAAAGTATGTGATACTTGATTCGTTTTAACCGTATAAGTCCCTTGGACAGGAAATTGTACTTAACTAAGGTATAAAGTGAATATAACGACTTTATGGGGAGTTGATTATATTGGCTTTATGGAAAGATAAATGACTTGATTTAATGAAAGGCAATTTGATTTTAAGGCATCGATTGCCTAAGGTTTTATAAGAAAAGGAGTCACTTGATTTAGAAACCTAACTTTATTTCTAAAGGTATTGTGACTTGCCTTGAAATGTAATTTGGACTTGATACTATGGTTAATAGTATCTTGGAGGTTTTCTACTAAAAAGAGTCATTTGTTTTAAAGAGTAGAAGTACGTAGTACTTTGGGTTAAATTCCCGGATTTTTATAAAAGACATGTTAGTGCCTTAAGTAAACTAAAATGAGAGTATTTATAAATGTCACGACCCGTTCCGGGGCCCGTGACTGGTGCCTTACCCCGGGAACCCTAGTGATACAACATCAGAGAAAAACCAGCGGAAAATAAAAACTTAAGCATTTAAATAGTCATGGATCAAGATAAAGAAAATAGGCCAACCAAAATGGTTGTCTTTCAACATATATATATATAGACATTTGAACAGTTACAATCCTTACAACCCTGCCCACAACAGTGCTACATACCTCTAAGATTTATACAACAACTATGACGGGACAGGGCCCCGCCATACCCCTGAATGTACAAGAACCTACAGACATTAGGGTAACATACCAAAGATAAGCCTCCGAAGGAATGGAGCTTCCCAAGACGCTGAAAGGTGATCCTAAAAGCGGGGATCGACAGCCGATGTACCTCTACCTGCGGCATGAGCATCACGACCGATCCGGGCGTGTTGGTGCACCCCGGGCACCCTAGTGATACAACATCAGAGAAAATCAGCGGAAATAAAACATGAACATGAAATGAGAGATATAATAAATAAGCAGGCCAACCAAAGCGGTTGCCTTGGCGTAAATATATACAAACCACGAACAATTTAATCCTTTTACAACCACGCCTTGTGATTACTACGGACCTTAAGATTTACAACAACTATGACGGGGCCCCGCCATACCACAGATGTACAAGAACCTCTGACTCGAGGAACACATACCAAAGATAAGCCTCAGAAGGCGGAGCTTCAATCTGCCGAAAGGTGATCTAAAAGCGGGGATCGGCGACGATGTCTACTGCGGCGTGAACGGCCCGAGGTCGATCTGCAGTACCAAGTATGTGGCTGTAAAACAACGTAAATGAAATCATAGCGATCTATATAAAGCGAGACATGTTTGATAACCAAACTACGATATCTGACATATAAGCGATCATATAAAGTCGAGGACTCGCCTCCAAATCATCACTCGTGCGTGGAATTCCTTCCTCACGCGGCGATCATGATATGATATCAACAAGACAATCCAATGGGAGCATACGTGCGCTACGCGTCGTGTCGGTATGTCCAAAAGGAAACAATAGAACGGCGTTCCAAATGGAAACATACGTGCGCCACGCGTCGTGTCGGTATGCCCAAAGGAAACAATAAAGCGGCATTCAAATGAAACATGCGTGCGCTACGCGCATCGTGTCGATATGCCCGAGGAAACAATAGCGGCGTTCCAAATGGAAACATGCGTGCGCTACGCATCGTGTCGGTATGCCCAAAGGGAAACAATAAGCGATATCAAAATGGAAGCATACGTGCGCTGCGTCGTGTCGGTATGTCCAAAGTGATTAGCAAAAGTAACACAATCAGCGAGGCGTGCGTGGAATTTCTTCGTCGCTTGGCGCGTCCAAGTAAGTTCTCGATAAGTCAACCGACCCTCATCGAGGCGCGGTAGTATAAACACAATTCTTGCACAACAAAGGCTATCACGACAAGCATAGGCAAGTTTCACATCAACAAGCATAGGCAAGTTTCAACAACAAGCATGGCGGGTTTCACAACAACTCAAGTACTTTCATTTTATGCCAAGGTCCGGTTTTAACCTAAAGTACTACATACGTTAAATTCCTTTTAAGAGATTCATTCTTTTTATAAAGTCACCGATACGTAGTATAAAATAGAGTGACTTACATCTTTTAAGTAAACCAAAACAACTTCCATACTTTCCTTTTTAAAACCAAATTAAGGCAACACTATGCCTTATTTTTAGACCAAAACACTTTTCTTTTTAAAGTCAAGTTACCACATTAAAACCAATGATAAAAGCCCTTCTTTTGTTTTCATAAGGTCGTTATAACCAACTTCCCATAAAGCTGTTATAACACTTTATGTTTTAAACCATTTTAAGACAACACAATGCCTTTCTTTTCCCTAAAGTTCTAGTTTGCCTAATTTCAATTACACAAGTCTCTTTTTAGGAAAGTTTCATAGTTCAATGTCTTAATCTCTTTTAAAACAATTGAGTAACATATGCCATAGGCGAGTAGGTTATTCTTGATTATAATCAATCTTATTAAGCAACCATGATCTAGGAAATGTAATATCATTTTGTCTCATCTTAGCTTATGCGGATGGAGGTTTCTCTTGGTTTTAATATAACACTTTATTTATTCAATACAATTTCCTTTATTAACGCTGCAGTGGTTTGTCGATACACATTCTGATTTCCGAAATCAGTAAAACAGTATTCCTTTTAAAAACCATGTACTCATTACTCACGAATGAGGTTTCACAAACATTCATATTAAGTCAAGTCTCTTATCTTCTAAAAATCGAGAAACTATGCTCTTTTACCTTTCTTAAGACGTTATACCTAACTTCCATAAAGCTAGTATAACTCTTATGTTTTCAAACCAAGTATTTCTCTTCTTTCAAAAGCGATTCTTTTAAAATACGTCAAGTTCTTTATTATCACACATCAAGTCGGTTATAAGTCAAATCGATTTACCCTTTGAACCACAAAGCATTTTCTTACCTACGTAAAGTTGTTATAACCAACTTCCCATAAAGCCGTTATAACACTTTATGTTTCAAACCAATCAAATACATTAAGCACGTATGCGTCACCGTACTACATAGTTATACACGTATCATGCTAGAAACAGATAGGAAGAGGTTCATACCTCGCGACGATTATCACTATAAGCAAAGCGCTCCAGTACTTCCAAGGCGTCGGCTACTCGTAAGCCCCGTAGACCACGTCACACGTCGTGCTTGACCTATAGAGGCCGCTGGCGCTATTAACATCTAGATCTCATTGTAGAATATTCTACGAGAAAATTCGGCGGCCTCCCACGCATGAGCGTAAATCTCCTCTCTATCGAGGCCACTGCCAACCAGAGGTTTGCGACGTCTAACCGGGCGTGTACAATTATACTACTCGGTAAGCTACACAAGTCTCTTTATGTCTGATCTAAGTAATTCTGATTCGATTCTCTTTTAAATTGGACTTAAGTCGCGAGACATTCAGTAAGTATTATTGGGCTTAAGTCAAAGACATTGCCGCAATTATAAAGTTCATTATATATAGTATACTTGACTATATATTCAAGCAATCATGTAATTTCCAATTACAATAGAAGGTCAAGATATTTACCTCGATAAGCCCAAATTATCCGAGTTTATATGTCGATCTGAGCAAGGCTTAGCTCTACTCAGAGTGCTCGATTCGCTCCAAACAACCCTTAGAAGTTCTACGCAACTTCTACTTAACACTTCATTGACTATGAAGGTTTTCCTTAGGGTTTCATTTTTGGGTGAGGAAGTATAATAGTATTTTACGGGTTTTGTATAAGTGTAACCTTGGGAATACTACAAGGTATTTGAGCAGGTATTTGGGCATTATAACAATACTTGGAGTATTTCTATACCACAAAGGGGGTATTTATCACGAAGACAATTTAGGCTAGGGGTATGTACCCAGCGGCCAGCCTCTACAAAGGGGAGGGGTAGGTTTCGGCCAAGGGGCCTTGAGAGGAGGGTGTGTGGTGGGCGAGATCACAAGAGGAGAGGAGGGTTTGAGACTTAGATAGATTGCTCGATTTTTGGATGAAGAAAGTTCATCAACTAAGGGGTATTTATAGGTCAAGTGAAGGCCAACCAATGGCCAAGATGGTGCCAGTGCAAAGCAAGTGTAAGGACAAGATTAAGCCATGTGCAACCTTATCCATCTACACAAAATATCCTACCTAACCCTTGACCACAAATTCAACACCAAAGCGTGCAAGCTTAGCCCGTTTGCCGTCGACCTCTTCAATGCGAGGTGACACATGCACCTCCGTTGATCCAAATGTTACGTCTCTCGGAAAAATCCGCAAAATTATAAATGACATGGCGGAATTTTCCCTACGAAAGCGTGGAAGCGTTTAGTCGAAAAGCGACTCGCTTTCGGGTGTTGTGTACAAATTTGAAACTAGCCAACTTTAAGGCTCAATTGTATCGTCGCCCTCACGTACATACTCTGGAAATACGGGTATAACATTCTCCTCGCTTAGAAACATTCGTCGAATGTTCCTTCTCAAGACGGATAACGGTAAAGTTCCTCAAGCGAGTTGTCAACGCCACGCTTTGGCGAAATAACACACGTTCTCTTCCTCCTTACTTGTCGTACCGCTTCTCGAACACTTGAACTCTTACTAGTATCGTACCACGCCAGTCATTGCTCTGATTCCCGACACTTTGAGTCACGCGCCTCGAACTTGGTCATTTTACTAACTTCACTTCTCTTAAGGCCATTCCGGCCTTCACGAATGATTCTGGTCGAACATACCCACGAACTCATACGATGGTCATCTAAACATGGGCCTAGCACCCTCGTGACCCTACCACTGGCGGGACCACCCCAGCTGACCTACTTTGAAACCGGCGCGGGTTGGCCTCAACATGGCGAACCCGACTCACTTAGCATCAAGCTCTTGTTCCGTCCGGAACAATCTTACCTATCAAAGGTTATGAAAGCTACCACTTCCATTTACCTACCCAGGAAATTTCCCACAATTTCCCACGTATACTTATACATTCGACAAAGATTACAAGAATCTGGTACTCAAGGCGGCGCTTACATCTAAGGTCTCAGCGTAATATATATAGGTTCATCACTTACTTTGAGCTTACCCCTACTAAGCATGCTTCTAAGTCACATTTTAGCACAAAGCTATCCGAACATAACACTTAACACATTAACATAACATACAAAACTCTAGATGGTTAAGGATATACTGAAAGTAGGCGGTTCGGAGGACCGCTAAAGCTAGGAACTTCCACCGCGACCTCTCAGTGGCGGCCGGTGTATGAACATCTGCTGACTATGGGAGGTGAAGAACCCGCCCGATCCGTGATGCATTGCTATCCTCTGCGCTACCACAGTGAGACAATTTCTCCCAAAATGGCCTGGCATCGCATGTAAAACAAACTCCGGACTAGCACGACACTCACGGCTGTGGAGTCTACCACAGTGATCCTGCAGGTGGGGTGGCTTGGTGGCTAACACCTGCTCTCAGAAAATCTAAACCGCGAGCCACGACTGCTCCTCAATACTCTGGATGCTCACGAAGATTGTGGAGGACCACTGCATGCGCGGGCGCATAACTAGTCTCAGCTGCGGTGGTCCGCCTCGAAAGTCACCAAGGACCTGCTGTTACGGCCTCTTCTGCGACCTTGGTCGTTTCGTGATTTCTCGCTCCTCACCTCGAGTGCATAAGCTGCGTGCGGGCAATGTCGTGCCGGTGAAGAGCTACACGAACAACTCTGCTAGGTAATCATCGAGCCTCAGTAACATATCGGTGCACTCGATCCTCCATACTAGCCACTAATGCGGGGGCGTCTGCCAATGAGTCGAACTCACATTGTACTCGAACCGTCGCGGATTCTGCGCAACACCAAAAATCTGCCGGCGAGCCCTCGCCATCCGTGGAGGCGAAATGTGCCGGGAAGGCCGAAAACTCATCCACACGGTGGAAGTGCATTCTCTCCCGGGCAGCTCACGAATCAAACCAATCGACTGCGGTATCACGCGGCCGTCGCGAACCTAGGACCGACTCGGCCTCCGATGCCTTGATCACTCTCATGATCCGTCAGCTGCGGATGAACTCTGCGGATCATCCTCGTGTCTCGACCCATAAAACTGCGGAGGTTACATCTCGAGAAAATCCGTAGTCTCAAACTGCGCTCGGGGTGAACTACGGTGCTCTTTGACTGCTGCGTCGATCTATCCTCATGTCGGCCCACGATCTGGCGATGGCGGGCCATCTCTGTAACCCGTCTCCTCTGCTCCGGTGTGGGGTGAGGCTCAGTCTTGTGGTCTCAGAAAGCGCCATTTGCTCTACTCGCGACTCACTCTGCTGCCTTGCCGCCCAGGCGGGTTGCCTGCGGAGGCATAAGCTGGTAAAAGCGAAGTATGTCGGAGGGTCGATCTTATCACCGCGACTAAGACACGATCTCGTAATGAGAAGAATGGAAACCAACCTAAATGTCCTATAGCCTCACGATTATAGATGTGGTGCACTGCACCGATAATCGAGACTCTATTGAACACGATGCCTAGACACTTTCAGAGGACTAAGCGCTCACGATACCACTTTTGTCACGACCGATCCGGGCGTGGTGGTGCCTACCGGGCACCCTGGTGATACAACATCGAGAGAAAATCAGCGGAAATAAAACATGAACATGAAATGAGAGATATAATAAATAAGCAGACCAAAAGCAGTTGCCTTGGCGTAAATATATACAAACCACGAACAATTTAATCCTTTTTACAACCACGCCACAGCGGTATTTTACGGACCTCTAAGATTTCTAACAACTATGACGGACGGGGCCGCCATACCACGAATGTACAGAACCTACAACTCGGGAACACATGCAAAAGATAAGCCTCCGAAGGAAGCAGAGCTTCCCAATCTGGAAAGGTGATCCTAAGCGAGGATCGGCGACGATGTACTTACTGCGGCGTGAGCGGCCCGAAGAGGTCGATCTGGCAATTGTACCAAGTATGTGAAAGCGCAAAACATCGTAAATGAAATCATAGCGATCTATATAAAGCGAGAGACATGTTTGATAACCAAACTACGATATCTGACATATAAACAATCATATAAAGTCGTGGACTCACGCCTCAAATCATCACTCGTGCGGTGGAATTCCTTCTCACGTGGCGATGCATGATATGATATCAACAAGACAGCAATCGAATGGGAGCATACCCGTGCGCTACGCATCGTGTCAGTATGTCCAAAAGGAAACAATAGGACGGCATTCCAAATGGAAACATACCCGTGCGCTACGCATCGTGTCAGTATGCCCAAAGGGAAACAATAAAGCAGCATTCCAAATGGAAACATGCGTGCGCTACGCGTCGTGTCGGTATGCCCAAAGAAACAATAAAGCGGCATTCCAAATGGAAACATACGTGCGCTACGCGTCGTGTCGGTATGCCCGTGGAAACAATAAGCGATATCAAAATGGAGCGTACCCGCGTGCCACGCGTCGTGTCGGTATGTCAAAGTGATTAGCAAAAGTAACACAATCAGCGAGGAGCGTGCAGTGGAATTTCTTCGTCGCTTTGCGCGTCAAGTAAGTTCTCAATAAGTCAACCGACCTCCATCGAGGCGCGGTAGTATAGAAACACAATTCTTGCACAACAAAGGCTATCACGACAAGCATAGGCAAGTTTCACATCAACAAGCATAGGCAAGTTTCTCAACAACAAGCATAGGCAGGTTTCACAACAACTCAAAGTACTTTCATTTTATGCCAAGGTCCGGGTTTTAACCCTAAAGTACTCATGCGTTAAATTCCTTTTAAGAGATTCATTCTTTTATAAAAGTCACGATACGTAGTATAAAATAGAGTGACTTACATCTTTTAAGTAAACCAAAACAACTTCCATACTTTCCTTTTTAAAACCAAATTAAGGCAACACTATGCCTTATTTTTAGACCAAAACACTTTTCTTTTTAAAGTCAAGTTACCACATTAAAACCAATGATAAAAGCCCTTCTTTTGTTTTCATAAGGTCGTTATAACCAACTTCCCATAAAGCTGTTATAACACTTTATGTTTTAAACCATTTTAAGACAACCTGATGCCTTTCTTTTCCTAAAGTTCTAGTTTGCCTAATTTCAATTACACAAGTCTCTTTTTAGGAAAGTTTCATAGTTCAATGTCTTAATCTCTTTTAAAACAATTGAGTAACATATGCCATAGGCGAGTAGGTTATTCTTGATTATAATCAATCTTATTAAGCAACCATGATCTAGGAAATGTAATATCATTTTGTCTCATCTTAGCTTCATGCGGATGGAGGTTTCTCTTGGTTTTAATATAACACTTTATTTATTCAATACAATTTCCTTTATTACTGCGGTGGTTTGTCGATACACATTCGATTTCAAATCAAGAAAGCGATATTCCTTTTAAAAACCATGTACTCATTACTCACGAATGAGGTTTCACACAAACATTCATATTAAGTCAAGTCTCTTATCTTCTAAAAATCAATAAACCATGCTCTTTACCTTTCTTAAGACGTTATACCTAACTTCCCATAAAGCTAGTATAACTCTTATGTTTTCAAACCAAGTATTTCTCTTCTTTCAAAGCGATTCTTTTAAAATACGTCAAGTTCTTTATTATCACACATCAAGTCGCTTATAAGTCAAATCGATTTACCGCTTTGAACCCACAAAGCATTTTCTTACCTACATAAAGTCGTTATAACAACTTCCCATAAAGCCGTTATAACACTTTATGTTTCAAACCAATCAAATACATTAAGCACGTATGCGTCTGCCGTACTACATAGTTATACACATATCATGCTAGAACAGATAGGAAGAGGTTCACATACCTCGCGACGATTATCGACTATAAGCAAAACGCTCCAAGTACTTTCAAACCGTCGGCTACTCTTAAGCCCGTGGGCCACGTCACACGTCGTACTTCAACCTATAGAGGCCACCAGGCGCCTATTAACATCTAGATCTCATTGTAGAATATTCTACAGAAAATTCGGCGACCTCCCCATGGCAGCGTAAATCTCTCTCTCTATCGGTAGGCCGCCAACCGGGGGTTTGCACGTCTAACCCGACGTGTACAATTATACTACTCAAGAAAGCTACACAAGTCATGTCTGATCCTAAGTAATTCTGATTCGATTCTCTTTTAAATTCGGACTTAAGTCGCAAGACATTGCGTAAGTATTATTCAGCTTAAGTCAAAAGACATTGCCGCACAATTATAAAGTTCATTCTATATATAGTATAATTAAACTATATATTCAAGCAATCATGTAATTTCCAATTACAATAGAAGGTCAAGATATTTACCTCGATAAGCCCAAAATTATCCGAGTTTATATGTCGATCCTGAGCAAGGCTTAGCTCTACTCCGAGTGCTCCATTCGCTCCAAACAACCCTTAGAAGTTCTCATAACTTCTACTTAACACCACCGACTATGAAGGTTTTCCTTAGGGTTTCATTTTTGGGGCGAGGAAGTATAATAGTATTTTACGGGTTTTGTATAAGTGTAACCTTGGGAATACTACAAGGTATTTGAGCCAAGGTATTTGGGCATTATAACAATACTTGGAGTATTTCTATACCACAAAGGGGTATTTATACGAAGACAATTTAGGCTAGGGGTATGTACCCAGCGGCAAGCCTCTACAAAGGGGAGGGGTAGGTTTCGGCGGGCCTTCAAGAGGGGAGGGTGTGTGGTGGGCGAGATCACAAGAGGAGAGGGAGGTTTGAGACTTAGATAGATTGCTCAATTTTTGGATGAAGAAAGTTCATCAACTAAGGGGGTATTTATAGGTCAAGTGAAGGCCAACCAATGGCAAGATGGTGCCAAGTGCAAAGCAAGTGTAAGGACAAGATTAAGCCATATGCAACCTTATCCATCTACACAAAATATCCTACCTAACCCCTTGACCACAAATTCAACACCAAAAGCGTGCAAGCTTAGCCCATTTGCCGTCAACCTCTTCCAATGTGAGGTGACACATGTCACCCTCCGTTGATCCAAATGTTACGCCTCTCGGAAAAATCCATAAAATTATAAATGACATAGCGAATTTTCCCTCACGAAGCTGGAAGCGTTTAGTCGAAAAACGACTCCTTTTCGTGTTGTGTACAAATTTCAAACTAGCCAACTTTAAGGCTCAAATTGTATACGTCGCCTCACGTACATACTCTCGAAATACGGGGTATAACAAACGCACTTCAAGGAGGTCGATAACAAAAACCAAGTATGTGGCGTAAATCACGTAAATGAAATCATAATAGTCTATATAAGCGGGAGACATGTATGATATCCAAACTACGATACCTGACATATAACCAAATATATCAAGTCGTGGACTCACGCCCTCCAAATCATCACTCGTGCGTGGAATTCCTTCACTCATGGCGATCATGATATAACAACACCGAGTATATGTGAACACCGTGTCCTACTGTGTCAATAAAACGTCGGGGCAAATATAACTACCGATCCGACCGTACAATAATATTGTACAACCATATCATGAAGTCGACACGTGGCAAGTGCAATAGCCTCGCGGCTCCACTGCGCCACGTGGTAGCGGGGCAAGTGAACGGCCACGCGCATCACAACCGTAAGTCACGGCTCCATCCAAATCTTGACTCGCGAAGGCGACACGTGGCGGTGCAATAACCTATACGGATCCACTGCGTCACGTGGCGGCGGCAGTAAACAGCTACGCACCCGATCACAACCGTAAGTCACGATACCGCGCGAAGGCGACACGTGGCAAGTGCAATAACCTATACCAGATCCGCGCCACGCGTAGGCGACGGGTAAGTAAGCGAACTCGCGCGATCACAACCGTAAGTCCGATGCCGCCATAACCATAATGGTCACATGTCCACATAATCCATCAGCGGTGTGGACATGCCCATGTAACAATGCTCGGAAGATACGTGGAATCTCCGTCACGCCAGACGCCCGTCCAAGTAAGTTCTCAACAAGTCAACAACCCTCCATCGAGAGACGCGGTAGTATAGAAACACAATTCTTGCACAACAAAGACTATCTCAACAAGCATAGGCAAGTTACCCAACAACAAGCATAGGCAAGTTACACAACAACAAGCATAGACAAGTTACACAACAACAAGCATAAGCAAGTTACACAACAACAAGCATAGGCAAGTTATACACAACTCAAAGTACTTTTATTGTAAGTCAAAATTCGGGTGTTAACCCTAAAGTACTACGTACGTTAAATTTCTTTTTAAAGAGATCCATTCCTTTTATAAAAGTCACCCGATACCCGTAGTATAAAATAGAGTGACTCGCGTTTTTAGGTAAACCAAAACACTTTCCTTTTCAACCACATTCTTTTCCCTAAGGTTCCAGTTTGCCTAATTTCAATTACTCAAGGCTCTTTATTTTAGAAAAGTTTCATAGTTCAATGTCTTAATCTCTTTTAAAACATTTGAGTAACATATGCCTTATATGAGTGTAGGTTATTCTTATTCATAATCAATCTTATTAAGCAGCCATGATCTAGGAAATGTAATTTTGTCTCATCTTAGTTTCTATGCAGATGGAGGTTTCTACTGGTTTTAATAATACTTCATTATTCATTACATTTTCCTTTATTAACGCTGTCGTGGTTTGTCGATACTCATTCTGATTTCCGAAATCAGTAAAACATTATTCCTTTTAAAACCAAGTACCCATTACTCACGAATGAGGTTTCACATTGTTAACAACTTCATATCAATACCATTAAGTCAAGTCTCTTATCTTTTAAGATTAAGTCTCTTAACTTCTAAAAATCAGTAAACCATTCTTTTTATCTCTCTTAAGACGTTATACCTAACTTCCCATAAAGCTAGTATAACTCTTATGTTTTCAAAACCAAGTATTACTCTTCTTTCAAAAAGGTTTCTTATTTCTTTTGAAATACTTCAAGATTCTTCTTATTCAGGCTTAAGTCAAAAGACATTGCCGTAACACTACATTCGCTAACACACGACGTCACTTACTATATCTATATTTCCTTTAAAATATTTCAAGGTTCTTATTATTCAGGCTTAAGTCAAAAGACATTGCCGTACAACTATATTCAGTTAGCACACGTACATCTACCATATAATATATACATATTATTCAGGCTTAAGTCAAAAGACATTGCCATACGTACGTCACCGCATTATACGTATTCTTTTAAAATACTTCATGCTCAAGTATAGGAAGAATCACATACCTCGCGACGATTATCGACTATAAGCAAAGCGCTCCACGGCTATAACCCGACTAGCCTTGTCCACCTTCTAAGTAGCACATGCTACTTGCGTAACATTCAACCAATAAAGGTTATCGATCAGTAAATACGGTCTATCTTGTACTTATATTCTTCAAGTGATTTGGTTCAATCCTTTTACGTAATATCCTTCTATTACAGTTCAAATCTCTTCTATGAATCTTATATTCATTTCTATACTACTACGTATGTAATTTCCAATTACAATAGAAGACGATAGTATTTACCTCGATGAGCCCAAAATTATCCAAGTATAATGTCGCTCCCGAGCAACGTTAAGCTCACTACTCAGTGCTCCAATCGCTCCAACAACCCTTAGAAGTTCTACGCACTTACTTAACACTTCAACCGACTATGAAGGTTTTCCTTAGGGTTTCGTTTAGTGGCTAAAGAAAGTATAATAGTATTTTAGGGTTTTTCGTATAGAGGTACTTTGGAAAGTACTACAAGGTATAAGGGCTAAGGTATTTGGGCATTACAACAATACTTGGAGAAGTATTTCTCAACCAAGGGGGTAGTATTTCGACTAGCAACTAGGCTGGGAGGGTATTCTCGAGGGCCTCGAGAGGGAGGGTGTTTCGGCTAGGCTACCACAGGGGAGGGGTGTGGCGGACGAGCACAAGAGGGAGAGGGAGGTTTTGCCTTAGAAGTTTTCAAGTGAGGATGAAGAAAGTCTTCAACTTAGGGAGTATTTATAGGCTAACCAAAGGCCAACCAATGGCCAAGATGAAGACAAGTGTGGTGCAAGTGTAGGGCTAAATTTTAACCATGTGGACCTTATCCATCTACCACACAACTTGCACAAAATATCCTACCAACTAAAGTGCTCTCTTTCGTCCCATTCACGCCCAAGTCCTTCCAATGTGAGGTGACACATGTCACCCTCCGTTGGTCCAAAATGTTTCGTCTCTCGGAAAAATCCGCAAAAATTAGAAATGACATAGCGGAATTTTCCTTATGAAAGTTTAGTAAAACGTTTAGTCGAAAAATGACTCCTTTCGCACTTGTGCCCAAATTTCGAACCTATGCCTACTTTAAGGCTTCACTTTTTATCGTATGCCCTCACGCATACTGCGGAAATCGGTATAACATTCTCCTCGCTAGAAACATTCGTCCGAATGTTTCCTTCTCAAGACGAATAACGATAAAGTTCTTCTTAACAAGTTGCAATGCCACACCGCGCCACAAAATAACATCGTTCTCTTCCTTCCTTACTCGTCGTGCCATACCGAACACTTGAACTCTTTTAGTATCGTACCACACTTTAGCCATCGCTTTAGTTTCCAAAACTTTGGAGTCACCACTCCAAACTTGGTCCTCTTACTAGCCTCGATCTCCTTAAGCCTATTCGGCCTTCACGATCGCATACGGTCGAACATATCCACGAACTCATCTGATGGTCATCTAAACTTGGGCTAGCACCCTCGTGACCTACCACCGGCGGGACCACCCGTAGCTAACCCCCGAAAGCGGCCGCGGGTTGGCCCGCAACATGGCCCCCAACTCCACTTAACGTCAAGCTCTTGTTCCCGATCCTAACAATCTTACCTATCTGGTCATGAAAGCTACCACTTCCATTTTACACTACCCAAGGAATTTTCCCTAATTACTCCGTATACTTATACATTCGACAAGGATCACTTGCAAAATCTTGTACTCAAGCGGCCTTACATCTAAGGTCTCATTGTAATATTCTAAGGTTCATCATTTCTCACCCCAGCTTACCCTTTTTCACTAACGGGTTTCTTAATCACATTATAGCACAAAGCTATCCGAACATAACACTTAACACATTATCATAACATCAATACATACAAGTCTCTAGAGGGTTTAAGGATATACCAGAAAGTAGGCGATTCAGAGGACCGCAATGGCGGGAACTTCCACGCGACCTCTACCGTGGCTGCGGTGTATGAACATCTGCCTAGCTATGGAAGGTGAAGAACCATGGCCCGATCTAGTAATCTGTGCTATCCCACCATGCTACCCGCAGTGGACGATCTCCGTCAAATGGCCTGTCGGCAAGTATAGCAATCTCCCAAACCGATCTGACATTCCCCCATGGGCTTTACCCTGATAGTCACACTGAGATACGGGTGGCCTCATCCGTGAACACTTCTACTCCTCGAAGATCGAACACAGGAGCCACGACTGCTCTGAATATCCCGGGTCGAAAGGCTGGAGGACCACTGCATCTTGGCGGAGGTACATAACTAGTCTCTTCTTTGGCCGGTCCGGTCGAAAGTCATCAAAGGACCTGCATTACGGCCTCTTTTTGATCTCGGTCATTCCGTCGATTTCTCGCTCACCGCATCAGTGCATAAGCTGCGTGCGGGCAATGTCCATGCGGTGAAGAGCTACACGAACAACTCTGCTAGGTAATCATCGAGCCACTGTAACATATCGGTGCACTCGATCCTCCATACAAGCTACTACTTGCGAGGCGTCTGCGGCCGATGAGTCGAACTCACATTGTACTCGAACCGTACACGGATTCTGCCGCAACACCAAAAATCTGTCCGGCGAGCCTCGCCATCCGGGAGGCAAGAAATGTGCAAGAAAGGCCTCGAGAACTCCTCCCATAAAGTGAAGTCATTCTCTCCCGGACAGCTCCACGAATCAAACGATCATTGCGGTATCACGCAGACGATGCGAACCTAGGACTACCGACTCGGTCTCCGTGCCTTGATCACTCTCGATCGCAGAATGGCTTCGGATGAACTCCTGCGGATCATCCTCGGGCCTCGACCCATAAAACTCGGCGGTTTCTGACCGAGAAAATCCGTAGCCTCAAACTATCGATCTAGGGTGAACCATGGTGCTACTAGCTGCTGCGTCCGGCTATCCTCAAGTCGGCCTGACCACGGCCGTGCGGGCCAGCTCGCGTAACTCATTTCCTCTGCTCGGTGCGGGGTGGAGGCTCAGTCTTGTGGTCTCTGCCGCTCTACTCGCGACTCCTCTCTGCTTTGCCGCCACGGGCGGGTTGCCTTACGCGGAGGCATAAGCGGTAAAACGAAATACGTCGGAGGGTCCGACTTATCACGACTCTAAGGCACGATCTCGGAATGAGAAGAATGAAACCAATCCTAAATGTCCTGCGACCTCACGATTATAGATGTGGTGCCTGACATCGATAATCAAGACTACTGAACACGGTCTGTAGACACTTTCAGAGACTAATCGCTCACGATACCACTTTTGTCACGACCCGTTCCGGGGCCCGTGACTGGTGCCTTACCCCGGGCACCCTAGTGATACAACATCAGAGAAAAACCAGCGGAAATTAAAAACTTAAGCATTTAAATAGTCATGGATCAAGATAAAGAAAATAGGCCAACCAAAACGGTTGCCTTTCAACATATCTATATAGACATTTGAGCGATTCTGATCCTTACAACCTGCCCACATTGCTACAGACCACTAAGATTTATACAAAAACTATGACGGGACGGGGCGCCATACCACAGATGTACAAGAACCTACGGACATCGTGGTAACATACCAAAGATAAGCCTCCAAGGAACGGAGCTTCCCAAGAGGCTGAAAGGTGATCCTAAAGCGGGGATCGATAACCGATGTACCTCTACTTGCAGCGTGAACACGGCCCCGAAGGAGTCGATCTGCGGTACAGTATGTGAAGCGTAAATCATAAATGAAATCATAATAGACTATATAAAGCGGGAGACATGTATGATATCCAAACTACGATTACCTGACATATAACCAATCATATCAAGTCGGGGACTCACGCCCTCCAAATCATCACTGCGTGCGTGGAATTCCTTCCTCACCGCGATCATGATATAACAACACCAAGAGTATATTTGAACACGTGTCCTACGTGTCGATAAAACCGTCTGGGGCAAGTATAACTACCGGATCCGACCGTACGATAATCTTTGTACAACCATATCATGAAGGCGACCGCGTGGCAAGTCTGATAGCCTCACCACTCGGCGCGCACGTGGCGGCGGGGCAAGTGAATCGACTCGCGCAGATCACAACCGTAAGTCACGAGCTCCATCCAAATCTTGACTCGCGAAGGCGACCGTGGCGGTGCAATAACCTATACCAGATCCACCGTCACGTGGTAGCGAGTAAGCATTTCGCCGATCAAAGTTGAAGAACCCCTTAAGTTTCCGCCTTGCGACTAATACGAAAACTACATTTTTCCGGGATTTTTCTATTGAGATATCCTTACAATACACTCATGAACCTTAGGTTAAAGTCTTGTGGCTAATGAACCACAAACGAAAAATTTCTTCTCTCAAAAGCCCCTTGGCGAGAGCTCACAAACAAGAACCAATGTTCTTCAATTTTTTTCTAAGTGTGGAAGTCTTGCTATTAGTAGTCGTAGTAGTAGTATATATAAATAAATTAAAGGCTAGGATAAAACCAAATGGAAGGCTAGGATGAAGATCACATGGATCAAGCCCAAGTGGACAAGTTGACTTTGGTCAACAATCTCAAGCTCTAACTTAGCAAGACTTTCTCATCTACACAATTGTCAAATGACCCTTTTGCCCTTTGCATAAATCGACCAAGCCATGTGGGAGGGTGTCGCGTGTCGCCTCCCGTTTTCCATAAAATTCAGTAACCTCGTGGGCCCACAAAACGTAAAATTCCTCGGGTGGGCCCCACGTGACCAAATCCGTAAAAATAAATTTCCATAATGTTAATAGGTTCCATACTCTTCAAATAATGCATTTTGAGAATCCAATTCTCAACAACGAACATTTTTCCTTTCTGACGTCAGAAGATTTTCATCGGAAAAACAATTCTTCCTTTCGTACGATTTTCAAGTCTTGATTCCTTACGTACATTCTCTCTTATACAAGTCCACGGACTTACGAGGTGTAACATTCTTCCCCTAAGAAACATTCGTCCTCAATGTTCTTAGTCGATTTTCAATCTATACAAACTCGGCATAAACTCTACACTATGCCTGTCGATCAAAGCGCACGGACCAGCGATGCCACATGGCCACCACAAAACATACGTAAACATATCAATGGACCTTCCGTCGCGACCCCTTCTCACAAAACTCGAAGGTTCTGATCTTAAAATACGGGATCCTTAGAGGTTCCTTTCTTTCCTTACTTGTCATACTTTCGTACTTTCAAACTTATCTAGTACACGTACAAAATCTCAAATATTATTTACGTTCTCGATCCTTGGAGTTACTATCCAAACTTGGCCATATTGTTACTTACATTCCGTTAAGGCTCTTACCGGTCCTTACGACCTAGTTCGGTGGAGCATCCACGAACTCGCATAACGATTAACTAAACTTGGGCACGGCATCCTCGGGATCCTACCACATAACAGGACACTACCAACCGACATCACCCCATTCCATACTGGGTTGACGAGATGAGTCCATAACCCGACTCGTCGTCACACTTAACTTCTCATTCTTAGTCTGAAATAAGTCTCTCTTATCTCAAGGTACTTCTCACCTATCCTCCCATTCACAAGAGGTTTGTCACATAAGCCAAAGTATTCTCATGCACATTCTTCCTATCGGTCTTACCTTTGTTATGGAAATTACTACTTGTGAGCTCTACACAACTATAGTCTCGGTTCACTTACCATTCTTGTCAACATTCTTAACTTCTCACTTTACTAATCAAGGTATCCTACCTGCAGGGTACTATCACTTTACAACTCTAGCAATAAAGGGAAAAGATATACGCTAGGGTAAAATCTGAATCTATCAACGCACGTATGATTCAAAGGAATTGAAATATACACCAGAACCGTGCGATGTCGCCTCACGATCCTGCCCGTAGTCACGTCATCTGCGGTTCGAAGGACCGCGAACTATAAACTCCACGACCTCTACCACGGTGGCTAACATCCGAACACCTTGCTCGAGGAACGCAGTGTGTGGAGGAAGGAACCAACTCAGGCCTCATAGGTGAGCCACTCGCGGTGCTCTTTCTAAAAGGACATACTGAATATGGCGGACGGCCATAATAAAAACAAACACCGTGCCATAACGGCATTTCCCGAATGGCGCTTACCACATCGATACATCGAGGAATAGGTGGCCTCGGCCAGAAAATCCTCTGCTCTACGAGAACCTCGACCACTGGAGCTTGGGACCGGCTCTAAATACCTTGTGGGTCGATATCCCACCCGTGAGCTGCGGGGTATGTCTTTGGGTGGGTGGGACGAATATCTCACTTTCTTTGAGCGGCTCGTCCAAAACTCAGGAATAACCAATCGGTCCTAGCCTCTTACGCTGATCTCGTGTTGGCCCTCTACCTCTATACACATGCGTGCTTGGCGAATAACCTCCCGATGATGAAATCGTAAGATCGCTATCTTGGTCAATAACATCATGGCTTCCTTCATGACCACTAAAGTCTTCCCCTAACTGGCCCAGGGGCTCGTGCTGAGGACTCAAAACTGTGCGAAAAACTCGCAGATCGCGGCACAATATCAGGTATACCAGGCATAAGCCCTATCAACTCTCTGAGTCTAACTAGTAGCTCTGCTACTCCTTTGCCCTTCAGTGGCTGTTTCTCCTCGGAGGCATAATCAGTAACACAACAATACGTCGGAGAGGAATTATCTTACTAATACAACTCTGTACGATCTTAGAGTGAGAAGAATAGAAACCAACTCCTAAAAGTCATGTAGCCTCCTGTTTATGGGTGTGGCGCGCAACATACAGATAATCAAGACTGTACTAGACACGGTCTATAAACATTCAGGGTCGACGCTCGATACCACTCTGTCACGCCGAACCCGGGCGTGGTGGTGCCCTACCAGGCACCTTCTACCTAACAACACAAATAAATGCGAATTTAAATAACACCTATTTTTTTTTAACCAACGTGCGCCGCAAGGCAAAGCCGATGCGTCGTATAATATAAATAATAAAAGATACTACAGACATGAGTCAATCCACGTATGAATACGGACCTCAAGAGTTATCTTTGAACTATGACGGAAAAGGCCCACGTACCCATAAGCTGTACAAAAGCACATCTTGAAGAACTTATACCAAAAGATAAACTCCCGAAGGAGCTATCCAAAAATTACGGCGGTCCTACACTGCCGATCACCAAATCTGCGTACCTAAACTGCGGCATGAACGGCCGAAGGAGGTCGATCTGAAGAATGTACCAAGTATGTGAAGCGATGAAATCTTGTAATGAAATCATAACGATCTAAGCCAAGCGGGAGACATGTATGATAGCAACCTACGATCTGCAACACATAAGATCATAACAAGTCGTGGGCGCGTACCTCAAGTCATTTCTAAAATAGAACCATGGGTCTCACGCCCGTAATATCAATCATGCGTGGAATCCTTCCTCACCTGGCAATCCATGATATAATATAACGCCAATAGGCATACATGAACACAGTCCACCGTGTCCTAAAATTGTATGCGGGCAGTAGGAAGGCGGCGGTGGTAATGCAGGGGGTATAATGTCTTGGGGGTTTTACCCCTCATTTATACTCTTACCCTGGAGAAGGTGGTATAGCGTCTTGGGGGTTTACCCCTCACTTATACTCTTACCCTATCTCAACCGACCATCAAACAAAACAAGCAAGGGGTATAATGTCTTGGGGGTTTACCCCTCATTTATACTCTTACCCTGGAGAAGGTGGTATAGCGTCTTGGGGGTTCATGGATCACTTTTTACCTCCTGAGATGAGGAGAGCCTGTGTTGATAGATTCTTGACCTTGAGGCACAATGGGAGGACTATCAGGGAGTACAGCCTGGAGTTTGACTCCTTGGCCAGGCATGCGCACACCATTGTAGCTGACATGGCGGATAGAGTTCATCGTTATGTGATGGGGATAGACCGTCATATGATTACTGCATGCTTGGGGTTGCTCTTCAGCCCGGTATGGACATTGCCAGGATGCAGGCTTATGCACAGGGGATAGAGGATAGAGAGAGGGAGGATCAGATTGACTCAGGCCAGCCCAAGAGGGCTAGGACAACAGGGTCTCAGGGCAGTTTTCGAGGCGGATAGCCTCAGCAGCAGACTAGGTCCACATTCCAGCCAGCACAGAGTACTCCTTCATGATTTTCTGGCAGGAGGTCTGATCAGCGTGTCATTTATGGCGGTCGTGGCTCGAGACTTGGGGTTCGAGGAGGCGAACCGTCACCGATCGAGACCACTCACGCCGAACCGGGCGTGGATCGTGCCCTACCCGCACCCTTCTACCTAACAACACACAAGTAAATTGCGAATTTAAATAACACCTTTTTTTAACCAACGTGCGACAAGGGCAAAGCCGAAGTGCCGTATAATATACATAATAAAGATACTACGAACATGAGTCCAATCCCACATATGAATACGCACCTCAGAGTTATCTTGAACTATGACGACAAGGCCCCACCGTACCCATAAGCTGTAAAAGCATCTTGAAAGAACTTATACCAAAAAGATAAACTCCCGAAGGAGCTATCCAAAAACTACGGCGGTCCTACACTGCCGATCACCAAATGCGTACCTAAACTGTGCCGTGAACGCGGCCCAAGGAGGTCGGTCAGAATGTACCAAGTATGTGAAGCAGTAAATCGTAATGAAATCATAATCTAAGCCAAACAGAGACATGTATGATAGCGACCTACAAGACACACATACATAAGCCCATATAAAGTCGGGGCGGATGCCCACCGTCCTCAGTTCAACCTCGATGATACAAACACATAGCAAATAGTCGGGGTCGTGGACGCATGCCATTCGTAAAAATATAACCATGGGTCTCACGCCCATAATATCAATCATGCCGTGGAATCGCCTTCATCACCGCGATCCATGATATAATATAACGCCCGATAGCATACATGAACACGAAGTACCACGTGTCCTAAAGCATGCGGGCGAGTAGGAAGACGGCGGTGGTAATGCAGGTATAATGTCTTGGGGTTTACCCACCATTTATACTCTTACCCTGGAGAAGGTGGTATAGCGTCTTGGGGGTTTACCCCTCACTTATACTCTTACCCTATCTCAACCGACCATCAAACAAAACAAGCAGGGGGTATAATGTCTTGGGGTTTACCGCCATTTATACTCTTACCCTGGAGAATGTGGTATAGCGTATTGGGGGTTTACCCCTCACTTATACTCTTACCCTATCTCGACCGGCCGTCAAAAAAACACATAAGCACTACCAGGTCTTTTATAAAAATCCGTGAATTTAACCTCAGTACTACAAATAATGTAGCATACGTGGAATCCCACATCACCGTCAGATGCGTCAAGTAACTTACAACAAGACGGTAGGCCCTCCAGAGTCACGAACGCAATAAAACATAATACTTGCACTCAAAGGCTATCACCAGCACACATAGGCAATTCTCAATTAATCAAGCCAAAGTACTTATCAAGGCACACATGGAATAATTCTCAATTAACAAGCCAAAGTACTTATCAAGGCACAAAATAGAATAATTCTCATTTAACAAGCCAAAGTACTTATCAAGGCACAAATAGAATAATTCTCATTTAACAAGCCAAAGTACTTATCAGGCACAAATAGAATAATTCTCATTTAACAAGCCAAAGTACTTATCAAGGCACAAAATAGAATAATTCTCATTTAACAAGCCAAAGTACTACGTACGTACATTCTTTTCAAAAGACTCATTTTTATGTAAAATCCCAAGATACTAACACTCGTAGTATCAAGGTGTGTCTATTTTTCAAAGTAAGTTACTACACTTTTAGAAAACTCATTTCAAAGCTTGAAATCAAGTAACTTCAAATTTTCACAATCTAGGCAACTTATGCCCAATAATCAAAATAGACAACTTTCTAAACCTTCCATAAAGCCGTTATAACCAACTTCCCATAAAGCCGTTATAACCCTTTATGGTTTTTAGACAATTTCATTCCTTTTATAACCAAGAGACTTATACTTAAAACCAAGTATCACAAACTTTCAAATCAAGTTTCTTAACTTTCAAAATACTTCAAGTCCCTTAATATTTAGAAAACAAGTTTCTTCTACTTTTAAACCTCAAGTAACTCACACCTTTAAAACAAGTTACTTCTCTTAAATCATGTCATTTCTCCTCTCTTAAAACAATTAAGTAAATCACTCTTTTAACTCCCCTAAAGTCATTACAACAACCCTTAGGTTTTGGAACTAAGGCACTAGCCAAAAGGTTTGGAAACCACTTCCTTTTCAAGACTCCATGTACTTTAAGTAAAATACTTTCACTTTTAAGAATCCAAACTTCACTAAGGAAATGGATTATACAACTTACAACTTAAACATCAAAGTACAATCAAGGGAGTACATTTGTCACGACCCATTCCGGGGCCCGTGACTGGTGCCTTACCGGGGCACCCAAGTAGTCATACATCAGAGTAATCAGCGGAAATATAAAACAAGACATGAAACAGTTTATAAAATAAGACACAATTTATGTGAGAAAACGTCGCCTTTCGGCATATATATAAAAACATGGTTTAGCGATTACATCGATCTTGTATAACATGACTACATGCACTTAAGGAAATATACAACTATGGCGGACAGGCCGCCATACCTGCATACAAAACTATCTACAACGGGAGATCATACCAAAAGTAGAGCCTCGGAAAGATGGAGCTCACACCAACGTAGAGATCCTAAGAATGTGGATCTAGCACTGCCGCTTGCCACTGCGGCATGAACGCACTTCAAGGAGGTCAAGACAATGTACTAAGTATATGAAATCAGAAATACTTAAATGAAAACATATCATTTTAAAAATCGGTTTGCAAGTATGTATGAAACAACGAGGGACCGCATACTGCCACATCATACACACGAGCAACACTAGGTACACTGTACCATGTCTTTTCTAGGCGGCGAATGATCGACGCAGCGCCAATTTCCCGTAGTAGCACCATGCAAGCCTAATCTCGGACTCCGTAGTCCGTGAGCCACTCACATAGGCCCGTAGGGTACATAACCCCGCATCGAGGGTAGCTACTACTCTCGGCGTCGCCCCGACTCGTAGTCCGCACGGGCACATAGACCGCATGAGGTATAACCCGCATCACTAACTCGAACTCCCGTAGCTCCGCATAGGTCCCCTGGACCCGCATGAGGTATTCTCGAATCATGGTCCCAGACCGCCTGAGTCTACCCCGCATCGGAGGGAAGCTTAACCCCCGGTAATATGTCAAGAGGTGAGTGATAGTATACTAACATAACAACTTATCTTTAAACAACAGAAGCACAACAAGAATACTCTCTTATTGTTATACCCCGTATTTCCAGAGTATGTACGTAAGGGAATACGTACGAAAGTCTTGCCTTAAAGATAAGCCTTGGACGTTTTATTTTGTACACAACTCACTAAAAGAATCGTTTTCCGACGAAACGTTTCCACAACTTTCGTAGAGTAAATTCCGGCTATGCCATTTCTTATTTTTGCGGATTTTTCCGAGAGACGAAACATTTTGGACCAACGGAGGTGGCGTGTGTCACCCTCACATTGGAAGCAAGTGGGGTGGCTTTGGGCGATTGGGCGTCAAAGAGGGTGTTGGCCTTGGCGATCGGGTCCTTGTTTAGGCCTTGTTTTGTGGAGTGTTTTGTGGAGTGTTTTGTGGAGTGTTTTGTGGAGTAGGGGTTAGGGTGCACTTGGCTTGATCTTGGCCTTACACTTGCCTTGCACTTGTCTTCATCTTGGCCATTGGTTGGCCAAGGCTTGAGCTATAAATACCCCTTAGAGATGAAGAGTTATTCATCCACAAAGTTATCTTCCAAGTCTAAAAATCCTCTCCTCTCCCCAAGCTTTTCGTCCAAACACCTCTTCCCTCCCTTGTGTTGTATGGCGAGAGCCTACCCCTAGCCTAGCAGAAATCTACCCCCTCCGGTAGAAAAGTTACCTTCTTGTATCGTTATAATGCCCAAAATACCCTAGCCCAAATACCTTAGTACTTAGTAGAAATTGTGAAGAACTTCTGGGTTCTTGGAGCATACAACTTAGAGCAAAACCTTGCTCAGTGCGACTTTTCTAGGATATTATTGGGCTTACCGAGGTAACTAATCCTAACCCTCTTTTGAATTAGAATATATATCTGTTGTAGTATAAGAATAAGTATAAATACTTAGAAGTATATCACGTAATAGAATTGAAGTATTAATCACTTAGAAGGGTTTAAAGAAGAATAATCAAGTGTACTTACATAGCTGTTTTCACAATGAACTTATATAGCTCACGGTAGGGAAGTCTGCCCACTTACCAGTAAATTATGAACCCCTGTTTAGAATGACCTTGAGTAGTCTTTGATAGATATCGTGACTATTATAGGTGACTCTGTAGCGACATATTGACTTGGCAGTGGTTTTATTTGAGAAGGTATGTGATTCTTCCTAAAGCATGATATTTTACAATATATATATAGTACGGGAGACGTACATGTGTTAACTGAATAATAACTACGGCAATGTCTTTGACTTAAGCCTGAATAATACTTACGGCAATGCCTCACTGCTTAAGCCTGAATAATAAATAACTGAAAACATTTCAAAAGACTACTGAATCATATTAACAGAAGAGACCTAATTGGTTTGTAAGACATCAGCTTAAGAATTATACTAGCTTTATGGGAAGTAAGTATAACCACTTAAGATTTATAAAAGAAACAAGTTTGCCTATGTGTTTATAATGCACTTGTATTGTGAAAAGAATAATAAAGATGGTTTGATAAATAGACATGATATGATGCTATGTGTGTTAGTATCTTGTAACGCTTGTATAGGTGAGTATCCTTGTTGTGCTTATGTTGTTTAAAGATAAGTTGTTATGTTAGTATACTATCACCACCTCTTGAGATGATCTGGGGTTAAGCCGCCTCCGACGCGGTAGACTCGGTGATGCAGGACCATGATTCGAGAATACCTCACGCGGGTCGGGGGCCTATGCGGAGCTACGAGTTCCGTGTTAGTATGCGGGGTTATGCCTCATGCGGTCTGTGTGGCCGTGCGCGACGAGTCCAGGCGATGCAGGAGTAGCTACCTCGATGCGGGGTTATACCTCACGCGGGCCCGTGAGTGGCCTATGCGGACTCGAGTTCAGATTAGGCTTGCGAGAATGATGATGGGGCGAGTGGCCTGTTTCGATCATTCGCGACCTAGACAAGACCTATTACTGATTTACCTATTACGCTTGTTTGTGATGTGGCACTACGTGCGGTTTCTCGTTGTTTCACACATATTTGTAAACCGGTTTTAAATGATATGTTTTCATTTAAGTATTTCTGATTTCGCATACTTAGTACTGTTATCGACCTCGCCCGGGGCTGCGTTCATGCCGCGGTAAGGCAAGCAGTGCTAGATCCACATCCTTAGGATCTTTGCGTTGGTGTCGGAGCTCCATCTTCTCCGAGGCTCTACTTTTGGGTATGATCTCCTGTATTGTAGATAGTTTTGTATGATCGGTATGGCGGCCCTGTCCCGCCATAGTTGTTTACTTCCAGAGGTGCAGAGTACTATTATGCAGTTGGGATGTATCGCAAACTTGAGTTATTTATATTATGCCGAAAGGCAAGCTTTTCTTCGATAAAGCGTGTCTTATTTTATAAAGCTTTTCTGTCTTGTTTTATATTCCGGGTTACTCGATGTATGACTACTTGGGTGCCCAGAGGCACGATCACGGCCCTAACGGGTCGTGACACTTATACAAACGTTACAAGACACTAACACACACAGCATCATATCATGTCTACTTATCAAACCATCTTATTATTCTTTTCACAATTCAATATAAGTCTGTTATAAACACATAGGCAAACTGTTTCTTTTATCATTCTTAAGTGGTTATACTTAACTTCCCATAAAGCTAGTATAACTCTTAAGCTTCTGTTTTAAAAACCAATTAGTTCTCTTCTGTTAAAAATGATTCAGTATTCTTTTGAAATGCTTTCAGATCTTTATTATTCAAAGCTTAAGCGTGAGGCATTCCGTAAGTATTATTCGTGCTTAAGTCAAAGACATTGCGTAGTTATTATTCGATTAACACGTACGTCTACCGTACTACATATATATTGTAAAATATCATGCTTTAGGAAGAATCACATACCTTCTCAGCGAAAACCACCTGCCAAGTTGAATATGTCGCGCGCAGAGAATCAGCCTATAATAGTCAGACACGTCTATCAACGTTCAGACTACTTTGTAAACAGTTCTAAACAGAGGGTTCTATATCCTACGAAATTGGCGATTCCCTACCCGGTGAGCTACTTAAGTCTACTGTGAAAACAGTCCTATGTAAGTACAGTTCAGTTATTCTTCTTTTAAAACCCTTCTACTGTGATAACAGTTCAATTCTATTCTGTGATATTCTTCTAAGTATTTAATACTTATTCTTATACTACTACAGTATGTATTCTCTAATTCAAAAGAGGGTTAGGATTAGTTACCTCGGTAAGCCCAATAATATCTAGATAAAGTCGCTGAGCAAGGTTTAGCTCCTAAGTTGTACGCGCTCAGGTAGCTCGAAACCTTAGAAGTTCTTCACAACTTCTACTAAGGACTAAGGGATTTGGGCTAGGGTATTTTGGGCATTATAACAATACAAGAAGGCAACTTTTCTACCAGGGAGGGGGTAGATTTCGGCTAGGCAGTGGAAGGTTGCCTCGGCTAAGCTTGAGGAGGGTGAGGCTTTGGACTAAAAGCTTTGAGAGAGGGGAGGATTTTTCAAGACTTGGAAATTGATTTGTGGATGAAGAACTCTTCATCTAAAGCGGTATTTATAGGTCAGAAGTGGCCAATGGCCAAGATTAAGCCAAGTGCTAGGCAAGTGTAAGGCCAAGATTAGCAAGTGTCTTATCCATCTACTACAAAATATCCTACCTAATCCTTGACTTGTGCAAAGGCACAAAAAGCGTGCAACTCCATGTCCATTTCGTCAATGGGCGATTTCAAGTCCACCAATCGGAGGTGCCAAGTGTCGCCCTCCGTTAGTCCAAAATGTTTCGCCTCCGGAAAAATCCGCAAAATTAGAAATGGCATAGCGGAATTTACCCTACGAAAGTGGAAACGTTTCGTCGGAAAACGATTCTTTTAGCGAGTTGTGCACAAATAAAAACGTCAAGGCTTAAACTTTTAAGGCGAACTTTGACGTGCGCCTCACGTACATACTCTGGAAATACGGGGTATAACATTCTCCCCCCCTTAGAAACATTCGTCCCGAATGTTCCTTCCCAAGACAATTAACGATAAGGTTCTTCATAACTTAACAGTTGCAAATGCCACACACGGCCATAGAACAACACTTAGGCATAAACGATAATCAAGATTTACAAGTAGGAAAGTGAATTACACGGAGGTGTGGGAATAGGTGAGGATACCTCGCCTCACGTCTCCTCGCCTTCCCACGCCATCTCCTCCTAAGCTCGTTCCGCCACAAGACTTTGTGGAAGCCACATCCTTGGTCGCAGACGCCTAACCGACGATCGACTATCGCTATGGGAATCTCCTCATACGATAACCCCTCGATCACACGGACATCGTCGATCGGGTGTACCCTAGATGGATCCCGATACATCTCGCCGGCGTAGATACGTGAAACACCGGATGCACCGCCTCGGATCGGACGGCAGATTCAACTCGTAGGCAACCTTGCCTACCTGCGGACAATCTGAAACGGCCCAATGTACCTTGGTGAAGTTTCCTTCTTCCCGAATCTCATCACACCTTCATGGGTGGCACCTTCAGAAAACCTAATCATCAATCGCGAACTCGGATGTCGACGACGATGATCTGCATCGACTCATCGACTACGGTATCGATAGCCGCTCTCCGATAAGCTTCACCTTATCCATCGCTGCTGCACCAAATCTGGTCCCACTAGTTGCACTCGCCCACATCGAACCAACCTATAGGCGATCTGCACTTCTCCCATACAAGGCCTCATAAGGCACCATCCGAATCTTTGGGTGGTAGCTATTGTACGCGAACTCAACTAGAGGCAAATGATCCTCCGGTACCACTGGTCGATAACACGGCTCGCAAAGATATCCTCAAGAGTGCGGATAGTGCGCTCGGCTCCGTCCTGCGTACGTGGATGGAAAGCGATGCTCGGGCTCACTGCGTCCTAAACCTCTCGAAAGACCTCGAAGTGGCGTAACCGGGCTCTGCATGCGATATGATCGAAATAGGACTCCATGCGATCGACGATCTCTCGGATGTAAAGTCTGGCATAATCCTCAGCCGAAAAAGTCGTCCT
Organism: Przewalskia tangutica; assembly: GCA_029844215.1. Classification (NCBI taxonomy): domain Eukaryota; kingdom Viridiplantae; phylum Streptophyta; class Magnoliopsida; order Solanales; family Solanaceae; genus Przewalskia; species Przewalskia tangutica. The sequence continues at coordinate 24,200,099 of CM056720.1, read as the reverse complement.
GACGGGAAGAAAGTGGGCTGATTTCGTCAGCCTGTCGATGATAACCCATATAGAATCATGTCTCCTCCGAGTGCGAGGTAATCCTGTGATGAAGTCCATGTTGATCACCTCCACTTCCGGTGGGATCTCTATCTCCTGCAACAAACCACGGGCCTCGTGCTCTACCTTCACTGCGATAACATGGGCCGAGCTACGAACTCTGCAACGTCCTCTTCAAGCCATCCCGCAATACACGGATCTAAGGTCGTGGTACATCTTGGTCGACCCGGATGGATAGAGTAGCTTGCGTTGTGTGCTTCCCCAGAACCTGCTGCCAAGTCACGAAACATCCGAACACACACGCCTCAAACCTTAGCACCCCATCAAAGTGCTACCTCAGGACCGCTTGCCCTCACGAAGAGTCAGATCACGATAACGCGTCGTAATCGATCCTCAAATCGTTGCCTCTTCACCTCGCCGACGATGGAAGACTCGGCAACCTCACGAACTCGAACCCACCGCTATCAAAATCAATCAAGCGGACACCAAGGCTCGCTAATCGATGCAAATCACGAACCATGTCCCTCTCTCTAGCGCACATCCGATGGACTCCCCATCGACCTAAGACTAAGAGCATCGCCACAACATCGCCTTCCCGGGTGGTACAGATATCAACATCGTAATCCTTAAGCAACTCTAACCACCGTCTCGCCGTAAGTTCAGCTCCTCCGGTGAAGATATCTTGGAGGCTCTTGTGGTCGTAAAAATATCCACGTGAACCCCATACAAATAGTGCCTCCGGATCTTCAAAGCGTGAATCACGGTGCGACTCAAATCATGGGTGGGGTAGTTCCTGCGTGTTTCTTGGTGTCGGGATGCGTATGCTATAACCACCTGCCAGCGTCAACACACATCCCAACCCGATGCTGGACGTCACAATACACGCGACATAACCATCCGACCCTCGGAAGAGTAAGAACGAGGCGGTCGTCGCTCTCTTTCAAAGAATCGAAACCACGCCACAAGCATCACCATCAAACTTGGCTGCGCTTCGAGTCACCTAGTCAATGGTGCGTAGATAAAGCAAACTTCTCCACGAACCGCCGATAATAACTCGCAAGGCCCGAGCTGCGAACCTCTGTCGAGTAGTAGGTCTAGGCCAAGTCTGTGCCTCGATCTTGGCGTATCCACTGAATGCCATCACCCGACAATATGCCCAAGAAACGCCACGAAGTCACCAAAACTCACATTTGGAAAACTTGGCGTACAAGCTGCGGTCTGGAGAAGCGTCGACCACGATCGCTCAAATGCTCGCGTACTCGCTCTGGCAGAATAAACCAAGATATCATCAATGAACACTATCACAAACGTGTCCAAAATGGTTTGAACACTCGGTTCATCAAATCCATGAATACCACGGAGCATTGGTCAACCAAAGACATGACCACTGAACTCATAATGCCGTCTGGTCGGAATGCGATCTGGGACATCCACCTCTCTCGACTACTGATGATAGCCCGATCGCAGATCAATCTTGAGAAACATCTCGCACCTGCAGTGGTCGAACAAATCATCAATCCCGGGAAGGGGTATCATTCTTAATGGTCACCTTGTTCACCGTAATCAACACACATGCGCGGCGTCCGTCCTTCTTCTTTACGAACAATACCGCGCTCCCAGGAGAAACACTAGGCTGATGAAGCCGCTTCTCCGGAAATCCCTAAGCCGATCCTTCAACTCTCTCAACTTCGGCGGTGCCATTACGTATGGCGGAATGGAAATAGGCGGTGTGCCGCAATATGTCAATACAAAACTCAATCTCCTCTCGTGAGGATACCCGAGGTCGTGCAAACACGTGCGGGAACTCTCGACCATCGACGGAAAATCTGGTACCGCGGCTTCATATCAAACACCGAACGAGATGGTAGATATACCCTTCGCACCATCTTCCTAGCCTTGAGGTAGGAAATAAACCTACCCCCAGCGATACCGTGCTCCTCCTCCCACTCAACAACCGGCTCGCAGAAACTGGAACCGTACTACTCTCTGCGGTCTACATTGGCGTAGTGAAGCTAGCCAATCCGTCCCTACGATCACGTCAAGTCAATCATCTCCAACTCTATCAAGTCGGCTGAGTCCACGACTATAAATAGTCACGGGACAAGCTCTATATACCCGCCGAGCTACCACCGAATCACCCATGGCGTAGCTACCTCGAAAGGGTCTATGGACTCGTGCTCATCCTCATCCTACTAGCAACAAGGGAGATATATGGGGACAGTAGAACCGGATCTATCAAGGCATAAACATCAAACCCGAAACCCGATAAGGTACCGTGGCGACATCAGTGAGGCCTCACGATCTGTCGGTTACGGACAAAGCATAAATGCGTTTCGAGGACCGCTAGAAGCTGAGACCAGCGCCACGACCTGCGCGACCTGCTGGTCCACGAGTACCTTGCCCTCCAGGCGATAGCTGTCGGGGATGAAGAAGACCGGCGAAAGAACTGGTGACCCACCTACCATCGCGCTTCCTTGGTGGACGGTTCCGCGCATAGTGACCTGCCGCCTGGCCAATCAAACAAGCTCGTAGCACCACAACTCCGAAGTGGGATCTGCGTCGGCCACACCGGCGGTGGTCGATCGGCGATACCTCGCTGCTCTGGGCGTCAAGTCCGGGGCCTCAGTACGCCTCGAATATCCTGGTTGTCTTTGAGGATGGTGCGGGAGTGCTCGAGCCGGTGTGGTGCAAATCTGAAGCCACTGAGGCCGCCACCACGATAGCCACCAAAAGACCTGCCGTCTGGTCTTCTGCTGCTGCTGTCAACCGTGGTCTCTACGCTCTCACATCCAAGAGCATGAGCACGTATGCGGGTAATGTCCATACCGGTGAAGAGAAACACCCGCATGACTCGTCCATATAGTCGTCTAGCGGTGACGTGGCGGTGCACCCTATCCTCCATATCTGCTACCAACGCTGGGACATATCGAGCCAATGAATCAAACTCGACATTGTACTCCCGGCGGTCGTCCTCTGCGCCTCGGCGGTAAAAATCTATCGACCGCGCCCTCGCCGTCTGTGGAGGCAAGAAGTGAGTGAGGAAAGCCTCGAGAATTCATCCCAGTAGGCGGGGCGTGCTCTCCGGGATAACTCCATGAATCAAACCAATCATTGCGGTATCACGCGGCCTATGTGAACCAAAGATCACGGACTCGGTCTCGACGCCGATCACTATCGAGAATCCTCAGAGGCGACGGATGAACTCTGCGGATCATCCTCGGCCTCGACAGTAAAACTCGGCGGGCTCTGACTCGGGAAGTCTCGTAGCCTCAAACTCTATGCCTCGGGTGAACCACGGTACGGCCCGGTGAACTGCTGCATCGGCTGTCCTCGTTCGCTACGATCACGGCGATGGTGGGCCATCTCCTTGTACCCTAACTCCTCCGCCCCAGGCTGTGGGACAGGAGGTGTGGGTACTGTGGTCTCTGCTGGGGCCGGCGGCGTCGTAGAACTCGCCGTCTCGTATAGGCCCGGGCGAGCCCTCGTGACTCTCGGTGCCATACTAGCGACTCCTCATTTGCCTTGCCCACGGGCCGGGTTGCCTTACGTGGAGGCAAAACTGTTACAGAAAAGGAATACGTTAGAGGGGTCCAACTTTAACACATCTCTAAAGCACAATCTCAGAGTGAGAAGAATGAAACCAATCCTAAATATCCTATAGCCTCTCGATTATTGGTGTGGTGCACAACACACCGATAATCGAACTACTAGATACGGTGCGTAGACACTTTCCGAGGATTAATCGCTCGATACCACTTTTGTCACGACCCATTCGGGGCGTGGATCGTGCCTTCCGGCACCCAAGTAGTCATACATCAGTAATCACGGAAATATAAAACAAGACATGAAACAGCTTTATAAAATAAGACACGCTTATGTGAAAACGTCGCCTTTCGGCATATATATAAAAACATGGTTTAGCGATTACATCCGATCTTGCATAACATGACTACAGACCTCTGAAATATACAACTATGGCGGGACAGGGCCCGCCATACCCCTGGATACAAAACTATCTACAACGGGAGATCATACCCAAAAGTAGAGCCTCTAAAAGATGGAGCTCACACCAACGTAGATCCTAAGAATGTGGATCTAGCACTGCTTGCCCTTACTGCGGCATGAACGCAGCCCACGAAGGAGGTCGATCAACAAGTACTAAGTATATGAAATCAGAAATACTTAAATGAAAACATATCATTTTAAAAATCAGTTTTGCAAGTATGTATGAAACAACGAGGGACCGCATAGTGCCACATCATAAACAAGAGCAACAATAGGTAAACTACGTGTCTTTTCTAGGCGGCGAATGATCGGCGGGGCCAATTGCGTAGTATCACCATGCAAGCCTAATCACGGACTCCGTAGTCGCGTAGGCCACTCACATAGGCCCGCGTAAGTGCATAACCCGCGTCGGTAGCTACTCCTCGGCGTCGCCCGGACTCGTAGTCCGCATGGGCACATAGACGCGTGAGGTATAACCCGCGTCACTAACACGGAACTCCGTAGCTCCGCATAGGTCCCTGGACCCGCATGAGGTATTCTCGAATCATGGTCCTGCATCGCTGAGTCTACCCGCGTCGGAGGAAGCAACCCCGTAATATGTCAAGAGGTGAGTGATAGTATACTAACATAACAACTTATCTTTAAACAATGAAACACAACAAGAATACTCTCTTATACAAACGTTACAAGACACTAACACACACGGATCATATCATGTCTACTTATCAAACCATCTTATTATTCTTTTCACAATTGATATAAGTCTGTTATAAACACATAGGCAAACTGTTTATTTTATCATTCTTAATTGGTTATAATTAACTTCCCATAAAGCTAGTATAACTCTTAAGCTTTTAAAACCAATTAGTTCTCTTCATTAAAAATGATTCAAGATTCTTTGAAATGCTTTCAGTTCTTTATTATTCAGCTTAAGCGTGAGGCATTCTGTAAGTATTATTCGTGCTTAAGTCAAAGACATTGCCGTAGTTATTATTCGATTAACACGTATACGTCTACCTTACTACATATATATTGTAAAATATCATGCTTTAGGAAGAATCACATACCTTAGCGAAAACCACCGAGTTGAATATGTCGCGCAGAATCGACCTATAATAGTCGACACGTCTATCAAGCGTTCGGACTACTTTATGCGATTCTAAGCAGAGGGTTCTATATCCTACGGAAATTGGGCGATTTCCCTGCGGTGAGCTACTCAAGTCTCATGTGAAAACGATCTATGTAAGTACAATATGATTATTCTTCTTTTAAAACCCTTCACCGTGATAAATCAATTCTATTATGTGATATTCTTCTAAGTATTTAATACTTATTCTTATACTACTACGTATGTATTCTCTAATTCAAAAGAGGTTAGGATTATTTACCTCGGTAAGCCCAATAATATCCTAGATAAAGTCGCGCTGAGCAAGGTTTAGCTCTAAGTTGTATGCGCTCAGATAGCTCGAGAAACCTTAGAAGTTCTTCACAACTTCTACTAAGACTAAGGGATTTGGGCTAGGGTATTTTGGGCATTATAACAATACAAGAAGGCAACTTTTCTACCAAGGGAGGGGTAGATTTCAGCCAGGCTGGGGAGGGTTGCCTCGGCAAGCTTGAGGGGAGGGGTAGGTGGCTTTGGACGAAAAGCTTTAGAGAGAGGGGGAGGGATTTTTCAAGACTTGGAAATTGATTTGTGGATGAAGAACTCTTCATCTAAAGGGGGGTATTTATAGGTCAAGAAGTGGCCAACCAATGGCCAAGATTAAGCCAAGTGCTAGGCAAGTGTAAGGCCAAGATTAGGGCAAGTGTCCTTATCCATCTACTACACAAAATATCCTACCTAATCTTTGACTTGTGCAAAGGCACAAAAAACGTGCAACTCCATGTCCATTTCGTCCGATGGACGATTTCAAGTCCACCAATTGGAGGGTGCCAAGTGTCGCCCTCCCGTTGGTCCAAAATGTTTCGTCTCTCGGAAAAATCCGCAAAAATTAGAAATGGCATAGCCGGAATTTACCCTACGAACGATGTGGAAAGCGTTTACGGAAACGATTCTTTTAGCGAGTTGTGCACAAATAAAAACGTCCAAGTCTTAAACTTTTAAGGCCAAACTTTCGTACGTACGCCCTTACGTACATACTCCGGAAATACGGGGTATAACAACATAGAACGAATTCTATTTTAGGCAATCCAAATATAACCAAGGAATGGATCATTTTAAGGAGTAGGACATACTTTCTTTATCTTAAGGAATCATGCTAGAAGAGGAGATAGTTCATGTCACGACCAGGACGCGATCGTGCCTACTGCAGGCACCTTACAGTAAACATCGAGAAAATCAGCGGAACATACCAACTTATTAATAAAACATCGGAGTAAAACAACGGGTTAGCCGAAGTGCTACCTTCTGAACATATATAAATACAACCGGCGATTTGCCTCATTTCTTTTACAAACTGACCCACAATATGTGAATACAGACCTCTAGGAATAACAACTGAACAACTGTGGTGGGACAAGGCCCCGCCGTACCCCTGAATATACATAGCCACGACAACTCCGGAACATTGGAGCCATCTCAAAATGCTGAACCAGGATCCTAAGCTCGCGGATCCATAACTGTGTACCTAAACCTGCGGACATGAACGCAGCCCCAGAAAGTCGGCACAACAGTACGAATATGGAATGAAATAACGTCTGATGTGATCATAACTGTACAAAAGAATGACAAGGACAAGTATAAAAATACATACCAGATCCTGCCGTGTCATTACCACTTATGAACTTAATCGTACATTAATCATTCTTTAGCTTCTTTCAATAGGAATTAACATCATATTCTTACATACATACTTAAGAATTCAATCAAGTTTTTCCACATAACTTACATCAATATTTTTTTCCATTCCATTAAGAGTTATAGTCATATCTTACGTACTTACTTAGGAGAAGTCATTAAGTTCATTTCTATCTAACTTACTTATCTTTCATAACATAGTCCGGCCCACTACGGAGGACACATATACTACCCCAATGGGGCGCGATCAAGTCACACCAATATCAAAGCATGCGTGGAATCCCCATCACCGTCGGCTAAAAGTGTAAAACATAACCATGGGTCTCACGCCCATAATATCAATCAAAGCGGTGGTATAACGTGCGGGGCTTGCCTCATTTATACTCTTACCCGGAGAAGGTGGTAAGCAGGGGTATAACGTCTTGGGGCTTGCCCCTCATTTATACTCTTACCCTGGAGAAGGTGGTATAACGTCTTGGGGCTTGCCCCTCATTTATACTCTTACCCTATCTCGACAGGTCGTCAAATAACACATAAAGCAGGTGGTACATCGTCTTGGGGATTTACCCCTCAGTTATACTCTTACCCTGGAGAAGGTGGTATAACGTCTTGGGGCTTGCCCCTCATTTATACTCTTACCCTAACTCAATGGCCATCATACATAACATAAGCCCTACCGCTTATCATACATAACATAAGTACTACTGACTTATCATACATAACATAAGCAAGTTAAGAAATCCTAACTTTATTAGCTTGTCATACACACTCTCATTTTTGTTTACTTAAGGCACTTACATGTCATTATAAAATCCGAATTTAACTTGACGTACTACGTGCCTCTACTCCTTTAAAATGTTTCTCTTTCAAATAAAACTTCCAAGATACTAATAACCGTAGTATCAAGTCATATCTACTTTTCACGACAAGTCACAATACTTTTTAGAAATACATTTATAGGCTTCTAAATCTAGTGACTTCTTTCTTTGAAACCTAAAGCAATTGGTACCTTTAAAACAATTTGCCCTTCTTTATTTCAAATCATTTCTTTGCTTACTTTCTTCAAGAAAACCATTCTTTTAAATCTTCCATAAAGTTGTTATAACCAACTTCCCATAAAGCCGTTATAACTCTTTATTTCTTAGACAAATACATTCATTTGATAACGAAACTTATACTTTCAATTCAAATCGCATAGCTTTCAAAATACTTCAAGTCTCTTAACTTTTAAGAAAACAAGTTCCTTAACCTTTTAACACTTTGAGGTCCATAGTCTTAAAACTTCATCGTAAATCCTTATAAATTAAGTAACATATACTTGGTGCGGTGTGAATAAGTTATACTTATTTATAACTATCTTAATCAAGTAGCCATGATCTAGAAAATGTAATACAATTTTGTCTTATCTTAGCTTCATGCGGATGGAGAATTCTACTTGTTTTAACATAATTAATGTCATTACATTTTCCTTTATTAACGCTGCAATGGCTTGTTCGATACTTATTCTTATTCGTGTAGTAAATTAGCCAAGTCAACTTGGCTCCAAATACCCTAACGACTCTTACCAACATCCCCCATAAGACTTGGTAAGAACTTAGGATAACTTAGACATAACCTTTACGTAGAGTAAATCAACATACATACCTCTTAACTTCTAAGAGTAGAAGGAATCATGAAATAGTACTACACGTATATTCCATACATAGAATCATGTCAAAAGAAGGAAGAGGTTCACATACCTCGCGACGATTGTCGACAAGTAGCAAGATGCTCCAAAGTACTTCAACCTTGAGCTATCACAATCTTCCGATGGGATACGCTATACTTAGTTCTTCAACCTATCATGGTCACAATACGTCCATTAACCTCTTACTTCAAACGTAGAATATTCTAAGTGCTAAGTCGCCAAATTCTATGGAAAATCGGACAGCACCTCCTTTGTTTCTACTCACTTGCCACCTTTTTCAAGGTCGAATACAATAACCAAACAGCCCAATTGGCTCACAATTAAATGAAGATAGTCGATATAAATGACTAACTAAACATTTAATTGGCTCACAATTAAATGAAGATAGTCGATACAAATGACTAACTAAACAACCCCAATTGGCTCACAATTAAATAGAAGATAGTCCAATACAAATGACTAACCAACTACTACAAACTACAAGTCCAAAATCGGCCACCTAGAGTTCAACCAAACCAATTCTTATCCAATTTCCATTTCAATCCAAATTGGTAGCATAATAAGATATCAAGTCGCATTTGGTTATTACTACCATAAGCTTCAAGTCAATAACATGCGACGATTCTAACAACGATCAAATTGTAATCCAACTTAACATGGCCTACATTTCATTTCGAATTTCAAAGACTACAATCGATCTATAATCCTTATAAACTTCAACATATACTTCATGCTAGCAATAAGTAAAGCTAACAACAAAATAAATAATTTTGTAATACTTTCAAAGAACAAGATTATACCTCAACGCTTTTTAATCCAATCTTCAAAACCGAAGTTGCTCTTTAGCAACCTAGAGCCTCTTTAAGACACCTCAATCCGCTTGTTGGGACCCTTAGAACAATACCAACAATTATCCTTCAAACTCCAAGTAAAACCTAGAAAGACCCTTTAGGTTTTTGTTTGCGACTAACATGAACAATCTTTTCCAAGATTTTTCTATTGAGAAATGCTTACACTACCCTCAAGAACCTAGGTTTAAAGTGTGGAATCAAATGGACAAGAAACGAAAATTTTTTCTTTCTTCTTGTTGCTAAAGCCGAGAGCACCTATGTGATGTTCTTCCAATTTTTGTAATTTGGCTAAGTATGGAACTTGTCATACTACTACTAGTATTAAATAGGGACATGGAAGGTCAAGATACAAACAAATGGGTGGTGTGGATGAAGTCTTAATAAAAACAAAGACTAATGGACCGACTTAGTCAAAATTCTCATGCTAACAAGTTGCAAGACTTTGTCATCCCACCAAAGGTCAAATGACCCTTTAGTCCATGGCATTTCGTCCAAGCTCACTATAAGGGGGGGGTGACACGTGTCGCCCTCCCATTCGTCACAATAATACATCTTTTCCGACAATATCATAATTCCGCTAAATTTTACAAGTCTCAAATCTTGACACTTTAGAGTTCTTACGTATGTTCTTAAAACATGTCCTGTAAATACGGGGTGTAACATTCTTCCCCCCTTAGAAACATTCGTCCCCGAATGTTCTTTCGGAGTCAATCTTTAAAATTTGCGACATAGTTTCCTTTCACAACCCCGTCGTACCAACAATGCCACACATGGCCCTAATACGCTATGTACGCATACTCGTCCATCTTAAGCCCAAAAGAGATTATCTTTTCATACTTCCAACTCATACTAGCATACATACATAACTTCCATACCGATTCTGGCCTCAAATCTTTGGAGTAACTCTATAAAACAATATAAGGCCATTTCAACTTTCATGACACAGTTCGGTGGAACGCGTCCACGAACCCGTAAAATAATTAACTAGACTTGGGCCTGGCGCCTCGTGACCCGTCACGTGGCGGAACTACTACCAGATCCCACTCCATTCCGGGATATGGGAGACGTAATGAGTCCTCGACCTACTCGGCGTCGCACTTAACTCTTATCCTTGAGTGCGACTTAAAATCTTATTGCGGAGAAAGCCTTATACATCTAAGGTCTCGGCGGTTATCAATATTCTTAGGCCGCATTTCCATGCTCCAAGCCTACCTTACCAATCCCCAATAATGGGTATAAAAACTTCTCATAAAATCATAACCATGTTGTCTCGATCACAACAACCATTACTTACTCTATCTGAGGCCTCATCCGTATAATTCTCTTAAGCGTACTCTGCGACTTAATCTATTAACATGACATTAGTTGGGTTCCTTAATATGGCTTCTTGGGTTCACTACCCTATCGATACTCATCCTTTCCCAATAATCTCAAAATAAACCACAAGACCTTGGCGAAATTTCATTAACTATTCCATACCTTCCGGTATCTAGTTAGTCTTCTGGATCCTGGTAATCTAAAATCATTCTAGGCAACACGCGCGTCGACCTGCATACATAACTCCGTATAGATGTATGTCACAATACCAACTATACTATAATCAATACCAACCTGGATACGCGATCCACATAGTCATTCTGGGTCACTTTGCCTTCTCGTGGCTGCAATCAACATAACTCGTTAGGGAGAGCGACCTAACAACACACGGCTATGGCACGATCTCGGTGAGAAGAATGAAACCAATCCTAAATGTCCTGCGACCTCCACGATTATAGATGTGGTGCCAACACACCGATAATCAAGACTACTACTGAACGCGGTGCGTAGACACTTTCCGAGGACTAAGCGCTCACGATACCACTTTTGTCACGACCCGACCGGGACGCGGTCGTGCCCTACACAGGCACCGCTACGATAAACATCGAGAGAAAATCAGCGGAACATACCGAAACTTATTAATAAAACATCGGAAGTAAAACAGCGGGTTAGCGGATAGGGCTACCTTCCCGAACATATATAAATACAAAAGCGATTGCCTCATTTCTTTTACAAACTGACCCACATATGTAAATACAGACCTCTAGGAATAACAACTGAACAACTGTGGTGGGACAAGGCCCCGCCGTACCCCTGAATATACATAGCCATGACAACTCCGGAACATTGGAGCCGTCTCAAATCTTTGAACCAGATCTAAGCTCGCGGATCCATAGCGTAATACCTAAACTGCGGACATGACGCGGCCCGAAGAATTCGATCTAACAGTAGAATATGGAAGCAGAAATAACGTCTGATGCAGATCATAAGCGTACAAAAGAATGACAAGGACAAGTATAAAAATACATGCGAGATCTGCGCCGTGTCATTACCACTTATGAACTTAATCGTACATTAATCATTCTTTAGCTTCTTTCAATAGGAATTAACATCATATTCTTACATACATACTTAAGAATTCAATCAAGTTTTTCCACATAACTTACATCAATATCTTTTTCCATTCCATTAAGAGTTATAGTCATATCTTACGTACTTACTTAGGAGAAGTCATTAAGTTCATTTCTATCTAACTTACTTATCTTTCATAACATAGTCCGGCCCACTACGGAGGGACACATATACTACGCCCAAATGGGGCGCGATCAAATCACACCAATATCAAAGCATGCGTGGAATCCCCATCGCATCGTGACTAAAAGTGTAAAACATATCCATGGGTCTCACGGCCATTATATCTATCAAAGCAGTGGTATAACGTGCGGGGCTTGCCGCCATTTATACTCTTACCGGAGAAGGTGGTAAGCGAGGGTATAACGTCTTGGGGCTTGCCTCATTTATACTCTTACCACGGAGAAGGTGGTATAACGTCTTGGGAACGCTTGCCGTTTATACTCTTACCACTATCTCGACCGGTCGTCAAATAACACATAAAGCGGGTGGTACATCGTCTTGGGATTTACCTCACTTATACTCTTACCACGGAGAAGGTGGTATCACGTCTTGGGGCTTGCCCTCATTTATACTCTTACCCTAACTCAACCGGCCATCATACATAACATAAGCCCTACTGAACATCATACATAACATAAGTACTACCGACTTATCATACATAACATAAGCAAGTTAAGAAATCCACAACTTCTTATTAGCTTGTTCATACACTCTCATTTTGTTTACTTAAGGCACTTACATGTCATTATAAAATCCAGAATTTAACTGACGTACTACGTGCCTCTACTCCTTTAAAATGTTTCTCTTTCAAATAAAACTTCCAAGATACTAATAACTGTAGTATCAAGTCATATCTACTTTTCACGACAAGTCACAATACTTTTTTAGAAATACATTTATAGGCTTCTAAATCTAGTGACTTCTTTCTTTGAAACCTAAAGCAATTGGTACCTTTAAAACAATTTGCCCTTCTTTATTTCAAATCATTTCTTTGCTTACTTTACTGAAGAAAACCATTCATTTAAATCTTCCATAAAGTTGTTATAACCAACTTCCCATAAAGCCGTTATAACTCTTTATTTCTTAGACAAATACATTCATTTGATAACCAAGAAACTTATACTTTCAATTCAAATCGCATAGCTTTCAAAATACTTCAAGTCTCTTAACTTTTAAGAAAACAAGTTCCTTAACCTTTTAACACTTTGAGGTCCATAGTCTTAAAACTTCATACGTAAATCCTTATAAATTAAGTAACATATACTTAGTGCGGTGTGAATAAGTTATACTTATTTATAACTATCTTAATCAAGTAGCCATGATCTAGAAAATGTAATACAATTTTGTCTTATCTTAGCTTCTATGCGGATGGAGAATTCTACTTGTTTTAACATAATTAATGTCATTACATTTTCCTTTATTAACGCTATGATGGCTTGTTCGATACTTATTCTTATTAGTCAGTAAATTAGCCAAGTCAACTGGGCTCCAAATACCCCCTAACGACTCTTACCAACATCCCCCATAAGACTTGGTAAGAACTTAGGATAACTTAGACATAACCTTTACGTAGAGTAAATCAACATACATACCTCTTAACTTCTAGAGTAGAAGGAATCATGAAATAGTACTACACGTATATTCCATACATAGAATCATGTCAAAAGAAGGAAGAGGTTCACATACCTCGCGACGATTGTCGACAAGTAGCAAGATGCTCCAAAGTACTTCAACCTTGAGCTATCACAATCTTCCGAGGATACGCTATACTTAGTTCTTGACCTATCATGGTCACAATACGTCCATTAACCTCTTACTTCAAACGTAGAATATTCTAAGTGCTAAGTCGCCAAATTCTATGGAAAATCGGACAGCACCTCCTTTGTTTCTACTCACTTTGCCACCTTTTTCAAGGTCGATTACAATAACCAAACAGCCCCGATTGGCTCACAATTAAATAGAAGATAGTCGATACAAATGACTAACTAAACAACCCCAATTGGCTCACAATTAAATAGAAGATAGTCGATACAAATGACTAACTAAACAGCCCCGATTGGCTCGCGATTAAATGAAGATAGTCGATACAAATGACTAACCAACTACTACAAACTACAAGTCCAAAATCGGCCACCTTGAGTTCAACCAAACTAATTCTTATCCAATTTCCATTTCAATCCAAATTGGTAGCATAATAAGATATCAAGTCGCATTTGGTTATTACTACCATAAGCTTCAAGTCAATAACATGCGGCGATTCTAACAACGATCAAATTGTAATCCAACTTAACATGGCCTACATTTCATTTCGAATTTCAAAGACTACAATCGATCTATAATCCTTATAAACTTCAACATATACTTCATGCTAGCAATAAGTAAAGCTAACAACAAAATAAATAATTTTGTAATACTTTCAAAGAACAAGATTATACCTCAACGCTTTTTAATCCAATCTTCAAAACCGAAGTTGCTCTTTAGCAACCTAGAGCCTCTTTAAGACACCTCAATCCGCATTTGGGACCCTTAGAACAATACCAACAATTATCCTTCAAACTCCAAGTAAAACCTAGAAAGACCCTTTAGGTTTTTGTTTGCGACTAACCCATGAACAATCTTTTCCAACATTTTCTATTGAGAAATGCTTACACTACCCTCAAGAACCTAGGTTTAAAGTGTGGAATCAAATGGACAAGAAACGAAATTTTTTTTCTTTCTTCTTGTTGCTAAAGCCGAGAGCACCTATGTGATGTTCTTCCAATTTTTGTAATTTGGCTTAGTATGGAACTTGTCATACTACTACTAGTATTAAATAGGGACATGGAAGGTCAAGATACAAACAAATGGGTGGTGTGGATGAAGTCTTAATAAAAACCAAGACTAATGGACCCTTGACTTAGTCAAAATTCTCATGCTAACAAGTTGCAAGACTTTGTCATCCCACCAAAGGTCAAATGACCCTTTAGTCCATGGCATTTCGTCCAAGCTCACTATAAGGGGGGGGGGGTGACACGTGTCGCCCTCCCATTCGTCACAATAATACATCTTTTCCGACAATATCATAATTCCGCTAAATTTTACAAGTCTCAAATCTTGACACTTTAGAGTTCTTACGTATGTTCTTAAAACATGTCCTGTAAATACGGGGTGTAACAATTCACATACCTTTTCGGCTAAATCCACAAGCTAAGCCGAATACGCCGTACGTAGAAGTGTCAACCTATAATGGTCACAACAAGACTATCAACTTCTAGTCTCTAACGTAGAATAATACTAAGTATACGGTCTCTAATTCTACGAAAAATCCGGCAGCACTTCCTTTGTTTCTACTCACTTTGCCACCTTTTTCAAGGCCGAATACAATAACCAACACGCCACATTTAAGGCTCAAAACAACAACCAATCAAAGGGGATTACACGCCTTACAATACGTGTAAAATTCCGCCCCACAATTGACATTAAACTAATACAAACTATTAGGCCAAAACCGGCAATCTAGGATACAACAATACCAATTCTTATCCAATTTCCTTTTCAATCCAAGTTGTTAGCGTATCATGATATCAAGTCGCAATTGATTATAGCTACTATAATCTTCAAGTAAGTAACATGCGACTATTCTAACTACGACCAACTTGTAATCCAACTTCAAATGGCTAATTTTTCATTTCGGATTTTAGGCTACAACAATCCATAACACTTATAAAACTTCAACACATATACTTCATGCTTGCTAAAATCCAAAGCTACAACAATAAGAAATCTTTAATTGCTAAAACGACAAGATTTATACCTTTCCAAGCCCTTAAAATTTCCAAGATTCAAAGTCGCGCCTTAGAAATTCTTAGCTCATTTCCTTAAGTTCCAATCCGCTCCAAGCACTCCTTAGAAGCCTATGAAGAACCCATCTCCAAGTTCCAACTTCAAAGTTGAAGAACCCCTTAAGTTTCCGCCTTGCGACTAATACGAAAACTACCTTTTTCCGGGATTTTTCTATTGAGATATCCTTACAATACACTCATGAACCTTGGGTTAAAGTCTTGTGGCTAATGAACCACAAACGAAAAATTTCTTCTCTCAAAAGCCTCTTGGCGAGAGCTCACAAACAGACCAATGTTCTTCAATTTTTTTCTAAGTGTGGAAGTCTTGCTACTAGTAGTAGTAGTAGTAGTATATATAAATAAATCAAAGGCTAGGATAAAACCAATTGGAAGGCTAGGATGAAGATCACATAGATCAAGCCCAAGTGGACAAGTTGACCTTGGTCAACAATCTCAAGCTCTAACTTAGCAAGACTTTCTCATCTACACAATTGTCAAATGACCCTTTTGCCCTTTGCATAAATTGACCAAGCCACGTGGGAGGGGTGTCACGTGTCGCCCTCCCATTTGTCCATAAAATTCCGTAACCCTCGTGGGCCCCACAAAACGTAAAATTCCTCGAATGGGCCCCACGTGACCAAATCCGTAAAAATAAATTTCCATAATGTTAATAGGTTCCATACTCTTCAAATAATGCATTTTGAGAATCCAATTCTCAACAACGAACATTTTTCCTTTCCGACGTCCCGAAGATTTTCTGTCGGAAAAACAATTCTTCCTTTCGTACCAATTTTCAAGTCTTGATTCCTTACGTACATTCTCTTATACAAGTCCTGGACTTACGGGGTGTAACACCACCCACATCTCAGTGTGCTCGATGCGGTAGGTCTCACCAGGGCGAGTGTCGCATGGCTCCGGGAGCTTGTTACTCTTGTGGCCAGCAGGGTTATTTGAGGAGAGATTGTCCGTCTAGAGGCGGCATGGGTGGTACGTTGCAAACGAGGATCGATTCTTTGGGTCTTCCTCTCCTTACGTGGTTATGCGCCCGGAGGCGGTACTCACGGCCGGCGGCCGTGGCGGAAGGTCGTGGTGGTGGTTCGATTCTAGCGGTCCACGACCGCGTATATTCATTAGTCGGCCGCCGTGATCGGGAGGCTTCCTTCGGCGTCGTCAGTACATTATTGATTTCATGCTTTGTAGCGTTTATGCTTTGATAGATCCGAGTTTTACCTTGTCCTATGTGTCCTCTTGTGCGGGTAGAATCGGGATAGGCCGGTGTCGATAGAGCACTTTGAGGTAGCTACACCGATGGGTGATTCGGTGTTAGGCGGCGGGTGTATAGAGGTTGTCGGTGTTTATTCTGATCGTCGGACCGCAGACTTGATAGAGTTGGAGATGGCCGATTTTGATGTCATTATGGGTATGGGTGGTTGGCTTCTTGTTATGTCAACGTTATTTGTAGGGACAGGTTGGTTCAGTTCGGTTCTGGCGAGCGATGATCGAGTGGAAGGGCAACACGGCGTCGTAGGGGTAGGTTTATTTCTTACCTCAAGTCTAGGAAGATGGTGCGAGAAAGGTACATCTATCACTGGTTGGGTATTTGATCTGGTGAGTGCGTGTTCTTGATCGGTGCCGATGGTTAGGAGTTTCGGATGTGTTCCCAGACGATCTTAGGGTATCCCTCACGAGAGGAGATTGAGTTTTGTATTGACACGTTGCGGACACTCAACCTATTTCCATTCCGCCATCTGAGGATGGCTTTCTTGAGTTGAGGAGTGAAGGACCAGCTGAAAGATTTTCTGGAAAAAGGCTTTATCAGGCCTAGTGTTTCTCCGTGGGGAGCGCCGGTTTTGTTTGTGAAGAAGAAGAAGGATGGGGCCAGCTGCGTATGTGTGTTGATTACGACGGTGAATAAGGTAACCATCAAGAATAAGTACCCTCCCGGGATTGATGATTTGTTTGACCAATTTCGAGTGCGAGGTGTTTCTCAAGATAGACTGCGATGCAGTTATCATCAGTGCGAGTTCGAGGCGGATATCCCAAAGCGCATTCGGGACCGGTATGGGCACTATGAGTTGAGGTTATGTCTTTCGGTTTGACCAATGCTCGGCGATTTATGGATTTGATGAGCGGGTGTTCAAGCCATTTTGGATACATTTGTGATAGTATTCATTGATGACATCTGGTTTATTCGCGGACGAGCGAGGCATGCGAGATCAGCGAGGCGGTACTTAGGGTCCTCGGGCCGGCGATTATTCGCAAGTTCTCCAAGTGTGAGTTTTGGTTGGCCTCGGTGGCATTCCCGGAGCCTTTATTGGGTGATGGTGTTGGTGGATCGACAAAGATCGGCGATCGAGTCTTGGCGAGACCTACTACTCCGTCGAGTGCGCGATTTCTTAGGGGTGAGTTATTATCGTAGGTTTGTGGAAGCGGTTGCTTGATTTCAGCAGATTGACTGGTGACTCGAAGCGGCCAAGTTCCGATAAACGAGGCTTGTGAGAAGGGTTTCGATTCTTGAAGGAAAGGTTGACTACGGCTCCGGTTCTTACTCTTCACGAGGGTTAGGCAGATGCGTGATCTATTGTGATGCCTCGGGTATCGAGGCTAGGGTGTGTTTGATGCGTACGAAAAGGTTATAGCCTATGCTTACGGCGATTCTAAGCATGAGAGGAATTACCTACCACGACTTAGAGTTGGCCGCAGTTATTCATGCCTTGAAGATTTGGAGACATTATTTGTATGGGGTTCATGTGAATATTTATACAGACCACAAGAGCCTCCAGTATATCTTCAGGAAGAGGGAGTTGAACTTGCGACAGAGACGGTGGTTAGAGTTCTTTGAAAGATTATGATGTTGATATTACATACCATCGGGAAAGCCAACGTAATTCTTGATGCCTTGAGTCGTAGATCGATGGGAGCACATCTGAGGCGACGAGGCGAGGACATGGTCCGTCAGATCCACCAGCTAGCGAGCCTTGGGGTTCGATTGATTGATACCGACGATAGTGGGGTACGGGTTCGTGAGGTTGCCGAGTCTTCCATCGTTGATGAGGTGAAAAGGCGATAGTTTGAGGATCCAGTGTTAGTACGGTATCGAGATGCAGCTCTTCGGGAGGAGAAGAGTCTATTCGAGGTAGCGCCTGATGGGGTGCTAAGATTTGAGGGCCGGTTGTGTGTTCCGATGTGGCAGCTTCATCGTGATTTTGGGGAGCCTGCGGTGCTCGTTATTCTATTCATCCAGGGTCAACCAAGATGTATCATGACCTCAGATGTTTGTATTGGTGGGATGGCACGAAGAGGGCGTGGCGAGTTTTGTTGCCTGATGTCCTAATTTCCGGCCGAGTCAAGGTCGAGCACGCAGGCCCGATGGATTATTGCGAGCTATTGAGATTAGGCGTGGAAGTGGGAGGTGATCAACATGGACTTTGTTCTGAGGTTACCTCGCACTCGGAGGAAATGCGACTCCATTTGGGTTATTGTTGACAGTGACGAAATCAGCCCATTTCCTTCGATCGGGGCGACATTTTTGATGCGAGGACTATGCATTGTACATCGAGAGATTGTGAGGCCGCGGTGTACTGTGTCGATTATATCGGATAGAGAGCCGGTTTATGGCTAAGCACGGAGGTCTTTCGAGAAGGGATTAGGGACACAGTGAGTCTCGGTCTGACATTTCATCCTCGGGTGGCGAGGCGGCGAGCGTACTATCGAACAACGAGGATATCTTTGCGAGCTGCGTGATTGATTCGAGGCTAGGAGGATCATTTTCCTCTCGTGGAGTTTGCTTATAACAACAACTACCATTCGATATCTGAGATGGCGCCCATACGAGGCTTTATATGGGCGGAAATGTAGGTCGCCGATTGGTTGGTTCGGCGTGGGCGAGTGCGATTAGTTGGCGGACTTGGTTGTGGTGTGGATAAGGTGAAGCTTATCGGGAGAGGCGATAGCGGCTCAAAGTCGGCAGAAGTCATATGCGAATAATCGGCGTCGGCATTTGGAGTTTCAGGTAGACGATTGGGTCTTCTTGAAGGTGTCACCCATGAAGGGTGTGATGAGATTCGAAAGAAGGGAAACTGGCCCAGTACATTGGGCCTACCAGATCGTCGTCGAGTAGGCAAGGTTGCCTATGAGTTGGATCTGCCATCGAGTTAGGCGGTACATCCGGTCTTCCATGTTTCTATGTTGCGGAAGTGTATCGGAGATCGATGAGTTTTCCTGCTAGTGAGGTCCAGGTGACAGAGGGGTTATCGTATGAGGAGAGTCCCATAGCGATACTCGATCGCCAGGTCAGGAGACTGCGGACCAAGGATGTGGCTTCCGTCAAAGTCTTGTGGAGAAATAATAACCGGGAGGAGATGACTTGGGAAGCGGAGGAGGACATGTTGAGGAAGTATCCTCACTTATTCCCTACACCTTCAGGTAATTCGTTCTCCCTTACTTGTCCAGTTTTAATTAAAGCAATTGTTTTGTTTAAATGCTATTATGTGGCCATGTGTGGCATTATTGGTATGTCGGGGTTGTGAAAGGAAACTATGTCGCTAATTATAAGTTTGACTCCGTAAGAACATTCGGGGACGAATGTTTCTAAGGAGGAAAGAATGTTACACCCCGTATTTACAGGACATGTTTTAAGAACGTACGTGAGAATTCCTAATGTTAAGATTGAGACTTGTACAAAATTTATCGGAATTATGAAATTGTCGGAAAACGAATATTGTGACGAATGGGAGGGCGACACGTGTCACCCCCTTATGTTTGTCTTGGACGAAATGTAGCATGGGCACAAGGGTCATTTGACCCTTGTTAGGAAGACAAGTCTTGCAACTTGTAGAGCTTGAGATAATTGACTTAGTCAATGGGTCCACAAGGCTTGATATTTAAGAGAACCTCATCCTAGCCACCCATTTGTACACATCTTGACCCTCCATGTTACTATATAATACTACTAGTAGCAAGACTAGCTTCAACACTTACAAAAAAATTTCAAGAATTTCAAGAGCTCCCATAGTTGCTCTCGGGTTCATGCCCATTTGAAAAAAAAAATTATTTCTTGTCCATTAAGCTCCACACTTTAAACCAAGGTTCATGAGTGTATTGTAAGTATATCTCAATAGAAAAATCCCGGAAAAAGATAGTTTTCGTGTTAGTCGCAAGATGAAAACCTAGTTACTTTTCTAGGTTTTGTTTGGAAGATTGAAGGAAATTTGTTGGTGTTGTTCTAAGGGTCTCAAGTGGCAGATTGAAGTGTCTTGAAGAGGCTCTAAGTTTCTAAGGAGCGACTTCGGATTTGGAGTTGGATTAAGATTCGTTGAGGTAATAATCTTGTCTCTTAAAAGTGTTACAAGATTATATATATTGTTGTTAGTTTTACATGTTTGCTAGCATGAAGTATATGTGTTGAAGTTTATAAGTAGTATGGATTGATTGTAGGCTTAAAATCCGAAATGTCATTTAAGCCATGTGAAGTTGGATTACAAATTGGTCGTTTATTAGAATCGTCGCATGTTACTTACTTGAAGATTATAGTAGTATAATCGATTGCGACTTGATATCATGTTATGCTAACAACTTGGATTGAAATGGAAATTGGACAAGAATTGGTGTTATTGTACTCAATGTGGCCGAATTGGACTAGTAGTTTGTATTAGTTTGATATCTTTTGTGGGGCGGAATTTTACACGTCTAGTAGGCGTGTAATCCCCTATTGTTAATTGCATTGATTGGGCCTTAAATGTGACGTGTTTGGTTATTGAATTCGCCTTGAAAAGGTGGCAAAGTGAGTAGAAACAAAGGAGGTCTTTATGCGATTTTCCGTAGAATTTAGAGACTTTACACTTATAATATTCTACGTTTGAAGTAAAGGCGTTAATAGGCGTATTGTGGATATTATAGGTTGACATACTCTGAGCGGGATTTTGTATTTGGCAAGTGGTTTGACCCAAGAGGTATGTAGAACTTTCCTATCTTTTGAGCATGACTAGTTGCATTATATAGTGCGGTAGGCGTCTGAGACCTTGATATCCTTTACTAGTTTTATGAATAGCCAAGTCGGGTGAGTTAGGAGAATAACTCACTTCTTTGAAAGTATTAAGGATGTCTTAAGTTTTATTAAAGTTAAGGGACTTGAAGAGTTTTAAAGTATGTGATACTTGTTTCGTTTTAAACGTATAAGTCCCTTGGATAGGAAATTGTATTTGGCTAAGGTATAAAGTGATTATAACGACTTTATGGGAAGTTGGTTCTATTAACTTTATGGAAAGATAAATGACTTGATTTAATGAAAGGCAATTTGATTTTAAGGCATCAATTGCCTAAGGTTTTATAAGAAAAGGAGTCACTTGATTTAGAAACCTAACTTTATTTCTAAGGGTATTGTGACTTGTCTTGAAACGTAATTTTGACTTGATACTACGGTTAATAGTATCTTGGAAGTTTTATACGAAAAAGAGTCATTTTTAAAAGAGTAGAAGTATGTAGTACTTGGGTTAAATTCCCGGATTTTTATAAAAGATATGCTAGTGCCTTAAGTAAACTAAAATGAGAGTGTATATGAATAAGGCTAATAAGAAGTTAGGGGAATTTCTTAACTCGCTTATGTAACGCCCCGAACCCGGGCCCGTTACTGGTGCCTTACCCCGGGCACCCTAGTGATACAACATCAGAGAAAACCAGCGGAAAATAAAACATGAGTCATGAAACAAGAGATATAATAAATAAACAGGCCAACCAACGATTGCCTTGGTATATACATAAAAACCGAGCAGTTATCCTTTTTACAAACCCACACAACAGTGCATTCACAGACCTAAGATTTACAACAACTATGACGGGACGGGGCCATGCCATACCACGAATGTACAAGAACCTCTGACTTCGAAACATACCAAAGATAAGCCTCAAGGAACGGAGCTTTCAACACTGAAATGAGATCCTAGGCGGGGATCCACCGATGTACCTCTACTGCGGCATGAGCGGCCCGAAGGAGGTCGATGCAACGGTACCAAGTATGCTTGTCAAATCGTAAATGAAATCATAATAGCCTAAAAAGCGGGGAGACATGTATGATAACCAAAATCTGATGCAACATAAAAGCAGTCAAGTCAGGGACTCACGCCCTTAAAGTCACCACTCAAATATAACTATGGGTCTCACGCCCACAACATTCATTATGTTCGCATCATGGTCGCATGCCCCCGGAATACTACATCGGTGTAGACATGTCCATGATGCAACAATAATAACAAGGCCGCATGGCCACGTACCGAATCTGCCGGTGTAGACATGCCCATGTAACCTCGATAACAATATACGGGGTGGTCAACCTGCCGCGTAACCACGTGCCGGAATCTTGCATCGGTGTGAACCGTCCATGTTGCGGTAATAACCATATATCGGGTAATCAACCGACGCGTGGCCGCGTGCCCGAATCTTGCGTCGGTGTAGACATGTCCATGTGACATCAACAACAAGGCGATAATCAAAATGGAAACATACGTGGAATTCTCCATCATCCGCGGCCACGTCGAGTAAGTTCTCAACAAGTCAACCGCCTCTATCGAGAGCGGTAACACGTAAATACCACACTGCACAACAAAGGCTATCATCACAAGCATAGGCAAGTTTCACAACAACAAGCATAGGCAAGTTTCACAACAACAAGCATAGGCAAGTTTCACAACAACAAGCGTAGGCAAATTTCACAACAACAAGCATAGGCAAGTTTCACACAACTCAAAGTACTTTCATTTTATGCCAAAGTCGGGTTTTAACCCTAAAGTACTACGTCGTTAAATTCTTTAAAGAGATCCATTACTTTTATCAAAGTCACCCGATACGTAGTATTAGAATGACCAACCAGCATTCCTTTTCAAAATCAAGTAACAACATTCTTTTCCTAAGTTCGGTTTGCCTAGTTTCAATTACTCAAGCTTCTCATTTTCAAATGGTTTCATAGTTCCCAAACTTAATCACTTGATTCCTTTTTAGAACAATTGAGTAATATATGTCTCACGTGAGAGTAGGTTATTCTTGTTTACAACATTCTTATTACAGCAGCCATGATCTAGAAAGTGTAATATCATTTTGTCTTATCTTAGTTTCTATGCAGATGGAGGTTTCTACTGGTTTTAATAATACAATTCATTAGTCAGTACATTTTCCTTTATTAGCAGCTGCGGTGGTCTGTCGATACACATTCTGATTTCCGAAATCAGTAAAACATTATCCCTTTAAAAAAAAAACCAAGTACTCATTACTCACGAATGAGGTTTCACACAAACATTCACATTAGAACAAATAAGTTAAGTCTCTTATCTTATAAGATCAAGTCTCTTAACTTCTAACATCAGTAAACCATTTTCTTTACCTCTCTTAAGACATTATACCTAACTCCCCATAAAGCTAGTATAACTCTTTTTAAAACCTTTAAAACCAAGTGTTACTCTCCTTCAAAAGCGATTTATAAATCTTTTGAAATACACAAGTTCTTTATTATAACAAGCGGTTATAATTCACATCGATTACCTTTTAAAACCACAAAGTATTTTCTTACCTACATAAAAGTTGTTATAACCAACTTCCCATAAAGCCGTTATAACACTTTATGTTTTAAAACAATCAAACACGATTAACACGTATGCGTCTGCCGTACTACATAGTTCACACATATCATGCTAGAAGAGATAGGAAGAGGTTCACATACCTCGCGGCAGTATCGACTAATAGCAAAATGCTCAAGTACTTGACGTCGGCTACTCCTTAAGCCACGTGGATCGCACCACACGTAGTACTTCAACCTATAAGGCCACAAGTGATTAACATCTAGATCTCATTGCTCCATATTCTCTGAAAATTCGCGACACCTCCCGCAGCGGCGTTAATCTCCTCTCTGCAGGTGGCTACCAAGCCAACCGGGGGTTTACGCCTAGCAGGCGTGTATAATTCTACTCACGGTAATACTACACAAGTCTCTTGTCTGATCTATGTAATTACGATTCGATTCTCTTATTTATCCTTACATGTGTTTCTTGTTCAATTCTTATTCAGCTTAAGTCAAAAGACATTGCGAAGCGAACTACGTTGATTCTATTCAATATTCATTCTATATATAGTATACTTCAACTATATATTCTAACAATCATGTAATTTCCAATTACAATAGGGACAAGATATTTACCTCGATAAGCCCAAAATTATCCGAGTTAAATGTCGCTCACGAACAAGGTTTAGCTCTACTCCGTGTGCTCCAACACGCTCAAGAAACCCTTAGAAGTGTCTACACAACTTCTAATACTTCAACTACGGGTGAATATTTCCTTTAGGGTTTAGTTTAGTGGCTAAGGAGGTATAATCGTAGTTTCAGGTGTTTTCTTATAAAGTGTCATTTTGAAATTAATATAAGGTATAAGTGCTAGAGTTTTTTTTGGATTATTACAATACTAGGAGAGTATTTCTATATAACAAAGGGGGGGTATTTATACGAGACAACTAGGCTGGGGTACCCCTCGGCGAGGCTTCATGAGGGGAGGTGTGGTGGCTCTCGGCCAAGCTCACTAGGAGGAGAGGGACGAAAAGCTCAAGCTAAGAGGAGTAGTTTGAGACTTAGATAGATTGCTCAATTTTTGGATGAAGAAAGTTCATCAACTAAGGGTATTTATAGGTCAAGTGAAGGCCAACAATGGCGAGGATGGTGCCAAGTGCAAGGCAAGTGTAAGGCCAAGATTAAGCCGTATGCAACCTTATCCATCTACCCAAAATATCCTACCAACTCCTTGACCACCAATTCAACACAAAAAGCGTGCCCACGCTCATTCTCGTCGCCAACCTTCACGATTAGAGGTGACAAGTGTGCCCTCTTGTTGATCCAAAATGTTCGTCTCTCGGAAAAATCCGCATAAAATTATAAATGACATAGCGGAAATTCCCTACGAAAGTGTGAAAGCGTTTAGTCGGCGACTCTAGCAAGGTGTTGTGTACAAATTCCGAATCTTGCCTTTGTTAAGGCTCAAATTTTTTACGTACGTCCTTACGTTCATACTCTGGAAATACGGGGTATAACATTCTCCTCGCCGAAACATTCGTCGAATGTTCCTTCTCAAGACGGATAACGATAGAGTTCTTCTAATAAGTTGCCAACGCCACAATTGGCCACGAAACACCGCGTAAATACTTACGTCAAGTCACGAGAAACACCTCTAACATCACAAACTTTGTCACTTTGCGCGAGGTTCTAGTGTCACTCGGCGACCCAACAAATGATGCCGGATGCATGCGATTCACGAGGTCTAAAATATACATTCTTCGCACCTACATTTCACAAAAGAAAGCGATCACACCGCGTTCACTTCTCCTATCTCGGCGTGCCGCTTACCGAACACTCGAGCTCTTTCCGATATCCGTACCACACTTCCGTCAACGTTTGTTTCCAACCCTTGAGTTACTACCTCCAAACTAGGACATCTGACTACCCTCGATTTCCTCTAAGGCCATTCTCGGCCTTCACGAACAGATTAAGGTCGAACATATCTATGAACTCATCACGATGGTCATCTAAACTTGGGCTAGCACCCTCGTGACCGCCACTGGCGGGACCGCCTGAGCTGACCCTTCCTCGAAGCGGGGCGGGTTGGCCCGCAACATGGCCCAACCCGACCATTGTGGCGCCAACTTCCGCTCGACACGGAACACATCATGAGCTACCACTTCCGTCTCACACTAACCAGATTTTTAAATCACACTATAGCACAAAGCTATCCGAACATAACACTTAACATCATTAACATCAATACATACAAGTATCTACGAGGTTAAGGATATACACGAAACTAGGCGGTTGAGGACGCTAAAGCGGAACTTCCACCGCGACCTCTGCAGTGGCCAGCTGCTCTAGTAGTCTGTGCTATCTACCGCGCTACCACAGTGGACGATCTCTCGTCATATAGCCCTGTTGGCGCAAGAATAACAAGCTCCTTGGTACTACGACACTCCCGAAATGCGGTCTACCACATCGACCACAGGGTAGGGGTGAGCTGCGTCCCAACACCCTACTCGCGAACATGCGAAACACAGGAGCCACGACACGCTCCTGAATATCCAGAGGTCCCGGGCTGCGGAGGACCACTCTGCAATGACGGAGGTACATAACTAGTCTCTTCTTGAGGCGGTCGCCTCGAAAGTCGCCAAAATATCCGGCCGTCTTGGCCTTAACCTGTGGCGGTCCGCTGCGACGATCTCTGCGCTCGCCGCGCAGTGCATGAGCACGAATCACGGGCAATGTCGTGCGGTGAAGAAACACCGCGCAAGACTTCGGCCATATAATCATCTAGCGGTGGCGTGGCGATGCACCTATCCTCCATATCTGCAACAAAGCGCGAGGGACATATCGAGCCAAAGAATCGAACTCGACATTGTACTCACGGCGGTCGCCTCTGTCTCGATAACAAAAATTGTCGGCGTGCCCTCGCCAAATGCGGAGGCAAGAAGTGCGTGAGAAAAAGCCCGAAAACTCATCCCATCTGCTGGAGTGCATGCTCTCCCGGAAAGCTCGCGAATCAAACCAATCGATCGCGGTATCACGCGGCCGATCACGAACCGAAGGTCCGCGACTCGGTCTCTGAAGCCTTGATCACCGCGCGTGATCCTCATGGCCCAGCGGATGAACTCCTGTGGATCATCCTCGGGCCTCGACCCATAAAACTCGCGGGCTACAACTCGAAAGTCCGTAGCCTCAACTATCTGCTCTGGGTGCACGCAGTCTTCTTTGGGCAGGCTGCGCGTCGGCTGTCCTCGTATCGCCTGACCACGGCGATAAGCCAGCCATCTCCTTGTGACCCATCTCCCGCCTGCTCGGTGTGGGGTGGAGGCTCGGTCTTGTAGTCTCATCGACCACGGGTGCGGCTCTAAACCTCTTTGGTCTTTGGCGGCGTCGCGAAACTTCGCCGTCGGAAGCTTTATCTCAGTCTTGGCCAGAC
Organism: Przewalskia tangutica; assembly: GCA_029844215.1. NCBI lineage: Eukaryota > Viridiplantae > Streptophyta > Magnoliopsida > Solanales > Solanaceae > Przewalskia > Przewalskia tangutica. The sequence goes on along the minus strand of CM056720.1, from coordinate 24,172,470 downwards.
TGCGCCCTCGTCTTGCTCTGTATCCCACTAGCGACTCCTCGGTGCCTTGCCGCCACGGCTTTGGTCGCTGCGCGGAGGCATAAGCGGTAAAATGAAACACATCGGAGGGTCCGACTTACAACTCGGCTCTAAGGCACGATCTCGGAATGAGAAGAATAGAAACGATCCTACATGTCCTATAGCCTCACGATTATAGATGTGGTACCGCACACCGATAATCAAGACTCTACTAGACACGGTGCGTAGACACTTTCAGAGGACTAAGCGCTCACGATACCACTTTGCGCCCCAAACCGGGCGTTCTGCGGTGCCTTACCCGGGCACCCTAGTGATACAACATCGAGAAAACCGGCGGAAAATAAAACCACGAGTCATGAAACAAGAGATATAATAAATAAAGCAGTCAACCAAAGCAGTTGCCTTGGTATATACATAAAAGCAGAACATTTATCCTTTTTACAAACCACCTGCAACGATTACTCTGAGACCTCTAAGATTTACAACAACTATGGCGGGACGGGGCCCGCCATACCACAGATATGCAGAACCTACAACTCGAGAAACATACAAAGATAAGCCTCAGGAAGGAAGCAGACTTTCAACACGCTGAAATGAGATCCTAAGGCGGGGATCCACGGCCGATGTACCTCTACTGCGGCGTGAGCGGCCACCCGAAGGAGGTCGATCTGGCAAGTACAGTATGTGGCGTCAAATCACGTAAATGAAATCATAATAGCCTAAAAGCGGGAGACGTGTATGATAACCAAAATACAAGATGCACCTTGACATAGCGATCAAGTCGGGGACTCACGCCAAAGTCACCACTCGAATATAACTATGGGTCTCGCGCCCAACGTTCATCATGTTCGCATCGTGGCGCGTGCCGGAATCTTGCGTCGGTGTAGGCGTGTCCGTGATGCGACAATAATAACAAGGCGCGTGGCCCGTACCGAATCTGCGTCGGTGTAGACATGCCCATGTAACCTCAATAACAATATCTTGGGTGGTCAACCTGCGCGTAGCCACATGCCCGAATCTTTGCGTCGGTGTAGACACGTCCATGTTGCGGTAATAACCATATATCGGGTAATCGACGGCGCGTGGCGCGTGCCCCGGAATCTGCGTCGGTGTAGACATGTCCATGTGACATCAACAACAAGCGATAATCAAAATGGAAACATACAGTGAAATTCTCCATCACTGCCGGACGCGTCAAGTAAGTTCTCGACAAGTCAACCCACTCTGTCGAGACGCGGTAACGAAATACCACACGCACAACAAAGGCTATCATCACAAGCATAGGCAAGTTTCACAACAACAAGCATAGGCAAGTTTCACAACAACAAGCATAGGCAAGTTTCACAACAAGCATAGGCAAATTTCACAACAACAAGCATAAGCAAGTTTCCACAACTCAAAGTACTTTCATTTTATGCCAAAGTCCGGTTTTAACCTAAGTACTACGTCGTTAAATTCTTTAAAAGAGATCCATTACTTTTATCAAAGTCACGATACGTAGTATTAGAATGACCAACCCACATTCCTTTTCAAAATCAAGTAACAACATTCTTTTCCTAAGTTCGGTTGCCTAGTTTGATTACTCGAAGCTTCTCATTTTCAAATGGTTTCATAGTTCCCAAACATAATCACTTGATTCCTTTTTAGAAAAATTGAGTAATATATATCTCACGTGAGAGTAGGTTATGCTTGTTTACAACATACTTATTACAGCAGCCATGATCTAGAAAGTGTAATATCATTTTGTCTTATCTTAGTTTCTATGCGGATGGAGGTTTCTCTTGGTTTTAATAATACAATTCATTAGTCGAGACATTTTCCTTTATTAACGCAGCTGCGGTGATGCAGTCGATACACGATTCCGAAATCAGTAAAACATTATCCCTTTAAAAAAAACCAAGTACTCATTACTCACGAATGAGGTTTCACACAAACATTCACATTAAAACAAATAAGTTAAGTCTCTTATCTTATAAGATCAAGTCTCTTAACTTCTAACATCAGTAAACCATTTTCTTTACCTCTCTTAAGACATTATACCTAACTTTCATAAAGCTAGTATAACTCTTTTTAAAACCTTTAAAACCAAGTGTTACTCTCCTTCAAAACGATTTATAAATCTTTTGAAATACTTCAAATCTTTATTATAACAAGCCAGTTATAATTCACATCAGTTACCTTTTAAATCCACAAAGTATTTTCTTACCTACATAAAGCTGTTATAACCAACTTCTCATAAAGCCGTTATAACATTTTATGTTTTAAAAACAATCAAACACAGTTAACACATGTACGTCTACCGTACTACATAGTTCACACATATCATGCTAGAAGAGATAGGAAGAGGTTCACATACCTCGCGACGAGTATCGACTAATAGCAAAATGCTCAAGTACTTCAAACCGTCGGCTACTCCTTAAGCCACGTGAATCGCACGTAGTACTTCAACCTATAAGGCCACAAGCGCTATTAACATCTAGATCTCATTGCTCCATATTCTACGAGAAAATTCGGCGCCTCCCCACACATGGCGTTAATCTCCTCTGCAGTAGGCTACGCAAGCCAAGCAGGGTTTGCGCTAACCGGCGTGTATAATTCTACTCACGATAATACTACACAAGTCTCATGTCTGATCCTATGTAATTCTGATTCGATTCTCTTATTTATCCTTCATGTGTTTCTTGTTCAATTCTTATTGAGCTTAAGTCAAAAGACATTGCCGCGAACTACGTTGATTCTATTCAATATTCATTCTATATATAGTATACTTAACCATATATTCTAACAATCATGTAATTTCCAATTACAATAGGGACAAGATATTTACCTCGATAAGCCCAAAATTATCAGAGTTAAATGTCGCTCTGAACAAGGTTTAGCTCTACTCCGTGTGCTCAACACGCTCCAAACCCTTAGAAGTTCTAACCAACTTCTACTTAATACTTCAACTACGGGTGAATATTTCCTTTAGGGTTTCGTTTAGTGGCTAAAGGAGGTATAATCGTATTTTCGGGTTTTTGTATAAAGGGTACTTTGGAAAGTACTATAAGGTATAAGGGCTAGAGTATTTTGGGCATTATAACAATACTAGGAGAGTATTTCTATATCACAAGGGGTATTTATACGAGACAACTAGGCTAGGGGTACCACTGGGCTGAGGGGAGGGTGTGGTGGCTCTCGGCGGCTCAACTAGGGGAGAGGGACGAAAGCTCAAGCTAAGAGGAGTAGTTTGAGACTTAGATAGATTGCTCAATTTTTGGATGAAGAAAGTTCATCAACTTAGGGGTATTTATAGGTCAAGTGAAGGCCAACCAATGGCCAAGATGGTGCCAAGTGCAAGGCAAGTGTAAGGTCAAGATTAAGCCATGTGTCAACCTTATCCATCTACCCAAAATATCCTACAACTCCTTGACCACCAATTGCACAAAAAGCGTGCCACACTCCCCATTCTCGTCCGCCAACCTTCCGATTAGAGGGTGACAAGTGTCGCCCTCTTGTTGGTCCAAAATGTTACGTCTCTCGGAAAAATCCGCAAAAATTATAAATGACATAGCGGAAATTCCCTACGAAAGTTGTGAAAGCGTTTAGTCAAACGACTCTAACCGGGTGTTGTGTACAAATTTCGAATCTTGCCTATCTTAAGGCTCAAATTTTATACGTACGTCCTTACGTACATACTCTGGAAATACGGGGTATAACAGCTTATTTGTTGTATAATAAGCCGGTAGTGCTTATGTTATGTATGTTGGTCGGTTGAGATAGGGTAAGAGTATAAATGAGGGGCAAGCCCCAAGATCGTTATACCAAGAGTATGAATGAATCGTCATACCACCTTCTTCAGGGTAAGAGTATAAATGAGTGGTAAATCCCCAAGATCGTTATACCACCTGTTTTCCGTCGATTTGCTACCCATGATGCGAGGAATACCTCATGCGAGTCCTATGGGCTTATGCGGGTGAAATAGTCTCATGCGGGCGGATACAGCCTATGCCAGGAATACCTCATGCGGGTCCACGCGACCTATGCGGGTGGAATAGTCCCAAGAGTATGATTGCTTAATGATACTGCGGGCGGATGGTCCTGCTTTGATCGTGAGCTTCCTATTTTTATGTTATGCATTATACTATCGATTACTCATTGTTAGTAAGGCACTGTGTACTGTAATTTTTTTTATCATACATGTCTCCAGCTTTGATTTAAACTTATGATGTAATTACAGTATTTTCCAGTTTTACATACTTAGTACATATTGTATTATCTTGACCCTTCTCGAAATTGCGTTCATCTTTGCAGTAGGAGTAAGCGGTGGTGGATCCTCATTCTTAGGATCACTTATCGACGTCGAGCTCCATTTCTCGGAGCTTGTCTTTTGGTGCAGTTTTCCACGATGTTGTAGATTTATGTACATTCGGGGTATGGCGAAGCCTGTCCATCGTTGTTATTCTGAAGTGCGTAGTTCACATGTTGTGGTTTGGGGTTGTAAGAACCGAGTTGTACAGTTTTGATTTTTATTATGCATATTTTATGGAAGTCGGCCTTATCGGCTAGCCTGTGATATTTTGTCTAAACATGTTGTATGTTGTGTATGTTCCGCTGTTATTCTCTGATGTATACCTGAACGGGGTGCCCAGGTAGGGCATCAGTCGCGGCCCCGGGGTCGGGTCGTGACAGGTAGCGGATTAATCTCACGGACCACGTCCTGTCTATCTGGCTGCCCATCAGACAGACTACCCATAGATCCACGACTAAGAGCATCTGTAACCGTCTCATCTTTCCCCGGGTGGTATAGGATATCAATATCACAACCCTTGAGTAACTCTTACCACCGTCTCTGTCGCAAATTCAGCTGCCTCTGTCTGAAGATATACCGGAGGCTCTTGTGGTCTGCACAAATATCCATATGAAGTCTATATAAGTAATGCCTCCAAATATTCAAGGCATGATTTACTGCCGCCGAATCTAAACCGTGAGTAGCGTAATTCCTTTCATGCTTCCGTAACCGCCGGGAAACATAGGCTCTAACCTTATCGTGTTGCGTCCGCACACAACCTAGCCCAACACCCAAAGTGTTACAATAATAACCTAACTCTCTAGTATCTCAGGAGGTGTTAGAACTGTAGTCGTGGTCAACTTATCTTCCAATAACTGGAAGTCTTTCTCATACTTGCGAAATATTCGGGCATCCTAAATCTCAATTATGGTTCCTGTTTCCCTTTCTCTGTTGCAACCAAACTTGGTCACTATACTTAGATTTGATTCTTTTTCTTGCCTCATGGCTAAGACTTCCTGCCAATAGGGGGAGACTTCCTTGATCTCGTCAAGTAGCAATCCTATTATTCTCTCCCAGCTCGTAGAGCTTATAGCCAGGTGTTCAACCTCAATTCATGGTATTACATAATCCAATGGCTTGTCAAGATTTCTTATCGTTCGAGTGTCTACTCGTCTTTCCTTTATAAGTTATTTCAAGTTGTCCAGGAGTCCCTTACCCCCCGTATTTTCCTACTATCTTTCTCGTCAGTACAGATGTTACCACCTTTTCTCGAGGTGTTCTTACTGCCCATCATTCACTAATGGTCTTTACACTAGTCTGGGGTAATCATATCTCGTGCAACTTACATAACCATAGTTGCATCCTCTTTTATCATTCTGGTCATAACCCTTCCTTATGCTTATTATTAGCAGAAGTATTTCTATCTTGATTCATGATCATACAGTTTCATTCATGCGTATTACCTGCATTTATATCTTTACGACACTTCCTCGACCATTTCCTAATGTCGTTCTCAATTACCCCAACACAATACTTTTTCCACGGTTATCTAAAATTGTAACCTATTGTATGTGGCGGAGTTTACCGTCATATCCATCGCCTAATAATATGGGTACGCATAACCCTCAATAGTACATAAAATTATCCTTTTACGTAGGGGAGAGAGCTTATCTCCCTTTCATAATTTTTTCTTGAAGTTACAACCCTAATCATAGAGTCCTCTTGCGGTCCTGTATATATCTAATCATCAAGCACCGCTTTAAAAAATCGTGTAGGTTCTCAAAACCCACCAATGATGTCTTCGGTTTTCCGCAGGCAGCACTAGTACTTATCTTATTCTTGCCTTGCACATTTTCCTGAAATCATTCGGGAAGTCGTGGCCCTGACCGCCACACTAGACAACTCCAAGCACCACCAAGGGCATTTAACATAAATCCTTTAATGATCGTATGTTCTTATCTCCGTCTCTTAGCTTTCAAATCACGTACTCCATACTTCCAACATCAATTTATTTACTTCAACCGAACAAGTCACCTAGACTTACTAAAATCAAGTCTGTCAACTGAATAACATTATCGGGCAATCCTTATGTACCCGCTCAACTACGACCCAAACACCCACTGGTGTAGCTACCTCGAAAGGTCATTAGGGACCCCGGCTCTATTCCTTTACACTTGTTTGCTCTCTTTCTTACTGGTTGTACTCTTCCCGTACTTCCAAACTTATGCTAGTATATGTACATAACTCCCATACTAATTCTGGCCTCCAATCCTTGGAGTTACTTACATCGAATAATTTAAGGCCATTTCCGGCTCTCACAACCTGGTTTCCGGTGGAACGCGTCTACGAACCTGCAAAACGATTAACTAGACTTGGGCCTTGCACCCTCGTGACCCTGTCACGCAGCGGGACTACTACCAACTGATCCCATTCCATTTCAGGCTATAGGGCGACCCTTAATAGGTCCTCAACCCGACTCGGCGTCGCACTTAACTCTTATCCTTGGTCTGACTTAAATTTTTACTACCCGAGAAGGCCTTATATACCTAAGGTCTCAGCGGTTATCAATATTCTTAGGCTCGCAATTTCTATGATCCAAGCCTACCTTATCAGCCCCCCGTAACGGGTACAATAACTCTCATAATCCCATAACCATATTGTCTAGATCACAACAACCATTATTTACTCCATACGGACCTCATCCGTACAATTCTCTTAAGCCTACCACGTAGCTTAATCTATTAACATTGCATTCCATTAAGTTCCTTAACATGACTTCTTAAAGGTTCACTACCCTATCAGGCAGCTCATCATTTCCCAATTATCTCAAATAAAACATAAGACCTTGGCGAGAATTCATTAACTGTTTCATACCTTCCCGGTATCTATTTAGTCCTTACCAAATCCTGGTAATCTAAAATCATTCTAGTCAACACGCGTCTGACCCTCATACATAACTCCGTATAGCTGTATGTCATAATACCGACTATACTACAACCATTACCAACCTGGATACGCAATCCACATAGCCGCTTCCGGGTCATTGCGCTTTCTCATACTGCGATCAACGTAACTCGTTAGGGAGGCGACCACTAACAACGCGACTCTATCGCACGATCTCGAGTGAGAAGAATGGAACCAATCCTAAATGTCCTGCGACCTCTCACGGTTATAGATGTGGTGCACAACACACCAATAACCAAGACTCTACTAGACACGGGGTGTAGACACTTTCCGAGGACTAACTGCTCTGATACCACTTTTGTCACGACCCGACCTCAGGGCGCGGCCGGTGCCTACACAGGCACCGCTTTCTGTATACATCGAGAATAGCGGCGGAACATACACAACTCATAAAAATACTTAGACATTAAATATCAACAGGCTGGCCGATAAGACCACGCCGTAAAATATACATAGCCCAAAACATCGATTACATTTTTTACAACCCAATCCAGAGCGGACTACATACCTCTAAGAATAACAATTGTGGACGGACGGGGCCGCCATACCCTGAATGTACAACAGACAATATCGTGGATGCGAACCAGGATAAGCCTCCTGAGTAATGGAGCTTCTCAACGGTGAACAGTGATCCAAGAGTGAGGATCAAGAACTTTGTATACTACTGCGGCATGAGCGGCCCGAAGAGGTCGATTACAACATGTACCAAGTATGTGGCCCAGAAAATCTTGTAATGAAATCATAAAGTCTAAAAATAAAGTCGAGACATGTATGATAACTCAAATAACGATGCTGTGCCTTACTAACAATGAGAGTAAACAAGAGTATACTTTACTGCATAAAAATAGGAGGCTCGTGATCAATGTAGGGCCACCCGCCCGTAGTATCATTAAGCAATCCTACTCCTGGGACTATTTCACCCGCATAGGCCGTATGGACCCGCATGAGGTAATTTCCTCGCATAGACTGTATCCGCCCGCATAGGTCGTGTGGACCCGCATGAGGTAATATCCTCTCATAGGACTGGTCCGCCCCACATAGAACTATTTCACCCGCATAAGCCCTACGGACTCACATGAGGTATTCCACGCATCATGGGTAGCAAATCCACGGAATATGCAAATGCCACAAACCCGGGGAATGACCCCGTAATGAACAACATATCACTAGCACAACCGGCTATCATACATAACATAAGCACTACCGGCTTATCATACATAACATAAGCACTACCGGCTTATCATACATAACATAAGCACTACCGGCTTATCATACATAATATAAGCACCACCGGCTTATCACAATTATCATAAGCAAGTAAAGAAATTCCCTAACTTCTTATTAGCTTTGTTCATATACACTCTCATTTTAGTTTTTTTTACTTAAGGCACTAACATGTCATTATAAAATCCGGGAATTTAACCAAAAGTACTACGTACTTCTATTCTTTTAAAATGACTCTTTTTCATATAAAACTTCCAAGATACTAATAACCGTAGTATCAAGTCATATCTACTTTTCAAAACAAGTCACAATACCTTTTAGAACTACATTTAAAGACTTCTAAATCAAGTGACTTTTTACTTTAAAACTTTAAGCAATTGATGCCTTCAAATCAATTTGTCTTTCTTCCTTTCAAGTCATTTTATTTTAATTTACATTGCTAGAGTAAACCATTCTTTTAACTTTCTATAAAGCTATTATAACCAACTTCCCATAAAGCCGTTATACTAACTTTATACTTTAGATACTTACATTCTTCTTTATAACCAAGAGACTTAAACTTTCTGTCACGACCCGACCCCGGGCTGCGACTGGTGCCCTACCTGGGCACCCCTTTCAGGTATACATCAGAGAATAGCAGCGGAACATACACAACACATAAACATGTTTAGACAATAAACATCACAGGCTAGCCGATAAGGCCGCCTTCCATAGAATATACATAACCAAAAGTAAAACAGTAGAACTTGTTCTTACAACCTAAAGCACAAATGTGACTACAGACCTCTAGGAATAACAACAATGGCGGGACAGGACCCCGCCATACCCCTGTATGTACATAATATCTACAACATCAGGGAAAACCGTACCAAAAAGACAGGCCTCCGGAGAAATGGAGCTCCTGACACCTGATCAGTGATCCTAAGAATGAGGATCCACCACACCTTACCACCTGCGGCATGAGCGGCCAGGAAGGGTCGATCATAATATGTACTAAGTATGTAAAACTGGAAAATACTGTAATTATATCATAAGTCTAAGTAAAGCTGGAGACATGGACGATAATCAAATTACAGTACACTGTGCCTTACTAACAATGAGAGTAACAAGTATAAATTTTACTGCATAAAAATAGGAGGCTCATGATCAAAGTAAGGCCACCCGCCCGTAGTATCATTAAGCAATCCTACTCCTGGGACTATTTCACCCGCATGAGCCCTTACGGACCCGCATGAGGTATTCCTCACATAGATTGTATCCGCCCGCATAGGTCGCGTAGACCGCGTGGTATTCCTCGCATAGGGCGGTCGCCCGCATGGGACTATTTCACCCGCATAAGCCCTTACGGGCCCGCATGAGGTATTCCTCGCATCATGGGTAGCAAATCCACGGAATATGCAAATGCCACAAACCCGGTGAATGACCCCGTAATGAATAATATACCACTAGCACGAACCGGCTATCATACATAACATAAGCACTACCGGCTTATCATACAATATATAAGAAAGTTAAGAAAACCCCTAACTTCTTATTAGTCTTGTTCATATACACTCTCATTTTAGTTTACTTAAGGCACTAACATGTCTTTATAAAAAATCCGGGAATTTAACCCAAAGTACTACATACTTCTACTCTTTTTTAAAAATGACTCTTTTTCATATAAAACTTCCAAGATACTAATAACCGTAGTATCCAGTCACAACTACTTTTCAAGACAAGTCACAATACCTTTTAGAAATATAATTAGGCTTCTAAATCAAATAACTCATTTTCTTTTAAAACCTTAGGCAATTGATGCCTTAAAATCAATTTGCCTTTCATAAATTCCAGTCATTTATCCTTACTTATTTTACTTAGAGTAAATCTCGCTTTTTAACTTTCCATAAAGCTACTATAACCAACTTCCCATAAAGTCGTTATATTAACTTTATACATTAGTCAATTACATTTTCCTATATCCAAGGGACTTATACGTTTAAAACGAAACAAGTATCATATACTTTAAAACACTTCAAGTCCCTTAACTTTGAAAACTAAGACATCCTTACTACTTTTAAACAATGAGTTAATCCCCTAACTCAACCGACTTGGACATTCTTAAAACAAGTAAAGGATACCAAGGTCTTGTACGTCTACCGAACTATATAGGTACAACTATTCATGCTCAAGAGATAGGAAAAATTCACATACCTCTTCGGGTCAATCCACTCGCAAGTCCAATATACCGCACGTAGTATGTCAACCTAAAATGACCATAATACGTCCATTAGCTTCTAGCTTCAACGTAGAGCATTCTAATTGAAAAGTCCCTTATTCTACGGAAAATTGGACAGCACTTCCTTTGTTTCTACATACTTTTCCACCTTTTCAAGGTCCGATATCAACTACTAAACACCACATTTAAGGCCCAACAATTCAGCAATACAAGGGGATTACACGCCTAACTTGGACGTGTAAAATTCTGCCCCACGATACAAATTAAATAATCCAATAAGTTTAAGGGAGTATCTTGGCTATCACATGCTCACATATCATCCTTATCCAATCCTTTCAAATCCAAATTGTTATTCCTACATGCAATATATCTAAAAGCAATATTGACAACTACAAGTCCTTTCTTCCACACATGCAACACAATTTTTTTACTTAAAAAGGTGAAGGGATGGTTACATTAGAGTTTACCCAAATTAGTCCAACAAATTTCACTTGCCTTCTTTCCACAATCACCTCCATAAACCTCCTACAAGCTTGTCAACATGTTTCCTTCTTGCCACCTTTCTGAAATTTCTCTAAGCCTTGGTTTCTTCTTGTATTTTTAGAGAGAAGGGAGAGGGATTTTTAGAGAGAAGGAAGAGGGAATTTTTAGAGAGAAGGGAGTTTTGTGAGGAATGACCAAGTCTTAAAGACTTGGTCAATAAATAGTGCTTCCACAAAATCAGATGGGAGGGACACTTGTCACCCTCCCATGGCCTTTTAAAAGAAAATATCTTCTGATTTTCCCAGTTGCAAAAACCGCCTCGGCCATGCGCTGAAACCTCCGGACTTCAAGACTTCGGCGCGACCACGCATTCCGGCGCCGCGGAGCTGCAACTTCAGAGAATTTTCAGCATATCCGGCGCCGCGACCCTGCTTCCGGCGCCGCGGCGCTGTGGCACCTGACCGAAAACACTTTTCTGTTCGACTGCGCACTGAACTTGTAACTTCCATAACTTTCTACTCTGATTTCCTATCGACGAACGGTTTGTTGCGTTGGGAACTAGACTCAACGAACTACGTACTAGGCCTTTTAAACACCTAGGAACTCCTAAGGTGACTGGGCATAAACCGCCTCAAAGTTGACTAAAACCCGTTCGAACATTCTGTCAACCTATCTTTCTAAAATTTAAGTCTTAATTCCTTTCGTACGTTCTCATAAGCATGACCTGAATTACGGGGTGTAACATTTTCCAAAAACCAAGTATCATATACTTTCAAAAATACTTCAAGTCTCTTATCTTTAGAAACTAAGATATCCTTAATCTTTAAAACAAGTGAGTTAATTCCCTAACTCAACCAACTTGGACATTCTTAAAAACAAGTCAAGGATATCAAATGAAACTAGATTCATCAAAATTTTGTACGTCTACCGTACTATATATTTACAACTACTCATGCTCAAGAGATAGGAAAGTTCCACATACATCTTCGGTTCAATCCACTTGCTAAGTCCAATATGACGTCCGTAGTATGTCAACCTATAATGACCATAATACGTCTATTAACTTCTAACTTCAAACATAGAATATTCTAAGTGCAAAGTCACTAAATTCTATGGAAAATCGGATAGCACTTCCTTTGTTTCTACATACTTTTCCACCTTTTTCAAGGCCCGAATTCAATAACCAAATATGCCACATTTAAGGCTCAACAATGTAGTTAACAATAGGGGATTACACGCCTAACAGGACGTGTAAAATTCTGCCCCACAATTGATACCAAGCAATTCAATAACCAATGCCATTTTCGGCCATAAAGTACCACAATGCAAGGTCTTATCCAATTCCTTTTTCAATCCAAGTTGTTTAGTCTAACATGTTATAAAGTCGCAATCGATTATAACAACTACAATCTTCAAGTAGATAACATGCGGCGATTCTAATTACGGACCAATTTGTATTTCAATCTCAAATGGCTAACAATGTCATTTCGGATTTAGGCTTCCAATATCCATAACACTTATCAATCTTTAATACATAAACTTCATGCTAGTTAAAATGTAAGGCTACAACAATATGTAATCTTATAACACTTAAGAGAACAAGATTGTTCCCTTGACGAGCTTTAATACAACTTTAAGATCCGAAGTCTCTCCTTAGCAACTTAGAGCCTCTCCTTGACACTCCAATCCGCCACTTGAAGCCCTTAGAAGATCACAAACAACTTTCCTTCAATTTCCAATCCAAACCTATGAAAGTGACATAGGTTTTCACCTTGCGACTAATGCAAAAATGACACTTTTCCGGGATCTTTCTATTGAGATACCCTTACAATACCCTTAGGATCCTTGGTTTAATGTATGGATATTATTGAACAACAAACGAAATTTTTTCTCTTCTTGAAAGTGCCAAACCCGAGAGCTCCTTTGCAAGGTCTCAAAGTTTTCAAATTTTTCTCTAAGTGTTAAGGCCTTGTCTTACACTATGGATGAATATATAACTAAATGGAGGGTTAAGATTAGAACACTTGTGAGGTTTGGATGAATTCCATTAAAAGATCAAGTCAAGTGGCCATTTTGACTTAGTCAATAATATCAAGCTCAAGCCTAGCAAGACTTGATCATCCTTACATTGGTCAAATGACCATCCTATCCTTGGTCCATTCGACCATGACCATCCAAGGGGGGTGACACGTGTTACCCTCCCGTTTGTCGCAATATTTTGTTTTCCGACATTTCCATAATTCCGATAAATTTTTACTAGTCTCAAATCTTAACATCTTTGAGTTCTTACTTATGTTCTTATAAACATGTCCTGGAATTTCGGGGTGTAACAACGTCTATCAACTTCTAGCTTCAAACGTAGAATATTCTAAGTGTAAAGTCACTTATTCTACGGAAAATTGGACAACACTTTCTTTGTTTCTACGTACTTTTCCACCTTTTTCAAGGCCCGAAATCAATAACCAACATGCCACATTTAAGGCTCAACACATCAACCAATCAAAGGGGATTACACGCCTTACAGGACGTGTAAAATTCTGCCCCACAATTAATACCAAGTAGTTCCATAGACAATTCCATTCTCGGCTAACAATGTACAACAACACAAAATCTTCCCCAATTCTTTTCAATCCAAGTTGTTAAGTCTAACATGTTATATAGTCGTAAACAACTATAATTCCTACTTTATATAACATGCGACGACTAAACTAATAACCAAATTGAATTACAATCTTAAGGTTAAACATGCAACTTTCGGATTCCATCCAAATATTCCATAACATTTCAATCTCCATTATATATATCTCATGTTTGCATATATATATATGACTACAACAATAAGTAATCTTTAATCACTTAAGAGGACGAGATTGTTACTTTGACAAGCCTTAATGTAACTTCAAGATCCAAAGTTGCTCCTTAGCAACTTAGCTCTTTTCCTTCACGCTCCAATCCGCCATTTGAAGCCCTTAGAAGTTCATAAACAACTTTCCTTTCAATTCCCAACCAAAACTATGAAAACGACTTAGGTTTTCACCTTGCGACTAATGTAAAAATGTAGTTTTATCCGGGATCTTTCTATTGAGATAACCTTACAATACCTCTAGGAATCTTGGTTCAAAGTATTGTGAATTATGAACCACAAACGAAAAAATTTCTCTTCCAATTGATGCCTAACCCGAGAGCTCCTCTTCAAGTCTCAAAGTTTTCTAATTTTTTCTAAGTGTTAGAGACTTGTCTTGCTACATGGATGAATATATAATTAAATGAAGGTTCAATATCAAAACACTTATGTGGTCTTAGATGAAGGAATTTAAATATCTAGCCAAGTGGGCTCATTGACTTGGTCAATAATGTCAATCCTTGTCCTTTCAAGACTTGATCATCTTTGCCTTGGTCATTTGACCTCTTTACCCTTGGTCCATTTCGACCAAGACCATGCAAGGGGGGTGACACGTGTCACCCTCCCATTCTTCGTAATATCTCGTTTCCCGGCATTTCCATAATTCTGATAAATTCTACAAGTCTCAAATCTTAGCGTCCTGATTTCTTACATACGTTCTTATATACATGTCCTGGAATTACGGGGTGTAACAGATACTACCGTTCTTCAATAGATTTACTTCACTATCTCTACCGACCTATTGAAAATGTTTATCGAACCAGACGTTATGGAGATGGATACTTGGAATAGAGTACATGGTATATTCCAAGATAATCAGAATTCTTGGGTTATTATCCTTGCGCAGAAATGCTCACACGTCAACATGGCAGGCTTCCCTAAAGTTTTAACTTACTACAAAAGGTTGAAAGAATTGGCGGACCAACTCTGAAATATTTGTGTGCCCATTACCAATGATCGAATTTTCCTTCAAATAGTTGCAAGCCTAGTGGCGTGGGTATGATTCTTCATCAGAGCAATCCTCTTCCATAGTTCTACCAGGCTCGTTCTATGCTCACGTTAGAAGAAGTCGTCTTGGCCAAAAATGTGGCTACCGACGCTAGTCATGTGGTCATGATGACATACTCTGCTAATTTTCATAGTTTTATTGATAATTTGGTCCAAATCCGTGCTCACGGTGGAGGCAAGAATAATCAGAAAAATAATGGCAAAACTCGCGGTAGAAATCATGGTGGTTCTGACAGTGGTGGTGGTGGCCAGAACAGTGGTAGTGGGCCACATTCCAACTGGTCCCAGCCGTGGCCCCATGGAAGTGGGGCAGGGCCAATGAGAAGGGGCCTAACAACCCCTATTTTCCAGCTTCACCTTATCCAGCACCGTGGGCCGCCCAGCAGTCCTTTTGACCCAATTCGACATGGTCCAGTGGCTTCCGCAACAATGTTAGGTCAGGTCAGCAAATATGTGTTCTTGGGCCTCGACCTCCACAGGCCCATCATACTGTGATCCCCATTCCAACCGACATTGACGCCGTAATGCATACACTTAGTTTGAATTCTCCCAATGCAAATTGGTACATGGACACCGACGCCACTTCTCACATGACGTCCGACCAAGGTACTCTCTCGTCTTATTCTAATTTGAGCAATAGTCATGGCATAATTATTGATAATGGAAACTCAATTCCAATTCGTGGTTACAGGCATTAAACTTTGTCTCCCCCCATCCACCTCTTGTCTTAAAAATGCCCTTCATGCCCCTAACTTAATTAAAAATTTGGTAAATGTCTATAAATTCACCATTGATAATTGGGTGTCTGTTGATTTTGATCCTTTTGGGTTTTTAGTGAAGGATTTCAAGACAGGGATACCTCTCATGAGATGTGATAGTAGGGGAGATATTTATCCTATCACGCCCGCACCCAGTCTCTCGAGTCAAGCCTTGTCATCTACTTTTGCGACTCTAGCTCATTCCTTGTGGCATGCACGTTTGAGTCACTCTGGGTCATCCATTGTTTCTTCCTTGCATAAAAATAATTTTATCTACGCATAGTACTCTAATTTGTCAATCATGCCCTTTAGGAAAATATGTTAAATTACCATTTGTAGCATATACTTCTCGTACTTTAATGACATTTGATATTATTCATAGCGATTTATGGACATCTCCCATTTTAAGTTCTGTGGGCCATCGTTATTATGTTCTATTTTTGGATAATTATTCTAATTTTTATGGTGTTTTCCGTTAGCAAAAAAATCTCAAGTTTTTTCCACATTCTTAAAATTTAGAGCATTCATCTGTACCCAATTCGATCGGGAAATAAAAAATATTCAATGTGATAATTGCAAAGAATATGATAATGAGTTGTTTTGGGATTCCAATAATAATGAGATGATTCGTAACGACTCATGTACCAACCAATAGTCTTTAGTTAATTCTTCCAACTTCGAGTGCATATCTCCTTATGTGTTGTCAACCAACACTACTAATCATCTAATTGTAATGAGGTTCTCGTTATTACCTCTATTTCATATCACAAAACATCTCAATGGATTCTAGGTAGATGGGTTGCTATAACACTTTTTGTCTTAGCGTTCCTTAAGTTTTCAATATAAGGGAGGACTCTACTGCATTCTGCTTCAGGGAATTATCATCACCTGACTTTTATTTATGTTGGCTACTTGTAACCCTCTTGGGTAAACCCTTTATTTTAGCTTTCATATTAATTCTCTTACTAACGGGGCTCACCCATATCATCAATTATATATTTATCCATTATGTTGGAACCCTCTTATTACATATAACGTCATCATTCCCAATACTATATGAACAATGTTATGTATTCTGAAATAAGTTCATCATTCATTAATCGGGTCCCATATTTTCTCAAGTATCCTTTCTTGATGTATATCACTCACCTTACTTTCCATTTTTGTTTGAATACTGTAAACATGACATCCTCTTACCCTTGGCTTCTCCCCCATTTAATCAGTCTTATCTCTTAGGCATCTATTACTTTTGCTTACTCTGGATCTGTGCCTCTCTGAGAGCAACCTTTACTTCATAATTAAAAAGGCAATGCACAATCCCTTTAACTTCAAGATCCTTTACACATCATATTCGACTATCCTTTCATTGGGTATGTCATGTATATTGTTTTCTAAAAGAGAACCTTTGAAATAATCTTAATTTTCTCCAGTATTTCCCATGCTAAGGGTAATCCTACTCTTTCCTAATTCAGAGGATCCATCGCTGCAAGGCGCTGATCTGCCCGATCCACTTTAGTTATCTTACTTGAGTTAACATTTCCGTCTTTATTTCTTGGCACATGCCTCTTTCTACAACCAATGTCCTTATACCTTATATCGATTATATTATCGATCTCGTGGAGTTTCTAGTCAATCTTATGATTCCATAATTTACCATTACTCACCCACTTATATCTTTGTTTCACCACCCGTATTCTTTAACCCCATCCGTTGGCGTCTACTTTGGATCTTTGAGATATATTGAACACTTAATCACTCTGTTATATGATCTCACGTCATGCCTCTTTCATCTTTACTTCTACTTACATATGCTCAAGTGTCTCTCTAGCAGTCATGACGAAACTAGTATTTGACATATTCAAATTCCAATCATAGCCTGATTTCACTTTATTACTGGTTCGGCTCCCCACATAGTTGGTATTAGATCTCTTCCTAACCTGTCACTTTACCATATAACTTTGACACTTCCAACTTGAATTCTTTTAAGGATCATCTGTCTTAATGTACTCCTGGTACTATCACTTCTGGATATCGGGGTCTTACACTTATGGCTGGAAGGTTCTAAGTATCGTTTCTTCGCTACTGTCTTTATCTTCAAGGTCATCGTATTGTTATAGGTTTCACCCTAGTCTCATTATCGGTATCCTTACCATTAAAATCTTTCCATCCTTGATAAATATTCCGATCTTTATGGAGGAGTTGAGACCACTAGTTTGGGCATGACATTTTGCACCCTTTTCTTTAACTACTCACTGAAACGAAGCTTCATGTGAGTTGATTTCGGAAATCATTTTTCCTTATCAATATCCTGGGGTCCCCCTCATTCCTTGGGCCCGAGTTATTATTTAAATAACGAATTCATAGCAAATTCCCGTATTCAAAAAGATGTATGTCACTAAGAGACGAAAAAGGTTCTCATAACATTCCAAACTCTCCAATAGCCCCTTTGCTTTACACTCTCCTTTTGTCTTATTTTGGTTTGCCATCTCTTACCCCAAATCCTGGGACTTTCATACATTCATCGGATTATACATTATCACGAATTTGGAATTTATCTGGTATAATCATTCGAAAACATGCCACACATCTCGGTGTTAGGTCAGGTTGAGGGCTTCATATCCTTTCTCTTTGCAATATGCATATGTGACTTTAACTATCCATTGAATTAGAAATTTCTTCTTCAGTTGATATCGTTACATACATGAGTCTTTTTTATCAAAACATCTTTCCACACGGGTCACTCAGAAAATCGACTCTCTAGGCTGGGAACTCCCTGACCCTTCCAATGGTCTACCACAATCAATCATACCAGGGCGGTATCGTGCTGAGAGGCAACTAGCTGGATAAATATTTGAACCGCCTTCCTAACATCTTCATCAAACAGTGCTAGTGGTATCTCTCATCGTCCCTAGTCATATCTAGGTCGGATATTGGTGGGAGGGTACCTCGCTTATATCCTCTAACGAAACAATTTTGATATAAGGTATATCTCTTGAAAGAGGCATCGCTGAAATCCTATACACAGTGAGGTTAGGAATAGAATGCTTACAGCCCGACTCTAGTGCACGATATATATCAAGAAAGAAGGAAACCATCTTAAATGCCCTTTAGCTTCCTGTTTATAAGTGTGGCGTGCAACACAATCTTAAGTGAGACTCTACTAGACATGACTTGTAGACATTCCTAGGACTGACATGCTCTGATACCAAGTTTATTACACCCAACCTTGGGGGGTTTGTCCGGCACCCGACACCCTAAGGCCCAAGCATAACAATCATGATACCTAGAGCATACTTAATAATTCTTGGCCAACAAGGCCTCTGACGAATGATTGTTTGATCAAATTGCACAACCACATGCACGCAAAAAAGGCCCAACATACAATACACATCTACAGCATGGCCGACAAGGCTGCATAAGACCACTATATACAAAATGACTATCTACAAGCCTCTAGAGAGTACGTCAACAAAATCTAGTTGTGGCAGGGCCCCGCTATACACAACTATGTACATAATACCACTACCATACCTATCAGCCCACAACATATCTCTAAAAGAAAGGAGTGTGAAAACCTTCAGTTGAGTCGAGTCACTTGCTGCAAGGTATCGTCTGAATCTCTATCTGTTCATACGGGCATGAAACGCAGTGCCCCCGGAAAGGGGCATCGGTACGAAAGATGTACTGAATATGTAAGACAGATAAATCATAAACAAAAACAATAATAAGTGCGATAGAGAGTAAAGAAACCACCTGAACCTCGAAAGCCACTGCAGGCATATGCAATGCATAATATCACTAAAAACCCGATATATGTATATAGCCACACATTGGGGTATTTTCAATATCTTATCATACTGTTGAGTATATTTTTATACACACTTTTGAGTCATTTTTAGTTAGTATTTTCCTCTTTTCGTTTGCGTTTAGTATAATGTTAGGGTTGTTTTTCTTTCTTTTAAGTCACATCGGTCCAAAAGAAGAAATTACCAAATTGAGTATGAAATGAGCTGAATTGAGGATGAAATTGCATAAGCAAAGCCCAAGAAATGAAGCCTAAGAAGTCCCGAGAAGAATAGAACAAATCAGGAGAAATCTGGTCAGAAACGTAGAGCAGAGTCGCGGTGCAAGGCACGAAAGGTCCGCAACTCTAATGAGCCGCGGCTGAAAGAATTAGGGCCGAGGCACGAAAATTCCAGAGAACAAATCAGAATTTTACCATCGTGAGGGCTGCGACGCCTGGCAGCAGCGCCGCGGCGCTTGATTTATAGTGAGTCCAGTCGATTTCTTGGCCATTTAGGGCCGCGACGCTTGGCAGCAGCGCCGACACGCAGTTCTGAGAAAAAAGTCTGAAATTTAGTAAGGGTAAAAGGGTCCTGAAACCCTATCATATTTTAGATCATACTGTGGAGAGGCTAGTAGGAGGCTACAAAGCAATATTGGAGACTACTTTTGTTCAAGTTCTTTCTTTTCTCTTTTATTTAATTCAGTTTATGTTGGACATTAAATTGGTTTTTAGCATGACAATGTCTAGGAGCTAATTTCTTTATTTTGGTTTTCCATCGAATCGCTTAAAACTTTTTCATACAGTTAATGCATAGTTATTGATTTCTTCTTCAGCTATATTAAGATCTATTCAATTTGTATTGATTGTTTGATAATTGACTGGTTATTAATAGTTATAACTTATATGATTTCGAATCGAGATTTGAATATGCTGTAGTTGTTTAGACATAGGTTAAAATCGTGGATGAAAGTACACTGATACTTGTGTAGTGTTTAAGGTTATTGTTCTTAATCCTCATGTGTGGTATAATTTATCATAGAAATATAAAAGGTTTCTGTACAAGATTCAGTTTTTATATGTCCTAACCGGAATATAGAACATGTTCATTAACCTGCTATCTTAATAAGAAAAAGATCATTAGTTTGCATTAACAAGTGAAAGAGTGGTTAGTTGAGGAGATTGAAAACCCTAATTCCCTTCATAATTGTTTTACCCCAAAGTATTATTATCTTAGTTTATTTTCTGCAAATTACTTTAGTTTTAATTCTTAGTTCATAAACCAAACAATAAGAACGTTAATCAAATAGATACCATAGATTAGATATTCGGTACTTGACAAACCAGTCTCTATGAACGATAACTTGGTCTTATAGACTTTATTACTTTAGCGATACGTACACTTGCGTTAGCGTATAGAAATATCGCAACATATACCCGACCCTAATATGGAACTGTGTGATCGTACTGACCTTAATAAGTCTCGATGTCATTGTACTTGACCTTAATAGGCCTTGGTGTCATCATACCCATCTGCAGTGGTGTGCACAGATAAGTGTTGTAACCAGCCATGATACGGGACTTAGTGTTATAAGATATATACATATAGATATATGATGCATGACTGACCTTAGAAACCAATATAACCAGACGGGGTGACATAATGTTGTTAACCCTCCATCAATCATTATGGAGCCTATTTATAACCAACATTATAATCCATCATGAACTCAACCAATGACATAACAACGATTCTAAAAGAGAAGCGACACACAATCCCTATAAGGAAAACAATTCAATGGATCTCAATAAAATGTGAGTAGCATCTTGACCAGAAACATATAGATATCATATGACCAATAATGTAACAAGGATATTCAAGAAGAATGATAACAATCCAGACAAGGAAACAAACCCAACAATCTCGATAGGTTACAAGGAAACACCTATGGAAAATGATATGTAAATATCATAAAACCAATTTCATGAATAAGGCATACCAAAATGACAACAAACAAGAGTAATCATACTTTTATCTTCTAAGAATCAGAGTTTCATATGAAACATTCGATCGGTAAGGTTTACTTTAGATCATGTCGACAATAGAAGGAAGAAGGTCATTGTTAATAGAGAAACACTACTCCTAACTCATCTCGCTCGTTGTATAATCATCTACCTAAGCAAATAAGATAATCCATATCAATATCCAATCAATGGTTGTTAGAATTCACCGTTGCGGCTTTCCGTCGAACACCCAACATGCATACTCTATCCCATCTTATTTTCATGATAACTTAAGCTATTCTCACTTCATTTACAATAATCATAATATTATCAAGATTACATCAACCATACTTCATTAAATCTAGCCATCATTAAAACCATCTAACAACCAACATGTCTTCCTTGTAGGATTTCACTCAATTTCCATAAGGTCTCTTTACTACTTGAACGACCTAAGCTTAGGAGTAGTTAGAGGTAATTAAAGAGTGGAAAAAATCTTACCTCAAACTTCCAACAGATTCTCTAAACCAAATCTCCTTCAAGTCTCAAAGATTTGCAAGATTACTCCAACAACGAGAGAGGGCTTTCCATGATAATCCAAGCTTTTCAAGAAGGAAATTTACATCATAAGCTTATGGAATTGATATTTAATAGTGTATAAGTCTTGTGATAGAGTTGAGAGCATCTAGAGTTAATTTAGGATGAAAATGAAATATTTTGGGGTGAAGAATTGAGATTAGGCTTTATATGGGCCCTCTACCGCCTCCTTTTTGCGAAAGGATATGCGCCCCCTCCACCGCCTCCCTTTTACGAGAGGATATGTTCCGTGTATCACCATCTGTGTTACACCCCATAATTTCAAGGAAATGAGATGAGAACATACGTAAGGAAATTGAGATTTGAATTTTGGAAAAAAAGAAAGATTACTTTTTCTCAAGGGAAAATCTCGGAACCTCGTGAAGGAAAAAGGTTTATTATTTGGAATTTGATTCTCATATTTGGTATATGGGATTAGTATAGTATATTGGCGGTTTGGATTTTCAAGTCTCGAATTTTGTCATGTAGGGCCCACCGGGGAATTTTACGATTTTGTGGGGCCCACAATATTTTGAGATATTTTGGCCAATTATGAATTTTTGGGAGATGAAATAATTTCGGGGCCAATGGGAGGGTGACACGTGTCACCCCCACATGGCATTGACTTTGACCATAGATATTTTGTGTTGTTGTGAAGACAAGTGGACAAGTGGGTCCCACCCACACTTGTCCTGTTACACCCCGTATTTACAAGACATGTTTTAAGAACGTACGTAAGAACTCATAAGTGTTAAGATTTGAGACTTGTAAAATTTATCGAAATTATGAAATTGTCGGAAAACGTAATATTGTGACGAATGGGAGGGCGACACGTGTCACCCCCCTTATGGTTGCCTTGGACGATTTTAGCATGGCCAAAATGGTCATTGACCATAGTCTTAGATGGAAAGTATTGCAAGTAGTGAGCTTGACATAATTGACTTAGTCAAAGGGTCCACAAAGTCTTGATATTTAGTAAGACCTCATCCAAACCACCCATTTGTTCACATATAGACCCTTCATGTCCCTATATATTACTACTAGTAGCAAGAGTGAGTCCAACACTTAGAAAAAATTTCAAGAAATTGGAAGAGCAACAAGAGTGCTCTCGGGTTCACTCAAAAGGAAAAAGAATTTTTTTTGTTTGTGATCCATTTAGCTCCACGCTTTAAACCAAGGTTCTTGAGTGTATTGTAAGTGTATCTCAATAGAAAAATGTCGGAAAACGATAGTTTTCGTATTAGTCGCAAGGTGAAAACCTAGTTGCTTTCTAGGTTTTGTTTGGAGATTTGAAGGAAATTTGTTGGTGTTGTTCTAAGGGTCTCAACTAGCGGATTGAAGTGTCTTGAAGAGGCTCTAAGTTGCTAAGGAGCGACTTCAGATTTGGAGTTGGATTAAGATTCGTTGAGGTATAATCTTGTCTCTTAAAAGTGTTACAAGATTATTTATATTGTTGTTAGCTTTACATGTTGCTAGCATGAAGTATATGTGTTGAAGTTTATAAGTATTATGGATTGCTTGTAGCCTTAAAAATCCGAAAATGTAATGTAAGCCATGTGAAGTTGGATTACAATTTGGTCGCTTATTAGAATCGTCGCATGTTACTTACTTGAAGATTATAGTAGTTATAATCAATTGCGACTTGATATCATGTTATACTAACAACTTGGATTGAAATGGAAATTGGATAAGAATTGGTATTGTTGCATCTCAATGTGGCCGAATTGGACTTGTAGTTTGTATTAGTTTGATATCGTTTGTGGGGCGGAATTTTACACGTCTAGTAGGCGTGTAATCCCCTATTGTTGATTGCATTAATTGGGCCTTAAATGTGGCGTGTTTGGTTATTGTATTCGGCCTTGAAAAAGGTGGCAAAGTAAGTAGAAACAAAGGAGGTGCTGTCCGATTTTCCGTAGAATTTAGAGACTTTACACTTATAATATTCTACGTTTGAAGTAAGGCGTTAATAGACGTATTGTGAATATTATAGGTTGACATACTACGGGCGGGACTTTGTACTTGGCAAGTGGTTTGACCCGAAGAGGTATGTAGAACTTTTCCTATCTTTTAAGCATGACTAGTTACACGTATGTAGTACGGTAGACGTACAAGACCTTGATATCCTTTACTAGTTTTATGAATAGCCAAGTCGGGTGAGTTAGGAGATTAACTCACTTCTTTGAAAGTATTAAGGATGTCTTAAGTTTTATTAAAGTTAAGGGACTTGAAGAGTTTTAAAGTATGTGATATTTGTTCCGTTTTAAACGTATAAGTCCCTTGGATAGGAAATTGTATTTGGTTAAGGTATAAAGTGAATATAACGACTTTATGGGAAGTTGGTTATATTTGCTTTATGGAAAGATAAATGACTTGATTTAATGGAAAGGCAATTTGATTTTAAGGCATCAATTGCCTAAGGTTTTATAAGAAAAGGAGTCACTTGATTTAGAAACCTAACTTTATTTCTAAAGGTATTGTGACTTGTCTTGAAACGTAATTTCGACATGATACTACGGTTAGTAGTATCTTGGAAGTTTTATACTGAAAATAGTCATTTGTTTTAAAGAGTGGAAGTATGTAGTACTTGGGTTAAATTCCCAGATTTTTATAAAAGATATGCTAGTGCCTTAAGTAAACTAAAATGAGAGTGTATATGAATAAGAAGTTAGGGGGATTTCTTAACTTGTTTACTGTTATGTATGATGGCCGGTTGAGATAGGGTAAGAGTATATCTGAGGGGTAAATCCCCAAGATAGTTATACCACCTTCTCCAGGGTAAGAGTATATCTGAGGGGTAAATCTCCAAGATAGATATACCACCTGCTTCAGGGTAAAAGTATAATTGGGGGGTAAATCCCCAAGATAGTTATACCACCTGTTTCCGTGGATTTGCTACCCACGATGCGAGGAATACCTCATGTGAGTCCTTATGGGCTTATGCGGGTGAAATAGTCTCATGCGGGCGGATACAGCCTATGCCAGGAATACCTCATGCGGGTCCACGCGACCTATGCGGGTGGAATAGTCCCAAGAGTATGATTGCTTAATGATCTCGCGCGGATGGTCCCGCTTGATCGTGAGCTTCCTATTTTTATGTCAGACGATACTATCGCTACTCTCATTGTTAGTAAGGCAATCGTAATCGTAATTTTATTATCATACATGTCTCCGCTTTGATTTAAACTTATGATGTAATTACGATTTTCCGCTTTTACATACTTAGTACATATTGTATCGACCCTTCCTGGGCCGCTCATCGCCGCAGTAGGGTAAGCGTGGTGGATCCTCATTCTTAGGATCACATATCGACGCCGAAGCTCCATTTCTCCGAGGCTTGTCTTTTGGTACGCTCTTTCCTCGATGTTGTAGATTTATGTCCATTCGTGTATGGCGGCCCCGCCCGCCATCGTTGTTATTCCTGCAGGTCCAGTAGTCACATGTCAGGGTTTGGGGCCGTAAGAACCGAGTTGTACGCTTTCTTTGGCTATGCATATTTTATGGAAGGCACTTTATCCGCCAGCTCGTGTTATTATTGTTTATAAATATTTGTATGTTGTGTATGTTCACGCTATTCTCGATGTATACCAACAGGGTGCCCGGTAGGGCACCGCCGCGCCTGGCCTGGTCGTGACAAAAGTGGTATCGAGCGCTTAGTCCTCGGAAAGTGTCTACATCGCGTGTCTAATAGAGTCTTGATTATCGTGTGTTGTGCACCACATCTATAATCGTGAGGTCGCAGGACATTTAGGATTGGTTTCCATTCTTCTCTCTCTCTCGAGATCGTTCAAGAGAGCTTTCTTATTAGGTTGAATCCTCTCCGACCTATTCTTATGAAACGCTTATGCCTCAACTGGCGCACTGGGCCCAGGGCAAGGCAAAGCAGCGAGAGCTGCTAGGTACTGAGAGGGTTACACGGACTCAGCACGCACTATGCCCGAGGTAGTAAGCGGTCGGCGAGTTCACCACGCCGCAGACAGAGGAGCCGAGAGCGGCAGTAGCTCCAGAGGTTCCAGTACCAGAGCCTCCAGTCCCACAGCCAGGGGATGAGTATAGAGACTATGGGGAGCAGATCCGGTTATTGACCAGTATAGTAGTAGGGCAACGCCGATGTGAGCAGCTAACAACCCTGAGCCGGCGCCATGGATCCGGGTTTTTCTGGGTTGTCATCCGCCCGAGTTTTATGGTTCGAGGTCTGAGGAGGATCCGCAGGAGTTCATTCGGCAGCTACAGCGGACGATGCAGGTTCTTAGGGCTTCAGAGACAGAGTCTGTTATGCTAGCCTCTTACCGGTTACGCGATATTGCGTTGAACTGGTTTGAGTCATGGGAGCTGTCGAGAGGTGAGGATGCTCTTCCAGCTGTTTGGGAGGAGTTTACAGAGGCCTTCATGGATCACTTTTTGCCTCCTGAGATGAGGAGAGCTTGTGTAGATAGATTCTTGACCTTGAGGCAGAATGAGAGGACTATCAGGGAGTACAGCTTAGAGTTTGACTCGCCGCATATGTGCACACTATTGTAAATGACACGGCGGATAGAGTTCATCGTTATGTGATGGGGCTAGACCATCATATGATTATCGATGCTTGGGGTGGCTCTTCACCGGTATGGACATTGCCGATGACGCAGCTCATGCGCAGGAATAGAGGATAGACAGAGGAGGACCAGATTGACTCAAAGCCAGCCCAAGAGGCCAGACAATGGTCTCAGGCGCTTTCGAGGCGACCTTTCAAGCAGACTAGGTCCACATTCCAGCCAGTACAGAGTGCTCCTTCACGGTTTTCTGGCAGGAGGTCTGATCAGCCAGGTCATTCAAGAGCAGGTCAGGACTCCAGGACTTCGGGGTTTCAGGGAAGCAGAAATCGTCACCGATCGAGACCATCCACATTTCAGTGTGCTCGATGCGGTAGGTCTCACCAGGGCGAGTGTCGCATTGCTCCGGGAGCTTGTTACTCTTGTGGCCAGCAGGGCCATTTGAGGAGAGATTGTCCGTCTAGAGGCGGCATGGGTGGTACGCGTGCACCGACAGATCGCTTGCCGGGTCTTCCTCCTTCATGGTTATGCGCCCCGAGGCGTGGTACTCGCCAGACGCAGCCGCGAGAGGTCGTGGTGGTGGTTCCAGCTTCTAGCGTCCACATAACCGCATATATTCATTAGCCACCGCCAGATCGTGAGGTTTCGACGCCGCCACAGTACATTATTGATTTCATCCGCGACGTTTATGCTTTGATAGATACATGTTCTACCTTGTCCTATGTGTCCCCTCTTATCATGATAGAATCGGGATAGAGCCGGTGTCGATAGAGCTTTTGAGGTAGCTACGCCAAATGGGAGATTCGGTGTTAGCCGAGCGGGTGTACAGAGGTTGTCCCAGATTCATTTACGTCGCCGACCTGCGACTTGATAGAGTTGGAGATGACAGATTTTGATGTCATTACGGGTATGGACCGTTGGCTTCTTGTTATGCCAACGCTGACCGTAGGACAGTTGGTTCGGTTCCGCTTCTGGCGAGCCGCTTATCGAGTGGAAGCGGCAACACAATGGCCGCAGAGGTAGGTTTATTTCTTACCTCAAGGCTAGGAAGATGGTGCGAAAGCGGTACATCTATCATCCGTTCGTATTTGATACGCAGGCCGAGGTGCCGCTTCTTGATCGCCGATGGTTAGGAGTTTCGGATGTGTTCCAGACGATCTTCCGTATCCTCCCGAGAGAGATTGAGTTTTGTATTGACACGTTGCCGCACACTCGACCTATTTCCATTCCGCCATGAGGATGGCACCTTTGAGTTGAGGAGCCGAAGGACCGTGAAAGATTTCTTTGGAGAAAGGCTTTATCAGGCCTAGTGTATCTCCCTGGGGAGCGCCAATTTTGTTCGTGAAGAAGAAGGATGGGACGCTGCGTATGTGTGTTGATTACAGGCAGCTGAATAAGGTAACCATCAAGAATAGGTACCCCCTCCCCAGGATTGATGATTTGTTTGACCAGTTGCAGGGTGTGAGGCGTTTCTCCAAGATAGACCTGCGGTCTGGTTACCACCAGGTACGAGTTCGAGAGGTAGATATCCCAAAGACTGCATTCAGGACCCGGTATGGGCACTATGAGTTCAGGGTTATGTCTTTCGGTTTGACCAACGCTCCAGCGGTATTTATGGATTTGATGAACCGGGTGTTCAAGCCATTTTTGGATACATTTGTGATAGTATTCATTGATGACATCCTGGTTTATTCGCGGACAGAGCAGGAGCATGCAGATCACTGGCGACGGTACTTGGGTCCTCCGAGCAGCTATTCGCCAAGTTCTCAGTGTGAGTTTTGGTGGCCTCAGTGGCATTCCTGGGGCATATTATTGGAGCTGATGGTGTTCGGGTGGATACGACAAAGATTGAGGCAGTCAAGTCTTGGCCGAGACCTACTACTCCGACCGAGGTGCGCAGTTTCTTAGGGCTGGCAGGTTATTATCGTAGGTTTGTGGAGCAGTTTGCTTCGATTTCAGCACCGTTGACTAGGCTGACTCGTAGCGCACCAAGTTCCAGCCGATGAGGCTTCATGAAGGGTTTCGATTCTTTGAAGGAAAGGTTGACTACGACCGATTCTTACTCTTCACGAGGGGTTAGACGGCACGTGATCTATCGTGATGCCTCTGCATCGGGCTAGGGTGTGTTTTGATGCAGCACGGAAAGGTTATAGCCTATGCTTCCCGGCAGTTACAGAAGCATGAGAGGAATTATCCTACCCACGACTTAGAGTTGGCCGCAGTTATTCATGCCTTGAAGATTTGGAGACATTATTTGTATGGGGTTTATGTGGATATTTATACAGACCACAAGAGCCTCCAGTATTGTTACACCCCGTAAATTCAAGGAGTTAAGATAAGAACATACCAAGGAAAATAAGTTTTGAGAGTCGATAGATAAGTTGACAAACATGTGTTGGACGGATTTTGAGTTTACCTTGGAGTGTTGTACCCCAGTTGTTAAGAGTTTCGAGGTGTTTAAAAGCCTAATATGTAGTTCGTTAAATCTAGATCCCAACGCAACAAACCGTTCGTCGATAGGACATCGGAGTCAAAAGTTATGGATGTTTCAAGTTTGCGCGCAGTGCAGCAGCAGCTTTGGCTCAGTGGTACAAGCCGCGTGCAAATACGTGGTCGCGCACGTTGTTCCGGGGTTCGCAGGGTTGCGTAGCCGCAGCCGGACGCAGCGCGCGCGAATGCGCAGAACTTTTCTGGAAGTGGCAGCACATGGCGCCGGTGGCCGAGGCGGATTTTTGCGATGTGACAAAGTAAAAATAGGGATATTTTTGTTTAAACCTATGGGAGGGTGACAAGTGTCCTCCCATCCTTTTATCTGAAAGTGGTCCTATTTAGGCCAAGTCTTGGAAGACTTGGCCATTTCATTTCAAACCCTCCCAAGAAAGATCCTCTCCTTCTCTCTTGATTTTTGAAGAAAACCTAGCCTAAGAGGAAATTGTTGAGCGGCAAGAAGGAAAAGTGTGGGTAAACTTGTGAAGCGCTTGGAGGCGATTTTGACGGAAGAGTGGAAGAAAAAGGGGCTTTTGTGGGCTATTCCTTAAGGTAAAAGTTTCCCTTTCTCTTGGTTATGAGCATAAGGTCATATATTTTAGTAGTATAGATGTGATCCCGAGGTCAGTTATATTTTAATGATTTAGAATTGAGCCTAAGGTTGTTATATTGTAGTAGTATAGAATTGAGCCTGAGGCTGTTTTATTTGAATAGATTTGGGTCTTGTTGTCTTGTTGAAACCGAAAATGGGCATGTTAGCCTTAAGATTTTAACTTCAATTGGATTTCTAATTGGGTCGCCGTGTTGTAAGGGAGATTGTAATTGTTGAAGATGTCTAGGGCTAGATATCATGTTAGACTTAAGAACTTGGATTGGAAAGAGTTGAAAGGGGTTTAGGGTTGGTTTATTGTTGGCCAAGAATGGCATGGAATTATTGGTTTATTTTGTATTATTGTGGGGCGTTGGGTTATTGAATTCGACCTTAACAAAGGTGGCAAGTTAGTAGAAACAAAGGAAGTGTCGTCCAAATTGTCGTAGAATTTAGGGACTTTGCACTTAGTTACTCTACGTTCGAAGCTAGAGTTTGATAGACGTTTTATGACCCTTATAGGATTGAAGTACTACGGTAGCATATTCTACTTAAGGGCGATAGTACTGTGGAGCATATTGCTAACCGTCGATAATCGTCGCGAGGTATGTGATTCTTCCTATCCTCTTCAGCATGACTATTTGTGAAATATATAGTGCAGTAGATGCACGTGTGTTAAAGGAAATTTGATTTCCCTTGTTGTGCCTTGACTTGTTATGAAGTGTAAATGTCCTGATTTTGTGAAAGAGTAGGAAAACCTTATTCGTTAGTAATAAGTACTTGGTTGTTAAAGAATAAGCCCTCTTGGTCTCATAATGGCTTATAGTTGTAATTGGTTGGTTTAAAACATAAAGTGTTATAACGGCTTTATGGGAAGTTTGTTATAACCACTTTATGTAGGTAAAAGAATGGGTTGTTGATTTCAAAAGGTAAGAGACTTGACTTGTAATTGACTTAATTGGTGTTGAAAAGTGTGAAACCTCATTCGTGAGAAATGAGTACTTGGTTTTTAAAAGAATAATGTTACATGAATTTCGGAAATGGGAATAAGAATCGAACAAGCCAATGCAGCGTTGATAAAGGAAAGAAGTAATGACAATTAATCATATTAAAACCAGTAGAAACCTCCATCTGCATAGAAGCTAAGATAAGACAAAATTGTATTACATTTCCTAGATCATGGCTGCTCTAATAAGAATTATTGTAATCAAGTTTGATCTTCTTAAGAATCCCAAGGTAAGGAACTCGATTTCTAAAAGAAAAGAGACTTAAGAATTTGAAGTGTTTTGTTTTAAAAAGAAAGGCATGGTTTTGTCTTGTATTGTTTTAAAACATAAAGTGTTATAATAGCTTTATGGGAGGTTAGTTATAACGACTTTATGGAAAATAAAGAAATGAATTCATTAATTGGATTTGGATTGGTATACTTGACGTTGTGCTAAAAAGTGTTTAAAGTGTTTGATTTAAACCTGAAGGTGTTCGATACTACGGGTGTTAGTATCGCGTGGCTTTTGCGTAGAAAGAGGTCTTTGTTTTGAGGGAATGAAAGTACGTTGAACTGGCCTATGCTTGTAGTGATAGCTTTTGTGTGCAAGTGTTGTATTTCTGTGCTACCGCGTCTCTCGTTGGAGGGCCGGCTATCTGGTTGATTGATGGACATACTGACACGTTGGATGGTCCACGGGTATGCTTCCACTATATCGATTCTTGATGGACATACTGACACGTTGGGTAGCCCACGGGTATGCTTCCATTAGGGGTGTTATTATTGTTATTTGATTGGACATACTGACACGCTGGTAGCCCACGTATGCTTCCGCGAGTATTCTCTTGTTAGTTGTTTGGACATACCGACACGTTGGGTAGCCCACGTATGCTTCCACAGGATTGTTATTTGTTATCTCCTTCGGGCATACCGACACGCTGGATGGTCCACGTATGGGCCCATTAGGACGCCGTGGCCACGCTTATACCGAGTGAGATGCCGGCATGCGCGATTGTGCGTTAAATTCCCGTTGTATTTGAGTGATGATTTCACGCACGAGTCCCTATCTTGACACGATCGCTAATATATATTGTGAATCGTAGTTTGGTTATCATACATGTCTCTGCTTTTATATAGACTATTATGATTTCATTTACGATTTTCGCCACATACTTGGTACTGTTATCGACCTCCTTCGGGCCGCTCATCATGCCGCAGTCGAGGTACATAGCTTGGTCGATCCACACTCTTAGGATCGATGTTCGGTTCTCTGAAGCTCCATATCTCCTAAGCTTGTCTGTGGTACTTCCTCGAGTAGTAGACTTTGTTTATTCAGGCACGGCGGGCCCCGTCCCGTCATTATGGTTTCAAAATTCTGAGGTCCAGTAGTAATCGCTGGGCGTGTTTGTATGGGATGTAATCGCTCAAGTTTTAATTTATGTTCAAAAGCGGTAACCGTCAGTTAGCTCGCTTCTTATTTCATCGCTTTCTTTCTTGAGTTTTTTTATTTCCGCCGGTTTTTCTCTCATGTTGTATCCTAGGTGTCCGGTAGGCACTACCACGCCCGGTTCGGTCGTGACAAAAGTGGTATCGTGAGCGCTTAATCTCTGAGAGTGTCTACGCATCAGATCCAAGAGAGTCTTGATTATCGGTGTGTTGTGCACCACATCTATAATCAGGAGGCTATAGGATATTTATGATTGGTTTCCATTCTTCTCACTCTGAGATCGTGCCTTAGAGCGGTTTTATAAGTTGGACTCCCTCTGACGTGTTCTTTGTATACCAGTGATGCCTCCACGCAAGGCAACCAGAGCCTGGCGGCAAGGCAGCAGAGGAGTCGCGAGTAGAGAAACGGCCTCTCCCGAGACTACGCACTGAGCCTCCACCCCGCACCGGGCGAGGAGACGGGCCCGCTTATTGGCCGTGATCGTGGCGAGCACAAGCGATAGATCGATGCAGCAGCCCAAAGAGTACCCATAGTTCACCCGAGGTCGATAGTTTGAGACTACGGATTTTTCGAGTCGCGGCCCACCCGAGTTCTACGGTCGAGGCACGAAGATGATCCGCAGGAGTTCATCCGACGATTGCAGCGGATCGCGAGAGTGATCAAGGCTTCGAGACCGAGCCGCTGGTTTTGTTCACATCGGCCGCGTGATACCGCAATGATCGGTTTGATTCATGGAGCTGCCCGGGGATCATGCACCTCCAACTGGTTGGGGTGAGTTCTCAGAGGCTTTCCTTGGCCATTTCTTGCCTCCCATGGTGAGGACACGGCCGGCTGATTTTTGATGCCGAGACAAAGAGGCGCATGTCGGGAGTACAATGTAGAGTTTGATTCATTGGCTCGGTATTTCCCCGCTCTGGTAGCAGATATGGAGGATAGAGTGCATCGTTACATCACAGGACTCGATGACTACTTAGCAGAGAGTTGCACGGGGGTGGCTCTTCAGCCGGGCATGGATATTACCCGCATGCAGGCTTATGCACTTGGGTGTGAGGAGCGTAGAAGTAGACGGATTAACCAAGATCAGCAGAAGAGGGCCAGGACAGCAGGGTCCCTACTAGTCAATGCAAACTACAAGATTTATTCAATCTCGTCTGAGAAGAAAAAGAACACCCCGGGACCCTCGAGACAGGCAGTCTCAGCAGCAGACTAGTTGTGCGCCTCCGCCAGTACGGAGTGCTCCGCCACAGTCTTCAGGACATTCGGGAGATTCCGAGCAGTCGTGGCTCCAAGGTTTCGTTTTTGGGAGCAGGACGTTAGTCGACGGGACCCCTACCTCGTGGCGTTGTGGTAGGCTCCATGACGGGAGTGTCGTGGCGGGATGGGAGTTTGTTTTGCATGCGACAGCAGGCCATTTTTGCGAGGAATTGTCCAACCGCAGGTAGCGCGGATGTAGAGACTCAACTTCGGATCGATGGTCGATTCATCTCTCCTTTTGTGCGCTGCAGGAAGGAACATGAGTAGGACGACAAAAGAGAAAGTGAAGCAGTAGTTACAGGTATACTCTTAACCCACTAGAGACTAGTATGCATTGATGTTATGGTGATGTGTTAAGTGTTATGTTCGGATAACTTTGTGTTAAAAATGTGATTTGAAGCTCGATTAGTGAAAGGGTAAGTCCGAGGATGAGAAAATTTTGAACTTTAGAATTTATGACAATTGAAACCTAGATGTAAGACCGCTGGGTAGAAGATTTTACTGAATCTTTGTCTGAGTACATAGTATGTGGGAGTATGTTTCGTGATAAGTCCATGAGTGGCGAATCGATTCTTGTGTAAGTGGAGTAGTGAAGACTATACCGACGTCTGCGTTTTGGAGACTTAGAAGGAACATTCGGGACGAATGTTTCTAAGGGGAGAATGTTACACCGTAAATTCAAGGAGTTAAGATAATAACATACCAAGGAAAATAAGTTTTAGAGTCGATAGATAAGTTGACAAACATGTGTCGACGGATTTTGAGTTTACCTTGGAGTGTTGTACCCCAGTTGTTAAGAGTTTCGAGGTGTTTAAAAGCCTAATATGTAGTTCGTTAAATCTAGATCCCAACGCAACAAACCGCTCGCCGATAGGACATCTGAGTCAAAAGTTATGGAAGTTTCAAGCCTGCGCAGCAGCAATAGTTTTGCTCAGGTACAGGCCGCGCCGGACGCTGGCCGCGACGCCGTTGTTCTGGGGTTCGCAGGTGCAGCGCCGCGGCCGACGCGGTCGCGCGCGAATGCAAGAACTTTTCTGGTGGCAGCCATGCGGCGCGCATGGCCGAGGCGTGATTTTTGCGCAGTGACAAAGTAAAAATAGGGATATTTTTTTAAACCTATGGAGGGTGACAAGTGTCCTCCCATCCTTTTTATCTGAAAGTGGTCCTATTTAGGCCAAGTCTTGGAAGACTTGGCCATTTCATTTCAAACCCTCCCAAGAAAGATCCTCTCCTTCTCTCTTGATTTTTGAAGAAAACCTAGCCTAAGAGGAAATTGTTGAGCGGCAAGAAGGAAAAGTGTGGGTAAACTTGTGGGAAGCGGAGGCGATTTTGACGGAAAGAGTGGAAGAAAAAGGGGCTTTTGTGGGCTATTCCTTAAGGTAAAAGTTTCCTTTCTCTTGGTTATGAGCCTAAGGTCGTTATATTTTAGTAGTATAGATGTGAGCCCGAGGTCGTTATATTTTAGTGATTTAGAATTGAGCCTAAGGTCGTTATATTGTAGTAGTATAGAATTGAGCCCGAGGTCGCTTTATTTGAATAGATTTGGGTCTTGTTGTCTTGTTGAAACCGAAAATGGGCATGTTAGCCTTAAGATTTTAACTTCAATTGATTTCTAATTGGGTCGCCGCATGTCAGTAAAGGGAGATTGTAATTGTTGAAGATGTCAGGGCTAGATATCATGTTAGACTTAAGAACTTGGATTGGAAAGAGTTGAAAGCGGGTTTAGGATTGGTTTATTGTTGGCCAAGAATGGCATGGAATTATTGGTTTATTTTGTATTATCGCGGGCGGTTATTGAATTCGACCTTAACAAAGGTGGCAAGTTAGTAGAACAAAGGAAGTGTCGCCCAAATTGTCGTAGAATTTAGGGACTTTGCACTTAGTTACTCTACGCTCGCTAGAGTTTTATAGGCGCTTTATGACCCTTATAGGATGAAGTACTACGGTAGCATATTCTACTTAAGGCGATAGATCGCGGAGCATATTGCTAACCGCCGATAATCGTCGCGAGGTATGTGATTCTTCCTATCCTCTTCAGCATTTGACTATTTGTGAAATATATAGCAAGAGATGACGTGTGTTAAAGGAAATTTGATTTCCTTGTTGTGCCTTGACTTGTTATGAAGTGTAAATGTCCTGATTTTGTGAAAGAGTAGGAAAACCTTATTCGTTAGTAATAAGTACTTGGTTGTTAAAGAATAAGCCCTCTTGGTCTCATAATGGCTTATAGTTGTAATTGGTTGGTTTAAAACATAAAGTGTTATAACGGCTTTATGGGAAGTTTGTTATAACCACTTTATGTAGGTAAAAGAATGGGTTGTTGATTTCAAAAGGTAAGAGACTTGACTTGTAATTGACTTAATTGGTGTTGAAAAGTGTGAAACCTCATTCGTGAGAAATGAGTACTTGGTTTTTAAAAGAATAATGTTACATGAATTTCGGAAATGGGAATAAGAATCGAACAAGCCAATGCAGCGTTGATAAAGGAAAGAAGTAATGACAATTAATCATATTAAAACCAGAGAAACCTCCATCCGCATAAGCTAAGATAAGACAAAATTGTATTACATTTCCTAGATCACGGCCTTCTAATAAGAATTATTGTAATCAAGTTTGATCTTCTTAAGAATCCCAAGGTAAGGAACTCGATTTCTAAAAGAAAAGAGACTTTAGAATTTGAAGTGTTTTGTTTTAAAAAGAAAGGCATTGTTTTGTCTTGTATTGTTTTAAAACATAAAGTGTTATAATAGCTTTATGGGAGGTTAGTTATAACGACTTTATGGAAAATAAAGAAATGAATTCATTAATTGGATTTGATTGGTATACTTGACGTTGTGCTAAAAAGTGTTTAAAGTGTTTGATTTAAACTCAAGGTGTTCGATACTACGGTGTTAGTATCGCGTGGCTTTGCGTAGAAAGAGGTCTTTGTTTTGAGGAATGAAAGTACGCTGAACCGCCTATGCTTGTAGTGATAGCTTTGTGTGCAAGTGTTGTATTTCGGCTACCGCCTCTCTTGGAGGCCATTATCCGGTTGATTGATGGACATACCGACACGCTGGATGGTCCACGGGTACGCTTCCACTATATCGATTCTTGATGGACATACCGACACGCTGGGTAGCCCACGTATGCTTCCATTGTGGTGTTATTATTGTTATTTGATGGACATACCGACACGCCGGGTAGCCCACGCATGCTTCCACGCGAGTATTCTCTTGTTAGTTGTTTGGACATACCGACACGCTGGGTAGCCCACGTATGCTTCCACGTGATTGTTATTTGTTATCTCCTTTGGGCATACCGACACGCTGGATGGTCCACGGTATGGGCCCATTAGACGGTTCCAGGCCACGCTTATACCGAGTGAGATGCCGGCAAGCGGCGATCAGCGTTAAATTCCCGTTGTATTTGAGTGATGATTTCACGCACGAGTCCCTATCTTGACACGATCGCTAATATATATTGGAATCAGAATTTGGTTATCATACATGTCTCCTGCTTTTATATAGACTATTATGATTTCATTTACGTGATTTTCGCCACATACTTGGTACCGTTAGATCGACTCCCGGGGCCGCGTTCATGCCGCAGTCGAGGTACATAGCTTGTCGATCCACACTCTAGGATCGATGTTCGGTTCTCTGAAGCTCCATATCTCCTAAGCTTGTTCCCGTGGTACGGTTCCCTCGAGTAGTAGACTTTGTTTATTCAGGGTACATGGCGGCCCCGTCCCGTCATTATGGTTTCAAAATTCTAGAGGTCCAGTAGACCTGCTGTGGGCAGTTTGTATGGGATGTAATCGCTCAAGTTTTAATTTATGTTCAAAAGCGGTAACCGTCGTTAGCCCGCTTATTTCACCGCTTTCTTTCTTGAGTTTTTATTTCCGCTGGTTTTTCTCGATGTCAGATCACCAGGTGTCCGGTAGGCACGACCACGGCCCGGTTCGGTCGTGACAAAAGTGGTATCGAGCGCTTAATCCTGAGAGTGTCTACGCATCGATCCGAGAGTCTTGATTATCGGTGTGTTGTGCACCACATCTATAATCGTGAGGCTATAGGATATTTATGATTGGTTTCCATTCTTCTCACTCGAGATCGTGCCTTAGCGGTGTTATAAGTTGGACTCTCCGACGTGTTCTTTGTATACCGGTGATGCCTCCACGCAGCGCAACCAGAGCCCGTGGCGGCAAGGCGCAGGCGGAGTCATGAGTAGAGAAGCGCCTCTCCCGAGACTACGGCACCGAGCCTCCCCGCACCGCGCAGGAGACGGTTACGCGAGATGGCCCGCTTATTGGCCGTGATCGTGGCCGTGCACAAGGATAGACCGATGCAGCAGCCCGAAGAGTACCCATAGTTCACCCGAGGTCAGATAGTTTGAGACTACGGGATTTTCTGAGTTGCAGCCCACCTGAGTTCTACGGGTCGAGGCCTGAGGATGATCCGCAGGAGTTCATCCGACAGTTGCAGCGGATCATGAGAGTGATCAAGGCTTCGGAGACCGAGTCAGTGGTCTTAGGTTCACATCGGCTGCGTGATACTTCACCGATCGGTTTGATTCACGGAGCTGTCCGGGGATCATGCACTCCAACCGGTCAGTGAGTTCTCAGAGGCTTTCTTGGCCATTTCTTGCCTCCCATACGCGAGGACACGGTAAGCTGCATTTTTGATGCTGAGACAAAGAGGGCGCACAGTTCGGGAGTACAATGTAGAGTTTGACTCATTGGCTCGGTATGTCCCCGCTCTGGTGGCAGATATGGAGGATAGAGTGCACCGTTATATCACAGGACTCGATGACTACTTAGCAGAGAGTTGCACGGGGGTGGCTCTTCAGCCGGGCATGGATATTACCCGCATGCAGGCTTATGCACTGGGTGTGAGCAGTGAAGTAGACGGATTAACCAAGATCGCAGAAGAGGCTGTGACGCAGGTCCTCCGTGACCTCGAGGCGGTGCAAATTTCAGCAGCAGACTAGCGCGCGCTCCGCCAAGACGGAGTGCTCCGCCACGCCTTCGTGACGCTCGGGAGATTCCGAGCGGTCGGGCTCCAAGGTTTCGTGTTTTGGGAGCAGGACGTTAGTCGATGGGACCCCTACCTCGCGTGGCTGTGGTAGGCTCCATGACGGGAGTGTCGTGGCCGGATGGGAGTTTGTTTTGCATGCGACAGCAGGCCATTTTGCGGAATTGTCCAACCAGGTAGCGCGGATGTAGACTCACCGGGATCGCTGGTTGATTCATCTCCTCCTTTTGTGCGCCGTGCAGGGAAGGAACATGAGTAGGACGACAAAAAGAGAAAGTGAAGCAGTAGTTACAGGTATATTCTTAACCCACTAGAGACTAGTATGCATTGATGTTATGGTGATGTGTTAAGTGTTATGTTCGGATAACTTTGTGTTAAAAATGTGATTTAGAAGCTCGATTAGTGAAAGGGTAAGTCCGAGGATGAGAAAATTTTGAACTTTAGAATTTATGACAATTGAAACCTAGATGTAAGACCGCTCTGGGTAGAAGATTTTACGAATCTTTGTCGAGTACATAGTATGCGGGGAGTATTTTTCGTGATAAGTCCATGAGTGGCGAATCGATTCTTGTGTGGAGTAGTGAAGACTATACCGACGTCTGGCTTTTGGAGACTTAGAAGGAACATTCGGGACGAATGTTTCTAGGGGGAGAATGTTACACCTCGTAAATTCAAGGAGTTAAGATAATAACATACCAAGGAAAATAAGTTTTGAGTCGATAGATAAGTTGACAAACATGTGTTGACGGATTTTGAGTTTACCTTGGAGTGTTGTACCCAGTTGTTAAGAGTTTCGAGGTGTTTAAAAGCCTAATATGTAGTTCGTTAAATCTAGATCCCAACGCAACAAACCGCTCGCCGATAGGACATCGAGTCAAAAGTTATGGAAGTTTCAAGTTTGCGCGCAGCAGCAGTTTGCTCGAAGTGCCAGGCGGCGGAATCTGGCCGCGCGCGCGTTGTTCGGGGTTCGCAGGGTTGCAGCTGCCGCGCGCCAGAGTGCAAGAACTTTCTGCGCAGCGGCGCATGGCGCCGAGGCCGGGATTTTTGCGCAATGACAAAGTAAAAATAGGGATATTTTTGTTTTAAACCTATGGGAGGGTGACAAGTGTCCCTCCCATCCTTTTATCCTGAAAGTGGTCCTATTTTAGGGCCAAGTCTTGGAAGACTTGGCCATTTCATTTCAAACCCTCCCAAGAAAGATCCTCTCCCTTCTCTCTTGATTTTTGAAGAAAACCTAGCCTAAGAGGAAATTGTTGGAGCGGCGGCAAGAAGGAAAAGTGTGGGTAAACTTGTGGGAAGCGCTGGAGGGCGATTTTGACGGAAAGAGGTGGAAGAAAAAGGGGCTTTTGTGGGCTATTCCTTAAGGTAAAAGTTTCCCCTTTCTCTTGGTTATGAGCCTAAGGCTGTTATATTTTAGTAGTATAGATGTGATCCTGAGGCTGTTATATTTAGTGATTTAGAATTGAGCCTAAGGCTGTTATATTGTAGTAGTATAGAATTGAGCCTGAGGCTGTTTTATTTGAATAGATTTGGGTCTTGTTGTCTTGTTGAAACCGAAAATGGGCATGTTAGCCTTAAGATTTTAACTTCAATTGGATTTCTAATTGGGTCGTCGCATGTTGTAAAGGGAGATTGTAATTGTTGAAGATGTCTAGGGCTAGATATCATGTTAGACTTAAGAACTTGGATTGGAAAGAGTTGAAAGGGGTTTAGGGTTGGTTTATTGTTGGCCAAGAATGGCATGGAATTATTGGTTTATTTTGTATTATTGTGGGGCGTTGGGTTATTGAATTCGACCTTAACAAAGGTGGCAAGTTAGTAGAAACAAAGGAAGTGTCGTCCAAATTGTCGTAGAATTTAGGGACTTTGCACTTAGTTACTTCACGCTCAAGCTAGAGTTTGATAGCGCTTTATGACCCTTATAGATCAAGTACTACGGTAGCATATTCTACTTAAGGGCGATAGTACGTGGAGCATATTGCTAACCGTCGATAATCGTCGCGAGGTATGTGATTCTTCCTATCCTCTTCAAATTTGACTATTTGTGAAATATATAGTCAAGTAGATGACGCGTGTTAAAGGAAATTTGATTTCCCATTTGTGCCTTGACTTGTTATGAAGTGTAAATGTCCTGATTTTGTGAAAGAGTAGGAAAACCTTATTCGTTAGTAATAAGTACTTGGTTGTTAAAGAATAAACCCTCTTGGTCTCATAATGGCTTATAGTTGTAATTGTTTGGTTTAAAACATAAAGTGTTATAACGCTTTATGGGAAGTTTGTTATAACCACTTTATGTAGGTAAAAGAATGGGTTGTTGATTTCAAAAGGTAAGAGACTTGACTTGTAATTGACTTAATTGGTGTTGAAAAGTGTGAAACCTCATTCGTGAGAAATGAGTACTTGGTTTTTAAAAGAATAATGTTACATGAATTTCGGAAATGGGAATAAGAATCGAACAAGCCAATGCAGCGTTGATAAAGGAAAGAAGTAATGACAATTAATCATATTAAAACCAGAGAAACCTCCATCCGCATAAGCTAAGATAAGACAAAATTGTATTACATTTCCTAGATCATGGTCATTCTAATAAGAATTATTGTAATCAAGTTTGATCTTCTTAAGAATCCTAAGGTAAGGAACTCGATTTCTAAAAGAAAAGAGACTTAAGAATTTGAAGTGTTTTGTTTTAAAAAGAAAGGCATGGTTTTGTCTTGTATTGTTTTAAAACATAAAGTGTTATAATAGCTTTATGGGAGGTTAGTTATAACGACTTTATGGAAAATAAAGAAATGAATTCATTAATTGGATTTGGATTGGTATACTTGACGTTGTGCTAAAAGTGTTTAAAGTGTTTGATTTAAACTGAAGGTGTTCGATACTACGTGTTAGTATCGCGTGGCTTTAGTAGAAAGAGGTCTTTGTTTTGAGGAATGAAAGCACGTTGAACCGCCTATGCTTGTAGTGATAGCTTTGTGTGCAAGTGTTGTATTTACGTGCTACCGCGTCTCGCCGAGGGCCGCTATCCGGTTGATTGATGGACATACCGACACGCTGGATGGTCCACGTATGCTTCCACTATATCGATTCTTGACGACATACCGACACGTTGGGTAGCCCACGGTATGCTTCCATTGTGGTGTTATTATTGTTATTTGATTGGACATACCGACACGTTGGATAGCCCACGTATGCTTCCACCATGAGTATTCTCTTGTTAGTTGTTTGGACATACCGACACGCCGGGTAGCCCACGCATGCTTCCACGTGATTGTTATCTGTTATCTCCTTTGGGCATACCGACACGCTTGGATGGTCCACGGTATGGGCCCATTAGGACGGTTCCAGGCCATGCTTATACCGAGGTGAGATGCCGGGCAAGCGATTGTGGGGTTAAATTCCCGGGTTGTATTTGAGTGATGATTTCACGCATGAGTCCCTATCTTGACATGATCGCTAATATATATTGTGAATCGTAATTTGGTTATCATACATGTCTCCTGCTTTTATATAGACTATTATGATTTCATTTACGTATTTTCGCCACATACTTGCACTGTTGTCTCGACCTCCTTCGGCTGCGCTCATGCCGCAGGTTGAGGTACATAGCTTGCTGATCCACACTCTTAGGATCGCTGTTCGGTTCTCGGAAAGCTCCATATCTCCGGAAGCTTGTCCTGTGGTACGGTTCCCTGGAGTAGTAGACTTTTGTTTATTCAGGGGCATGGCGGGGCCCTGTCCCGTCATTATGGTTTCAAAATTCTTAGAGGTCTGTAGCACTGTTGTGGGCAGGTTTGTATGGGATGTAACTGTTCAAGTTT
The DNA here is from genome assembly GCA_029844215.1 of Przewalskia tangutica. NCBI lineage: Eukaryota > Viridiplantae > Streptophyta > Magnoliopsida > Solanales > Solanaceae > Przewalskia > Przewalskia tangutica. The sequence goes on along the minus strand of CM056720.1, from coordinate 24,130,137 downwards.
TAATTTATGTTCAAAAGGGTAACCGTTTGGGTTAGCCTGCTTTCTTATTTCACTGTTTTCTTTCTTGAGTTTTTTTATTTCCGCTGGTTTTTCTCTGATGTTGTATCACTAGGGTGTCCGGGGTAAGGCACTACCACGCCCGGTTCGGTCGTGACAAAAGTGGTATCGAGCGCTTAATCCTCTGAGAGTGTCTACGCATCAGATTCCAAGAGTCTTGATTATCGGTGTTGTGCACCACATCTATAATCGTGAGGCTATAGGATATTTATGATTGGTTTCCATTCTTCTCACTCGAGATCGTGCCTTAGAGCGGTGTTATGCTCGACTCCTCCGACGTGTTCTTTGTATACCGGTGATGCCTCCACGCATGCAACCGAGCCCGGCGGCAAGGCAGCAGCGGAGTCGCGAGTAGAAAGCGGCGCTCTCCCGAGACTACGGCACTGAGCCTCCATCCCCGCACAGGGCGTATGAGATGGGTTACGCGAGACGGCCCGATTATTGGCCGATCGTGGCAGCACAAGGATAGACCGATGCAGCAGCCCAAAGAGTACCCATGGTTCACCCGAGGTCGAGTAGTTTGAGACTACGGGATTTTCTGAGTTGCAGCCCACCTGAGTTCTACGGGTCGAGGCCTGAGGATGATCCGCAGGAGTTCATCCGACAGTTGCAGCGGATCATGAGAGTGATCAAGGCTTCGGAGACCGAGTCAGTGGTTTTTGGTTCACATCGGCTGCGTGATACTTCAGTCGACTGGTTTGATTCATGGGAGCTGTCCCGGGGGGATCATGCACCTCCAACTGGTTGGGGTGAGTTCTCAGAGGCTTTCCTTGGCCATTTCTTGCCTCCCCAGATGAGGAGGACACGGGCCGACAGATTTTTGATGCTGAGACAAAGAGGGCGCACAGTTCGGGAGTACAATGTAGAGTTTGACTCATTGGCTCGGTATGTCCCCGCTCTGGTGGCAGATATGGAGGATAGAGTGCATCGTTATATCACAGGACTCGATGACTACTTAGCAGAGAGTTGCACGGGGGTGGCTCTTCAGCCGGGCATGGATATTACCCGCATGCAGGCTTATGCACTTGGGTGTGAGGAGTGTAGAAGTAGACGGATTAACCAAGATCAGCAGAAGAGGCCGGGACGCAGGTCCTCCGTGACCTCGAGGCAGCAGCAAGATAGATTAGTGTGCGCTCCGCCAAGACGGAGTGCTCCGCCACGCCTTCGTGACGCTCGAGATTCCGGAGCAGGTCAGGGCTCCAAGGTTTCAGGTTTTTGGGGGAGCAGGGACGTTAGTCAGATGGGACCCCCTACCTCGTTGTGGCCGTTGTGGTAGGCTCCATGATGGGGAGTGTCGTGCTGGGATGGGAGTTTGTTTTGCATGCGGCCAGCAGGGCCATTTTGCGAGGAATTGTCCAACCAGAGGTAGCGCGGATGTAGAGACTCAGCCTTCGGGATCAGTGGCTGATTCATCTCCTCCTTTTGTGCGCCGTGCAGGGAAGGAACATGAGTAGGACGACAAAAAGAGAAAGTGAAGCAGTAGTTACAGGTATATTCTTAACCCACTAGAGACTAGTATGCATTGATGTTATGGTGATGTGTTAAGTGTTATGTTCGGATAACTTTGTGTTAAAAATGTGATTTAGAAGCCTGATTAGTGAAAGGGTAAGTCTGAGGATGAGAAAATTTTGAACTTTAGAATTTATGACAATTGAAACCTAGATGTAAGACCGTCTTGGGTAGAAGATTTTACAGTAATCTTTGTCGGAGTACATAGTATGTGGGGAGTATGTTTCGGGTGATAAGTCCATGAGTGGCGTAACTGATTCTTGTGTAAGTGGAGTAGTGAAGACTATACCGACGTCTGCGTTTTGGAGACTTAGAAGGAACATTCGGGACGAATGTTTCTAAGGGGGGGAGAATGTTACACCCCGTAAATTCAAGGAGTTAAGATAATAACATACCAAGGAAAATAAGTTTTGAGAGTCGATAGATAAGTTGACAAACATGTGTTGGACGGATTTTGAGTTTACCTTGGAGTGTTGTACCCCAGTTGTTAAGAGTTTCGAGGTGTTTAAAAGCCTAATATGTAGTTCGTTAAATCTAGATCCCAACGCAACAAACCGCTCACGATAGGACATCTGAGTCAAAAGTTATGGAAGTTTCAGTTTGGCGCGGTAGTTTCAAAGTGCAGAGTTTTCTGAGGCAGCTCAGGTTGTTCTGGTTCGCAGGGGTTGCAGCGCCGCGGTGCCGTAGTGCAAGAACTTTCTCTGTTGGCAAGCACGCTGGCGTGGCGAGGCGGGATTTTTGCGATGTGACAGTAAAAATAGGATATTTTTGTTTTAAACCTATGAGGTGACAAGTGTCCCTCCCATCCTTTTATCCAAAGTGGTCCTATTTTAGGGCCAAGTCTTGAAGACTTGGCCATTTCATTTCAAACCCTCCCAAGAAAGATCCTCTCCTTCTCTCTGATTTTGAAGAAAACCTAGCCTAAGAGGAAATTGTTGGAGCGGCAAGAAGGAAAAGTGTGGGTAAACTTGTGGAAGCGGTGGGCGATTTTGACTTAAAGAGTGGAAGAAAAAGGGCTTTTGTGGCTATTCCTTAAGGTAAAAGTTTCCCTTTGTCACGACCAAACCGGCTCGCGATCGTGCCTACCCGCACCCAAGTAGTCAAAGCACATCAGAGATAATGAGCGGAATTTAAAACTCATACTAGATAACCAATGAAAAGAGAAAACAGGCTAACCAAGCGGTTACCTTTTATGAAAAATAACTAACACCGAATAGCATTATCCTCGCCTACATCGATTTCAGCACTTAAGAATTTTTATAACATCTCGACGACAGGGCCGCCATACCTCAATGTACAAAAGTTCTACAACTTCGTGGAACCGTACTAACCGACAAAGTCTCCGGCGAATGGAGCTTTCAGAACCGAACGGCGATCCAGTGGCGCGGATCAACAAGCGTGTATCTCAACTCGCAGATGAACGCAGCTCCGGCGGGCCGACAACAAATGTGCAGTATGCGAAATGAAAATAATATCAGAATGAAATCATAATAGTCTATAAGGAAAACAGAGACATGTATGATAACCAAACTACAAAGACACCACGATATACGCCTACCAAATCCAATCACATCAAGTCGTGACTCACGCCCGAAAGATCATTACTCAAAGTGGACGATACTGCGTGGCTACCCAACGTGTCGGTATGTCCAACCCAATAACAAGATAGTACTCAGCGGACGATACTCGTGGGCTACCCAACGTGTCGATGTCCCAACCAATAACAAGATAATACTCATCAGGACGATACTGGCTAACCAACGTGTCGGTATGTCCAAACAAATACCCAGATAATACTCATCGGACGATACTCGGCTACCCAACGTGTCGGATGTCCAAACCAGTTTACAAGATAACACTCCTAATAAGCGTACCCGTGGGCTCCCAACGTGTCGATATGTCCCAAAGGATCAATATAGTGAAGCATACCCGTGGGCTACCCAACGTGTCGATATGTCCATCATACCACCCGATATCCGCCTCCGTCGAGACTCGGTAGCACAAAGTCAAACACTTGCACAACAACAAAACTATCACCACAAGCACAGCAAGTTACACACAACTCAAAGTACCTTCGTTTAAGTCGACAAACCGGTTCCAACCCCAAAATACTACATTCTTTCCTACCTTCAAAGACCTCTTTACGTAGAAACCATACGATACTATCACACGTAGTATCACACACATTCATGTTTAAAACACGCATTTCAAACACAATTAACATAACGTCAAGTATACCTTTTAAAAGTCCAAGTAATTAACTCCTTTAAGGTCAAGTATACCTTTTAAAACCAAGTCATTTACTTTTCCTTAAGAGAAGTTCGATATTTGAAAACAAGTGATTTATACTTTCAAACTCAAGTTACTTCTCTTTCCAAAATCCAAGATATTATCCTTTGCAATCCATTAAGTTCATTCTTTGGAATTTTAAGAAAAGTCGAACTTGTTATCAATGATTCTCATTTAAGCAACCATGATCTAGGAAATGTAATATCATTTTGTCTTATCTTAGTTTCTATGCAGATGGAGGTTTCATCGGTTTTAATATAATCAATTAGTCGAAACCATTTCCTTTATTAGCGCTGATGGTGTGTTCGATACTTGTTCCCACTTTCAAATCCATTTCACATTCTTATGCCGTTATACCTAACTTCCCATAAAGCTAGTATAACTCTTAAGTTTTCAAAAACCAAGTATTACTCATTACTCACGAATGAGGTTTTACAACTTTGAATACATTACAAAACTTTCACAATTCTAAGTTAAGTCTCTATCTTACAAGATCAAGTCTCTTAACTTCCACCAATCAACAACCGTTTTATTCACATAGAGTTGTTATAACTAACTTCCCATAAAGCCGTTATAACCCCTTTATGTTTTAAACCAACCAATTACCACATAAACATTTATGAGACCAAGAGGACTCATTCTTTAAGACCGAGTGCCCATTACTAACGGATAAGACTTACTACTCTTACACATAACGAAGCCCTTTTCACTTCATAACAAGTCAATACACAATATGGAAAATCAATTTCTTAACACACGCGCCAACCGCACTATATATTTCACAAATAGTCATGTCAAGAGGATAGGAAGAATCACATACCGCGACGATTGTCGACACTAAGCAAAATGCCCCACGCATTGAACCTTCATAGATACGGTACTCGTAGCGCCTCAATCCTATAAGGGTAATAAGACATCTATTAACTTCTAGTTCCTTACGTAGAATAAGCTAAAAGCAAAGCCCCTGGGTTCTACGGAACTTACTACCTTTATCCAAGGTCAAAACAAGAACCCATTCTAAACCCTTTTCAATTCTCTTTCAATTCAAGTTTTAGGTTAACATGATGTCTAACCCTAAACATCTTCAACTACCACAATTTCCTTCTATACAACATGCAACGACTAACTTTGTCACCAAAAGGTAGTTCTGATCTTAAGGCTAACATGCCCACTTCGGTTTTCCACAGACAACAAGATCCAAATCCAAGCAATATAAAACGACCTCGGGCTCAACTCTAAACTACTAAAATAAAATGTACCTGTGCTCACATCTATACTACTAAAATAAACAAATTTTTAGGCTCATAACCAAGAGAAAGGGGAAACTTTTACCTTAAGGAATAGCCCACAAAAGTCCCTTTTTCTTCCACCTCTTCCGCCAAAATCGCCCACCAGCTACTCCACGAGTTTACCCACACTTTTTCTTCTTGCCGCCAACAATCTCCTCTAAAGCTAGGTTTTCTTCCAAAACTAGAGAGAAGGGAGAGGGTTTCCATGGAAGGGTTTTGAAATGAAATGAAATGGAATGGCCAAGTCTTCAAGACTTGGCCCTAAAATAGACCACTTATCGATAAAAGGATGGGAGGGACACTTGTCACCCTCCCATAGGTTATAAACGAAATATCCTGTTTCGTCACTTCACGCAAAATCCCGCCGGCCACGCCTGCGGCCGCTTCCACTTCCAAAATAAATCTTCCGTATGTCGCCGCCTCAGATTCGGCCGCGCTGCAACCCCGTGACCCTTCAAGACAATCGGGCGCCGCGTTCGCAGTCCAGGCAAGCGCCGCTGCACTCAGACGAAATCACTGCACCGCGCACCAAACTTGAAACTTCCATAACTTTTGACTCTGATGTCCAATCGACGAACGGTTTGTTGCGTTGGGATCTAGATTTAACTGCTACACATTAGGCTTTTAAACACCTCGAAATTCTTAACAACTGGGGTACAACACTCCAAGGTAAACTAAAAATCCCAACACATGTTGTCAACTTATCTATCTTCTAGAATTTACTGGTGTAACATTCTTCCTCTTAGAAACATTCGTCCCAATGTTCCTTCTAAGTCTTCGAACACATGCGCCGGATAGTCTTCACTACTATACCTACCAAAAACTCATTTATGCCTCTCATGGCCATAATATAGAAATCACGATCTCCAAATTCCAAATCTGGGAAATCACCTCTGCGTGCAAACATCACTATTTTCTCCTCCTCGTCTAAAGGATACTCTCCTTACTCGCGCACTTCCTTGTACACTCACACCCTCTCTAGTACACGCCCACAATTCGACCATCGCTTGCTTTCTACCACCTCGAGTCACTACCTCCAACTCGTCCATCTTACTAATCCACGTCATGGAAGCTACCACTTCCATCGCAAACTACCCATGGAATCATCACACAAAACTCCATGTATACCATACACTCAGACAAGGATTAACATGAAAGGCTTCTACCCAAGACTACCTTACATCTAAGGTCTCAATCATATAAATTCTAAGGTTCAAAATTTTTCTCATCCCCAAACTTACCCTCTTTATTAACCATGCTTCCAAAACACATTATATACACACAAAACTACCCGAACATAGCACTCAACACATCACCACAACATCAAAGCATACAATACTTGCAGGGTTAAGAACATACCACACTATTGCTTCACCTCCTTCTTGTCGCTCTACTCATGTTCTTTCCCGACACGACGCACAAAGGAGGAGGTGAATCGCCCACCGATCCCAAGGTGAATCTCAACCTCCGCGCTATCTCTCGTGGGACAATTCCTTGCAAAATGGCTACCGCCGCATGTAAAACAGATTCCCTATTAGCACGACACTCCCATCGCGAGCCTACCACAATGGTCACAACGAGGTAAGGGTGGTCCCATCCGACTAACATCCTCGATCCCCAAAACCGAAACCTCGAGCCCCGACTGCCTCGAATTTTTCGAACGCCCCGACGATCGAGGTGGAGCACTGTGACCGGGCGGAGGCGCATAACTAACTCGCCGAGGTCGCCGCCTGGCGTCACCAAAGGACCTCACGCTTTGGCCCTACTCTGCTGGTCTTGGTCATTCCGCCGACTCCTACGCGCTCACATCCAAGTGCGTGAGCTGCGTGCGGCAATGTCCATGCCGGTGAAGAGCTACTCGAGCAACTCGCCAAATAGTCATCAAGCCCGTGACATAGCGTGCACTCTGTCCTCCATGTCGGCTACTAACGCGGGACGCATCGAGCTAGTGAGTTAAACTCCACGTTGTACTCACGAACCGTCGCCGCTCGCCTCAACATCAAAAACTGTTTACCCGAGTCCTCCTCATCCGTGGAGGCAAGAAATGTGCAAGAAATGCCTCCGAGAACTCGTCCCATCTCGCCGAAGTGCATGCCCTCCCGACAGGCTCGCGAATCAAACCCGATCACGGTATCACGCACCGATGCGAACCTAGGACCACCGACTCGGTCTCCGATGCCTTGATCACTCACGATCCAGAATCGCTTGATGAACTCCTCGCGATCATCCTCGTGCCTCGACGTAGAACTCGCGGGCCACAACTCGTAAAGTCCCGCACCTCAAACTATCCGATCTCGGGTGAATCCATGGTTATCGAACCGGCGGCCCGGCTATCTCGTGTCAGCCACAACTCGCCAATAATCGGGCCAACTCCTTGTAACCCATCTCTCCGCCTGCATCGGACCTGAGGCTCGAATCTTGTGGTCTCTGTAGAGACTGCCGCAGCTCTACTCGCAGCCTCCTTCACGCTTTGCCCTTCTCGCCCCGGTTGCCTTTCGCGGAGGCATAATCGTAAAAACGAAACACGCCGAGGGGTCCAACTTACAACACGGCTACTAAGGCACGATCTCGTAATGAGAAGAATAAAACCAATCCTAAATGTCTCGCCTTCTCCGATTATAGATGTGGTGCACAACACATCGATAATCGAGACTCTACTTAGACACGGCGTAGACACTTTCCGAGACTAATCGCTCGATACACTTCGCCACGACCGAACTGCTCGCGATCGTGCCTTACCCGCACCCAAGTAGTCAAACAACATCGAGAAAATCAGCGGAATTTAAAACTCATACATGATAACCAATGAAAAGAGAAAACAAAGCTAACCAAGCGTTACCTTTTCTCAAAAATAACTAACACTGAACAAGCATTATCCTCGCCTACATCAAGATTTACGCACCTCTAAGAATTTTTATAACATCTCGGCGGACAGGCCCGCCATACCAGATGTACAAAAAGTTCTACAACTTGCGGAACCGTACTCAATCGACAAAGTCTCCGAAGAATGGAGCTTTCGAGAATCAACAGCGATCCAAAGGGTGCGGATCAACAAGCGATGTATCTCAACTCGCGGCATGAACGCAGCGGCGGGTCGACAACAGTACCGAGTATGCGAAATGTAAAATAATATCGTAAATGAAATCATAATAGTCTATAAGGAAAACAGAGACATGTATGATAACCAAACTACAAAGACACCACGATATACGCCTACCAAATCCAATCACATCAAGTCGTGGACTCACGCCCGAAAGATCATTACTCAAAGTGGGCGATACTCTGGCTACCCAACGTGTCGGTATGTCCAACCCAATAACAAGATAGTACTCACGGTGGACGATACTGCGGCTACCCAACGTGTCGTATGTCCCAACCAATAACAAGATAATACTCACCGTGGACGCATACTGTGGCTACCCAACGTGTCGATGTCCAAACAAATACCCAGATAATACTCACCGCGGACGCATACTCGGGCTACCCAACGTGTCGCATGTCCAAACCGGTTTACAAGATAACACTCCTAATAAGCATACCCGTGGGCTCCCAACGTGTCGATATGTCCCAAAGGATCAATATAGTGGAAGCATACCCGCTGGCTACCCAACGCGGTCGATATGTCCATCATACCACCCGATATCCTACTCCGCCGAGAGACTCGGTAGCACAAAGTCAAACACTTGCACAACAACAAAACTATCACCACAAGCACAGGCAAGTTACACACAACTCAAAGTACCTTCGTTTAAGTCGACAAACCGGGTTCCAACCCCAAAATACTACATTCTTTCCTACCTTCAAAGACCTCTTCTTTACGTAGAAACCATACGATACTATCACACGTAGTATCACACACATTCATGTTTAAAACACGTACTTCAAACACAATTAACATAACGTCAAGTATACCTTTTAAAAGTCCAAGTAATTAACTCCTTTAAGGTCAAGTATTCCTACCTTTTAAAACCAAGTCATTTACTTTTCCTTAAGAAGTTCGATATTTGAAAACAAGTGATTTATACTTTCAAACTCAAGTTACTTCTCTTTTCCAAAATCCAGTATATTATCCTTTGCAATCCATTAAGTTCATTCTTTGGAATTTTAAGAAAAGTCAGAACTTGTTATCAATGATTCTCATTTAAGCGACCATGATCTAGGAAATGTAATATCATTTTGTCTTATCTTAGTTTCTATGCGGATGGAGGTTTCTATCGTTTTAATATAATCAATTAGTCGAAACCATTTCCTTTATTAGCGCCTAGATGGTGTGTTCGATACTTGTTCCCACTTTCAAATCCATTTCACATTCTTATGCCGTTATACCTAACTTCCCATAAAGCTAGTATAACTCTTAAGTTTTCAAAAACCAAGTATTACTCATTACTCACGAATGAGGTTTTACAACTTTTGAATACATTACAAAACTTTCACAATTCTAAGTTAAGTCTCTTATCTTACAAGATCAAGTCTCTTAACTTCCACCAATCAACAACCGTTCTTTTATTCACATAGAGTTGTTATAACTAACTTCCCATAAAGCCGTTATAACCCCTTTATGTTTTAAACCAACCAATTACCACATAAACATTTATGAGACCAAGAGGACTCATTCTTTAAGCACCGAGTGCCCATTACTAACGGATAAGACTTACTACTCTTACACATAATGAAGCCCTTTTCACTTCATAACAAGTCAAGACACAATTTGGAAAATCAATTTCCTTTAACACACGTGCGTCAACCGCACTATATATTTCACAAATAGTCATGCTGAAGAGGATAGGAAGAATCACATACCTCGCGACGATTGTCGACACTAAGCAAAATGCCCCACAGTATTGAACCCTTCAAGTAGGATACGCTACTCGTAGCGCCTCAATCCTATAAGGGTCATAAGACATCTATTAACTTCTAGTTCCGAACGTAGAATAAGCTAAAAGCAAAGCCCCCGGTTCTACTTAACTTACTACCTTTATCCAAGGTCGAAAACAGAACTCCATTCTAAACCCTTTTCAATTCTCTTTCAATTCAAGTTTTAGGTTAACATGATGTCTAACCCTAAACATCTTCAACTACCACAATTTCCCTTCTATACAACATGCAACGACTAACTTTGTCACCAAAAGGTAGTTACAATCTTAAGGCTAACATGCCCACTTCGGTTTTCCACAGGACAACAAGATCCAAATCCAAGCAATATAAAACAGCCTCAGGCTCAACTCTAAACTACTAAAATAAAACAAACCTGTGCTCACATCTATACTACTAAAATAAAATGACCTTAGGCTCATAACCAAGAGAAAGGGAAATTTTTACCTTAAGGAATAGCCCACAAAGTCCCTTTTTCTTCCACCTCTTCCGCCAAAATCGCCCACCAAGTACTCCACGAGTTTACCCACACTTTTTCTTCTTGCCGCCCCAACAATCTCCTCTAAAGCTAGGTTTTCTTCCAAAACTAGAGAGAAGGAGAGGGTTTCCATGGAAGGGTTTTGAAATGAAATGAAATGGAATGGCCAAGTCTTTCAAGACTTGGCCCTAAAATAGACCACTTATCGATAAAGGATGGGAGGGACACTTGTCACCCTCCCATAGGTTATAAACGAAATATCCCCTTCTGTTCACACTGCGCCAATCCGCACCGGCGCGCGCGGCCCGCGGCGCGCGGCCACTTCAAAATAAATCTTCCGCATGCCTGCGCCGCATTCGGCGCGCGGCTGCACAACCCCGCGTGACTTCAGCGCGCGCGCCTCGCAGTCGGCGCGCGCTGCACTGCATGAGAACTGCTGCAGCCTGACTGCGCACCAAACTTGAAACTTCCATAACTTTTGACTCCGATGTCCAATCGACGAACGGTTTGTTGCGTTGGGATCTAGATTTAACGGGCTACACATTAGGCTTTTTAAACACCTCGAAATTCTTAACAACTGGGGTACAACACTCCAAGGTAAACTAAAAATCCGTCCAACACATGTTGTCAACTTATCTATCTTCTAGAATTTACGGGGTGTAACACCCTTTCTCTTGTTTATGAGCCTAAGGCTGTTATATTTTAGTAGTATAGATGTGAGCCTGAGGCTGTTATATTTTAGTGATTTAGAATTGAGCCTAAGGCTGTTATATTGTAGTAGTATAGAATTGAGCCTGAGGCTGTTTTATTTGAATAGATTTGGGTCTTGTTGTCTTGTTGAAACCAAAAATGGGCATGTTAGCCTTAAGATTTTAACTTCAATTGGATTTCTAATTGGGTCGTCGCATGTTGTAAAGGGAGATTGTAATTGTTGAATATGTCTAGGGCTAGATATCATGTTAGACTTAAGAACTTGGATTGGAAAGAGTTGAAAGGGGTTTAGGGTTGGTTTATTGTTGGCCAAGAATGGCATGGAATTATTGGTTTATTTTGTATTATTGTGGGGCGTTGGGTTATTGAATTCGACCTTAATAAAGGTGGCAAGTTAGTAGAAACAAAGGAAGTGCCGTCCAAATTGTCGTAGAATTTAGGGACTTTGCACTTAGTTACTACGTTCAAGCTAGAGTTTGATAGGCGTTTTATGACCCTTATAGGATTGAAGTACTACGGTAGCATATTCTACTTAAGGGCGATAGTTCTGTGGAGCATATTGCTAACCGTCGATAATCGTCGCGAGGTATGTGATTCTTCCTATCCTCTTCAGCATGACTATTTGTGAAATATATAGTGCAGTAGATGCACGTGTGTTAAAGGAAATTTGATTTCCCTTGTTGTGCCTTGACTTGTTATGAAGTGTAAATGTCCTGATTTTGTGAAAGAGTAGGAAAACCTTATTCGTTAGTAATAAGTACTTGGTTGTTAAAGAATAAGCCCTCTTGGTCTCATAATGGCTTATAGTTGTAATTGGTTGGTTTAAAACATAAAGTGTTATAACGGCTTTATGGGAAGTTTGTTATAACCACTTTATGTAGGTAAAAGAATGGGTTGTTGATTTCAAAAGGTAAGAGACTTGACTTGTAATTGACTTAATTGGTGCTGAAAAGTGTGAAACCTCATTCGTGAGAAATGAGTACTTAGTTTTAAAAGAATAATGTTACATAAATTTCGGAAATGGGAATAAGAATCGAACAAGCCAATGCAGCGTTGATAAAGGAAAGAAGTAATGACAATTAATCATATTAAAACCAAAGAGAAACCTCCATCTGCAGAAGCTAAGATAAGACCAAATTGTATTACATTTCCTAGATCATGGCTGCTCTAATAAGAATTATTGTAATCAAGTTTGATCTTCTTAAGAATCCCAAGGTAAGGAACTCGATTTCTAAAAGAAAAGAGACTTAAGAATTTGAAGTGTTTTGTTTTAAAAAGAAAGGCATGGTTTTGTCTTGTATTGTTTTAAAACATAAAGTGTTATAATAGCTTTATGGGAGGTTAGTTATAACGACTTTATGGAAAATAAAGAAATGAATTCATTAATTGGATTTGGATTGGTATACTTGACGTTGTGCTAAAAAGTGTTTAAAGTGTTTGATTTAAACCTGAAGGTGTTCGATACTACGGGTGTTAGTATCGCGTGGCTTTTGCGTAGAAAGAGGTTTTGTTTTGAGGGAATGAAAGTACGTTGAACTGGCCTATGCTTGTAGTGATAGCTTTTGTGTGTAAGTGTTGTATTTACGTACTCTGGCGTCTCGCGTTGGAGTAGGCTATCCGTTGATTGATGGACATACCGACACGCTGGATGGTCCACCGGTATGCTTCCACTATATCGATTCTTGATGGACATCGACACGCGTTGGGTAGCCAACGGGTATGCTTCCATTGTGGTGTTATTATTGTTATTTGATTGGACATACCGACACGTTGGGTAGCCCGGGTATGCTTCACGGTGAGTATTCTCTTGTTAGTTGTTTGGACATACCGACACGTTGGGTAGCCCACGTATGCTTCGAGGATCCGTTATCTCCTTTGGGCATACCGACACGTTGGATGGTCCACGGGTATGGGCCCATTAGGGCGGTTCGAGGCCATGCTTATACCGAGGTGAGATCCGGGCAAGCGGCGATTGTCTTGAGTTAAATTCGGGTTGTATTTGAGTGATGATTTCACGCATGAGTCCCTATCTTGACATGATCGCTAATATATATTGTGAATCGTAATTTGGTTATCATACATGTCTCCTGTTTTTATAGACTATTATGATTTCATTTATATTTTCGATTTCACATACTTGGTACTGTTGTCTCGACCTCGCCCGGAAATGCGTTCTCTGCCGCAGTTGAGGTACATAACTGGCGATCCACACTCTTAGGATCGCTGTTCGGTTCTCGAAGCTCCATATCTCGGAAGCTTGTCACGTGGCAGTTCCTGGAGTAGTAGACTTTTGTTTATTCAGGGCATGGCGGGGCCTGTCCGTCATTATGGTTTCAAAATTCTTAGAGGTCTGTGCAGCCTGTTGTGGGCGAGTTTGTATGGGATGTAATTTCAAGTTTTAATTTATGTTCAAAAGGTAACCGTTTAGTTAGCTTTCTTATTTCACTGTTTTCTTTCTTGAGTTTTTATTTCCATTGGTTTTTCTCGATGTTGTATCACAGGTGTCCGGTAGGCACGATCCACGGGCCCGGTTCGGTCGTGACAAAAGTGGTATCAGAGCGATTAATCCTCGGAGAGTGTCTCTGCAAGTATCGATGAGAGTCTTGATTATCGGTGTGTTGTGCACCACATCTATAATCGTGAGGCTATAGGATATTTATGATTGGTTTCCATTCTTCTCACTCGAGATCGTGCCTTCAAAGCGGTGTTATAAGTTGGACTCCTCGACGTGTTCTTTGTATACCGATGATGCCTCGCAAGGCAACCGTGAGCCCGGCAAGGCAGCGGCGTAGGAGGCTGAAGTAGAGCGGCGCTCTCTCCGAGACTACGGCACCGAGCCTCGATCCCGCACCGGGCGAGGAGATGGGTTACGCGAGATGGCCCGATTATTGGCAGATCGTGGCGAGCACAAGGATAGACCGGATGCAGATTCGATGTACCATAGTTCACCCGAGGTCGATAGTTTGAGACTACGGGATTTTACGAGTTTCACCCGAAGTTCTGGTCGAGGCCTCGAGGATGATCCGCAGGAGTTCATCCGCGATTCTGCGGATCATGAGAGTGATCAAGGCTTCGGAGACCGAGTCAGTGGTTTTTGGTTCACATCGGCTGCGTGATACTTCAGTCGACTGGTTTGATTCATGGGAGCTGTCCCGGGGGGATCATGCACCTCCAACTGGTCAGTGAGTTCTCGAGGCTTTCTTGCCATTTCTTGCCTCCCGTATAGGAGGACACGCCGGCAGATTTTTGATCTTTGAGACAAAGAGGCGCCTGATGGGAGTACAATGTAGAGTTTGACTCATTGGCTCGGTATGTCCCCGCTCTGGTGGCAGATATGGAGGATAGAGTGCATCGTTATATCACAGGACTCGATGACTACTTAGCAGAGAGTTGCACGGGGGTGGCTCTTCAGCCGGGCATGGATATTACCCGCATGCAGGCTTATGCACTTGGGTGTGAGGAGTGTAGAAGTAGACGGATTAACCAAGATCGGCGAAGAGGGCGACGGCAGGTCCTCCGTGACCTCGAGGCGGCAGCCTCGTCAGACTAGTTGTGCGCCTCCGCCAGTACGGAGTGCTCCGCCACAGTCTTCAGGACGTTCGGGAGATTCCGGAGCAGGTCAGGGCTCCAAGGTTTCAGGTTTTTGGGGGAGCAGGGACGTTAGTCAGATGGGACCCCCTACCTCGTTGTGGCCGTTGTGGTAGGCTCCATGATGGGGAGTGTCGTGCTGGGATGGGAGTTTGTTTTGCATGCGGCCAGCAGGGCCATTTTGCGAGGAATTGTCCAACCAGAGGTAGCGCGGATGTAGAGACTCAGCCGGGATCGATGGTCGATTCATCTCCTCTTTTGTGCTACCGCGTGGAAGGAACATGAGTAGGACGACAAAAAGAGAAAGTGAAGCAGTAGTTACAGGTATACTCTTAACCCACTAGAGACTAGTATGCATTGATGTTATGGTGATGTGTTAAGTGTTATGTTCGGATAACTTTGTGTTAAAAATGTGATTTAGAAGCCTGATTAGTGAAAGGGTAAGTCTGAGGATGAGAAAATTTTGAACTTTAGAATTTATGACAATTGAAACCTAGATGTAAGACCGTCTTGGGTAGAAGATTTTCTGATAATCTTTGTCGGAGTACATAGTATGTGGGGAGTATTTTTCGGGTGATAAGTCCATGAGTGGCGTAACTGATTCTTGTGTGAGTGGAGTAGTGAAGACTATACCGACGTCTGCGTTTTGGAGACTTAGAAGGAACATTCGGGACGAATGTTTCTAAGGGAGAATGTTACACCGTAAATTAAAGGAGTTAAGATAATAACATACCAAGGAAAATAAGTTTTGAGAGTCGATAGATAAGTTGACAAACATGTGTTGGACGGATTTTGAGTTTACCTTGGAGTGTTGTACCCCAGTTGTTAAGAGTTTCGAGGTGTTTAAAAGCCTAATATGTAGTTCGTTAAATCTAGATCCCAACGCAACAAACAGTTCGTCGATAGGACCTCGGAGTCAAAAGTTATGGAAGGTTCAAGTTGGGTGCGCAGCAGCAGAGTTTTCGGTTCGAAGTGCAGTACGCGGCCGAATCTGAGGCGCGCGCGTTATTCTCGGGGTTCGCAGGGGTTGCAGCGCGCCAGAATGCAAGAACTTTTCTCGGAGTGGCGCGGCGCTGGCGGGCGAGGCGGGATTACTTGTGATGACAAAGTAAAAATAGGGGATATTTTTGTTTTAAACCTATGGGAGGGTGACAAGTGTCCCTCCCATCCTTTTTATCTGAAAGTGGTCCTATTTTAGGGCCAAGTCTTGGAAGACTTGGCCATTTCATTTCAAACCCTCCCAAGAAAGATCCTCTCCCTTCTCTCTTGATTTTTGAAGAAAACCTAGCCTAAGAGGAAATTGTTGGAGCGGCGGCAAGAAGGAAAAGTGTGGGTAACCTTGTGGGAAGCGCTGGTGGGCGATTTTGACGGAAAGAGGTGGAAGAAAAAAGGGGCTTTTGTGGGCTATTCCTTAAGGTAAAAGTTTCCCCTTTCTCTTGGTTATGAGCCTAAGGCTGTTATATTTTAGTAGTATAGATGTGAGCCTGAGGCTGTTATATTTTAGTGATTTAGAATTGAGCCTAAGGCTGTTATATTGTAGTAGTATAGAATTGAGCCTGAGGCTGTTTTATTTGAATAGATTTGGGTCTTGTTGTCTTGTTGAAACCAAAAATGGGCATGTTAGCCTTAAGATTTTAACTTCAATTGGATTTCTAATTGGGTCGTCGCATGTTGTAAAGGGAGATTGTAATTGTTGAAGATGTCTAGGGCTAGATATCATGTTAGACTTAAGAACTTGGATTGGAAAGAGTTGAAAGGGGTTTAGGGTTGGTTTATTGTTGGCCAAGAATGGCATGGAATTATTGGTTTATTTTGTATTATTGTGGGGCGTTGGGTTATTGAATTCGACCTTAATAAAGGTGGCAAGTTAGTAGAAACAAAGGAAGTGCCGTCCAAATTGTCGTAGAATTTAGGGACTTTGCACTTAGTTACTCTACGTTCGAAGCTAGAGTTTGATAGGCGTTTTATGACCCTTATAGGATTGAAGTACTACGGTAGCATATTCTACTTAAGGGCGATAGTTCTGTGGAGCATATTGCTAACCGTCGATAATCGTCGCGAGGTATGTGATTCTTCCTATCCTCTTCAGCATGACTATTTGTGAAATATATAGTGCAGTAGATGCACGTGTGTTAAAGGAAATTTGATTTCCCTTGTTGTGCTTGACTTGTTATGAAGTGTAAATGTCTGATTTTGTGAAAGAGTAGGAAAACCTTATTCGTTAGTAATAAGTACTTGGTTGTTAAAGAATAAGCCCTCTTGGTCTCATAATGGCTTATAGTTGTAATTGGTTGGTTTAAAACATAAAGTGTTATAACGGCTTTATGGGAAGTTTGTTATAACCACTTTATGTAGGTAAAAGAATGGGTTGTTGATTTCAAAAGGTAAGAGACTTGACTTGTAATTGACTTAATTGGTGTTGAAAAGTGTGAAACCTCATTCGTGAGAAATGAGTACTTGGTTTTTAAAAGAATAATGTTACATAAATTTCGGAAATGGGAATAAGAATCGAACAAGCCAACGCGTTGATAAAGGAAAGAAGTAATGACAATTAATCATATTAAAACCAGTAGAAACCTCCATCTGCATAGAAGCTAAGATAAGACAAAATTGTATTACATTTCCTAGATCATGGCTGCGTTAATAAGAATTATTGTAATCAAGTTTGATCTTCTTAAGAATCCCAAGGTAAGGAACTCGATTTCTAAAAGAAAAGAGACTTAAGAATTTGAAGTGTTTTGTTTTAAAAAGAAAGGCATGGTTTTGTCTTGTATTGTTTTAAAACATAAAGTGTTATAATAGCTTTATGGGAGGTTAGTTATAACGACTTTATGGAAAATAAAGAAATGAATTCATTAATTGGATTTGGATTGGTATACTTGACGTTGTGCTAAAAAGTGTTTAAAGTGTTTGATTTAAACCTGAAGGTGTTCGATACTACGGGTGTTAGTATCGCGTGGCTTTTGCGTAGAAAGAGGTTTTGTTTTGAGGGAATGAAAGTACGTTGAACTGGCCTATGCTTGTAGTGATAGCTTTTGTGTGCAAGTGTTGTATTTCTGTGCTACCGCGTCTCTCGTTGGAGGGCCGGCTATCTGGTTGATTGATGGACATACTGACACGTTGGATGGTCCACGGGTATGCTTCCACTATATCGATTCTTGATGGACATACTGACACGTTGGGTAGCCCACGGGTATGCTTCCATTAGGGGTGTTATTATTGTTATTTGATTGGACATACTGACACGTTGGGTAGCCCACGGGTATGCTTCCACGGTGAGTATTCTCTTGTTAGTTGTTTGGACATACCGACACGTTGGGTAGCCCACGGGTATGCTTCCACAGGGATTGTTATCTGTTATCTCCTTTGGGCATACCGACACGTTGGATGGTCCACGGGTATGGGCCCATTAGGACGGTTCCAGGGCCATGCTTATACCGAGGTGAGATGCCGGGGCATGCGGCGATTGTGCGGGTTAAATTCCCGGGTTGTATTTGAGTGATGATTTCACGGGCATGAGTCCCTATCTTGACATGACTGCTAATATATATTGTGAACTGTAGTTTGGTTATCATACATGTCTCCTGTTTTTATATAGACTATTATGATTTCATTTATAGTATTTTCTTCACATACTTGGTACTGTGCATCGACCTCCTGGGCCGCGTTCATGCCGCAGTTGAGGTACATAGCTTGCGATCCACACTCTTAGGATCGCTGTTCGGTTCTCTGAAATCTCCATATCTCCTAAGCTTGTCTGTGGTACGGTTCCACAGAGTAGTAGACTTTGTTTATTCGGGGCATGGCGGCCCCGTCGTCATTATGGTTTCAACATTCTTAGAGTCAGAGCCTTTGTTGTGGCGTGTTTGTATGGGATGTAACTGTTCAAGTTTTAATTTATGTTCAAAAGGGTAACCGTTTGGGTTAGCCTGCTTTCTTATTTCACTGTTTTCTTTCTTGAGTTTTTTTATTTCCGCTGGTTTTTCTCTGATGTTGTATCACTAGGGTGTCCGGGGTAAGGCACCAGTCACGGGCCCGGGTTCGGGTCGTGACAAGTATATCTTCAGGCAGAGGGAGCTGAACTTGCGACAGAGACGGTGGTTAGAGTTGCTGAAAGATTATGATGTTGATATTCTATACCATCGGGGAAAGCCAACGTAGTTGCTGATGCCTTGAGTCGTAGATCGATGGGAGCCCGCCGAGGTACACCGGAGAGACAGATACGGTCCGCCGATCCACCGCTTAGCGAGCCTTGGGGTTCGATTGATCGATACCGACGATAGTGGGGTACGGGTTCGTGAGGTTGCCGAGTCTTGCATCGTTGATGAGGTGAAGAGGCGACAGTTTGAGGACCCAGTGTTGGTACGGTATCGAGATGCAGCTCTTCGGGAGGAGAAGAGTCTATTCGAGGTAGCGCTTGATAGGGTTCTAAGATTTGAGGGTCGGTTGTGTGTTCCCGATGTGACAGGACTTCGTCAGCAGATTTTGGGGGAGGCACACAGTGCTCGTTATTCTATTCATCCGGGGTCGACCAAGATGTACCATGACCTCAGATGTTTGTATTGGTGGGATGGCCTGAAGAGGGACGTGGCAGGTTTTGTTGCACAGTGTCCTATTTGCCAGCAGGTCAAGGTCGAGCACCAGAGGCCCAATGGATTATTGCAGGCTATTGAGATTACGACTTGGAAGTGGGAGGTGATCAACATGGACTTTGTTACAGGGTTACCTCGTACTCAGAGGAAGTACGACTCCATTTGGGTTATTGTTGACAGGCTGACAAAATCAGCCCATTTCCTTCCAGTCAGGACGACGTTTTTGGCAGAGGAGTATGCCAGATTGTACATCAGAGAGATTGTGAGGCTGAACGGTGTCCCGATGTCAATTATATCTGATAGGGGAGCCCAGTTTATGGCTAACTTCTGGAGGTCTTTCCAGAAGGGATTAGGGACCCAGGTGAGTCTCAGTACAGCATTTCATCCTCAGACTGACGGGCAGGCAGAGCGTACTATCCAGACACTTGAGGATATGCTGCGAGCCTGCGTGATTGAGTTCAGGGGTAGCTGGGAGGATCATTTGCCTCTTGTGGAGTTTGCTTATAACAACAGCTACCATTCCAGTATACAGATGGAGCCATACGAGGCTTTATATGGGCGGAAATGTAGATCGCCGATTGGTTGGTTCGACGTGGGTGAGTGCGATTAGTTGGCGCACTTGGTTCGAGCGGTGTGGATAAGGTGAAGCTTATCCAGAGAGACCGTTAGCGACTCGTAGTCGGCGAAGTCATACGCGGATAATCGGCGTCGGCATTTGGAGTTCGTGACGATTGGGTCTTGAAGGTGTCACCCATGAAGGTGTGATGAGATTCGGTAAGAAGGGAAACTCGGCCAAGTACATTGGGCCCTACCAGATCGTCCGTCGAGTAGGTAAGGTTGCCTATGAGTTGGATCTGCCTTCAGAGTTAGAGGCGGTACATCCGGTCTTCCATGTTTCTATGTTGCGGAAGTGTATCGGAGATCCAGCAAGAGTTTTCCCTGCTAGTGAGGTCCAGGTGACAGAGGGGTTATCGTATGAGGAGAGTCCCATAGCGATACTCGATCGCCAGTCAGCGATCATGACCAAGGATGTGGCTTCCATCAAAGTCTTGTGGAGGAATGATAACCGGGAGGAGATGACTTAGGAAGCGGAGGAGGACATGTTGAGGAAGTATCCTCACTTATTCCCTACACCTTCAGGTAATTCCTTTTCCCTTACTTGTCAAGTTTTAATTGAAGTATTTCCTTTGCTTAAATGCTTTTATGTGGCCATGTGTGGCATTATTGGTATGTCGGGGTTGTGAAAGGAAACTATGTCGCTAATTATGAGTTTTACTGCGAAAGAACATTCGGGGACGAATGTTTCTAAGGGGGGAAGAATGTTACACCCCGTATTTACAAGACATGTTTTAAGAACGTACGTAAGAACTCATAAGTGTTAAGATTTGAGACTTGTAAAAATTTATCGGAATTATGAAATTATCGGAAAACGTAATATTGTGACGAATGGGAGGGCGACACGTGTCACCCCCCTTATGGTTGCCTTGGACGATTTTAGCATGGCCAAAATGGTCATTGACCATAGTCTTAGATGGCAAGTCTTGCAAGTAGTGAGCTTGACATAATTGACTTAGTCAAAGGGTCCACAAAGTCTTGATATTTAGTAAGAACTCATCCAAACCACCCATTTGTTCACATCTAGACCCTCCATGTCCCTATATATTACTACTAGTAGCAAGAGTGAGTCCAACACTTAGAAAAAAATTCAAGAAATTGGAAGAGCAACAAGAGTGCTCTCGGGTTCACTCAAAAGGAAAAAGAAATTTTTTTGTTTTTGATCCATTTAGCTCCACACTTTAAACCAAGGTTCTTGAGTGTATTGTAAGTGTATCTCAATAGAAAAATCTCGGAAAACGATAGTTTTCGTATTAGTCGCAAGGTGAAAACCTAGTTGCTTTCTAGGTTTTGTTTGGAGATTTGAAGGAAATTTGTTGGTATTGTTCTAAGGGTCTCAACTAGCGGATTGAAGTGTCTTGAAGAGGCTCTAAGTTGCTAAGGAGCGACTTCGGATTTGGAGTTGGATTAAGATTCGTTGAGGTATAATCTTGTCTCTTAAAAGTGTTACAAGATTATTTATATTGTTGTTAGCTTTACATGTTGATAGCATGAAGTATATGTGTTGAAGTTTATAAGTATTATGGATTGCTTGTAGCCTTAAAAATCCGAAAATGTAATGTAAGCCATGTGAAGTTGGATTACAATTTGGTCGTTTATTAGAATCGTCGCATGTTACTTACTTGAAGATTATAGTAGTTATAATCAATTGCGACTTGATATCATGTTATACTAACAACTTGGATTGAAATGGAAATTGGATAAGAATGGTATTTGCATCTCAATGTGGCCGAATTGGACTTGTAGTTTGTATTAGTTTGATATCGTTTGTGGGGCGGAATTTTACACGTCTAGTAGGCGTGTAATCCCCTATTGTTGATTGCATTAATTGGGCCTTAAATGTGGCGTGTTTGGTTATTGTATTCGGCCTTGAAAAAAGGTGGCAAAGTAAGTAGAAACAAAGGAGGTGTTGTCCGATTTTCCGTAGAATTTAGAGACTTTACACTTATAATATTCTACGTTTGAAGTAAGGCGTTAATAGACGTATTGTGAATATTATAGGTTGACATACTACGGGCGGGACTTTGTACTTGGAAAGTGGTTTGACCCGAAGAGGTATGTAGAACTTTTCCTATCTTTTAAGCATGACTAGTTACACGTATGTAGTACGGTAGACGTACAAGACCTTGATATCCTTTACTAGTTTTATGAATAGCCAAGTCGGGTGAGTTAGGAGATTAACTCACTTCTTTGAAAGTATTAAGGATGTCTTACGTTTTATTAAAGTTAAGGGACTTGAAGAGTTTTAAAGTATGTGATACTTGTTCCGTTTTAAACGTATAAGTCCCTTGGATAGGAAATTGTATTTGGGTAAGGTATAAAGTGAATATAACGACTTTATGGGAAGTTGGTTATATTTGCTTTATGGAAAGATAAATGACTTGATTTAATGGAAAGGCAATTTGATTTTAAGGCATCAATTGCCTAAGGTTTTATAAGAAAATGAGTCACTTGATTTAGAAACCTAACTTTATTTCTAAAGGTATTGTGACTTGTCTTGAAACGTAATTTCGACTTGATACTACTGAAAAGAGTCATTTGTTTTAAAGAGTGGAAGTATGTAGTACTTGGGTTAAATTCCCGAATTTTTATAAAAGATATGCTAGTGCCTTAAGTAAACTAAAATGAGAGTGCATATGAATAAGAAGTTAGGGGGATTTCTTAACTTGCTTACTGTTATGTATGATGGCCGGTTGAGATAGGGTAAGAGTATATCTGAGGGGTAAATCCCCAAGATAGTTATACCACCTTCTCCAGGGTAAGAGTATATCTGAGGGGTAAATCCCCAAGATAGTTATACCACCGCCTGTGGTAAGAGTATAATTGAGGGGTAAATCCCCAAGATAGTTATACCACCTGTTTCCGTGGATTTGCTACCCACGATGCGAGGAATACCTCATGCGAATCCTTATGGGCTTATGCGGGTGAAATAGTCTCACGCGGATACAAACTTACGCGAGAATACCTCACGCGTCCACGCGACCTACGCGTGGAATAGTCCCAAGAGTATGATTGCTTAATGATACCGCGCGGATGGTCCCGCTTTGATCGTGAGCTTCCTATTTTTATGTTAGACGATACTATCGCTACTCTCATTGTTAGTAAGGCACGTGGTAATCGTAATTTTTATTATCATACATGTCTCCTGGCTTTGATTTAAACTTATGATGTAATTACGTGATTTTCCGCTTTTACATACTTAGTACATATCAGGTATCGCCCCCTTCCTGGCCTGCGTTCACGCCGCGTAGGGGTAAGCGGTGGTGGATCATCATTCTTAGGATCACATATCGACGCCGAAGCTCCATTTCTCGGAGGCTTGTCTTTTAGTACGATCTTCCCCGATGTTGTAGATTTATGTCCATTCGAGGTATGGCGGCCCCGCCCCGCCATCGCTGTTATTCCTGTGAGGTCCGTAGTCACATGTTGTGGTTCAAATGTAAGAACCGAGTTGTACGCTTTTCGCTATGCATATTTTATGGAAGCGCACTTTATCGCTAGCTTGTTATTATTGTTTATAAATGTTGTATGTCAGGTATGTTCCGCCGCTATTCTCTCGATGTATACCGAACAGGGTGCCAGTAGGCACCGCCGCGCTCGGTCGGGTCGTGACATGTCCACCATCTTACCCTCCACTTGTCATCATCCAAGCCTAGCTGATACATTATATATACATAGAGATATCTTGCAAGACCTAGCCAACACTTAGAATTATTTCACAAAATTCTATATCTCTTTCTCCTATCATTGAAGCTCACAAGGGCCATTTTTGAAGATCAAATCCTTAAATCATCAAATCTTAGATCATAATGCAAGATTAAGGTCCCTAACCAAGTCTTAAGCCAAGATATTATTCCAAGAACACAAAACATGGTGTTGGGCTGAGAAATGACGGTGAAACCCTAAGGTTCCATCGACTTTTTGAAAGTTAAATACAAAGTGAAGTTGTGTATAAGCTCCTAGGGGTCACATATATGTGATTGTAACTTGAAGAAGTGGAGCGAAATGAAAAATACGGACCATTGTAGCCCGGACTGTTTCGGACGTTATTTTGGGCAAAAATGAGGTAATGATTCTTCTTCTTTTAAAGTAATTGGATATTACTTATTGTTGATATGTATATATGAGCATGTGCTAAAAATAATGAAGATTAAAATGTATTTGGGCCAAAAATGGGTGGTGAGGCCGAGAGCTAGCCATATTGTCGCCGTTGGATTCGTTGGTTATTATTGTTGTTAATAACACTTGTTGCATGTTATATTATGAAGGAAATATTGGTGTTGATAGTTTATATAACTTATATAACATGTTGGAATGAAAATTGGATTAAAAGGAATTAAGAAAAAGGACATTGGATTGTTGTAGTTATTGTTGGACGAAAACTGTCCAAAACTGTTAGACGTTGTGATATCGTTTTATGGACTGTTTTGGGGTGTATATATGCTGGAAATCAGAAACTAACATGCATGATTAATGTGGTAAAATGGCTAATGAAAGTCCTAAGGAATAAGGGTGTTAAAGGCTTCACATTGTACCATTAATATTGTAGAATAGTGGATTGTTTTGTGCCGAAAATTGCAAACTATTTTGTATAGATTGTGCGGCAGAATTTTACACGTCAAGATGAGCGTATAATCCCCTTTGGTTAACTGTTGGTTGTGCCTTAAATGTGGCTTGTTGGTTGATGAATTCGGGCCTTGGAAAAGGTGGAAAAGTACGAAGAAACAAAGGAAGTGCTGCCCAAATTTCCGTAGAATTAGAGGGTCATTATTTGGTATAAGTCTTACACTAGTAAGCTTGAAATTGATATCAGTGTTATTGTCATTTTAGGTTGAAGTACTACGTGTAGCATATTCTACTTGGCTAGAGGAATAGCCGATAAGGTTGAAGTACAATGGAGCGTATGCTACTTGTCGTGTTGGTTAGTCGTCAATGAGGTATGTGAACTATCTCTTCTTTTTCTAGCATGATTCCTTATTTTAAAGTGAGTAAATCCTACTCCTTAATGATCTATTCCTTGATTGTACTTGGGGTTTCTATTCCCTAATATTATTTTGTGTGTATGGTGGACGTACTTGTTTTAAATGAAATAGGATTTGTTGTAAAAGAAGTTAGTTGATTGAGAGGTATAAATTACTTGGTGATAAAAGTATAACTTACTTGATTTTAAAAGTGAAAGTGTCTTGATACTATGAGTGTTAGTGTCTTGGGGTTTATAAATGAAAAAGATGTGTGGCGGACGTACATGGTTCTAGTTGGTTTATCTAGAAAGGAAGTGGTTCTATCTATTTCATTAATAGTACTTCAGGTTTTATAAAAAGGGAAGTTATTCTACACTTAGAAGTTAAGGGTAGTCATGTTATTGATTCTATGCTTAAGGCATGTCTAAATTGTTCCTAACAGTCCTTACCAAGTCTTATGAGAGATGATGGTAAGAGTTTTTAGGAAGCATTGGAGTCGAGTTGATCTGGCTAAGTTAAAGCACTAATGAGAAAAGGTATCGAACAAGCCACTGCAGCGTTAATGAAAAAAGAATCCACAATCAATTATATCGAAATGAGTAGAATTTCCATCTACAAAGAAGCTAAGATATAACCAGTTCGTTTTACATTTTCTATGTTCACAGCTGATTAGATAAAATCTCATGATATATTAATCACGGCTCATAAAATGGAAGTTGTTAGATATACTCCCTTGATAGTACCTTGGGATTTCTAAAAGGAAGTTCATTTTAAATGTTTTTGAAAAGGAAGGCATGGTGTTGTCTTGAAAAGGAAGGCATGGTATTATCTTAAAAAGAAAGGCATGGTAATTGTCTTGGTTTGTTTAAAAGGAAGGCATGGTAATTGTCTTGGTTTAAAGGGAAGGCATGGTATTGTCTTGGTTTGCTAAAATGATGTTTTATTAATTTTATGATAATGAGAGTCAAAGAATATTCTAAACTTGCATATGTTCGCTCATGATAGCCTTTCGTGCAAAGTGTTATATTTCTATACCACCGCGTCCCTCATTAGAGGACCGGCCATCTTATTGTATTATTTACTTGGACGTGCTTACATGATAGAAGAATTCCATGGGCATGCTCCCACATATTGTTCCATGGACATGCTTTCACGATGAAGGAATTCTGTGGGCGTGCGGCCATGATGCGGGTTCAATCCCCGGGTGATATTATTATTCCATGGACTATCTCTCCATGATAACATGTTCTCGAGATATAGGAATTCCACGAGCATGTTATATATTATACTTTGTGCATGCCGACAGTGATGTAGTAATTCCACGGGCATGTTATATATGACACTTGTTACATGCTGACAGTGATGGAGGAATTCCACGGGCATGCTTTTATATTGCGGGTTTAAGACCCATGGTTAGAATTGCATAATGATTCTGAGGGCAGGTGTCCCTGATTTTGACATGACTTGCATATCTTGAAAAGGTACAGTTGACTCTCGGTGATATAGTAGTACAGTGGTACAGTGATACAGTGATATAGTAGTACAGTGGTACAGTGATACAGTGATACAGTAGTACAGTGGTACAGTGATACAGTAGCACGGTGGTACAGTGGTACAGGGGTATAGTGATACAAGGTACAGTTGGCTCCTATTTTATATGACACGGTTGGATCTGGTATTTGATTATTTTACTTGCCCCTGTCATTTCTTGGCCAACCTTGATTTTAATACTGTACTTTATTATTATTTATAAATGTTGTATGTTGTGTATGTTCCACTGCTATTCTCTGATGTATACCTGAACGGGTGCCTGTGTAGGGCACTACCGCGCCCGGTCGGTCGTGACATGTCCACCATCTGACCCTCTATTTGTCATCATCCAAGCCTAGCTGATATATTATATATACATACAGATATCTTGCAAGACCTAGCCAACACTTAGAATTATTTCATAAAATTCTATATCTCTTTCTCCTATCATTGAAGCTCACGGCCAAGGGCCATTTTTGAAGATCAAATCCTTAAATCATCAATGCTTAGTTCATAATGCAAGATTAAGGTCCTTAACCAAGTCTTAAGCCAAGATATTATTCCAAGAACATAAAACATGGTGTTGGGCTGAGAAATGAGGGTGAAACCCTAAGGTTCCGTCGTCTTTTTGAAAGTGAAATACAAAGTGAAGTTGTGTATAAGCTCATAGGGGTCACATATATGTGATTGGAACTTGAAGAAGTGGAGCGAAACGAAAAATACGGACCATTGTAGCCCGGACTGTTTCGGACGTTATTTTGGGCAAAAATGAGGTAATGATTCTTCTTCTTTTAAAGTAATTGGATATTACTTATTGTTGATATGTATATATGATCATGTGCTAAAAATAATGAAGATTAAAATGTATTTGAGCAAAAAATGGGTGGTGAGGCCGAGAGCTAGCCATATTGTCGTCGTTGGATTCGTTAGTTATTATTGTTGTTAATAACACTTGTTGCATGTTATATAATGAAGGAAATATTGGTGTTGATAGTTTATATAACTTATATAACATGTTGGAATGAAAATTGGATTAAAAGGAATTAAGAAAAAGGACATTGGATTGTTGTAGTTATTGTTGGACGAAGACTGCCCAAAACTGTTAGACGTTGTGATATCGTTTTATGGACTGTTTTGGGGTGTATCTATCTATTTCATTAATAGTACTTCAGGTTTTATAAAAAGGGAAGTTATTCTACTCTTAGAAGTTAAGGGTAGTCATGTTATTGATTATATGCTTAAGGCATGTCTAAATTGTTCCTAACAGTCCTTACCAAGTCTTATGAGAGATGATGGTAAGAGTTTTTAGGAAGCATTGGAGTCGAGTTGATCTTGCTAAGTTATAGCACTAATGAGAAAAGGTATCGAACAAGCCACTGCATCGTTAATGAAAAAAGGAATCCACAATCAATTATATCGAAATGAGTAGAATTTCCATCTGCATGGAAGCTAAGATATAACCAGTTCGTTTTACATTTTCTAGGTTCACAGCTGATTAGATAAAATCTCATGATATATTAATCACGGCTCATAAAATGGAAGTTGTTAGATATACTCCCTTGATAGTACCTTGGGATTTCTAAAAGGAAGTTAATTTTAAATGTTTTTGAAAAGGAAGGCATGGTGTTGTCTTGAAAAGGAAGGCATGGTAACTTTCTACCCATAAGTTCTACCTGCTTATACCAGTACGTTAGTTATACTTAGACCAATACAAAAAACGGCCTGATTGAACGCCTGTCGCCTACGCCTAACCACGGCTTAACGGCATGTCGGCAGATGAGGGCACTCTGTATGGCAAGGCGCATAACCTACCCTGGTATAAACATAATAGAATCTACAGTGATATGAACTGTTAAGTCTGGATTTGCCATCTTCCTTACAAATTCATATTATCTCAGAGCATCCTAGACAGTATAGGGTTTTAGCCTATCATTAGGCTTCAA
Source organism: Przewalskia tangutica (assembly GCA_029844215.1). Lineage (NCBI taxonomy): Eukaryota > Viridiplantae > Streptophyta > Magnoliopsida > Solanales > Solanaceae > Przewalskia > Przewalskia tangutica. The sequence continues at coordinate 24,101,703 of CM056720.1, read as the reverse complement.
ACATGCATAAGCAAAATATAAATTTAATCTACGGGAAGGGAAGTATACCGAACTTGTAGCCAAGAGAGAGAGAGATGTTTGAGCAAGACTCCAATGTTATTAATTCAAAGGAAATTTACAAGTGCTCTGTTTTCTGATCCTTTTCTAAATGAATGAGAATCCCCTTTTATAGACGAAGGCGGACTTCAAAACATTTTACAATCTGAAATAAAAAGCAAAGGGCATCTTAATAATTACAAAATGCCAAAATACTTTGCGGAAAGTAAAATACAACAAGATTTAAAAAGTAAACTACTTTTAAAAAGAAAACAGCGACATGGGCATCTTCCCAAAATAAAAATAAAAATAATTATCTTCTGTCGGCCGAATATGACCGTGGGGTCTGGATGTAACCTCTTTTGTCTTCTTCTACCCACTATTGATGATAATGGGGTCCTTCACTCTGTCATCTTTTCTTTTCCACGTGAAGCTTTGTCTTCTGTCAAGCCGGCCTCTTCTACTTTTACTTTGGATGCACTAATCAATCCGTCGAACAGATCCTTAGTGGATGGCTGGTAGGAATAGTCTTCCAGTGGTTGCGAGTCTTGGAACAGATTGTCGTCTTGGGCTTCTATCATGGATGTCGTTGAAGTCTCTGAATAAGGACTCTCATCGATCTTTGTAGCGAAGTTTTTCACAAAGTCTGCCTTTATTTTTTCAAGATAGGCAGTCATTATTTCCTTTTCTGAAATATGAGGATCTTTTAATCTAATATCATTTTTAAATTTTGAAAAGAATGAGGAATTGTCCTCCTTTTTAATATGAGAAATAGTTCTCAAACTTTTTAGTAAAGAAGAGCAATTTTCTTCTATCTCCCAACCATAGGTTTGGGCTGAATTTTCTGGATTTTTATCTAATAACTTAGACCAGAATTTGCAAAGAAATTTTCTTTTGAGACATAATATGCCTTGTGAATTCCTCCCTGCTTCGGGAATCCATTTCCAGATCCATGGGGTTCCGGTTTGCATAAAGAACATCATTGATGCAGATCCTTCGACATAGTCGGAAGGGTTTTCTGGGGTAATACACGGAGATAACTGTATCCATTCCTTATAATAATGTCACGACCCGATCCCGGGCCCGTGACTGGTGCCTTACCCGGGCACCCAAGTAGATATACATCAGAGTAACCAGCGGAATATAAAAACAAAGACATGAAACCATAAAGAGTAAGAACAGTCTAACCGAGAAAAAGTCGCCTTTCGGCATGTATATATATACCAAAACTTGAATAGTTACCTCCTTTACAACCCTGCCCACAACAGTACTACAGACCTCTAAGAATTTTTATAACAACTATGACGGGACAGGGCCCTGCCATACCCATGAATATACAAGTACCTACAATCTCAGGGAATCATACCAAAAGATAAGCCTCCGGACAAACGGAGCTTTCCAAAACGCTGAACTGTGATCCTATGAGCGAGGATCAACGACTGATGTACCTCTACCTGCGGCATGAACGCAGCCCCCCGAAGGAGGTCAGTACAACAGGTACCAAGTATGTGAAACTGAAAATATTGTAAATGAAATCATAATAGTCTATATAAAACAGGAGACATATATGATAACCAATTTACGATATACCATATGTAAGCAGTCATGTCAAGTCAGGGACTCACGCCCTCAAAGTCATCACTCAAATATAACCATGGGTCTCATACCCATAATATCAATCATGCCCGTGGAATTCCTTTCTCACTGCCGGCAGTCCATGATATAAAACACCAAGGAATACACATGAACACCAGGTCCCACCTGTGTCATAATAAAACCGTACGGGGTAAGTACGAAGGCATAGCCGACTACTAGAACCCACCGTACCAACAATGCTATAAAACTGTGTCACGAGGTCTTTCTACACCGCCAAATGATCGAAGCTGAGCCACTCGCCCGCAGTATCATTGTGCGCGTCTAATCTTGGAACTCCCGCAGTTTCGCATAGGCCACATAGGCCCGCATGAGGTATTCCTCGCATCGCAGGGCAGCTAACCTGTTACACCGAGGAATTTCAGGATATGTTTATAAGAACAAAGGTAAGAACCCAAAAATATTAAGATTTGAGACGAGTAAAAATTTATCGGAATTATGGAATTGTCGGAAAATGAAATATTGCGACGAACTGGAGGGCGATGTGGACTTGGACGAATTTGTCATGGTTATAATGGTCATTTGACCATAATTTAAATGACCAAGTCTTGCAAAGACAAAGAGCTTGACATTGTTGACTTGTCAAAGGGCCACTTGGCTTGATCCATGTGAAACTCATCCAAGCCATCCATATGTACTAATCTAGACCATCCACTATGTTATATATGTACACTAGTAGTGCAAGACTTTGTCATTCTCAACAGTAGAAAATTTTTGGAAACTTGTTCTTGCTCACTAATGAGGGCTCACGGCAATGGAGATTTTCCAAGAGGAAAATTTTCAATTGTTGTCCAATAATCTCCCCACTTTAAACCAAGGTACCTAAGGGTATTGTACGTGTATCTCAATAGAAAGATCCCGGAAAAATGGTGTTTTCGTATTAGTCGCAAGGCGAAAACCTAAGGAGTTATTCAACTTTGAAGATGGAACTTGAAGAGGAGTTCCTCATAAGCTTCTAAGGGTTGCTTGGAGTGGATTGGAACGTCGAAAGGAGGAGCTAAAGTGCTAAGGATCGACTTGTAATCTCGGATCATATTTGGGCTAAATGAGGTATAATCTTCGTCTTACTTTTGTAATTGAAGATTCCATGTTATTATAAGTTAGAAATGATCATGTGATATGTGTTATGAAGATTGATAAGTGTTATGGAAGTTTAGAAGCTCAAATCCGAAAATGACATGTTGAGGCATTTGAAATTGAATTACATTTTGGTCGTTAATTAAAATCGTCGCATATTACCTACTTGAAGATTGTAGTAGTTATACTCAATTGCGGCTTGATAACATGTTATACTAAACAACTTGTATTGAATAGTAAATGGGAAAAGAATTGGTATTGTTGTCCCTAATTGCCGAATGGACATTGTATTTTTGGACTAGTTTAATGTCAATTGTGGGGCGGAATTTTACACGTCTTGATTAAGCGTGTAATCCCCTATTGTTAACTACTTTGTTGAGCCTTAAATGTGGAGTGTTTGGTTATTGAATTCGGCCTTGAAAAAGGTGGCAAAGTATGTAGAAACAAAGGAAGTGATGTCCGATTTTTCGTAGAATTTAGTAGCTTTGCACTTGGAATATTCTACGTTTGAAACTAGAAGTTAATAGACGTACTATGGTCATTATAGGTTGACATACTACATACGGCGAATTGGACTTAGCAAGTGGATTAAACCGAAGAGATATGTGGAACTTTCTTATCTCTTGAGCATGAATAAGTTGTAAATGTATAGTACGGTAGGCGTACAAGATTTTTTGACAATCTAGGTCCATTTGATATCCTTGGCTTATTTTAAGAATGTCCAAGTTGATTGAGTTAGGGAATTAACTCACTTTTTTAAATATTAAGGATATCTTGGTTTTCAAAAGTTAAGAGACTTTAAGTATGTTGAAAGTATTATTGATACTTGTTTTGTTGGAAAGTTTAAGGCTCTTGGTTATAAAGAAGTATGTAAGTTGCTAATGTATAAAGCTAGTATAACAGCTTTATGGGAAGTTGGTTATAATAGCTTTATGGAAAGTTAAAAAGAGTGGTTTACTCTAAGTAATTTAAGTATGTTAAATGACTTGAAATAACGAAAGGCAAATTGATTTAAAGGCATCAATTGCTTAGGGTTTTAAAAGAAAGAAGTCACTTGATTTAGAAGCCCGAAAATGTATTTTCTAAAAAGGTATTGTGACTTATCTTAAAATGTAGTTATGACTTGATACTACGGTTATTAGTATCTTGGAAGTTTTATATGAAAATGAGTCATTTTAAAAGAATAGAAGTACGTAGTACTTTGGGTTAAACTCCCGGATTTATAATAACATGTTAGTGCCTTAAGTAAACTAAAATGAGAGTGTATATGAATAAGACTAATAAGAAGTTAGAAGGATTTCTTAACTTGCTTATTTATTGTATGATAAGCCGGTAGTGCTTATGTTATGTATGATAAGCCGGTAGGGCTTATGTTATGTATGATGGCCGGTTGAGATAGGGTAAGAGTATAAATGAGGGGTAAACCCCCAAGACGTTATACCACCTTCTCCAGGGTAAGAGTATAAATGAGGGGTAAACCCCCAAGACGTTATACCACCGCCTGTGGTAAGAGTATAAATGAGGGGTAAACCCCAAGACGTTATACCACCTGTTTCCGTGGATTTGCTACCCATGATGCGAGGAATACCTCATGCGAGTCCTTATGGGCTTATGCGGGTGAAATAGTCCCATGCGGGCGGGTACAACCTATGCGAGGAATACCTCATGCGGGTCCACACGACCTATGCGGTGAAATAGTCCCAGAGTAGTATTGCTTAATAATACCGCGGGCGGTCTCGCTGATCGCGAGCTTCCTATTTTTATGTTGTAAGTATACTCTTGATTACTCTCATTGTTAGTAAGGCACCGCAATCGTTAATCGAGTTATCATATCTGTCTCGCTTTATTATAGACTATGATTTCATTACAGATTTCGCCACATATTTGGTACGTTGTAATCGACCTCTTCGGCCGCGTTCACGCCGCATGTAGAGTATACAGTAGTTGATCCTCACTTTTAGGATCGCTAATTCACCGCCGGAAGCTCCATTACTCCGAGGCTTATCCTCGGTATGGTCGGTTGTTGTACATTCGTGGGTATGGCGGGCCCCGTCACAGTTGTTATTCTTAGAGGTCTGTAGTCACATTTGTGGATTGGGTTGTAAAGAAAAAAAAATGTACTGTTTATTATGTATAGTTTACGGAAGGTGGCCTTATCGGCTAGCATCTTGTTATTTTATGTTTAAGCATTTTATAAGTTGTGTATGTTCCGCTGCTATTCTCTGATGTTTACCGAAAGGGGTGCCCAGGTAGGGCACCATGCCCGGCCTGGGTCGCGTGACAAAAGTGGTATCGAGCGCTTAGTCCTCTGAAAGTGTCTGCATCGTGTCTAGTAGTCTTGATTATCGGTGTGTGCACCACATCTATAATCGTGAGGTCACAGGACATTTAGGATTGGTTTCATTCTTCTCACTCTAAGATCGTGCGATAGAGTTGTATGGTTAGGTCGCCTCTCCTAACAAGTTATGATTGTTTGCTTCCGAGAAAGCGCAGAACTCCAGAAAGATTATGTGGATTGTGTATCCAGATTGGTAATGTTTGTAGTTGGTATTGTGACATACAACTATACGGATTTATGTATGAGGGTCAGACGCGTGTTGCCTAGAATGATTTTAGATTACCGTGATTTGGTAAGGACTAAATAAATACCGGAAGGTATGAAATGGTTTAATGAATTCTCATCAAGGTTTTACGTATTAATTTGAGATAATTAGGAAATGATGAGTCATGCGAGAAGGAAATGGGCCCTTAAGAAGTTATTATTAAGGAATTAATGGAAGACTATGTTAATAGATCGAGCTACGTAGTAGGATTTCGAGAATGGTACGTGAGATCCGTATGGAGTAAGTATGGTTGTTGTGGTCAAGACATAACACGATTATGGTATTACGATAAGTTTTGTACCGCTACGGGACTGATAAGGTAGGCATGGAGCATGGAAATTGCGAGCCTAAGAATGTGATAACCACCGAGACCTTAGGTATATAAGGCCTTCTCGGGTAGTAAAAAGTTAAGACAGACCAAGGAAAAGAGTTAAATACGACGCCGAGTCGGGTTGGGGACCTATTAAGGGTCGCCCCATAGCTTGAATTGAAATGTGATCAGTTGGAAGTAGTCCCGCTACGTGACAGGGTCACGAGGGTGCAAGGCCCAAGTCTAGTTAATCATTTTACGGGTTCGTGGACGTGTTCCACCGGAACCAGGGTGTGAGAGCCGGAAATGGCCTTATGTTGTTTAGAATAGTAACTCCAAAGATTGGAGGCCCGAATCTGTATGAAGGCTATGTACGTATGCTAGTATAAGTTTGGAAGTACGGAAAGAGTACGACCAGTGAAAAAGAGAGCAACCAAGTGTAAAGAAATGGAGCCTGAATCCATGAGGACCTTTCATGGTGACTACACCCGTGAGTGTTGGGTGGTAGCTGAGCGGGTAGATAATAATTACCGTGAATGATACGATCGTTGACCTAGCGCACTAGCAGCCGCATGACAGACGTTGAGGTCATTATGAGTACGAGCTAGTTGGCCTCTTGTTATGCCAACGTGGACTACAGAAGAGAGATTGATTCGGTACCAGTTCCCGGTAAGCCGGTTATCGAGTGGAAAGGAAGAGAAATGGTGGTAACTAGTGAATTATCCTTCCTACTTTGACATTGTTGATTTTAATAAGTCTGTGTGACTTGTTCATTTGAGGTAAATTGATGCAGAAAGTAAGTAATAATTAAATTTGAAGGAATTTATGTTAAGTGCCCTTGGAGGTACTTGGAGTTGGTTTGGTGTGGCGGTCAGGGCCACGACCTTCCGGATAATTTCAGGAAAGTGTGCAAGGCATGAATAAAATAAGTACGAGTGCTGCCGGCAGAAAGCTGAGGGCATCTTTGGTAGGTTTTGAAAATCTACATGACTTTAAGGCGGTGCGTGATGATTAGATAATTATTGGACCGCAAGAGGACCCTGTGATTAGGGTTGTGACTCCAAGGAAAGTTTATAAAAGGGAGATAAGTTCTCTCCCCCACGTAAAAGGACAGTTTTACGTATTATGGGGTCATGTACCCGTTGTTAGACGCAGGATATGAGACTGGTAAGGTCTTCGGTATCGTCATGCCATAGGTTACAGTTGTAGATAACCGTGGGAAAAGTGTTGTGTTGGGGTAATTAAGAACGACGCATTTAATTGGTCGAAGTATCGTAAAGATATAAATGCAGGTTGTACGCATGTATGAAATTGTACGATTATGAATCAAGATAGAAATATTTTTGCTAATAATAAGCCTAAGGTAAGGATATGGCCAGAATGATAAAGGAGAATACGATTATGGTTATGTAAGTTGCACGAGATATGACTACCCCAGACTAGTGTAAAGACCATTAGTAAATAATGGGAAGTAAGAACATTTCGAGGAAATGTGGTAAACCTAGCTATAGGCTCTACAAACTGGGAAAGGAAAATCGGGTTACTACTTTACGAGATCAAGGAAATCCCCCCCCCCTAAATTGTGATTGACAGTAAGTCTTAGCCATGAGGCAAGCAAAGGAATTAAGTCTAAGTTTAGTGACCAAGTTTGGTTGCAACAGAAAGGGAAACAGGAACCATAAGTGAGATTAAGGATACCCGAATATTTCGCAGGAATGAGAAAGGCTTTCAGTTATTGGAAGATAAGTTGACCACGACTACAGTTCTAACCCCTTCTGTGAGACTAGAGGGTTAGGTTATTATTGTAACACGTTGGGTGTTGGGCTAGGTTGTGTGTTGATGCAAAACGATAATGTTAGAGCCTATGTTTCCCGGCAGTTAGGGAAGCATGAGCGGAATTATGCCACTCATGATTTAGAGCTGGAGGCAGTTAAATCATGCCTTGAAGATTTGGGGGGCATGACGTATATTATAGACTTCATGTGGATATTTGTGTAGACCACAAAAGCCTCCGGTATACCTTCAGACAGAGGTAGTAGAATTTGCGACAGCGACGGTGGTTAGAGTTATTCAAGGATTGTGATATCGATATCCTATACCATCCGGGGAAAGCCAAGACAGTTACAGATACTCTTAGTCGTGGGTCTATGGGCAGTCTGTCAGATGGGCATCCAGGTAGACAGGACGTGGTCCGTGAGATTCGTTAGCTAACTAGCCGGGGGGTTCGATTATTTGTTTCCAAGGTTAATGAAGTTTAGATCCGAGAGGTTGCCGAGTCTTCCATCATTGAGGAAGTAAAGATGCGACAGTATGAGGATCCAGTTATGATACGGTATCGAGATACGGCTCTCCGAGAAGAGAAGAGCCTGTTTGAGTAGCACCGACGAGTCTTTGTGAGATGAGGATGATTGTGTACCGTCTGCCGCAGACTAGTCGCCAGGTTTTGCGAGGCATACAAAGGCTTATTGCTCAAATTGTTCGTGGTCGACTAAGTTGTGTCGTGACCTAGATGTATGTATGGGTAAGATGACCGGAAAAGGACGAGCGCAGTTGTTGCTTAATATCCGAATTAGTAGCAGCCACGGTTGAACACCGTAAGCCCAGTGGGCTATTACAAAGCGATTTAGACCCGACTTAGACATGGGAGGTAATTAAAATGGATCTTGTTACAGGTGGCATCGCATCGGAGGAAGTGCGACTCCCGGGGTCATGGTAACAGTCGACGAAACCACCGTGTTCTTCCTAAGTTAGGACCACTTACTCTACCGAGGTTCGTGCTAGCTTTTATAGTAGGGGATTGTGAGACCGCACGGGGTTCCTACGCTTATGATGTCGCATGACGATGAGCTCGATTACGTATAACTTCGAGGTTTTTCGAAGGGTTTTAGGACACAGTGAGTCTCGGTGTTGCATTACACCCTCGACCGACGGACAGCAGAGCGTACTATCCGTGCACTCGAGGATAGGTCATGGCCCGTGTTCTTGATTTCGTAAATAGCGGGAGGGTTAATTGCCTCTTGTTATGTGTTGCACGATAATGCATACCCTTCCAAGATTTAGATGGCCCCGTATGAGGCCTTGTATGTAAGAAAGTGTAGATCGCCATTGGATGGTTCGGCGTAGGCGAGGTTCGCTTATTTGGTCCGCACTTGATTCAATGGCTGCGGATAAAGCGAAGCTTATCCAGGAAAGATTATGAGTAAGCTCAGAGTCAGCAGAAGCTTTATGCAGATAACCGACATGGACACATGGGGGTTCAGGTTGACATTTTAGTATGAGCATTGTTATGTGGCCACGTGTGGCATTATTGGTATGTAAGGGTTGTAAGGAGACTATGTCGCTATCTTTAAGTTGGACTCCCGAAAGAACATTCGGGGACAAATGTTTGTAAGGGGGGAAGAATGTTACACCCCGGAATTTCAGGATATGTTTATAAGAACAAAGGTAAGAACCCAAAAATATTAAGATTTGAGACGAGTAAAAATTTATCGGAATTATGGAATTGTCGGAAAACGAAATATTGCGACGAATGGGAGGGCGACACGTGTCACCCCCCCTTTGTGGACTTGGACGAAATTTTCATGGTTATAATGGTCATTTGACCATAATTTAAATGACCAAGTCTTGCAAAGACAAAGAGCTTGACATTGTTGACTTGTCAAAGGGCCACTTGGCTTGATCCATGTGAAACTCATCCAATCCATCCATATGTACTAATCTAGACCCTCCATTATGGTATATATGTACACTAGTAGTGCAAGACTTTGTCATTCTCAACACTTAGAAAAAATTTGGAAACTTGTTCTTGCTCACTAATGAGGGCTCACGGCAATGGAGAATTTCCAAGAGGAAAATTTTCAATTGTTGTCCAATAATCTCCCCACTTTAAACCAAGGTACCTAAGGGTATTGTAAGTGTATCTCAATAGAAAGATCCCGGAAAAATGGTGTTTTCGTATTAGTCGTAAGGCGAAAACCTAATGAGTTATTCAACGTTGAAGATGGAACTTGAAGAGGAGTTCCTCATAAGCTTCTAAGGGTTGCTTGGAGTGGATTGGAACGTCGAAAGGATGAGCTAAAGTGCTAAGGATCGACTTGCAATCTCGGATCATATTTGGGCTAAATGAGGTATAATCTTCGTCTTACTTTTGTAATTGAAGATTCCATGTTATTATAAGTTAGAAATGATCATGTGATATGTGTTATGAAGATTGATAAGTGTTATGGAAGTTTAGAAGCTCAAATCCGAAAATGACATGTTGAGGCATTTGAAATTGAATTACATTTTGGTCGTTAATTAAAATCGTCGCATATTACCTACTTGAAGATTGTAGTAGTTATACTCAATTGCGGCTTGATAACATGTTATACTAAACAACTTGGATTGAATAGGAAATGGGAAAAGAATTGGTATTGTTGTCCCTAATTGCCGAATGGACATTGTATTTTTGGACTAGTTTAATGTCAATTGTGGGGCGGAATTTTACACGTCTTGATTAAGCGTGTAATCCCCTATTGTTAACTACTTTGTTGAGCCTTAAATGTGGCGTGTTTGGTTATTGAATTCGGCCTTGAAAAAAGTGGCAAAGTATGTAGAAACAAAGGAAGTCATCCGATTTTCCGTAGAATTTAGTAGCTTTGCACTTGGAATATTCTACGTTTGAAACTAGAAGTTAATAGACGTTTATGGTCATTATAGGTTGACATACTACGACGCTTAATCGACTTAGCAAGTGGATTAAACCGAAGAGGTATGTGGAACTTTCTTATCTCTTGAGAATGAATAAGTTGTAAATGTATAGTACGGTAGGCGTACAAGATTTTGACAATCTAGGTCCATTTGATACCCTTGGCTTATTTTAAGAATGTCCAAGTTGATTGAGCTAGGGAATTAACTCACTTGTTTAAATATTAAGGATATCTTGGTTTTCAAAAGTTAAGAGACTTTAAGTATGTTGAAAGTATTATTGATACTTGTTTTGTTGGAAAGTTTAAAGCTCTTGGTTTGTAAAGAAGTATGTAAGTTGCTAATGTATAAAGCTAGTATAACGGCTTTATGGGAAGTTGGTTATAATAGCTTTATGGAAAGTTAAAAAGAGTGGTTTACTCTAAGTAATTTAAGTATGTTAAATGACTTGAAATAACGAAAGGCAAATTGATTTAAAGGCATCAATTGCTTAGGGTTTTAAAAGAAAGAAGTCACTTGATTTAGAAGCCCGAAAATGTATTTTCTAAAAAGGTATTGTGACTTGTCTTAAAATGTAGTTATGACTTGATACTACGGTTATTAGTATCTTGGAAGTTTTATATGAAAATGAGTCATTTTAAAAGAATAGAAGTACGTAGTACTTTGGGTTAAACTCCCGGATTTATAATAACATGTTAGTGCCTTAAGTAAACTAAAATGAGAGTGTATATGAATAAGACTAATAAGAAGTTAGAGGATTTCTTAACTTGCTTATTTATCATTGTATGATAAGCAGAGTGCTTATGTTATGTATGATAAGTCGGTGGGCTTATGTTATGTATGATGGCCATTGAGATAGGTAAGAGTATAAACGGCGGGTAAACCCCAAGACGTTATACCACCTTCTCCGTGGTAAGAGTATAAACGAGGTAAACCCCAAGACGTTATACCATCCGCTTGGTAAGAGTATAAACGAGGTAAACCCCAAGACATTATACCACCGCTTTACCACCTTCTCCGGTAAGAGTATAAATGAGGAAAACCCCAAGACATTATACCACCGCTACCACCTTCTCCAGGTAAGAGTATAAATGGCGGTAAACCCCAAGACATTATACCCCTGCTTTACCACCTTCTCGGTAAGAGTATAAATGGTAAACCCCAAGACGTTATACCACCGCCGCTTTCCTAATCGCCCGCATGCTTTTAGGACACGGGTGGGACTTCGTGTTCATGTACGCCATTGGTGTTATATTATATCATGGATCACGGCAGTGGCGAGGATTCCACGCATTTGGTACATGTTGTATCGAACTCTGGGGCCGCGTTCATGCCGCAGTAGAGTATCTGTGTAGCCGATCCTCACTTTTAGGATCACGATTCACCGCTGGTAAGCTCCATTACTCCGAGGCTTATCCTCGGTATGGCCGGTAGTTGTACATTCTGGTATGGCGGCCCCGTCTCCGTCACAATTCTTATTCTTAGAGGTCTGTAGTCACATTTGTGGATTGGGTTGTAAAGAAAAAATGTACCGCTTATTATGTATAGTTTACTAAGGTGGCCTTATCGGCTAGCTCTGTTATTTTATGTTTAAGCATTTTATAAGTCAGGTATGTTCCACGCTATTCTCTCGATGTTTACCGAAAGGAGTGCAGTAGGCCCCGCCATGGCCCGGTCGGTCATGACATAACCCTCGGCAACATCCTGTATTCCCGCAATCCGTATGGCCACATGGACCGCATGAGGTATTCCTCGCATCGCATTCCCGAACTTCCGCAGCCCGCATAGTCCCATGGACCCGCATGAGGTATTCCTCACATCGGTACTTTAACCCCGACATCATAACAAGTCGGGGGTAAGTGATATAATACCAGCATAACGGGCTTATCGTTAAACAACATAAGCACAACAAGAAGAACCCCCTTACACAACGTCACAAGACACTAACACACGTAGCATCATAACATGTTCACTTTATCAAGCCAACAAGAAAGTATTACAAGGCTATCACAAAACATAGGCAAGTTACTCACACAAGGTACTTTCATTTCATGTCAACAAATCCGGGTTTTAACCCCAAGGTACTACATACTTTAACTCTTTAAAAAGATCCATTTCTTTCACAAAAGTCACACGATACCCGTAGTATCAAAAATAGAGTAACTATCTTTATAAGTAAACCAAAACAATTTCCATACCTTCTTTTTAAACCAACTTAAGACAAAAGCATGTCTTCTCTTTTAAACAAAAACACTTCAATTTTTCAAGTCTCTCTCTTTTATAAATCAAGTCCCTTACTTTGGAATTTTTAAGAAAATCAAAACTTGTTTTTAATGATCTTATTAAAGCAGCCATGATCTAGGAAATGTAATACAATTTTGTATTATCTTAGCTTCTATGCGGATGGAAGATTCTACTTGTTTTAAGTTAATTATTAGTCATTACATTTTCCTTGATTAACGCTGCAATGGCTTGTTCGATACTCATTCCCATTTCCGAAATCAATATAACATTATTATTAAAAACCAAGTACCCATTACTCACAAATGAGGTTTCACAACTTTCCACACAATTCAAGTTCTTCACATATCCAATCAAGTCAAATATAAGTCAAGTCTCTTATCTTTTAAAAATCAATAAAACATTCTTTTACCTACATAAAGTCGTTATAATTAACTTCCCATAAAGCCATTATAACACTTTATGTTTTAAACCAACCAAATTCGTTTAGCACATGTACGTCTACCGTACTACATAGTTTACAACAATCAAGCTAGAAAGGATAGAAAGAGGTTCACATACCTCGCGACGATTATCGACAATTAGCAAAACGCTCCAAAGTACTATAACCTTGCTAGCCCTTTTCCACCCTTCAAGTAGAATACGCTACTCGTAGTACTTCCACATATAATGGCCATGAAACGTCTATTAACCTCTAGATCTCTTCGTAGAATATTTCTAAGAACAAGGTTCCATATCCTACGAAACATTCGGCAGCACCTCCCCCGTTTCTACTCAATTTTCCACATTTTCCAAGGCCCGATAACCGTAATTAACATACTATAATTAAGGTGCAATAATACCAAAATTTAAAGAAGGGGATCACACGCCCAAACGGAACGCGATTAACAATCTATCCTTAATAACAACAATAATTAAAGAAGGGGATAACACGCCCAAACGGAACGCGGTTAACAATCTCTCCTTAACAACAATAATAATTAAAGAAGGGGATAACACGCCCAAACGGAACGCGATTAACAATCTCTCCTTAATAACAATAATAATACAGTCCAAAGTAAATACGGTCCAAAGTAAATACAGTCCTTAAGTTGGGGTCCTTGGCCAACTTTTACAATTTTACTTATCCAATTACTTCATTAGTCTTCCAACTTATATTCCAATCTTTATATAAGTTATAGTTTCTTTGTTGTTAACTTCTTAGTAAGTAATGGATACATTTTTACCATTTTAATGGCTAATATGTCAATTCTCCTTTTAACATCTTAACATGATCCAAATCTTTCCTTATATCTCATACTTCATAATATACTTTCAATATATGTATAATATCCAATATACATAATAATCAACTTCACAAAGAGGTTAAGGTTCATTACCTCAATAATAGCCCAACAATATCCAAGAACTTAAAGTCGTTCCAAAGCAAGTCTTAGCTCCAAATCTTTGTGTTCCAAACCACCACAAGTCACCCTTAGAAGTTCCTAACTAACTTCTGTTCAAGAATTAACTCCAAAAAGTGAAGAACACTTAGGCTCCATTTTATGCATGCTCTCGGCTTTGTGAGGATTTTGAGGCTAGGGGTGTGAAATCTTGTCTAACTCTTGGTTACTAATCTTCCTAATACATTAAGGGAGGACACTTATAAGTTTAAGAATTTTTGGACAACATTTGGTTAAGGGGAGGGGTGCTCGACGAGAGCAAGAAGAGAGGAAGGGAGAGGGAAATTATTTTCAAGTCTTGAAATATTCTAAGTGTGGAAAATTTTCATCAACTAAAGGGGTTTTATAGTACAACCAGAGTTAGGATTGAAACATGTGTATGGTATAGATTGTTTTTGTAGGTTCCTTTCTCCACTTGTCCCACAAATGCCATGCAAGACTTTGACCATTTGACTTGCCCACTAACTTGCTAAAACCGTCCACTATGCCATGCAATACCATGCAAGACTTTTGGCCACTTGTCTTGCCCACTAGTCTAGCAAAAACCGTCCATAATGCCACTTGGGGTGACACGTGTCGCCCTCCTATTGGTCCAAAATATTTATCTCTCGGAAAAATTCCATAAAAATATTGAAAACGTAAAAATTTCCTTCACAAGGTTCGGAATATTTTCCGTCGGAAAACAATTCTTTCGTTCTTACCCTAATTAGGGTTTATACATTTGTACGTACGTTCTCACATATATAATCCGGAACTACGGGGTATAACATTCTTCCCCCCTTAGAAACATTCGTCCCGAATGTTCCTTCCAAGTCTCCAAACATATCTGTGCCGGTATAGTCTTCCCTACTATACTTACGAAACCAATTATGCCACACATGGCCATAATACAACGTACGCGCAAAAACTCACATCCGAGCCAACGAAGAATCATCTCTAAAGCGTATAGCAATACTATTAGCTCCAACCATTTTTTAAAGGTTACTTTCTTCACATCTTTACTTATAAAAGGACACTTCCATCTTCTTAACACATCTTCGCTTTTTCTTACTCGTCGCACCTCCTCGCACACTCGAACTCTTCCTAATATACGATCATATTTCTGTCTTTGCTTCAGTTTTAAAAATCTAGGGGTTACTATCTTCAACTCGGTCGTCATTAACTGGGAACACTCTGGATGGATCTCCGATAATCTTCCGAATCATATCAACATGAAAGACCGGACGTCGCTTCCTAAGCGACGCAGCTAACTTATAGGCAACCCGCCTATTCTACAAATGATCCAAAAGGCCCAAAGTACCTCGCTAAGTTTCCCTGCTTTCCAAATCTGCACACCCTTCCGAGGTGGTACCTTCAAGAAGACCCACCACAACTCAACTCCAAGTGTTGACGTCGATTATCCGCAAGGCTTCTGTTGACTCTGAGTTGCTAATAACCTCTTCTGGATAAATTTCGCCTTATCCACATTCTGCTGAATCAAGTATGGAACAACTATCTGAACCTTGCCAACATCGAACCAATCGACCGGCAACCTATACTTCCGCCCATACAAGGCTTCATAAGGCGCCATCCGAACACTGAAATGGTAGCTATTATAATACCCATTCAACAAGAGGCAAATAATCCTCACAGCTACCCCTGAAATCAAAACACCGGCCCGTAACCTATCCTCAAATGTCTGGATAAAACGCGTTGTTTGTCCGTCGGCTCGAGGGTGAATGCAATACTGAAACTCACCTGAGTTCCTAACCCCGCCTGGTAAAAACCTCCAGAAAAAAAGAAAATAGTCGTAAACTGGGCTCCACTGCCTGTCATAAAAGTAGGAACCCCGTGCAGCCTTACAACCTTCCTGATATACAACATCTCGCACAACCCTCCGCCGAGTAAACGATCGATCGAAGACAAGATGGCTGACCTCATCGCCGACCATCGGTCGAACGCATCCACGAACTCGCACGATGGTTACCTAAACTCGCCTAACACCCTCGTGATCCTATCACCTAGCGACCACCTCAAACCGACCCCACCTTAATCCGAAGTCGCGGTTGACCCGCGATCTTGCCTCAACCCGACCCATTATCGCTCTAAATTCTTGTTCCATCCGACAATCTTACTTATTCTCGCCATGAAAATTACCACTTTTATCTTGCTCGACCTATGGAATTATCCCACAATACATTTCACGCATACCAAGTACTTCGACAAAGACTAACTGTAAAATCTTTTACTCAAGACGGCATCACATCTAAGGTCTCCATTGTTATAATATTCTAAGGCTCACAATTTCCCTGCCCCTAAACTTACCTTTTCAACTAACCATGTTCTCTAAATCACAATTTTACACAGTGCTTATCCAAACATAACACTTTAACATAATATCATCATATCACGCATACAAATCTCTAGAGGGTTAAGGATATACCAGAACTCATCGCTTCACTCTAATCATAGTCCTGCCGTGCAGGGCGCATAGCAAAAGAAGGCGATAAACCAGTCACTGATCCCGAAGGGTGAGTCTCTACATCCGCGCTACCTCTGATTGGACAATTTCTCGCAAAATGGCCCTGCTGGCCTCATGTATAACAACCTCCCGAACCAGCACGACACTCCCTCTTATGGATTTTTCCACAACGGCCACACTGAGGTAAGGGTGGCCTCTCCCGCTAATACTTCACTCCCTAAACTCAAACTCGAACTCGACCGCCTCGACACCCCAGACGCCCCAAGATCGGAGAACTACTGAATCGCGGAGGGGCATAACTAGTCTCACGAGGCTTCTCGCTCGAAAGTCACCAAAGGACCACGTTGTCCCGCTCTCTTCTCTGATCTTCGTTATTCCGCTGATCTCTACGCTCTCGCCACATTTGCATAAGCTCAGACGCGCAATGTCCATGCCCGATCAAGAGCTACTCTTGTACACCCTTTACTAGATAATCGTCTGACCCGTGATATATCTGCACTCAATACTCGCTTGCTAAAATCTAGCTAATGTGTCCATCCTTTGTAATCCATATTCTCGCCTGGCCGCGAATCAAGGCTCATATATCCCGGCGAGTAGGAATCGCTGTCGTTGTTAAATCACGGCCGCGACGCCACGTAACTCTCTAAATGAAGCACCACTCCAGTGATGGTGGGCATGTGCCCTCGTATTCTCCGTGTTCTACTCGCAACTCCTTCTCACTGCTGCCATCCGGGCCCTAGGTGCCTTTCGCAGAGGCATAATAAAAAGAAGTGCGTCGAGGGTCCAACTTATAACACAACTCTAAGGCACGATCTCAGAGAGAAGAATGGAAACAAATCCTAAATGTCCCGCAGTTGTTATACCCGTATTTCCAGAGTATGTACGTGGCGCGCACGTATTATAATTTAAGCCTTGATTGGCTAGTTTCAAATTGTACACAACACCCGATTAGAGTCGCTTTTTGACGAACGTTTCACGCTTCGTAGGAAAATTCCGCTATGTCATTTATAATTTTGCGGATTTTTCCGGAGACGAAACATTTGGACCAACGAGGCGACACTTGTCACCCTCTAATCGGAAAGAGTGGACGCGAAATGGGCATAGTTGGCACGTTTTTGTGCCTTCTCCATAGTCATGAGTTGGTAGGATATTTTGTGAGGAAGATGAGAAAGTGGGACCCACAAACACACGGCTTAATCTTTACCCTACACTGCATGGCACTTGTCTTCATCTTGCCATTGGTTGGCCTTCACTTGACCTATAAATACCCCTTAGTTGATGAACTTTCTTCATCCAAAATGAGCAATCTACCTAAGTCTCAAAATACTCCTCCTCTTGTGGTTCTCGCAAAGCCTCTCCCTCCTCCTAGTGGCCTTTGCCGAGAGCCTCCCTTCTGTGGTGTTTGGTGGCCGCGGTACCCACTAGCCTAGTTGTCTCGTATAAATACCCTCAGTAGTGGTATAGAAATACTCTCCTAGTGTTGTTATTATGTCCAAATACTGCCCAAATACCTTGTAGTATTCCCAAGGTTACACTTATACTAGCCTAAAATACCATTATACTTTCCTCACCGCTAAAACGAACCCTAAGTAAATCTTCACCCGTAGTTGAAGTTATAAGTAGAAGTTGGTTAGAACTTCTAAGGGTTGGTTGGAGCGGGTGCGCACGGAGTAGGAGCTAAACCTTGCTCAGGATCGACATATAAACTCGGATAATTTTGGGCTTATCGAGGTAAACACATGACCTTCTATTGTAATTGGGAATTACATGTTGTAGGAATATATAGTTGAAGTATACTATATATAGAACTGATTATAATTGCAATCTTTTGACTTAAGCTGAATAATACTTACGCAATGTCTTGCGACTTAAGCTGAATTTAAAGAAGAGAATCAATGTAATTACATAGACTGACATGAGACTTGTGTAACATTACTTGTAGTAGAATTGTACACGCCCAGGTTAGGCGTGTTAACCCCACGGTTGGCTTAGCTACCGATAGAGGAGAGATTTACTGTTGCGGGAAGTCTTTGCCGAATTTTCTGTAGAATATGGAACGATGAGATATAGATGTTAAGCGCTTGTGGCCTTATAGGTTGAAGTACTACGGTGGTGCGATCTACGTGGCTTACGAGTAGCCGACTTTGAAGTACTTGGGCGTTTGCTATTAGTCGCACTCGTCGCGAGGTATGTGAACCTCTTCCTATCTCTTCTAGCATGATATGTGAACTATGTACGGTAGACGCATACGTGTTAACTGTGTTTGATTGTTTTTAAAACATAAAGTGTTATAACGCTTTGGAAGTCGTTATAACTTTATGTAAATAAGAAAATACTTTGTGGTTTTAAAAGGTAATCGATGTGAATTATAATCGCTAGTTATAATAAAGAACTTGATGTATTTCAAAAGATTTATAAATCGTTTTGAAGGAGAGTAACACTGGTTTTAAAGGTTTTAAAAGAGTTATACTAGCTTACGGGAAGTTAGGTATAATGTCTTAAGAAAGGTAAAGAAAATGGTTTATCACGATGTTAGAAGTTAAAGGACTTGATCTTATAAGATAAGAGACTTAACTTATTTGTTTTAATGTGGATGCTTGTGTGAAACCTCATTCGTGAGTAATGAGTACTTGGTTTTATTTAAAGGGATAATGTTTTCTCGATTTCGAAATCGAATGTGTATCGACGCACCACCGCAGCGTTAATAAAGGAAAAGGTATTGAATAATGAAGTATTGTATTAAACCAGTGAAAACCTCCATCCGCATAAGCTAAGATGAGACAAAATGATATTACATATCCTAGATCATACGCTTAATAAGATCGATTATAAACAAGAATAAACTACTCACATATAAGGCATATGTTTCTCAAATCATTAAAGGAGAATTATGTTTTAAAGGATTAAAACTATGAACTACGTAAACCTTTTCTAAAACGAAACTTGAGCATTTGAAATTAGGCAAACTTGAACGTTTGGAAAATAAGGTTGTTACTTGATTTTACAAAGGAAAGCATTTTGTTTATTTAACAATGCCGTCAATTCTCATTTTTATACTACGGACATCGGGTGACTTTTATAAAATGAATGGATCTCTTTAAAAGGAATTTAACGTGACGTAGTACTTTGGTTAAAACCGACTTTGGCATAAAATGAAAGTAACTCGAGTTGTGTAACTTGCCTATGCTTGTGTTGTGTAACTTGCCTATACCGGTTGTTGTGTAACTCGCCTATGCAGTGTTGTGTAACTTGCCTATGCTTGTTGTCACGAAACTTGCTTATGCTTGTGGTGATAGCCTTGGTTGTGCAAGAATGGTTATTTTATGGACTAGCTCCATGAGGTTTCTTCGTTAACGCCTTGGTCCCCGTGGTCGGCTCTCGACTTGCCCGTCTCATGGCTGATTCGCCTCGTACTAGTCACCGTGACTTGCCCCGCCGCCAGTAGTGACGGTCTCGTGATGACCTTGGTCCTCGTGGCCCTCAACAGACTTGCCCTCCACTACGTGACCGCCTTGGTATCCGGAGTCGGCTCGCACTTGCCCCGCACGGCCGTGTTTTGTTGCATTATATTATTGGTACGGCCGGATTCCGCGCTTATACTTGTCCTATACGGTTTTTATGACACAGGTGGGACTCGTGTTCATGTATACTCCTTGGTATTGTCATATCATAAATCACGGCAGCTGAGGAAGAAATTCCACGCACGAGTGATAATTTGGAGGCGAGTCCACGACTTGATGTAACTAGTTATATGTTATGTATCGTAGTTTGGTCATCATACATGTCTCGCTTTATATAGACTATTATGATTTCATTTACAAGATTTACGCCACATACTTGGTACTGTTGATCGACCTCTTGGGCGCTCACGCCGCAGTGTAAGTACATGTCGATCCCGCCTTGGATCACCTTTCACGTATTGGGAAGCTCCGTTTCTTCGAGGCTTATCTTTTAGTGTTTCCCTGAGTTGTAGGTTCTTGTACATTCTGGTATGGCGCGGCCGCCCCGTCATAGTTGTAAATCTTAAGGTCTGCATATCGCTTGGCAAGGTGGTTTTGTAAAAGGATTAAACTCGCTTTGAAAGAGTTGTTTATATATATTTTAATGGAAGGTAACCGTTTGGTTGCCTCGTTTTATTATCTTGTCTCATGTTCATGTTTAAGTTTTTATTTCCGTGGTTTTCTCGATGTTGTATCACTAGGTGCCCGGTAAGGCACTACCACGGCCCGGATCGGTCGTGACACGCAGCCTCCCGATTATAGATGGTGCACAACACACCGATAATCAAGACTCTACTAGACACTGCGTCAGAGACACTTTCCGAGACTAATCGCTCGATACCACTTCTGTCACGACCGATCCCCTGCCCGCGATCGTGCCTTACCTCGGCCGTGGATCGTGCCTTACCGCACCCAAGTAGATATACATCCAGTAACCAATGAATATAAAACAAAGACATGAAACCATAAAGAGTAAGAACATCTAACTAAGAAAAGTCGCTTTTGCATGTATATATATACCAAAACTCAATAGCTACTCTCATTTACAACCCCGCCACAACAAGATTTACGGCACTCTAAGAATTTTTATAATAACTATGACGACAGGCTCCGCCATACCTCAATGTACAAGTACTCTACAATCTCGTGGAATCATACCAAAAGATAAGCCTCGAGAAACGAGCTTCCCAAACATCAACTGTGATCCTATGAGGATCAACGATCGACGATTCACCTGCAGATGAACGCAGCCTCGGGCGAGGTCGACAACAGTACCAAGTATGTGAAATCAAAATATCAGAAATGAAATCATAATAGTCTATATAAAATGTACATATATGATAACCAATTTACGATATACCATATGTAAATATGTCAAGTCGTGACTCACGCCAAATTCATCACTCAAATATAACCATGAGTCTCATGCCCACAATATCAATCATGCGTGGAATTCCTTCCTCACCGCCAAATTCATGATATAAAACACCAAGGAATACATATGAACACCGTGTCCCACTGTCATAATAAAACCGTGACGGTAAGTACGAAGGCATAGACGACTACTAGAACCCACCGTATCAACAATGTTATAAAACGTGTCACTAAGTCTTTCTATACACCAAATGATCAAGGCCGAGCCACTACGCCCGATATCATTGTGCGTCTAATCTCGAACTCCCGCAGCCCGCATAGGCCATATAGGCCCGCATGAGGTATTCTCGCATCGCAGGCGGTAACCTCGAACATCCCGGATTCCCGCAATCCGCACGCCACGGACCGCATGAGGTATTCCCGCGTCGCATTCCGAACTCCCGCAGCTCGCGTAGGTCCCATGGACCCGCATGAGGTATTCTCGTGACGGCGCAATTAACCGCGTCATAACAAGTCGTGGGTAAGTGATATAATACCAAGACAACGCTTATCGTTAAACAACATAAGCACAAGAAGAACCCCTTACACAACGCCACAAGACACTAACACATCGTGGCATCATAACATGTTCACTTTATCAAGCCAACAAGAAAGTATTACAAGGCTATCACAAAACATAGGCAAGTTACCACACAAGGTACTTTCGTTTCATGTCAACAAATTCGGTTTTAACCCCAAGGTACTACATACTTTAACTCTTTAAAAGATCAATTTCTTTCACAAAAGTCACACGACCCGTAGTATCAAAAATAGAGTAACTATCTTTTAAGTAAACCAAAACAATTTTCATACCTTCTTTTAAACCAACTTAAGACAAAAGCGCCTTCTTTAAATAAAAACACTTCAATTTTTCAAGTCTCTCTTTTATAAATCAAGTCCCTTACTTTGGAATTTTTAAGAAAATCAAAACTTGTTTTTAATGATCTTATTAAAGCACCATGATCTAGAAATGTAATACAATTTTGTCTTATCTTAGCTTGCGGATGTCACGACCAACTCGCCTGGATCGTGCCTACCCGCACCCTAGTGACACAACATCGAGTAATCACGAACATAAAACACATACATGAAACAAGTGAAGTACAAACAAGAACTGAGGAAAACTTGCCTTTCTAAGATATAAATAACAACAACTTTTACAAATGAGCAGTTTAATCCTTTTACAAGCCCCGCCCACAACAAAGATTACGCACTCTAAGAAATGATACGACAACAATGGCGGGGACAGGCCTCGCCATACCCTCGAATGTAAGCACTTACAACAACAGGGGATTATACTAAGACAAGCTCCGAGGAACGGAGCTTCCCACACGAATCGTGACTCAAGAGCGAGGATCAACGATCGTGTACCTCAACTGCGATGAACGCAGCCCCGGGCGAGGTCAAGACAACAGTACCAAGTATGTGAAATCAAAATACATATCGTAAATGAAATCATAGCGATCATGTCAGTCGTGACTCACGCCTCAAGTCATCACTCAAGTATAACAATGGGTCTCAGCCCACAACATCAATCATGCCGTGGAATACCTTCCTCATCGCTGCAGCCTATGATATAAAAGCACCGAGGAACACACATGAACACGTGTCCCACTGTCATAATAAATCAGACGGTAAGTACGAAGGCATAGCGGACTACTAAAAACCCACGCACCAACAAGGTCATGAATCGTATCATAAGATCTGTCTGAACCGTCACATGATCAAAGCCGCCACTTGCCCGCGATCAATGTACGCGCCTAACCTCGAACTCCCGCAGACTCGCGTAGGCCAATCTCATCGCCCGCATGAGGTATTCCGCATCGGGTAGCTACTCCGGCGTCGCCCCGACTTCGCGTAGCGCACGCATGGACCGCATGCCCATAAAGGACGATACTAACTCGAACTCTCGTAGCTCGCAGTGCCCGGGACTGCAGTGGTATTCTCGAATCATAGTCCATCGACCGCCGAGTCTACCCCGACGGAGGGCGCTTAACCCGATTCATCTCAAGAGATGAATGCCACAATACTATCATAACGACCGATAGTTAATAAGCACAATCAAGAAACCCTTCACACAAACATCACAGGATACTAACACACGTAGCATCCCAACACGTTTACTTATCAAAGCAATCAAGAAAGTATTACAAGGCTATCACAAACCAATACAATCAAGTTGTTCACACAAGGTACCTTCTACTATATGATTAACAAGATCGGGTTTTTATCCCCAAAGTACTTCATTCATTAACTCTTTAAAAGATACGCATTTTCACAATGTCACACAATACCCGTAGTATAAAATAGAGTGACTATCCTTTTAAAGTAAATCAATTACTTCTCTTTGTAAAATCAAGTAGCAACATTCTTTTACAATGATCAAGTTTGCCTAATTTCCAATGTTCAAGTTTCTCATTTTAGAAAGGTTTCAGTTCATAGTCTTATTCATTTGAGAATATAATTCTCCTTAAAACTATCCGAGAAACATAAGTCTTATATGTGAGTAGGATATTCTTGTTTATAACAATCTTATTACAAAGCCGTGATCTAGGAAATATCATTTTGTCTCATCTTAGCTTCTATGCGGATGGAAGTTTCTCTGGTTTTAATAATACTTAATTAGTCAAAAGCATTTCCTTATTAACGCCGCAGTGGTTTGTCGATACACATTCGATTTCAAATCAAGAAACATTCTTAAGCCGCTATACCTAACTTCCCATAAAGCTAGTATAACTCTTAAGTTTTTCAAAACCAAGTATTACTTCTTCTTTCAAAAATGATTCAAAATCTTTTGAAATACTTCAAGTTCTTTATTAACACATAACAAGCCGGTTATAGTTCAAATCAAGACCTTTTAAAACCACATGTATTTTCTTACCAACATAAAATCGTTATAACCAACTTCCCATAAAGTCGTTATAACACTTTATGTTTAACCCAATCACATACATTTAGCACACGTCGCCTCACTACATAGTTCACACATATCATGCTAGAAGAGATAGGAAGAGGTTCACATACCTCGCGACGATTATCGACTAAATAGCAAAACGCCCAAGTACTTCAAACCGCCATTACTCCCTAGCCAAGTAGATCGCGCCACGCATAGTACTTCAACCTATAAGGCCACAAGGCGCTTATTAACATTTATATCTCATCGTAGAACATTCTACCGAAAATTAAGACCTCTCCCACACAACAGAAATCTCCTCCTCTATCGGTGGCTACCAAGACAACCGGGGGTTATGCATCTAACCCTAACTGTGCAATTCTACTCCACTACTACACAAGTCTCAGAATACAACCCTATGTAATTACTGAAGACTCTCTTTAAATTCAGCTTAAGTCGCGAGACATTGCCGTAAGTATTATTCAGCTTAAGTCAAAAGACATTGCCAATAACTACGTTCAGTTCTAATATATAGTATACTTCAACTATATATTCACAATCATGTAATTTCCAATTACAATAGAGGACAAGATAATTACCTCGATAAGCCCATAATTATCCTAGCTTAAAGTCGATCCTGGGCAATCGTTTAGCTCAACTCCGAGCGCCCAACCCGCTCTAAACCACCCTAAGTTCTAACCAACTTCTACAAAATACTACAACGGACTATGGAGATTTCCTAGGGTTTCGGTTTGGTGACTGACGGGAAGTATAATAGTATATCCGGCTTTTTGTAAAGGTATAACCTTAGAATACTACAAGGTATTGGCTAAGGAAATTGGGCATTATAACAATACTTTGAGAGTATTTCTACCAAGAGAGGGGGTATTATACTAAACAACTAGGCTAGTGGGTACCCCACGCTAGCACCCGAGGAGGGGTATACCTCGCCTACCCCACTGTGGGGACTCTCGCCAAGGGGAGGAAGGCTTGGACGAGAACCTCTAGAAGGGAGAGGAGGAATTTTAACACTTAGAATATTTTTGGATGAAGAAGTTCATCAAAGGAGGGGTATTTATAGGTCGAGGATGGCCAACCAAAGGCCAAGATCAATCCATGTGTTAGGCAAGTGTAGGCTAGGATTTACCAAACACAAATATCCTACCTACCTGACTTTGTGCCAAGGCACAAAAACGCGCTGCTTAGCCATTTTCGTCCAATGGACGATTTGAAGTCCACGATGAGAGGGTGCCAAGTGGCGCCTCTTGTTGGTCCAACACGTTCGCCTCTGCTAAAATTCGCAAAAATTAAAAATGACATAGCGGAAATTCCCTACGAAAGCCGTGGAAAACGTTTAAAAAACGACTCTAAACGGGTGTTGTGAACAAAATTAATTCGCCAAGCCTTAATACAAGTTCAAATTTTCTACGCACGCCACACGCATACCGGAAATACGGTATAACATTCTCCTCCTTAGAAACATTCGTCCGAATGTTCCTTCTAAGTCTCAAACAACGCGCCAAAGATAGTCTTCACTACTATACTTACGAGAACAAACTCGCCACATGGCCACGAAACAAGCGCAAAATACTCGTCCAAGTCCACGAGGAAACACCTCTAACATCACCACAACCACCTCTCCGTGGTCTAAAATATACTTCCTTCGCGCCTTCTCTCTACAAAAGAAATGATCACATCTATGCTCGCCATACATGCTCGCTTCTCTCTTTACTGCGTCGTAGATACCACTTTGTCACTTTGTCGCGAGCCTTGCTCGGCGACCCAACAAATGGTACCGTGCCATGCGATCCCGAGGATGTCGACACTCAAACTCTTACCACATTCTCGACACGGCTTCAGATCTACAACTCGGGTTACTATCTCTAACGTGGTCATCATTAAGTGGGAACACTCGGATGGATCTCCGATACTTTTCCCGAACATCACAATACGAAGACCGGACGCATCGCTTCCCACGCCGGACGCAAATGCTAACCTATAGGCAACCGGCCTATCCTTCACATGAACTCACAAAGGCCCAAAGTAACTCGGGCTAAGTTCCTCTGCTTTCCAAACATGCCACACCTGACCCGGGTGGTACTTTCAAGAAGACCGACCGTCAACTCGAACTCTGCGTTCGCCGATTATCCGCACGATTTCTCCGAGCTGCCGTAACTTCTTCTAGACAAGCTTCACTATCCACAAATTACCGGAACAAGCTGAACTAATCGCTCGAACCTTGCCAACCTCGAACCAATCGGCCAAGAACTTACACTTCCGCCTAAGGCTTCATAAGGCGATAACCAACACCGAAATGGTAGATCAAACACTACCTCCACAGAGACAACAATCCCCACAACTATCCTCAAATCCACGACCGCCCGAGGGCGAATGCGATTCGAGACTCACCCGAGTTCTTAACCCCGCTCGTAAACTTTTAGAAAACGAAAATAGCCACACGGGCTTCACTGCGACATAAGGTAAAGGTAGGCACTCGCAGCCTTTCAACCTTCGGATAACTCAACACACCGAGTAAACGGTCCCGAGCGAAGAACACGATGGGCTGCCCCATCGACCACCACCGGTCGAACGATCCACGAACTCATACGCTGTTAATCGAACATGGGCCTAACACCTCGTGACCTACCACAAGGCGGGACCACCACAACCGACCCACCACCAAACAGCCGCGGGTTGACCCGCATCATGGCCTCAATCCGACCCGTCAACGAGCACAACACTGGTTCCCGATCCGAATGGGCCTCACTAATCACGTTACGAAAACCCAGCGGCCTTCTTAGCTCAACTACCCCCTTTCATTCCACACTACTGTGACCTATCCCAACCATAACTCACGTGCACTATGCACTCAGATAAGGGTCAAACATAACACTACACCTTTTCTCGAGATGGCCTCACCTCTAAGGTTTCTACGTAAAGCTCTAAGGCTCACACCTTCTCTATCCCCAAAATCTTACTCGGTTAAACAACCATGATCTAATCACGACTAACACATTGTTATCGTAACATAGCACTTAAGGTATACTCACCTTATCACACATACCGATCTCTGAGGTTAAAGATATATCTATATCTACCGCTTCACTCCCTTAATCACAAATCAAACACGCCTGAGGCGCATAACTAAGGTGACGACTACCCATCGATCCCAAGGCTAAGTCCTCCTACAAGGACACTCTTCGACACTGCACTGACGGTCATAGTACAACAAGTACCGACCTAAAAGATGACATTCCCGACGACGCCTCACATCGCTGAAGGAAGCCCCGAGTTCTAACCAACTCTGCATACCCCGAATGTCACGAACTCGTGGAAGACCACTCGCGACCGCGAGGTGCATAACTGATCTGGCGAGGTGACTCGCCTCGAAAGTTACTAAAGGACCTTGCTTTGCTCGGCCTCTTCTCGTGTCCTTCGTTAACTGCTGATTTCTACATCGTCTCGGCTGCTGCGCATAAGCCCGCATACGTGCCATGCTCAAGCCTAATCAAGAATTACTCTTGCACAACCTCCTTTAGATAGTCCTCAAGACTCGCGTACATCGGTACTCTCGTAGCCAAATCTATAGCTAATGTGGTCGCCTCTTTGCAATCTAAATTCTGTTCGATGGCCGTGGAATCGGGCGTTCATATATCATGGCCGCAGTAGGATCGCCGCTGTGCCAAACTCTCTGGGGCTAGTGACGCCGCAGAAATCCCGAATGAAGCACTACCCTAGGTAATGATTGGGCTGTGCCCTCGCCACCCTCTGCCTCCACTCGCAGCCTCGGCCGCCTTGCCTCTCCGGGCTCGGGTTGCACTACGCGTAGGCATATCGGTAAGGGAAAGAAATACGTCAGAGGGTCCAACTTACAACACTTCTCTAAGGCACGATCTCGTGAGTGAGAAGAATAGAAACCAATCCTAAAATATCCTATAGCCTCACGATTATTGATGTGGTGCACAACACACCGATAATCAAGACTTCATCGGATACGGCTCAGACACTTTCCGAGGATTAATCGCTCGATACCACTTTTGTCACGACCGAACCGGGCGTGATCGTGCCTTACCGGGCACCCTAGTGACACAACATCGAGTAATCGTGAACATAAAACACATACATGAAACAAGTGAAGTACAAAACGATGTCGAGGAAAACTTGCCTTTCGTATATAAATAACAACTTTTACAAATGAACAGTTTAATCCTTTTTACAAGCCACCGCCACAACAAGATTTCTGCACCTCTAAGAAATGATACGACAACAATGGCGGGACAGCCCGCCATACCCACGAATGTAAGCACCTACAACAACAGGATTATACGAAGACAAGCCTCCGAGGAACGGAGCTTCACACGCTGAATGTGACCCTAAGAGCGAGGATCAACGATCGTGTACCTCAACTGCGGCATGAACGCACTCCGGGCGAGGTCGATAACAGTACTAAGTATGTGAAACTGAAAATACATATCGTAAATGAAATCATAGCGATCATGTCAAGTCGGGGACTCGCGCCTCAAGTCATCACTCAAGTATAACAATGGGTCTCGGGCCCACAACATCAATCATGCCTGTGGAATACCTTCCTCACTGGCGAGCCTATGATATAAAAGCACCAAGGAACACACATGAACACCGGGTCCCACTGTGTCATAATAAAATCTG
Source organism: Przewalskia tangutica (assembly GCA_029844215.1). Taxonomy (NCBI): domain Eukaryota; kingdom Viridiplantae; phylum Streptophyta; class Magnoliopsida; order Solanales; family Solanaceae; genus Przewalskia; species Przewalskia tangutica. The sequence goes on along the minus strand of CM056720.1, from coordinate 24,072,720 downwards.
ACGGTAAGTACGAAGGCATAGCCGACTACTAAAAACCCACGCATCAACAAGGTCGTGAATCGTATCATAAGATCTGTCTGGGCCGTCACATGATCAAAGCCGCCACTTGCCCGCAAAGATCATGTACGCGTCTAACCTCGAACTCCCGCAGCTCGCGATAGGCCAATCTCATCGCCCGCATGAGGTATTCCCGCGTCGGTAGCTACTCCCGGCGATCGCCCCGACTTCGCAGCGGTACACATGGACCGCATGCCCATAAAGGACGATACTAACACGGAACTCTCGTAGCTCGCGGCCCCGGGACTGCGTAGGTATTCTCGAATCATAGGTCCATCGACCACCCGAGTCTACCCCGCACGGAGGGCGGCTTAACCCGGATTCATCTCGAGATGAATGCCACAATACTATCATAACGACCGATAGTTAATAAGCACAATCAGGAAACCCTTCACACAAACATCACAGATACTAACACACGTAGCATCCCAACACGTTTACTTATCAAAGCAATCAAGAAAGTATTACAAGGCTATCACAAACCAATACAATCAAGTTGTTCACACAAGGTACCTTCTACTATATGATTAACAAGATCGGTTTTTTTATCCCCAAAGTACTTCATACATTAACTCTTTAAAAGATCGTTACTTTCACAATGTCACACAATACCCGTAGTATAAAATAGAGTGACTATCCTTTTAAAGTAAATCAATTACTTCTCTTTGTAAAATCAAGTAGCAACATTCTTTACAATGATCAAGTTTGCCTAATTTCCAATGTTCAAGTTTCTCATTTTAGAAAGGTTTCGTAGTTCATAGTCTTATTCATTTGAGAATATAATTCTCCTTAAAACTATCCGAGAAACATAAGTCTTATATGTGAGTAGGATATTCTTGTTTATAACAATCTTATTACAACAAACGACCGTGATCTAGGAAATATCATTTTGTCTCATCTTAGCTTCTATGCAGTTGAAGTTTCTCTTGGTTTTAATAATACTTAATTAGTCAAAAGCATTTCCTTTTATTAACGCTGCAGCTGGTTTGTCGATACACATTCGATTTCAAATCAAGAAACATTCTTAAGCCGTTATACCTAACTTCCCATAAAGCTAGTATAACTCTTAAGTTTTCCAAATCCAAGTATTACGTGTTCTTTCGAAATTATTCGAAAATCTTTTTAAATACTTGAAGTTCTTTATTAACACATTACAAGCCAGTTATAGTTCAAATCGTACCTTTTAAAAACCACATGTATTTTCTTACCAACATAAAGTTATAACTAACTTCCCATAAAGTCGTTATAACACTTTATGTTTTAACCCACGCACAACCCTTAGCACATGTACGTCTCCCGTACTACATAGTTCACACATATCATGCTAGAAGAGATAGGAAGAGGTTCACATACCTCGCGACGATTATCGACTAAATAGCAAAACGCTCAAGTACTTCAAACCGCCGCTACTCCTAAGCCAAGTAGATCGCGCCACGCGTAGTACTTGACCTATAAGGCCACAAGGCGCTTATTAACATTTATATCTCATCGTAGAACATTCTACCAAAATTCGCAAAGACCTCCCCGCAATAAACAGAAATCTCTCGCTTTATCGAGGCTACCAAGCCAACCAAGGGGTTATGCATCTAACCCTACCTGGTGCAATTCTACTCCACGGTACTACTACACAAGTCTCTTAATACAACCCTATGTAATTACGTTCGAGACTCTCTTTAAATTCAGCTTAAGTCGCAAGACATTGCAGTAAGTATTAATCAGCTTAAGTCAAAAGACATTGCCAATAACTACGTTCAGTTCTAATATATAGTATACTTCAACTATATATTCAAGCAATCATGTAATTTCCAATTACAATAGAGGGACAAGATAATTACCTCGATAAGCCCATAATTATCCTAGCTTAAAGTCGATCCTGGCAATCGTTTAGCTCCAACTCCGAGCGCTCCAACCCGCTTCTAAACCACCCTTAGAAGTTCTAACCAACTTCACACAATACTCCAACGGACTATGGAGATTTCCCTAGGGTTTCGGTTTGGTGACTGACGGGAAGTATAATAGTATATCTGGGCTTTTGTAAAGGTATAACCTTAGAATACTACAAGGTATTGGCTAAGGAAATTTGGGCATTATAACAATACTTTGGAGAGGATTTCTACCACGAGAGGGGTATTATACGAACAACTAGCTAGTGTGGGGGTACCCAGCTAGCACCCCGAGGAGAGGGGTATACCCCTCGGCCTACCCCACTGTGGGGACTCTCGGCAGGGGGGAAGGCTTTTGGACGAGAACCTCTAGGGAGAGGAGGAATTTTAACACTTAGAATATTTTTTGGATGAAGAAGTTCATCAAAGGAGGGTATTTATAGGTCAGGGATGGCCAACCAAAGGCCAAGATCAATCCATGTGTTAGGAAAGTGTAGGGCTAGGATTTACCAAACACAAATATCCTACCTACCCTCGACTTTGTGCGAAGGCACAAAAACGCGCTGCTTAGCCATTTTCGTCAATGGACGATTTGAAGTCCACCAATGAGAGGGTGCCGTGGCGCCTCTTGTTGGTCCAACACGCTTCGTCTCTAAAAATCCGCAAAAATTAAAAATGACATAGCGGAAATTCCCTACGAAAGTCGTGAAAACGTTTCGTCGAAAAACGACTCTAAACGGGTGTTGTGAACAAAATTAATTCGGCCAAGCCTTAATACAAGTTCAAATTTTCTACGTACGCCCACACGTACATACTCTGGAAATACGGGGTATAACAGCGGATGGAAGATTCTACTTGTTTTAAGTTAATTATTAGTCATTACATTTTCCTTGATTAACGCTGCAATGGCTTGTTCGATACTCATTTCCATTTCCGAAATCAATATAACATTATTATTAAAAACCAAGTACCCATTACTCACAAATGAGGTTTCACAACTTTCCACACAATTCAAGTTCTTCACATATCCAATCAAGTCAAATATAAGTCAAGTCTCTTATCTATTAAAAATCAATAAACCATTCTTTTACCTACATAAAGTCGTTATAATTAACTTCCCATAAAGCCATTATAACACTTTATGTTTTAAACCAACCAAATTCGTTTAGCACACGTACGTCTACCGTACTACATAGTTTACAACAATCATGCTAGAAAGGATAGGAAGAGGTTCGCATACCTCGCGACGATTATCGACAATTAGCAAAACGCTCCAAAGTACTATAACCTTGCTAGCCCTTTTCCACCCTTCAAGTAGAATACGCTACTCGTAGTACTTCCACCTATAATGGCCATGAAACGTCTATTAACCTCTAGATCTCTTCGTAGGATATTTCTAAGAACAGGGTTCCATATCCTACGGAAAATTCGGCAGCACCTCCCCCGTTTCTACTCAATTTTCCACCTTTTCCAAGGCCCGATAACCGTAATTAACATACTATAATTAAGGCGCAATAATACCGAAATTTAAAGAAGGGGATCACACGCCCAAACGGAACGCGATTAACAATATCTCCTAAATAACAACAATAATTAAAGAAGGGGATAACACGCCCAAACGGAACGCGATTAACAATCTCTCCTTAACAACAATAATAATTAAAGAAGGGGATAACACGCCCAAACGGAACGCGATTAACAATCTCTCCTTAATAACAATAATAATATTGTCCAAAGTAAATACGGTCCAAAGAAAATACTGTCCAAAGTAAATACTGTCCAAAGTAAATACGGTCCAAAGTAAATACAGTCCTTAAGTTGGGGTCCTAAGCCAACTTTTACAATTTTAGTTATTCAATTACTTCATTAGTCTTCCAACTTATATTCCAATCTTTATATAAGTTATAGTTTCTTTGTTGTTAACTTCTTAGTAAGTAATGGACACATTTTTACCATTTTAATGGCTAATATGCCAATTCTCCTTTTAACATCTTAACATGATCCAAATCTTTCCTTATATCTCATACTTCATAATATACTTTCAATATATGTATAATATCCAATATACATAATAATCAACTTCACAAAGAGGTTAAGGTTCATTACCTCAATAATAGCCCAACAATATCCAAGAACTTAAAGTCGTTCCAAAGCAAGTCTTAGCTCCAAATCTTTGTGTTCCAAACCACCACAAGTCACCCTTAGAAGTTCCTAACTAACTTCTATTCAAGAATTAACTCCAAAAAGTGAAGAACACTTAGGCTCCGTTTTATGCATGCTCTCGGCTTTGTGAAGATTTTGAGGCTAGGAGTGTGAAATCTTGTCTAACTCTTGGTTACTAATATTCCTAATACATTAAGGGAGGACACTTATAAGTTTAAGAATTTTTGGACAACATTTGGTTAAGGGGAGGGGTGCTCGACGAGAGCAAGAAGAGAGGAAGGGAGAGGGAAATTATTTTCAAGTCTTGAAATATTCTAAGTGTGGAAGATTTTCATCAACTAAAGGGGTTTATATAGTACAACCAAGGTTAGGATTGAAACATGTGTATGGTATAGATTGTTTGTGTAGGTTCCTTTTTCCACTTGTCCCACAAATGCCATGCAAGACTTTGACCATTTGACTTGACCACTAACTTGCTAAAACCGTCCACTATGCCATGCAATACCATGCAAGACTTTTGGCCACTTGTCTTGCCCACTAGTCTAGCAAAAACCGTCCATAATGCCACTTGGGGTGACACGTGTCGCCCTCCTATTGGTCCAAAATATTTATCTCTCGGAAAAATTCCATAAAAATATTGAAAATGTAAAAATTTCCTTCACAAGGTTCGGAATATTTTCCGTCGGAAAACAATTCTTTCGTTCTTACCCTAATTATGGTTTATACATTTGTACGTACGTCCTCACATACATACTCCGGAACTACGGGGTATAACAAATAATTTATATAAGGGGCTGGTAATATCTGAATTTCAGGACCAATAATATTCCACCAAGGGAAAATCCATCCTGGTAGTAATTTACCATTCTGGCTGTTTTTGAAGATCTCTGGGTTTAATTTAACCCACCATGTATGGCCATGCTTCTTGTTTTCATAATAAAAAACATGGGTAAATGCATCAATATAATCATAATAATTAAATGTGAACTTAATATCAGTTCTTGGAATGATAAGTTCCTTTGACCTGAATGGGCTAATTCCCCATTCGTAAGGAGAAATGATTTTCTTCAGGTAGAACTTTGAATAGCTTTTTTCCACTCATGGCTTATGGTCCGGGTATGAAGTAATATCAGCAGTGGATGTTGCCGTAAGGATATATTCATAGTACATCCTGTTTTTTCCTTCTTTGTAGGGGTGGTAGAAATTTTCTACATATCGATTCATCAGAATCCATGGGTCATTCAGATAATTTTTATCTTCATGTCCTAATAGGAGAATGGTCTCCTCATGTGGTCGAACCAGATATTGATTTCGATCCTCACCATCTTGTATGAGTTTTTGGGCATATGAGCCCTGTTGACTGGAAGAACTATCGTCTACCAGTTTAGCCTTTGAAGGAATAGTCCTTGGGTCTGTTCTTACTTTGCCGCGACCTGAGCCCCGGCTTCTACCTCTACCCCTATGGGGTGTTGTCCATTCTGGACGCATTCTTAATCCTGCAAAAATTCACGAGTAAGAAAGTCAGGAAGTGAATTATCTTGACCTTTAGTATATTGAATTTCAAAATTAAATGGGGCTAAATGTGTCTGCCACCTTGCAAACATTTGTTTAGATACATCATGTTTAAAATCCTTTTGAAACATGAATTTGGCTGCATTGCAGTCTGTTCTGATTAAGAACTCAGTGTTGTAGAGGTCATCTTGGAATTTCAAGACACATTTTACTATAGCAAGAATTTCTTCGGCTATAGTAGCGTACTTCTTTTGACTTTTAGTCCACTTTCTGGAATTATATCTAACCAGATATTCTTGTTTGGTCTGGAGATTTATTTGTTTTAAAATTCCTCCATAGCCAATGTCAGAAGCGTTTGTTTCGATTATTTTCCCCCAATTTGGGTTAGCAAGCATTAGACATGGCAGAGCTTGTACTTTGACTTTTATTTTTCTGACTGCTTCAGTATGGACATTGGTCCAAGGACTGGCAGATTTTTTCAGTCTGTCATATAAAACAGCTACATCAATAGATAAGTTTTTATAATAGGGAGCAATATAATTAATGCTTCCTAGAAATCTCTGTAGTTGAGTTCTGTCAAGAATCTCATCAGGGAATTTAGAAGCAAATTCAATACTTCTGTAAATAGGAATGATATTTCCTTTTTCGATATTATGACCTAAAAACCTAATTTTGGTTTGAAAAATATTCATTTTTGCTTTAGAAATGACTAGGCCATTTGAAATGACAATTTTCTTAAAAATTTCAAGATGTTTAATATGATCTTGGATTGTTTTAGAGTAGACTAATATGTCGTCAATGTAAACAATGATAAAACCACTAAAAGGGGTAAAGATGTCATTCATGATATGTTGAAATTCGGATGGAGCATTTTTTAATCCGAATGGCATAACATTCCATTCGTAATGACCAAATGGAACTGTGAAGGCAGTTTTATACCTGTCAGGTTCATTAACCTGTATCTACCAAAAACCTGATTTTAAATCAAATTTTGAGAATACATTAGACTGGTATAACCTATCTAATAAGTCTTTCTTGTTGGGGATTGGATATCTAATCCATTTTAAAACCTTATTTAAAGGTTTGTAATTGATAACTAATCTTGGGACTCCTCGTTCTTGTTCAACATGTTTATTAACATAGAACGCAGTACAACTTCATGGGAAGTTTGAGGGGCGAATTAGCTTCTTATCAATTAAAGAAGCTATCTTCTTTTTACAAATTTCCAAATATTCCATGTTCATCTGGCATGGTCTTTCTTTGGTAGGAATGTTTTCTTCCCGAAAGTTCTCCTCATAGGGTAGTCCAACAATGTGCTTTTTTCTATTCCAGAAGGTTGTTGGTAGATCATTGCAAATAGATGAGGCAAAGTCGTGTTCTATGATCTTGATCTTATCCTGTAATTTAGGATTAGTAAGCTGGTCAGAAATTTTGTAAATCATAAGCTCCTGTTGTAGATAATCCAAGTGTTGTTTTTTATTTTGGACTATGTTGACAAAACTAATTGTTTTCTGGGATGTAATCCAGGGAAATGTTATTGGTTTTCCGTCAAAGGTTCCTGTAAGGCCCTTTTCATCAGTGTTGGTGATGGGCATTAGTCCATTAATAAAAGGGATGCCTAAGATAATATCATTGGATATGTTCTTGACTAATATGAAGGTTTGTTCAATGAAAGTTTTGTTCTGGCAAATGAATGCACTAGGTAACTTATAGGAAACGTCAAAATTGCTTCCATCTGCACCGGATACTCTACGTGTAGTTTTGGTAAAGTATTTAGTAGGGATTAATCCTTCCCTCATGCAATTAAGATATGCCCCTGAGTCAATTAATGTTGGGACATTTTTTAGGATGGCATTGCCATGGATTAGTAGATTTATCTCAGTAATCCACCTTTGTCGCATAACTAGAGTACCTATGAAGTCATCAGGTAGGCTGGAAGTGCTTGGCTGGCTAGCGATAGGAGTATGTCCTACTTTTTCGGAGATGTCCGGGGTTTTCTCAGAATATGATATGGTTTCTAGGAGGGTAACTCGGCTTTCTAAACTGCTGTATTTGTCATGCATTTGAGTTATCTCTCTTCTGAGATTCATCATCTCTTCTTTTAATTCCTGGGTTGTGATGGGATCTTTGGAGTTCCTTTTCTTTTGCAACTCAGTGAGTAGTTCCGAGAAATTGTACGGAGGATCAATACGTGTCTTGATCTTGATGGGAGTTTTGTCTTTCTCCTGTGCTTTGAGCAATGCGTCAATGATTTTAGCCGTAGGCTTCATCGGAAAATTCTTTAAGAAGATCATTAATTTCTTCTCCATTGATAACGATTATGTTAAAACTGGAGAACTGAGCTTGGAGTTTATAAAACTCATCATCTGTATCATCACTATTTTTGATGGCTTGACATTTATCCCTGGTACAACAAACGGTTTCTTCCTCCGAGGAAGATGAGTAAGGGTCATCTGAATCTGTACCTATGGTATCATTTGATTCGTCAGAATCTACCATGATCTTCTTTAAAGCATCCTTGATGCTTTCATCAATATCAAGATTATTAATCTTATTGATATTTTTCTTTTTACACCGATTGACGTAATGACCTTTTTCCCCGCATGCAAAACACGTACGATCATTTTTTGGTCTTTTGTTATCCCTCTTCCTCGTTGAACTATGGACTCTTCTTTTAGCTGCTTTCTTTTTGTAAGAGTCTGTTTGGAATCTGGAATAATCTTTGTAAGGCTTGAAGGGCTTGGCCCCATCCTTCTTCTTCTTCGGTTTTTGCGAAGAGCTTGGTCCGTCCATGGCGAACTGCTGACAAAATTCTCCTAGCTGGGTTTTTTCCGTCAAATTTTGCTTCTTTAATTGTCTTTGCAGTTTTAGGTCATTGCATAGGTTTAGGCCTTCATACGTGCAACGTCCAATGAGTTGTCCATAGGAATAATCATCCCATTGAATTTGTGAACTATCATTAATTTTGAGAGTTCTTTTGACTCTTTCGGCGAAGAGTGAAGGGAGACCATCAATAAATCTGGCCTTCCAGAAGCTACTACTGGCTTCAGGTAGATTATAAACCCTACTAAGGAAAACATCTTTGTACCATCTAAAGGTGGTAAGGGTTGGCCAACTGTGATTTTGAAGCAGTGTCCTGATGTTATCATAATTGGTAGAATAATTACCGGTGAATTGATCTAAGATGGTTAGAACAAGAGTATAAACCACATTGGATTTTTGTTCAGTCCCTTCTTGTTTGACTGAATTAGTAATCGATGTTTTTTGCTCAATAGTGAGATAATTATCCCACCAAGCTTTGAGCTGTCCTGTGAATCCTACAACAATCATCTGCATGATGTTCACCTCTGATTGTTTGTTGTTGTGGGCTCTGCCATTGCGCGCATACGAGCATTTTGTGGCCAGTCTTGAAGATTAGATTATCTCCAGCTCCATCAATGTTCCATTCGACAATCTCAGTGCCGGTATATGATGCAGTTTCAGGCTTGAATCCTGTTTCTTCGACAAGGACATCAACAGGTGTTGGCCTGGGATAATAATAGTTATCACGGGTGCCCTTGGGATTCCATCCTGTTTTATTGACTGCAGAAATATGTGTCTCCTCGGGATTGCTGGTGGTAATGACGCCAACGACATTTTTGGAGGTAGACTCTTTATCTGATGAAATTTTCATCTTATCACGAAATTGTGATAAAAGATTCTCAAGATCAGTTTTGTCTTTTGACAGGTTTATCCCATCCATGGATGGAGACGGTTGAATGTTGGCACGAATTTCTAAAGGTTTGGGAGGTTGCTGGTTAACGACAGTCCTTCGTTTCTCGATAAGACTATGGAGTCTACTGACTTTATTCTGTAATAAAGTCATATGTTCAAAAAGAATCTTGAGGCTAATGTTGGTGTGGTTGTTCTGTCTGAACAGATCATTCAAATGATCAACCTGTAACCCCCAACTAGGAGTACCCTGTATTAGCTTCATGTAGGGCTGGGCCTTAAGATCCTTTCCACTATCATCTCTTTTTAAATGGAATGGTTCATCCGGAGGATATATGCTCCTAAGGACCTTCTTAGTGTCTAAATGACATTGTCTTTCAATAACATTAATATTAAGCAAGGCATAATCACTAACAAACCAATTAACAAAATGTTTAAAAGTTTGTTTTTCTTGCAAATCATCGTAAAATTGTTTACCTATAGACTTGCGTTCGTCAGGAGTAAATAACTCAAGAAACCATTTTCGAAAAGGAGCATAGTCCGTATTATTCCAAAATTCTTTAGAAATATTTTTTCTTAAATCAGAACCTGGACCATAATCCAGTCTGCATGCTATACGGATTCTATCAAGGTCACTAACTATCATCGAAATAATTGTATTCAGTATTACTGTTTTCAGTTGAGGCTTCAACAGGAATCTGATTATCAACCTTGATTTTGTCAACCTTTTCCTCCCTAGAGATTTCTGAGGGGGTGGTGATTTTATAAAATCTCTCATCTACCTGAGAGGTTGAAGCTCTAGCGGTAGACGTTTCAGGTCTGTCATCTAAAGGAGACAGGAAATAATGAGATGACAGAGAGTCACCTAATCTAGGTGAGTTCTTACTAAACTGAAGACGGATATTGCCATCAGTAGTTTGGATCACTTGCGTGATCCTTGAATCTATCCTCGTTTGAGCAGGGATAGCTTTCTCAATTAACCAATCTTCAGGATAATCTATTTCATCCCAGCTTATAGGTCTCCTAGTAGTAATCTTGGACCTTTTGGCTAAATTAGTCTCAATCAGGACTGTTTGTCTATTTCTTTTATCATCCATCATCCTACAATTTGGATTCATGGTGTCTAACACACGGAAATAAACACGATAACAGATACACATAACTTCTGTTTCAGGCATGTAATTATACCCATTAGCTTTTACATATAAAGTTAAAGCATGTAATATATTTGGATCAGACAAAGATAATGTAAGGTTTGGTCTGACATTAAAATATACTGGGCCATAGGCTAAACTTGACTGCATAGCACTCATAAGAGATTGTTTCCAGTTGAGGTTTCTGGCATCTCTTAGAATAGTCATAAAGCTTTCAGGCAAGCCTTCTAGGGTTAATGGTTTAAAAGCAATTTGCACTAAACCTATATGCAGAAATTTGTAATACAATTTTTGATACCTTTCGATATCATCGTCAGAAAATAACTGAATAGTTTTTTCTTGATTATCCATTTGGACCGACTCTTCAATAGTCTTAATAATATGACGATTTCGAAGATTTTCAAATATGCCGAAATTATAGATTTCTTTTGTGGCTACAAATGGAATAGTCCATTTGTTAAGAGCATCAAACTGCTGAGAAAGTTCATATTCTTCCTTTCGAGCGTTTTTAATAGTATGCTTATAGTTTTTAAAAATATTCATTTTTAAATGAATACGGTCTAAGGATACTCTTCAATAGTTTGGCTTTGATACCACAATAAGACCTGATATGTAGGTTTGTAAGGATCTTATCATAATAAGAATAAGGAGGAAACCAGTAACAAGAACTTTCTACCCATAAGTTCTACCTGCTTATACCAGTACGTTAGTTATACTTAGACCAATACAAAAAACGGTCCGATTGAACGCATGTCGCCTACGCCTAACCACGGCTTAACGGCATGTCGGCAGAAGAGGTCACTCTGTACGGCAAGGCGCATAACCTACCCTGGTATAAACATAATATAATCTACAGTGATATGAACTGTTAAGTCTGGATTTGCCATCTTCCTTACAAATTCATATTATCTCAGAGCATCCTAGACAGTATAGGGTTTTAGCCTATCATTAGGCTTCAAACATGCATAAGCAAAATATAAATTTAATCTACGGGAAGGGAAGTATACCGAACTTGTAGCCAAGAGAGAGAGAGAGATGTTTGAGCAAGACTCCAATGTTATTAATTCAAAGGAAATTTACAAGTGCTCTGTTTTCTGATGCTTTTCTAAATGAATGAGAATCCCCTTTTATAGAAGAAGGCGGACTTCAAAATATTTTACAATCTGAAATAAAAAGCAAAGGGCATCTTAATAATTACAAAATGTCAAAATACTTTGCGGAAAGTAAAATACAACAGTACAAAAAAAGTAAACTACTTTTAAAAAGAAGACAGCGACATGGGCATCTTCCCAAAATAAAAATAAAAATAATTATCTTCTGTCGGTCGAATATGACCGTGGGGTCTGGATGTGACCTCGTTTGTCTTCTTCTACCCATTATTGATGATAATGGGGTCCTTCACTCTGTCATCTTTTCTTTTCCACGTGAAGCTTTGTCTTCTTGTCGGGCTTTGGCCTCTTCTGCTTTTGCTTTGTGCACTCAATCAATCCGTCGAACAGATCCTTGGTGGATGGCTGGTAGGAATAGTCTTCCAGTGGTTGCGAGTCTTGGAACAGACTGTCGTCTTGGGCTTCTCTCATGGATGCCGTTGAAGTCTCTGAATAAGGACTCTCGTCGATCTTTGTAGCGAAGTTTTTCACAAAGTCTGCCTTTATTTTTTCAAGATAGGCAGTCATTATTTCCTCTTCTGAAATATGAGGATCTTTTAATCTAATATCATTTTTAAATTTTGAAAAGAATGAGTAATTGTCCTCCTTTTTAATATGAGAAATACTTCTCAAACTTTTTAGTAAAGAAGAGCAATTTTCTTCTATCTCCCAACCATAGGTTTGGGCTGGATTTTCTGGATTTTTATCTAATAACTTAGACCAGAATTTGCAAAGAAATTTTCTTTTGAGACATAATATGCCTTGTGAATTCCTCCCTGCTTCGGGAATCCATTTCCAGATCCATGGGGTTCCGGTTTGCATAAAGAACATCATTGATACAGATCCTTCGACATAGTCGGAAGGGTTTTCTGGGGTGATACACGGAGATAACTGTATCCATTCCTTATAATAATTTATATAAGGGGCTGGTAATATCTGAATTTCAGGACCAATAATATTCCACCATGGGAAAATCCATCCTGGTAGTAATTTACCATTCTGGCTGTTTTTGAAGATCTCTGGGTTTAATTTAACCCACCATGTATGGCCATGCTTCTTGTTTTCATAATAAAAAACATGGGTAAATGCATCAATATAATCATAATAATTAAATGCGAACTTAATATCAGTTCTTGGAATGATAAGTTCCTTTGACCTGAATGGGCTAATTCCCCATTCGTAAGGAGAAATGATTTTCTTCAGGTAAAACTTTGAATAGCTTTTTTCCACTCCTGGCTTATGGTCCGGGTATGAAGTAATATCAGCAGTGGATGTTGCCGTAAGGATATATTCATAGTACATCCTGTTTTTTCCTTCTTTGTAAGGGTGGTAGAAATTTTCTACATATCGATTCATCAGAATCCATGGGTCATTCAGATAATTTTTATCTTCATGTCCTAATAGGAGAATGGTCTCCTCATGTGGTCGAACCAGATATTGATTTCGATCCTCACCATCTTGTATGAGTTTTTGGGCGTATGAGCCCTGTTGACTGGAAGAACTATCGTCTAACAGTTTAGCCTTTGAAGGAATAGTCCTTGGGTCTGTTCTTCCTCTGCCGCGACCTGAGCCCCGGCTTCTACCTCTACCCCTATGGGGTGTTGTCCATTCTGGACGCATTCTTAATCCTGCAAAAATTCACGAGTAAGAAAGTCAGGAAGTGAATTATCTTGACCTTTAATATATTGAGTTTCAAAATTAAATGGGGATAAATGTGTCTGCCACCTTGCAAACATTTGTTTAGATACATCATGTTTAAAATCCTTTTGAAACATGAATTTGGCTGCATTGCAGTCTGTTCTGATTAAGAACTCAGTGTTGTAGAGGTCATCTTGGAATTTCAAGACACGTTTTACTATAGCAAGAATTTCTTTGGCTATAGTAGCGTAGTTCTTTTGACTTTTAGTCCACTTTCCGGAATTATATCTAACCGGATATTCTTGTTTGGTATGGGGATTTATTTGTTTTAAAATTCCTCCATAGCCATTGTCAGAAGCATCTGTTTCGATTATTTTCCCCCAATTTGGGTTAGCAAGCATTAGACATGGCAGAGCTTGTACTTTGACTTTTATTTTTCTTGATCGTCAAGATGGACATCGTCCAAGGATCGCAGATTTACTCGATCACATATATAAAACAAAGACGTCAATAGATAAGTTTTTATAATAGGGAGCAATATAATTAAGGCTTCCTAGAAATCTCTGTAGTTGAGTTCTGTCAAGAATCTCATCGTAATTAAACAAATTCAATACTTCAGAAATAGGAATGATATTTCCTTTTTCGATATTATGACCTAAAAACCTAATTTTGGTTTGAAAAATATTCATTTTTGCTTTAGAAATGACTAGGCCATTTGAAATGACAATTTTCTTAAAAATTTCAAGATGTTTAATATGATCTTGGATTGTTTTAGAGTAGACTAATATGTCGTCAATGTAAACAATGATAAAACCACTAAAAGGGGTAAAGATGTCATTCATGATATGTTGAAATTCGGATGGAGCATTTTTTAATCCGAATGGCATAACATTCCATTCGTAATGACCAAATGGAACTGTGAAGGCAGTTTTATACCTGTCAGGTTCATTAACCTGTATCTGCCAAAAACCTGATTTTAAATCAAATTTTGAGAATACATTAGACTGGTATAACCTATCTAATAAGTCCTTCTTGTTGGGGATTGGATATCTAATCCATTTTAAAACCTTATTTAAAGGTTTGTAATTGATAACCAATCTTGGGACTCCTCGTTCTTGTTCAGCATGTTTATTAACATAGAACGCAGTACAACTCCATGGGGAGTTTGAGGGGCGAATTAGCTTCTTATCAATTAAAGAAGCTATCTCCTTTTTACAAATTTCCAAATATTCCATGTTCATATGGCATGGTCTTGCTTTTGTAGGAATGTTTTCTTCCCGAAAGTTCTCCTCATAGGGTAGTCCAACAATGTGCTTTTTTCTGTTCCAGAAGGCTGTTGGTAGATCATTGCAAATAGATGAGGCAAAGTCGTGTTCTATGCTCTTGATCTTATCCTGTAATTTAGGATTAGTAAGCTGGTCACAAATTTTGTAAATCATAAGCTCCTGTTGTAGATAATACAAGTGTTGTTTTTTATTTTGGACTATGTTGACAAAACTAATTGTTTTCTGGGATGTAATCCAGGGAAATGTTATTGGTTTTCCGTCAAAGGTTCCTGTAAGGCCCTTTTCATCAGTGTTGGTGATGGGCATTAGTCCATTAATTAAAGGGATGCTTAAGATAATATCATTGGATAGGTTCTTGACTAATATGAAGGTTTGTTCAATGCAAGTTTTGTTCTAGCAAATGAATGCAATATGTAACTTATAGGAAACGTCAAAATTGCTTCCATCTGCACCGGATACTCTACGGGTAGTTTTGGTAAAGTATTTAGTACGGATTAATCCTTCCCTGATGCAATTAAGATCTGCCCCTGAGACAATTAATGTTGGGACATTTTTGAGGATGGCATTGCCATGGATTAGTAGATTTATCTCAGTAATCCACCTTTGTCGCATAACTAGAGTACCTATGAAGTCATCAGGTAGGCTGGAAGTGCTTGGCTGACTAGCGATAGGAGTATGTCCTACTTTTTCGGAGATGTCCGGGGTTTTCTCATAATATGAGATGGTTTCTAGGAGGGTAACTCGGCTTTCTAAACTGCCGTATTTGCCATGCATTTGAGTTATCTCTCTTTTGAGATTTATAATCTCTTCTTTTAATTCCTGGGTTGTGATGGGATCTTTGGAGTTCCTTTTCTTTTGCAACTCAGTAAGTAGTTCCGAGAAATTGTACGGAGGATCAATACGTGTCTTGATCTTGATGGGAGTTTTGTCTTTCTCCTGTGCTTTGAGCCATGCGTCAATGATAATAGCCTTATGGGCTTCATCGGGAAATTCTTTAAGAAGATCATTAATTTCTTCTCCATTGATAACGCTTATGTTAAAACTGGAGAACTGAGCTTGGAGTTTATAAAACTCATCATCTGTGTCATCACTATTTTTGATGGCTTGACATTTATCCCTGGTACAGCAAAGGGTTTCTTCCTCCGAGGAAGATGAGTAAGGGTCATCTGAATCTGTACCTATGGTATCATCTGATTCGTCAGAATCTACCATTATCTTCTTTAAAGCATCCTTGATGCTTTCATCAATATCAAGATTATTAATCTTATTGATGTTTTTCTCTTTACACCGATTGGCGTAATGACCTTTTTCCCCGCATGCAAATCATGTAGGATCCTTTTTTGGTCTTTTGTTATCCCTCTTCCTCGTTGCACTATGGACTCTTCTTTTAGCTGCTTTCCTTTTGTAAGAGTCTGTTTGGAATCTGGAATAATCTTTGTAAGGCTTGAAGGGCTTGGCCCCAGCCTTCTTCTTCTTCATTTTTTGTGAAGAGCTTGGTCCGTCCATGGCGAACTGCTGACAGAATTCTCCTAGCTGGGTTTTTTCCGTCAAATTTTGCTTCTTTAATTGTCTTTGCAGTTTTAGGTCATTGCATAGGTTTAGGCCTTCATCCGTGCAACGTCCAATGAGTTGTCCATAGGAATAATCATCCCATTGAATTTGTGAACTATCATTAATTTTGAGAGTTCTTTTGACTCTTTCGGCGAAGAGTGAAGGGAGACCATCAATAAATCTGGCCTTCCAGAAGCTACTACTGGCTTCAGGGAGATTATAAACCCTACTAAGGAAAACATCTTTGTACCATCTAAAGGTGGTAAGGGTTGGACAACTGTGATTTTGAAGCAGTGTCCTGATGTTATCATAATTGGTAGAATAATTACCGGTGAATTGATCTAAGATGGTTAGAACAAGAGTATAAACCGCATTGGATTTTTGTTCAGTCCCTTCTTGTTTGACTGAATTAGTAATCGATGCTTTTTGCTCAATAGTGAGATAATTATCCCACCAAGCTTTGAGCTGTCCTGTGAATCCTACAACAATCATCTGCATGATGTTCACCTCTGATTGTTTGTTGTTGTGGGCTCTGCCAGCTGCGGCGTACATGAGCATTTTGTGGCCAGTCTTGAAGATTAGATTATCTCCAGCTCCATCAATGTTCCATTCGACAATCTCAGTGCCGGTATATGATGCAGTTTCAGGCTTGAATCCTGTTTCTTCGACAAGGACATCAACAGGTGTTGGCCTGGGATAATAATAGTTATCACGGGTGCCCTTGGGATTCCATCCTGTTTTATTGACTGCAGAAATATGTGTCTCCTCGGGATTGCTGGTGGTAATGACGCCAACGACATTTTTGGAGGTAGACTCTTTATCTGATGAAATTTTCATTTTATCACGGAATTGTGATAAAATATTCTCAAGATCAGTTTATGAATTTTTGGGAGATGAAATAATTTCGGGGCCAATGGAAGGGTGACACGTGTCACCCCCACATGGCATTGACTTTGACCATAGATATTTTGTGTTGTTGTGAAGACAAGTGGACAAGTGGGCCCTACCCACACTTGTCCACCATCTTACCCTTCACTTGTCATCATCCAAGCCTAGCTGATACATTATATATACATAGAGATATCTTGCAAGACCTAGCCAACACTTAGAATTATTTCACAAAATTCTATATCTCTTTCTCCTATCATTGAAGCTCATGGCCAAGGGCCATTTTTGAAGATCAAATCCTTAAATCATCAAATCTTAGTTCATACTGCAAGATTAAGGTCCCTAACCAAGTCTTAAGCCAAGATATTATTCCAAGAACACAAAACATGGTGTTGGGCTGAGAAATGACGGTGAAACCCTAAGGTTCCGTCGACTTTTTGAAAGTTAAATACAAAGTGAAGTTGTGTATAAGCTCCTAGGGGTCACATATATGTGATTGGAACTTGAAGAAGTGGAGCGAAACGAAAAATACGGACCATTGTAGCCCGGACTGTTTCGGACGTTATTTTGGGCAAAAATGAGGTAATGATTCTTCTTCTTTTAAAGTAATTGGATATTACTTATTGTTGATATGTATATATGAGCATGTGCTAAAAATAATGAAGATTAAAATGTATTTGGGCCAAAAATGGGTGGTGAGGCCGAGAGTTAGCCATATATATTGTCGTCGTTGGATTCGTTGGTTATTATTGTTGTTAATAACACTTGTTTCATGTTATATAATGAAAGAAATATTGGTGTTGATAGTTTATATAACTTATATAACATGTTGGAATGAAAATTGGATTAAAAGGAATTAAGAAAAATGACATTGGATTATTGTAGTTATTGTTGGACGAAAACTGCCCAAAACTGTTAGACGTTGTGATATCGTTTTATGGACTGTTTTGGGGTGTATATATGCTGGAAATCAGCCCCTAACATGCATGATTAATGTGGTAAAATGACTAATGAAAGTCCTAAGGAATAAGGGTGTTAAAGGCTTCACATTGTACCATTAATATTGTAGAATAGTGGATTGTTTTGTGCCGAAAATTGCAAACTATTTTGTATAGATTGTGGGGCAGAATTTTACACGTCAAGATGAGCGTATAATCCCCTTTGGTTAACTGTTGGTTGTGCCTTAAATGTGGCTTGTTGGTTGATGAATTCGGGCCTTGGAAAAGGTGGAAAAGTACGAAGAAACAAAGGAAGTGCTTCCCAAATTTCCGTAGAATTAGAGGTTCATTATTTGGTATAAGTCTTACACTAGTAAGCTTGAAATTGATATAAGTGTTATTGTCATTTTAGGTTGAAGTACTACGTGTAGCATATTCTACTTGGCTAGAGGAATAGCCGATAAGGTTGAAGTACATTGGAGCGTATGCTACTTGTCGTGTTGGTTAGTCGTCAATGAGGTATGTGAACTATCTCTTCTTTTTCTAGCATGATTCCTTATTTTAAAGTGAGTAAATCCTACTCCTTAATGATCTATTCCTTGATTGTACTTGGGGTTTCTATTCCCTAATATTATTTTGTGTGTACGGTGGACGTACTTGTTTTAAATGAAATAGGATTTGTTGTAAAAGAAGTTAGTTGATTGAGAGGTATAAATTACTTGGTGATAAAAGTATAACTTACTTGATTTTAAAAGTGGAAGTGTCTTGATACTATGAGTGTTAGTGTCTTGGGGTTTATAAATGAAAAAGATGTGCGGCTGACGTACATGGTTATAGTTGGTTTATCTAGAAAGGAAGTGGTTCTATCTATTTCATTAATGGTACTTCGGGTTTTATAAAAAGGGAAGTTATTCTACTCTTAGAAGTTAAGGGTAGTCATGTTATTGATTATATGCTTAAGGCATGTCTAAATTGTTCCTAACAGTCCTTACCAAGTCTTATGAGAGATGATGGTAAGAGTTTTTAGGAAGCAGTGGAGTCGAGTTGATCTTGCTAAGTTATAGCACTAATGAGAAAATGTATCGAACAAGCCACTACAGCGTTAATGAAAAAAAGGAATCCACAATCAATTATATCGAAATGAGTAGAATTTCCATCTGCATAGAAGCTAAGATATAACTAGTTCGTTTTACATTTTCTAGGTTCACAGCTGATTAGATAAAATCTCATGATATATTAATCACGGCTCATAAAATGGAAGTTGTTAGATATACTCCCTTGATAGTACCTTGGGATTTCTAAATGGAAGTTAATTTTAAATGTTTTTGAAAAGGAAGGCATGGTGTTGTCTTGAAAAGGAAGGCATGGTATTATCTTAAAAAGGAAGGCATGGTAATTGTCTTGGTTTGTTTCAAAGGAAGGCATGTTAATTGTCTTGGTTTAAAGAGAAGGCATGGTATTGTCTTGGTTTGCTAAAATGGTGGTTTATTAATTTTATGATAATGAGAGTCAAAGAATATTCTAAACTTGCATATGTTCGCTCATGATAGCCTTTCGTGCAAAGTGTTATATTTCTATACCACCGCGTCCCTCATTGAAGGACCGGCCATCTTGTTGTATTTTTTACTTGGACGTGCTTACATGATAGAAGAATTCCATGGGCATGCTTCCACTATATTGTTCCATGGACATGCTTTCACGATGAAGGAATTATGTGGGCGTGCGGCCATGATGCGGGTTCAATCCCCGGGTGATATTATTATTCCATGGACTAGCTCTCCATGATGACATGTTCCCGAGATGCAGGAATTCCACGGCCATGTTATATATTATACTTTGTGCATGCCGACAGTGATGCAGGAATTCCACGGGCATGTTATATATGACAATTGTTACATACTGACAATGATGGAGGAATTCCACGGGCATGCTTTTATATTGCGGGTTTAAGACCCATGGTTAGAATTGCATAATGATTACGAGGCGGTGTCCACGATTTTGACATGACTTGCATATTATGAAAAGTCAGAGACTCCGGTGATATAGTAATGCGGTGGTATAGTGATACGGTGATATAGTAGTGCAAATGGTACAGTGATACAAAGAGTGCTGGTATAGTTGTCACACCCAACCGGGCGTGGATCGGTGCCCTACCTGGGCACCCTTCTACCTTAACAACGCAAGTAAACTGCGGAAATTAAATAACACCTCTTTTTTTTTTTAAAAACAACGCACGTGCAAGGGCAAAGCCGACAAGGCTGCCATATATACATAAACAAAAGACACTACACCGCATACGTAGTCTAATCCCACATATGAATCTGCACTTCTGGAGTTAATCGAAATATGACGACAAGGCCCCGCCACTCCAAAACTGCATAAAGCATGTATCAAGGATATATACCAAAAGATAAACTCATGGACAGAGGAGCTATCCAAAATCCCGAGCAGATCCTACACTGCCGATCACCAAACAACAGACCTAAACTGCAGATTTAACGCACTTCGGGCGAGGTCGAGACGAAGAATGCATTGGCATGCGATGAAGTATCGTAATAAAATCATAACAGTCTAAACAAAACAGAGACATGTATGATAGCCAACCTACAAGACATAACACATAAGCGATCATATCAAGTCGTGACGCACCTCAAAGTCACTACTCAAATATAACTATGGGTCTCACGCCCATAATATCAATCATGCGTGGAATCCTTCCTCACCGGCGATCCATGATGTAATAACACCAATAAGGATACATGAACACCTAGCCCTCGTGTCCTAAATGCCTCGTGGTCTCAAGCCCTAATCCCACATCGTAAAGCATGACCATAGGGTAACACAATCAAATCTGGGACATATATGATAATCAAATTACAACACATTGTGCCTTACTAACAATGAGAGTAAATGAGTATCCTTACAATATAAAATAGGAAGATCATGATCAAACAGACCATCCGCCCCGCGGATCATTTAACCATCCTACTCCTGGGACTATTTCACCCGCATAGGCCGCTTGGACCCGCGTGAGGTATTCCTCGCATGGGACTATTTCACCCGCATAAGTCCTTACGGACCCGCATGAGGTATTCCTCGCATCGTGGGTAGCAATTCCACGGAATCTGCAAATGCCACTAACCCGGGGAATGACCCCGAAACGACTGATATACCAATAGCACACAACTGGCTATTTCCAGCACACATAGGCAAATCCTCAATTAATCAAGCCAAAGTCCTTACCAAGACACACTTAGAATGATTCACAATCAATCAAGTCAAAGTACTTATCAAGGCACACTTAGACTAATTCTCAATTAATCAAGCCAAAGTACTTATCAAGGCATACATAGAATAATTCTCTTTTAACAAGTCAAAGTACTTATCAAGGCACACTTAGACAAATTCTCAATTTATCAAGCCAAAGTACTAATCAAGGAATACATAGAATAATTCTCTTTTAACAAGTCAAAGTACTTATCAAGGCACACTTAGACAAATTCTCAATTTATCAAGTCAAAGTACTAATCAAGGCATACATAGAATAATTCTCTTTTAACAAGTCAAAGTACTTATCAAGGCACACTTAGACAAATTTTCAATTTATCAAGCCAAAGTACTAATCAAGGCATACATAGAGTAATTCTTTTTTAACAAGTCAAAGTACTACGACGCATTCTTTTATAAAAGACTCTTTCTATGTAAAGCCCCAAGATACTAACACCCGTAGTATCAAGGCGTGTCTATTTTTCAAAGTAAGTTACTACACTTTTAGAAAACTCATTTCAAAGCTTGAAATCAAGTAACTCCAAATTTTCACAATCTAGGCAACTTATGCCGATTTAATCAAAATAGACAACTTTCTAAACCTTCCATAAAGTCGTTATAACCAACTTCCCATAAAGTCGTTATAACCCTTTATGGTTTTAGACGATCCATTCCTTTAATAACCAAGAGACTTATACTATTAAAACCAAGTATCACATACTTACAAATCAAGTTCTCAACTTTCAAAATACTTGAGTCTCTTAATAGTTAGAAAACAAGTTTTCTTCTACTTTTTAAACCTCAAGTAACTTCACCCTTAACGCAAGTTACTTCTCTTAAATCATGTCATTTCTCCTCTTTAAATCAAATAAGTAAATCACTCCTTTGACTCCTAAAGTCATTATAATGACCTTTAGGTTTTAGAACTAAGGCACTAGCCAAAAGATTTGGAAACCACTTCCTTTTCAAGTCTCTATGTACTTTAAGAAAAAATACCTTCACCTTTAAGAATCCAAACTTCACTAAGAAAATGGATTTTACAACTTACAATTTAACATCAAAGTACAATCAAGGAAGTACATAGAACAAATTCTATTCTAGGAAATCCAAATACAACCAAGGAATGGATCATTTAAAGAGTAGAACATACTTTCATAATCTTAAGGAATCATGCTAGAAGAGGAGATAGTTCACATACCTTTTCGGCTAAATCCACAAACTAAGCCGAATACACCGTACGTAGAAGTGTCAACCTATAATGGTCACAACAAGGTTATCAACTTCTAGTCTCTATGTAGAATAATACTAAGTATTTAGTCTCTAATTCTACGGAAAATCGGGCAGCACTTCCTTTGTTTCTACTCACTTTGCCACCTTTTTCAAGGCCGAATACAATAACCAACAAGCCACATTTAAGGCTCCAAACAACATCCAAACAAAGGGGATTACACGCCTTACTCTACGTGTAAAATTCCGCCCCACAATTCATACCAAAAAGTATAATACTTTACTAGCCATTCTCGGCCAACACATAACCAATAACACTACGTCTTTTCCAATCCTTTTCCAATTCCAAGTTCTAAGGTCAACATGTTATTTAGTCATAACTACTTCAACAACTACAATTTCCTTCTTTATTCAACATGCGATGACTTAAACTAATAATCAACTTGAATTCCAATCTTAAAGCTAAACATGCTAGTTTTCGGATTAGGGTTCCAATAGCCAACATAATAATCAAACTTCGTAATATATAACTCATGCTTGCTAATAACCATAGCTACAATCAATAAGTAAGCTTAATTGCTAAAACGACAAAATTTATACCTTTCAAAGCCCTTAAAATTTCCAAGATTCAAAGTCGCGCCTTAGCAATTCTTAGCTCCTTTCCTTAGGTTCCAATCCGCTGCAAGCACTCCTTGAGGCCTATGAAGAACCCATCTTCAAGTTCCATCTTCAAAGTGAAGAACTCACTTAGTTTCCGCCTTGCGACTAACGTGAAAATGCGTTTTTCCGAAATATTTCTATTGAGATATCCTCACAATACCCTAAGGGACATTGGGTTAAAGTCTTGTGGCTAATGGATCAAAACTACAAATTTTTCATGTGAGAGCTTAGCCAAACCCGAGAGCTCTTCTCCTCTCTCTAAGGGTTCTAATTTTTTCTAAGTGTAGAAAATGGCAAGTCTTGCTACTAGTTAGTATATAACACATATTGGAGGGTTTAGATGTCCACAAATGTGAGGTTAGGATGATTATCACAAGGATTAAGCTTATGTGGCAAGTTGACTAGTCAATTATGTCAAGCTCAAAGACTTATCATCAACATAGGTCAAATGACCATTCTACCCTTGCATTTTCGTCCAAGACCACATGAGGGGTGCCACGTGTCGCCTCTCATTCGTCCATAAAATTCAGTAATCCTCGTGGCCCCACAAAATGCAAAATTTCTGTGGGCCCCACATGACCAAACAGTAAAAATAAATTTCCATAATATTAATAAGTTCCATACTCTTCAAATAATGCCTTTTGAGAATCAAATTCTCAACAACGAACATTTTTCCTTTCCGACGTCCGGAAGATTTTCCGTCGGAAAAATAATTCTTCCTTTCGTACTAATTTTCCAAGTCTTGTTTCCTTACGTACATTCTCTTATACATGTCCTGGACTTACGGGGTGTAACATTCTTCCCCCCTTAGAAACATTTGTCCCCGAATGTTCTTAGTCGGTTGCTGTTATACAAACTCCAGATAAACTCTATACTATGCCTATCAATCAATACTCCACAAGACTAACGACACCACACCTGGCCCTCGCCTAACATACGTAAACATATCAATGGACCTTCCGTCCGCTACCCCTTCTCACAAACTCGAAGGTTACAGTCTTCTAAAATACGGGATCCTTAGAGGTTCCTTTCTTTCCTTACTTGTCATTCTTTCTCGTACTTCTAAACTCATTTAGTAAACGTACAAAATCTCTAATTTTGTTTCTGTTCTCCAATCCTTGGAGTTACTAACCAAACTTGGCCATATTGTTACTTACAGTCCTTTAAGGCTCTTCTCGGTCCTTACGACCTAGTTCCGGTGGAACGCCCACAAACTCGTACCACGATTAACTAAACTTGGGCCTGGCATCCTCGTGACCCTATCACATAGCGGGACCACTACCAACTGACATCACCCCATTCTATACTACCGGCTGACGAAATGAGTCCATAACCCGACTCATCGTCACACTTAACTTCTCATTCTTAGTTTGAAATAAATCTCTCTTATCTCAAGGTACTTCTTACCCTATCCCCTATTCACTAGAGGTTTGTCACATAAGCCAAAGTATTTCTATCAGACATTCTTCCCATCGGCCTTACATCACATTGGGCAATTACTACGTGAACTCTACACAACTATACTCTCAGTTCACTTATAATTCTTGTATATATACTTAACTTTTAACTTTAATAATCAAAGTATCCATACCTCTGGGGTTCTATCTCTTTACACCTCTAGAAACAAACGGAAAACATATACGCTAGTGGTAAAATCTGAATCTATCAACGCACGTATGATTCAAAAGAATCGACATATACCAGAACCCGCGCGATGTCGCCTCCCGATCATGTCCGAAGAGTCACGTCATCTCTCGGTTCAAGGACCGCGAACCATAAACTCCACTCGACCTCCACCACGGTGGCTAACATCCGTACACCCCGCTCGGGAACGCATACCGCGAGGAAAGGGAATCAACCATCGGCCTCATAGGGTGAGCTACCTCACCTGCTCTTTCTAAAAGGACATACTCGAATATGGCCCGACGCCACAATAAAAGCAAACACTGTGCCATAACGACATTTCCGAATGACGCTTACTACATCCGAACATCGAGGAATAAGTGGCCTCGATCGAGAAAATCTCTTCTCTCCGAGAACCTCGATCCTGGAGCTTGGACCGCTCTAAATACCTTGTGGGTCAAATCTCCACCGTGAGTCGCGGGGTATGTATTGGGTAGGCTGGGACGAATATCTCACTCGCTGCTGAGGCAGCTCGTCCAAACACTCACCGGAATAACCAACCGGTCTAGACCTCTTACGCAGATCTCCGCTACCGCCCTCTACCCTCTGTACACTGCTCAGATCGGGTGAATAACCTCCTGCTGAGGAAACTGTAGCATTGCTATCTTGGTCAATAACATAATGGCTTCCTTCATGACCTTAAAGTCTGCCCCTAACTGAGAAACTGTAGGCTCTGGTGCTGTGTTCTCAAAACCTGGCGAAGAAGAACTCGCCGACTGTGGAACCACATCCGGTATAACCTGGGCATAAGCCCTATCAACTCTCTGAGTCTGACTAGTAGCTCCTGCTACTCCTTTGCCCTTCGGGCGGCCGCCTCCTCGAGGCATAATCAGAACACAACAATACGTCGAGAGGAATTATCTTACTAACACACTCTGTGGCACGATCTAGAGTGAGAAGAATAGAAACCAACTCCTAAATTTCCTGTAGCCTCATGTTTATGGGTGCGCGCGCAACACACCGATAATCAAGACTCTACTAGACACGGCCTCAGAATATTCCGAGGATCGATCGCTCGATACCACTGTCACACTCGAACCTCGGGCGTGGATCGTGCCCTACCGCACCTTCTACTCTTAACAACGCAAGTAAATCATGGAAATTAAATAACACCTCATTTTATTTTTTAAAACAACGACGCAAGCGGCAAAGGCGACAAGGCGCTGCCATATATACATAAACAAAAGACACTACACCGCATACGAGTCCAATCCACATATGAATACGGACTCTGTGAGTTAACTAAAATATGACGGACAAGGCCCCGCCAGACCCAAAATCAGATAAAAGCTCAGATCAAGGATATATACCAAAAGATAAACTCCCGACAGAGGAGCTATCCAAAAATCACGAGCAGGATCCTACACTGCCGATCACCAAACAACAGACCTAAACTCATGCAGATTTAACGCAGCCGGGCGAGGTCAAGACAAGAATGTACAAGTATGTGAACATGAAGTATCGTAATAAAATCATAACACTAAACAAAATAGAGACATGTATGATAGCCAACCTACGATACATAACACATAAGCGAATATATCAAGTCGTGGACGCAGCCCTCAAAATCACTACTCAAATATAACTATGGGTCTCACGCCCATAATATCAATCATGCCGTGGAATCCTTCCTCACCGCCAAATCCATGATGTAATAACACCAATAATGATACATGAACACCGGTCCCCCTTGTGTCCTAAATGCCTCGTGGTCTCATGCCCCTAATTCCACATCGTAAAAGCATGACCATAGGGTAACACAATCAAACTGGGACATATATGATAATCAAATTACAACACATTGTGCCTTACTAACAATGAGAGTAAAATGAGTATCCTTACAATATAAAATAGGAAGCTCATGATCAAAACAGACCATCCGCCCGCAGATCATTTAACCATCCTACTCCTCGGACTATTTCACCCGTGATAGCCGCTTGACCCGCGTGAGGTATTCTCGCACGGGACTATTTCACCCGCGTAAGCCCGCATTTGACTCGCACGAGGTATTTCTCGCATAGGTCGGACCCGCCCGCGTGGGACTATTTCACTGCATAAGTCCTTACGGACCCGCACGAGGTATTCCTCGCGATCGTGGTAGCAATTCCACGGAATCGCAAATGCCACTAACCCGGAATGACCAAACGACCGATATACCAATAGCACACAACCGCTATTTCCGGACACATAGGCAAATCCTCAATTAATCAAGCCAAAGTCCTTACTAAGGCACACTTAGAATGATTCACAATCAATCAAGCCAAAGTACTTATCAAGGCACACTTAGACTAATTCTCAATTAATCAAGCCAAAGTACTTATCAAGGCATACATAGAATAATTCTTTTTTAACAAGTCAAAGTACTTATCAAGGCACACTTAGACAAATTCTCAATTTATCAAGCCAAAGTACTAATCAAGGCATACATAGAATAATTCTCTTTTAACAAGTCAAAGTACTTATCAAGGCACACTTAGACAAATTCTCAATTTATCAAGCCAAAGTACTAATCAAGGCATACATAGAATAATTCTCTTTAACAAGTCAAAGTACTTATCAAGGCACACTTAGACAAATTTTCAATTTATCAAGCCAAAGTACTAATCAAGGCATACATAGAATAATTCTTTTAACAAGTCAAAGTACTACGACGCATATCTCTTTTATAAAGACTCATTTCTATGTAAAGCCCCAAGATACTAACACCGTAGTATCAAGGCGTGTCTATTTTTCAAAGTAAGTTACTACACTTTTAGAAAACTCATTTCAAAGCTTGAAATCAAGTAACTCCAAATTTTCACAATCTAGGCAACTTATGCCGATTTAATCAAAATAGACAACTTTCTAAACCTTCCATAAAGCCGTTATAACCAACTTCCCATAAAGTCGTTATAACCCTTTATGGTTTTAGACGTATCCATTCCTTTAATAACCAAGAGACTTATACTATTAAAACCAAGTATCACATACTTACAAATCAAGTTCTCAACTTTCAAAATACTTCAAGTCTCTTAATAGTTAGAAAACAAGTTTTCTTCTACTTTTTAAACCTCAAGTAACTTCACCCTTAACGCAAGTTACTTCTCTTAAATCATGTCATTTCTCCTCTTTTAAATCAAATAAGTAAATCACTCATTTGACTCCCCTAAAGTCATTATAATGACCTTTAGGTTTTAGAACTAAGGCACTAGCCAAAAGATTTGGAAACCACTTCCTTTTCAAGTCTCTATGTACTTTAAGAAATAATACCTTCACCTTTAAGAATCCAAACTTCACTAAGAAAATGGATTTTACAACTTACAATTTAACATCAAAGTACAATCAAGGAAGTACATGTAACAAATTCTATTCTAGGCAATCCAAATACAACCAAGGAATGGATCATTTAAGGAGTAACATACTTTCTTAATCTTAAGGAATCATGCTGTAAGAGAGATAGTTCACATACCTTTTCTACTAAATCCACAAGCTAAGCCGAATACACCGCATTTAGAAGTGTCAACCTATAATGGTCACAACAAGGTTATCAACTTCTAGTCTCTATGTAGAATAATACTAAGTATTTAGTCTCTAATTCTACGGAAAATCTAAAGACTTCCTTTGTTTCTACTCACTTTGCCACCTTTTTCAAGGCCGAATACAATAACCAACAAACCACATTTAAGGCTCCAAACAACATCCAAACAAAGGGGATTACACGCCTTACTCTACGTGTAAAATTCCGCCCCACAATTCATACCAAAAAGTATAATACTTTACTAGCCATTCTCGGCCAACACATAACCAATAACACTACGTCTTTTCCAATCCTTTTCCAATTCCAAGTTCTAAGGTCAACATGTTATTTAGTCATAACTACTTCAACAACTAAAATTTCCTTCTTTATTCAACATGCGACGACTTAAACTAATAATCAACTTGAATTCCAATCTTAAAGCTAAACATGCTAGTTTTCGGATTAGGGTTCCAATAGCCAACATAATAATCAAACTTCGTAATATATAACTCATGCTTGCTAATAACCATAGCTACAATCAATAAGTAAGCTTAATTGCTAAAACGACAAAATTTATACCTTTCAAAGCCCTTAAAATTTCCAAGATTCAAAGTCGCTACTTAGCAATTCTTAGCTCCTTTCCTTAGGTTCCAATCCGCTCCAAGCACTCCTTAGAGGCCTGAAGAACCCATCTTCAAGTTCCATCTTCAAAGTGAAGAACTCACTTAGTTTCCGCCATGACTAACGTGAAAATGCGTTTTTTCCGAAATATTTCTATTGAGATATCCTCACAATACCCTAAGGGACATTGGGTTAAAGTCTTGTGGCTAATGGATCAAAACTACAAATTTTTCATGTGAGAGCTTAGCCAAACCCGAGAGCTCTTCTCCTCTCTCTAAGGGTTCTAATTTTTTCTAAGTGTAGAAAATGGCAAGTCTTGCTACTAGTTAGTATATAACACATATTGGAGGGTTTAGATGTCCACAAATGTGAGGTTAGGATGATTATCACAAGGATTAAGCTTATGTGGCAAGTTGACTAGTCAATTATGTCAAGCTTGCAAGACTTATCATCTACATAGGTCAAATGACCATTCTACCCCTTGCATTTTCGTCCAAGACCACATGAGGAGGGTGCCACGTGTCGCCCTCTCATTCGTCCATAAAATTCCGTAATCCTCGTGGGCCCCACAAAAATGCAAAATTTCCTCGGGTGGGCCCCACATGACCAAATCCGTAAAAATAAATTTCCATAATATTAATAAGTTCCATACTCTTCAAATAATGCCTTTTGAGAATCAAATTCTCAACAACGAACATTTTTCCTTTCCGACGTCCGGAAGATTTTCCGTCGGAAAAACAATTCTTCCTTTCGTACTAATTTTCCAAGTCTTGTTTCCTTACGTACATTCTCTTATACATGTCCTGGACTTACGGGGTGTAACAATAGTGATACAGTAGCACGGTGGTACAGTGGTACAGTGGTATAGGGGTATAGTGATACAAGGTACAGTTGGCTCTTATTTTATATGACACGGTTGGATCTGGTATTTGATTATTTTACTTGCCCCTGTCATTTCTTGGCCAGCCATGATTTTAATATTGTACTTTATTTCCGTTTCATACTTAGTACTTGTTGTACTGACCCCCTTCGGGGGGCTGCGTTCATTCTCGCGGGTTTAGGTTCGCAGTTGGGTTATCCGCGCGTGTGGGATCTTGTTCAGCTATTGAGGTAGCTTCCTTGTTCCGGATCTTACCATTGGTACGGCTGGTTTAGACTGTTGTGCATTTCAGGGTACGGCGGGGCCTTGTCCCGTCATAGTTGTTGTCAAAAGTCTTAGAGGTCTGTATTCACATGTGGGTTGGACTGGCGTGAGTTGTATTTATATTATTGTACGGTTGCAGTCCCATTCGAGTGTTATATATTATGGCAGCCTTGTCGGCCTTGCCTTTGTTTAAAGAAAAAAAAAGTGTTATTTAGCTTCCGTAGGTTACTTGTGTTGTATGAATAGAAGGGTGCCCAGGTAGCGGACCAGTCGCGGCCCGGGGTTTAGGTCGTGACAATCTGCAACCACATATCCCACTGCAGATGGTGGTAGAAATGTGGTTGAGGGGTGGCATTCATCCACTGCCCCATCCACAAAACATAATGGATATCGTGATGCGAATGCTTAGCGTATCATCCTAACTTCGTCAAACTTCATCGAGATATGCTTCCTTTGATACCAATGACTTATAATCATCCATAGACCTTATTAACATCAATTTATGTTGCATATGACCCTCATAATAGGTCTCAATTCATCGGAACTCAAATTGATTAATTAGGTTGTTAAACGCGCGCAAAACACCGAGTGTAACTCGGAATCTTTTAGATATACTTCCAACCTTTTCCCAAGGCCTTACTTATCCTTTTATGGCATCATAATTCTCTTCATATTACATCGGTTTGACATGATGAACTCAATATAAGAATTGCTAGCATGAAGGGATTAGCGGCTCTTAAACCTTACAGTTTCTTCAGTTTCAACTCGATCACCTTTTTATCTTCCTTGACTTAGGCTCCCTAACTTATGGTATATTATATAGATGAAAGTACGGGGTGTAACAAGAAATATTCCCATATTGAAGGAAGTGATTGCTCAAATACCACACGCATTAAGAAGAATAAAAAGAAATTGTGGAACTTACACACAAGCATTCAAAATCGCCATAAAGCATAGTTCTAGTGAGAGGGTACTTGGGTGGAAGGATCCCCATGGTTGAACTACTCCACTTCCAAGGACCGGGTAATCTTCACACCCGACCATAAATACTACCAATATAATCAGAGTAATAAGAAATAATATGAGCCCCCCATGTGAGACCTTAACAAGTTAACTAAAAACTTTGTCTCGGGGCATGAATATTACAAAGGCACATGAAAATTGTCATCAAAAGAAAGGCCAAACAATGAGGGCAATACTGGTAGAAAAGTAACACAAATATTTTCCAAAGTTCTAGATACTTCGGTGGAGGCATGCGTATTCGGAGGAGGAGTGGCTATTTGATCATTGGGAAGAGTCTCTTCCGCATCACGTTTCCCACTTTCCCTCCAAACATCCGGAACCTCGGAAGGATGCCCGAGAAGGGTCTTATCTGCACCACCTCTCCCAGTTTCCCTCTCAGCCACTGGAACCTCAGAAGGATGCTCTCCATATTCAGATGGGAATTCTTCTTCGCCTTCGTAGGACCAGCTCTCACTATCAAAAGTCTGAGCCAAGTCCTTAGATGGGAGTCGAATGGGCAGATCATTGTGGGCCACATCCTCCACCTTCAATGCGACAACCAGTGCAACATCAATATCAATCAACCCTCCCAGACCTCCTGAAGGGCAATCCTTCAGGCCTAGAACATATCATTAGTTTTCTCAAGGGTGAAGTCCATCTTTAACTGTTGAACGATGGCATCCGTTTAAGACATTTGAACTTTATACATGGCTTCGTGAAGGGAAGTGTTACTCTCAGTGGGGTCTTTGTTGTGCTGAATCTGGTTCTGGTACTGGATTCGACAGGTTCTCATACATCCATTCTAAGATGCTTAAAGCTTTTTCGGTAGGAATCTTATCTCTCTGGCACGCGTCAAGCTCAATTCCAAAAACCCAGGCCCGATTCCCTCCGAACCACAATAGCCAAGTGACACTGGTGTTCAATGGACCTCTTCTGAAGCTCCAAAAGCTCATTGTGGAACTTGGCCACCTCCTTACTGTGGATTTTCCTATCCTGCTCCGACTGGGCCAACATAGCCTCTAGATCTTTTGTGAAAATTAGAAACCAAGGAATAATAAAGAAAGAAGAAATGAAATGATTATCTTCTCTTTATCGGTTGCATTCATCAAGCATTAAGTATTGGAGATGGTTTAAGGATGAGGAAGGAAATGGAGAAAGGGGTGAAAGAATTTATTTTGTTTGATATCTCCATCTCTCTAAAGTGAGATAATGATCTTTTTATCCGAGAGCGAGGAGCCGCCTTTGATTAACCTAGTGTGATGCAATTGATTGACATAACTGTAAGAACTTCCAAATCTCTTGTGGAACTTTGCGAATCGAATCGAATCATTTTTTTTAGAGCGATGATGATTAATGCTCATTGTTTGTTGTTTCTTAATGAGATATCCACGTCACGAGGGAGAGGATCTAGAATTTCTTTCTTAGACCAGAAGGCAAGGCCTAACACGAGGTAGGTTTCAAGATCTAAAGAAAGAAAAAGAAAGAAAAATTTAGAGATGTGGAGTATATCAAAAAAAAAAAAATAGGAATACAGAAATGAAAAATTTAAAAATTTAAAAATCTTCTGGTTGAAATTCATATCTGAGGGGATGGTACTTGACTAAAAACTCTCTGATCGCAATCTCGATCTATATATTGTCGTTGATTTCCATCTCGGTCGTCATCAATATCTGGTATTCGGCCAAGATATCTTGAATAACTGTCTGAAACAACGGAATTGGATAAATTAAATAATAGAGAGATGAAATCCTCAGAAAGAAAAAATCCAGGAGATATGTGATACGTGAGAGTATGAGAGATATGCACGGGCTAGGCCGGTACGATGCGAATTGGCGGGACTCGGTAACGAGATCAAAATAGAAGCTCGGGATTGTCGATAAAGATAGATTCGCTAACATCTGTGAAATCTCTGTTTGGTAACAATATTGTGGGAGAAGTACCTCAATGTTACTCCAACCATAATCCATATTCACCCGACTCAGGTAACGATTGCATATGAAAGATTCGTACTTACTGGCCGCCAGTCTCAATCGCAGGTGGGATCTGTGGAAGTATCGTTCTTCGTAAGGTCCTTTAAATTTGACAAAGGGATATAGGAGTTGGCCAGAAGATTAGTGGATGAGGTAGACATTTTCTTTTTCTTCGGTGTTCTGCTGGCTGATGGCTAATGAACTCCGATGGGAACCTGATGAATGAATATGTCCAAATCACTACGAGCAAAGTTCTGAGCCTGGTTGGTGACGCCACCGACAACAGTAAGACATTGAGGAAAGATTTGAAAGAACATAGGTAAAAGATGATTTCATTTTCAAAAAAGCAGTGGAAAAAGTACTAAAGGTTGGGATAAAGTAAATGGGAGTCCTTGTACGAGAGGTTTTATATAGGAAGTAAGGGAAGAGGAAGCATATCACTTAAAAGGAAGGGAATCAAGTCGTCATTACGACACCAATTATTGAAGGAAGGACATGGATTAACACGCGATGCATGTAAAGCGGGTGTTGCAGGGGTGGCAGAGCATTTAATGAAAGAGGTCAGTATGCGGAAAAGGTTAATCGGTTAGACTGACATACAAATTTCAAGGGATTATGTGATGAGGCAAGTATTGATGGCTAAAAAACTCTTTCACTTCTCGGGCCCTTGAGTTCAAAAGTCTCGAAAAGTGGGAGACTATCTGTATTGGGTGAGAAGACCTCTGGGGGATTAGCGTATTCAAAAATCCTAACGGCTTTGAGTCTTCACACAACTATCTCCCACTCTCAATAACTCTCATCACATCAGCTTTGATAGATTAAAGTGTCGCACCGCGCGTGGTTGCGATAACATCAGCACCGCTCACGCCGTCATAACTTTAGGGGGGGCATAATCGTCTAGTTTTGTCTTATATATGTGACACTTAGAAGGGAAGGAACTACATATTATATCCTCTTTCTCATACTTGTAACCTATGCTCTATTCTCTCTAAAAAAAAATATACACCGAAAGAAGCACTTGTTGAATATTTTCGGTTACTATTTCCGTATCAAAGTTACTTGTTCATACCATTTATTTATCTATTTGCTTACAGGGGCGGACCATGCCTTGGGCTAGCCTGGGCCCTGGCCCACCCCCATTTAAAAAAAATTGACTAGTATTGGTCGAGAATAGTCACTCGGATACTGCCTGCAACCGAAGATGTTTAGATTTAGTGTGATCATGTAACATAAAGGTTTTCCTTTAGATTTCACTTGTTTTATTCCACAGTTCTAGCGGCATCGAGTTCCCGTGCTAATGTATTGGTGGAGTTTATGGTGAACTCACTTGGCTTCTCATCACAAGAAGTTGTTTCCACAAGCGCAAAGGTGACTCGTTTGAAACTCCGAAACTATGAGCCCCATTTGTTGCTTGATGTCTTTGAGAAAGTGGGTTTGAACAAATCACATATCAAAACCCTCGTTTCTTCATCCCCTAAATTGTTGATTTGTGGTTTTGAGAAAAACCTTAAACCCAAAATCAAGGATTTACAACAACTTGGCTTATCTGGGTCTGACCTTGTTTCATTTATCAGAAAAAGCGATTTCTTAATAAGAGGTTTAAATAGACTTTTGTGATTCGAAAGAACGTAAATTGCTATTGTAATATAGTTATTTGAGCGCTAAATATATTTTTTATTTTATTTTAGTCGGCCCACCCTATGATTATTTCGTTAGTCCGCCTCTGCTTTTTTATTTATTTATCCAGCACCTTGCATATAGTACCAGACTCGTTGAGAGGTTCTCCGGATCGGAAACAACTCAGTTGTCTTTAAATTTTAGAATACAAATCTCTAACTGTGTTTCTGATTAGAACTAATTTAATCAAAAAAATAAATAGAACCACCATAAAGGTTAGGTGTGTTACAACAAATTCAGGAAAATGTTAGGGTGTATTGATTAGTTTTAGTGTAAACACCAACTGTGAGAATGTTAGAAATCAAAACCAATACACTCCATTAACGTCAACATCATTCTTCAGCAAACCAACAGGGAAAGATAACAACCTAAAATTTATAGTAACTATCATGAATTCTACTGAATAGAAAAGTGAAGTCTTTTTGAATGTTAGTGTGATCATGTGATACAAGTTCTGCTTCACTTAGGACATTGTCCCATCCCTCCAATTCGGTCCATGTTATAATTAAAGAGAAGCCTAACAAACCATGTGGCATGTAGAATGTAGTAAATGCTACTGACTTTTAAGAGAGAAACTATCCATCTTTGTCTTGTTTTATTTAGAGTATTTCGTAAAAGCCACTGATGCATCTTCGAGCTATGTTGCTAGATTGTCATTGAAGGGTCTTTATTTCATTTATTTCTAAGGTAATCGGACCTTATTTCCAATGAGAATGATCATTTATCACTATTATCTCTCACATGACACGTCTTAGGTAAACCTTAAATCCATAAACAAAAGTGTTTCTTTTTTACTTTATTCCTTCCAAAATTTAATTTAATTACCTATATTAAAAAAAAAAAAAAAACACGTTCTATATATGATTGACCCAAACTAAGTCAGTATTTATACGCGTTGCACCTAGACTCTATTTCGTGCTTCAGAGAATCGGTTTGTGAGTACAACAAACATCTTTTGAGATACGCACACAACAACAACAATGTATCCAATATAATTCCACCAAGTAGGGTCTGAGGAGTGTAAGATGTATGCCGACTATATCCCTACCTTTGTGGGATAGAGAGATTGTTTTCGATAGACCTTCGGCTCGAAAGAATGGAAAGCATTTGAAGCAAGATAAAAAGTAAAATTAAGATAGCACAATAGCAAGATACATGCAAACGAGACAACAAATACTAATACCCATAGAGAGAAAAAAAACTACGCGAAAACTAGCTAGATACTACTAATAGGGAGAACCCTCGGCTATCTACTAACATTCTAGTCTAATACTTGTTGAGAATATTGTGATAACCATGCTGAAGGGACTACTGAAGCAGCTGAAGTTTACAGCTGAAATTGCTGATTAGTATTAGTTATTAAGTTTACTTTTGTTGGTTTTCTATCCTTGAAGTTTTACATTGTTCACTTAGGTCCTTTAGTCTCACTATATAAGTGAGACAACTCAACACTTTCCTTTTTAGAAAAAATAATGCACAGAGAAAAGCTTTCACAAAATTAGTTGTCTTCTTCATTTATCCTTCTCAGTTCTGCATACCTCTCGATCCAGAATTTTAACATGGTATCAGAGCAGGATTACTAGATCCGAGAAGCTATCTTTTTCCGCGATTGAAGAAACTGATCGCAATTTCTGAAAATCAGAATTGCGATTTCCGTCTGAAGATCAGAAAATCAAAATCGAAGAAACTGCAACTGTTGTGAATCGATTGAGATTAAGCAATCGATTCAAATCGAAGAAAGAGATCAAGGAATCGAAGGAGTTCCTTATGAAAATCGAAATTGCGATTTCCTTCAAAAAATCAGAGAATCAAAGGAATTTCTTCAGAAAAATTCAGAATTGAAATCGAGGAACAGTAAGATTGAGGTAATCTCTGTAAAATATACTTTTCTTCTGTAAAATAAAAAAAGGTGAATCGTAGAACTAAAAATCGAAGTCGCGATTGAAAAATCGCAATCGCTATTTTTTTTTTGAAAATCAGATAATCAAAGATCGATTCATCTTATTTGTTCTGCTATGGAGATGTTATCGTTTTCTGCGGATACATTCAGCCTTTGGCTATCTTTGCGACGTCGAAGATCGCCGAAATTATTTCTAGAGGTTATTTTCGTATTATTCTGTATTGGTGAATCGTTTTGTAATGTTAGAATTGAATTCGTGTTGGTGAATTGATGAATTGTAGAAAAGGTGTCGAGTTCGTCGTTGTTGTTGTTGATAGATGTTGTAGTTGTTGTTCTCGATTTTGTGTTGGTATTATAATCTGCTGCTGGAAAATGTTATAATGAGCTGGAATTTGCTGGCTTGTGAATTGTTTGATGTTGTTGTGTTGGTGTGTTGGTATTGCTGATCAGTGAGCCATTGCTGGTCTGTTACTCTACTTCTGATGCTATTGTTTCAAGAGCAGCAGCTGGTGTTGCTGCGATTGATATTTGTCGAGAATACAGATTTTTCTAGTTGTGACAGTGCTCGATGGAAGTTATTGTCCTTTATTGAACTGAGTATAATGTTGTATAACTGTTAGAATTGCATATTTGAGGTTGCATATTCAATAGCGTGATGAGAATCGAGAGATTCTCTAGTCCAAATGACTAGAGAACGAGGGGGTTCTTGCCGCTTATCAAAATAGCTTGCATGATGAGAATCGAGAGATTCTCTAGTCCAAGAGAGACTAGAGAACGTGGGGTTATTCATTATTACGCAAGGTGAATCCAGTGGTTATGTTGTCGATTTTGTGTTGAGGAGAGAAACTGAGAGATTCAACTTGTAAAGGTTGCATCTGATATCGTCGATGTTGCGACTGGTGCTGCTATTATTGATGTTATTCCAGTTGTTGTTGTTTCTAGTTTTGAAGCAGCATTTCTGGTATTTCTGCTTGCAGCAGGGTGATTTTACGGATCGATTTTTGTGTGAATTTGTTGAGAGCGAGTGTTCATCCGGCCGGAAGGGGCGAATCGCAATGAGAGTTTTGTTTTCCTGGCTGCAGATGGGAACCCTCCATATTCATTGCTGATTGCAGAGTTCCCATATTGGAACTTTTGCAACTGGAGCAAATTGGTAGAAGATAGATGGATTCTGAAAATGAAAATTTTGCTTATGGTGTACAACCTGGTGTTGTTGATGTTGTTGTTGGTGCGGCTATTATAGCTGATGATTATTGCAGTTGATATGTAGTTTGTGTTGTGGTTCTTCTAACTGCTGCAATTGATGAGCATTTCATTGTAAAAATAAAGGAGGGCAGAGTAAGATAATAAGTTCTATTTCAGTTGCTTCTCAGAAGCACATTCACCTTGTTCTTGCTGGATGTGGGAACTTTGGGTCAAGAAGTGTCGGATACAGTTAAGCTAATGCTCCTAAAGCTAATGCTCCTGAACTTTTATATCTGTTGTCCAAGCTAGGCCTGAAAAACTTTTTTTTCCTGGACCTAGCTTGAGGGGGGATGTTGAGAATAGAGGACTACTGAAGCAGCTGAAGTTTGCAGCTGAAGTTGCTGATTAGTATTAGTTATTAAGTTTACTTTTGTTGGTTTTCTATCCTTGAAGTTTTACATTGTTCACTTAGGTCCTTTAGTCTCACTATATAAGTGAGACAACTTAACACTTTCCTTTTTAGAAAAAATAATACACAGAGAAAATCTTTCACAAAATTAGTTGTCTTCTCCATTTATGCTTCTCAGTTCTGCATACCTCTCGATCTAGAATTCTAACAATACTCGGCCTCCATACCTTTCTATCAAGGGTCATTTCTTCTGTGAGCTGAAGTTGTGTCATATCTTATCTAATCACCTCCCCCGATTCTTCTACGGCCTACCTCCTCCCCTCTTAATTCATGTTATCGTCAACCTCTCACATCGCCATATCGGTGCATCCGTTCAACCAAGGCCGAACACTCTTCTAGATTTTTTTGGATGGAAGAGCGTGGTACCGCTACCCCTTTCTAAGTAAAGGTAAGGTCACATAATTAGAAGCCCAAAAAACAAGGTAAGAAAGGTGGGGAACAGCGGCCTCACACAAAACCTTCCCACACATACAACATGCCAAAGCTCAAAATCGTTTGATCCCTTTACCAATCGTAGAAGATGACCCCCTAAGTCGGGGATTAGCCCTTCCTCCTCTCTTCCCTACCTTCTTGGGACACACCTCAATTTGTATGTTTACAAAACAAAAATATATAAGTATAAAAGTATGGCTTTTGTTGGTTACAATTTAAAGGAGTATGACACGCTTGTTTCAGTTGTATTTTACTGTTAAAAGGCTATTATAACATATGCATTTTTTTGTCAGGAAATTGGTTTATGTGGTCCATGATATTAACTTTGAAGGACAAAAAGAAAAATCAAAATTTGCCGATCTTGTATATGGTAGAGTTCCTAGAGCAAATTCAGTTCGATATGATATCAAAGTATCCGGTCTAAAAAGGTATAGTGAATTCTTTTGTCGTTTTCATTTCGAGTTGCTACAAAAAATTTACTAAAAGCTACTATTTTATTATTACTCCTTTCTTTCTCATTTAAATATCTTTGTTTAACTAGATATAAAGTTTAAGAAATAAAAAGAAACTTTTAAATTTTGTGGTTCTAAATTAAATGTGTGTAACATACTAAACTATTTTTTGAATCTTATGATTTTAAACTTTTTTTTTTTTTTTTTTTTTGTGCCGCGGTATTTCTTCTTTCTTTCTTGTGAGGTACTTGGTGAGTTAATAAGCGTGATAAGCGGCGCAAAAGCAGGCCAGGGTGTTAATATGAATGTGAGCTGAGAATGTGTTTTTATCCAAAGAGTTTATCTGGCGTCGAACTCTCTGGCCTGTGATTCTTCTTCTTCTGCTCTCTTTGTGATTTTTGCCTTGGCATGTAAGATGTTTGAATTATCAACTTACTAAATATAGAAAAAAAAAAATTGTGAGATAAACAAAAAAAAAGTACATAAGACACTTAAATCGAGAAGAATGAAATATTATTTATGTCTCTAGATATTTCATTTTAACGACATTTCATTTTTGAAATTTAATAATCCCATTAATTAAATGTGTTGATAGATATAGATCTCCTAAGTGCACAAAATATTCCTTATCAAGAAGTTTTCAATGCTAGGGCTCAAACTCAAAACTTGAAAGATGAAAGAATTTTTACTATCCCAACACATCTCTTAGTGGGGCCAGAATTCATGTGTTTCTCAAAATTTGGCCAATTCCTTTCTTCTTTTTTCTATTATATTCTTTTAAATCAAAACGAAAAAAAGAGATGACCATACATTTATTTTTCTGGTAGGGAGGATCTCAATGAAAGTCATAGATCCAATCCAAATCTAACCAATCATTCATGCCTAAAGTTACAACTTCTCCAATGGATAAGGGGAAAAAAATGTTTGCCAATCTACTTTCAGATAGATTGAATTTATAACTAAGATTCAGCTACTCTAAACTCATCAATCTGGGAAATATTGGTGATTTTGAGCACACAGAAGAGTCATAAGAATTTGTAGTTTTTTAAAGTTATCTCAATATATAAATTAATAAAAAAAATGACAATTGTCAGATCATCACTTTTAATGGTAACAAATATGAAATAAATCTAACTATGAATATACCAGATTTGTTGGTTTCCACTCGAGAAAATAAGAAGATCGGAGATATAAAGATTGAAGATTAGGAAATTAAAGAAGATCATTGAAGATTGACAAGAGTATTAGGATCGGGCTATTTTTATGGGTTCCAAGAATCATATTCATTGAGCAATATGCGTACAAATGTAATGCAGGGGAAATAAATAACCACCATAAGAATTTTCACCCGGAAAATTCCTTGTTCAAGAGAATAAAAAATCACGACCTATCTTCATATAAGATTTCTCAAAACCTGTACTATAACCGAGTGGATAACAGGTTTACAAGTTACTTGTCAAACCTAAAGGACCCGTTTCTTCAGTAGTTTGTCTAAACAACCTAGTTGTTTGGTGGGATATGAAACTAACAAAAACCTATTACGCAATACTTGAAAAGGTAAAGAGGTAGGAACCACAAAAGAACCTAACTAAAACTAAAGAACTAGAAGGATAAATCTTGATAAAGCTCGTGTTCTTTGTTGTATGGATAGTTGGCTCTTTTTAGATGAAGGTGTTAACTGCGCTCACGCCTCTCTATTCGTTGGAGTATTTTTTTTCTCTTCCAAGCTCCAATGCTTTCTCGTGATGTGTATATATAGTAGTAGTCGTCGCCTTTAATGATTGAATCCAAGAAGGTTTTGGTTTCATAAAATATATCAGAAATCAAATCTTGTTTGACTTGGATCTGCCTTTACTTCCATGTTTGTGTGTTGGCTTCCTTGTCTTACTACAATGCTAATTTTCATGCTGATCAACTTATGGTACATCGTAGAAGATTACCAACTCTTCACTGAATAAGAATCAGTCAATATTTCTTCTTCTCTAATATCGTCATGAAATAACTTAAGTCTCCAGTTGAGCAAGGACCAGTTCCTTTGAGCAAACCCTCTGAATGTTGTAATTGCTTCACTAAGTCCTTTTAAGATCTGATTGGATATCAGGTTCTTCAAATGAATTCCTCCTTTGATTGTCTCGGATATATTGTTTGTCAATTTATAAAAACTTTAATGTTAAGCTCATGATTATTGAGCCAACAACTACTTAACTAAGGTTCACTACACAAAGTTTGTAAGCACAGAGTAGTTCACCCTCAAGTTTAGTAAGGTTTGTAAGCTCAATGAGTCGGTAAGACTAAGTAAGAGAGATTACTTATTCTTCTTGTGGGGACTAACCTTCTGTTCTTGCAACCCTATTAACAACTAGGTTGTACGATTAAGCATATAGTTTGCCTAACCTAAGCATAACTTACCTTCCACTCAATGCAGCATGTTAGGTGGCTAGGTAGTATGGAACCTGTAATATGATATGTACGTCCTCTGATGATGTGTGTGTGAGGAGTAGTTTCTTTGAAAATATTCAGAACAATATATTTTCTTTCTTTTGTATCCCTTTTCAGCACTTTCTAATAGGACTGCTCTTTTATAAGTAAAAAAAATAGTCCTTTCCAATTGATATTCATCAAAGCAGTTTTTCTTATTTTTCTTCCCTTGTCTCTTATGCTAGTATTACAAGTGGGATTGATCTTTCAAGAATCATGCCCTCTACAGTGTGTCCTACCAACTGGTCAATCATATTTATATATAGCTCGATATTGTCAAGAAGGAAGAGGCTCTTTCACAGCGGAGTCACCATTGATTATATTAATTATTATGATAAATCAGTGTATCAAGATGCAACATGTCAATCTGAGATTTTATTTCAGTTCGATACGTTCACCTACGAGACTGACCTTTGACTTTCGTCTCGGTAGGTGTATTATTATATATTTTCCCAAAAAATCATTCATTCATTTCTTTCTTTTCCGTCGACCACGATAACTGAAACGATATAAAAAATCCAGACCCATAAAGGAGAAGGGTCAGTGGGGGCATTTGAGAAAGTCAAGCCGATCGGGTGTCTTCATTCAAGAGATGGTACAGAAGAACGAAACAAAGTGAGAGGCCCGGGGCTGGGAAAATAGTCGAGTCGATCAGGCTCGACCATTGGGAGAAGCAAAATGAAATTCAGATTTGACCGAAAAAGAAGTTATATATGTTTATACTTCTGTTTCTGTGTAGCATCCAGTAGGAATAAGGGGAATATGGGTTGGAGTATATCATTTTCATGTGTATTTTTATAAATTGACCAATAGTCCTTAGTGTCATTGCAACTCAACAAGAGTTAAGTTCGGCAGTATTAATCTCAGTCACAATATTAGAGTCAAAAAGACATTTAAATACCAAGAGTAAATTCATTAATGCATCAGCAAAGTTGTTAAGACTCAGTCTAGACATATACTTACATAGATGTAACCACCTGTCGTTTTGAGTTTTTAAGCTTCTTTTCCCCAAAATACCATTTATGTAGTTCCATCTCAGAGTTTTTGACTTGCTTGCAAAATTGGAAGTCAAATGAATGTCATTTGGTTCACTTTGGGAGAAGGTTTCACTTTGGAAATTCTAACATTTCATTATTTAGATAACTTCCCCTCCAGCGTGACTCGAACCCTGGGCCTACTGATCGTGGGTGGATGTGTTTTACTTCTATTATCTTTGTATTGATATTTATGACTTGTGGGGATGAGTGTTGCGATTTCCGAGACTTTCGGAGGAGTTTTGGATAAGGAAAAAGATATTTTGAAAATCCTTAAGTTAAGAAATGAAGAAGTTTGACCAATGTCAACACTGGGGGTAAATGAGTATTTTTTGAAGTTTCATCGATTCCCTTAGGTTCGGAATATGATTTATGACTTATTCGAGGCATTGGATTGGTTCCCGAGAAGTTCGGGTGTGATTTAGGTAGTTGATTGAGCAACTAACTTGTGAGATGATTTGGAGTTCAACAAGAGTAAGTATCCAATATTTATTTTGAAGTTTCTTCAAGATTATTTTTGTTGGTTATCGATTTTATCCGTGTTTGGTTGGGGAAATCCTAAGTTGAAATTTGAGTTTTCTTCAATTTATTATGGTTGGATTTGAGTAATTTCTAAGTTTTTGGCTTGTTTAAACATTGGCTAAACTCTTTCTAACATAAATTTCGATTTCAATCTGGATTTTTCAAACATTCGATTTATGTTTTGACACAAAGTGGGTTTAGACAAAGTCATGAAATTGGAGGCTCAATTGAGGTTAGAATTCCATGAAACCTAGGATTATGACTATTTTGATTATGTGTAACATGTTTCTAACCTATATTTTCGATTTTTCCCTTATGGGCCCGGATCACTTTTGGATTTCGGACTAAAGCATAGCAATATGGGTGTTGTTAGTCTCATGTGAACCCATAGAATACTATTTTGATAATATTGAAATCGATTTCTTAATAAAATTAATATTTTGACCCTCGGGGTCCGGGATGAGGTTTTAGATTAAATTTTGACCCCGAATTCCATACAAGACATGTTTGGTATCATTAGAATCATGTGTTAATGTAGAATTGATAATTGTTAGATGTTGCTCATTCAGAGATGATAAAAGGAATAACGCAAGTCAGATAGTTTGTGGCACCTGCTCGGGTATGAGGTAGGCTACGCTTTAATATTACTAAACTCCGATAAAAGTACGTAGTTGTTATAAATATTGTATCAGACGTGTTGGGGGTCCCACTTTAGTGGCTATGATAAGAGATTGGGTGGGTACCTGTATTGAACTGTTTTGATGGATGATTTGGGAAATCAACCTTAGGTTGGTTTCAACTACTGTTTTGTGATCTTTTAGCCACTAATTCATAATTGTTGTGTTCTTCATCACATATGCTTATTGAATTCTAAAGCATGTGTTATGTATCTCATTTATGTGATTGCATCTCATACACTATGATTAGTTGCCTTATCACTGTTGCATTCATACCCTCATGGTCACTGTGATACTGAAAGTAGAGTGGTATGTAAATGTTGTAGGTCCAATGTGACCGAAAAAGGAAAGGTAAGAATACTATTGTGAGATGGCTTGGAAATAATTGATATGATGAGTGAATTAGGCTCTAGTCAGATTAATGTGTCATTTGACCTTTGTAGGATGACTAAGTCTTGCAAGTAGTGAGCTTGAGATTATTGACTAAGTCAAAGGGTCCACAAAGTCTTGATATTTA
Organism: Przewalskia tangutica; assembly: GCA_029844215.1. NCBI lineage: Eukaryota > Viridiplantae > Streptophyta > Magnoliopsida > Solanales > Solanaceae > Przewalskia > Przewalskia tangutica. The sequence goes on along the minus strand of CM056720.1, from coordinate 24,028,378 downwards.
ATAAGACCTCATCCAAACCACCCATTTGTTTACATCTTGACCCTCCTTTGTGCTATATAATACTACTAGTAGCAAGACATAGTCCAACACTTAGAAAAATTTACAAGAATTTGAAGAACCACAAAGGAATGCTCTCGGGTTCACAAGGCTTGGAAGAGAAAAAAATTTGTTTATTGTCCTTTAAGCTCCACACTTTAAACCAAGGTTCATGAGTGTATTGTGAGTGTATCTCTATAGAAAAATCCCGGAAAAAGATAGTTTTCGTGTTAGTCGCAAGATGAAAACCTAGTTGTTTTTTTAGGTTTTGTTTGGAAATTTGAAGGAAAGTTGTTGGTATTGTTCTAATGGTCTCAAGTAGCGGATTGAAGTGTCTTGGAGAGGCTCTAAGTTGCTAAGGAGCGACTTCGGATTTGGAGTTGGATTAGGATTCGTTGAGGTAATAATCTTGTCTCTTAAAAGTGTTACAAGATTATATATATTGTGGTTAGCTTTACATGTTGCTAGCATGAAGTTATGTGTTGAAGTTTTATAAGTATGATGGATTGATTGTAGCCTTAGATCCGAAATGTCATTTAAGCCATGTGAAGTTGGATTACATTTTGGTCGTTTATTAGAATCGTCGCATGTTACTCACTTGAAGATTATAGTAGTTATAATTGATTGCGACTTGATATCATGTTATGCTAACAACTTGGATTGAAATGGAAATTGGATAAGAATTGGTGTTATTGTACTCAATGTGGCCGAATTGGACTTGTAGTTTGTATTAGTTTGATATCTTTTGTGGCGAATTTTACACGCCTAGTAGGCGTGTAATCCTGTGTTAATTGCATTGATTGGGCCTTAAATGTGGCGTGTTTGGTTATTGAATTCGGCCTTGAAAAAGGTGGCAAAGTAAGTAGAAACAAAGGAAGTGCTGTCCGATTTTCCGTAGGATTTAGTGACTTTACACTTAGAATATTCTACGATTGAAGCTAAAGGTTAATGGACGTGTTATGACTATTATAGGTTGAAGTACTACGAGTAGCGTATTCTACTTTAAGGGTGGAAAGGCTAGTAAGGTTATAGTACTTTGGAGCATTTTGCAACTTGTCGCTAGTCGTCGCGAGGTATGTGAACCCCTTCTTTCTTTGGCATGATCCTACGTATGAAATACCCATGTGATAGTATCTCATGATTCCTTCTACTCTTAAAAGTTAAGAAGTATTCACATTGTTGATCCTAAGTAAAAAGTATGTTAAATTGTCCTAAGTCCTTACCAAGTCTTATGAGGAATGTTGGTAAGAATGGTTAGGAAATTATGAGATTTGATTTAAAGTTATGTGTCTTGATTTATTTAAAGTAAGTAAGTGGATTTTATGTTCGAAAATGACTTGAATTTATATGTGAAAAGGGGGTTGATTTTAAAAGTGGAAGTTATATGATTTTAAGAGAATAAGTTACTTGGTTTTGGAAGTGTATGAAACTTTATATTTTTTTTTATAAGTATAAGTAAATTGGACTTTAAAGAATGTATGTTATGAAGTTTTAAGACTACGAACTTTGGTTGTCTTTTAAGGATTATGAAACTTTATTTTTTTCAAGTTATGGGACTTGATTCCTATAGTATTGATGACATGATTTTATAAGTGTAAGCGACGTGATTTTAAAGAGTGTATGCTACGAGGTGTTAATACTATAAGCCTTGATTTTATGAGTGGAAATGACTAAACTTTAAAAAGTATGACTTCTTAATTTATTTCAAAAGTTAAGAAGATGGTTTCCAAAAGAGTGTGTGACTTGAGCTTTAAAAAGAAAGAAGTTTTATGATTCTTTTAAGTATGTATGTACGTAGTATTTTTGGGTTTAGTTTCCCTAATGTTGCAAGAATAAGGTGCCTTAAGTTCTCTAAAATGAAAGGTTGTTATAATAGCTTTATGGGAAGTTGTTATGACAACTTAAGAAGAAGTGAAAAGATGATTTAAAAATGTTATGTAAGGAAAATTACACCGAGCCTACAAATAGGCCGGATTACGTTATGAAATACACCGAGCCTACAAATAGGCCGGATTACGTTATGAGATACACCGAGCCTACACATAGGCCGGATTACGCCATATTACCCCGAGCCTACACATAGGCCGGGTTACGTCATCTTACACCGAGCTCCACAGACGGGCCGGATTATGCTATATGATTCCACAAGTACACCGAGCTCCACAGGCGGGCCGGATTATGCTACATGATTCCACAAGTACACCGAGCTCCACAGGCGGGCCGGATTATGTCACATGATTCATCAGTACACCGTGTCCCGCAAATGGGCCGGATTACGTTATCACGTATGAATAATCAAAGTTAACTTCCAAATAAGAAGACCCTCCATAAAGGGCCGGATTATGTTATGTAATATATGTAAGTTATGTGGAAAAACTTGATTAAATTCTTAAGTATGTATGTAAGAATATGATGTTAATTCTTATTGAAAGAAGGAAATGAACGGTTAATATACGATTGATTTCAGGAGTTAAAATGACACTCTTTTATACAGTTATGATTTGATTGTTGCACCTTATTTCTGTTTCATACTTGCACTGTTGTTATCGACTTCTTCTGGGCCGCGTTAAATGCCCGCAGGTGTTAGGTACACAGGTTGGTGATCCTTGCTCTTATGATCTCTGTTCAGTTTTTGGGAAGAAGCTCCATTCACTCCTGAGGCTTATCTTTTTGGTACGGTTTCCCTGATGTTGTAGATTTATGTACATTCAGGGGTATGGCGGGGCCCTGTCCCGCCACATTTGAAATTCTTAGAGGTCTGTAGTCACATGTTGTGGGTCGGTTTGTAAAAAAAAAAAGGGATATAACTGTTGTTGTTTATGTATATGTATATGTGTCCAGGGAGGTAGCCTTATCGGCTAACCTGTTGTTTAAATTCTCGTTGTTTTATTTTTTTTAAGTTTCATGTATGTTCCGCTGATTATCTCTGATATTTACCTGTAAGGGTGCCTGTGTAGGGCACGATCGCGATGCCCGGTCGGTCGTGACAAAAGTGGTATCGAGCGATTAGTCCTCGGAAAGTGTCTACAGACCGTGTCTAGTATAGTCTTGATTATCGGTGTGTTGTGCACCACATCTATAATCAGGAGGCTGCAGGACATTTAGGATTGGTTTCCATTCTTCTCACTCTGAGATCGTGCAGTAGAGATGTATTAATAGGTTGATCCGTCTCTGACGTATTCTTATGTATATGAATCAGCTATGCCTCCACGGAAGGCGACCAGGGCCCAGAAGGGCAAGGCAGCAGCAGGAGCTGCCAGTGGTGCGCATAGGGTTACTAGGACTCAGGCCCAGACTATGTCTGAGGTAGTAGGCGGGTCGGCGAGTTCAGCCACGCCGGCAGTATTAGAGGAGCCGAGAGCGGCAGTAGCTCCAGAGGTTCCGTGCGAGCCTCGATTCGCGGCCAGGTCGAGTTTAGAGATTATGGAGAGCGGTCGGGCTATTGACTAGCATAGTGGTAGGCGGCCGGCAGGAGCAGGTAGCTAACCCTAGAGCCGACAGTTTGAGGATTCGGGATTTTCTGGGTTGTAGTCCACCCGAGTTCTATGGTTCGAGATCTGAGGAGGATCCTCAGGAGTTTATTCGGCAGATACATCGGACTATGCAGGTGCTTAGGGTCTCGGAGACCGAGTCAGTGGTGCTAGCTTCTTACCGGATACGCGATATTGCATTGAACTGGTTTGAGTCATGGGAACTGTCTAGGGGTGTGGGTGCTCCTCCAGCTGTTTGGGATGAGTTCACAGAGGCCTTTCTTAATCACTTTTTGCCTCCTGAGATTAGGAGAGCCCGTGTTGATAGGTTCTTGTCATTGAGGCAGAATGGGAGGACCATCAGGGAGTACAACCTGGAGTTTTACTCGTTGGCCAGGTATGCGCACACTATTATGGCTGATATGGCTGATAGAGTTCATCGCTATGTTATGGGACTAGACCGTTATATGATCACTGCTTGCCTGGGAGTGGCCCTTCAGCCAGGTATGGATATTTCCAGGATGTAGACATATGCACAGGGGATTGAGGACAGAGAGAGAGAGGACCGACCAGACCAAGGCCAACCCAAGAGGCCGGGGCGAGGGTTCGTGGTGATTTTCGAGGCGAGAGCCTCGGCGGAGTTAGGTCTACATTTCACCAAGACAGGTGCTCTTCCCGATTTTCGCAGAGGTTGGATCACCAGTAATTCAGAGCCGATGCGAGCTCCAGAGCCGGATTCGTATGCGCACACGGGTTCTAGGCGATCGGGCCACTCTTCCTCAGTGTCCACAAGTGTGGCCGCGTCACCATAGGGAATGTCGTCGTGCATCGTGGTGCTGTTTTACTGTGGCGTCGGGGCCATATGTTGAGAGATTGTCCTAGTAGGAGAGCTACAGGAGGGATAGCAAAGTCTACCGGATCAGTTGCGGGTTCTTCGCCTTGATGGCTAGGCAGATGTTCATACACCTACAGCCGCGTGGCAGGTCGTGGTGGAAGTTCCCAGTTTTAGCGGTCCTTTGAACCGCCTATATGATTTCAGGTATATCTTCGACCCTTTAGAGATTTGTATGCATGATAAGGTTGTTGTATGTTTAAGTATCAAGAACGGATAATATTGAGATTATGTATGTATGCTAGAAGTAAGTTGGAAGTACGAAAAGATAATCCTTTTAGGCCATGAATGTGAGTAGATAGTGATGGTGCACACTTTGGATTTGTTTCCTCGTTTGGTTTGTGATGGATAAATATGTGTGTGCAAGGTATTAGGGTCATGTGTGACATTATTGGTATGTCGGGGTGGTAAAAGGAAACTATGTCGCTAAGTATAAGTTTGACTCCGAAAGAACATTCGGGGACGAATGTTTCTAAGGGGGGAAGAATGTTACACCCCGTATTCACAGGACATGTTTTAGGAACGTACATGAGAATTCCTAATGTTAAGATTAGAGACTTATAAAAATTTATCGGAATTATGAAATTGTCAGAAAACGAATATTGTAACGAATGGGAGGGCGACACGTGTCACCCCCCTTAGAATGCCTTGGACGAAAATAGGCAAGGGCTTAAGGGTCATTTGACCTTTGTAGGATGACTAAGTCTTGCAAGTAGTGAGCTTGATATTATTGACTAAGTCAAAGGGTCCACAAAGTCTTGATATTTAATAAGACCTCATCCAAACCACCCATTTGTTTACATCTTGACCCTCATTTGTGCTATATAATACTACTAGTAGCAAGACATAGTCCAACACTTAGAAAAATTTACAAGAATTTGAAGAACCACAAAGGAATGCTCTCGGGTTCACAAGGCTTGGAAGAGAAAAAAAATTGTTTCTTGTCCTTTAAGATCCACACTTTAAACCAAGGTTCATGAGTGTATTGTGAGTGTATCTCTATAGAAAAATCCCGGAAAAAGATAGTTTTCGTGTTAGTCGCAAGATGAAAACCTAGTTGCTTTTCTAGGTTTTGTTTGGAAATTTGAAGGAAAGTTGTTGGTATTGTTCTAATGGTCTCAAGTAGCGGATTGAAGTGTCTTGGAGAGGCTCTAAGTTGCTAAGGAGCGACTTCGGATTTGGAGTTGGATTAGGATTCGTTGAGGTAATAATTTTGTCTCTTAAAAGTGTTACAAGATTATATATATTGTGGTTAGCTTTACATGTTGCTAGCATGAAGTTATGTGTTGAAGTTTTATAAGTATGATGGATTGATTGTAGCCTTAGATCCGAAATGTCATTTAAGCCATGTGAAGTTGGATTACATTTTGGTCGTTTATTAGAATCGTCGCATGTTACTTACTTGAAGATTATAGTAGTTATAATTGATTGCGACTTGATATCATGTTATGCTAACAACTTGGATTGAAATGGAAATTGGATAAGAATTGGTGTTATTGTACTCAATGTGGCCGAATTGGACTTGTAGTTTGTATTAGTTTGATATCTTTTGTGGGGCGGAATTTTACACGTCTAGTAGGCGTGTAATCCCCTATTGTTAATTGCATTGATTGGGCCTTAAATGTGGCGTGTTTGGTTATTGAATTCGGCCTTGAAAAAGGTGGCAAAGTAAGTAGAAACAAATGAAGTGTTGTCCGATTTTCCGTAGGATTTAGTGACTTTACACTTAGAATATTCTACGTTCGAAGCTAAAGGTTAATGGACGTGTTATGACTATTATAGGTTGAAGTACTACGAGTAGCGTATTCTACTTGAAGGGTGGAAAGGCTAGTAAGGTTATAGTACTTTGGAGCATTTTGCAACTTGTCGCTAGTCGTCGCGAGGTATGTGAACCCCTTCTTTCTTTGGCATGATCCTACGTATGAAATACTCATGTGATAGTATCTCATGATTCCTTCTACTCTTAAAAGTTAAGAAGTATTCACATTGTTGATCCTAAGTAAAAAGTATGTTAAATTGTCCTAAGTCCTTACCAAGTCTTATGGAGAATGTTGGTAAGAATGGTTAGGAAATTATGAGATTTGATTTAAAGTTATGTGTCTTGATTTATTTAAAGTAAGTAAGTGGATTTTATGTTCGAAAATGACTTGAATTTATATGTGAAAAGGGGGTTGATTTTAAAAGTGGAAGTTATATGATTTTAAGAGAATAAGTTACTTGGTTTTGGAAGTGTATGAACCTTTATATTTTTTTTATAAGTATAAGTAAATTGGACTTTAAAGAATGTATGTTATGAAGTTTTAAGACTACGAACTTTGGTTGTCTTTTAAGGATTATGAAACTTTATTTTTTTCAAGTTATGGGACTTGATTCCTATAGTATTGATGACATGATTTTATAAGTATAATCGACGTGATTTTAAAGAGTGTATGCTACGAGGTGTTAATACTATAAGCCTTGATTTTATGAGTGGAAATGACTAAACTTTAAAAAGTATGACTTCTTAATTTATTTCAAAAGTTAAGAAGATGGTTTCCAAAAGAGTGTGTGACTTGAGCTTTAAAAAGAAAGAAGTTTACAACTATCAGGAGGCAGATGAGAGAGCAATGAATAGTAGGAAGATGGCTGGGATTCATGAGTTGGATGCTATCACTGTATTGACTGTGCAGGTTGCCACTTTGACAAAGCAGATGTAGCAGAAACCATGTCCGTGAAGGCCTTTCAGACACCAATAAGCTATGAGATTTGTGGGGGTCCCCATACTTTTGATAGGTGCACAGCAGTGGATCCGAATAATGTGCTTATGGAGTAGGTTCAGGTAGTGGAGAATTTTCAGAGGTCCTACAACAACCCTTACTCCAATATATACAATCAGGGGTGGATAAATCACCCATATTTTTCGTGGAAAAATGACCAAGGGCAGCAAGCACAGTTTCAGGCCTCTTCATCTCAGCAGCCACAAGAGAAGCCTGATGAGCTAAGAGCAGCACTGTTGACACTCACAAATTCACAGGCCCAGTTCATGATAGAGACTATGTCATCCATCAGAAACTTGGAGGCACAGATGGGACAGCTGTCGAACATGCTGAACAATAGAGAACAAGGAACTCTTCCCAGTGATACTGTGATGAATCGAAGGGAACAGTGTCAGGAAATAAGCCTGAGGAGCAGAAAACATTTAGAACATGTTGCACCTAAATCAGTGGCTGAAAAAGAGAGAGAGTTGGAGAAAGCAGCTGAGGCAGAGAAGGAGGGGGTTACTGATAACCGCCCTATTTTAGAGAAGGCTCCACCCGCAGTGATGATAGAGTATACTGACAAAATTCCTTACCCTTAAAGACTACAAAAGAAGTCCTTAGACAAGCAATTTTCTAAATTTTTAGAGGTCTTCAAAAAACATCATATCAATCTCCCATTCATCGAAGCTTTGGAGCAGATGTCAGCTTATGTGAAATTTATGAAAGACATCCTGTTTAAGAAGAGCAAGCGTGATGAATATGAGACAATAACGCTGACAGAGAAGTGCAGTGCTATTTTGCAGAAAAGACTTCCCTCTAAGTTGAAAGATCCAGGGAGTTTCACCCTACCTTACACCATAGGGAATGTGACATGCAAGCAAGTCTTGTGTGACTTGTGGGCAAGTTTCAACCTAATGCCCCTCTCTGTGTTCAAAAGGCTTGGTTTGGGGGAAGCAAGGCTAACCACAGTCACCCTGCAGCTAGCTGATCATTCAGTTGTGCATCCCCAGAGAATTATTGAAGATGTATTGGTACAAGTGGGTAAATTCATCCTTCCTGCTGATTTCCTCATTTTAGACATGGATGAAGATGAAAATATATCCATGATCCTTGGGAGACCATTCCTAGCCACAGGGAGAGCCCTCATTGATGTTGAAAATGGGGAGTTTAAAGCTCAGAGTCCAAGGTGAAGAAATGGTGTTTAAAGTTTTCAAGCAGCCCACTGAATCTCAAGTCGATGCTAGATGCTTTGCTGTTGGTTAGTTGATAAAAAGGCTCCTCATGAAAGTTCCAAGGGTATTGATGCCCTTGATGGTAAGAATTTTTCACCCATAAATGATGTGATGGATGAGAACAAAGGAATGAACCCTCCTGAAATGAGCCCTGTGAAAAAAAAAAGGAGAATGATGAGGAAAATGGTGCTAAAGTGGATATGTGGAGGAGACACTCTACCCCTTGATCTAGTAAGTAACCTGCTTTCGGCTAAAAGACGTTAAATACAACGCTACTTGGGAGGCAACCCAATGTTTTAATTATGTTATTTTAATTTTTTGTTTCAGTTTGTTTTATTTTATCTTGAATTGTCTCACGATCTGGTATGCTAGTAATTTTGGATGACAGATGAAGGCAGGACTCACTACAAAGGGCGAATAGTTAACAATGCAGAAAACTAAAGACACTGGAATTTTTTCGGTAATTAGCATTGCGATTCTTGGAGCAGAACCGCGGTGCCTCATCCGTCTTTGTGCACAGTAAATTGGTCTTCCTCTCAGACCTCCGTTATGACCGCTGTGTTGTGTCAGTAAGTTGTCCCTCATTATTTTTAGTCTTCACACATTGGGGACAATGTGTCGATTAAGTTTGGGGGGTATCTTATTTTGTTTTGAGTCTTTTTATTGTTTTTTTTTTGTTTTTTTTATGTGTTTTTTAGTCGTAATTTTTTTTATGGATCATGCATGTTGTAGTTGCTAAAGATATTGAGTGGATAAAGTGGGATAATGTAATGGAATTGAAAGAAACAATCTGTGTGCTTAAGTTAGATATGCCAAAAATTCATGACATCTAATTATTTGGATATTGGTGCTTAGCCTATGTGTGTCAGTTATGGAAAGAAAGGTTGAAAAATGTCTAGAAAATCTGTTTGTTTGATATTTGAGGCGAAATAGTTAAGATATACATGTTTAGGGAGATGATTCAAGCATTTCTTTGATAGTCTTTCTGACCATTCATTACCTATCCTGACATAAATTGTATCACTGGTCAGCCTCTTTGAGCCTAAAATAAGATCTTTCTTTGATACCATATGATTCCCTATTTGTTCCATGAGTAATAATTGAAATTATTGGGATGAAAAGTGTTGAAAAGGAATAAAAAAGAGTATAAATTTGATGCACCCCAATAAAAAATATGCAAAAGCCTAAGTTTGGGGGTGCTTGTTATTTATAATGTGTCTCATTCTCTCAAAAGAAAAGAGGGGAGAGAATAGGTATGAAATTGAAAATAAAGTCAAAAAGAAGAAAAATGAGTTGAATAAAAGTGTTTATGGTACGTAATTGAACCTAAATGTCTACTTTTACCTACCCCTGCCTAAGCCTACATTGCAACCAGTGAAAGTCCTGATGATCTTTATTATGTATGTCTATGATTAGTGGAGAATATCAAGTAAATAGATCTATAGCGAATAGGAAAGATGGAATGAGATTGACATGCATAGGTTAGGTATTTGTATTTCCAATTGATCATGATCTAAGTGAATTTGCGAAATATCTAACTTGAAATTCTAGATTGCTAAATATTCATGCTATGTATGTTCTAACATATTATCCCAACTTTCATCCATAATTTTGAATAAGCAATGCTATAACTACTTGATCCGTCTTATAGAGTTTTTGTTTTTATTTTTTGTTTTTGTTTAGTGTTTTACTCGAGGGCGAGTAAAGTGTAAATTTGGAGTGTTTGTTGAGTGTATTTTATACACTCTTTTGAGTCCTTATTAGTTAGTATTTTACTCTTTTATTTTGTGTTTAGTATAGTGTTAGATGTGTTTTTCTTTTGTTTGTGTCACAACGGTCATAAAGGAGAAGATACTACTTTTGAGGATGAAATGAGCTTAACTGAGGATGAAAATTACACAAGCACAGCCCAAGGAATGAAGTCTAAGAAGTGCCAAGAAAAACAGAAGAAATCTGGAAGATTCCGGACAAAAATCAAAGCGGCACCGCGGTTCCTGGCCAAGTAGCACCGCGGTTCCATGGAACCGCGGTCAGGAAAATTAGCACCGAGGCGTAAAAATTATCGAAAGTCTGAAACTGAAACACCGTCGAGGGCACCGCAGTCCTGGCTAGAGGCACCGTAGTGCCATATGTCCAGTGAGCTACAATGGTTTCATAATAATTAGCACCGCGGTGCCTGCCAGCGGAACCGCGGTTACGACGTGTATTTTCAAAAAAGTTGGGTCGAAATTGGACCAGGGTAAAGGGGTCCGAAGCAAGGTTTTTCTCATATATAAATACCCTAAACCCTGTCATTATTTGGAGATGGAACTTTAGAGAGGAGAAAAGGAGGCAAGACACAATTGGAGACATCTCATTGTTCAAGTTATTTTCTTTCCTTTACTTTATTTCAGTTTATGTTGGATTGTAATTTAGTTCTTGACATGATAATGTTTAGGAGCTAATTACTTTAGTTGAGTTTCCATCGAATCTTCTTGAAACTCTTTCATATAGTTAATGCATTGATTATTGATTTCCTCTTCACCATATTATGATCTATTCAATATTGTTATGATTGTTTGATAATTAACTAGCTATTAATTGTCATCACTTATATGATTTCGAATCAAAAGTCTGAAGGGTGAGATTTGAATATGCTGTAATTGTCTAGACATAGGTTAAAATTATGGACGAAAGTACCCTAATACTTGTGTGGCATTTAAAGATTATTGCTCTTAATCCTCCTGTGTGGTAAAACTTATCATAGAAATATAGAAGGTTTCTACACTAGGTTGAGCTCTTGTATGTCCTAACCGGAATATAATAACATATTAATTAACCTGCTATCTTAATAAGAAGAAAAATCATTAGCATTGCATTAACACGTGAAAGAGTGGATAGTTGAGGAGATTGGAACCCTATTTCCTTCACAATTGTTATAAACCCAAAGTCTTATAATCTTTAGTTTATTTCCTGCACTTAGTCATAATTCTTAGTTATAATTCTGAAACAAAAGAACGATTGCCAAATAGATACCATATGATAGATAATCGGTACTTAATAAATCAGTTTCTATGGACGATAAACTCGGTCTTACATATCTTTATTACTTGAACGATACGTACACTTGCGTAAGATATCACAACAAATATCATACTTACTTAGTCACGTGACCTAGACATCAAAGTGGTTGCAATGAATATATGGTAAAGTTCTAGCAGATTAAGTAATCTTACTTAGTCTTACTAACTCAACTTACAAACCTTGCTAAACTCGAGGGTGAACTACTGCAAACTTACAAACCTTGTCTAGTGAGTCTTAGTTGTATCAGTATGAAGCTGTATTGTTAGAATAATATGGAGGTAGTTCTATGGAGTAAGATTGTGAACATAGGAGCAATTATTAAAGGAGAAAAACTGATCCATATCTAAAGATGAAGAACTAAATTAATCAGAATGCAGAAGATATATGAAGCTGTTATTTGTTTGTCATCCTCAAAAGGGAGAAATTATTGAGTAGTTGATGGCTCAATGATCATGGTCTTTGTATTGAAGTTTTGATGATCTGACAAAGAATGTACTCTATGACAATCAAAGTGAGATATAAGGAGGAATTCATTTTAATAAGCAAATTCGAAGAAGATCTTTAAAGAAATCAGTGAAACAGTCACAACATTCTCAAGAACTACTAAAAGGAACTAACCTTTACTACGTAACTTGGGTACTGGAAGCTATTTCATGCCGACATTGGAGAAAAAAGAATATTAACTGATTCCTATTCGATAAAGAGTTGGACTTCAAGTTATGATAATATTCTACGATACCATAAGCTGATTAACATGAAAATTAGCACTGAAGTAGGATAAGGAAGTCGACGCGCAAATATGGAAAGAAGGAAGATCCATTTTAAATAAGGTTTGGTTTTCAAATACAATTAATGAAAGAAAAACCTACTTAGAATTAAGGATTGAAGGAGGAAAATTCTATATAAAGATAATACGAACAAGATTTAAATCTTGAACTACAATCACAAATATTTCAATGAGAGACAAGAGTGAGTGCAGTGAACACCTTCGTCTCAAGAATAGCAACATGTTCAAACAACAAAGAACCTGAGCATATAAAGATTTATCCATTTAGTTCTTTGGTTGTATTAGTTAGGTTATTTTGTGGTTACGCCTATTTACCTTTCCAAGTTTTGTGTAATAGGTGTTTTTGGTTAGTTACGGGATCTAGAAATTAACTAGGTTGTTTAGACAGGTCCTTTAAGTGTTACAAGGAATTTGTAAGCTAGTGAACTGCTCTGAATTATAGTGGAAATTTGGTAAATCTTGCAGGTTAGATAGGTCGTGATTTTTTACTCCATTGAGCAAGGAGTTTTCCACGAAAAAATTCTTATGTTATTTTGGATTTCGTTGTATTAGCTTATTACGCAAACTGTTCCAAGATTTAAATTTTTGGAGTACATAGGAATAGCCTGATCCTAACCGTTATTGCTATGTGTAGGTGCAGTAGGCAAGCAATACAACTAATGATAAGTGAATCTAGGTTCTAGCTAGTCTGTCCAGTTGAGGTAAGCCACTACTAAACCGTGGAGGCGGCTTCAGCTCCCGCCTTTTCATTTCCAGTCTGTTTTCTTTTATCTCACGATAATTTTCATCTCGAATTATTTGTACTCAAATATTAGTGCTTTGTGGCTTAGTATTCAGTTGGGTTTATGGGTACATTTTTATACTTTGTATTACATTTTTGCACATTTATATTGTTAAGACAATGTTAGTAATAGATCATCAGTGCCTTATCGTTGTCTAGGTGCAGGGGTTGGATCGTAACATCTCTGGTGAGGTTAGAGCATGGGGTATAGATTTGGTGAAATAGGATTTGGAGAAGGTTAAGTTGATCCAAAGCCCAAACTAGGTAAAATAGTTATGCAGACCGGAAGGTTTTTGACCTGGAGTTCATGGAGGGTGAGAAAATATTGTTGAAAGTATTCTCAATGAAAGGCGTGATGCATTTTGAAAAGAAAGGAAAATTCATGAGCCCGAGGTTCATAAGCCTGTTTGAGATTTTGTAGTGAATTATAGCCCGAGGTTCATAAGCATGCCTGAAAGAATATACACAGACGACCGTGTATATTGGCCGTGTAAAGTGTATAGTTATTTACCATATTATTAGAATTCTTGTACATATATAATTATGGTAGTATTATTGTATTATAAAAGGAAGTAGTCATGTATTAGAAAAATGTATATTTAATTTCTATAATTAAATATATTGTATATCATGTATATAAACTTTTTTATTAATGAAAACAATCAAGGGATTATATAAACCTTCCGCCGCCCTACTCAACCAATCGGCCGACGACCGACCCCCTCCCCATCCCTTCAAAACGCTAATTCCCCTCTTGTTCTTTCATCATGTATACCATAAAGAACACATTTCATCATGCCCTTGCAGTCTCCAATATCAATAACAACATCTCTATTGTTCTTGAGATGGAAAATGTCCATTACGCGATGTGGACATAAATATTTAAAATTCACACAAGGTCTAATAGAGTCCTCTATCACATCATCGAACCAACAAAAGATAATGAGAATGTGCCTACCACTGATGATGAAATAGAGTTGTGGGCAACTCTTGATGCTACGGTGCTTCAATGGATTTATTCCACTATTTCTACAGATCTCTTAAAACTATTATCGAAGCCGACGCCACGACTATGAAAGCTTGGAACAAGTTGCGTGATATATTCCCATATAACAAAAGTTCGTGTGTCATGACCCTTGAGAAGGAATTCACCCATATTAATAAAGAGGATTTTCTGAATGTCTCAACCTACTGCCAAAGGCTCAATGAGTTATCGGATCAACACAAGCACTTCAGGATTGTTTTCTTCCTCTTTCTTTTTTTCTTCATCTTCGTCTTCTTCGCAGGGTCATGTTCAGAGGAGTTCACCCCTTGGACATCATTCACAGTTTCATTCACCTTACTACCAGGTTCTTCACACTACTTTAATGTTACCCCACGAGCATCAGTACCCTTGGAGCTTTCCTGAGACAACCTTGTCAACTATCCCAACAACAAAACATCTATCATTGGTTTGTGGTTCAGGTGGTGGCCTGAAAACAGTGAAGATCATTTCCTCATCCTGGACTCGGAGCTTTAACTCTCATTTTTCAACATCAATGAGGGCTCTCCCTGTAGCTAGGAATGGTCTCCCAAGGATAATGGACATATTCTCATCTTTCTCCATATCAATAATAAGGAAGTCAGCATGAAAGATGAATTTTTCCACCTTCATCAATACATCTTCAATTATGCCTCGGGGATGTACGATTGAGCGATCTGCTAGCTGCAAATTGACTGTTGTCGGCTTTGCTTCCCCCAACCCAGGTATGTGAAACACAGAAAGGGGCATCAGTTTGATACTTGACCCAAAATCACACAATGCTTCGTTGCACTTAACATTCCCTATAGTGAAGGGTATAGTGAAGCTGCCTGGATCTCTTAGCTTCTGGGGCATCTTCTTTTGTAAAATTGTACTGCACTCTGTCAGTTCCACTGTCTCATATTCTGTCAGTTTCCTCTTTTTAAAGAGGATATCTTTCATGAACTTGACATACGCTGACATTTGTTCCAAAGCTTCAATGAAATGGAGATTTATGTGCAACTTTTTGAATACCTCTAAGAATTTAGAAAACTGCTTGTCTAGAGACTTCTTCTGAAGTCTTTGAGGGTAAGGAATTTTGTCTGTATATTCCCTCATGACTGCTAGTGGAGCCTTCTCTAAAATAGGGCGGTCCTCTTTTTCTGCATCAATTGTGTCAAGACCCGAACCCGGGCCCGTGACTGGTACCTTACCCCGGGCACCCTAGTGATACAACATCAGAGAAAACCAGCGGAAATAAAACTTAAACATGTAAATAGACATGGATTAAGATGAAAGAAAATAGGCCAACCAAAACGGTTGCCTTTCAACAGATACATATATAAAAAGATTTGAACAGTTACAATCCTTACAACCCTGCCACAACAAAGGCTGCACTTAAGATTTATACAACAACTATGACGACAGGCCCCGCCATACCCCTCGAATGTACAAGGACCTACGCACTGTGTGGTAACATACCAAAGATAAGCCTCCGGCGGACGGAGCTTCCCAAGACTAAATGAGATCCTAAACGCGGATCGACAAACAGGTGTCTACTGCGCAGATGAACGCAGCCTCTCCGGGCGAGGTCGATAACAGTACCAAGTATGTGAAACTATAACATATCAGAAATGAAATCATAGCGATCTATATAAAGCAGAGACATGTATGATAACCAAACTACGATTCACGATAACAAGCGATCATGTAAGTCGTGGACTCACGCCTCGTGAGTCATCACTACGCCCGTGGAATACCTTTCTCACCGCCGGCAGCCTATGATATGATAACAACAAGACATTTATCCAATGGGGCATACCCGCGCGCTACGATCGTGTCGTGATGTCCCAAGGGAAAATAAGACAACATTCCAAATGGAAGCATACCCGCGCGCTACGATCGTGTCGGTATGTCCAAAGGGAAACAATAAGGCGGAAATTAAATGGAAGCATACCCGCGCCACGATCGTGTCGTGATGTCCAAAGGGAAACAATAAGGCAGATTCCAAATGGAAGATACCCGCGCGCTACGATCGTGTCGAGATGTCCAAAGGGAAACAATAAGACGGCAATCAAATGGAAGATACCCGCGCGCCACGATCGTGTCGGTATGTCCAAAGCGATTAGCAAAAGTAACACTATCAACAGAACGCACTGCGGAATTTCACAACAACAAGCATAGCAAGTTTCACAACAACAAGCATAGGCAAGTTTCACAACAACAAGCATAAAGTGTTATACACAACTCCAAGTACTTTCATTTTATGTCAAAGTCTGGGTTTTAACCCTAAAGTACTACGTACGTTAAATTCCTTTTAAAGAGATCCATTCCTTTTATAAAAGTCACCCGATACCCGTAGTATAAAAATAGAGTGACTTACATCTTTTAAGTAAACCAAAACAACTTCTCTTTTTAAAGCCAAGTTTCCATATTAAAACCAATGATAAAAACCCTTCTTTTGTTTTCACAAAGTCGTTATAACCAACTTCCCATAAAGCTGTTATAACACTTTAAGTTTTAAACCATTTTAAGACAACACAATACCTTTCTTTTTCCTAAAGTTCCAGTTTGCCTAATCTCAATTACTCAAGTCTCTTTTTAGAAAAGTTTCATAATTCAATGTCTTAATCTCTTTTTAAAACAATTGAGTAACATATGCCATAGGTGAGTAGGTTATTCTTGTTCATAATCGCCTTATTAAGCAGCCATGATCTAGAAAATGTAATATCATTTTGTCTCATCTTAGTTTCTTTGCAGAAGGAGGTTTCTACTGGTTTTAATAATACTTCATTATTCAATACATTTTTCTTTATTAACGCTGCAGTGGTTTGTCGATACACATTCTGATTTCCGAAATCAGTAAAACATTATTCCTTTTGAAAACCACGTACTCATTACTCACGAATGAGGTTTCACACAAAACTCATATTAATCATTTAAGTTAAGTCTTTTATCTTATAAGATCAAGTCTCTTAACTTCTAAAAAAATCAGTAAACCATTCTTTTTATCTTTCTTAAGACGTTATACCTAACTTCCCATAAAGCTAGTATAACTCTTATGTATTCAAAACCAAGTATTACTCTTCTTTCAAAAAAAGTTTCTTATTTCTTTTAAAATACTTCAAGATTCTTCTTATTCAGGCTTAAGTCAAAAGACATTGTCGTAACACTACATTCAGTTAACACACGTACGTCTACCGTACTATACCTATATTCCTTTCAAAAACATTTCAAGGTTCTTATTATTCAGGCTTAAGTCAAAAGACATTGCCGTATAACTATATTCAGTTAGCACACGTACATCTACCATATAATATATACATATTATTCAAGCTTAAGTCAAAAGACATTGCCACACGTACGTCTACCGTACTCTACCTATTCTTTTAAAATACTTCATGCTCAAGAGTATAGGAAGAATCACATACCTCGCGATGATTATCGACTATAAGCAAAACGCTCCACGGCTATAACCCGGCTAGCCTGGTCCACCTTCTAAGTAGCCCATGCTACTTGCAGAACATTCAACCAATAAAGGTTATCAGTCTACTGTATATACAGTCCTACGTAAGTACAGTTTAACTTCTACTCTATTCTTCTGAAGTGATTTCAGTTCAAGTCTATTCTGTAATATCCTTCTATTACAGTTCAATTCTCTTCTATGAATCCTATATTCATTTCTATACTACCATAGTATGTAATTTCCAATTACAATAGAAGGACAGTAGTATTTACCTCGATGAGCCCAAAATTATCCAAGTATAAAGTCGCTCCTCAGCAACGTTTAGCTCCTACTCCGAGTGCTCCAATCCGCTCCAAACAACCCTTAGAAGTTCTAACCAACTTCTACTTAAATACTGCAACTATCAATGAAGATTTTCCTTAGGGTTTCGTTTAGTGGCTAAAGGAAGTATACTAGTATTTTCTGGGTTTTTGTATAAGTGTAACCTTGGGAATACTACAAGGTATTTGGGCCAAGGTATTTGGGCATTAACAATACTTGGAGAGTATTTCTATACCACAAAAGGGGGGTATTTATACGAGACAACTAGGCTAGGGGGGCGGGGGTACCCCACGGCTAGAACACTACAGGGAGGGAAGCTTCGCCAAAGGCCTTTCTCAAAGGGGGAGGGTTTGGACGATTTTAACTCACAAAGGGGGAGAGATTTCAAGACTTGGAAAATGATTTTTGGATGAAGAAAGTTCATCAACTAAGGGGGTATTTATAGGTCAAGGAATGGCCAACCAATGGCCAAGATGAAGACAAGTGTGGTGCAAGTGTAGGGCTAGATTTTAACCATGTGGACCTTATCCATCTACCACACAACTTGCACAAAATATCCTACCAACCCCCCCTTGACCCAATCGTCCATTACCGCCCACTCAAGCTTCCAATGTGAGGGTGACACATGTCACCCTCCCGTTGGTCCAAAATGTTTCGTCTCTCGGAAAAATCCGCAAAAATTAGAAATGACATAGCCGGAATTTTCCCTTCGCAAGTTTAGTAAAACGTTTCGTCGAAAGACGACTCCTTTTGGCACTTGTGCCCAAATTTCGAATCTTGCCAAAACCTTAAGGCTTAAATTTTTATACGTACGCCCTTACGTACATACTCTGAAAATACGGGGTATAACATTCTCCCCTCCTTAGAAACATTCGTCCCGAATGTTCCTTCTCAAGACGGGTAACGATGAAGTTCCTTCTAGCAAGTTGCCAATGCCACACCTGGCCACACAATAACACACGTTCTCTTCCTTCCTTACACGTCGTACCCTCCTTGAACACTTGAACTCTTTTAGTATACGTACCACCCTGTAGTCATCGCTTTAGTTTCCAAAACTTTGGAGTCACCACCTCCAAACTTGGTCATCTTACTAACCTCGATTTCCTCTAAGGCCATTCTCGCTTCACGAACCGATTCTCGGTCGAACGTATTCACGAACTCATACGATGGTCATCTAAACTGGGCCTAGCACCCTCGTGACCCACCACCGGGACCACCCGTAGCTGACCCCACTCGAAGCGGCCGCGGGTTGGCCTCAACATGGCCCCAACCCGACCCACTTATCGCGTCACGCCTGTTCCCGATTTGGAACAATCTTATTTTACAGGTCATGAAAGCTACCACTTCCATTTCACACTACCCAGGGACTTATTACACAATACACTCCAGGCATAAAATGCACTCCGTCAAGGATCACTTGCAAAGTCTGGTACTCAAGACGGCCTTATATCTAAGGTCTCAACTGTAATATTCTAAGGTTCATCATTTCCTCACCCCCAGGCTTACCCTTTTTCACTAACCAGGTTTCTTAATCACATTTTAGCACAAAGCTATCCGAACATAACACTTAACACATTATCATAACATCAATACATACAAGTCTCTAGAGGGTTAAGGATATACCTGAAAGTAGGCGGTTCAAAGGACCGCTAAAACTGGGAACTTCCACCGCGACCTCTACCGTGGCCCCTCGGTGTATGGACATCCTGCCTAGCTATGGAAGGTGAAGAACCCGCAACTGATCTGGTAGTCTGTGCTATCCCACCAAGCTACCCGGTCGGACAGCTCCCAAATGGCCTCCTGGCCGCATGTAAAACAAACTCCCGATCGCACGACACTCCCACCGCGAGTCTACCACACGGCCACAACGAGGTTGGGTGGCTTCACCGCTAACATCCTCGCTTCTCCAAAATCTGAACCTCGAGCCCCGACTGCTCCTCGAAAACTTTGATGCTCAAGATTGTGGAGGACCACTCCAGACCGGGCGGAGGCGCATAACTAGTTCGCCGAGGCGGTCCGCCTCGAAGGTCACCAGGACCTCGCTGCGCCCTTTTTCACGACTCGTCATTCCGTCGATTTCTCCGCCTCACCTCCAAGTGCATAAGCTCGCGCGGCAATGTCCATGCCCTGAAGAGCTACACCGAACAACTCTTCGCTAGGTAATCATCGAGCCCTCAGAACATATCGGTGCACTCGATCCTCCATACTAGCTACTAATGCGGGACGCATCGCCAATGAGTCGAACTCCACATTGTACTCCAACCGCACGCCTGCTCGCCGCAACACCAAAAATCGTTTACCGAGCCCTCCTCATCCGCGAGGCAAGAAATGTGCAAAATGCCTTGAGAACTCGTCCCAAATAGCCGGAAGTGCATTCTCTCCCGACAACTCCCATGAATCAAACTGGCCGATCATGCGGTATCACGCGGTGATGCGAACCTAGACCACCGACTCGGTCTCCGATGCCTTGATCACTCTCATGATCCGTCAGAATCGCCGGATGAACTCCTGCGGATCATCCTCGTGCCTCGACCCATAAAACTCGCGGGTTACATCTCGTAAAATCCCGTAGTCTCAAATCGTGCTCGGGGTGAACTACGGTGCTCTGGGCCGGAATCCGTGATCCAAATTTATCTCATATTCGCCACGACTTCGCCAGAATCGCCATCTCTTGTACTTATCTCATCCGCCGGTGCCGTGGGACGAGGCTCAGTATCAGAGTCTCGCAGCCCATCGCTGCGCTTAAACTCTGCTGTGCCGGGCGGTGTCGCAAGACTCGCCGTCAAGTACAATTCTCATCTTGGCCGGGCTGCGCGCTCGATTTCTTCAGATCCCACTAGCGCCTCGATCGCTTTGCCTGCCTGGGCTCGGTTTTACGCGGAGGCATAATCGTAAAGGAAAGGAATACGTCAGGGGTCCAACTTATCACACTCTAAGGCACGATCTCGTAATGAGAAGAATGGAAACCAATCCTAAATGTCCTATAGCCTCACGATTATAGATGTGGTGCACAACACACCGATAATCAAGACTTACTAGACACGGTCGTAGACACTTTCCGAGGACTAATCGCTCGATACCACTTTGTCAAGACCAACCTGCCCGGATCGTGCCTTACCCCGCACCCTAGTGATACAACATCGAGAAAACCAATGGAAATAAAACTTAAACATGTAAATAGACATGGATTAAGATGAAAGAAAATAGGCCAACCAAAACGGTTGCCTTTTCAATGAATACATATATAAAAAGATTTGAACAGCATAATCCTTACAACCCCGCCACAACAAGCATGCACTTAAGATTTATACAACAACTATGACGGACAGGCCCCGCCATACCCCGAATGTACAAGGACCTGCTGACAGTGGTAACATACCAAAGATAAGCCTCCAAGGGACTGAGCTTCCCAAGACGCTGAAATGAGATCCTAAACGCGGATCGACAAATGTATTTCTACTGCGCTTATGAACGCACCCCGGCGAGGTCAAGACAACAGTACCAAGTATGTGAAACTATAACATATCAGAATGAAATCATAGCGATCATATAAAGCGAGACATGTATGATAACCAAACTACGATTCACGATAACAAGCGATCATGTAAGTCGTGACTCACGCCTCGAGTCATCACTATGCCCGTGGAATACCTTTTCACCGGCAATGGCCTATGATATGATAACAACAAGACAGCTATCCAAATGGGGGCATACCCGTGCGCTACGCATCGTGTCAGTATGTCCCAAGGGAAAAATAAGACAACATTCCAAATGGAAGCATACCCGTGCGCTACGCATCGTGTCAGTATGTCCAAAGGGAAACAATAAGACGACAATCCAAAAATGGAAGCATACCCGTGCGCTACGCATCGTGTCAGTATGTCCAAAGGGAAACAATAAGGCAGCATTCCAAATGGAAGCATACCCGTGCGCTACGCATCGTGTCAGTATGTCCAAAGGGAAACAATAAGACGGCAATCAAAATGGAAGCATACCCGTGCGCTACGCATCGTGTCAGTATGTCCAAAGCGATTAGCAAAAGTAACACTATCAACAGGAACGTACCCGTGGAATTTCACAACAACAAGCATAGGCAAGTTTCACAACAACAAGCATAGGCAAGTTTCACAACAACAAGCATAGGCAAGTTATACACAACTCCAAGTACTTTCATTTTATGTCAAAGTCCGGGTTTTAACCCTAAAGTACTACGTACGTTAAATTCCTTTTAAAGAGATCCATTCCTTTTATAAAAGTCACCCGATACCCGTAGTATAAAAATAGAGTGACTTACATCTTTTAAGTAAACCAAAACAACTTCTCTTTTTAAAGCCAAGTTTCCATATTAAAACCAATGATAAAAACCCTTCTTTTGTTTTCACAAAGCCGTTATAACCAACTTCCCATAAAGCTGTTATAACACTTTAAGTTTTAAACCATTTTAAGACAACACAATACCTTTCTTTTTCCTAAAGTTCCAGTTTGCCTAATCTCAATTACTCAAGTCTCTTTTTAGAAAAGTTTCATAATTCAATGTCTTAATCTCTTTTTAAAACAATTGAGTAACATATGCCATAGGTGAGTAGGTTATTCTTGTTCATAATCAGTCTTATTAAGCAGCCATGATCTAGAAAATGTAATATCATTTTGTCTCATCTTAGTTTCTTTGCAGAAGGAGGTTTCTACTGGTTTTAATAATACTTCATTATTCAATACATTTTTCTTTATTAACGCTGCAGTGGTTTGTCGATACACATTCTGATTTCCGAAATCAGTAAAACATTATTCCTTTTGAAAACCACGTACTCATTACTCACGAATGAGGTTTCACACAAAACTCATATTAATCATTTAAGTTAAGTCTTTTATCTTATAAGATCAAGTCTCTTAACTTCTAAAAAAATCAGTAAACCATTCTTTTTATCTTTCTTAAGACGTTATACCTAACTTCCCATAAAGCTAGTATAACTCTTATGTATTCAAAACCAAGTATTACTCTTCTTTCAAAAAAAGTTTCTTATTTCTTTTGAAATACTTCAAGATTCTTCTTATTCAGGCTTAAGTCAAAAGACATTGCCGTAACACTACATTCAGTTAACACACGTACGTCTACCGTACTATACCTATATTCCTTTCAAAAACATTTCAAGGTTCTTATTATTCAGGCTTAAGTCAAAAGACATTGCCGTATAACTATATTCAGTTAGCACACGTACATCTACCATATAATATATACATATTATTCAGGCTCAAGTGAAAAGACATTGCCACACGTACGTCTACCGTACTATACCTATTCTTTTAAAATACTTCATGCTCAAGAGTATAGGAAGAATCACATACCTCGCGACGATTATCGACTATAAGCAAAACGCTCCATCGCTTATAACCCGCTAGCACGGTCCACCTTCTAAGTAGCCCATGCTACTTGCGAACATTCAACCAATAAAGGTTATCGCCCATCAGATATACGATCCCACGTAAGTACGCTTTAACTTCTACTATATTCTTCCTCAAGTGATTTGATTCAAGTCTATTCAGAATATCCTTCTATTACAGTTCAATTCTCTTCTATGAATCTTATATTCATTTCTATACTACCATAGTATGTAATTTCCAATTACAATAGAAGGACAGTAGTATTTACCTCGATGAGCCCAAAATTATCCAAGTATAAAGTCGCTCCTCAGCAACGTTTAGCTCCTACTCCGAGTGCTCCAATCCGCTCCAAACAACCCTTAGAAGTTCTAACCAACTTCTACTTAAATACTGCAACTATCAATGAAGATTTTCCTTAGGGTTTCGTTTAGTGGCTAAAGGAAGTATACTAGTATTTTCTGGGTTTTTGTATAAGTGTAACCTTGGGAATACTACAAGGTATTTGGGCCAAGGTATTTGGGCATTAACAATACTTGGAGAGTATTTCTATACCACAAAAGGGGGGTATTTATACGAGACAACTAGGCTAGGGGGGGGTACCCCACGGCTAGAACACTACAAAGGGGAGGGGGAAGCTCTCGGCCAAAGGCCTTTCTCAAAGGGGGAGGGTTTGGACGATTTTAACTCACAAAGGGGGAGAGATTTCAAGACTTGGAAAATGATTTTTGGATGAAGAAAGTTCATCAACTAAGGGGGTATTTATAGGTCAAGGAATGGCCAACCAATGGCCAAGATGAAGACAAGTGTGGTGCAAGTGTAGGGCTAGATTTTAACCATGTGGACCTTATCCATCTACCACACAACTTGCACAAAATATCCTACCAACCCCCCCTTGACCCAATCGTCCATTACCGCCCACTCAAGCTTCCAATGTGAGGGTGACACATGTCACCCTCCCGTTGGTCCAAAATGTTTCGTCTCTCGGAAAAATCCGCAAAAATTAGAAATGACATAGCCGGAATTTTCCCTTCGCAAGTTTAGTAAAACGTTTCGTCGAAAGACGACTCCTTTTGGCACTTGTGCCCAAATTTCGAATCTTGCCAAAACCTTAAGGCTTAAATTTTTATACGTACGCCCTTACGTACATACTCTGAAAATACGGGGTATAACAAATTGCCTTATCTAACTCATTCTCATTTTAAACCAGTGGTTGGGGTGCAACCTGCTCTAGCTGTTTACCACTCCTCAAGCTGATTGCCTGACACTGCTACCTTGGGTTTTTCACTATGTTTCTAGGGAGATTCTCCTGTTGTCTGTCATTCAATTTCTCTGCCAACTGCCCCATTTGAGTCTCTAAGTTCCTAATAGAGGATTTTGTCTCTGTTGTAAATTGTGTTTGGGAGTTTGTGAGAGTTAACAATGCAGCTCTTAATTCATTGGGGTTCTTTTGTGGCTGTTGGTTCTGATATTGGCCCTGAAACTGTGATTGCTGCCCTTGGTCATTCCTCCATGAAAAGTTGGGGTGATTTCTCCACCCCGGATTATATGTGTTGGAGTAAGGATTGTTGTGAGGCTTTTGAAAATTCCCAACTGTCTGAACCTACTCCATAGGTACATTGTTTGGATCCACTGTTGTGCACCTATAAAAAGTATGGAGAACCCCAAAAATCTCACAACCCACTGGTGTCTGAACAACATTCACGGACATAGTACTCTGCTGCAACTGCTTTTTCAAAGTGGCAACCTGAGCAGTCAACGCAGTTATAGCATCCAACTCATGAACCCCAACCACTTTCTTATTGTTTGTTGCTATCTTATCTGACCACTAATAGTTGTTGGTGGCCATATCTTCTAATAAATCATGTGCCTCATTGGCACTTTTGCTCATGAAAATTCCTCCTGCAGCAGCATCAATAATGGTACGAGTAGTACCACACAACTCATTGTAGAATATGTTGACCAACATCCACTTTTCAATCCCATAATGAGGGCACTTCCTCTGCATGTCTTTGAACCGCTCCCATGTATCATACAATGATTCTCCCTCCAGCTGATAGAAATTATTAAGCTCTCCTCTAGCTTTGCTGCCTTCGATGGAGGGACGAATTCGACAAGAAACTTTTGAGCCAAGTCTTGTCATGTGGTAATGGAGTTCGCCTTCAAGGAGTTCAACCAGATCTTGGCTCGATCCCTGAGTGAGAAGGTAAAAAGCCTCAATCGAATGACATCATCAGTAACGCTATTATATTTAAATGTTGCACACAGTTCCAAGAAATTTGCCAAATGCATATGGAGATCTTCAGACGGCAACCCCTCAAACTGAACTGAACATTGAACCATGTGCAAGATGGCTGGTTTTATATCAAAATTATTGGCTTCCACAGCGGGTAGCCTGATGCAAGTCTGCACCCCTGTAATTTTTGGCAATACATAGTCCCTTAAGCTCATCTCTGCATGATGCAGGACTTGTCTCATGACAGGTGGTAACTCATCATTCACTTCATTGTTGTTTTGTTGATTTTTCATTGCTAACGAATCAGCAATTCTTTTATATTTCCTGTTCAGTTTGCATAATTTTTCAATTTCAGGGTTCAGAGGGACAAGAGTGTCTGCTCCTCTCTTACTTCGCATAAACAAGTTTCCTGAAATCGATAAAAAATAATACAACATATCAAGGCAGAAGTGTGTTCTAAAATAAAAATAAAAAATAAAAACCAAATTAGAAATAAGACTAGATAATTCGATATTAATAGTACGCTAGTCCCCGGCAACGGCGCCAAAAACTTGTTGCGATATTTCTGTGCGCTAACGCAAGTGTACGTATCACTAAAGTAATAAAGATATATAAGACCGAGTTATCATCCACATACTCTGGTTTATCAAGTATCGAATATCTAATATATGGTATCTATTTGGTTAACGTTCTTTTGTTTGAGAATTTTAACTAAGAATTAAAACTAAAGTAATTTGCATAAAATAAAATGATGATGATAATACTTCGGGTTTAAGACAGTTATGATGGGAATTAGGGTTTCCAATCTCCTCAACTATCCACTCTTTCACTTGTTAATGCAAGACTAATGATTCTTCTTCTTATTAAGATAGCAGGTTAACGAACATGTTCTATATTCCGGTTAGGACATATAAAAACTCAATCTTATGCAAAAACCTTCTATATTTCTATGATAGGTTTTACCACACAGGAGGATTAAGAGCAATAACCTTAAATACTACACAGGTATCGGGGTACTTTCGTCCACAAATTTAAACTACGTCTAGACAACTACAGCATATTCAAATCTCCCTTTTCAGATCTCGATTCGAAATCATATAAGTTATGACAATTAGTGATCAGTTAATTACCATACAATCATAACAAGTTGAATAGATCTAAACAATTGAAGAAGAAATCAATAACTATGCATTAACTTATGAAAGAGTTTCAAGTGATTCAACGGAAAACCCTAATAAAGAAATTAGCCCCTAGACATTATCATGCTAAGAACTAATTTAATATCCAACATAGACTGAAATAAAACAAAGGAAAGAAAAAGCACTTGAACAAAAGTTGTCTCCAATTTTTGTGTCTGCCTCTAATTCTTGCCTCCAAAAGTATGATATGAGATATGAGAGGGTTCCAGGGTTTATATCTGAGCAAAAACTTCATTTCGTACCATTGTACCCTTATGAAAAATTGACTTTTCTCGCCAAGAACCCGCGTCAGCGCCGCGGCCCTACTGGCTGGCGCCGCGGCCCTAAATCATCCTGAAAATCACTGGACTTACTAGAAATAATGCAGCGCCGCGGTGCCTTCGACGGTGAAATTATTTCCAACTCTCTGGAATTTTTATGCCTCGGCCCTAATTTTTTCAGCTGTGGCTCATCAGCGCCGCGGGACTTCCTTGCCTTGCGCCGCGACTCTCCTCTACTTTTCATCCGGATTTCGCCAGATTTCTTCCATTCTTTCCGGGACTCCTTTGGCTTGATTTCTGTGGCTTTTCTTGTGCGATTTCATCCTCAATTCAACTCATTTTATCCTCAATTCGGTATTTTCTCCTTTTGGACCGCTGTGACTCAAAAGAAAGAAAAACAACTCTAACACTATACTAAACACAAACGAAAATAGGAAAATACTCACTAAAAAAGACTCAAAAAGTGTAACTAAAATAGACTCAGTACTTGTCCGCTTGGAAAATATGTTAGATTACTCTTTGTAGCCTTTAATTCTAGTACTTCGTTTCCATTTGATATTATTCATAGTGATTTGTGGACATCTCCCATTTTTAGCTCTTTGGGCCATCGTCACTATGTATGGACCTTTTCATTGTCTAAAAAGTCTCAAGTTTATTCCACATTCCTATCAATGAGAGCATTCATCCGTACCCAATTTGAATGGAAAATTAAAAACATTTAGTCTGATAATGGAATGGAATTTGATAATGAGTCATTTAGGGAATTTTGTAATGTTAATGGCATATCTTTTTTATTTTCATGTCCTCATACATCCTCACAAAATGGGAAAACCGAAATTTTCTTGTCCTCATTCAGTGTGATATTGTTCGGACATTACTAGCACATGCTTCCTTACCACCTTCATTTTGGCATCATGAATTACAAATGGCTACTTACCTTCTTAACATACTACCTAGCAAAGGAATAGCATACCAATCTCCACTCAAAATTATTTATCACAAAGATCCAACATATATTCTCATATTAGGGTGTTTGGGTGTTTATGATATCCTCTATTTCCATCTACGACAGTAAACAAACTACAAGCCCGCTCTACCGTTTGTATGTTTTTGGGTTGTCTGTCTAATCACCGTTTATAAATGTTATGATTTATCCTCTAATAAAATCCTCATTAGTCGCCATGTAATTTTTTCTGAAACACAATTTTCATTTGCTAAGTTGTATAATTCTTATAATTTTCTAGATGATGGGTTCTCACCGTATGTGGTCCACCATTTTTTAGTGACCCCATCTCTGGATCTGGACCAGCAGCCACCAGCTGGCCTAGTGACCACTGACCCAGAAACTTCCCGTCAAGAATTCAAGTTAGCAGGCCCACTACTTGCTGGCCCATACTCTGCCCCTCTTAAAAGAATCTGCCAACAGGCCTACTGCCTGCTGGACCAAATATACTCCCTTTCGGTCCAGATTCTCAGCCAACAAGCACACTACCTGTTGGCCAATCCCGAGACGTCCCTACACCTTCAATTTTGAGTCAAGGGCCTATTACTCATAGCCAACGGGGTATCTTTAAACAAAAATGATATTTTAATCTAAATTCGATTGTTACTAAATCACCCTTCCACGTAACCCCGTGTCTACCCTTCATGGCCCAAATTGAAAAATGACTATGGATGATGAATAAAATCCTCTTATTGAAAATAAGACATGAGAGTTGATGCTCAATCTCCCTGGTGTTAATGTTATTCGTTCTATATGGATTTTTACTTATAAGGAAAATCTTATTATTATTTTGAGAGGCATAAGGCCCATCTTGTAGGTGATGGCAAAACTCAATAGGTTGGTGTGGATTGTGGAGAGACATTTAGTCTGGTGGTCAAATCGACAACCATTTGTAATGTTCTCCGGCTGGCTCTCTCAATAGAATGGCACATTCATCAGTTGGATGTAAAAAATATTTTCTTACACGGTGATGTCAAGGAAATGGTATACATGCATTAGCCCTTAGGTTTCATGGTCCCCAGTCATCCTAGACATATCTGTTTGCTGAAAAAGTCCTTGTGTGGGCAAAACAAGCCCATCGGGCTTGGTATAAAAGGTTTGCAGATTATGTGTCTCCTATTGGGTTTTCTCACAACAGGTTTGACCACTCTCTGTTCATCTATCGTCGTGGTACTTCTCTGGCATACATTCGTTTATATGTGGATGATAATATATTGATTGCCTCTTCTGATATACTGCACAAGTCTATCATGTCTCATCTCAGCTCCGAATTTGTATAAAGACTTGGGACCTTTGAGTTATTTTTTTGGAATAGTTGTAACTTATTATGCAGGTGGTCTATTTCTATCCAGGAGGAAGTATTCGGCTGAGATTATGGAACGTGCTGGCATGTCATCCTGTAAGTCCTCTTCTACTCCGATTGATACCAAACTGAAGCTTAGTGCTAATTCTAGCACACCTTACGAGGATCCCTCCCACTATCGCACTCTTGCAGGGGCTCTTTAACGAGGCCCTATATTACTTATGCAGTGCAGTATGTGTGTTTATCTATGCATGATCCGAGGGACGAGCACATGCATGGTCTCAAACGCATTGTGTGTTATTTTCAGGACACTCTTGATTATGATTTGAACTTATATCCATCCTCTGTATCTACTCTCGTGTCTTATACAAATGTTAATTGGGGTGGATGCCTAGATATCATACATTCGACATCTGGTTATTGTATGTTTCTTGGTGATAACTTAGTCTCTTTGTCGTCTTTAAACACCATGCTATTTTATTGTGATCCAGTGCGGAAGCCGAGTATTGAGAGGTAGCCATTGTGGTGTCTGAGTCATGTTGGCTGCGTAATCTCCTATTAGAGCTTCACATTCCTATTTAGAAAGCTACCTTGGTCTAATGCGATAATGTTAGTGCGGTGTATCTCTTTGAGAATCTGGTCCAACATCAGCGCACTAAACATATGGAGATGGATATTAACTTTGTTCTAAAAAAAGGTAGATCGTGGACAAGTACGTGTTTTGCATGTCCCTTCACAGTACCAAATTGTTGACTTCTTTACTAAAGGTCTTCCCTTAGTTATGTTTGAATATTTTATGGACAGTCTCGGCGTACGACAACTGTCCGCTATGATTGTGGGGTGTGAAATAATATACACGGAGGACCGTGTTTATTGGTCGTGTACATGGCCGTGTAAAGTGTATAGTTACTTACCATATTATTAGAATTTTTGTACATGTATAATTATGGTAGTAGTCTTATATTAGGAAAAGGAATAGTCATGTATTAGGAAAAGGTTGATTTAATTTTCATAATTAAATATTATATATCATGTATATAAACCTTTTCATTAATGAAAATAATCAATGAATTATTCTCTTTCAAATATTAAACGTATATATGTTGTTGAGGTACATTGAGGACAAATCATATGTGTTGAAGCAGTACACCATTCACTTGGATGAGATTTTGACATATGAGGACGAACCAACAAGCAATTTGAATATACATGTTCAGAAGCTGAGGTTGAAGGAGATAACTTCAATGAAAGTGGTTTGAAAAATCACCCCGATAAAAAAATCTACTTGTAAGATAAAGTCGGACATGAAGAATAAATATCCACAACTATTTGACAGTCCAAGTACAATTATAAACTCGTTCGAGGATTAATATTTGTTTAAGATGGGGAGAATGTAACAATTCAACCTTTAGTTTAAGTTTTAGCGGCTATCTTAGGATTCGAGACTTTGTACGAGTCAATATAATTATTTCATACTTTCTTGAGGGGTTTGGTTAGGACCCGAGGGGCTCAAGTAGAATTTGAAACAAAAAAATCATATTTCAGCAATGCATGTATTTAATTATTTTTCAGGTGCATAGCTATGCTTCGCGATCGCGAAGTGTTGGAACGTGATCGCATAGAGGAAAGATTTAAGGCATCACGTTCGTGAGAGGACTCGAAGGAGACACGATAGATTGCTCTTCGCATTCGCGATCTTGTTGCGATCACGATAGATAAGTGTACTAGGTATAAAAGTTGAGTTTCAATATTTATTTTATTTTGACACCATTTTTGGAGATTTTGAGCTTGAGTTAGCAAGATATTTTGTGGGGATATCATTGTTTGAATTAGGAAAAACTACTTAAACTTGATTATATATATATATATTATGATTACTCATAGATTTAAAACCTTTAATCACTGATTTGAAATATAAAATTGGGATTTTGCCCTAAGTTCTAGAATGAGTAATCTGAAGATTTGAAGTGAAAAGGAGAATCTAAGCATAGATTTGGAATTCTTCGCTAATGGGTAATCCGATTATAAAACTTACTTCGATATTCGACCATAAAACTTAGTATTGGTTTTGATCTAGATCGCATATTAAATTGTAAGAATTGGTTCTTTAGTTTGATTTGACGTAGTTGAATGTTATTTTGGCTAGAGTTAATCCGTTTAGATGCAATTGAGCATATAAAGGCGGTCATGATAGGTGAAAATCTCATTTGATTCGGTAAGTTAAGATGTTGACCTCAATAGTAAAAAATTCCAAACCTTATGTGCTATACGTGCCTTGTGATGCGAGGATACCATATATATAGCGTAACAATCATATATGTGACTATCTAGTTTTTAAAGGGAATTACTCGAAATGCTAGATTGTAGCTTTATTTCTGATATTTGTATTTTGATGAGTTGATCTAAATAATTAGTCTTATTGATGAATTTCGACTAGTTTTTTTTTTTTCCGGGTAAATGCAAATATTATTACTAAAAAGAAAAAAAAACAGGGAGCTACAATCTGTCATTGAGGGTTCTCAATCCTCGACGTAAGCATAAACAAGAAATGAAAGAGAGAAGGGATGGGGCGTTCACTCATAGGCGACGTTACAAGGGGGGATTAAATCATAAACTCAATCTTAGAATGTTGAAAAACTTTTTCCACTTCTCAAACTTATTGTTTGGCTTTGTTCTTAATAAAATTCTTCCTTGAAGTAACTTCTTGCCATCCATCATTATCCACACAAAGTGGTGTTTGCATGTGCACACTCGGCGAATTCCCGACACTCGTAGCACTTCTAAAGGATTCCGGGACGAAAGGAGTTTTAGACCCCCTTCGTGCTGCCTCGGCAAAGGTCCTGACTTTATTAAAATCTCTATTTCCCACCTTTGTTGTATTGGGAACATCATGTGCATCCCGCAAACGATGTTCATTAAATTGATTCTCACCCGAAGCTCGATCAAGATTCAAAGCTATATCGACACTTCCGGGCATAGAGGGCAAACTCGTATCCTCGCCATTTTGAGGCAAATAATTCGAATTCAGAGGTTGGGGAGTCTCCATAGGCTTCACTTGATTCTTCAACTTCTTACACTTTAAATGGCTATGTCCAAATATTTGGCAATGAAAACAAAAATCCGGATAATGCTCATATTCCACTTTTTGAACATACATGATATTACTCGGCAGCCTTACTCTAAATTCCGTGACTGGCTCCTTACTAACATCGACTTCAATCAAAACTCGTGCATAGTTCATTTTGGACCTCTCTTTAGTAAACTGATTCGTGTATAGAGGCATTCCAACACGCGATGCTATTTTACTCAAACCGGTTTCACTCCAAACCGATAAGGGGATGTCACGTAGCAACACCCAAACAGGAATTTTCGTAAAGAGATCATCTGAAAGTATCACGTCCTTATCAACTAATTTTAACATCAATGTTTTGTCGAATGTCATATAGGGGCCACCATGAAACACCTTAATGCGATCATCCTCTGACATGAAACGAAAGACGGTCCATCTACTTCCATTGGGAATGATTCGGCACTTCACATTCCAGCCCTTAACAATTGAATTCAGTGCCTCCCGTCCCGGGAAAGGGCCCGTGAAACATCCAATAAGACAATAGCCCCAAGTTTCAACAAATGGGACTTCATCCTTCGCATCAAGTTCTACAATATCTCCTTCTTGTTCAATAAATTTCAATTTCATACCCTTTGCTTCCAAACGTGACTCCGCAAACACCCCCGCATAAGTTTTCTTCCTTGGAATAGGCTTATCCTTAGGTGCATTTACAACTTCGGGTGAAATGAAGGGTTGAGGGTCTATAGGCACCTTGTTGGTTCCCACAATTGAAGTCCAAAAATGTGCATCATTGGGATTTGGTGTCCCAGAAGTCTTTTGTTGTAATAATGCACTATCAATTAATGAATTAGAGTTCCTAGGGTTCTCGTTCTTGTCAAAACCGGTTCCCCCCAAAGTTGAGTTTCGAATTCCTCTTAAATGAGATGTCTCTACATTCCTTATGCCCATTAAATGCGATGAGTTAGGGCTCTCGATCTTGTCAAGACCGGTTCCCACCCTATTCAAGTTTCGAAGTCCCCTTAAATGAGATGTCCCTACATTCCCCATGCCCATTAAATGCGACGAGTTAGGGCTCTCGATCTTGTCAAGACCGGTTCCCACCCAATTCAAGTTTCGAAGACCCCTTAAATGAGATGTTTCTACATTCCCTATGCCCATTGAATGCGTCGAGTTATTATACATCTTTTGAAGAGAAAACCCCTCGGCTTCCGCTATATTTGCCATATCAAGATTAATGGGAAAAGAAGCACCTTCGGATGTAGCACGCATTAATTGAGACGTGTCAATGGCATCCGCATCCATTGAATGCTTCAAACTACTAGATCTCGTTTTGAATTTGGACTAGTTGTATACTAGAAAGTATGATTTATCTATGTATCTGTTGAAATTCATAATTTAGATATTGTATGATTTGCACGGTGTTATTTCCTTTTCTACTCCTTATTTGTGATGTGATAGTCTTGTGGAGCTTTCAAATTGAGAATTAGAGATCTCGTGTGTCTAATGCTAAAAATGTTAAGACTATTTGTTTTTTCAACATCCGAATTTTAATAAAATAATAATTTAATTTAATATTATATCATAAAATATTTTCATAAACTAAATAACAATTGGAGATGGCGATGACTAGCAATGATGGTTGTGAATGTCGATTGGGGCTAATGTTGGCTATGTGAGAAATAACTATTGGAAATGATGGTTGGCATTAGTGGTTGATGGTGATAGTTGATTGTGGTAGCTGATGGTGATAACTGATAGTGGTGATGAATGTTGACAATGGTAATTGGTAATATATAGCGGTGACCGGTGGTGAAACTATCATAAGTGATTATTGTTTTTAGTTCGTGATGATTGTAAGTGATTTTTAGTCGTGGTGATGGATAATTATAGTTGATTAACAATAGAGGTGGTTGTGGCTGAGGATGGTGGTTGTGGCTGGTGGGTGGTGATAGATGATAATGGTAGGTGGCAACATTAGTTGATAATGGGAGATGATGATGGTAGTGGCGAGTGGAAGGAATTGGATATCTGAATGATTAAAATTAAGACATTTATTAAGTGCAAATAAATAAGGCCTAAGTGATATTAATTGTTGATTAAATGCCTAGAGTTTGTATTGTTTGCTCTTTTCTCCAAAATTTCTCTAATTATATATATATTGTACATGCTAAAGGTAATGTTGTCTGTTTTAGTAATGTTCACTACTATATATATTGTACATGCTAAAGGTAATGATGTCTATTTATCGGATACATGTTGATTATTGTACTCATGCTACACTTCTACACATTTTTATGCATGTTTGAATCCTAGTACGAGCAAAGTCAGTGATTGAGTTCCAGGAGGATCCAAAACTACATTAAAAAAATAGAATTAACTATGTATATTATCGCTAAATTTATAGTAGCTGACAAAATATTTTAATAACCCATCCCTAATCCGCTTCGTCACTAACTAAGATTAGCGAATAATTTGCTGCTCTACTACAAAATTTATACTCATTTCAGGTTTTTAGTAGTGCAACTTCAGTGATGAACCGCTTTATCCCACAGTGGCCACGACGCCTTTTATTCTAGCTTATTATGTTCTCTTTGTCAAACTTTGTACTTTTTCAGACAGTTGTCTTCTAGTTTTCTCATGACAAACAACTAATTTAGGTACAAGACTAAGTCTACAATATATCAAATATACAATAGGGAAAATAATATTAACAAATCTGGAATGGGACACTGTGGCCATGAGGCTCATTCTCTAACACACACCCGCAGTCATAGCGGGCAGTCGTCGTACGCTGAGACTATCTCTAAAATCTTCAAAAATGATCGAGGGAAGACCCTTTGTAAAGATGTCTGCAATCTGATATTTGTAAGGGACATGCAGACGCGTACTTGTCCTTTAGCTACATTCTCTCGAGCAAAGTGAATATCTATCTCTATGTGTTTAGTACACTGGTGTTGAACTGGATTACCAGAAAGGTATATGACACTTATATTATCACAATATACCAAGGTAGCCTTCTCAATAGGACAATGAATCTCTAAAAGTAGATTTCGTAACCAACATGACTTAGAAATCACATTGGCTACCCCCTCGATACTTGGACACTGCACTTGAACGTGAAAGCGTAGATTGACGCTTGGTATACCATGAGACCAAGTTATTACCTAAAAATATGCAATAGCCAGACATAGACCATATGGTGTCAGGACAAGCACCCCAATCGGCATCTGTATAGGAGACAAGTGTAGACGTCGACGAAGGATACAAATGCAAACCATACTCAAGTGTTCTACTCTGGGATCATGTATAAACAAACACACGTGTTGTACGAAATATGTAATATCAGGTCGCGTGAACATAAGATACTGAAGGGCGCCTGCAAGACTACGATAGCGGGTTGGATCCTCATAGGGAGAGCTAGCTGCAACACCCAACTTGGGTTTAGTATCAACTGGAGTAGAAGTGTACTTACAGGATGACATCCCAACCCTCTCAAAGACCTTTGATGCATACTTCTTCTGCGATAAGAATAATCCACCTGCATGATGAGTGACAGCAATCCCCAAAAAATAACTCAAGGGGCCCAAGTCTTTCATGGCAAACTCAGAACTGAGCATTGTTATAATAGACTTTCGCAAAGCATCAGAAGAGACAATCAAGATAATATCATCCACATATAATAGTATATAAGCCATGAAAGAACCTCAATGATATATGAATAATGAATTATCAGATCTGCTATGAGAAAAATCCATAGTCGATACATAGTCAGCAAACCTCTTATACCAAGCCCGTGGAGACTGCTTAAGCCCATACAAGGACTTCTTCAATAGACAGACATGATTAGGATATCTAGTATCCCTAAACCCCAAGGGCTGATGCATATACACTGTCTCATTGAGATCACCATGTAGAAAATCATTCTTGACGTCTAGATGATGAATAGGCCATGATTTCGAAAGAGCCAAGATGAGAACAGTATGATGGTAGTAGCCGGCTTGACCGTTGGGCTAAATGTTTTACCACAATCCACACCAACTTGTTGAGTCTTACCATCACCTACAAGATGAGCTTTATTCCTCGAAAATGAACCATCAGAATTTTCCTTGTAAGCAAAAATCCACATAGACCGAATAATATTAACACCTGATGGACGGGGTACCAACTCCCACGTCTTTTTATCAATAAGAGCATTTATTATATTCATCGTTTACGGTAATTTTCCAATTAGGGTCATTTAAGGCAGACACAAGATTACGGGGTAAGGGTGATTTAAGAACATTAGAATTCAAATTAAAATATCTTTTTCGTTTAAAAATACCCCGTTGACTGCGAGTGATTGGGTCATGACTCTGGGCTAGATTGAGTGAATTTTGGAAATTTTGAGAATTATCAGAAATTTCCGTCGAAGGCGCCGCGGCGCCGAGGTCTAGGGTCGTGGCGCCTGATGAACTACAGAGTTCTCTGAAGTTTTGGCACCGCAGCGCCTCTCT
The DNA here is from genome assembly GCA_029844215.1 of Przewalskia tangutica. NCBI lineage: Eukaryota > Viridiplantae > Streptophyta > Magnoliopsida > Solanales > Solanaceae > Przewalskia > Przewalskia tangutica. Next base: position 23,991,652 of record CM056720.1, on the reverse strand, counting down.
GAAGGGCCGCGGCGTTGACCACGGGATTGGATTGGACTGTTCATTGGAAGGCAGGCGCCGCGACGCCTCCCCTAAGGGCCGCGGCGCTGACGACGTATTCTGAAAAATCTGAAAAATGACAGAGAACATAGGGGGAGATATCGCCATCCAAAAAATCATAAGAATTATGCACGGATTTTTCTACTTTAGAAAATGAAAATTGGGATTCATCAAAGAGAACATGACGACAAATGATGATTCGTTTAGAGGACAAATCAAAGCATTTATAACCACAGTGATTTGACGGATACCCCAAAAATACATACGGGGTAGAACGTGTCTGAAGTTTGTTGATTGTGGTAGATGGAAACAGTGAATAACATAAGCATCCAAAGACCCTAAGATGAGAATATGTAGGAGTCTTATTGTATAAAACCTGAAGAGAGGAAGAATATGTCAAACCTTTAGAGGGAAGAATATTAAGTAGATTGGTAGTCATTTGTAGCGCATGATGCCAAAACAATGGAGGGACGGAAGAATGAGCCAATAAAGTGCGGATAATGTTATTAATGGTACGATTTTTTCGTTCCGCTTTCCCATTTTGTGAGGACGTATGAGGACACAAAAAATGAAAATTTATCCCATTTTGAGCACAAAACTCCCTAAACTTCTCATTGTCATACTCTTTACCATTATCACATTGGATGTTCTATATTTCCCGTTCAAATTGGGTTCTTATGAAAGTTATAAATTTTACGAAGATGGAAAAAATTTATGATTTTTTCGCAATTGGAAACGTCCATAAAAATTTAGAATAGTCATCCAAGAATAAAACATAATATTGATGACCCATAGAACTGAGAACTGAAGATTTCTATAAATCAATATGAATAATATCAAATGGCATTGAAGTATGAGAATTCGAAGCTACAAACGGTAACTTAATAATTTTTCCTAAAGAAGATTGACAATTTGGAGTACTACGCATACCCTTACAAGAAATAAACTTATTCTTATCTAAAACAGATAAAATTGATTACCCTGGATGACCTAGACGAGCATGTCATAAGGAAGGAGCAAGAGCTGTAAAAGTGGACGACAAAGTTTGACGCGAGATACTGAGACTCGGTGTGATTGGATAAACATCCCCCCTAATGTCACACCTTATGAGAGGACTTTCCGTCTTGAAATCCTTCACAGAAAACTCAAACGGGTCAAATTAATAGAAACTCAATTATCAGTGGTGAATTTACGAATATAAACCAAAATTTTAATCAATTTTAGGGCATGAAGGATATTTTTAAAGATAAGTGGTGGATGAAGAGGGGATAAATTTTCATTACCATAACACTTTATTGGAATAGAACTGTCATTACCAACAATTATACTACGATTACTGCTCAAATTGGAATAAGCCGAGAGAGTACCTTGGTTGGATGTCATGTGGGTAGTGGCACATGTGTCAATGTACCAATTGAGGTCCGGTTGAGTCAAGCCAAACGTGTGCATCGCTGCTTTAGTGTCAGTCTGAGTTGGGCCCATTGCATGGTGGGCCTGAGGGGGTGAGGCCCAAGTTTACCGGACTGCTGAGGCTGCCGTATCTTTGATACGAACCATGGAGTCGACCTTGGAAGAGCCGGTCGCGGCGCTGCGTGGCCGAGATCGAGGCACCGCGGGCGTAATCCGAAGTCGCGACCGTGTGGCGCTAGGACCCATCGCCATCGCCCAGGGCCTCGGCCCAAATCGTTGTTGCTGCTGACGGTTGCCCCCGTTGTTACCGCCGCAATTCTTGCCATTATTTTCTGATTTTGGTCCTTCTTACCACCCCCCGTTGTTGTGATTTTGCGTCACGTTGGCTGGATTGGAAGGGGAAAAATCGGAAGCAGTCATCATGACGATGAGGCTTGCTCCGATCGATGCCCTTTAGCAAAACCCGCTTCTTCCAAAGTGAGCATAGAGCGGGCTTGATAGAACTCCAGTAGGGGGTTACTTTGATGAATAACCGAAGCAACCCCTATATAGGCCTCGGATAGACCGACAACCATCTGAAGAACTAGACGACTATTAGAAACAGGAGAACCCACATTGCGAAGTTGGTCTGTCAAGTCCTTGAGGCGTTTGCGATAAGAAGAAACGTTTGGAAAATTCATCATATCAACTTGAGAAAATTCCTGCTCAAGGATAACAATGCGAGAATGATTGTTATCTTAGAAGATGTCAAGAAATCGATTCCACGCCGCCATAGTTGTGGAGTTAGGTTCCATAATCGTCTGTAAAATATTCAAGGAGATAGTGACATAAATCCACTAGAGAACTTTGGCATCAAACATGACGCATAAGTCTGGATATGCTGCTTTGATGGGCACAACCGTTGTAGACATAAACGTCATATCACCCCCCGTATTAGTAGTGGGAAGAATGATGTGGTGAAGAACTTTATGTGTCATAGCATGGATATTAAATAATTCTGCCCACGTCCCATATTGGACATTCTCTAGATCAAGAACAATAGGAAGAACACTCTTGATGTTGGAAACTGTGAGGGCATGATGAAACGTGTTTTTTATCAGTCATGGTGAATAAAACACAAAGATTCAGAGAAGGAAAGTTTTTTAAGGAGAGGGGCTCGAGTTTTTGTGAATCCGAGGGGGGAGGGATAGATTAGCACAGTTTTCAAGAACAGAAGTGAGAAGTGGAAGCAAGGAAAAGAATCTAGACTCTTGATACCATGAAACAATTAATCCCTTGATTATTCTTATTGATGAAAGACATATATATACAAGTTACAATAAGAGAATCATATTCATATTTTACATTTAAATCCTTATTCTATAAGGAGACTAAATCTACACTTATGGTAATATTACAATATTAATTTAGGTACAAGACTAAGTCTACAATATACCAAATATACAATAAGGAAAATAATATTAACAAATCTGGAATGGGCCACTGTGGTCGTGAGGCCCATTCTCTAACAGTTACTTACATTCTCGTTCATTTCATTGTTGTACCATCAATTAGGGGTGTACATTTTCGAACCAGACTGGAAAACCCGACCGGAATGGACCGGACCGGTGGATTTCGGTCCCCGATCCTTCAAAATGTGGGATTCCAGTTTTCCGGTCCGGGTAGGGTAAAAACCGAAATTTTTCGGTCCGGACCGGAATGGACCGGTATTATTATTATTATTTTATTTTAAAAAAAATTGAATTACCAATACTGAAATTGACATTCTCGGACATATTACCGCAAAATTTGAACGTTGAAATCTATTGTATATCGCGAGATATTTAGCTTTGAAAATGGAAAAAACGTAACGATTTGGGGGAAAAGTGAAATTGATTGGCAATATGGACGTTTTTGGAGAAATCAGCTGAACTCCGTTTGGAATGGCTCCGTCTCGAAAAAATACGCGAAATCAAAAAAAAAAATTAGGTCAAACGGACGTCCGAGCGCAAATGTATGACAATTTAAAATTTCACTAATTTACAATTAGTTTACTCTCTTCTCTCCCTACCTATATTTTATATCAATGCTTCATGAATGTCCAAATAGAAAATATAAATGTGTTATGTGATGTGTAACTTTAATTAATGAGTGGTTCAGTAGTTCGTATAAGAATCAAGTACATTTGTTGGTTTTTCTTTAAGTTAGTCATATTTAATGAAATAAAATATATTGAAGGATAATGGAAAAAAATAAATATATTTAATGAGATTGATAAACGAACACATTGTTAAAAATTTACAATTAAAAAATGCATTTAAAAAAAAAAACAGATCCAACCGGTCCAAAACCGGGACCGGACCGATCCGATCCTCAGTCCGAAAAAATTCCGAATTCCGGTTCCGGTCCATTCCGGTCCTGTTCTGGACAGATGTACACCCCTACCATCAATATTACTCTCAGTGGAACACCACATGAAAAAATATCTCAAGACACTTATTGAGTTTACACCGTTTAAAATTAAAAAGAGTTGACAAACCCTTTTAATTTTCTGGGACACCAGGGAAGAGTGCCTCCTCGTCAGTGCCTGGTAGTTTTTTTCTTCTAATATCCGAACTCTTTGTCCGCTTTGATGATGGTAACAAATAGAGTAATCGTAAAAGGTTATATTCACAGCACTTTTAAAATGAACAACGTAATAATATTTAGACTCTGTGTAAAATCTATATATTTCAAATATATTAAGAGCTAATAAGTGGTTGTAAAGGAAAGAATAAATATAATTAATAAGCTGACATTTAAATGATTCAGATTTAGATACTTATATCTGTTAAATATCTCACTTTATTAACACTTTTTTTTTTTTTTGAAGCGAACTCACTGCGCTCTTTTTTGAGTCGCAGGTAAAACGGTGACACGCAAGCTGCGTAAACAGTAGGTTCAGCGGGTGTGGCCCAAAGGCGAAAGCGCGGTCGAGCGTTCGCGGGTTTGAACTTGTGACTGCCTCCCACACCACGATGAGATCATCTGCGCTTCGAGCCACCGATCCAGGGCGGATAACACTTAATTAATTAAAGGAGTAAGGACGAATTGAAAAAGAAGTAATAAGCGATTGTCGTGTTTATTTAATCTATTTATATAATAAAGTTGGAAAAAATAAAGGTGATGTGGCATGCCTCATTAGCCAATATCACTATCTATCTATTTTCTCAGAATTTTGGATTTTTTTCTTATTTTTTATCCCAAAATATTAATGTGTCTCTCTTCATTATTAGCATTTATTTTATTTCTTCAAATCCCTCTCTTCCTTCTCTATCTTTCGCCTTTCGGACAAAACAAAAACTGAAGTGATAAATTTTGACCATTTCATCTCATTTAATTTCTACCATTAAATAGATATTTAATTCTTCCTTCCAAAATAAAAGAATGTCACAGTTAATCCAATGTTGCAATTAATCCATGACTTGCTCCTCATTTTTCTACTTTCTTTGATTTGATTGTAATTTTCCATTTCATTCATTATAAAATATGAATAATGAGGAACATTATTGTGTAACGTTTTTGTCACTTCTATGACAATTTAATTCACCATAATTATCCACAATAATAATAGAGAACTTAAAAATCATTTAGTGTTGAAAATTTACTAAACGTGAAATAAAATTAATCCTATTAATTATGACTCGAACAATTGGGGTCCCGCACGTCGAAAACATGGTTTCCACACACGTACACATAAAGTGCAAGGATAGTAATTTCCTTAAATGGAAGAGATATTGGTACGTATACGAATTGTTTGAGACGTAAGAGAATAGACGGTTATTGGTCAAATGACAAATGGTTTCACATTGGTAAATGAAAGGAAGAAATGTGTAAAAGATGAAACGAATCAGAAATCGCTGCGGAGCCGAAAAGGGCTGCGACGCAACAAAGTCAGGGTCGCGGTGCTTGGAGCGTCGTGGCGCCTCCTCCTAGAGCCCCGGCTCTAAATGTCATTTCAATTCCAGTAGCTCACTGGAATTGAAGCGTCGCAGCTCTAATTGGAGTTTCAGTTCCAGTGGGTTACTTGACATGCAGCGCCGCGGTGCCCTCCCGAAGGGCCGAGGCTCTTCGACTGTTTTCAGTCCGTTGGAGGCGAATTAAAATTAATTTTTGAGCAGACTTTGGAGCATTTAATCTCCATTACTTGGCTATTGATTTCATCCATTACTAGGCTGAATTAACTTCAATATCAATGGTCATTACTAGACATTGATGGTCATTCATTTGGTTAATTGAGAAGACATAATCATCTACCTATAAATTGATGTCTTTGGCACAATTGGAAAACACATTGACACTTTACAATTCTCTGAAATTGTCTTCCTATCTTGCAATCACAAAATACTCAAAGACCTTTCTTCCTAAGCGAACACTTGAGTTTCTTTTGCTCATTTGTTTGGTTGTTGTTTTATCTTGGGAGATAAGTTGTCATTACACCGTTGAAAGGATATACGAGACAATATTATCTTAAGGATAGATTGAGAATTCAGTCGACCCAGCAAGCCAATTATTTTGTCGATTTCCGGATTTCTAACTTAGTTGTTGTTGTTACATTCTCATTTCCTTGTTACTACACATTATTTCCCACAAGATTAAGATAATATTTGTTGTTTCAACAACAACATGACTGGACAAGATCAATTCAACGCTGAAAATTCCACCGATGCTCAAGGCAATCCCACTGCATTCAATCCCACTGCTCAAGGAACTACTATTGCCTTCCACTCCACTATTTTTGGCACTTCTAGTGTCTCCACTGATCATTGCATTCATAATGCCTTCCAAACTGCTAGTTTTGGCACAACTAGTGTCAACACTATTTTTGGCATAACTAATGCCTCAACTGCTGCTCCGGCACTTATAGTGCCTATGTCACTGCCCAAGGTGTCAACAACGCCTATGCTCCTGTTAGAGGTGTTTCCAACACCTTTACAACTGCTCAAGAGGGTGTCATTGCCCCTACACCCGCTGGTTTTCACCATGAGCGTCCTGAAAAGTTCATGGGTGTTCACTTTAAGAGATGGCAGCAAAATATGTTTTTTTCCTGACGGGTATAAGAATGTCACATTTTCTAACCGAACACCATCCACTAGTTGGGGAAGACGTGGACCCTCAGCCAAATGATTTGGCGGGAGGGGGCCAAGGTAACCATGTCGCTGACGACATGAGGATGGTTCGCGAAGCATGGAAACATATCGATTTCATGTGTAGGAACTATATTCTAAACAGTTTGTCTGATCCTCTCTACACGGTATATTGTACCGTTGAAACTGCCAACCAGTTATGGGACAAACTTCAGAAGAAATACAACACCCAAGATGCGGGTAGTAAGAATTTCATCATTGGGAAGTTCCTGAAATTCAAATGGTGGACAACAAAAGTGTGTCATCCCAAGTCCAGGAATTTCAAATGATTCTACATCACCTGGATTTGGAAGTATTGAAGCCCAACGAGAAATTCTTGGTTGGGGCATTAATCGAGAAGTTGTCTCCCTCGTGGACTGAGTTTATGAACTACTTAAAACTCAAAAAGAATGAGATGACCTTAGACGAATTTATTGTCAAACTCTAGATTCAGGAGGACAATAAGAAGGTTATGCCAAAGGGGAAACAACCCGCTGAGGCTAAGGCGAACCTGACGGAATTCAAAGGGAACTTGAGCAAAGAGCGAAAGTTCCAGAAGGTAGGCAAGACCCAAGCAACTGAAACGTTCAAGGGAGATTGTAACCATTGTGGTATAGTTGGTCACATGGCCAAAGATTTCCACAAGCTCAAACGTAAGAATAAAGAGAAGGACAAAGGCAAGGCCAAGACTAACATCATCGAAGACACGCTCGTAGACGATATGATCGAGGAGTTCTTAGCGGTGGTTCTTGAAGCTAACCTCGTTGAGAATCCAGTGCAATGGTGGCTAGACACGGGTTCTACCCGTCACATTTGGTCCAATAAAGATACCTTCTCCACATATACGTGTTATACCCCGTATTTCCAGAGTATGTACGTAAGGACGTACGTGGAGAATTTGAGCCTTAAGTTAGGCTTTGGTTCGAAATTTGGGCACAAGTGCCGAATAGAGTCGTTTTCGGCAAACGTTTCCACGACTTCGTTGGGAAAATTCCGGCTATGTCATTTAGTATTTTTGCGAATTTTTCCGAGAGACGAAATGTTTTGGACCAACGGGAGGGTGACACTTGTCACCCTCAGTGGCGTTGGGTTGGCCGATTGGGTCACGTTTCTATGGCCTATTGGCTCCTTGTTTTGGCCTTGTTTTGTGGCTTGTTTGGTGCCATGTTTTGTGCCTTGTTTTGTGGAGTAGGGTTTAGGGTGCACTTGGCTTAATCTTGTCCTTACACTTGCTATACACTTGGAAGGATCTTGGCCCTTGGTTGGCCTTTGGTTTTGCTATAAATACCCACAAATGTGAAGACTTCATCCATTCAAAAACTTCCAAGTCTTGAAACCCTCTCCTCCCCTTTGTGAGCTCTAAACCGAGAGCCTTCCTCCCCTTTTCGTGTGGCCTTTGGCGAGAACACCCTCTCACAGCCTAGTGTGCTAGAGCCTACCCACTTGGTAGAAAGTTGTCTTCCAAGTATTGTTATAATGCCCAAAATACCTTAGCCTTGTACCTTGTAGTATTCCAAAGATACTCTATACGTAGAGCAGGAAATACTACCCTTTTGTCCCTTTAGTCTCAAACCGAAACCCTAAGAAAATCTTCGTTGATTGATTGAAGTATTTAAGTAGAAGTTGGTTAGAACTTCTAGAGTTGTTTGGAGCGGGATGGAGCACGGAGTTGGAGCTAAACGTTGCTAAGGATCGACATTTAACTTGGATAATTATGGGCTTATCGAGGTAATTATCTTGTCCTCTATTTGTAATTGGAAATTACATGTTATTAGAATATATAGTTGAAGTATACTATATATAGAACTAAGCTTAATCTTTGCGGCAATGTCTTTTGACTTAAGCTGAAGAATAAAGAAAAGAAGCGCCTTTGTATTTACATGGGTGTATTGCGATAGACTTGTGTAGTATTCTTGAGTAGAATTGTACACGTCGGTTAGGCGTGTAAATCCCCCCGGTTGGCTTGGTGGTAGGCCTCGATAGAGAGGAGATTTCTGTTGTTGCGGGAGGAGAGTCTTCTTGCGAATTTTACGTAGAAATGGAACCTTGTGTTTTGAAGTTAATAGACGTTTGTGACCTTTCTAGGTGAAAGTACTAAGAGTAGCGTATTCTACTTGAGAGTGGAAAGGGCTAGCAAGGTTGTAGTACTTGGAGCATTTTGCTTATTGTCGATACTCGTCGCGGTATGTGAACCTCTTCCTATCTGTTCTAGCATGATATATGTGTAGCTATGTAGTACGGTGGGCGTCACAGTGCTAAGTGTATTTGTTTGGTTTAAACATAAAGTGTTATAACGGCTTTATGGGAAGTTGGTTATAACGACTTTATGTAGGTAAGAAAGCAGTTAGCGATGTTAGAAGTTAAGAGACTTGATCTTATAAGATAAGAGACTTAACTTATTTGTTTTAATGTGGATGTTTGTGTGAAACCTCATTCGTGAGTAATGAGTACTTGGTTTTAAAGGGATAATGTTTCTTGATTTGGAAATCAGAATGTGTATCGACAGGACCAACTGCGGCGTTAATAAAGGAAAATGTATTGAATAATGATGTATTGTATTAAAACCAGTGAAACCTCCATGCATAGAAGCTAAGATGAGACAAAATGATATTACATTTTCTAGATCATGGTCTTTGTAATAAGATCGTTATAAACAAGAATAAACTACTCACATATATGACATATGTTACTCAATTGTTTTAAAGAGATTAAGACTATGAGTTATGAAACCTTTCTAAAATAAGTGACTTGAGCATTTGAAAATGAGAAGCTTGAGTAATTGAAACTAGGCAAAGCTGGAACTTAGGAAAAGAATGTTGTTACTTGATTTTGAAAAGGAATGTGGGTTGGTCATTCTAATACTACGGGTATAGGGTGACTTTTATAAAAGTAATGGATCTCTTTTAAAAGAACTTAACGTATGTAGTACTTTGGGGTTAAAAACAGGACTTTGGCATAAAATGAAAGTACTTTGAGTTGTGTGAAACTTGCCTATGCTTGTTGTTGTGAAACTTGCCTATCTTGTTGTTGTGAAACTTGCCTATGCTTGTGATGATAGCCTTTGTTGTGCAAGTGTGGTATTTACGTATTCTGCGCGTCTCGATAGAGTGGTCGACTTATTGAGAACTTACTTGGGCGTCTTTGGCGGTGATGGAGAATTCCACGGGTATGTTTCCATTTTGATTCTTGTCTTGTTGTTGATGTCACGTGGGCGTATCTGCCGTCTGATGTCAGCATCGCGGCCGTGCGGCGAGTTGATTACGATATATTGTTATTGTGGTTACATGGACATGCTCTGCAGAGGTAGAATTCGGGGCATGTGGCCGTGCGGCGAGTTGATCACCCGATATATTATTGTTGATGTCACGTGGGCGTGTCTGGCGAGGTAGAATTAGGGGCGTGTGGCCGTGGGCATTGGTATTATTGTTGCATCATGGACATGTCTGCCGTCTGAGTAGGGGCATGCGGCCGTGATCGAACATGATTGATGTTGTGGGCGTGAGACCCATAGTTATATTTGAGTGATGACTTGAGGCGTGAGTCACAGTGGACATGTTGCTTTTATGTTGTGAAGCCGTAGTTTGGTTATCATACATGTCTCTGCTTTATATAGACTAGTATGATTTCATTCTGATATTTCTGATTTCACATACTTGGTACTGTTATCTTGACCTCCTTGAGGCTGCGTTACATCTGCGAGTAGAAGTCATCGGTCGTGGATCCTCGCTCTTAGGATCTCGGTTCAGCGTTTTGGAAGCTCCGTTTCTCGGAGGCTTATCTTTTGGTATGTGTTCCACGAGTTGTAGGTTCTTGTACATTCGGGGTATGGCGAGACCACTGTCCGTCATAGTTGTTGTAAATCTTAGAAGTGCAGTAGTACTATTGTGGCGGGGTTTGTAAAAAGGATTAAAGCTGTTCGTTTTGAAAGAGTTGTATTTATATATGTTATTGGAAGGTAACAGTTGGGTTGCTTTGTTTATGATCATATATCTTGTTTCTTGTTTAAAGTTTTATTTTCATTGGTTTTCTCGATGTTGTGTCACTAGGGTGCAGGATAAGGCACGATCCACGGCAATTTGAGGTGTGACAAAAGTGGTATCGAGCGATTAGTCCTCGGAAAGTGTCTGAGCCGTGTCTAGTAGAGTCTTGATTATCGATGTGTTGTGCACCATCTATGTCGAGGTCTGAGACATTTAGGATTAGTTTCCATTCTTCTCATTACGAGATCGTGCCTTAGAGCTGTGTTGTAAGTTGGACCCTGCGGCGTATCTCGTTTTACGATTATGCCTCGCGCAAAGCAACCAGAGCCACTGAAGAAGGCAAGGCAGTAGGAACGCTAGTGAGATCTGAGAGAATGCGAGCGCGAGCCCAGGCAGTGCGAGGTTGTGCTTGACGGCGGGTTTTGTAGCGCCGCCCGGCCCAGCGAGAGGTTAGCCGCGGCAATAGGCTGCTGAGACCATGATACGAGCCTCCAGTCCGCGATGCAGAGGCGGAGAGATGGGTTACAAGGAGATGGCCCGATTGTTGGCGAGTCGTGGCGAATATGAGGATAAATTTGGATCACGGCGATTCAGATTCGATAGCACGATGGTTCACCCGGCGAGATAGTTTGAGGCTACGGGACTTTACGAGTTGTAGCCGCGAGTTTTATGGGTCGAGGCACGAGGATGATCCGCGAGGAGTTCATCCGGCGATTCTGACGGATCATGCGGGTGATCAAGCTTGAGACCGATGCTGTGACCTTTGGTTCGCGTCATTTGCGTGATACCGCGATCGATTAGTTTTGATTCATAGGAGCTTTCGGGAGAGCATGCACTCCAGCGGTATGGGATGAGTTTTGGGGCTTTCTCACTCACTTGCCTCCGCGGATGAGGAGAACGCAGGTAAACAGATTTTGATGCTTAGACAGGCGGGCGTGCGGTTGAGTACAATGTGAGTTTGACTCATTGGCGTGCGTCAGCGTTGGTAGCTAGTATGGAGGATCGAGTGCACCGATATATTCTGAGGCTCGATGATTACATGTCGAGGCATGTTGAGTAGCTCTTCAGCGGACATGGACATTGCCGCATGCGAGCTCGTGCGGCTGGGATGTGAGGCACGGAGAGGTCGGCGGAATGACGAATCGGCGAAGAGGGCGAACAACGAGGTCGCTGGTGACTTTCGAGCGGACCGCCTCGGCATACTAGTTTTGTACCTCGCCCGGTCTGAGTGGTCCTCCGCGACCTTGAGTATTCGGGAAGCGGTCGGGGCTCGAGGTTGAGTTTCGGGAAGTAAGGGTGTTGGCGGATCGGTCACCCTACCTCGGTGTGGTCGATGTGGTAGACCGCATTTGGAGTGTCGTGGTGCGAGGAGCTTGTTATTTTTGCGGCGGCGAGGCCATTTGCGAGGCTGTCAGGCCAAGGTATACGGATGTTACGACTCGGCCTCCGGATCGATGGCTGGTTCATCGCGCCTACGATTATGCGCCTGCGGTGAGCCTATGATTAGAGTGGGCGGTAGCCGGTATATCATAACCCTCAGAGTTTTGGTATGCTTGTTATGATGGTCTCATTATTATGTGATATGTACGAATAGCGTTGTGTTAATTGTGAGTTAGAAAACATGCTTAGTTGGGAGGATACGTGTGGGGGCATGGTAAGTGTGAACCTTAGACTATGTCACGGAGACCTTAGGGTAAGGTCGTCTTGAGTTAAAGATTTATTTTATGTTTGACCCTTATCGAGTAGTAGTATCATTAGGATTTATTTGTGTGATAAGTCAGTGGGTAGTGTGAGATGGAAGTGGTAGCTTTCATGATGTGAATTAGTAAGATTGTTAGGATCGGGAACAAGAGTTTGGCGCGGTTGGGGTCGGGTTGAGGACCATTTGCGGGTCAACCCGTAACCCGGTTTGGGGTGGGTCGGTTCAGGTGGTCCGCCGGTGGTAGGTCACGAGGATGCTAGGCCCAGTTTGTATGACCATCGTATGAGTTGGTGGATATGTTCGACGAGCGGATCGTGGAGGCCGAACGGCCTTAGAAGATCGAAGTTAGTAAGATGACCAAGTTTGGAGGTAGTGACTCGAGGTTGGAAACGAGCGTTGACGGAGTGTGAGTACGGATACTAGAAAGAGTTTGAGTGTTCGAGAAGTGCAACAAGATAGGGGTAAAGTGAGCGTGTGTGATCGTTTCTTTTGTGAAATGAAGGTGTGAAGGGAGTATATTTTAGACCTCGGTAAGGGTTTTTGTGATGATTAGAGGTGTTTCCTCGTTGACACGGATTTAAGTATTGGTGCGTTTGTTATTTTTATGGCGGTGTGGCATGATTGTTTTCGTGTGTATAGCGGTGAAGGCTATACCAGCGCGTGTTTGTGTTGAGACTTGAGAAGGAACATTCGGGACGAATGTTTCTAAGGAGGGGAGAATGGTATACCCCGTATTTCCAGAGTATGAACGTAAGGACGTACGTGGAGAATTTGAGCCTTAAGTTAGGCGTTGGTTCGAAATTTGGGCACAAGTGCGAATAAGTCGTTTCGGCGAAGCGTTTCCACAACTACGTTGGGAAAATTCCGGCTATGTCATTTAGTATTTTTGCGAATTTTTAGAGGCGAAATGTTTTGGACCAGCGGGAGGGTGACACTTGTCACCTCAGTGGCGTTGGGTTGGCGATTGGGTCACGTTTACATGGCCTATTGGCTCCTTGTTTTGGCCTTGTTTTGTGGCTTGTTTGGTGCCATGTTTTGTGCCTTGTTTTGTGGAGTAGGGTTTAGGGTGCACTTGGCTTAATCTTGTCCTTACACTTGCTATACACTTGGAAGGATCTTGGCCCTTGGTTGGCCTTTGGTTTTGCTATAAATACCCCTAAATGTGAAGACTTCATCCATTCCAAAACTTCCAAGTCTTGAAACCCTCTCCTCCCCCTTTGTGAGCTCTAAACCAGAGCCTTCCCCTCCCTTTTCGTGTGGCCTTTGGCGAGAACACCCTCCCCTAGCCTAGTGTGCTAGCCGAGCCTACCCCTTGGTAGAAAGTTGTCTTCCAAGTATTGTTATAATGCCCAAAATACCTTAGCCTTGTACTTGTAGTATTCCAAAGATACCTCTATACGTAGAGCCCGGAAATACTACCCTTTTGTCCCTTTAGTCTCAAACCGAAACCCTAAGAAAATCTTCATTGATTGATTGAAGTATTTAAGTAGAAGTTGGTTAGAACTTCTAAGGGTTGTTTGGAGCGGGATGGAGCACCCGGAGTTGGAGCTAAACGTTGATAAGGATCGACATTTAACTTGGATAATTATGGGCTTATCGAGGTAATTATCTTGTCCCTCTATTTGTAATTGGAAATTACATGTTATTAGAATATATAGTTGAAGTATACTATATATAGAACTAAGCTTAATCTTTGCGCAATGTCTTTTGACTTAAGCTGAAGAATAAAGAAAAGAAGCGCTTTGTATTTACATAGGGGTGTGTGCGGTAGACTTGTGTAGTATTCGAGTAGAATTGTACGTCAGGTTAGGCGTGTAAACCCCCACTGGTTGGCTTGGTGGCGGCCTCGATAGAGGAGGAGATTTCTGTTGTTGCGGGAGAGTCTTTGCCAATTTTACGTAGAAATGGAACCTTGTGTTTTGAAGTTAATAGACGTTTGTGACCTTTCTAGGTGAAAGTACTAAGAGTAGCGTATTCTACTTGAGGAGTGGAAAGGGCTAGCAAGGTTGTAGTACTTGGAGCATTTTGCTTATTGTCGATACTCGTCGCGAGGTATGTGAACCTCTTCCTATCTGTTCTAGCATGATATATGTGTAGCTATGTAGTACGGTGGACGTACAGGTGCTAAGTGTATTTGTTTGGTTTAAACATAAAGTGTTATAACGGCTTTATGGGAAGTTGGTTATAACAGCTTTATGTAGGTAAGAAAACGGTTAACTGATGTTAGAAGTTAAGAGACTTGATCTTATAAGATAAGAGACTTAACTTATTTGTTTTAATGTGGATGTTTGTGTGAAACCTCATTCGTGAGTAATGAGTACTTGGTTTTTAAAGGGATAATGTTTTACTGATTTCGGAAATCAGAATGTGTATCGACAGACCACTGCAGCGTTAATAAAGGAAAATGTATTGAATAATGATGTATTGTATTAAAACCAGTAGAAACCTCCATCTGCATAGAAGCTAAGATGAGACAAAATGATATTACATTTTCTAGATCATGGCTGCTGTAATAAGATCGTTATAAACAAGAATAAACTACTCACATATATGACATATGTTACTCAATTGTTTTAAAAGAGATTAAGACTATGAGTTATGAAACCTTTCTAAAATAAGTGACTTGAGCATTTGAAAATGAGAAGCTTGAGTAATTGAAACTAGGCAAACTGGAACTTAGGAAAAGAATGTTGTTACTTTATTTTCAAAAGGAATGTGGGTTGGTAATTCTAATACTAAGGGTATAGGGTGACTTTTATAAAAGTAATGGATCTCTTTTAAAAGAACTTAACGTATGTAGTACTTTGGGGTTAAAAACCCAGACTTTGGCATAAAATTAAAGTTCTTTGTGTTGTGTTAAAATTTCCTATGGTTGTTGTTTTGAAACTTGCATATGCTTGTTGTTGTGTAAATTGCCTATGCTTTTTATGATAGCCTTTGTTGTGCAAGTGTGGTATTTACGTATTCTGGCGTCTCTCGATAGAGGCGGTCGACTTGTTGAGAACTTACTTGGGCGTCTTTGGCGGTGATGGAGAATTCCACGTATGTTTCCATTTTGATTCTTGTCTTGTTGTTGATGTCACATGGGCGTGTCTGCCGATCTGATTCAGGGGCACGCGGCCGTGCGGGGTTGATTACCGATATATTGTTATTGTGGTTACATGGACATGTCTGCCGAGGTAGAATTCGGGGCATGTGGCCGTGCGGCGGGGTTGATCACCCAAGATATTATTGTTGATGTCACATGGGCGTGTCTGCACCGAGGTAAATTAGGGGCGTGGCCGTGGCATTGGTATTATTGTTGCATCATGGACATGTCTACACCGATCACGATTCGGGGCATGCGCCGTGATGCGAACATGATTGATGTTGTGGGCGTGAGACCCATAGTTATATTTGAGTGATGACTTGAGGCGTGAGTCCCCGATCGACATGATCGCTTTATGTTGTGATCGTAGTTTGGTTATCATACATGTCTCTGCTTTATATAGACTAGTATGATTTCATTCTGATATTTTCTGATTTCACATACTTGGTACTGTTGTCTTGACCTCGCCGGGGGCTGCGTTCATCTGCGGTAGAGGTACATCGATCGTGGATCCTCGCCTTAGGATCTCGATTCAGCGTTTTGGGAAGCTCCGTTTCTCCGAGGCTTATCTTTTGGTATGTGTTCCACTGAGTTGTAGGTTCTTGTACATTCGGGGTATGGCGGCCCTATCCGTCATAGTTGTTGTAAATCTTAAGTGCAGTAGTACTATTGTGGCGGGGTTTGTAAAAAGGATTAAAGCTTCGTTTTGAAAGAGTTGTATTTATATATGTTATTGGAAGGTAAGTTGGGTTGGCTTTGTTTATGATCATATATCTTGTTTCTTGTTTAAAGTTTTATTTTCATTTGGTTTTCTCGATGTTGTGTCACTAGGGTGCGGGATAAGGCACGATGCGGGCCGGGGCGGAGTCGTTTGTCGCCAATCACAGATAAGAAATTTTTCATGGCCAACAATTCTTCTTCAGAGGTGTTGGGGGTAGGAAAGGTGACCCTAAAGATGACGTCCGGAAAGGAGCTGATTCTGAAGGAAGTGATGCATGTCCCAGAAAGTCGAAGAAATTTAATTCCTGGACCTGTGTTAGTAAATGATGGTTTTAGGCTAGTGTTAGAAGCTAACAAATTTGTAATCACTAAAAACGGAACATTTGTAGGAAGAAGTTTCATCTGTGAAGGCCTCTTTAAGCTTAATGTTGCACCTGTAATATCTTCTGTTTCAATTATCAATAAAATTGTGCCTTCTACTTACTTGATTGAGTCATCTAATTTATGGCATCATAGATTAGGACATGTTAACTATCAATCTATCCAAAGATTGGTAAAGCTGGAATTATTACCAACTATCGACATAAGCCCTCAACGTAAGTGTGAGGTGTGCGTAGAGACAAAACTTTCCAAGAGTGATTCGAAAGGAAAATCGCTCCTCTAGAACTTATACACACTGATATATGTGATTTGAAGTTCGCTCAAACAAGAGGGGGAAACAAGTACTTTGTGACTTTCATAGATGATGGCACAAGGTTTTGTTACATTTACTTACTAAAAAGTAAAGATGAAGCCTTTGAAGCATTCAAACAATAAAAAGCAGAAGTTGAGAATCAACTAAGCGGACAAATTAAAACAAACTGTAGCGATAGAGGGGGAGAAAATGTAGCGTCGTTTGAAGAATTTTGTATCCAGTCGGGTATAGTTCATCAAACGATGGCTCCTTACTCATCTCAATCAAACAGTGTGGTTGAACGCAAGAACCGAACACTGAAGGAAATGATGAATTCTTTACTCATCAATTCAGGCCTTCCTCAACACATGTGGGGAGAAACTGTCCTTACCGCAAATAAGATTCTTAATAGAGTCTCACACAAAGGTAAGGACAAGACTCCATACTGTCACGACCCAACCCCGGGGCCACGGTACCTACCGGGTACCATCGGTATATGTCGAGAATAACAAATGAACATACATAACACATACCTTAGAGAAAAAGGTGAACATCATGGCGGTAGATAAAGTGCCTTCCATAAAACATACTTAAACAAAAGTATAGTAATACAACCGGTTCTTATAGCCCAAAACATATATGTGACCACGCACTCTAAAGATAACAAGCGTGGCGGGACGGGGCCGCCATACCCCGAATGTACAAAATACCTATAGCGTCGGGAATGTCCGTACTGATAAACAAGCTTCCGAGGAATGGAGCTTCGACAGGAATAGTGATCCTAAGAACGAGAATCCACAATCACGCTTACCGCCTGCGGCATGAACGCGGCCCAGGAAGGGTCGATTACGATATGTACCAAGTATGTAAAGTGGAAAAATCGTAATAATGATATCGTAAGTCTAAAAGCAATTTGGGTCATAGAAGAAAATCGAATACCTTTTCGTGCCTTACTAACAATGAGAGTGACAAGTATATATAATCTGCATAAAATAGGGCCTTAGGATCAAAGCAGTACCTCGCCGTAGTATCAATAAACACCCCTACTCGCGGGACTATTTCACCGCATAGGTCCTGTGGACCCGCGTGAGGTATTCCTCGCATAGGTGTACCGCCGCGTGGGACTATTTCACCCGCGTAAGCCCATAAGGACTCGCGTGAGGTATTCCTCGCATCGTGGGTAACAAGTCCACGGGCAGTGGTATAACGATCTTGGGGACTTCCGCCGGATATACTCTTACCCAAGCGGATGGTATAACGATCTTGGGATGTACTCGCCGGATATACTCTTTGCTGGAGCAGATGGTATAACGATCTTGGGGCTTGCCCCTCAGATATACTCTTATACTGGTGCAGATGGTATAACGATCTTGGGCACGCCGCCGGATATACTCTTACTGGAGAAGGTGGTATGACGATCTTGGGGCTTGCCCCTCAGACATACTCTTACCCTGGAGTAGGTGGTATAACGATCTTGGGGCTTGCCCCTCAGATATACTCTTACCCTAGCTCAAACTGTCATCATATCATAATCATAAATAAGTTAAGAAAACTTATAACTTCTTATTAGCCTTGTTCATATACCCTCTCATTTTAGTTCACTTAAGGCACTTAATCATATCTTTAATAAAAGAAAACCGGGAATTTAACCCAAGTACTACATACTTCAACTCTTTTAAAAATGACTCTTCTTTATACATAAAACTCTTGGGCAATTGATGCCTTAAACCAATTTGCCTCTTCATATACTTATCTTACTTTTAGAGTAAATCTCTTCTCATTAACTTTTTATGAAGCTAATAAACCAACTTCCCATAAAGTTGTTATATTAACCCTATACTTTAGTAAAATCATACTTTTCCCCTAACCAAGGGATTTATACATTCTTAAAACGAAACAAGTCATTATATACTCAAACAAGTAAGAATACCAAATCTTGTACGTCTACCGTACTACATAGTTTCATCTATTCATGCTCAAGAGATAGGAAAGCTTCACATACCTCTTTGGTCAATCCACTTGCTAAGTCCAAACTACCGCAAGTAATATGTCAACCTAAAATAACCATGATACATTTATTAACCTCTAATCTTAATGTAGAACAATCCAAGTTCAAAGTCACTAATTTCTATGGAAAATTGGGCAGCATTTCCTTTGTTTCTACATACTTTGCCACCTTTCACAAGGCCGAATTTATCATCCAAACGCCACATTTAAGGCTCAACAATCCAACATTTCAAAGGGGATTACACACCTAAACTTGGGTGTGTAAAATTCTGCCCCATAAATTACAACAATTCACTTAACAATTCTAAGGTAGTTTTTAGGCTACAACATGCTCATAATCTCTTCTTAACCCATTTTTCATATCCAAACCACATTTCTAGCATGCAATGACTCTAAGAGCATTATTTACTACCACAAGTTCTTTCTTCTAAACATGCAACACTATAAACTAAATCTAAACGAAGAATCATTACCTTAGAGTTTTAGCCAAACTTATTCCAAATATTTTGCTAGCTTCCTTGCCAAGAACACCACCACAAGCTAGCCACAAGCTTCCCTCTTGCTTTTACTTTTTTTCAGATTTTTCCTAAGGCTAGAATGTCTCTTGGGATTTTAGAGAGAAGGAGGAGCTTTTGTCTAAGAGAGAGAGAGATAGAGATGAAGTATGACCAAGTCTTGAAGACTTGGTTAATATAATGCATGCAAAAAAATCAGATGGGAGGGGACACTTGTCACCCTCCCAAGGTCTTTTAAAAGAAAAATCTGACTTTTCCTAAGTTTTTTCGCCCAGAATCCCGCCTCGGCGCCGCGACCCTGCTTCCCGGCGACGCGGCCCTGCTTCCCGGCGCCGCGGCGCTGAAACTTCAGCAACCCCTCAGTACTTTCGGCGCCGCTGCATCGTCCGTCGCGGCCTGTTGCTTTGTCCAACACATTTCTGTCATTGCGACTGAACTTGTAATTCTCATAACTTTCTACTCCGACGTCCTATCGACGAACGGTTGGTTGCGTTGGAATCTAGACTCAACGAACTACGCCCTAGGCCTTTGAAACACTTAGGAACTCTCAATGTACCGGGTCATAACCCGCCTTAAAGTTGACTAAAACCCGTCCGGAACAATCCGTCAACCTATCCTTCGAAAATTTTAAGTCTTACCCCCTTTCGAACGCTCTCAAACGCATGACCTGAACTACGGGGTGTAACATTCTCCCCCCCTTAGAAACATTCGTCCCCGAATGTTCCTTTGGAGCCAATCTACTATTCCTCGGTACATCCTCGTACTTCACGCTTAATAGGACCTTACTACGCCACTTGTGACCATAAGATATCGTACACGCTCAATCATTCCTCATAACTCAAACAGGAAAACGAATCCAACGTATGACCCATTTCCACTTACTCTCGTTCACGGCCTAACAGAATTGCCCGTTCGTACCTACCAACTTATTCTAACACATGTACATAGTCCCAATATCCTCTGTTTATAACACTAAATCATACAATCAATCCTATCACACATACTAATCTCTAAAGGATCAAAGAAGGGGTATTGTATAGATAACTTGTAGGAGACCACCTATTTAAGTGCGAGGACAGGCCACCTCAAATGAACGCACTTAACAATCCAAGTGTGTCCACGGCCCACGATGGACAAAAACATTAGAAAGATTGAGTAGGAAATGTGGTGTGTTGGTACCATTGTCTTGGAAAATACTAAACACTGAAGGTTCAAGACATCACGTTCACTGCGCAGAAAATATGTTCGATGATATTCTACTATGGAAGTTTCAAAGCTACGACTACCTCTCCAGAGGAAACATCGATCCGCCGAGTGATTTCTCGAAAGGCACCATGTGTGTGCGCCAAAATCTCTTGCAAGAGGGGATTGTTGGAAATTTACTAAACGTGAAATAAAATTAATCCTATTAATTATGACTCGAACAATTGGGGCCCCGCACGTTGGAAACATAGTTTTCACACACGTGCACATAAAGTGCCAAAGATCGTAATTTCCTTATATGGAAAAGATATTGGTACGTATACGAATTGTTTGAGACGTAAGAGAATAGACGGTTATTGGCAAAATGACAAATTGTTTCACGTTGGTAAATGAAAGGAAGAAATGTGTAAAAGATGAAACGAATCAGAAATCGCCGCGGAGCTGAGAAGCGGCGCGACGCAACAAAGTCAGGGTCGCGGTACTTGGAGCACCGTGGTGCCTCCTCCTAGAGCCCCGACTCTAAATGTCATTTCACTGGAATTGAAGCGCCGCGACACTTCAATTATTTTAGTCCGTTGGAGGTGAATTAAAACTGATTCTTGGGCTGACTTTGGAGCATTTAATCTCCATTATTTGGCTATTGATGTCACGCCCCGAACCGACGGACCACGACTAGTACCCTACCTAGGTACCCTTCTACCTATACATCACATAAAAATCAGCGGAAGCTTAAGAAAAACTTATAATCTCATAACAAGGGGATCATGTCCCCTGAACTGTCATAACAAAACATGTAATATAGAACAGGAAAGCTGACAAGGCCGCCACTGTACATATAAAATACCCAATGTACTACAACTGTACATTTTTCCAACCCACACATGACTACAGACCTCTAAGAGTATCACAACAACTATGACGGGATAAGGCCCCGTCGTACCCCTGAATATACATAATCCATAATGGAAGACCTGCACCAAAATGACAAGCTTTGGAACAATGGAGCTATCTCAAAGATCTGGGAAAGGATCATAAGCTCGCGGATCACCCAATTGAGTACCTATACATGCGGGCATGAACGCAGCCCCCCGAAAGGGGTCGGTACAATAAGGTACCAAGTATGCAAACATAAAGTACAGTAAGTAAGATCATAACTGTATTTTAGGATGACATGGACATGTATGAAAATCAAATACCAGATCCAATCGTGCCATATAAAATAAGAGCCAACTGTACCTTGTATCACTGTACCATTGTACTACTGTACTACTGAATCACTGTACCACTGTACTTTATAAAAATGAGAGTCATCGTATATGTTTTCATATAACGTATCCCGGCCCTTTAGTGTGGGACTCGGTAGAATCATCAGTATAATGTGTCCCGGCCCTTTAGTGAGGGAATCAGTATAATTATCAGTATGCATATCCTACTCATGGGAATTCATATCCGCATCATAGATGTAAGTGCACAGAACAATCTACTCTCATGGGAATCTATACCCCCATCATGGATGTAAGTCCACGGAACAATCTACTCTCATGGGAATCTATACCCGCATCATGGATGTAAGTCCACGGAACAATGTACTCTCTTGGAAATCTATACCCGCATCATGGATGTAAGTCCACGGAACACTCTACATATATAATGAACTTTTATTTTAGAAATGTCAAGGTACCAACATATCATGTACCAATCACATATAAAATCAAGACACCTTCACTTTCAAAATAAAGTCACTTACACGTTTGTACCACAAGAAATCTGGACTACTTTAAAATACGTACGTACACCGTACACTCATTTTATAAAGATCATGTCAAAAGAAGAAAAGATAGTTTCACATACCGATTTTCGTCTGTACCAACTCGATAATCTAAATTCGTTTCGCTCCTCTGGAAAACATTATGGAAACATTTGCATGGTGATAACAGATCCGAATTGCCAAATTAATTCATTTTATGAGCCGTTAGTAGGTGATATTTTTATAATGATCTTATCTAATAAGTTGTGAACTAGAAAATGTAAAATAAACTGGTTATATCTTAGTTTCTATGCAGATGGAAGTCTAATCATTTCAATATAATTGATTGTCGATACCTTTTTCATTTAACACTGCAATGGCTTGTTTTAACATGTTTACCAAAATCAGTCTCAACGCTTAATACTTATTAGTGATGTAACTTAGCAAGGTAAACTCTACATCAGTGCTTACTAAAAACTCTTACCAACATCACCCGTAAGAATTGGTAAAGACTTAGGAATAGTTTAGACATGCTTTCAGCATAGAATCAATAACATGAATACTCCTTAACTTCTAAGAGTAGAATAACTTTTGAAAGAATACCACAGTTATGATTCATACGTAGAACATGCCAAAAGAAAGAAGGAAGAGATTCTCATACCTTATTGACGACTAACCAACATGATAAGTAGAATACGCCACAAGTAGGACTTCAACCTATAATGACAATAACACTTCTATAAACTTTATGCTTACTAGTGTAGGTTAATACCAAGTAATGGTTCTCTTTTTCTATAAAAAAATATTTGGGCAGCACTTCCCCTATATACGTATTTTTCCACCTTTCAAGAAGGTCAATTTCATCAATAACCAAGGCACCAATTAAAGATACAACCAACAGTTAACCAAGGTGATTCACACACCTACTTCTTATTTAAATTCGGCCTCTTAATCCATATAAAACAGTCCACTAAAAACAGTCCATACTTCATCAACAATGAGGGTAGAATGTGAAGCCTTTCTACACCTTTCTACACTCTTATTCCTTTAGGCTATGCATTAGCAATTACCACATTTAAACATGCATAAATGTAGCTAAATTGCCAGCATATAACACGTATAAAACAGCCCCTAAAATAGCACAACAACATCTCACAGTTTCATGCAGTTTTTCAGCCAACAACTACAACCAAAGCCCTTTTTATAACTCCTTATAATCCAATTCATATTCCAACACTTATATACAAACTATATCAACTTGTAATAACAAGATTTCCTTCATTTTATCATGAAATAGGTGATGATAGCAACAACAATAACCAATGAATCCAACAACACCAAAACTGTCCAGTTTTCGGCTAGCATGCCAAAACTGTGACATGTATTTCTTATTTTCCTTTTCTCTTAACACAAGTTCATCTATCAATTATAACATCATATAAATTCCAATTACTTCAAGAGGAAGAAGAAATCTTACCTTAATCTTTGCACAAAACAACCCTATGTCTCGGCCCTTCCTCACTTTTCCACACCACTTCTTCAAGTTCCAATCACATACATGTATCCTCTACAAGCTTGTATCCATCTTGCTTTCATGATCTACTTCCAAGAAGTTCATAAAAAGCTTAGGGTTTCAAGATAGTTTTTGGTACAAAACTGTGATCACTAAACTTGGAGAGTTAACTTGGCTTAGAACTTGATTAGTGAGCTTAATCTTGGAAAATAACTTACAGTTGTTCTTCACTTTTTCATGGAATTTTTGTGACTTGAGGGCTAAGGAAAGGGATAGGAGAGGTTGAAGGATATAGATATTATGAGAGCTAAGTCTTACTAGACTTGTATATATTAAGTGTACAATCACAAGTGGATGGGGGACCCTTGAACCCCACTTGTCCACTTGTCTTTCCTTCATAAAATATCTCCCACACTTAGCAAATTTTATTGAAATTTTCGATTCATACATGGCCCAAAATTGTGAAATTTTCGGTAGGCCCCACATTATCAATGTCAAGACTTAATTAATCCACACTAAGTCCATATCTCTATTGGAAATAATCCAACTACAAGTTAATAATTTCGTCGTCACATTCGTTATATCCAAACTTATTCCATCTAAAAAAATGTAATATACTTTTCTTCCAACGTTCAAATCATATATCCTAACTTACGTTCTCACTTAGTAGCCATGGAATTATGAGGTGTAACATTATTCCCCCTTAGAAACATTCGTCCTCGAATGTTCATAATAGGTCTCAACTATAAACATTTCGGCATAGTCTCCTTTAACTACACCTATCACCCTATACTCAGCAACACAAGATGCCTAACATGGCCCCAATATAACACATAGCTTCATTCATACTTATAACTGTTTTCATATCTTCCACGCAATTATTAAAGCTTATCCAACTCATGTTAACTCATAATTACTTCAGACAACATACACATGGCCCTACTAAATCCGTTCGTATAGATGTACATCATCATCATACCAACTATACAACAATTTTACCAACCTTTATACAAAGCCCATATATTCCCTTCTGGGCCATTGTCGCTTTCCTCGGAGGCATAGTTGTAACACAATAATACGTTATAGAGGGACTACCCTAACAACATAGCTCTATCACACGATCTTAGAGTAATGAAGATAGAAACCAATCCTAAATGTAATGTAGCCTCCTGTTTATGGGTGTGGTGCACAACACACCCATAATCAAGACTCTACTGCACACGATCTGTAGACATTCTGAAGACTAACTACTCTGATACCACTCTTGTCACGCCCTGAATCGACGAGCCGCGACTGGTACCCTACCTGAGTACCCTTCATCCCATACATCACATAAAAATCAGCGGAAGCTTAAGAAAAACTTATAATCTCATAATAAGGGGATCTTGTCCCCTGAACTGTCATAACAAAACCCGTAATATAAAACAGGCAAGCCGACAAGGCCGCCACTGTACATATAAAATACCCAATGAACTACAACTGTACATTTGTCCAACCCACACATGACTACAGACCTCTAAGAGTATCACAACAACTATGACGGGACAAGGCCCCGCCGTACCCCTGAATATACATAAGCCATAATGGAAGACTTGCACCAAAATGACAAGCTCCGGAATAGTGGAGCTATCTCAAAGAGATGGGCAAGGATCCTAAGCTCGTGAATCACCCAACTGAGTACCTATACCTGCGGACATGAACGCAGCCCCCCGAAGGGGGTCAGTACAACAAGGTACCAAGTATGCAAATATGAAGTACAGTAAGTAAGATCATAACTATACAAAAGGATGACAGGTACAAGTATGAAAATCAAATACCAGATCCAACCGTGTCATATAAAATAAGAGCCAACTGTAACTTGTATCACTGTACCACTGTACTTTATAAAAATGAGAGTCATCATATCTGTTTTCATATAACGTATCCCGACCCTTTAGTGAGGGACTCAGTGAAATAATATAACCATCATGTCTTTATGCTGATAACGTGTCCCGGCCCTTTAGTAAGGGACTCGGTGTAATTATCAGTATGCATATCTACTCTCATGGGAATCCATACCCGCATCATGGATGTAAGTTCACGGAACAATCTACTCTCATGGGAATATATACCTGCATCATGGATGTTAGTCCACGGAATAATCTACTCTCATGGGAATCTATACCCGCATCATGGATGTAAGTCCACTGAACAATCTACATATATAATAAACTTTCATTTAGAAACGTCAAGGTACCAACATATCATGTACCAATCACATATAAAATCAAGATACCTTCACTTTCAAAATCAAGTCACTTACACTTTTGTACCACAAGAAATCTGGACTCCTTTAAAATACATATGTCCACCGTATACTCATTTTATAAAGATCATGCCAAAAGAAGAAAGGATAGTTTCACATACCGTTTGTCGTCTGTACCAACTGGATAATCTAAATTCGTCTCGCTCCTCTGGCTAACATTATGGAAACATTTGCATGGTGATAACATATCTGAATTGCCAAATTAATTCATTTTATGAGCCGTTAGTAGGTGATATTTTATAATGATCTTATCTAATCAGTTGTGAACTAGAAAATGTAAAACGAACTGGTTATATCTTAGTTTCTATACTGATGGAAGTCAAATCATTTCAATATAATTGATTGTCGATGCCTTTTTCATTTAACGATGCAATGGCTTGTTTTAACACGTTTACCAAAATCAGTCTCAACGCTTAATACTTATTAGTGTTGTAACTTAGCAAGGTCAACTCGATACCAATGCTTACTAAATACTCTTACCAACATCTCTCATAAGACTTGGTAAGGACTTAGGAATAGTTTAGACATGCTTTCAGCATAGAATCAATAACATGAATACTCCTTAACTTCTAAAAGTAGAATAACTTTTGAAACAATACCACAGTTATGGTTCATACGTAGAACATGCCAAAAGAAAGAAGAAAGAGGTTCACATACCTTATTGACGACTAACCAACATGATAAGTAGAATACACCACAAGTAGGACTTCAACCTATAATGACAATAACACTTCTATAAACTTCATGCTTACAAGTGTAGGTTAATATCAAGTAATGGTTCTCCTTTTCTATAAAAAAATTTGGCAGCACTGTCACGCCCCGTACCCCGGGACCGCGACTGGTGCCCTACCTGGGCACCCTTCTATTCATACAACCCAATAAACCGCGGAAGATAAATAACACTTTTTTTAAAAAAACAAAGGCAAAGTCGATAAGGCTGCCATAATATAAATCACCCAAAAGGGTCTACACTGTTCAATAATGTAAATACAACTCTAGCCAGTACAGCCCACATATGAATACAGACTTCTAAGAGTTTGGACAAATACTATGACGGGGCAAGGCCCCGCCGTACCCCTGAATATACCTAGACATAATGACAAGCTCCAGAACATGGGAGCCATCTCAAAATGCTGAACCAAGATCCTAAGCTCGCGGATCCACAACTGTGTACCTAGACCTGCGGACATGAACGCAGCCCCCCGAAGAGGGTCAGTACAATAAGTACTAAGTATGGAACGGAAATAAAGTACAGCAATTAAGATCATAACTATACAAGGAATGACAGGGGCAAGTATGAAAATCAAATACTAGATCCTACCGTGTCATATAAAAATCAGATCCAATCAGACTTGTATCATCAGACCATCAGACACCGCACCACTTTCAAATATGAAAGTCATGTCACAAATCCGGGACACCTGCCCTCAGCATATAATATCACAGAAGCATGCTCGTTGAATACAACATCACCGTCAACATGTAACAAGTATAATGTACCCTACCAGTACACTGTGCCTTTTTAACAAAGAGAGTGAACAAGAATAAACTTTGCCGATTTAAAACAGAAAGCTTATGATTAACCTAGGGCCATCCGCCCGTAGTATCATTATGCAATCCTACTCCTGGGACTATTTCACCCGCATAGTCCGTATGGACCCGCATGAGGTAATCTCCTCGCATTAGTTGTATCCGCCCGAATAGGTCGCATGGACCCGCATGAGGTAATCTCCTCGTATAGGACTGGTCCACCCCGCATGAGACTATTTCACCCACATGAGCCCTACAGACTCGCATGAGGTATTCCTCGCATCGTGAGGAGCAAATCCACGGAATATGCAAATGCCACAAGTCCGGGGAATGACCCCATAATGAATAATCTATCACAAGCACAACCGGCTAACATAATCACGTAACATAAGTACAATCGGCTATCATAATCTCATAACATAAGCACAACCGACTATCATAATCTCATAACATAAGCACAACCGGCTATCATAATCTCATAACATAACCCGACCTATGTGTAGGCTCGGTGTGTCTCATAACATAACATTTTAAACTGTCTTTTCACTTCTTCTTAAGTCGTTATAACAACTTTCCATAAAGCTATTATAACAACCTTTCATTTTAGAGAACTTAAGGCACTTTTATTTCTTATCACATTGGGGAACTAAACCCAAAAGTACTATGTACATACATACTTAAAAAGAATCATGCAACTCATTTTCCTTAAATCAACAAACGTATACTTTTAAAACTCAAGTTACATACTCTTTTGAAATCATTCTTCTTAACTCCTGAAATAAATCAAGAAGTCATACTTTTTAAATCAAGTCATTCCTTCCTTTAAAAATCAAGTCTCATAACTTGAAAAATAAAGTCTCATAACCTTTTAGGAAATCAAGGTTTATAGTCTTAAAATTTCATAACATAAATTCTTTAAAAATCAATTCACTTACTTCAATTAAGTCAAGTCATTTCTTCCTTTAAGAATCAAGTCTCATAACTCGAAAAATAAAGTCTCATAACCTTTTAGGAAATCAAGGTTCATAGTCTTAAAACTTCATAACATAAATTCTTTAAAAATCAATTCACTTACTTCAATTAAGTCAAGTCATTTCTTCCTTTAAGAATCAAGTCTCATAACCTTTTAGGAAATCAAGGTTCATAGTCTTAAAACTTCATAACATAAATTCTTTAAAAATCAATTCACTTACTTCAATTAAGTCAAGTCATTTCTTCCTTTAAGAATCAAGTCTCATAACTTGAAAAATAAAGTCTCATAACTTTTTAGGAAATCAAGGTTCATAGTCTTAAAATTTCATAACATAAAATCTTTAAAAATTAATTCACTTACTTCAATTAAGTCAAGTCATTTCTTCCTTTAAGAATCAAGTCCCATAACTTGAAAAATAAAGTCTCATAACCTTTTAGGAAATCAAGGTTCATAGTCTTAAAATTTCATAACATAAATTCTTTAAAAATCAATTCACTTACTTCAATTAAGTCAAGTCATTTCTTCCTTTAAGAATCAAGTCTCATAACTTGAAAAATAAAGTCTCATAACCTTTTTGTAATTCGAGTTACTATACTTTCCTAATCAAGACTTATATATTTTCAAAATCAATTTACTACATACTTTCGAAATCCAAGTCTCACGTACTTTCCAAATTAATACTTTTATGAGTCGTGAATAGGTTATACTCGTTTATAACGATTTTTTCCATTGAGCCAGGATCTAGAAAATGTAATAAAATTTTGTCTCATCTTAGTTTCTATGCAGGTGGAAGATTCTACTCATTTCAATGTAATTGATTACCGATACATTTTCACTAACGCTGCAATGGCTTGTTCGGTCCTTTTTTTTCATTAGTGAAGTAAGTTAGCAAGGTCAACTAGACTACAATACTTCCTAACGACTCTTACCAACATCCCCCATAAGACTTGGTAAGAACTTAGGAATATTCTAGACATGTCTTTAGCATAAAATCAATAACAGGAATACTTCTTATAACAAGGAAAATATACGCAAGAACAAGTCTTGTATACCCCTAACAACAAGGCAAGTATACTTCAAATATCAAGGCAAGTATACTCCTTATCACAAGGCAAGTATAATTCAAATATACTCATGTCTATAAAAGAAGAAGTTCACATACCTCTTCGGCTAATCCACACGCTAAGTAGACAACGACGGTGATTGGAAATTGCTCTCCGGACTGCCTGAGAGTACTGTGGAACATTTTCGGGTGGTTGAGCAGCCTGAACTGCCGCCATTGGTGGCAGAATTACCACTGCGCCGCTACCCATCGCCGGAATTGTTCGCCGGAAAATTCCATTTTTGATCCGTTGGAAGTGAATTCTTCGAATTGTTGTTGCGTGGATGAATTAATTGAGGGAAATCAATTTTAGAGGTCTGCTTGTGGTCCTGCGGCGGCAACGCCGCCACCGCCGACGAGCTCAAGGCGGCGTCAATGGCAGATTCCGAAATACTGAGAATTGAGGCTCGGGATTGGTTGCAAAACGTAGCTAAGATCAATACGAACACAACGGTATACGCCTTAGCCCTCAATCAGACTTAATCGATCGGAATTTTCCAACTTTCGATCGAAAAATATGATTTGGTCG
This sequence comes from Przewalskia tangutica, assembly GCA_029844215.1. Classification (NCBI taxonomy): domain Eukaryota; kingdom Viridiplantae; phylum Streptophyta; class Magnoliopsida; order Solanales; family Solanaceae; genus Przewalskia; species Przewalskia tangutica. The sequence goes on along the minus strand of CM056720.1, from coordinate 23,961,472 downwards.
ACCCGACGATCTGGATTGAATTGGAGGTCGTGGGTGGTGCCAAAATGTCGGCCTTTCCACCCTGAATCTTTCTACATTAGCCACGACCGTCGACTCTACCTGTGGTGGCCGGAAAAATGCTCGTCGACGACCTATGGTTTCAGCGAAGATCGATCTGGTCGACGACGAGTTTGAGCAAGAATCGAGGGTCCTGGTTTACATGGAAATGACGGCAAGGAGATGGTGGTTCTGATGGTATACTCCACTCCCGTTGATTGTACCTCAGTTGGCCGGAAAATAAAAAAAAAACGAACGGGGAAGATGGATGAACAATGACCAAACTTGATTCGAATTACCGCGATTCCGAGAATCGAGCGATGGCGGTTGGTATGGTTTTGACGGCTCTACGGACGGCTTTTGGTATATGTCACTTCGCGTGATTCTTGGTTTGGCCGGAAATGGCGTTTTTCCGAACACTGTTCATCGACGACACTGTTCATGGACGGGTTTTCACTGTTCATACACGTTTTGGTATTTTTTTGTTCTCTGTTTTACCTTCCCAAACTCCCCAATACATAAAAAAATTCTCGGGTGGTCCCACATGACCAAATTTGGAAATTAAATTCAACTAATAAACCCTTTTCCTTTACAAGGTTCGGAGAAATTTTCGGAATTTTTCATTCTTTCTAAAATTCAATTCCCAATTTCTTACGTATGTTCTTATCTCAACTGCCGGAAATACGGGGTGTAACATCCTTCCCCCCTTAGAAACATTCGTCCCGAATGTTCATACTAGGTCCAATCTAAACAGATATAGGTATAGTCTCCTTGGAACTACACCCTATGAAACCAATCATGCCACATATGGCCCTAATGTATCACACATGCATATACATAAATCATAAGCCAACCGAGAGTTAAATCTAAAGTGTATAATATCACTATTAACTCCCATTCACGGTCTAAAAGGATACTATCTCCGTACCTCCATTTCACATACTACAACATTTTACTCTTATAATACTTGTTCGCCCTCTTTCTTACCCGTCGTACTCTTCTCGTACCTCTGAACCCTTTCCAGTATACGTACATAATCTCACATTATGCTTCTGTCTTTCCATCCTTGGAATTTCTACTTCCAATCGTTTAAGGTTATAACACTAGATTCAATTCCCTTTAAGGCCATTCTTGGCCCTCACGACCCGATTCTGGTGGAACGTGTCCACGAACTTGTACAATGATTAATTAAACTTGGTCCTTGCACCCTCATGACCCTATCACATAGCGAGACCACCTCAAACTGACCCCACTCTCCGGGTTGCGGGTTGACCCTCAATTGGTCCCCCAACCCGACCCATTATGGCACTAATTCTCATTCTTGGTCCGAAATAAGTCTTACTACCCGAGAAGACCTTGTACATCAAAGGTTTCTGCGGTTATCAATACTCTAAAGTTCACAATTTTTCTATATCACCAGCCTACATTATCAGTCCCTACACACGGGAAATGTAGCTTCTCAATATCTCAAAATCATATTGTCTTACTCACGACAACTCATTTACTCCATACCAATATTTCACTTTAATTCTATGGAAAATCGGGCAGCACTTCTTTTGTTTCTACGCACTTTTCCACCTTTTTCAAGGCCCGTATTCAACAACCTATACGCCACATTTAAGGCACAACTAACAGCCAACCAAAGGGGATTACACGCCTTAACAGGACGTGTAAAATTCTGCCCCACAATATATATACAAGACAGTCCGCAAAATAGTGCACAATTTATCCAATATTTAGGCTTTACCAATTCATGGTAACTCATAATCACCCTATGCAACACACATATGACCCTTATACATATAACCGTATAGATGTACATCATTGTACAAACTATACAACAATTTATACTAACCTAGATACGCAATCCATATAATATTTCCTGGGTCACTGTCGTCATTCTCACAGCTGCAATCACAATAATACGTTAGGGAGAGACTACCCTAACAACACAGCTCTATCGCACGATCTCAGAGTGAGAAGAAGGAAAACAAATCCTAAATGTACTATAGCCTCCTGCTTATTGATGTGGTGCACAACACACCGATAAACAAGACTCTACTATACACGGTCTGTAGACATTCAGAGGACTAATTGCTCTGATACCACTCTGTCACGCCCCATACCCCGGGCCCGCGACTGGTGCCCTACTTTGGCACCCTTGTATTCATACAACCCAATAAACCGCGGAAGATAAATAACACTTTTTTAAAAAAAAACAAAGGCAAAGTCGATAAGGCTGCCATAATATAAATCAATCAAAAGGGTCTACACTGTTCAATAATGTAAATACAACTCTAGCCAGTCCAACCCACATATGAATACGCACTCAAGAGTTTGGACAACATTACGACGGGCAAGGCCCCACCGTACCCCTGAATATACCTAGCCATAATGACAAGCTCCAGAACATTGGAGCCATCTCAAAATGCTGAACCAGGATCCTAAGCTCGCGGATCCACAACTGTGTACCTAGACCTGCGGACATGAACGCAGCCCCCCCGAAGAGGGTCAGTACAACAAGTACTAAGTATGGAACGAAAATAAAGTACAACAATTAAGATCATAAATATACAAGGAATGGCAGGGAAAGTATGGAAATCAAATATCAGATCCTACCGTGTCATATAAAAATCGAGCCAATCAGACTTGTATCATCAGACCATCAGACATCGCACCACTTTCAAATATGAAAGTCATGTCACAACCGACACCGCCTCGAGATATAATATCACGTAAGCATGCTCGTGGAATACAACATCACCATCGACGTAACAAGTATAATGTACCCTACCAAAGACATCGTGCCTTTTTAACAAAGAGAGTGAACAAGAATAAACTTTGCCGGTTTAAAACAGGAAGCTTATGATTAACCTAGGGCCATCCGCCCGTAGTATCATTATGCAATCCTACTCCTGAGTCTATTTCACCCGCATAGGCCGTATGGACCCGCATGAGGTAATCTCCTCGCATAGGCTGTATCCGCCCGCATAGGCCGCATGGACCCGCATGAGGTAATCTCCTCATAGGACTGGTCCGCCCCGCATGGGACTATTTCACCTGCATGAGCCCTACGGACTCGCATGAGGTATTCCTCGCATCGTGGGGAGCAAATCCACGGAATATGCAAATGCCACAAGTCCGGGGAATGACCCCATAATGAATAATCTATCACAGGCACAACCGACTAACATAATCACGTAACATAAGTACAATCGGCTATCATAATCTCATAACATAAGCACAACCGGCTATCATAATCTCATAACATAAGCACAACCGGCTATCATAATCTCATAACATAACCCGGCCTATGTGTAGGCTCGGTGTGTCTCATAACATAACATTTTAAACCGCCTTTTCACTTCTTCTTAAGTCGTTATAACAATTTCCCATAAAGCTATTATAACAATCTTTCATTTTAGAGAACTTAAGGCACTTTTATTTCTTATCACATTGGGGAAACTAAACCCAAAAGTACTACGTACATACATACTTAAAAATAATCATGCAACTCATTTTCCTTAAATCAACAAACGTGTAATTTTAAAACTCAAGTTACATACTCTTTTGAAATCATTCTTCTTAACTCTTGAAATAAATCAAGAAACCATACTTTTTAAATCAAGTCATTCCTTCCTTTAAAAATCAAGTCTCATAACTTGAAAAATAAAGTCTCATAACCTTTTAGGAAATCAAGGTTCATAGTCTTAAAATTTCATAACATAAATTCTTTAAAAATCAATTCACTTACTTCAATTAAGTCAAGTCATTTCTTCCTTTAAGAATCAAGTCCCATAACTTGAAAAATAAAGTCTCATAACCTTTTAGGAAATCAAGGTTCATAGTCTTAAAACTTCATAACATAAATTCTTTAAAAATCAATTCACTTACTTCAATTAAGTCAAGTCATTTCTTCCTTTAAGAATCAAGTCTCATAACTTGAAAAATAAAGTCTCATAACCTTTTAGGAAATCAAGGTTCATAGTCTTAAAACTTCATAACATAAATTCTTTAAAAATCAATTCACTTACTTCAATTAAGTCAAGTCATTTCTTCCTTTAAGAATCAAGTCTCATAACTTGAAAAATAAAGTCTCAAAACCTTTTAGGAAATCAAGGTTCATAGTCTTAAAATTTCATAACATAAATTCTTTAAAAATTAATTCACTTACTTCAATTAAGTCAAGTCATTTCTTCCTTTAAGAATCAAGTCCCATAACTTGAAAAATAAAGTCTCATAATCTTTTAGGAAATCAAAGTTCATAGTCTTAAAATTTCATAACATAAATTCTTTAAAAATCAATTCACTTACTTCAATTAAGTCAAGTCATTTCTTCCTTTAAGAATCAAGTCCCATAACTTGAAAAATAAAGTCTCATAACCTTTTTGTAATTCGAGTTACTATACTTTCCTAATCAAGACTTATATATTTTCAAAATCAATTTACTACATACTTTCGAAATCCAAGTCTCACGTACTTTCCAAATTAATACTTTTATGAGTCGTGAATATATTATACTCGTATATAACGATCTTTTCCATTGATCCATGATCTAGAAAATGTAATACAATTTTGTCTCATCTTAGTTTCTATGCAGGTGGAAGATTTTACTCATTTCAATGTAATTGATTACCGATACATTTTCCCTAACGTTGCAATGGCTTGTTCGGTCCCTTTTTTTTTCATTAGTGAAGCAAGTTAGCAAGGTCAACTAGACTCCAATACTTCCTAACGACTCTTACCAACATCCCCCATAAGACTTAGTAAGAACTTAGGAATATTCTAGACATGCCTTTAGCATAAAATCAATAACAGGAATACTTCTTATAACAAGGAAAATATACTCAAGAACAAGTCTTGTATACCCCTAACAACAAGTCAAGTATACTTCAAATATCAAGGCAAGTATACTCTTAATCACAAGGCAAGTATACTTCAAATATACTCATGTCTATAAAAGAAGAAGTTCGCATACCTCTTCGGCTAATCCACACGCTAAGTAGACAACGCCGGTGATTGGAAATTGCTGTCCGAACTGCCTGAGAGTACTGTGGAACATTTCCGGGTGGTTGAGCAACCTGAACTGCCGCCATTGGTGGCAGAATTCCCACTGCGCCGCTACCCAACGCTGGAATTGTTCGCCGTAAAATTCCATTTTTGATCCGTTGGAAGTGAATTCATCGAATTGTTATTGTGTGGATGAATTAATGGAGGAAAATCAATGTTGGAGGTCTGCTTGTGGTCCTGCGGCGGCACCGCCGCCGCCGAAGAGCTCAAGGCGGCGTCAATGGCGGATTCCGAAATACTAAGAATTGAGGCTTGGGATTGGTTGCAAAATGTAGCTAAGATCAATACGAACACAACGGTATACGCCTTAGCCCTCAACTGTACCAGAATCGATCGGAATTTTCCAACTTCCGATCCAAAAATATGATTTGGTCGACCCGACGATCTGGGTTGAATTGGAGGTCGTGGGTGGTGCCAAAATGTTGGCCTTTCCACCCTGAATCTTTCTACACTAGCCACGACCGTCGACTCTACATGTGTTTGCCGGAAAAATACTCGTCAATGACCTAGGGTTTCGGCGAAGATCGATCTGGTCGACGGCGAATTTGAGCAAGAATCGAGGGTCCTTGTTTACATGGAAATGACGGTAAGGAGATGTTGGTTCTGATGGTATACTCCACTCCCGTCGATTGTACCTCAGTTGGCCGGAAAATCAGAAAAATCGAACGGGGAAGATGGATGAACAGTGACCGAAACTTCGATCTGAAATTGTCGGCGATTCCGGGAGAATCGACGGAGGCGGTTGGTATGGTTTTGACCGGCTCGACGGGATGAAGCTTTTGGTATATGTCTCGGCCCCGTCGGATTCCTGGTTTGGCCAGAAATGGCGTTTTTCCAAACACTGTTCATCGACGACACTGTTCATGGACGGGTTTTCACTGTTCATACACGTTTTGGTATTTTTTTTGTTCTCCGTTTTGCCTTCCCAAACTCCCCAATACATACAAAATTTCTCGGGTGGTCCCACATGACCAAATTTCAAAATTAAATTCAACTAATAAACCCTTTTCATTTACAAGGTTCGGGAAAAAAATCGGAATTTTTCATTCTTTCTAAAATTCAATTCCCAATTTCTTACGTACGTTCTTATCTCAACTGCTGGAAATACGGGGTGTAACAAGTACTTCCCCTATTTATACGTCCTTTTCCACCTTTCAAGAAGACCAATTTCATCAATAACCAAGTCACCAATTTAGGGCACAACACAACAGTTAACCAAGGTGATTCACTCACCTACTTCTTATGTAAATCCGGTCTCTTAATCCATATTAAATAGTCCACTAAAAATACCCATACTATCAACAATGAGGTAGAATGTGAAGTCTTTCTACACCTTTCTACACCCTTATTCCTTTAGGATATGCATTAGAAATTACCACATTTAAACATGCATAATGGTAGCTAAATTTCTAGCATATAACACGTATAAAACAGCCCCTAAAACAGCACAACAACGTCTCACGCTTTCATGCAGTTTTGGCCAACAACTACAACCAAAGCCCTTTTATAACTCTTTATAACCCAATTCATATTCCAACACTTATATACAAACTATATCAACTTGTAATAACAATATTTCCTTCATTTTAACATGCAATAGGTGATAATAACAACAACAATAACCAATGAATCCAACAACACCAAAGCCCGCTTTTCGCTAGCATGCCAAACCGATACATGTATTTCTTATTCTCCTTTTCTCTTAACACAAGTTCATCTATCAATTATAACATCATATAAATTCCAATTACTTCAAGAGGAAGAAGAAATCTTACCTTAATCTTTGCACAAAACAACCCTATGTATCAGCCCTTCCTCACTTTTCCACACCATTTCTTCATGTTCCAATCACACACACGCATTCTCTACAAGCTTGTATCCATCTTGCTTTCATGTTTTACTTCCAAGAAGTTCATAACAAGCTTAGGGTTTCAAGATAGTTTTTGGTCCAAAACTGTGATCACTAAACTTGGAGAGTTAACTTGGCTTAGAACTTGATTAGAGATCTTAATCTTGGATAATAACTTACACTTGTTCTTCACTTTTTCATGGAATTTTCGAGACTTGAGGGATAAGGAAAGGGATAAGAAGGATATAGATATTATGAGAGCTAAGTCTGCATGATTTGTATATATTAAGTGTACAAGCACAAGTGGATGGGGGACCCTTGAACCTCACTTGTCCACTTGTCTTCCCTTCATAAAATATCTCCCACACTTAGCAAATTTTCTTGAAATTTTTTATTCATATCTGGCCCAAAATTATGAATTTTTTTGTGGTCCCCACATTATCAATGTCAAGACTTAATTAATCCACACTAAGTCCATATCTCTATTGGATATAATCCAACTATAAGTTAATAATTTTGTCGTCACATTCGTTACATCCAAACTTATTCCATCTAAAAAATGTAATATACTTTCCTGGACAAATCTTATATCATAACTTACGTTCTCACTTAGTAGCCATGGAATTACGAGGTCTAACAATTGATTTCAGTCATTACTAGGCTGAATTGACCTCAATATCAATGGTCATTACTAGGCATTGATGACCATTCATTTGGTTAATTGAGAAGATATAATCATCTACCTATAAATCGATGCCTTTGGCACAATTGCAAAACACATTGACACTTTGTTGATGTTGTGTGAGTTTTGTGACAACATCAGGTTTTATGCCTAGAAAACATCTTGCAGTGTTCTGCAGATGTTGGCCACAATGTTGCGCAACATCCGCAGTGTCCTGCAGATGTTGTCTTCGATGTTGCCGCAACATCTCACCCGACATCTTTGGAAACGATTTTGCCTACTTTTCCGCCCAAAACAGTATTTGTTATTGTGAGTTAAAAATGTCCTAGGCAAGCTGAATATGGAGCTGTGTTTAAAACGTGGGAATTAAAGAAGTCAATCTTGGAATCAAAACAACTTGAAGACCAAGCAACTTGGAGACCAAGTCAAAGATGTTGAGAAATTCAAGGAGCTAGAATAGGTCCAAGCTGCAGCCTTCTTTCTCTCAACTTCCACAACCAACCGGAGAGAGTTTCAAGGAAGTTCCACACTATAAATAGAGGAAGAACTTGATAGTATTGGTATCCAGAATCACAATATAAAAATACCAAGAGAGCTCTCGGGATTTCGCTTCAGAAATCTGGATCAAAACCTTTTAGCCTAAGTCTTTTAGCAACATCTGTCCCACACTACAATTGTTATCTCTATTCTAGATTAATCTTATTGTAAAGCAATTGTGGTGACGATGTTGCATTTGTCTTTTACTCTTTTTAACTTAGGCGAAGTCATCTGCGACTTCATTTTATTTTGTAATTTTTTTTTTGTTTGTATTGCACTATTTGTAAAAAGAAATTCATTTGTAATTGTATATAATATATACAATTCTTTTGGTCATTGACCATCAAGGGATATATTAATATATACCCTTAAAAATATAAACATTTGTGTCTTTTACTTTTCCGCTGCAATTACTCATTAAAGGTTTATTCTATTTTTTGTCAGATGTTGCCACTAATGTTGAGGCAACATCCAGAAACCGTTTCAGTTATTCTTGCTGTTTTAATTTTAATCTTACTTATCCATAGCCCGGGACCCAACAAGTGGTATCAGAGTCAACACTTGACACAATAAGTGCTTGGTCCTGATAATCTAAGTTATGGATCCGGCAAATTTAAAATATTGGTAGATTTCCCATTGGTTTAAATTATGTCTATTGGATCGTCTATGTTCTCATATCAAATTAATTGATATTAGGACATGGATATCTATAATTCATGGATATGTTGTACAAATGTAGCCGCCGGATGAGGAATGTGACATTCTTGTTACACCCAAATCCAAATGGACGGCGGAATAAACTAATAATGCGAGCTACAACGAAAAAGTCTTAAATGCAATCTTTAGATGAGTTGATTTTTATATGGTCAATCTCATATAAGATATTTACGGCTAAGGATACTTAGGAGACCTTACAAATTCTTTGTAAAGGTAGCTCAAATATTCAACATACGAAGCTCTGCATGCTCATGAACATTTGAGGATGGAAGAAACGAAAGACGTAAAATCCTATTTTGAAAAGTTGACTGATATTTCCAGATTGATAATATTGGAATTAATGTCGTAACATTTGTGACAACATATTTCATGTATGTGAATATGTTGGGACAAATGTTGGACAACATTCTGCCCGCAATGTCTTCTAATAAATGTCAAGTGTTTGGTACTCCTTTAACCAATACCCAACTTGTAGAAAAGACTCTATGTTCTCTTCTGTAGAAGTTCAATATAAAGATTTGTACAATTGAAGAAGTTTGTGATGGTACTAATGTTGTCTTGATCTCTCGAAAATTCATTTCTATGGTGATAAAGATCAACAATGATAAGATTAAGTCAAAATCTAAATATTACCAAAGTCAAATTTTTAATCATCAGTCCACTAGATTTTATTCAAATATACAAAAAGGTAAATAAGGAAATTCAATTCGGATCATACCAAATTTGATCTCAAGCAACTTGAGTCCGGACATGTATGCTCAAGATGGGGTCATTATGATGATAAATGTACAAAAACTCTTGGAAATTTGGTAAGAGTCGGTGAGTTTTTCTTAGTGATTATGAAGAAGGAGATCCAGAACCAGAATCACAAGCAATGTTGGCTGTTGTTTTCGAATAGTTTCTGTTGATAACGAAGATGTCATCGACAATGTTACCTCAACATCTGTGGCAACATCAGCGACAACATCTGCGAGAACATCTCTAAGGTATGAATATTTTAACTATCCGGATGTAAATTGCTTTAGTGATTTTATTTCAATTAGTGAGGCTCTATGATTGGATCAAGTTGACTCTTAAGATGACATGATTAAGGAAGTACAAAATCTTTGTAAAACTTTAATCATTTAATCTGAGCAATGTGACTCAAAAGTCAAATCTTTAACTTGTGAAAAACATGTTTTAAAAGGCACAATTATCCATTTAGTGGTAGCACTTATAAAAAAGGATCTCTAATTTGGTAAGATTCGTGTAAAATTTGGATTCTGGCATAGTCACTTTTCAGAAGTTCAACACGAGCATCTTAAAATTGGATGAAATTATTTATTTTAGTAAGTATTCATATGCAGGTATTGGGTATCAAAAATCTCTTAAAATTGTTTACTCTAGTTTCGTTGAGAAAAATGAGAAATTTTATTTAAGAAAAGATTGTCTTGTTTAAATCAAAGAATAATCTGAAGTATGTGGGTAGTTACTTAAATTTTCTTGGAAATATAATGACATACTACTTCAAACTTCAAAATTCTGTGAAGAAGGTGTTGCCTAAAATGTCGTCTAAAATGTTGTCCAAATATTTCAGACAACATTCGAAGCTACATTTCTAAACAAACAAGGAGAAAATATTTTAAGAGAGGTTAGGTTTCCAAAATGGTCTTAACTGGTAATATCTATATTACTGCATTAAAGAACTAACATTACAGGTTCTTATTACTTTGATTGTGAGCATTCATGCCACATGAATAGTACGAAAGGCTTTATGAAGAATTAAAAGTCGTTCAATAGAGGTTACGTGACTTTTGGTGGGAGTAAGATCAAGATTATTGGTAAAAGAACGCTGAATGGTTCTGATATACTAGCCTTGAAGATTGTACTTCATGTTAATGGCTTAGTTGCTAACCTTCTTAGCATAAGTCAGCTTTTGATCTCAAGGTAAAACAGCCTCTGAAGTTTGTATGAAAGATAAGCAAACATATGTTGCCCTTAATGTTGTCCAACACGATGGACAACATTCAGGTATGTCTCTCTATTTTCAGTTACTACATGTGGATCTAATGGATCCAATTGAAGGAGACAACCTACGGGCTTGAGGTATACCTTTGTTATTGTGGATGATTTTTCTAGGTACACAAGGAGATATTTCTTTAAATGAAAAATCATGAACCTTTGATATGTTTAAAACTTTACACTCTAGAGTTATGAATCTGTTTTGTTCTCCTATTTTTTTGGATTAGGTCCAATCATGAAAAGGATTTTAAAAACCCATTATTTTGGAAAAGTTTGTGAAAAGAAAGAGATTTTTTCATGAATTTTATGCTCCCAAAACTCCTTAGTAGAATGGGGTAGCAGAAAGGACGAACAAAACCTTGCAAGAAATGGAAGAGTAAGGTTAAGTTCTAAACAAATGTCAAAGAGTTTTTTTGTTTTATGGCAGAATTCTTAAATACCACATCTCTAATAGTGTTTACCTAAGGTCAAGTACTAAAATGACACCCTTTGAAATAATAATTGAGTTTCTTTTTATCTTTTTTGGGTGCATTTATTACATCTTAAATGACAGGTATCATTTGGTGAATTTTGTCTCTAAGAATGAGAAAGGATTTTTTATTGGCTAGTCATGCTTATCGTATATACAATCTGAGGACCAAGACCGTTCAAGAGTTGGTCAATGTTATTCTTGGTGATCTTACTGATGTGACATGTAAATCATCAGAATACAGCATTGCAATTACAGCAGAAAAAGAGCAAACTGCATAATAAAATGTTGTCACAACATCAGATGCAACATCTGAACCACAAGAAGAGACCACAAGGGTCGAAGTGGAGGAGGAGTCCAGAACTGAAATGCAAGATCAAGAGATCCTCCCTCAAGGATTAGTAAGAATCATCCCTCAGACCAGGTGATAGGGGGAGTTTGTGAAGGAATTATTACAAGAGAGAAAGAGTCAATCAACTACCGAGAGATGGTAAGGTATGTGTGTATGTCTATCATATATCAACAGGTTAGTCTTTCTTGTTTCATATCTATTTAGAACCAAAAATATTTTGGAAGCACTAAAAGATAATTTTTGGATTCAAGCAATACAAGAAGAGCTTGAGCAACATTCTCAAAATGATGTCTGAGATCCGGTTTCATGTCTTAACAATTCAAATGATATTGGAACTAAATGGATCTTTAAGTCAGACTAATTGAGAACTATAGTTCAAAATAAAGCCCGTCTAGTGGCTCAAGGCTATACTCAGGTTAAAGGTATGGACTATGACGAAACTTTTACACCTATGGATATAACTGAATCAATTAGACTTACCCTTGTTATTGATTGTTGTCTCAAAATTAGCTTGTACCAAATGAATGTTAAAAGTGTCTTCCTAAATGGTTTTTCTTGATAAGGAAGTCTATGTTTTGAGAATCCTCACCACCCACATTATGTATACAAGCAAAAAAAAAAAACTTCGTATGGGGTGAAAACAAACTCCTTGTGTGTGGTATGGTCGTTTGATTAGACTTCTACTTGATTTTGGTTTTAGCCGTGATGAATCTGATAGAACTTTATTTACAAAACGTCATGGTGTAGATATTATCATTGCTCAAATTTATGGAAATGACATAGTTTTTGGCTCGACCTCACAGTCGTACCTTAAGACTTTTTGTCGAGGCTATGTGATCAACATTTGAGATGAGCATGATTGTGGAACTAACTTATTTCTTAGGCCTGCAGATAAAGCAAAGTGAAGATGGAACTTTCATCTCACAAATCAAATACGCCAATAATCTAGTTAGAAGATTTGGATTGGAGAATACTAAACATATGAAAACTCCAATGGACTTCTCGCAAAAAGTATGTAAAGACGATGTTGGCGAAGATGTTGACCAACATTGTACAATCCATGATAGGTAGTCTTTTGTATCTTACTGCTAGTCGTCCAACATTATGTTTAGTGTATTTGTGTGTGTATGTGTTCAAGCCTGTCCCAAAATATTCCACTCAAATGCCGTGAAACATATTAATCGATATGTTATTGGCACATATGAGTTGGAAATTTTGGTATTCCGATGACACTCATCCTAACTTAATAGGATTTAGTGACATGAATTGGGCTGGAGATGTGAATGATAGAAGAATACAAGTAGAGGATATTGTTTACCTTGGCAACAATCTTATTTATATGATATACGACAATTTTACCAAGACTCTAGATCATGAGAGATTTTCTAGTTTGAAAAAGAAAAATATCTTGATATGTGTTTTAAATAAGGCTATTTTTGGTAGATGTTTCTTAAAATGTTGCACAACATTCTGGACAACATTTACTGTTTTGTCAATATATTTTGGTGATGTAACAATATTGTGCATGCATTTGGTCATTCAAGTATGATGCTACAAGAACAAGAACTGAGAGATGATATTGTTCTCTACGATAATGTATATAAATTATTTATATATATCATAAAAAGGGAGTATCAAAGGTAGGCAAAGCCTCGACTAAAGATTTGACAATGTTGAAAATAAAAAATAAAAAAGAGCAAAGCTCTAAATTGGTATCGTTCCTATTGTATAGGAGTATCATGTGCTTAAAAGAAGGTTGAAAATACCTCACAAATTATTTTCATTTTTTTAAGACATAGAGTATTCTGCATATGTTCAACTAAGTTTGATTGAAGACACGATGGAAAATGTTATAATGGTCCAGGGATCAAACTCATAGGGAATATATACAGAATGTGTCTAATGTTAATGTCAAATCTAGAAGTTCATGTGGTGTCATAATACATGTGTTGCCCAAAATGTTGTCCCAACATTACTGACAACATCACGATCCAATATATTGATTGTTCTTTCAGAAAATTAATTTTTTATTGTTTATTATGTCTTATTTATTCCTGTTTATTTTTTAAATTAAAATCATTAACCTCAAATCTCGTTTAATACTGGACAGTTTTTGTTTTTAAATTCAAAAATCAGTTTTATGTCGTTAATGTCTTAATTTGAGGAGTATAGAATTCTAATCTACACTACCTACTTTTTGGGAAATATTGTTGCGTGTTGCTTAAAGAAATGATGTCTTGTGTATAATACTTCTCTTGTTTGTTATTTTTCATGTCATTTCAAGATTTTTCTCGAGAAAAAAAATTATATTTTTTATTATTTAAAAAAAATCATCTCCTCGGATTGTTTTCTATCTATCCGATGAACTCATCACCATTGCACACTTCAATCATGGATGATTGTTATATATATATATATATATATATATATATATATATATATTTCTATGTGAGATTATACAGATCACAAAATCTCAAATCTATACAATATCTATATATATATATAAATGTATCCTGATTCATTCCAAAATCTTCTCCTATATATTTACCAATATAATACTTCACAATGTTTACCCAATCAGAAACACCACTCCATCCACTGAACATTAGTCATTTGTCGAATACGAAGAACCCAAACTCAATACCTCTCAGCAAATTGGACAATCGTCTTCCTCTAGGATAGAAACATTGACTTGACCTGGTAAAAGGAAATGACGATGTTGCCAGAAATGTTATCAACGATCTAGGCAACACTGTCTCCATTTCATGATATTGCTTTCTCCACAAAAAGGGAGAGAAAATATTGTTCTATGCGGGGAGAGGAAGCTGAAATACAGGGGGAGGAAGATGAAGTTGTACAAGTTCTATTATACAGTGGAGACTGCTACTACTTACTGAACATAAGAATGTTGCCTGCGATGTTGGGAAAACATCCTATTGGTTCTGCTTTTCAGACTGATGCTGATGGTGTTGAATAAAGAGTAAATGAGAGATTGATGATACTGAACCTGAACTGTTTAGGTTTGGTTAATATGTGAGTTTTGTGAAGAAAGACAAAAAGGGAGAGATTGTTAATGTTGGAATTAGTGTTGTAACATTTGTAACAACATATCTACATACATGTATGGAGATATGTTGGGACAAATGTTATGCAATATTTTGACCAACATTTTGTATTTCTTCTAAATTGGTTTTGTCTTACTTCACACTGATGAATATTGATATGTGTAGATAAAGAGACAGTTCTACTTTTGGTCTGTAAATATATTTGTATATATTTTATTTATGGATGATGTATGTATATTAGTCTTGGACTTCTTACAACCATGTTGTATGTGAGTTGTGACTAATAGACATATGTTTTTACTAACCCAAATTACAATACATACTTGAAACTGCAGGTTGCGGGGGAACATGGCTACGATCTTGCTAATTTGGAATGTTAAGGGAAAACATTTACAATCAGTCGTATCTTAGGCATTTTGAGGTTTGTATGGAGTTTTGTGAAGAAAGGCAAAAAGGGGGAGATTGTTGATGTTATGTGAGTGTTGTGACAACGTCAGGTTTTATGCCTGGACAACATCTTGCAGTGTTCTGCAGATGTTGCCCGCAATGTTGCGCAACATCCGCAGTGTCCTGCAGATGTTGTCTCCGATGTTGCCGCAACATTTCACCCGACATCTTTGAAAACGATTTTTCCTATTCTTCCGGCCAAAATAGTATTTGTTACCGTGAGTTAAAAATGCCCTAGGCAGGCTGAATATGGAGCTGTGTGTAAAACGTGGAAATTGAAAGAGTCAAGCTTGGAATCGAAGCAACTTGAAGACCAAGCAACTTGGAGACCAAGTCAAAGTTGTTGAGAAATTGAAGGAGCTGGAATAGGTCCAAGCTGCAGCCTTCTTTCTCTAAACTTCCACAACCAACCAGTGAGAGTTGTTGACAGTCAATTTTGACCCGTTTTTCATATATTTATTGCAACTTTATGTGATTTAGGACACCGCATTTTAATCGAGATTTTTGCATTTTTATCTTTTATTTTTAATTATGCATTATGTCTTTTGTTAATATTATGTTTTATTATTGTTACAATCGCTATTTTATTTTAATAATATTTGCATCTCTTTAAATAATTAATTGGCATCTCATTTTACTTTTAATTAGGCATTAAATATTTCTTAAATATTGTTTTTATTATTATTATTGCGTCGGCATTTGCATTTTGCATCTTTTAAATAATTTTTCTTTTAAATAATTAACCCGCTTTGCATTTTGTCAAACCATCCAGTCAAGACACATTTGAATCACCCAATCCAACACCATTTTTTTAATTTCATCCAAACACTCTTTTATTTCCCTAAAATCAAAACCCACTTTTCATTTCCCAAAATAATACCACACTTTTCATTTCCCCAAAATAATACCACACTTTTCATTTCCCCCCAAATATCAATCCCTAATCCTACCCCTATAAAACAAAACATTTCCTCCCCAACAAAAGACTTCAAATTGACCTACAACATCACATCGACATCGCCCATTGCCTCTCCTCACCCTCTCCTTGCTCTCCTCTTCTCTCACCCCATTTCGCCGCCATCGCTCACGCCGGAGCTCGCGGCTAACCATTCTCTTTCTCTCGTCGACCACCCCATCGCTCTCTCACGACCAACCCCAACTCTCACCTTCGAACCTCACCCTATA
The DNA here is from genome assembly GCA_029844215.1 of Przewalskia tangutica. Lineage (NCBI taxonomy): Eukaryota > Viridiplantae > Streptophyta > Magnoliopsida > Solanales > Solanaceae > Przewalskia > Przewalskia tangutica. Next base: position 23,945,062 of record CM056720.1, on the reverse strand, counting down.
CCATCTAGCGGCGGCGCCTCCTCATTTGGAAGTGACGCCGCCCCATCTTGCTACCGAATTTGGTCGATTTTGCTGATGTTATTGTTATTTTCATCCTCTGCTATTATGTTGTTGCGTGACTTTGCTTGTTTTTTTTGGGCTATTTCTCTACTGCCACTGTGGGTCCGGCGAAGCTCCGGCATGTCTTTGGTTGTCTTAAGTTGTTGTTCTATTCTTGCTATTTTCTAGCTACTGCACTGAACCATCCAGCTCGTTGTTTTACTGATTTTTGCTGCTGTCTTTACCTTCGGTTGTTTGTTGTTGAATAATGGGTTGATTCGTTGTCACGGGGAGTCTGCTTCACTGTATTTTGATAATTTTAGGCAGCAGTGTTGCGCCGTTGAAGTAACGCTGTTTCACCATTTCTTTTATACGATTTCACTAATTGTCGGATTGAACTCACTGTTGTCAGACTGTGTTGGATTGATTTTGTTGATTTTGCCGCTTTACTTATTTATTAAACTAATTTTGAATATATTGCTACACTTGAATATTTGGTATTTTACTGATTTTTGAACAAGATGCTACACTTGTTTGACCAATAAAAAAGTTATCCGTAGATTTTTTAGGCCTCCACATTTGCAAAGACGGAAAATAAAATAAAATGAAGCTTTCTGGTCGTTGATGATTTCTTCTACTTACACAGGATAACCAACACATGCTGCAGGCGAATTCTCGCACTTGTTTAGGATGTCCCCACTTTATTTTTATATATATCTGAGTCCTCCGTGTTTAAAACTATTACTGTTTTGGCGCGGATCTGAATATTTTATTTATTTTATTATTTTTAACAATATTGGCCGATGAAGGAATCTCCGTCTGATTTCCAAGGCCTCCTCCGTGCAAAAGACGGATTTATTTATTTTTTGGCTTTACTTATTAATTTTTGTCATTGCTTTAAAATTATTTATTCTACTACTAACACTTTTACTAAGTGTTTATGCAGGTACCCGGAGATCATCTTGTGCAGAAGGCCTAAAAAGGGCTAAAAGATGTCCCAGAGTTTTATTTTATGTCGCATTTAATTTTAGTTTTTATTATTTTGTATTACATTTTATTTTAATTATAAATTATGAAAAATGCTTAGAATACGTAGAATAAAAAAGGCAATAAATAATTAATCTAGGTTTGAACGAATAACCGCAAGTTAGCGGATTTTAAAGGATGTCTAACCCCTTCCCTTTAGGATAATAAAGAACCCTGATTCAGAATCTCACTAATTTCGCAGACCATTAAATGGAGGTCAATTGCAGTATTTTTATTGCAATAAATTAAGTGTCCTAATTCACTTAAATAATTAGGTGGCAACTCCTTAAAAACAACATTATTGCTCCATCCAGGGAACCGCGCCAAAGAGCAACGTTGCGGATACCTCGCACTTGAGGTCAAAACGGCGCGACAATGGCGACTCCACTGGGGATATCAGGTTCTTGATCATAGCAAACTCAGGTTAATTAAATATTGCGTCTTATTTTGCTTTTATATTTGTTGTAAATATTTTATATTGTTTGCTTTTATTTTGTAATTAACTACTTTAATTGCTACATTCTTTTACTGCTTTCATTAAATTGTCATTCCGCTCATATTTCCTCCATTCTGGAAAATTGACACTATCACACACTTCACGCGAGGTGTGCTTTGCACACCCGCAAATTTCTTTCAAATATCCAAATTTAGGAGAGTTGACATTTTACGCGGAGAATTCGATCCAATCGGTGGTCGCGTAGCCTTCTCACTCGAGTAGTCCGCTCGGGAACCATTGTGTCTAGTAAGCCAAATTTTAGAAAATTTAAGACAGAGCTATACCGCCCTCTTTATTTTAAGTCATCCATGCATACACCCTAGGTGAGTGGATCCTTGGTATCGTCTCCACGATTAGGAAATCCACCAAATTGTCGTTGGGTTTCACAAACCGACGACCAATAAGCATATATGTGTAGCGTGATAATGATAGACGGATCCAAGCCTGGTCATGACACACCGAAATTGAAAAAAGTGCACCGTCATTTGGTCGCCATTTCCAAGAAAACATTGCAGTTTAACGGCTTGGACTTATTTATCATAATCTCGCATATTTGACGTTTAGGCCGACCTCTGGCATAAGAGAGGTCTCATGCATATTAGGGCGCACGCTTGATTTGCATGCTTTTGTTTACTATTGTTGTCGCTAGCAATTATGTACATATTATTTAATGCAATAATTACCCTTTTGTAATTCCGGGCTCGAGCATTTGCATTTTTGCACTTTTTTCTTTGTCACATTGCAATCGTGACTCTCTTGTGTAAATCACTCTTGAATAGTGCGACTTGAACTTTGTGAAGCATCAACCACCAGTCCGGTCGAACCAATCAGGGGAGTCTTTGACTATATTATCACGCCCTTACATTTTATTATTTTTATGACTTACTCTCACCCATTTGTCATATTTTTTGCAGGAAGAATGTCCTCGCAAATATTCAAGGGCGGCCGGAAAAGAAACAATTAAAAAAAAAATAAGCGCAAGTAATACCAAATTTAACGAGACATCGAGCTCAGTTCTTCAATACTTTGAATTTTTATTCATATTCACAAATTCAATTGATATGTCTAGCGTTGATTACATAGTTCTTTCATATCATGCATTTTACAAAGATAATCATTCCGAACTACGCGTGTTTGATTCTCACCCCTCGGTATGATACGTAGGCAACTCATTTTGGATTCGACACCAAAAAAATAAAAATAATAAAGAAGCATATTTTTCTCACTCATGCATCTCATTCATCATGTTTGCGGGCATTTATTTTTTCGTTACATTCATTTTTACTTTGCATTCGTCCACAGTGGACAATCATTTCTTTTGCACAACTTTATATTGCTATCATTTCATTGATAAATGCTTTTCAAGCATACATTTTATAACATATTTCACGAACTACGTCTTGATCAGATTTCCTCAGCGGAATACGTAGGCGGCCACATCGGCTTCGGTCCCGCATCATTTTAAAATCATAAAAAAAAATTATTTTGCATCACGAACTACGTCTTGACCTGATTCTCGTCAAATATGAGATACGTAGGCGGCCACATTGGCTTCGGTCCCACATCATTTTAAAATCATAAAAATCCTTATTTTGCAGCATGAACTACGTCTTGACCTGATTCCTCACGGATACGTGGCGCCACATCGGCCGTCACATCATTTTAAAATCATAAAAATCGTTATTTTGCATCATGAACTACGTCTTGACCTGATTCCCTCAGCGGGATACGTAGGCGGCCACATTGGCTTCAGTCACAACATTAGAAATCTTCCCATTGGCTCGCGTGCGACAAAATGCATGTGATTATTCCGAAAAGAGATATGAGCAATTTCCGCCAGGGTTAAGTCCTTGCAGTGACTACCTCAGCATCAACAACATTCAGCAATCATTCGCAGCATCCAACAAGTCCGTGCAGAGACTACGTCAGCAATCACAGCATGCAGCAAGAATTCGCAGCATCCAGCAAGTCCGTGCAGAGACTACGTCAGCAATCGCAGCATGCAGCAAGCATTCGCAGCATCCAGCAAGTCCGTGCAGAGACTACCTCAACATCAACAACATTCAGCAAGTATTCACAGCATCCAGCAAGTTCGTACAGAGACTACATCAACAATCGCAACATTCAAAGAAGCATTCGCGGATCCAAAGAAGTCCGCGAGACTACATCAGCAATCGCAGCATTTGCAGCATCCAGCAAGCCCGCGCAGAGCATTCAGCAAGCATTTGCAGCATCCAGCAAGTCCGCACAGAGACTGCATCAGCACTCGCATCATTCAGCAAGCACACAACATTCAACACGTCCGTGCAAGGACGAAATCTCAGCATTTACAGCATCACATCAATACAACCGCCATCACGTTTTACAGGATAACATTCTACTCATACAATTACATTGCTTATAAATTCATGTGTTATCATTTTGCCTTAACAGTTATGCACTAACTTTTTGCTTAAGTCTGAGCATCTGCGTCAAGAGTCAAAGCTACAAAGTTGACGCGAATTAATCACTCTTTTCCTAAAATTCACAAGTTTTCTTTGAAGCAGAATCTTCATATCAGCAAAGGCGGGAGCACAACAATAAGCCCATGCGGATTACAAATGCACAACGTCTATGCAATGACATTATCTCAACCCAGACGAGTCACAAAGCAGGTACGTCCATAAAACGACACCATTTCATTGTAAAGCCTATGCAACGGCTTCATCCATATTTCATCTATGCAACGACAAACATCTGCATCGCGTCTATGCAACGATGTCATTTCATATAAGCCTATGCAACGGCTTCATCCATATTTCGTCTATGCAACGACGAGCATCTGCATCGCGTCTATGCAACGACGCCATTTCATATAAGTCTATGCAGCGGCTTCATCCATGTTTCGTCTATGCAACGACGAGCATTTGTATCGCATCTATGCAACGACGCCATTTCATATAAGTCTGTGCAACGACTTCATCCATGTTTCGTCTATGCAACGACGAGCATCTGCATCACGTCTATGCAACGACGCCATTTCATATAAGCCTATGCAACGACTTCATCTATGTTTCGTCTATGCAACGACGAGCATTTGCATCGCGTCTATGCAACAACGTCATTTTATATAAGCATATGCAACGGCTTCATCCATATTTCCTCTATGCAACGACGAGCATCTGCATCGCGTCTATAAAACGACGTCATTTCATATAAGTCTATGCAACGGCTTCATCCATGTTTCGTCTATGCAACGACGAGCATCTGCATCGCGTCTATGCAACGACGTCATTTCATATAAACCTATGCAACAGCTTCATCCATGTTTCTTCTATGTAACGACGAGCATCTGCATCGCGTCTATGCAACGACGTCATTTGATATAAGCCTATGCAACGGCTTCATCCAGGTTTCGTCTATGCAACGACGAGCATCTGCATCGCGTCTATGCAACGACGCCATTTCATATAAGCCTATGCAACGGCTTCATCCATGTTTAGATCGTCGACGACGAAAGCATCTTCATCGCGTCATGAACGACGTCATTTCATATAAGTCTATGCAACGACTTCATTCATGTTTCGTCTATGCAACAGTGAGCATCTGCATCGCGTCTATGCAACGACGTCATTTCATATAAGCCTATGCAATAATTTCATCCATGTTTCGTCTACGGCGGCGAGAATCTACATCGCGTCTACAACGACGTCATTTCATATAAGCCTATCTGGCGGCTTCATCCATGTTTCGTCTATGCAACGACGAGCATCTGCATCGCGTCTACGCAACAACGCCCTTTCATAAAAGCTCATACAACGGTTTCATTTATGTTTCGTCTATGCAACGGCGAGCATCTGTCTCGTGTCCATGCAATGACGCTATCAACATCTACAAACACCATGTCTTTTCCAGCACCACATCACATGCAACCCAGTGTCAATCATACTTCGACACTGGGATAAATTTTGAATCTGCGTCGGCATTGTCTTTAATTTTGCAGCATCACAACAGCCCAGTGTCATCATGATTCGACATTGAGACAATTTTGAATCGGCGTCTGCCTGCTTTAATTTTCTAACATCGCAGCAATCCAGTGTCATCAAGATTCGATACTGGGACATGTTTTTGAATCGGTATTCGTCCGTTCATAATTTTAGCATCGCAGCAACCCAGTGTCCTCATAATTCGACACTGGGACAAATTTTAAATCCGCATCAGTTTTGTCTTTTAATTTTAGCATCGCAGCAACCCAGTGTCCTCATAATTCGACACTGGGACATTTTTTAAATCAGCGTCAGCTTTGCTTTTATTTTCGCATCACAACGACCCAGTGTCATCATAATTCGACACTGGGACAATTTTGAGTCTGCATCTGCCCCACTTTTGAGTTCTAGTTTATAAAACTGGACAAAATTGGCTACAAGTCAACATCTTTGTCCGAAGACTCTTCCATCATCTCCGTACAAAGAGGGACATGCTGTTGTGATCAATTTTGACCCGTTTTTCGTATATTTATTGCAACTTTATGTGTTTTAGGACACCGCATTTTAATCAGCATTTTTTGCATTTTTTATCTTTTTATTTTTAATTATGCATTATGTCTTTGTTAATATTATGTTTTTATTATTGTTACACCGTCGGTTTATTTTAATAATATTTGCATCTCTTTAAATAATTAATTGACATCTTGTTTTTACTTTTATTTAGGCATTAAACATTTCTTAAATATTGTTTTTATTATTATTATTAAAGCATTTGCATTTTGCATCTTTTTAAATAATTTTTCTTTTAAATAATTAACCCGTCTTGCATTTTGTCAAACCAGACCAGTCCAAGACACAATTTGAATCAGTCCAATCCAACACCATTTTTTTTAATTTCAACCAAACACTCTCTTTTATTCCCCCCCTAAAATCAAACCCCACTTTTCATTCCCCAAAACAATACCACACTTTTCATTTTCTCCCCCAAATATCAATCACTAAACATACCCCTATAAAACAAAACATTTCCCTCCCCCAACAAAAGACTTCAGCCCAGCCCTACAACATCACATCGGCAGCCTTCATTGCCCTCTCCCTCACCCTCTCTCCTTTTCCCCTCTCACCCCATTTCCGTCGAACCCACACTTGTGTCCCCGCCACTGTTCACGCTGGAGCTCGCAGCTTCGGCTAACCATTCTCTTTCTCTCGTCGACCACCCCGCTCGTCTCACGCTTCACCGACCCCAACTCCACCTCTCACCTTCGAACCTCACCCTATACCATCTAGCGGCGGCGCTCCGGCGACCTCGCTGTGGAAGTGACGCCGCCGTCCCATCTTGCTACCGAATTTGGTCGATTTTGCCGGTGATGTTATTGTTATTTTCATCCCTCTGTTTATTATGTTGTTGCGTGACTTTGCTTGTTTTTTTTGGGCTATTTCTCTACTGCCACTGTGGGTCCGGCGAAGCTCCGGCATGTCTTTGGTTGTCTTAAGTTGTTGTTCTATTCTTGCTATTTTCTAGCTACTGCACTGAACCATCCAGCTCATTTTTTTACTGATTTTTGTTGGTGTCTTTACCTTCGGTTGTTTGTTGTTGAATCATGGGTTGATTCGTTGTCACGGGGAGTCTGCTTCACTGTATTTTGATGATTTTAGGCAGCAGTGTTGCGTCGTTGAAATGTATTTGTTTCACCATTTATTTTATACGATTTCACTAATTGTGATCGATCTCACCGTTGTCGATCGTGTTGGATTGATTTTGTTGATTTTGCCGCTTTACTTATTTATTAAACTAATTTTGAATATATTGCTACACTTGAATATTTGGTATTTTACTGATTTTTGAACAAGATGTTACACTTGTTTGGCCAATGAAAAAGTTATTAAATCGATTTTTAGGCCTCCACATTTGCAAAGACGGAAAATAAAATAAAATGAAGCTTTCTGGACGTTGATGATTTCTTCTACTTACACAGGATAACCAACATGCGTTGGCAGGGCGAATTCTCGCAGCCGCACTTGTTTAGGATGTCCCCACTTTATTTTTATATATATCTGAGCCCTCCGTGTTTAAAACTATTACTGTTTTGGCGCGGATCTGAAGGTTTTATTTATTTTATTGTTTTTAACAATATTGGCCGATGAATGAATCTCCGTCTGATTTCCAAGGCCTCCTCCGTGCAAAAGACGGATTTATTTATTTTTTGGCTTTACTTATTAATTTTTGTCATTGCTTTAAAATTATTTATTCTACTACTAACACTTTTACTAAGTGTTTATGCAGGTACCCGGAGATCATCTTGTGCAGAAGGCCTAAAAAGGGCTAAAAGATGTCCCAGAGTTTTATTTTATGTCGCATTTAATTTTAGTTTTTATTATTTTGTATTACATTTTATTTTAATTATAAATTATGAAAAATGCTTAGAATACGTAGAATAAAAAAGGCAATAAATAATTAACCTAGGTTTGAACGAATAACCGCAAGTTAGCGGATTTTAAAGGATGTCTAACCTCTTCCCTTTAGGATAATAAAGAACTCTGATTCAGAATCTCACTAATTTCGCAGACCATTAAATGGAGGTCAATTGCAGTATTTTTATTGCAATAAATCAAGTGTCCTAATTCACTTAAATAATTAGGTGACGACTCCTTAAAAACAGCATTATTGCTCCATCCAGGGAACCGCGTCAAATAGCAACGTTGCGGATATCGTTCAGACCCCGAGGTCAAAAACGGGCGTGACAAGAGTTTCAAGGAAGTTCCACACTATAAATAGAGGAGGAACTTCATAGTATTGGTATCCAGAATCACAATGTAAAAATACCAAGAGAGCTTTCGAGATTTCGCTTCAGAAATCTGAATCAAAACCTTTTGGCCTAAGTCTTTTAGCAACATCTGTCCCACACTACAATTGTTATCTCTATTCTAGATTAAGCTTATTGTAAAGCAATTGTGGTGACGATGTTGCATTTGTCTTTTATACTTTTTAACTTAGGCGAAGTCATTTGCGACTTCATTTTATTTTGTAATTTCTTTTTTGTTTGTATTGCACAATTTGTAAAAAGAAATTCATTTATAATTGTATATAATATATACAATTATTTTGGTCATTGACCATCAAGGGATATATTAATATATATCCTTAAAAATATAAACTTTTGTGTCTTTTACTTTTCCGCTGCAATTACTCTTTAAAAGTTTATTCTATTTTTTGTCAGATGTTGCCACTAATGTTGAGGAAACATCCAGAAACTGTTTCAGTTATTCTTGCTATTTCGATTTTAATCTTACTTATCCATAGCGTGACCCAACACACTTAATTCTCTCAAATTGTCTTCCTCTCGCAATCACAAAACACTCAAAGATCTTTCTTCCTAAGCGAACACTTGAGTTCCCTTTGCTCATTTTTTATTGTTGTTTTATCTTAAGAGATAAGTTGTCATTACACCGTTGAAAGGATATACGGGACAATATTATCTTAAGGATAGATTGAGAATTCAGTCGACTCAGCAAACCAATTATTTTGTTGATTTCCAGATTTCTAACTTAGTTGTTGTTGTTACATTCTCATTTCCTTGTTACTACACATTATTTCCCACATTTAGGCAACTATTTAACCAATCTAAACATATTTTGCTCTTCAAATCATCGTTCCTGTGAAAGTTTCAATTTGAGTAAGAGGACTTGCAGAGGCAACTTGGTAATCCTTGACTAACTGGGCATATTTCCAAGTTTTAAAGAATGAATTGTTCTCGGTTTATTTTATTTTACTCCAAATGATATGTTTTTTAACTTCTGATTTTAACATTGTATGTGGATGAGTAGACTAAAAGAAATAGGGCGAGCAGAGATGAAGAGAATGCTCACCCAACGATTAAAGAGGCCAACTGCCTTGGATTCCTGCAAAAAGAAAATTAAAAGTCCTATATATTAATCTCAAGAGTCGAGCAAACAAGGATAACAAGTGTTTTTATTGACGAAGGAACCGCCTTTCTTTTCGAGTGCTTGCGTAAATCGGATGTATGATAACCGCAAACCACGTCGCCGGTTAAACCACACTTGGCAAGGGTGTGACACTCTCCTCAGAGGCGAAGCGTAGGCGTTCTGCGAAATTTCGAATTTTTGACATTTCTCTCCCACCACCCAGACATAGATAAGATATAGAATTATGTAATTTATTTTTAAGTCAATTAGTATACATTTTTCATAACCTCCTCCCTTCCTTTTTATGATTCTCATTTTCTTTGAATTTTGTGTTGTGCACGTACGTAGTAATATTTTGGAGTGCTGTAAGTTTGAAAAAGATATCGAGATAATAGATCACAGATTCTTTAGTGTAAACAATCTATTATTTTTTTTCTTTTTTCTTGTGTTTTCCCTTTAAATTTTGATTTCTAGTGCCTTTCATTTAAAAAAAAAATATATGTTACTCGAAGAAATGACACTATATTTGCTTATGAAAGAAAATAATTTTCTCATTATTTTCATTAATGAAAGGGTTTATATACATGATATACAATATGTAACTATGAAAATTAAATTTACATTTTTCTAATACAAGACTACTACATTTTTCTAATACAAGATTACTATCATAATTATACATGTACCAAAATTCTTATAATATGGTAAGTACCTGTTTGACCAAGCTTCTGGAAGTGTTTCTATTAAAAGTTTCTAGATAGCAAGAAAAAGCAAACACCAATTTAGTGTTTTTAAGCCCTTATTTTCCATTAAATTAATTTTATTTGATACATTTACTCTTTTCTTTTTACAAAATTCCTTTTAATTTCATATAATATCCCCATATAAAATAAAAATTTGGGAATGGGGTAAGGTCGGTACGACGGGGGGTAAGAAAAAATCATATTTTTTAATATTTTTTTATAAAAATAACAAAAAAAATATGAAATAGAAATTTGAGGATGGGGTAGGGCAATGGGGTGTGGTGGGGGTAGGGGTAGGGAAGGGGAGGGGGGTAAGAAAAAAATTCATATTTTTTAATAATTTTTTAATAAAATTAACAAAAAATATGAAATAAAAATTTGAGGATGGTGTAGGGCAATGGATGTAAGGGAAGAAAAAATTCATATTTTTATAAATTTGAGGATGGGATGTGGGTAGGTGTGGGTAGAGGCGGGAGGTAGGTTTGGACATATTTGAGTCATTGACTATCATATTGTCGTTACATTTTATGTCTGATAGATCGGATCCCGGACACGCGAGAGCCCAGCCCGGGAGGAAATATTATTTTTTGCTTAAATATTGCAATTAAATAATTTTAAAAAAATTTATTAAATTGTAAAGATATACTAATTTTTAGAAACATAGGATAGAAAAGAATATTTTAAATAGTTTTAAATCTATTAAAAATAATATTCTAGTAAATTTGCATAAATGTGGTCAAACAGAAAACTGTTTCTGTTTCTCAGAAGTACTTTTATACTTATAGGCCAAACACCCTAACAAATTCTCTAGAAACAGTTTCTGCAGAACTAATTCTAAGAAACAGAAACACTTTTCCAGAAGCTTGGCCAAACAGACTCTAAATATATATAGCTCATATACACTGCTAATATACACACTATTTCACACCCCCGCAGTCATAGTGGGCGGTTGTCGTATGCTGAGACTGTCCCTAAAATCTTCAAACAAAACCAAGGGAAGACCCTTAGTAAAGATGTCGACAATTTGGTGCAGTGAGCGGACATGCAAGACACATCTTGTCCACGAGCTACGCACCGGGAACAAAGTGAATATCCGTCTCGATATGTTTAGTCGCGATGTTGGACGATTCGGAGAGATAGAACACATTTACATTATCATAGTAGACCAATATAGTTTTCTGATTAGGAAAGTGAATCTCTAATAGGAGATTACACGGCCATGAATCGGACACGCGTTGGCTACCTTTGATACTCGACCTCGCTAGATCGCGATGAAGTGGCATGGCGTTTAGCCGACCAAGAGACCAAGTTATCACAAAGAAACATACAATAACCGGGCGTCGATCGGTATCGGACATCCACCCCAATCGGCGTATATATAAGACATGAGTAGATACATAGGATGGATATAAGTGCAAACCATAATTAAGAGTGCTCTAGATGTAACGCAATGCGTTTGAAAGTGTGCGTGTGTTCATCCCTCGGATCATGCATAAATAAACACACTTGATGGATCGCATAAATGCGGGCCTTGTGAATATAAGATCTTGAAGAGTTCATGTAAGATCTGCGATAGTGGGATATATCCTCGTAAGGTGGCTAGAATTAACACTCAACTTGTTTAGTCTCAACCGAGTAGGAGATGACTGCAGGATGACATTCCATCCTGGTCAATAATCTCACCGCATACTTTACATCACGACCGAACTCATAGGCGACTAGTGCCCTACTTAGACACCACTATACAAACCTGTTACATATAATCCCACTGATACTAATGACAATGTAGAAATCTGTAAACCATATCAAAATAGGCAAGTCGACAAATTTGCCCTTATATCTGAGAACATCCCAAGATGAATTACAACGATGGTGACCAAAACATGTCTATAACCACACATATCTAACCCACACATGACTACAGACATCTAAGAGTATAACAGTGAAATATGACGGGACAGGACCCCGCCGTACCCCTGACTAGCACGAATATGCATAAATCTATATCATAGTATCCGTACAAAAAATGACTAGGCTTCGGAACAATGGAGCTCTCCAAATAGCTGAGCAGAATCCTAGATTGGAGGATCACCAAACTGAGTATATGTACCTGCCGGCATAAAACGCACCCCCCCCCCCCCCACCCGAAGAAATGGGGTCAGTACGAAATAATGTATTGAGTATATAAAACATGAAGTACTATAAAGAAAAGCATAACTGGCCAAAAGATAACATGAGAAAAGTATAGTAATCAAGATATCAATGCACCTGTGCCTTATGAAATGAGAGTCAAAACATTTCCATATAAAATAAGTCATATTCGTGGATGCCTGTCCACATAAACCGTATCCGGCCTCCTAGTGATGGTATCGGTGAACATATAATGTGTACACATAGTCATGTCCGTGGATGCCCGCGGATGCCTGTCCGCATATCTCATATATGTGGATGCATGTCCACATATATCATCATATATATACTGTTTGGCCCTCTAGTGAGGGACGCGGTGAACAATGCTGAGGCTGCATACGAATATTTCGATGCGGAACTCGGTGAAATGATATAAATACATTAGCACGAGTAGATTATCATGAGCAACCATATGCAATTTAAATCATCTGACTCTCAATAAAATAAATAAAATGAACTATCACTATAAAATCAAGGCAACTATCATATCAAGTATCACTAGGAATTAGGATTCAATGGAATTACATACGTCCGTCGTACGCTCAATTTATGTAAATCATGCCAAAAGAAAGAAGAGATAGTTTCACATGCCTTATTGTCGAATTAACCAACTCAATAATTAAAGTTCGTCTCAATTAGCACTTCAACCTATAACAATAATAACTTGTCTGTCAACTTTATGATTACTAGTATACTTTATATGTATCGAATGATGACTCTCTTGTTATATAAATTTGGGCAGCACTTCCACTACTTATACACACATCTAAAACTCACAAACAAGGTCAACAACATCAATAATAAGACATGTCTCAAGGTCATAACCAAATCAGTCTCATATACTCCATAAACGTCATCGTTATACATTCTTTCTCTTTACATTCATGGACTACAATAACCACAACAACCAAAGTGATTAATACACATATTTCTCATATTAATCCAGTCCCTTAATCCATATTAAAACAACCCCTAAAAACAGTCCATATTCCAAAAACAACGAGAGATATTCCAACAACAACGAGAGTGCAATTTTCAACCTTTTTATACCTTAATTCCTTTAGGACATATGTTATCAACTACCACAATGTACATGCATATTCATAACTAAATTTCCAGCATTTTAACTAAACAAAACAGCCCCTAAATTCAACACCACAATACTCACGATTTCGGGAAGGTCTCGACCCACACAACATAATACCATAGTTCTTCTCATAGTTCCTTAAAATCTATTTCATGTTTCAACACTTTCATATTAACAATTACAACTTTAAATATCAAGATTTTCTTCAATTTTTAACATGCAATTAGTGACGATAATAACAACAACAACAATCAAACTCAATGTATACAAAACAGTCCCAAATCGGTAATGACACTCAAATCGGCTCAACTACAACACCAAATAATCACATGCATTCTCTTATTTCCAATTCCTCTTAACACAAGTTCATCTCTTAACTACAACATCATTTAACTTCCAATTACTCTATAAGAAGAAAAAATCTAATCTTAAATTAGCCAAAGCAGTCCCTACTGCATTCGGCACCCACTGCTCCCATTTTGCACCAATTTCACCATTTCTTCAAGTTACAATGACATGTATGCATCCTTTACAAGTTTAAAACCATCTTACTTACATGTTTTTCTTTCAAATAACTCATCTCCAAAACTTAACATTTTCTGGGCATTTTCTCGGCCAGATTACTGATTTCAGCACTGTTTGGAGTTTACCATTATCTTAGAACTTAGTAGAAAAAGTTAATCTTGAAAGGGGAGTTGATTGAACCTTTAACTAAGCTATGGAGATGAAGGAAAATCTGTTTGGAGGGGGAGAGAATGGATGAGTGAAGGTGGAGTGATTTTCGAAATGGAGGGGAGGAGTGAGAGGGACATAGATATAAGGGCTGATTTTTAGCCTATGCATGCTATGATTTTCGCCACCTGGAGGGCATAAGGTGCCACTTATTTTCCACTAGTTTCCCACTTATCATCTTATCCATTAAATTAATCCCACACTTAACTAAAATTCTGAAAATTTGAAGTCCATATTTTTATTTCATTCGACATTAATCCATAACCACATTGGGAAAATTCAATTACTAGTATTAATTTTCGTCGTCACATTTGTTGTATCCAAAATTATTCCGGGATTACATTCTTTGTATACTAATTTCCAATACTTGAATCTTATTTTCTTAATCAGGTTCTCAATTTATCGCCTTAAAATTACAAGGTGTAACATCCTTCCCCCCTTAGAAACATTCGTCCTCGAATGTTCATAATAGTCTCATGCTATAAAAATTTCGGCAGAGTCTCCTTTATAACTATACCTACCAACCTATCCCGCAAACCCAAAAATGCCTCACAGGGCCACAATATATCACATATATTATTTACCAATCAACATAGTCAAGTAAGGAATTTCACTAGCTTGAACTAATTCTAGGCAACTAACGTAACCTCATACTTACAGTACGTAAGCTTTGTAATATTGCAGTACTAAGTAGTCTTCTACAATGCTATCATCACACTAATTCATCTGAACCAGAAGTAGATTCTCATAGATTAATTCAGATTATTATCTAGAACTGAAAGCACATATCAATCTATATTTATTTAATAGACTCAAGTTCATGCCAATTACATGTACAATTCTACATATAAAATACACACATAGTGACACCTTTTAAATTTTAATATTCAGTAATCTTGTGTGAAGCTGTCATTATTTAGTCAACTGCTTAAACAGGAAGTTAATAGGTTAATGAATTCTTGCCTAGGTCTGTAGTACATCTTATACATTCTTCAGTTTCAAAGAGTAGGCAAAGAATATGAAGAGTTCTGACATCTAGTTTAGAGTCATATAGGCATTCATAGTTATTAGAGCAATAACCAAATTAGTACAAATAATCATGCTTCAACTGTTTTATTGTCCTGTGACTGTTTTAAATCAAGTCCCCAAGTTTCTTCTATCTTCATAGTCTTATAATTAGTGTTTGAACCATCTAACAGAAATGAGGTTTAGACAACATAGGGATTTAGACCAAAACAAACAAGCATACCAGTGGCACAAGGCAACTTGCCTAATATATGTACATAAGATGATAGATATAACTCCTAAGTTCCTCCAACGTCCATGTTAAGGTTACTTCTATAGCATATCTAATTCTTGCCCCTCATTTAATCTCAACAGATATACAAAACAAATATCATATAGAAAAACTAAAATAGTAAACCAACATGCTCTATACCAGAATTCAAACCTCTAAATTAGGGTAACACATTTAAATAGGAAACTGTAAGAACCATACCATCTATAAATAAACCAAGTATTAAAACTAGGCTGGTCACCTCACAGGAACACATGTGATATTTAAACCAAGATATTACTAGAAACATACCCCAAAACACCTACCAAATATCATGCTATCACAGACATGTAGATTACTCTGCCCTGTTCTTACTTGAGTCTAGTTTACAGGTCTTGTATGATTAAAGGAAATACTTAAAGTGGTCTAAGGGTCATGCATCTTTATTAACATTATATCCAAGGATTCAGATCACATCCCAGTTGGCCAAGTATCATTTTATATGCTTTTGAGTAATACTTAGGAGTAATTGTCTAGATATCTACATAACCCAGACACCTTATACATGACTTAAATCACATGAAGTGTTAATGGCTAAGGTACAACAGCCTCCAAGCCTCAAAATTATCTAAAAAAATGTAACTCATTTCAACTTAAAATGCAACACAACCTAAGGATTCACCTCTCCTATATTATACTAACATTCTTAACACATACACAAAATATGCATTTTAAACTACAAGCTCAACTTGTATAGGTCAAACATATACATGTTACTTTTCATGTTTCAAAATATCATTACTATTGGTTTATACCTTCAGAATGTATCTAGCAGTAACAAACATCCTCAAGGCCTAGAAACATATCTTAGACTGACCACAGAAGCTATAACAGAAAAGAAGAGGATAATATGAATAAATAAGCTAAAACAGATTATTGTACCTCTGACATGTAATTCAATGGAGGTAGTATTGGCAACATAGTAGGAAAGCAAGACTGAGTATTAACTAAAATGTAGGAACATACACTAAACTCAATTTAGATCAGCAGTATGCATCATAATGCACTTAAACAAAGTCTAAATGATTCTTTAAACACTTACAGCTCATGTATTTAGATTCAACAACTCATTTAGCTACCTCACAGCCCATAAATTCCCATGATGTTCACTGGATTTATGAATATTTAAGACTGATACAACATATCTATGCAGCACATAAACAGGTTTTAAGGAAAGTTGAAACATATTAACTAGACTCATTAGCATATAAAAATTTGTTCTTAACATGCTTTTGGCACAGTTGTTCACAAAAAGGAGGATGGGCACACTACAAGTATACACACTAGACATTCTTAGTTTCATGCACTCTAGGGATACAAGTAGACATGTAGATAAATCCCAATTCATGCAAGGCCACCAACTAAAGGTCAAACTTTCAGATAAAATCAAATTGTGGAAATGCATTACACAAGTATGAGATTTACTTCATTTTAATCATCCTAGGCACTCAGATACCTTAGTTAATCTCTGGGTGAGCAAGTTGAGACATAAGAGTAGACAAGAATAATCATTTTTTTGGATCAAACAGTATACATATAGCAAGTGGGGTTAACTTATCACAGGAGTAGACATTTATGTTATACAGACTCAATTCCCATTCAATACACTGATGTGGTAAAAAATAGTTCAACATGGCTTTGAATCAGAGGAAACAGTCATGACACAAATACATAATATTCTATACCAAGTATGGAATTCAAAGTATACAATCAATGGATAATGCACAGACTGTTATCTATTGTGCTCCTTAATCATATGGTCTAGATCATGACATGCATTTTTTGCAGACTGGACCTGATCCAAATAGGCAGGGGAATATTCATACAAGATTTAAGGATGCCCTGCATACATTTCCTCATGCTAACATTTTAAGCTAGTGTACCTAACCAAGCAAGTTTCAATTTATCATTCCAGACACCATTTAGTCAATCTAAACAATCACATATGCTTGCAACCCTCTAAAGTTAACAATATCTAGGTATGAAATTAACTGACACTGGCGTTGTACGAGTCTGAAACTAACACACCACACATGTCAGTTTATATTATCATAATATTTTATATCAACTTTAATCAGTTTAATCTAATTAAATAAGCTCCCAAATTATCATATTAACATTATTTCTAGCATATACAATCTGCATACCAATTAATACATATTCTTTTATCCACTTCTAGTTGTGTAGGCTCATATATGGACTTGATCATGCAGAGCATGACATATTAAAATGTAAACAACTTGGCATGTCATTTCAGTTCACACATACACTTGATCTTTCAATAAATTCAATCCTATAAATATTATATAAGATTAACTCTGGACCTCAACCTAGTATACAGGGGTATAACATGATCAACAAGCAACTAGTAAACATTTGGAAACCAACACTTTTACCATATCGTACTCTTAATATCAAAGAGAGAAAATACCAATAAATAATCACAACTAATATCTCTCACATCACTTTTAAGTCATATAAAATAGATTTACATCTTCATAACATTTAACAGTACAATAATCTTATCATTCCTTATAAATAGTCCATTACCTATTGACTATTCCAACATATAGCCATGTGGCCATGAATCAACAGGGCAATTTAAGATAGTTTTAACAAGAAACATTTAGATAATATTCATAACTCACAATCATCACATAGGCTATCCTTTATCAATTCCCATCATAAATAACATCATATAACCTCAAACATATCAATCTACATAACTCATTCTCTTCTAGTTTTAAATTATCAAATCAGACGATATAAGCCAAGTTTTGTTTAATAGGACAACTAATCTTGTTCTTAATCAGCGGCGCTTGTTTTAGGTAGATAATATGACTAAATGATTTACAGATACCAAACGAGTTTTCAAAATAGTACATTGGCTATCACATTAAATTAATAACCCATCCAGGCTAAAACCAACTTCAATCAAACATGTCAATCCATTAAATCAAAACTATACACTTCATACATAATTAATTATCTTTAAATTAAGTATTAAATTAACTAATTAGCCTATACACGACTAGACAAATCTGAAATTAACCTGTTTTGTTCTATTTCAACTGTACAGATTATTCTAAATTAGCATGGAACATTTATCAGTTATCTAGAAACAGGCATATCCTCATTGGAAACTATTTATATTTTACCTAAAAAAACTGAAATATACCTTATAAGTATGAAGTGTTGCCAAACACATTAATCTACAAATTCATTCCTTTCTCTTTGCCTTACCGTCTTTTCTCAGCGAATCAGCCACATAGTAACTACGACATCCCACCGATCCCCGAATCGGCTTCACTTTAACATAGGCAAAACCATCAAAGGATCTCACTCATATTTGCATGAATACAATTCAGTCAAGTAAACCAACACTTAAGTCTAGACATGTATATCCTTGAAAAATCACATACACCACATACTTTAACTGTTATACCCCGTGGTTCAGGCCGGGCGTATGGGGCCGTGCGAAAGGAGTTAGGACTCGAAGTTAGAAAATTTCGGTCAGGGGCCCCAGCGCCGGAGCGAAGGCATGGCCGCGCCAAGGCGAGGAATTGGGCGCGCCGAACTGGCCGCGCGCCGGAAGTTCCGAGAGTCCGCAGAAGTTGCGGTGCCGCGCGCCGATCGCAGGTCGCGCGGCGAGGCGAAATCTGGCGGAAAAACTTAGGAAAATCTGATCTTTTCTTTTAAAAAGGCCATGGGAGGGTGACAAGTGTCCCCCCCATCTGATTTTGCATGCATTATATTGACCAAGTCTTCAAGACTTGGTCATCTTTCATCTCTCTCTTAGACAAAAGCTCCTCCTTCTCTCTTAAAAATTCAAGCTCCTCCTTCTCTCTAAAATCCCAAGAGATACTCTAGCCTTAGGAAAAATCTGAAAAGTTAAGGCAAGAAGGAATCTTGTGGCTAGCTTGTGAAGGTTGTTGTGGTAGTGTTCTTGGAGAGGAAGCTAGCAAGTTGTTGGAAAAATTTGGCTAAAGCTCTAAGGTAATGATTCTTCCTTTATAATTAGTTTTTAGTGTTGCATGTTAAGAAGAAAGTACTTGTGGTAGTAAATAATACTCTTAGAGTCATTGCATGCAAGAAATGTGGATTGGGTATGAAGGATTTGGCTAAAGAGGTTATGTGAGCATGTTGTAGCCTAAAAATTACCTTAAACTTGTTAAGATGAATTGTTATAGCTTATGGGGCAGAATTTTACGCACCTAAGTTGGTTGTGTAATCCCCTTTGAAATGTTGGATTGTTGGGCCTTAAATGTGGCGTTTGGTTATTGAATTCGGCCTTGAAAAAGGTGGCAAAGTGAGTAGAAACAAAGGAAATGCTGCCCAATTTTCCTTAGGAATTAGTGACTTGAATTTGGAATTTCTACATTGAAACTAGAAGTTAATAAACGTATTATGGTCATTATAGGTGGACGTATTACGTGCGATAGTTGGAATTAACAAGTGGATTGACCGAAGAGGTATGTAGAGCTTTCCTATCTCTTGAGCATGAGTAGTTGTATCTATGTAGTACGGTATACGTACAAGATTTGATAATCTTCACTTGTTTTGAAGTACATGATACTTGTTTCGTTTTAAAGGTATAAGTCCCTTGGACATAGGGAAATGTGTTTGACTAACGTAAAATGTTAATATAACGACTTTATGGGGAGTTGGTTATATTAGTTTGGGAAAAAGGTAAATAAAGAAGGGTTTACTTTACATAAAATAAGCAAAGGGAAAATGAGTTGAAATTGTGGAAGGTAAATTGTTTTAAGGCATTAATGGCCTAAGGTTTTAAAGGAAATGAAGTCACTTGATTTAGAAGCTTGGGATATTTTCTAAATGGGAAATTGTGACTTGTTTTGAAAGTGGTTGTGACATGATACTATGGTTATTAGTGTCTTGGAAGTTTTATATAAAAAGGGAGTCATTTTCGAAAAGGTTTACGGTATGTGATACTTGGGTTAAATTCCCGGATTTCTCTTAAAAAGACATGTAGTGCCTTAATGAGCTAAAATGAGAGGATTTATATTAATAATGTTCATAAGAAGTTAGAAGATTTCTTATCTTGTTTATGTTATGATAAGTCGGTAGCCGCCGGTTGTGCTGATTTATTTATTATTATTGTTATCACTGAGTATTCTGATAAGCCGGTAGCGCTTATGTTATGTATACTAGCCGGGTGTGCTGATTTATGTACTATCATTGTTATTATTGCGTATTCCATGGATTTGCTACCCATGATGCGAGTGCGGCGCTTGTACTCATGCGGGCCCACTGGGTCCATGCGGGTGAAATAGTCTCATGCGGGTGAAATAGTCCCATGCGGGTCCACAGGATCCATGCGGGTGAAATAGTCCCATGCGAGGCGGATGACCTTATGCGGATCCACAGGATCCATGCGGGTGAAACAGTCCCAGGAGTAGGATTGCTTAATGATACTACGGGCGAGAGATCCTGTCTTGATCATGAGCCTCCTATTTTTATGCAGTATTATACTTATACTTGTTACTCTCATTATTAGTAAGGCACAGTGCAACATAATTTGATTTTTATCTATAACTTCAGTTTATTTTGGACTTATGATATTACTACAGTATTTTCGATTTTGCATACCAGTACGTTGTGTCGACCCGCTTCGCCGTTGCGTTCAATCTGCGAGTAAGGGAAGCAGGTGGCAGATCCTCATTCTTAGGATCTTTTACTCAGGTGTCAGGAGCTCCATTTCTTCGGAGGCTCGACTTTTGGTATGGTTCTCCCTGGTGTTGTTGATGTTTTGTACATTCAGGGGCATGACGGGGCCCTGTCCCATCATAGTATTACTCCTTCTTAGAGGCACGTAGTCTTGTCATAACTTGGTTCGTTTAAGGATGTAAGCGTTCGGTTTATGTACTTTTGAGGTAGCCATTTTGGGCTAGACTATTTTATATCCTTATGGTTGTTTATTGTGAGTTTATATTCATTTGGTTTTCTCGATGTTGTGTCACGGGTGCGGGTTAAGGCACGGTCACGGATCGAGGTCGGAGTCGTGACAAAAGTGGTATCGAGCGATTAATCCTCGGAGAAAGGGTCTACAGCCGTATTTAGTAAGTCTTGATTATCGGTGTGTTGTGCACCACATCTATAATCGAGAGGCGCAGGATATTTAGGATTGGTTTCCATTCTTTCACTCTAAGATCGTGCAATAAATTTGTGTTATAGGTTGAATTTCCTCGACGTATTTTCTGTATCGATTATGCCTCGCGCAAACAGCTGCAGCCAGAAGGCAAAACGATGAGAACTACGATAGGAGCAGAGATCACCGAGCACGAGCCCGATCCTTACGGATGAGGTGTTTGGACGGCGAGTTCTGGCGTCGCCAACCCGTGAGGCGGCGGCGGCTACCGAGACCGCGGTACTGAGCCTCGATCCGGCAGCGAGGCGAAGGATATGGGCTACAAGGAGATGGCGATTCTTGGCCAAGATCGTGGCGAACATGAGATAAGTGAGGCAGCGATTCATTGCACGTAGTTCAAAGACCTGAGTCTAGCTTGAGGCGAGGACTTTTAAGTTGCGGCCACGAGTTTTATGGGTTGAGGCACGAGGATGATCCTCGGGGAGTTTATCCGAAGCGATTCTGAGAGGATCCTGAGGGTGATCGGGGCTTCGGAGACCGAGTCGGTGGTATTAGGTTCGCATCGATTGCGGGACACTGCAGTTGACTGGTATGATTCATGGGAACTGTCCCGGGGGGAGCATGCGCTTCCAGCTGGTTGGGACGAGTTCTCAGAGGCGTTACTTGGCCATTTCTTGCCTCGCGGATGAGAGGGCTCGGGCGATAGATTTTTGACGAGGCGAGAGGCGGGCGGTCGGGGTACAACGTGGAGTTTGACTCATTGGCTAGGTATGTTCCGCTTTGGTAGCGAACATGGAGGGCGGGTGCACCGCTATGTCACACGAGACTCGATGATCACTTGGCGAGAGTTGCAGCGGAGTGGATCTTCACGGGCATGGACATTGCCAGCGTGCGAGCATATGCGCAGGTGTGAGAACGCAGGGCAGCGGATCAGCGGTATCAGCGAGAAGAGGGCGGGACAACGAGGTCCTCTGGTAGTTTTAAGGGTAGACAACCCGGTGACGGTGCACCACGGCCGGTCGAGCGCTCCTCCACGTGCCGGGACATACTGAGTATTCGGGAAGCGGGGCGGGTTCGAGGCCGGGTTCCAGAGGACGAGTTCCGTCGAATGAGGCCACCTATACCTCGGTGTGGTCGATGTGGCGATTGTCATTATGGGGGTTGCCGTGTGACTCCAGGAGCGTGTTATTCTTGCGGCCAGGAGGGCCATGTGAGGAGATATTGTCCGACCAGAGGCGGTGGGAATATGATGGCTCACCGGCCAGCGGTCGATGGTGGATCTTAAATGCCGATGGCAATGCGCCCGAAGGTCGAGTGTTCACGGGCGGCGAGCGCGGCGAGGTCGTGGCGGGGTTCGATTCAGCGGTCCTCAGAACCGCATCTATGCTATGTCCAGTCGTCAGGACCAGGAGGCGTCACCCGATGTCGTCACAGGTACATTATTGGTTTCTTGCTATGATGTTTATGCTTTGATAGATCCAGGTTCTACCTTGTCCTACATATCTCCTCATATTGCTGGTAGAATAGGGATAGAGCCCGAGTCCATAGAATCTTTTGAGGTGGCTACGCCGGTAGGTGCTTCGGTGGTAGCTGAGCGGGTATATAAGGCTTGCCCAGTGACTATAGATAGTCGTCAGACTCTAGCTTACTTGATAGAGTTGGATATGACAGACTTTGATGTGATTATGGGTATGGATTGGCTAGCGTCTTGCTATGCCAATGTGGACTGTAGAGAGAGACTAGTACGGTTCGGTTTCTGGTGGCGTGATCGAGTGGAAAGGGAATACTGCATCCCCGAGGGGTAAGTTTATTTCTTACCTCAAGGCTAGGAAGATGGTGCGGAAAGGGTATATTTACCATTTGGTTCGGGTGTTCGATATTGAGGCGGAGATACCGGACCTTCAGTCAGTTCCGGTGGTTAGAGAGTTTCCAGATGTATTTCCAGACGAGCTTCCGGGTATCCCTCCTGAGAGGGAGATTGAGTTTTGCATTGATTTGGCACCTGACACTCGACCGATATCTATTCCGCCATACAGAATGACACCTGCTGAGCTGAAGGAGTTGAAGGACCAGCTGAAAGATTTGCTGAAGAAAGTCTTTATCAGGCCTAGTGTTTCTCCTTGGGGAGCGCATGTGTTGTTTGTGAAGAAGAAGGATGGAAGCAGCTGCGTATGTATTGATTATAAGCGATTAAATAAGGTAACTATCAAAGCAGATATCCCCTCCCATGATTGATGATTTGTTTGACGATTGCGAGTGCGAGATGTTTTTCCAAGATGAACTGCGTTACGGTTACCATCAGTCGAGTTAGAGGTAGATATCCGAAGATCGCATTCGGGACCGGTATGGGCACTATGAGTTTAGAGTGATGTCTTTTGGGTTGACCAACGCCCGGCGGTGTTCATGGATTTGATGAAGGGTGTTCGTGCCATTCTTTGGATATGTTCGTTATAGTATTCATTGATGATATCCTGGTTTATTCGCGCACAGAGCAGGAACATGCGGATCATTTGAGGATGGTATTGGAAGTCCTCCGAGACCGGCGGTTGTATGCCAAGTTCTCGAAATGCGAGTTCTGGTTGGCTTCAGTGGCTTTCTTAGGGCATGTTATCGGGGCCGATGGTATTCGGGTTGATCTGAGAAAGATCGAGGCGATCAGACTTGGCCTAGACCAGCTACCCGACGGAGTGCGCGCTTTTGGGCCTTGCAGGCTATTATCGGAGGTTTGTGGAGAAGTTTGCTTCCATGTCAGCGCCTTTGACTAGGCTGACTCAGAAGGCAGCTATTTTTCAGTGGACGGATGCTTGTGAGGAGAGTTTCCGGTTACTAAAGGAGAAATTGACGACCGCCCCAGTCCTTACTCTTCCAGAGGGCTTAGATGGATATGTGGTTTATTGCGATGCGTCAGGTGTCGGGCTTGGGTGCGTACTGATGCAGCACGGCAGAGTTATAGCTTACGCATCTCGACAGCTTAGGAAGCACGAGAAAAACTATCCCACACATGATTTGGAGTTGGCAGCAGTGATTCATGCCTTAAAGATCTGGAGACATTATTTGTACGGGGTTCATGTGGATATTTACACAGACCAAGAGCCTCGAGATATCTTGACGGAGGGCCCGAACTTGCGGCGAAGGCGGTGGTTGGAGCTTCTTAAGGATTATGATGTTGATATTCTATACCACCCGGGGAAGGCCAATGTAGTTGCAGATGCCGCAGTCGCGGTCGATGGGTAGTCTATCCGATGTCTGGGGAAAAAGGATATGGTCAGAGATTCGTCGACTAGCAAGCCTTGGGGTTCGTTTGGTTGATTCCGATAGTGATGGAGTTCGGGTTCGAGCTTGCCGAGTCTTCCATCGTCGAGAGGTGAAGAGGCGACAGTATGAGGATCGGTTATAAGTGCGATATCGAGATGCCCTGCCGAGAAGAAGAGTCTATTTGAGGTGGCGTCGATGGGGTGCTAAGGTTTGAGGGCCCAGTGTGTTCCGATGTGAGGACTTTCGAGAAGATTTTGGGGGAGGCACACAATGCTCGTTATTCTATTCACCCGGGGTCGACTAAGATGTACCATGACCTCAGGTGTGTGTATTGGTGGGATGGCAAGAAGAGGACGTGGCGAGTTTTGTTACAGATGTCTAATTGTCGGTGGTCAAGGTTGAGCACCAAAAGCCCGGTGGGCTATTGCAGGCTATTGATATTCCAACTTGGAAGTGGGAGGTGATAAATATGGATTTTATTACAGGGCTACCTACCAATCAGAGGAAGCATGATTCCATTTGGGTGATTGTCGGCGGTGAAATCAGCCCATTTCTTCCGATCGGGGCGGCGTTCTCGGTGAGGACTATGCCATTATATATTAGAGATTGTGAGGCTGCACGAGTCCCTGGTGTCGATTATATCGAATAGAGGCCGGTTTTCGGCTAACTTCGGAGGTCTTTTCGGAAGGGATTAGGGACATGTGAGTCTCGATCGCATTTCACCCTCGGTGACAGGCGGACGAGCGCACTATCCAGACACTTGAGGATATGCTGCGGGCTTGTGTTATTGATTTCAGGGGTAGCTGGGAGGATCATTTACCTCTTGTGGAGTTTGCTTATAACAACAGCTACCATTCTAGTATTCAGATGGCGCCTTATGAGGCCTTATACGGGAGGAAGTGCAGGTCACCGATAGGCTGGTTCGAGGTAGGAGAAGTTCAGTTAGTCGGGCCAGACTTGGTTCAGCAGGCAGTGGATAAGGTGAAGCTTATCCAGGAGCGGTTATTGGCAGCCCAGAGTCGGCAGAAGTCGTATGCAGATCAGCGGCGTCGACACTTGGAGTTTGAGGTACATGATTGGGTTTTCCTGAAGGTGTCACCCATGAAGGGCGTGATGAGATTTGGGAAGAAGGGAAAACTTAGCCCAAGGTACATTGGGCCTTACCAGATTGTCCGGAGGGTAGGCAAGGTTGCCTATGAGCTGGATCTGCCGTCCGATCTAGAGGCGGTACATCCAGTGTTTCATTTGTCTATGTTGCGGAAATGTATTGGAGACCCATCTAGAGTACATTCGATTCATGAGGTTCAGGTAACAGAGGAGTTATCGTATGAGGAGAGTCCCATAGCGATACTCGATCGTCAGGTTAGGCGATTACGGACAAAGAATGTGGCTTCCGTCAAGGTCTTATGGCGAGCGAGCAGAGGAGATGACGTGGGAAGCAGAGGATGACATGATGAAGAAATATCCTCACTTATTCCCTATACCTCCAGGTAAACCACGTTCCTAAATTGTTGGTCTTTAAATTTAGTAATTATGCTTGAGTTTGTTTGTGGTCGTATGGAGCATCTTTATTTGGAAAAAAAAGAGTAAGAGAGTCTATGTCGATATTGTGATTTGAGTAAGCCTAGAAGGAACATTCGGGACGAATGTTTCTAAGGGGGGGAGAATGTTATACCCCGTGGTTCAGGCCGGGCGTATGGGGCCGTGCGAAAGGAGTTAGGACTCGAAGTCAGAAAATTTCGGTTAGGGGCCCCAGCCAGGCGAATTCGAGCGGCGCGGAAGTTCAGGAAGTCCGTAGAAGTTCTTGCGCGGCTGGCAGAACAGCGCCGAGGCGAAATCAGCGGAAAAACTTAGCAAAATCGGAGCTTTTCTTTTAAAAAGGCCATGGGAGGGTGACAAGTGTCCTCCCATCTGATTTTGCATGCGTTATATTGACCAAGTCTTGAGACTTGGTCATCTTTCATCTCTCTTAGACAAAGCTCCTCCTTCTCTCTTAAAAATTCAAGCTCCTCCTTCTCTCTAAAATCCCAAGAGATACTCTAGCCTTAGGAAAAATCTGAAAAGTTAAGGCAGAAGGAATCTTGTGGCTAGCTTGTGAAGGTTGTTGTGGTAGTGTTCTTGGAGGAAGCTAGCAAGTTGTTGGAAAAATTTGGCTAAAGCTCTAAGGTAATGATTCTTCCTTTATAATTAGTTTTTAGTGTTGCATGTTAAGAAGAAAGTACT
Source organism: Przewalskia tangutica (assembly GCA_029844215.1). NCBI lineage: Eukaryota > Viridiplantae > Streptophyta > Magnoliopsida > Solanales > Solanaceae > Przewalskia > Przewalskia tangutica. The sequence goes on along the minus strand of CM056720.1, from coordinate 23,917,937 downwards.
TGTGGTAGTAAATAATACTCTTAGAGTCATTGCATGCAAGAAATGTGGATTGGGTATGAAGGATTTGGCTAAAGAGGTTATGTGAGCATGTTGTAGCCTAAAAATTACCTTAAACTTGTTAAGATGAATTGTTATAGCTTATGGGGCAGAATTTTACGCACCTAAGTTGGTTGTGTAATCCCCTTTGAAATGTTGGATTGTTGGGCCTTAAATGTGGCGTTTGGTTATTGAATTCGGCCTTGAAAAAAGGTGGCAAAGTGAGTAGAAATAAAGGAAATGCTGCCCAATTTTCCTTAGGAATTAGTGACTTGAATTTGGAATTTCTACATTGAAACTAGAAGTTAATAAACGTATTATGGTCATTATAGGTGGACGTATTACGTGCGATAGTTGGAATTAACAAGTGGATTGACCGAAGAGGTATGTAGAGCTTTCCTATCTCTTGAGCATGAGTAGTTGTATCTATGTAGTACGGTATACGTACAAGATTTGATAATCTTCACTTGTTTTGAAGTACATGATACTTGTTTCGTTTTAAAGGTATAAGTCCCTTGGACATAGGGATGTGTTTGACTAACGTAAAATTTTAATATAACGGCTTTATGGGGAGTTGATTATATTAGTTTGGGAAAAAGGTAAATAAAGAAGGGTTTACTTTACATAAAATAAGCAAAGGGAAAATGAGTTGAAATTGTGGAAGGTAAATTGTTTTAAGGCATTAATGGCCTAAGGTTTTAAAGGAAATGAAGTCACTTGATTTAGAAGCTTGGGATATTTTCTAAATGGGAAATTGTGACTTGTTTTGAAAGTGGTTGTGACATGATACTATGGTTATTAGTGTCTTGGAAGTTTTATATAAAAAGGGAGTCATTTTCGAAAAGGTTTACGGTATGTGATACTTGAGTTAAATTCCCGGATTTCTCTTAAAAAAACATGTAGTGTCTTAATGAGCTAAAATGAGAGGATTTATATTGATAATGTTCATAAGAAGTTAGAAGATTTCTTATCTTGTTTATGTTATGATAAGCCGGTAGCGCTTATGTTATGTATGCTAGCCGGTTGTGCTGATTTATGTATTATTATTGTTATCACTGAGTATTCTGATAAGCCGGTAGCGCTTATGTTATGTATACTAGTCGGGTGTGCTGATTTATGTACTATCATTGTTATTATTGCGTATTCCATGGATTTGCTGTCACGACCCGAACCTGGGCCCGTGACTGGTGCCTTACCCCGGGCACCCTAGTGATACAACATCAGAGTAATCAGCGGAACATAAAACACATACATGAAACAAATGAAGTACAAAGCGATGTCGAGGAAAACTTGCACGAGGCATATATATAAATAACAACTCTTACAAATGAGCAGTTTAATCCTTTTTACAAACCACACTTGTAGCAGTACTACAGACCTCTAAGAAATGATCGACAACAATGACGGGACAGGCCGTCGTACCTGAATGTAGCACCTACTGACAACAGGGACTATACGAGATAAGCCTCGGAGAAAGCGGAGCTTTCCCAACGGCTTGTGACCCTAAGGCGAGGATCAACGGCGGGTGTACCTTTACTGCGGCGTGACGCGGCCCGAAGGAGGTCGATCTACAAATGCAAGTATGAAACTGAAAATAAATCAGTAAATGAAATCATAGTAGTCTATAAGCGGGAGACATGTATGATAACCAAACTACAGTTCACAATAGCGATCGTGTCAAGTCGAGGACTCACGCCCTCAAAGTCATCACAATAAAACCGTGCGGGGTAAATGCGAAGGCATAACCGACTACTAAGACCCCGGTACCACAAATGCCATAAAGCGTATCACGAGGTCTTTCTAGACCGCACCACATGTCGGCGCCACGCCCGCGATATCGTCGCGCGTCTATTCTGGAACTCTCGCGACTCGCATAGGTCACACACGGACCCGCGTGAGGTATTCCTCGAATCATGGTCCCGCATCGCTGAGGTATACCGCGTCGAGGCGCTTAACCCCGGTATCCGCCAGGCTCCCGCAACCCGCATAGTCTCAAAAGACCGCATAGTCTCAGCGGACGCGCAGAATCCCCGCGTCGGGCTAAACACCGGAATGATCAATCCTGGAGCTACCGCGCTCGCGTAGTCACAAGGACGCGTAGGCCGTAGAGACCGCATCGAGGTGGCAAGCCCTCGGTATAATAAGTCGAAGGGGTATGTGATACAATAATAGTACAGCGGGCTTAACGTTTAACAACGTAAGCACAACAAGAATGACCCTTACACAACATCACAAGATACTAACACACGGAGCATCCTAACATGTTTACTTCTCAAAGCCACCAGACAGTAGTACAAGGCTATCACAAACCAACACACTCCAGTTATTCACACAAGGTACTTTATGCTAACAAGTTCGGGTATCTAACCCCAAAGTACTTCACACATTAAATCTTTAAAGATCTGTTTCTTTCACATAAGTCACACAATACACGTAGTATAAAATAGAGTATTGTCTTTTTAATAAACTAAAACACTTACCTTTGTAAAATCAAGTAACAACATTATTTTCCAAGCGTCAAGTTTGCCTAATTTCAAATGTTCACGTGTCTTATTTTAGAAAGGTTTAGTAGTTCAAGGTCTTATTCATTTAAGAATATAATTCTCTTTTAAACAATCGGAGAAAACATAAGCCTGATATGTGAGTAGGATATTCTTGTTTATAACAATCTTATTACAATGACCATGATCTAGAAATATCATTTTGTCTCATCTTAGTTTCTATGCGGATGGAAGTTTCTACTGGTTTTAATAATACTTAATTATTCAATACATTTTCCTTTATTAACGCTGCAGTGGTTTGTCGATACACATTTCTGATTTCCGAAATCAGTAAAACATTATCCCTTTTAAAAATCAAGTACTCATTACTCACGAATGAGGTTTCACACAAAATTCATATAATTTATTTAAGTTAAGTCTCTTATCTTACAAGATCAAGTCTCTTAACTTCTATAATAATTAAAATCATTCGTTTTATCTTTCTTAAGCCGTTATACCTAACTTCCCATAAAGCTAGTATAACTCTTAAGCTTTTAAAACCAAGTACACTCTTCTTTTAAAAACAGTTCTTAATTCTCTTGAACTACTTCAAGATTATTATTATTCGGGCTTAAGTCAAAAGACATTGCCGTACAACTACGTTCAAATAACATACATACATCTACCGTACTACATAGTTATACACACATCATGCTAGAAGAGATAGGAAGAGGTTCACATACCTCGCGACGATTATCGACTATTAGCAAATCGCTCACGGCTATAACCTTAGCTTTGGTCCACCTTCTCAAGTAGCACGTGCTACTCGCGAACATTCAACCTATACAGTTACACAAGTCTATCAAAGTCTAGACTACTCGGTAGAATAAATCTAGATGCAAGATCCTACGGGAAAATTGGGCGACCGCCACTGCAGTCAAACTACACAAGTCTCTTATGTCTGATCTAAGTAATTCTGATTCGATTCGATTCTTGAGCTTAAGTCCAAGGACATTGCCACAACATTAAGTTCAGTACTATATATAGTATACTTCAACTATATATTCTAACATTATGTAATTTCCAATTACAATAGAGGACAAGATAATTACCTCGATAAGCCCATAATTATCCGAGTTTAATGTCGATCCTTAGCAAGGTTTAGCTCGACTCGGCGCTCAACCCGCTCTAAACCACCCTTAGAAGTTCTAACCAACCTACACAATACTCAACGGACTATGGAGATTTTCCTAGGGTTTCGGTTTTGTAGTGACGGGAAGTATAATAGTATTTCCGGGCTTTTCGTAAGGGTATAACCTTAGAATACTACAAGGTATACGGCTAAGGTAATTTGGGCATTATAACAATACTTTTGAGAGTATTTCTACACCACAAAGGGGGGTATTATCACGAAAGCAACAAGGCTAGGGGTACCCACGGCTAGCACCTCAAAGGAGGGGAGGGCTCTCGGCGAGGGTGGGAGGCTTAGGGCGAACTCAACAAGGGGAGGAGAAGGAGAGCTTTCAAGACTTAGGCAAATATTTGGATGAAGAAGTCTTCACTAAGGGGTATTTATAGGTCAAGTGAAGGCCAACCAATGGCCAATCTTGCCAAGTGCTATGCAAGTGTAGGGCGAATCTTGCCAAGTGCACACTAGCCAACTAACACAAAAATATCCTACCAACCCTTGACCACAATGGCCAACTTTCGCCACTACATTCACGCCAGTGTCCCATGAGAGGGTGACAAGTGTCGCCCTCTTGTTGTCCAAAATGTTTCGTCTCTCGGAAAAATCCGCAAAATAAAAATGGCATAGCGGAAATTCCCTACGAAAATTGTGAAAGCGTTTAGCGAAAACGACTCTAATCGGGTGTTGTGCACAAAATTAAATCGGCCAAGCCTACTTGAAGTTCGAAATTTCCTCGTGCGTCCTGCGTGCATACTGGAAATCACGGTATAACATTCTCCTCCAGAAACATTCGTCGAATGTTCCTTCTAAGTCTCAAAACAAGCGGCGCCGAGATAGTCTTCACTACTATTCTTACGAGAACAAACACGCCACGTCGGCCGCGAAACACCCCGCGAAATACTTACATCTAAGTCCACGAGAAACACCTCTAACATCACCAAAATGATACTACTTTGTCACTTTGTCGCGAGCCTTGCTCGACGACCCAACAAATGGTGCGGCTGCGTCACGATCACCGAAGCGTGCGTACACTCAATTCTTACCACATTTACGATCGCTTTAGTATCCAAAACTCGGGGTTACTATCTCTTAACGTGGGCATCATTCTGGGAACATTACGGATGGATCTTCGATACTTTCGAACATAACAATACGAAGACCGGACGTCCCGCCTCCTAAGTCGGACGGCAAATGCTAACATATAGGCAACCCGGCCTATTCTTCACATGAACTCACAAAGGCCCAGTAACTCGGGCTAAGTTTCCTCTGTTTTCCCAAAGCTCGTCACACCACGGCCAGGTGGTACTTTCGAAGACCGACCGTCGGCACGAACTCTGGCGTCGTCGCCGATTATCCGCACTATTCCTCCGAGTGCGGAACTTCTTCTAGACAAGCTTCACTAACCACGATCTCTGTGGAACAAGCACGAACCGATGCGAACGCCAACATCGAACCAATCGGCCGCAACTTACACTTCGCGCTTTACAAGGCTTCATAAGCGACATCCGAACAACTGCAATGGTAGCTAAAACACTTCTCTCTGAGGAGACAACCGTCCCAACTACCACGAAATCGAACAACGGCACGAGGCGATGCGGTCTGAGACTCACTGAGTCCTTAACCTGCCTGGTAAAACTTCGAAACAAAAGCGGTAGTATCACGGCCTCCATGCGCCATAAGGTGAAGGTAGGCACCGTGCAGCCTTACAACCTTTACGATGTATCAACACTGCCGAGTGAATGGTCCGATCAAGAACACGATGGGCTGCCCCATCGGCCCGACCAGCTGGTCGAGCGCGTCCACGAACTCGTCTGTTGGTTAACTAAACTTGGGCCTAACACCTCGTGACCCTACCACGGCGGGACCACCACAACGGACCCCACCACCAAACATGCGCGGGTTGACCCGGCGTGGCCTCAACCCGACCGGCAAGCGCGCAAAATACTATCCCCGAAGGAACAATCTCACTAAACATGTTACGAAAACCTGGCGGTCTTCTTAGCTCAACTACCCTCTTTCATTCCACACTACTAGGGACCTATCCCAAACATAGCTCACGTCGCTGGCACCCCGATGAGATCAACATAACCATACGTCTTTTACTCTAGATGACCTTACCTCAAGGTCTCTACGTAACAAGACTCTAAGGTTTACACCTTCTCTATCCCCCCAATTCTTACTTGGTTAACTAACCGGGATTTCTAATCACAACTAACACAAAGCACTTAAGGTATACTCACCTTATCACATAAACAAAACTCTAGAGGGTTAAAGATATATCTATATCTCTGCTTACTCCCTTAGTCGTTCTAATCAAACACCGCCGTAGCGCATGCGTGAGAGATGACAAACTACCACCGATCACGAAGGCTAAGTCCTCCTGAGGACACTCTTCGATACTGCACGACGGTCATAGTACAACAAGTACCAACCTAAAAGATGACATTCCCGGGATGACGTGCATCGCACTGTGAGCGGAAGCCACGGAGTTCTAACCAACTCCTGCGTACGAGCGTCACGAAATTCGTGGAAGACCACTCTGCGATGGATGTGCATAATCAAATCTGTTGGTGAGGTGACTCGAAAGTTACCAAAGGACCTTCTTTGCTCAGCCTCTTACGTTGTCCTTCGTTAACGTCGATCTCTCGTTTCTCGGCTGCGCATAAGCCCGCATACGTGCCATGCTCAGCCTAGCGAAGGATTACTCTTTGCACAATCTTCTCTTAGGTAGTCATCAAGACTTGCGGTACAACGGTATACTCTTTGGTAGCCAAATCCATAGCTAGTAACAGGGTCGCCTTCTTGCAATCTAAATTCTCTGTTCCCGGTCGTGGAACTGAAGGTTCAAATATCATGGCCGCAGTAGGAACTGCCGTCGCCGTGCTAAACTCTGTTGGGGCTAGTGATGTCGCAGAAATCCCCAAATGAAGCACCTAACTCAGGTGATGATTGGGCCTGTGCCCTCGTAACCCTCTGAACTCTACTCGCAGCTCCGCCTGCGCGCCTCTTGGGCGTGTTGCCCTGCGCGAGGCATAGCGGTAAGGGAAAGAAATACGTTTAGAGGGTCGATTTACAACACAACTAAGGCACGATCTCGAGTGAGAAGAATAGAAACCAATCCTAAATATCCTATAGCCTCACGATTATTGGCGTGGTGCGCAACACACCGATAATCAAGACTCTCTTGGATACGGTTCGTAGACACTTTCCGAGATTAATCGCTCGATACCACTTTTGTCACGACCGAACTCGGGCGTGGTGGTGCCTTACCGGGCACCACTAGTGATACAACATCGAGTAATCGGGAACATAAAACACATACATGAAACAAATGAAGTACAAAGCGATGTCGAGGAAAACTTGCACGAGGCATATATATAAATAACAACTCTTACAAATGAACAGTTTAATCCTTTTTACAAACCACACTTTAGATTACTGAACCTCTAAGAAATGATACGACAACGATAGCGGGACGGGGCCCGTCATACCACGAATGTAGCACCTCTGACAGGGGACTATACGAATAAGCCTCGGAGAAAGCGGAGCTTTCCCAACGAATCATGTGACCACTAAGGCGAGGATCAACGGCGGTGTACCTTTACTGCGGCATGAGCGGCCCGAAGGAGGTCGATAACAGTGCAAGTATGTGAAGCGAAAATAACATCGTAAATGAAATCATAGTAGTCTATAAAGCGGGAGACATGTATGATAACCAAACTACGATTCACGATAAGAAGTCATGTCAAGTCGAGGACTCACGCCTCAAAGTCATCACAATAAAACCGTGCGGGGTAAATGCGAAGGCATACCGACTACTAAGACCCCAGTACCACAAATGCCATAAAGCGTATCACGAGGTCTTTCTAGACCGCACCACGTAATCGAAGGCGGCCACCGCTTGATATCACGTGCGCGTCTATTCTGGAACTCTCGCGGCTCGCATAGGTCACCACACGGACCGCGTGAGGTATTCCTCGAATCATGGTCCCGCATCGCTGAGGTATACCCGCATCGAGGCGACAACCCCGGTATCCGCTGAGCTCCGCAACCCGCGTAGTCTCAAAGGACCGCATAGTCTCAACGCACCGCGTAGGAATCCCGCGTCGGGCTAAACACCCGAATGATCAATCACGAGCTACCGCGCTCCGCATAGTCCACAAGGACCGCGTAGCCGTAGAGACCGCGTCAAGGGTGGCAAGCCCTCGGTATAATAAGTCAAAGGGTATGTGATACAATAATAGTACAGCGGGCTTAACGTTTAACAACGTAAGCACAACAAGAATGACCCTTACACAACATCACAAGATACTAACACGTAGCATCCTAACATGTTTACTTATCAAATCAACAAGAAAGTATTACAAGGCTATCACAAACCAACACAATCAAGTTATTCACACAAGGTACTTTATGCTAACAAGTTCGGGTATCTAACCCCAAAGTACTTCACACATTAAATCTTTAAAAGATCTGTTTCTTTCACATAAGTCACACAATACACGTAGTATAAAATAGAGTGACTGTCTTTTTAAGTAAACTAAAACACTTACCTTTGTAAAATCAAGTAACAACATTATTTTCCAAACGTCCAAGTTTGCCTAATTTCAAATGTTCACGTTTCTTATTTTAGAAAGGTTTCGTAGTTCAAGGTCTTATTCATTTAAGAATATAATTCTCTTTTAAACAATCGGAGAAAACATAAGCCTTATATGTGAGTAGGATATTCTTGTTTATAACAATCTTATTACAGCAGCCATGATCTAGGAAATATCATTTTGTCTCATCTTAGTTTCTATGCAGATGGAAGTTTCTCGGTTTTAATAATACTTAATTATTCAATACATTTTCCTTTATTAACATTTGCGGTGGTTTGTCGATACACATTTCTGATTTCCGAAATCAGTAAAACATTATCCCTTTTAAAAATCAAGTACTCATTACTCACGAATGAGGTTTCACACAAAATTCATATAATTTATTTAAGTTAAGTCTCTTATCTTACAAGATCAAGTCTCTTAACTTCTATAATAATTAAAATCATTCGTTTTATCTTTCTTAAGCCGTTATACCTAACTTCCCATAAAGCTAGTATAACTCTTAAGCTTTTAAAACCAAGTACACTCTTCTTTTAAAAACAGTTCTTAATTCTCTTGAACTACTTCAAGATTATTATTATTCGGGCTTAAGTCAAAAGACATTGCCGTACAACTACGTTCAAATAACATACGTACGTCTACCGTACTACATAGTTATACACACATCATGCTAGAAGAGATAGGAAGAGGTTCACATACCTCGCGGCGATTATCGACTATTAGCAAATCGCTCCACGGCTATAACCCGGCTAGCCTGGCCCACCTTCTCAAGTAGCACATGCTACTCGTGGAACATTCAACCTATACAGTTACACAAGTCTATCAAAGTCTAGACTACCGGTAGAATAAATCTAGATGCAAGATCCTACGGAAAATTGGGCGACCGCCCTGCAGTCAAACTACACAAGTCTCTATGTCTGATCTAAGTAATTACAGATTCGATTCGATTCTTGAGCTTAAGTCCAAGGACATTGCCACAACATTAAGTTCGATTATATATAGTATACTTCAACTATATATTCTAACATTATGTAATTTCCAATTACAATAGAGGACAAGATAATTACCTCGATAAGCCCATAATTATCCGAGTTTAATGTCGATCCTTAGCAAGGTTTAGCTCAACTCGGCGCTCGACCGCTCTAAACCACCCTTAGAAGTTCTAACCAACTTCTACACAATACTCCAACGGACTATGGAGATTTTCCTAGGGTTTCGGTTTGTGTGACGGGAAGTATAATAGTATTTCGGGCTTTCGTAAAGGTATAACCTTAGAATACTACAAGGTATCACGACTAAGGTAATTTGGGCATTATAACAATACTTTTGAGAGTATTTCTACACCACAAAGGGGGTATTATACGAAAGCAACAAGGCTAGGGGTACCCAGGCTAGCACCTCAAAGGAGGAGGGCTCTCGGCCACGGGGGGGGGAGGCTTGGGACGAACTCAACACAGGGGGAGGGCGTAGGAGAGCTTGCAAGGCGGAGGCAAATATTTGGATGAAGAAGTCTTCACTGGGGGTATTTATAGGTCAGTGAAGGCAACCAATGGCCAAGATCTTGCCAAGTGCTATGCAAGTGTAGGGCCAAGATCTTGCCAAGTGCCATAGCCAACTAACACAAAAATATCCTACCAACCCTTGACCACAATGGCCAACTTTCGCCACTACATTACCGCCAGGTGTCCCGATGAGAGGGTGACAAGTGTCGCCTCTTGTTGGTCCAAAATGTTTCGCCTCTCGGAAAAATCCATAAAAATAAAAATGGCATAGCGGAAATTCCCTACGAAAGTTGTGAAAGCGTTTGTAAAAACGACTCTAATCGGGTGTTGTGCACAAAATTAAATCGGCCAAGCCTACTTGAAGTTCGAAATTTCCTACGTACGTCCCTGCGTACATACTCTGGAAATACGGGGTATAACATTTGCTACCCATGATGCGAGTGCGGCGCTTGTACTCATGCGGGCCCACTGGGTCCATGCGGGTGAAATAGTCTCATGCGGGTGAAATAGTCCCATGCGGGTCCACAGGATCCATGCGGGTGAAATAGTCTCATGCGGGTGAAATAGTCCCATGCGAGGCGGATGGCCTTATGCGGATCCACATGATCCATGCGGGTGAAACAGTCTCAGGAGTAGGATTGCTTAATGATACTACGGGCGAGAGATCCTGTCTTGATCATGAGCCTCCTATTTTTATGCAGTATTATACTTATACTTGTTACTCTCATTATTAGTAAGGCACAGTGCAACATAATTTGATTTTTATCTATAACTTTAGTTTATTTTGGACTTATGATATTACTACAGTATTTTCCAGTTTTGCATACTTGTGCGTTGTGTCGACCCTTCCCGGGCTGCGTTCATCTGCGCAGTAAGGAAAGCGGTGGCGATCCTCATTCTTAGGATCTTTTACTCAGTGTCGTGAGCTCCGTTTCTTGGAGGCTCGACTTTTGGTATGGTTCTCCACAGTGTTGTTGATGTTTTGTACATTCGTGGCATGAGGGCCTGTCGTCATTGTGTTACTCCTTCTTAGAGGCCTGTAGTCTTGTCATAACTTAGTTCGTTTAAGGATGTAACTGTTCGGTTTTATGTACTTTTGAGGTAACCATTTTGGGCTAGACTATTTTATATCCTTATGGTTGTTTATTGTGAGTTTATATTCCGCTGGTTTTCTCTGATGTTGTGTCACAAGGGTGCCCGGGCTAAGGCACCGGTCACGGATCCGGGGTCGGGTCGTGACATTAACCAAGCTCAAGTGTCAACTATCATATTCAAGAAGGCCTTGGATATCTAAGGTCTCAACGGTTACTTAATATTCTAAGATTCTCAAATATTCCGCTTCCAAAGCTTACATTATATTCTCCCCTTATACGAGTGAGATATCTTCTCATATTTTCGAAATCATATTGTTCTTTCTGGCGTACCAATAGTCTGGTTATAAATCGCTCTTCTATTGGCTACGAGTATCAACTGATTGAAGTCATTTTTGGTAACTGGGGTTATCGAAAGCGATGTGAGCACGCAGTTAAACTCGAATTCTTAAGACTCAGTTCTACTGCACGATTTATGAGATGAAAGAATAGAAATCATCCCTAAATGTCCGACAGACTCCTGCGTATAAGTATGGTGCACAGCATACCCATACGCAAGACTCTACTAGACATGGTTTGTAGACATTCCGAGGACGAACTGCTTTGATACCACTATTTGTCACGACCCGAACCCATGGGTCGCGATTGGTGCCCTACTTGGACACCCCTATACAAACATGTTACATATAATCCCACTGATACTAATGACAATGTAGAAATCTGTAAACCATATCAAAATAGGCAAGCCGACAAGGCTACCACTATATACGGGAACATCCAAAATGAATTAAAACAGTAAGGCTGACCAAAACACGCCTATAACCATACATATCCAACTCACACATGACTACAAACCTCTAAGAGTATAACAGTGAAATATGACGGGACAGAGCCCCGTCGTACCCCTGACTAGCACGAATATGCATAAGTCTATATCATAGTATCCGTACCAAAAATGACTATGCTCCGGAACAATGGAGTTCTCCAAATAGCTGAGCAGAATCCGAGACTGGAGGACCACCAAACTGAGTATATGTACCTGCGGGCATGAAACGCAGCCCCTCGAAGAAAGAGGATCAATACGAAATAATGTACTGAGTATATAGAACATAAAGTACTGTAAAGAAAATCATAACTGGACAAAAGATAACATGAGACAAGTATAATAATCAATATATCAATGCACCTGTGCCTTATGAAATGAGAGTCAAAACATGTCCATATAAAATAAGTCATATCCGTGGATGCCTGTCCACATAAACCGTACCCGGCCCCCTAGTGAGGGTCTCAGTGAACATATAATGTGTACACATAGTCATGTCCGTGGATGCCTGTCCACATATATAATATCCGCGGATTCCTGTCCGCATATCTCATAACCGTGGATGCCTGTCCACATATATCATCATATATATACTGTCCGGCCCTCTAGTGAGGGACGTGAAGAACAATGCAAGGAACTGCGCACGAACATTTCCGGCCCGGGACTAGGTGAAATGATATAAACACATTAGCATGAGTAGATTATCATGAACAACCATATGCAATTTAAATCATCATCTGACTCTCAATAAAATAAATAAAATGAACTATCATCAGTAAAATCAAGACAACTATCATATCCAGTATCACTAGGAATTAGGATTAAAATCATTCAATGGAATTACGTACGTCAGTCGTACGCTCATTTTATGTAAATCATGCCAAAATAAATAAGGGATAGTTTCACATACCTTATTGTCGAATTAACCAACTCAATAATTAAAGTTCGTCTCAATTAGCACTTCAATCTATAACAATAATAACATGTCCGTCAACTCTATGATTACTAGTATACTTTATATGTATTGAATGATGACTCTCTTGTTATATAAATTTTGGCAACACTTCCCCTACTTATACACACATCCACAACTCACAAACAAGGTCAACAACATCAATAATAAGACATGTCTCGAGGTCATAACCAAATCAATCTCATATACTCCATAAACGTCATCGTTATACATTCTTTCCCTTTACATTCATGGACTACAATAACTACAACAACCAAGGTGATTAATACACATATTTCTCATATTAATCCAGCCCTTAATCCATATTAAAACAACCCCTAAAAACAGTCCATATTCCAAAAACAACGAGAGATATTCCAACAACAACGAGAGTGCAATTTTCAACCTTTTATACCTTAATTCCTTTAGGCCATATGTTAGCAACTACCACAATGTACATGAATATTCATAACTAAATTTCCAGCATTTTAACTAAACAAAACAACCCCTAAATTTGACACCACAATACTCATGATTTCGGGAAGGTCTCGGCCCACATAACATAATACCATAGTTCTTCTCATAGTTCCTTAAATCCATTTCATGTTTCAACACTTTCATATTAACAATTAAATATCAAGATTTACTTCAATTTTTAACATGCAATTAGTGGCGATAATAACAACAACAACAATCAAATCCAATGTATATAAAATAGTCCCAAATAGGTAATGACACTCAATCGCTCAACTCTGATACCAAACAATCACACGTATTCTCTTATTTCCAATTCCTCTTAACACAAGTTCATCTCTTAACTATAACATCATTTAATTTCCAATTACTCTATAAGAAGAAGAAATCTTACCTTAAATTAGCCAAAGCAGTCCTTAGTGCATTCGGCACCCACTGCTCCCATTTTACACCAATTTCACCATTTCTTCAAATTACAATGACATGCATGCATCTTTTACAAGTTAAAACCGTCTTACTTACATGTTTTTCTTCCAAATAACTCATCTCCAAAACTTAACATTTTCTGGGCAGTTTCTCGGCCATATTATCGATTTCAGCACTGTTTGGAGTTTACCATTATCTTAGAACTTAGTAGAAAAAGTTAAACTTGGAAGGGGAGTTTATTGAACCTTTAACAAAGCTATGAAGATGGAGGAAAATCTGTTTGGAGGGGGAGAGAATGGATGAGCGAAGGCGGGGTGATTTTTGAAATTGAGGGGATGAGTGAGAGGGACATAGATATAAGGGCTGATTTTAGCCTATGATGCTATGCTTTTCTCCACATGGAAGACACAAAGTGCCACTTGTTTTCCACTAGTTTTCCACTTATCATCCTCTCCACTAAATTAATCTCACACTTAACTAAAATTCTGAAAATTCGAAGTCCACATTTTTATTTCATTCGACATTAATCCATAACCACATTAGAAAAATTCAACTACTAGAATTAATTCTCGTCGTCACATTTGTTGTATCAAAAATTATTTCGAGATTACCTTCTTTGTATACTAATTTCCAATACTTGAATCTTAATTTTTTAATCACGTTCTCAATTTATCACCTTAAAATTACGAGGTGTAACACTTCCTCTAGGATAGAAATAGTTCATCTTCATGACGAGTTACATCTATACCCAAAAAATAACTCAAAGGCCTCAACTCTTTCATAGCAAATTCGGAGCTGAGAAAAGACATTATAGTGCGTAGTTTATCGGATGAGGCAATCAATATAATATCATTCACATAAAACAGAATGTATTCTAGAGAAGTACCACGATGTTAGATGAACAGAGAATGATCATACATGTTGTGAGAAAACTCAATAGTTGACACATAATCTGCAAACCTTTTGTACTAGGTATGTGGGGCATGTCTCATATAAGGACTTCTTCAGCAAACATATATGGTTTGGATGATCGGGGTCCCTGAAACCCAAGGGCTAATGCATGTATATTGTTTCTGTGAGATCACCATGTAAGAAATAGTTTTTTACATCCAGCTGATGAATGAGACATGTTTTCGAGAGAGCCAGATTGAGAACAGTGTGAATGGTAGCGGTTTGACCACGAACTAAATGTTTATCCACAATCCATACCAGCTGTTGAGTTTTCCATCACCTACAAGATGGGCCTTATGTCTCTCAAAAGAACCATCAAATTTTTGCTTATGAGTAAAAATTCACATAGAATGAATCACATTAACATCAGGAGGACGGGGCATCAACTCCCATGTCTTATTTTTAATAAGAGCATTATATTCATCGTCCATGACCATTTTTCAATTCGGGTCATGAAGGGCATGCATGGGGTTACGTGGAAGGGGTGATTTAGTGATAGTAGAACTTAGATTAAAATATCATTTCAGTTTAAAAATACCCCGTTGACTACGAGTAATAGGCTCTTGAATCTTAATGGGTGTTGGGACATCACAAGATTAGATTGGACTAACGAATGTGGACGAAGGCAGTGGGCATGATGGTTGAGAGGAAAGCGATGTATAAACTGGGCCAGTAGGCAATGGTCCTATAGGCCAAGATACTCGAGGAGACGAAATTATCCCGGGAAATGGTCTATAGGCGAGATACTCGAGGAGGCGAAATTATGTCGTGACGATGACGCTGGCGGTCGAGAACACGATCATGAAGTAGGCGAGCGGTGGGCTGCCGCGGGTGTGGAAAAAGCGGTGGTGCAGTCGTGACGGTGGGCTGCGGTGTCGGTGGACTAGAGGATGGTGTGTGGACCGAGCCCAATGGTGGACCACATACAGTGAGAGCATCTAAAAAATCATGAGCATTAGACACGGAATTATACAATTTAGCAAACGGAAATTGGGTTGCATAAAAAATGACATGGCGACTAATTATGATTTTATTATAGGATAAATCAAAACATTTATAACCACGATAATTAAAAGGATAACCCAAAAACACACAAGTGGTAGAACGAGCTTAAAGTTTATTAATTGTAGTGGATGAGAAAAAGATATCACAAACACCCAAACACCCTAAGATAAGAATACGTATGATCTTTATGATATTTTTTTAGTGGATATTGGTATGCTAATCATTTGCTAGGGAGTATGTTAAGAAAGTAAGTAGTCATTTGTAACGATGCCAAAATGAGGGTGGTAATGAAGCCGAGCTAGTAATGTCTAAACAATATTATTATTGATACATATTTTCTTTAGGCTTTCCCGTTTGTGAGGACATATGAGGACAATAAAATCGAAAAGATATGTCATTAGCGTTACAAAATTCCTTAAACGACCTATTATCAAATTTCTTTCCATTATCACATTGAATATTTTTAATTTCCCATTCAAATTAGGTACGGATGAATGCTCTAAATGATAGAAATGTGGAATAAACTTGAGACTTTTTAAACAACGAAAAGGTCCACAAAAAATTAGAATAATCATCCAAAAATAACACATAATAACGATGACCCAAATAGAAAAAATGAGAGATGTCCACAAATCACTATGAATAATATCAAATGACATTAAAGTACTAGAAGACTACAAATGGTAATCAACATGTTTCACAAGCGGACAAGAAGGACAAACATTAGTACTACACGTATTATTACACTCAATAAATTTATTATTTTTAAGAGAGAAAATAACATACGCTCCTGGATGACCCGAACGCGCATGCCACAATGAAGGTGTTAAAGTGACAAATGTTGATGGTGCGGCATGATTAGTGGTAGTGGTGGTGATGGAGGTGATTGGATAGAGCTCACCCCGACTATAACATCTCATTAGAGGTATCCCCATCGAGAAATCCTTCACAGAAAATCCAAAAGGGTCAAAGTCAACAAAAACGCAATTATCAATTGTAAATTTTCGAACATACACCAATTTTTTAATTAAATGAGAAGCATAAAGGATATTTTTCAACGCTAAATGTGGGTTCGGGGGAGTAAATTTGTGTACTGTAACTATGAATTGAAATTGAATTACCATTACCAACAATTATGCCACGATCTTTGCTCAAATTAAAATAAGATGAGAGATTACCTAGTGCGAATGTCATGTGAGAAGTAGCACTGGTGTCCATGTACCAATTTGCATCAGGAGGATTTAATCCAAGTATATGCATCACTACCTCGATATCCGTGTTGGTTGGGACTGTTGCTGGGCCCGCAGCATTAAAAGCTTGTTGAGGCTAAGGTCCAAGCAGGCCAGCCTGCTGCCTGTTTTGGGTAGTCGACCCGTTTTGTTGAGCGACCCAAATTGAAGGGAAGGGGCATGGGCTGAGATGGGCCACTTCCCGTTGGCCCAAGTCATGGCCCAGCTCTTGCTGTGCTAAGCCTACTGAGTTGATGGCGGTCCGCTGCGACCACGCTTCTTTGTCGGATGACCGTCCACCACTACCACCGCGGACACCACCCACCACCGCCCGTCGCGTGATATTTCTACGGGTTGACCCTTTTACCACCCCCGTTGTTACGGTTTTGACCATAATACTCGGAGGTTAATTGAGAGTCATCAGTTTCATGGGATGTGGCCACCATCATGGTGGAATTAACTCTGGTAGCTGCCTTTTCAGTCAATCTTTCTTCTTCTAAGGTGATTATGAAACATGTTTGGTAGAACGGCATGAGAGGATTATTTTGACGAAGGAGAGTCACAACGCCATTATACGCCTTGGAGAGGTCTTCCGCGTTTGAAGAACAAGACGATCATTAGTGATGGGCGCACTAATATTTTTGAGTTAATCTGACAACTCCTTGAGCCTTTGACAATAGGTAGAGGCATTCAGAAAATCATCCATATTTATGTCAGAGAATTCCTGTTCAAGGGTCACAACACAGGAATTTTTGTTTTCTTGGAATATATCACACAACATATTCCAAGCTTCCATTACCGTAGCGTCGGGTTCGATAATTGTCTGTAAGAGATTCGTAGAGATGGTGGAATAGATCTATTGAAGGACCGCAGCATCAAGAGTTGCCCACATCTCAATTTCATCATCAATGGAGGGCACCTTCTCCTTTCTTTTTTCCGGTGGGACGATGTGATTGAGGACTCTATTAGACCAGGCGTAAATTTTATACAGTTCTGCCCACGTCACATATTGAACGTTTTCATCTCAAGAATAATGGGGATGTTGTTCTTGATATTGGAGACTACAAAGGCAAAATGAAAGGTGTTATTTGTGTTAGACATAATGAAAGAAAAAGAGGAGAATTAGGGATTCAGAAAAAAAAATTGAAGGGAGTGGAGGTGTTGAGTGCAGTGACGACGAAGTAGGGCGGCGGAAACAAAGGTTTTTAGAAAGGAAATTGTTTGCCCTAGCGCTAATACCATGAAGAGAATAATCTCACGATTATTTTTACATCACGACCGACCTCGGACCCATGGTAGTGCCTTACCCGGGCACCTTGCGATCTGACATCGAGAAAACCAGCGGAAAAATAAACTCACAACAAGAACCATATAGAATATAAAGCAGGCTAACCCAAAATGGCTACCTTTAAATATAACAAAAACTGAACAGTTACATCCTTAACAACCCAATTTATAACGGGACTACGGACCTGCAGAATGTGTAACCACTATGGCCGGACGGGGCCGTCGTACCCTGAATGTACATAATATCTAAAACATCGAGAGCCAGTACCAAAAGTCAAGCCTCAGAAGAAGTGGAGCTTGACACACGAGCAAAGATCCTAAGAGTGAGGATCCGCCTTACCACCTACTGCGGCATGAGCAACCCAGGAAGGGTCGATTACAATATATACTAAGTATGTAAAGGAAAATCGTAATAATATCATAAGTCTAAAATAATTTGGAGTCATGGAAGAAAATCAAATTACAATGCGTGTCTTACTAACAATGAGAGTAACAAGTATAAACTTTCTTTGCGTAAAAATAGGAGGCTCGTGATCAAAGCGGGGTCCCTTGCGTAGTATCATTAAGCAATCCTACTCACGGGACTATTTCACCCGCATGGGTCTGTGGACCGCGTGAGTTCATCCGCCTCGCGTGGTACTATTTCACGCGTGGGACTATTTCACCGCGTGAGGTCATCCGCCGCGTGAGACTATTTCACCCGCGTGGGACTATTTCACCGCGTGGACCGGTGGGCTCGCGTGAGTACAAGCGCGCACTCGCGTCATGGGTAGAAAATTCATGGAATAAGTAGTAATAGTAACAATAATAATCCATAACCTAGTACAACCGCTATCATACATAACATAAGCGCTACAACATCACACATAACATAAGCGCTAGAGCATCATAACATAAGCAAGTTAAGAATATCCCAACTTCTTATTAATATTATTAATATATCCTCTCATTTTAGTTTACCTAAGGCTTGACATGTCGGCAAGAGAACATCAGAATTCAACCCAGTATCACGTCTTCTAACCTTTTGAGAATGTCTCCTTTTATATAAAACTTTCCAAAATACTAATAACCTTAGTATCAAGTTACGACTACTTTTCAAGACAAGTCACATTTCCTTTTGAATATAATAGGCCTCTAAATCAAGCGACTTGATTCTTTTAAAAGCGAAATAAGTATCATATACTTAAAACATTTCAAGTCCTTAACTTTGAAAACTTAAGGCGTCCTTAATCTTTTAAAGAAAAGAGTTAATTCACTTACTCACCAAACTTGACCATCCTTAAAACAAGTAAGGGATATCAAAGCCTTGTCGTCTACCGTACTACATAAGTGCAACTACTCGTACTCGAGATATGAAAGTTCCACATACCTCTTGGTCGATCCACTTGCAAGTCAATATACATGTAGTATGTTAACCTATAATGACCATAATACATCCATTAGCCTCTATCTTGACGTAAAACATTCTAATTGAAAAGTCCACTTATTCCTACGGAAAATTGGACAACAACCCTTTGTTTCTACATACTTTGCCACCTTTCAAGGCCAAATTCAATAACCAAACACGCCACCTTTAAGGCTCAACAATCCAATCAACACAAAGGGATTACCGCCTAACTTGGGCGTGTAAAATTCTGCCACAATACATAACAACTAATACAAACTAAAAAGTCCAATTTGGCAAATTTTGAGGTATAACATAACTTCTTACCCAATTCCTTTTTAATCCAATTTCTTATCCATTTTCTGCATGCAATACTTCTAAAGGCAATATTGACAACTATAAGTCCTTTCTTCCACATATGCGACACAATATATTAGCAAAAAGAAAGGATTGTTACCTTAGAGCTTACCCCAAATTAGTCAACAAAATCCACTTGTCTTCTTTCCACAATCACCTCACAACCCTCCTACAAGCTTGTCGACATGTTTCCTTCTTGCCACCTTTTAATTTCTCTAGGCTTAGGTTTCTTCTTGAATTTCTAGAGAAGGAGAGGAAATTTAGAGAAGGAGGAGCCTTTGTAGAGAGAACAATGAGCTTTGAAGAATCACCAAGTCTTCAAGACTTGGTCAATAAATAGGACATGCAAAAATCAGATGGGGGGACATCACCCTCATGGCCTTTTTAAAATAAAGCGATTCGATTTCCCCACTGACCTCATGAGAACCGCCTCGGTGCGCGACCTGCGGCCCGGCCATGCGCTAAACATCGAGACTCTTGATACTTAGGCGCGCTGCTTTCGGCGCGCGGGCGTGGCCTGGCCGATGTTGCTTTTACGCTTGGCCCGAACTTGTAACTCCGTAACGCCACTCGATGTCTATCGATGAGCGGTTGATTGCGTTGAAACTAGACTCGACAAACTATGTACTAGGCCTTTGAAACACCTAGGAACTCTCGATGTAACAGGACATAAACCACCTCAAAGTTGACTAACAACGTGCGAAACACTCAAAATCGACCCATCGTTCTAAAATTTAAGTCTTAACACTTTTAAATGCGTCCATAAGCATGACTGATCTACGGTGTCACATTTTCATTAATGAAAGAGTTTATATACATGATATACAATATGTAATTATGGAAATTAAATCTAAATTTTCCTAATACAAGACTACTACCTTTTCCAAATACAAAACTACTACCTTTTCTAATACAAGACTACTACATTTTCTAATACAAGACTACTACCATAATTATACATGTACAAGAATTTTATTAATATGGTAAGTAAATATAGGCCAAATACGGTCTTTTATCTTATATGGCCTATGTTTTGGAGTATAGTTAGGTTAATGATAATCTTCGTTAAAATTATTTTTGAGAAAATAGTTTTGGTCGATTTTGTAAAAGTTACATTGCTGTTGCGGATCTGCTTTGAATTAATCTAATATGTCTTAGTAAAATAGGCTTGGTGCAGTTATATACACAACATTGATTTTTGTGGTTCATCTTCTCTTTAGCTATATCGGTCATATCGTAGTGGCTAGACTAGCATTTAGATTCTTGTTAATTTGTGTTCTATGCATTGAGTTGGGTGTTTCGCATTGACTTCTGGTTGTTTTAGGATAAACAACTAATTAGTTTATAACTACTCTAGTGGTTGTGACAACTGATGATAGACTAGGGTCATGTTCTCGGTTGGTGATGGTGGTGACGGCTAGGGGGTAAGTGGGGTAGGGGAGATGTTAGGCTGAGAATAGGGTCGTGAAACATTGTGACTTTAACAGGGAAATCCTTAGAGATAGTTAAGATTCTTAAGGATAGGAGAATTAATATAGTATGTGTCCAGGAGACTAAATGGGTAGGACCTAAGGCTAAGGAGGTGGACGGGTATAAGTTATGGTTTTTGGGTAGGTCGGGGTATAGGAATGGGGTAGACATTTTGGTAGACTACGAGCTAAGGGACCAGTTGGTAGAGGTTAGAAGGGTCAACGATATGATGATGGCGATTAAGTTAGTAGTTGGAGGGGCCACTATGAATATTATTAGTGATTACGTACCACATGCGGGCTTGGCCAAGGAGGAGGAGATGCGCTTTTGAGAGGAATTGGATGAGGTGGTGGAAGGTGTACTACCCAATGAGAAGTTATTTATGGGAGAAGATTTCAATGGATATATTAGGTGCCTTTCGGAGGGCTACGATGACGTGCATGGAGACTTTGGCTTTAGGGATAGGAATGGGGGATGTGTCTCACTGTTGGAGTTCGCTAGGGCTTTTGGGTTGGTGATAGCCAAAGGTTCGTGAAGAAGGAGGAGCACTTGGTGACTTACCATAGTTCGGTGGCTAAGACTCAGATAGACTTTTTACTCATGGAATGTTGACAAAGGCCTTTGTAAAGGCGAGGTTATTCCAAAGGAGTGTCTACAACCCGACAAAAGCTTTTAGTGATGGATCTGGAGATTAAGATGGAGAAGAAAAGAAGGATGGTGGGTGATAGGTTGAGAATCAAATGGGAGAGTTTGACCATGGCTAGTGCAAAGGATATGAGGGATAGGTTAACGGCCAAGGGGGCTTGGAGGAGTAGTAGAGACACACCATTATGTGGGACAAAATGACTAGTTGCATTCGGGAGGTGGCTAGAGAAGTGCTAAGGGTCTCGCGGGGTAGTCGTGGTGGGCATCGAGGGGACTTGTGGTGGAATGGTAAGGTTTAAGATAAGGTTTAAGCGAAGAAAGTAGCGTATGCGAAATTGGTAGAAATCAAAGATGAGGTAGAGAAGTAGACGAATAGGGAACTCTATAAGATGGCGAGGAAGGAGACAAAACTAAGCGATCCACGTCGGCTTTTGAATGCTATAAGTGGAATTAGAATAGAAAAATAGGGATAGAAAGTTGTGCGGACTAGCGATGTAAGGGAGAATAGGGCACGTGACTTAGACCACGTGAGGTTCATCAGGACAAAGATAG
This sequence comes from Przewalskia tangutica, assembly GCA_029844215.1. Classification (NCBI taxonomy): domain Eukaryota; kingdom Viridiplantae; phylum Streptophyta; class Magnoliopsida; order Solanales; family Solanaceae; genus Przewalskia; species Przewalskia tangutica. Next base: position 23,895,486 of record CM056720.1, on the reverse strand, counting down.
CAGTCTTGGTGGATGACACACATATTAGGCGAGAGGTAACAGTCTTACTTCCATAAACTCTTGAATAAAAAGGAAAATAGAGACATTGTGCTGGGAGATCTAGAGCAATCTGATAGGTATCGGGATTTAGGTATTATATAAGCATTAAAATTTAGGAGATTAAGGGTGTTGTTAGCAGGATACGCGGGGGACGAACGACCGGGCATGATAAGATCACAGTTGAATTTTAGAAGAGCACATGCAAGGCAAACTTGGAGTGGCTGAATGTCATTTTTAAGACGGCTAGAATGCCCGAATAATGGAAGTGGAGTACAATAGTTCCTTTATACAAGAACAAAGGTGATATCCAGAATTTCAACAACTATACGGGTATCAAGCTGTTGAGCCATACTATGAAAGTGTGGGAAAGAGTCGTGGAGATGAGGGTGAGAAGAGGCATGTCTATTTCCAAGAACCAGTTTAGATTCATGTCGGGGCGATCGACTACAAAAGTCATTCATCTTATTAGGAGGTTGGTGGAGCTGTATAGGGAGAGGAAGAGAGACTTACATATGGTTTTCATCGACCTCAAGAAGGCATACGATAAAGTCCCTAGGGAGGTTCTCTAGAGATGTTTGGAGGCCAAAGGTGTACGGTGTCATACCTTCTGACAATCAAAGATATGTATGAGGGTCGAGACTAGATTCACGGACGGTGGGAGAGACTCGAATCACTTTCCCATGGCGATGGGGCCGCGAGTTGACTCTTAGTCCATTCTTATTCGCCTTGGTGATAGATGGACTGACACGACAAATCTAAGAGGATGTTCTATGGTGTATGTTATTCGTAAATGACATATTCATGATTGACGAGACTCACAGCGGGGTGAAAGCTAAGTTGGAGGTTTGGAGACAGACTCTGGAGTCTAAAGGGTTCAGGCTGAGTAGGACCAAGACAGAATACTTGGAGTGCAAGTTCAGCAATGGGATCGACTGTGAGACAGACGTGAAGGTGAGGCTTGAGACTCAAGTAATTCCAAATAAATGAAGCTTTAAGTATCTCGAGTCTATTATTCAAGGAAATTGAGAGATTGATGACGATGTCACACATCGTATTGGGGCAAGTGAATGAAATGAAGGCTTGCGTCACAGATATTTTGTGATAAAAGGTGCCACGAAACTAAAAGGCAAGTTTTATAGGGTGTGGTTAGACCGACCATGTTATATGGGATGGAGTATTTGCCAGTCAGGACGTCGCACATCTAAATGATAAAAGTGGCAGAGATGAGGATGTTGAGATAAATGTGTTGGCATACAAGGAGGGATAGGATTAGAAATGAGAATATTCGGGGCAGAGTAGGAGTGGTCTCGGTGGAGGATAAGATGCGGAAAGCGAGGTTGAGATGGTTTGTTCATGTGAGGAGGAGAGACACAAAAGCCCCAGTACGGATGTGTGAGAGATTGGCTATGGACGGGTTCAGGAGGGGTAGAGGTAGGGCGAAAAATATTGGTGAGAGGTGATTAGGCGGGATATGGGCGGCGCGACTGCGAGGACATGAACCTATATAGGGGGTTGTGGAGGACACATATTAGGGTAGAAGAGTAGTGTCGCACCCGATTTTGAACTCTCAGGCTTGAATGCGCGACGGAATGGTTATCCTCCCCAAAATGTAAAAAATGTTAGTGTTAAGGGAGTCGCCACCTATTTAATTGGGTGAATTAGGACACCTAAATGCTAACCGATTAAAGTCAACATTAACTCCATTTAATGGTCTGTGAAACTAAATAAGATTCTGAGTAAGGGTTCCTTATTATCCTAAAGGGAAGGGATTAGACATCCTTTAGAATCCGCTAACTTACGGTTGTCCGTTCAAACCTAGGTTAATTTATCTGGTCAAGAGATGTATGTTTTAGAAAAGATTATTTAAGTAAAAAAAGGATGTGGCAAATACCTAAAGAATATATATTGATAACTAAAAAGGGTCTTATAAGACTCACAAAAATATGTAAAGTTGATTATGCATTTATAAGACATGAAATTATTTTATTTGACAAAAGTAAAAAAATGATAAATTACTCCTATAAGTATATGTAAGGTTAAGACTCTTATATATAAATTAGTTATGAAATCACCTTTGTAAAAAGTTTAGTGATAAGAAGGAAAGTGATAAATTACTCCTATGATATTTATGAAGAGTTTATGAGAAAATTTATTTCTTAAGAATTAGATGTGGAGTGATATATTGACTACATGACTAAAGCATAGCTAGGGTTAATTGAATTATTTTAGATTTAGATTTGTATGATGAACCTAGAGTAAATAAGGGATGAATTCATCTTTTAAACTATCCTTCCAATGTATTCAAAGACTAGTAGAGTTAATTATCATATTAATTACAATGTTAACAAATATAACAAAAATAAATAAATAAATAAATAAATAAGCAAGGAAGGAATGAGATTGGAGTTGATGTAACGTCTAGAACGGATGGCGACACCATCCATCCCATAGTTGTTTGGAAGCCTGCTTGGCGAAGTGTGATTAGCGGTATGGAGATCATGATGAGTCTTATCTGAGACTCTTGATTATTCTCGATCGTGTCATGTAAAAATAAGAAAGAAAATGATTAGTAAATATTCTAAACTCCATCATATCGAAAATAAGTGAAATGTTAAACTAAACATACAAGTACACGTCTTTGCGCGGTATTAGCGAGGCAATACGGATAATGAATCCCTACCCGTGAGTAAACATCTAGAGATTAATCAATTGATGGGCCTCGATATCACGAAAAACATGACTTAAACCGGTAGCATCAAATTTTACTTTTGATTTCAAAGAAAATATCGGTGTTATCACCCAAACGGACCCGTTTATACAAACTTACTTCTAATGTATCTAGCCGTATAAAGGTTGATACACGAGACATCCAGCGTAACCGTAAGAGGTATACAACCGTATCGTCGGATGTACCTTTAGTGCAATTTAAACAAGATATCGGATAATGGGAAATCACGAGCATTAGCGCGGAGCGAATATAAGGTGAGTCGTGATTATTTTTATGATCAGCGATGCCTTTGGATTAGCGAGAACTCAAAAGGAAAATATAAGATAGACATTTCCAAGACCAATGGTTTAGGTGCATGTGGGACAAACTCATTTTTAGTTCTGGATAAACTGTTGGATCCATACATGAAATTCATTATCAGGATATGTGAGGCATAATGGCTTATTAGACATAGCGACATACATAAATGGCTAGATGACTCGCTTAGAAACAATATATATTAGATCATACATAACGGCGATGGGTAGTTAGCGTGTGTGGTCACCTCGTCTTTGCGTATCCGTCGATCTGACATCGAAAGAACCTGACTCGGCAAGCTAACACACATTCGTATATTACGAAAATGGTTCAAATGGTAACATAGGCATGATGCAAATGGAGTCAAGCTAGGCGGGGTGGTACAAAATGACTCAAAATATCTACGACTCTTAACGGGTAGCATACATTTCTACATAATTGATGAAACTTTTAAAGGACTATAGAGCGGGACAAACTATTTAGTTCGATTGAATGAGTTAATAAGCAGGATATTCGGATACTCTGATTGTGATCACGAAGATGAATCAATATCGTATTATTCACTTAACTAACTACAAATACCACGAGATAGCCGGAAGATCCCGCAACCTGATATTAAACATGCGTCTAAATGTTCACGTGAGCATGCGCAATCTTGTGACCTAAAATATACAAAATAGAATATCAAATCAACATTTAGATAATCATAAATTAATAGCGGATAATCAACACAAAATGGATCTCGACCCTTATACAAATGTTATACACCTAACCGTACGTAGAAAACAAGATCGCGATCGAATGCACACGTGCTTAAAAGCGGGATCAACGTCACAAAATCTGAAAGCCCTGACTCAGTATTTTACGGAAGCGATAGCTAAGTTAAGTCAAAAATAGAAAAAATAACATATGGATATTATCATGCGAGGGCACGCAATCTGATTAAATAACTAAATAGTAGAAGAAGTAGGTTTACGGACCTTTTGCGGGTAGCGGCGAGGCGACGACAAATGTTTACGAGAATCGTCGAAGGAAAGTTAAGAACTATTTGCGAGCGGATAACGATGGCGAAAATAAAAGAGGGGTTAGGCTCGATGTTATGAGTATTCTCGATGATTGATGCTTATTGCATGTCCAAATGTTGGTCTTTATAGTCCACTAGTTAGGCTTGATTTATGGTAAGTTTAGGACATGACTTGAGGGCGATTTATCTTGATTTTTGGCGGTTTTAGGGCTATTTTAGGGCGATTCGAGAAGATCTTGGTGTAACTTTCTGCGAGTTTTGGTGCTTGTTGGCGCGATTTAAGGATTCATTTTGATATGGTTATAGTTATGGCAAGTCTTGAGGAAGGAAGCCACGAGATTTGGTTACCATTTAAATGCTTGATTCGAGGGTTATTTGGTAAGGCGGACTGATTTTTGGAGGATTTTAATACGATTCTCTGATGGTTCGAAACAGAAGGGAAGATTTTGTTATGGTAAGTATGACTTGTGGGATGTTTTGGTTTAAGATTCGTCGGATTCTCCGGCGAGAATCCCGGCTGGCGAGGGGAACGAGGGTGCGGCGATTGAATGGTATTAGGGTTTTGGTTTTTCTGAGGTTAGGGGTAACGAAGGGTTATAAGGATTTGGGTAAGCGGGCTGCGGTGTGAGTGCGAGTTTGGGCAGAGAAATTTGTTGAAATTTGGTTTGTTTTGGACGAAAAATAAGTGGGCTTGGGGTATTTTAATTTTGTGTATTTGTTTAGGTGTATTATTTAATTAATGGTAGATGAATGAAATCTAAATTGTGATTAAATTATTTAGGTGTTTTATTAGTCTAAGCTATTATTATAATAATAAACGCGAGCATGCTATTTAATTAGTGCTTAATATTTAATGGTATATATGTTTTCTTCTGTTTTGCTTGTCCTGAGTCGAGGGTCTCTCGGAAGCAGCTACTCTACCTACCAAGGTAGAGGTAATGTCTCTATACATTCTACCCTCCCCAGACCCCACGTTGTAGGATTGCACTGGGTATGTTGTTGTTGTTGTATTTACTTTTTGTAGCATATAAGTTTAACATTTTGAAATTTAATTCAATCTAGCTTAGGATAGCAACATTAAGTATGTATTTATATGTATGCGACTAAATCTCTCCATCTTATATCTATTATTATACCTCTTTGTTAGTTTTCCCATTAGTCAGGTCCTTTTTCTATAATTTATCTTCATTACGACAAAGAAGTTGGTGAACAAATCGACGATTTCGACTAACTCAAAGGACAAAAATTTAAAGATCACATTAAGATGTATTTTCACTCTAAGTGTGCTCAGTGGTGCATATAGGAAATGTGTTCATTTCGCATTTGCTCTAAGTCAAATATTTTATTTTATGATCTATTGTATTTACGCTCAAATGTTTAGGTAATTAAATTTGATGATGTGAAGATTGTAGAACCTAATTTGGAAAGAATATTTATATTTGTTAAACTTTAGTTAATATGAACTTTTTTTTGTAAATTTTCTTAGTATATATTTATTGATTTATTCACAAAATCGCTTGCGGATAATCCACTAGTACTTTAAATATTTTGAAACAAATTAATCGAAGAAGTATTGACTAGGACAAGTGTTTCTATCTGAAAATGTCAACAATATTAATAAAAACGAGCTTAAATGACAAGATAAAATGAAAGTTTAAAGTATAAAGAAAATCACTCAGCACGTACACACACAAATGTTATATATAGTCATCATGCTTAAAACAAGCTGACGTTGAGTTGAGTAATAAACTTTGAAATGTTTTGAAAGAAATAATTTCTTCATTAATGGAAAGATAATATATACAATTTACATAGAAAAATTATTTTCCTATTCTATTTCTAAAATCCTATTCTATTTGGAGACTAACTATACAATTATGGTAAGAATACAAGACTAATTATACTACAATATTACATCAATATACACTAACCATATATATCCTAAGCGGACATTCTGATTGGGCTTAAGTCAGAGATGGGCTTCTTCCATCTTATTGTCCATATGTCCCGTGATATACACTATGTATAACAAGTGTATATCATGGGATATTACCTTATTTAACACACACTGCGATCATGTGAGCGTCTTGAGCGGGTATCACAAATCTTCAAAAGAAGCAGGGAAGACCGTTTGTAAAGATATACGATTTGATACTGGAAGGAATATGGCGGACTCGTACTTGTCCACGAACTACCTTTTCTCGAACAAACTGAATGTCCATCTCGATATGTTTAGTGCGTTGGTGCTAACCGGATTGCCAGAAAGGTAGATGACACTAACATTATCACAATAAAACAAGGTAGCTTTCTGAATAGGACAATGAAGCTCTAAAAGTAGATTACGCTGACAGCGTGACTCGGAGACCGCGTTGGCTATCCTCGATACTCGGCCTCTACTGCTAGAAGCGGGACAGCGTTGATTGACATTTTGCGGACCGTGAGACCAAGTTATTGCAAGAGACATATAATAGTCGGGCGTGGGCCGTCGATATGCGGAAAGCCACCGAATCAACATACGTATAAGAGACAAATGTAGGCGTCGGCGAATGATATAAATTCAAGCCATAATCAATGTCCCCTAGATGTACCTAATATTGCATTTGAGCGCATTCATGTGCTCAATCCGAGGATCATGCATAAACAAACACACCTGATGTACGTCATATGTAATATCTGGTTGCGTGAGCGTAAGATCTTGAAGGGCCCTTCAAGCTGCGATGGCGGTCGGATCTCGTATGGGGAACCGGTAGCGACATCGACTTGGGTTTAGTATCAACTAGAGTGGAAGTGGACTTAAAGGATGACATCTAAATCCTCTCGATGATCTCGATCGCATCACTGCGTGATAAGAACAATCCACTGCGTGCCAGTGGCGATCACAAAAATAACTCGAGAGTCCCAGTCTTTCATAGCAAACTTCGGTGAGAATTGTCATGATAGGCGGCGTAATCATCGAATAAACCGATCAGATTATATCATCTACATATAATAGTATATAAGCGATGGCGAACCCGACGATATATGAATAACGAATTATCGGACATGCTGTAGAGAGAACCCGATAGTCGACCACAAAGTTTGCAAACCACATACCGTGCGTGGAGGCGCAAGCCCGTACAAAGACTTCTTCAACAAACAAACATGATGAGGATATTTGGGATCCCTAAACCCCAGGTGATGCATATCTGTCTCTTGAGATCGCGTATGAAAATATTTTCACGTCAGTGATGAATGGGTCATGCTTTCGATAGAGCAAAGTTGAGCTTTATGCGGATGGTATTTGGTTTGACCAGGACTAAATGTCTCACCATAATGAACACCAACATCTTTGAGTCTTACCATCGCTTTCTGAGGCGAGACTTATGCCTCGCAAAGGCAATCGAATTATCATATGGCGAAAATTCACATATACCGAATAATATTAACACCAAATGGACGGGGCACTAACTCCCACGTCTTATTATCAATAAGAGCATTATATTCATCGGTCATAGAAATTTTCCGATTCGGGTCATTTAAAGCAGACACGGGATTACGAGGTAAGGGTGATTTAAGAACATTAGAAGTTAAATTAAAATGTCTCTTTGGTTTAAAAATACCCTGTTGACTACAAGTGATTGGACTTGACTCGGGGGAGAATTGAGAGAATTTTGGGAAATATCGAGATTTGGGACGGACTGGCTAGCAGGCAGTGATCCTGCTGGCCCAACACTGGTAGGGCTGCACAAACCCTCGGACCGAACCGGACCGAGGACCGAAAATCCAGAAAGGTCGGACCGAAAAATCCGGTCCGATTCGGTCCAATATACACTAAAAACCGAAAAAACAACCCGGACCGGACCGGACCAAAGACCGAATTTTGAAGCGTGGGGCCGAAGGCCGAGCGAAAAATTGGTCGATTCGATCGAGGTTATTTTGGTCGGTCCATTTTTGTGCGACCACTAACACGGGCGGTGGCGTGAGTGAGCTAGTGCGTCGGCTGGAACAATGGCGAGGCCAGGTGAGAATCGAGCAATTCCGTCACGGGTCTGGTTTGGGACTAAATGCGTGGCGATGGGGCGATGGGGCAGGCGATGGGCCAGTGGTGAGATTAAGTCTTGGGACACGTCCGAAAAATGGTGAATAATATATGGGGATATATTATCATCTAAAAAAATATACGAACTATGCACGAGACTTTTTACCTTAGCAAACGGAAATTGAGATTCATCAAATATTACATGGCGACTAATGATGATTTTATTAGATGATAAATCAAAATATTTGTATATGATGATTTAACGGATAACTCAAAAACACAAAGGGTCGAGCAGGCACAGGTTTGTTAATTGTAGTGGGCGGAAAAATTGAATAACAACTTGCACCCAAAGACACAAAGATGTGAATCTGAAAGAGTCTTATTATATAAAATTTGAAGAGGGGGCGAATATGTCAAACCTTTGGAAGGAAGAACGTTAAAAATATTTGTAGCCATTTGTAGGGAATGATGCCAAAAAGACGGGGGTACGAAAGCATGAATCAATAAAGTTTGGACAATGTTATTAATGGTATGAATTTTGTGTTCGGCTTTCCCATTTTGTGAAGACGTATGAGGACAAGAAAAATAAAAATTGATCCCATTTTTATCACAAAATTTCCCAAACACCCCATTATCACATTCTTTTCCATTATCACATTGAATATTTTTTATTTCCCGTTTGAATTGAATTCTAATGAATGCTCTAAATTTTAAGAAGATGGAAAAACCTTGAGATTTTTTCGCTATCGGAAAATACCATAAAAACATAGAATAATCATCCAAAAATAGAACATAATACTGATGATTGAGAGAACGAAGAATAGGAGACGTCCATAAATCATTATGAATAATATCAAATGGCATTAAAGTATGAGATTGAGAGTCTACAAATCGCAACTTAACATTTTTTCCTAAAGAACAAGATTGACAATTCAGAGTACTACGCGTACCCTTAAAAGAAATAAGATTGTTTTTATCTAAGACAAACAAAATAGGCTATCCCAGATGACCTAGACGAGCATGCCACAATGAAGGAGCAAGAGTTGCAAAAGTTGAAGGCATGTCTTGACGTGACAAATCGAGACTTGGTGTGATTGGATAAAGATCTCCCATACTATCATACCTCATGAGAGGATTCCCCGTCTTGAAATCCTTCACAAAAACCCAAAATGATCAAAATCCACAGAAACCCAATTATCAATGGTGAATTTATGGACATACACTAATTTTTTAATCAATTTAGGGGCATGAATGATATTTTTCAAGACAAGTGGTGAATGGGAGGGAGACAAAGTTTTATGACCATAACCACAAATTGGAATTGAATTACCATTACCAATAATTATATCAAGATTACTACTCAAATTGGAATAAGGCGAGAGTACGCGTTACGATATCATGTGGGTAGTGGCGACATCTGCTAAATTTTTAATCAATTTTGGGGCATGAATGATATTTTCAAGACAAGTGGTGGATGGGAGACAAGTTTTATGACCGTAACCTGGCGTAATTGAATTACCATTACGATAATTATACCACGATTACTACTCAATTAGAATAAGGCGAGAGAGTACGCGTTACGATATTATGTGGGTAGTGGCGGCGGTGTCCGTATGCAGTCGGATCAGAAGGAGTTAATCTGGCGTGTGCATTGCGGATTGATATGCATGCGAGATGGGGCGCGTGGGTCCCCTCGCAAAAGGCATGTTGTGGCCGAGGCCCAGCGGGGGCTGCTTGAGCCAGCTGGGCGGGTGCCACTAGGTGGGTTCTTTGGGCCGTGGGCACAGGTGACGATGTGATCCGATTTCGAGCCTTGTTTGGGCGATGGAGGGCCCGGTAGTTGGCCTTCAGCGGGGACCAGCGGTGCCTCGTCCTCGGCGATTCTTATCGCGTCCGCTACGCTTTTTTCTAATTTTTGCGATTCTGACCTTTCTTTTCGCCACCGTTGTTATGATTTTGGCCTGAATTGTCATAATATGTAGAATTATTGGATGTGGCCATCATGGAGGAGTTAGCGCTAGTAGCCGCATTTTTAGCCAACCTAGGCTCCTTCAGTATAAGCATAGACCGGGCTTGATAAAATTGTGATGAGGGTTACTGACGAAGGATCGAAGCAACGCCGTTATAGGCCTCGGACAGGCCTGCAGCCATCTGTAGAACGAGATGACTATTGCTAATAGGAGCACCCATGTTGCAAAGTTGGTATGCCAATTCCTTGAATCGTTTGCAATATGATGAAACGTTAGGAAAATCCTCTATAACAACTTGGGAAAATTCTTGTTCAAGGGTGACAATGCGGGAATGAATTTTATCCTGAAATATATCACGCAATATATTCCAAGCATCCATAGCTGAAGAGTTAGGTTCCATTATCGTCTGTAAGAGGTCGAGGGAGATAGTGGCATAAATCGGCTGAAAACCTTAGCATCAAGAGTATTAATCCATAATTTTGGATCTTCCTCCTTGGTGGGCACTTCCTTCGTACCAGGGGCCGGAGGGATTATGTGATGGAGGACTTGATGTGTCAGGGCATGAATTTTGAACAATTCGACCACGTCTCATATTGAACGTTTTCTAAGTCAAGAACAATAAGAAGAACGCTCTTGATGTTAGAAAATGTTAGGGCCGGATGAAACATGTTCTTATCAATCATAGTGAATTGAACTAAGTAATTTGTTTTTGACAAAAAAAATGAAATTTAGGAATGGATGTGGTCTCGGGTTTGGTGAAACCGAGAAGGAAGAAAAAGTAATTTCTGATTTTCTTTAGGAGAGGAGCGAAAGTATTTGAATTCTAGACTTTTGGAATACAGAACACCGTCAGAAAAAGGGAATTTCGATGAAGCAGTGTCAGATTTCCAAGGGAGAAGACGCCGGAAAATTTTGTGGAGAGGAGGAATTTAAGACCTAGACTCTTGATACCATAAAAGAAATAATCAACTACATGAGGCGATCGATCTACATCTTTCCCATGCATTTGAGTGTGTCTCGATCTCTATGTGCGAAATATAAAAGACTAGTTCTATAGAGATTCCCTTGGTCTAATTATTGATTATTTTCATTAATTGAAAGACAATATATATAATTTACATAGGAACATCATTTTCTATTCTCTTACAAAACCATATTCTATTTGAAGACTAACTATACAATTATTGTAAGAATGCAAGACTAATTATACTACAATATTACATCAATATACACTAACCATATATATCCTAAGCAGACATCACGGATTGGGCTTAAGTCAGAGATGGGCTTCTTCAATCTTTTATTGTCCATAAGTCAGTGATATACACTATGTATAACAAGTGTATATCACGGGATATTACTATTTAACATGCATATTTGTTGTGATGAGAGGGGTAAATCTAAACTTCTATTTGTAGAATGTCTTAGCTATTCTGCCTTAGATTTCAGCCAATGTACAGTATTGCAAAACGACTTTTGATTTTCTTATTAATAATATTAAGTGCCAAGATAAAGTCCTTCATGTAATTGACCAAAAATAAAAAAGAAGGCAATTCAGCTTTTGTTAAATTAATTTCTTCTCCATTTTATTTCAATCAAAATTTGGAGATAACAGAGCATTTCTAAACAAATCTAAGGTTACCCTAAAAAAGTTGCTCTATACAAAATTAAAGAACTTTATGGTGTGATTGATATAACACAACTTTGTTAGAGAGGCCCCCACGGAGAAAAAAGCTAAAGTTGAGAAGAAAAGGCAAATTAAATTCTTGACCCATGATGACCTTTGAAAAAGAAATAAGAGAATAATAAATTAAATAAGTAACATCAAATGAAAAAACAAAAGTTCTTCTTTTGGATATGTCCCTTTCACCAATTATTATTATCCCATTCCTTTCATCTGCTAAAGTTTCCCAACTTTGATGTTTGGATTCTGCAAGTTGTAGGTATTTATATTATTGGGGTAGCTTTGTTGTTGGAACATGTACAAGAAAATCTTCATGGTGAAGAAAGACAATAGGGGCCATGGCAACAGCATATTTTATTTTCATATATTTATGCTCTTTACTCTGCATGAGATCTGTCGAAATAGTTATATGTCTGCCCATCAAATCAATTTGGTTTTGTTGTCTAAAATGATACTCCACAAAGGAGCACCTATATGTAATTACATATGAAAGACCTACATCCAACATCAAACAACCAAATGCAGAATACTTGTCAAGGTGAGGGGTTTTTTTTTTTTTTTTTGAAGGAGCCATGGTATTCTTTCTTTCAGTCTTGTGAAGTGCAGAAGTGGCTAAGGGTTGTTTTGACTGGAGGATAGAGGAACTAAATTTCAGTATACAATTTAGCATGGACGGCTCAATAATGTTAGAAGCCTAGAACCAAATTTTAACGGGGGACCTTAATTTTTTTTATCACAAAAATGAGAAAAGAAAAACATTTCATATATATATATATATATTTTTCATTTGAAGTCTATTTTTTAGGATCTATATCAGATATCTCACTAATTTCCTCAAGAACTCATTTTGAGATTATATCAAAGATTCGATTCTTCTCTTCTTCTTTTTTTGAGTTTTGAACAATCGGATTAGTATTTTCTAATTGACATATTTTATGCTATAAAAATAGTAAAAAAGACAATATTTATTACGTCGTAAAATATTATATTGTTCAGATTCTCTAAAAATATTGTTGCACCCGTGTCGGAGTCACAAAAATTGCACTACTATTAGAGAATGTTACACACACATGTCGGCATATTTGAAGAGTCTCAACAACATAGGTAAAATATCAAAACAAACAAATTTTACATAATAACAATACTAAAAAGTTAAAATAATAGAATTGTCAAGAAGTTGATAACTTGATTTGAGAATATTTGTTTGGTGAATCAATATATTTCTTGCAATATTCGGTGTTCGAAAAAAAATATATAGCAAATTCATATATTGTAGCTCTTGTCTTGAGCAATTTAGTCAAAGAATTTCTAGAACAAACAAAGAAAAAATATAAAAGCGTAGAAGTATACGAAAGCCACATAGAGAAGGTTAAATGTAGTTGTAGTATTGTAGAGAATTCAATGAGGAAATATTTTTTTGTTAATATACTAAAAATAGATTGAGTATTTATACTATATTTTATTGCATGGTCTGTCCTTCAAATGTGTTGGTCTTTAATTTTTGCACCTCAAATAGAATTTATGTTTATTGAGGCATAAATACTTTAAAGGATCCAACATAAGTTGTGTCTGATTTTTTGAAGAACCTATGCTCCAATAGGTATAAATTTCATTTAAATAAAAAAAAAAATTAAAGATCAGCACAAAATATGAACAAAAGTGCAAATGACACAAATTACTCAAAGTACTCAACAGTTTTTCAAAAAAATTATAACCTATATTGATAAAAAGTGGAGCCTCCTAAAATAATGGGCCTAAAGCGTTGGCTTTAGTGGCTTAATCCAAAGCGGCCCTTCAATTAGTTTGTACTAGTTATACAAGTTTAGGGTTTTTTATTGTTTTCCCTCATTCACAGTGTACTAGACAAAACTTTCTAAGTATGTGTTTGGCCAAACTTTTACAAGTGTCTCAACTCGAGAAATTGTTTTTGGGTCAAATACATACTTATCAAGATGTAGAAATATTTTTTTAAAAAAATCAAAAAGTGTTTCTACAAATGAAAAGAAGGATAAACACCAATTTAGTGCTTCTCCAAAAAGTGCTTCTCCAAATATTTTTAATTTTTTTTAAATTGTTGATCGACTTTTTTCAATTTGATTTAATTATTCACTCTTTTTTTTTAATTTAATTGGGTTTAATTATTTATTGTGTTTTTGATAACTAGTTGATATGTTAATTTTTTTATAAACTTATTTCAATTGGGTTTAATTATTCACACTTTTTTTATTCAATTGGGTTTAATTATTTACTGAGTTTTGATAATTAGTTGATCGATATCAGTTTTTCAAAATTTTGTTTATAGACTTAATTCATCTGGGTTTAATTATTCATTACATTTTCAATAAGTAGTTGATATGTTATCTGTTTTAAAATGCTTAATTTAATTGGGTTTAAATCTTTATGGGGATTTTGATAACTACTCGATATGTTTTACATTCTTTTCTTTTCAAAAAAATTGTTTGGGGTGGCGTAATTGTTAAAAAAGCAGTTATGCGATATTAAAATAGATTTTCTCTTTGCCATATATACAAACAATGGATGTAGTTTATATGAGTTTATTTTCCCCATATTTTAAGTATTAATTTGTTCTGTTCATTCCTCATTGAGAAATGTAATTGAGCGAATATTTGGTGTGTGAAAAAAAGATGGAGGGTATTATCAATAATGTCAAGTTTTCAATTAGACACACACAAAAAAAAATTGTTGCGGCAACTATGGCTATGCATAACTACATTAGAAGGTATGCACTTGAAGATTTGGAATTTGATAAATGTGATGCAGACCCTAATTATGTTCCTGAAGTTGAAGGAGGTGTAAATATTGGAGGAACATAAGGACTATGAGAGATGATCATGATGGATCGATGTATGATGTTAGTATAGAATATGTTTGTCACAACATTGTTACTTCTTTAATTAGTCGTGAGTCGTAATAATATTTCTATATTCTAGTTTATTAGTTGTGTAATGATGTAATATATTCAACTTTTGGACATTTTGAGTCATTGACTATCATATTGTCGTTACATTTCTTATGTACAATATAATATTATTTTTTGATTAAATGTTGCAATTAAATAATTTTAAAAAAATTTATTAAATTGTAAAGATATACTAATTTTTAGAAACATAGGATAGAAAAAAAATATTTTAAATAGTTTTAAATCTATTAAAAAGAATATTCTAATTTCTTTGCATAAATGTGGGCCAAACATGGAATTATGCATGTTTTTGAAATCTTACATAAATATAGTAAAACACTGCTTGATTTTAAGCAGTTTACTGTAGCTACTTTTAAAGAAATAATTTTTAAAAAGCTTGGCAAACAAACCCTAAATATTTTCCCTGTTCACATGACCTCACTGAGAAAGAAGAAGAAATTATTTTAATATTTTTAAAGATAAAAATTAAGTAAATTGTGCATTTTAATTTAGATGAGTTGGTTACATATATACTTCAGTATATTATTAGGCAATCAGGGATCTTCAATTCTAGTCTCATCGCCGTTCATAACTAATTTTGTTTTATTAATTCGATAAAAAAACAAACTTGCACGTGAGAAGATGTGCTAAGGACATAATTTAAGAAATTATGAAATGATCAATTTCAATAATAAATAAGTTTCATAAGTATATGTTCGTATACTTTTCCGAATGAAATTAATTTCACAGAAGCACGCATATCATAAGGTTAATTACGGTGCCTCTTGACAGTAAACCAGCAGATCCTTCTTTTATTTCCAAGATACATAGTACTATAGTAATTGAGAAAAAAGTGCATTTATTATATAGTTTTATATAAAATAAAAAGAGATATCTAGGGCCTAAGTTGTTTGATACTTGATGGATGACAACTTACAACTACCTAAATTTTTTTTGACTGGGTAGCAGGGGCTGATCTACGCTCCTGATATTGATTGTTCAGAAAAAAATCGCGGCGTTATATAAAGAAATAAAGATATTGTGATTGTTGAAAATGGCGAATAACGGCTGTAAAAAAATATGATTGTTATTTGAATAGCGTAATGCTGTTCAGTAGGTCATTTCTATTTGGTTAGTTCACTAATGAGACATGCATGGCCTTTTTCATATATAAATAATTACTACATTTTTCTTGGTATAGACAAATCATGATTACATGCACTCACACGTAAGTAAAGAGAACAAACGACTCAAAAAGACACTAAAACAGCAAAATATTATTATCTTCACTTTATGCAACCCGTTTTGATTAGCTGGGATGTTGTTCTAGTAGAATTTTGACCAGCCAATTACTGCTTCGAAATGTTTGTGGACCATCCAATTATATGGCTTTCTATAACATCCGCTGGAAATGATAGAATTTACGGTTAAGATATATCTATTGACAGTGTAAATTAAGTTGGACTAAAATATTTTTGCATTAATTTTTTTTATAATATAAGTACAGTTTAATTATACTTATAACAAGTTTTCAATCATCTATTCGTCAAATTATCATCAGGAATCAGGATTGATATGAAGAAATAATTATCTCTATTGCTTAAGTTATCAGGGTCGTCTTTGGATCCGTGCGAAGTGTGCTACCGCACAAGGCCCTCCGAAAAATGAAAAATTTTAGGACCCCTTTTTTCATTTTTGTTAAATAGTATTAGCCAGAATTTACTGTAAATATCCATAATTATGATCTTGCATTTCAATTAAAGTCACTTTCTAATTAGAAACAGACAAAATATTTGAGATGACTCTTATTCTAATTATATAATAAAAACTATATACCTATAACTACATACACATTAAAACAAATGAATGCAACCACAGAACAGCTAAACAGGGGAAGTTACCGTTTCAAAAAGACTGACCTGCTTCCTTGAAACGTCTATCATAGTATAAATGCACGCAAAATGTAAAGTAGATAACACAAGAAATATTTGGAGTAGTAGATTTACAGAAATAACGGAAGTGAGAAAAAAGAATCTTTCCTTCAAAAATTTTTATATAGTAAATAAAGTTTAAGACAACATTTGAACTTATCGTAATGATTAGGTGAATTAAGAAGTGATGGGGTAGGTCCCTGGTTTTTATTGTTAGGTTTATTCTCAATATTAACTAATCTTTCCTTCGTTTTTATACTATAAAAGCTTTCACACGGCCCTTATCTACTATATGTACATTCAAAGGCATTGAATTCAACTTAAGCTTTATCTCACGGCCTTAGACTTCGACTATAAGCCCATGGTGCGGCATTTGATAACTTGCACACTATCTTACACGATTTGCTCATGCTTCATGTCATGCCAAGTCAACCTGGCTACACTGACGATCACTAAGTGAAATAAATAATTTTTTAATTATTCTTATTTAAGAAAGGAATATATATACAAGTTACATATAATTTTTTTTTCCTATTCTGCATTTAAAACTCTATTATATTTGGAGATTAACTATACAATTATGGTAATAGTACAAGACTAATTAAGGTACAAGACTAATAAACAATATATACCAAATATACAAGGCACCCGAGATGGGCTACTGCCAAAATCCGACACTACTACATTTCCGACCTAATGCGACACCTCAAAATCGTCACCATAGGGCCCTCTGGCAGTTTCATTAGACCTAATGCAATGGCGAGGAGTCATTGCATCCGCTGGCGTTGCATTAGGTCCTAATGCAACGACTAATTGACCTAATGCGACGGTCTTGTACAACCGTCGCATTAGATATGCACCTAATGCAACGACCATTTAGCGTCGCGTTAGGTGCGTATCAAATGCGACGGTGTCGACCTAATGTGACGACTCAAATGCGTCGCATTAGATATGCACCTGGTTTGAAGAAGCCTAGAGTCAATAGGGCATTGCATTAGGTCAATAGGGCATTGCATTAGGTCTACAACTGTTGCATTAGGTCTATAGGGCATTGCATTAGCCTTAAGTTGAGTTGTTGCATTAGATTAAATGCTATAGAAAAAAATAATGACAAAATAAATAATAAAAAGAAAAAGATAATAATAAAAAAGGATTGTCATTGACATAAAAAGTATGATATTATAATATTAGACCCCACAGGACATATTATAAAATAATTGTTCACAAAAGTATCTCCATATATATAACAAATTTAGCATAAGTATCACCACCAGATTCAGTCTCTGCATCTGCCTCTGCAGCACTAGTATCATTGGCCTATAAACACACAACATCAGACACGTCCTCGTCGCTTGGGAGCACCATTAGCCTCTGCGTTCACGTGACGAGCAAGCTCGAAGCGGTGCTGCGTATTTATGAGCAGCGGACCCGAAGCAGAGCAGCGGTTGTAAAATTCTCGGATGTATCTTCATCGTCGGTATGATCGATGGCACGTGTGCTCGCGGCATCAATAACATTCCCGTATTTTGAAGCACGATAGTCGGCTGCGATCGCGTAATGAATCGGAAGCATTCTTTGCTACTATCGCCATCGGCACGAAATGAAGCGGCAATATCATTCAGGCCGGTGGTACATTAATACAATCAAATCACGGTGCTAATGCACGATACACCCGGCCAGGCTGCGGACATCACGAGAATCATCCATGGCATCAACAACATTTCTTTGCGGCATCTGCGGCCACGATAACAAGCGTGACCTCTCCAAGGCAAACAACATTCTGCTTCTCAAAAACTCTTTGCACCCAGCATACTATCAACACGAGTGTCTATCACGGAGCCGGTTCTCGCTTGAGAGGCCTGCGGAGCCGCTGAAGAGTGATCTTCTTCAGAATTATCCTGTGAAGATGAACAACAATTAAGCAACTTAGGAAGTTTACAAGTATGAAATTCTAACCTAGGGATAATCTGGTAGATGCAAGAAGAACAATGCCACCAAAAGCCACATTAATGCTCAAAATCCATCCCTCGGGCTCAGCTTGATAAGAAAGGATCTCTATGGAAACATTGTTTGCTTGAAGAGAATCCAGTCTTAATTATTAACTATTTTATGCTTGGAAATGTGCATAGGATAACTTAATTTATAGGTATTATGGTGGTCGGCTATCTTTATAAGCGGGAAGTAGGAAAGAAAGTCTGATCGGATACCGCCAAATCAACTTAGATCGAGAACAAATGAGAATTTGGAGTCATTTTACCTAAACTAGGCAATTTACATATCAACATACGTATCGGTGCGACTAAGAGTTTGACAGAAAGCAATAAGGCATCATATGATCAAATTGAAGGCCAAACAAACCATTAAAGACCACACTTAGACTACATTACTTCAAATCATTGAGTACAACATAAAAAGTTCTAAAATAAATGTCAAAATACCTATGAATCTCATACTAAGCTAAATTTAACTAAGGTAAGCATGTGAAAGACATAATATAAACTAAACCAATCATAACAAGCAAGTCATATGTCATCCTAACGTCGCACTGAATCAATATTTAGTCCAAACCAAACATAATTAACCATAATCATTCATAAAATACATTTAAATGAGATTATTACTATCTAAATATTTCTTCACTCCATGCTCAATCGCACTCACAATAATCTAACCTTGAATTAACAACGGTAAAACATAAAAGGGGAAGGTAAAACGACGGTAAAACATAATCTAACATTGGAGAAGAGAGAAGAGAAGTTCGACGAAGTGGATGCGACGACGAGTGGAAAAGGGCGACGACGAGTAGTGGGAAGGGTAAGGCGACAACGAGGTGTGGTAGGAGATGCGACGACTAGCTGGGGGGAAGTGTATGGTTGCAATCGATTGAAGATATTAAAACACTGAAATCGATTAGGTCACCGAAAGTGTGTGGTTGCAAAATGTCGGGGCTATGACGATGCAACTAATGGTACCAACCTCAGTCGTCGACTGTGTCTCAGGTCGCCGGAAAATGTTATGGCGGCTAGGGTTTTTAGATTTTTCGATTGGGTGTTGTGGCGTTTTGGTGAGAATCGAACAACATGGGTGGTGTCAAAATAACGGGAAGGAGATGCCTAGTGTGATGGTACCAACGCCGAACCTTGAAATCGCCGGATTTTGCAAAAAACGTCCGGAATTGACGGGCTTGTAGTGGGTTTTTCGATCTAAAATTGACGAAGATGTGGGATGAATCGATGGTGTACTTGGTATGTAAATGACGGGCTTGAAGAGACAAAGCTATTGGACTAAGTCTCATCCCCGATGGATGCCGGAATTGGCCGGAAATAGCGAAACTCCGGCGGTTTCACTGTTCGCTCGGCAAAATCACCGAAAATGAGAGCATTTCGAGTTTTTTGGGAGGGGAAATCCGTTACTACCCTGCGTCTCATTACCTTATGGAAGAGAAGACGCAGAGCATTTCGGGTTTGTAGAGATTTAAGGGAAGAGAAGACGCAGAGCATTTTGGGTTTGTAGAGATTTAGGGAATGGGGTTTAAAAATGGGATTTCACAGGGAAATAAAAAAATTAAGGGACCGTTGCATTAGCCAGCGACAGCCGTTGCATTACATAGGCTAATGCGATGGTTGTTTTTGGGCGTTGCATTAGACTATTTGAACCGTCGCATTAGAAAGTCTAATCCAACGACCATAAACTACCGTTGCATTAGCCTAATTTTCTATTTGTTACACTTGAACCCGTCACATTAGCCATATCTAATGCAACGATTACAAAGGCGTTACATTAGCCTTACATTAGGCGTCGCGTTAGGTCGGAAATGTAGTAGTACAAGATGGGCCTCTTGCTGTCACGACCCAACCGGAGGCGTGATGGGCACCGGATCCACCGCCCGATCTGCTAATCACGTAATCAACACCTAACCATAAATAAGCGGAGTAAAGAAAAGGTTATGAAAGATTTTAATCGGCGGACTTATACGTATATAGATACTCGTGCCATGGGCGGGGGCCATACAAAATACTATACAAAGGACACGTGTCTACAAGCCTCTAAAGAGTGTACAATATCAGCAGTCGGGACAAGGCCGCCGTACCCATATAGACACGCAAAAATGTAACATACCAAAGTTATACTGACACTCCGATAAGAGAGGAGTGCTTCCAAAAGTCCGCTGAAATATGCAACCTATTCTCGTGGACCGTCGTCCTGCCTGTGTGAACCTGCGGGCATGAAATCACGGCGTCCCTGACAAAGGCGATGCGTGATGTACTAAGTATGTCAGGCATAATAAATAGCATAGTCAAGATATATCATGTCGAAAGCGAACAACGACCAACATTACATACCTCTGAGGGCCCTAGTACATATGTCTAAATGTTATACAATATCAATGCAGTATACTGATGGCCACACAGACATCTTTCTTTCATAACAGCATCTGGATGAGCATAATATACATAACTGTCATGCATGATGCAAATGCGGTATACTATCTATTTCCCCCACACAAGCTTTCAGTTATATTGGAATCCTATTTTTCGATAACCGTCACACAGGCTTTCGGTAGTATCGAAATCCTACTTTCTATGACCGCCACACAGACTTTCAGTTCAATTATAACCGCCACATAGGCTTTCGGTTTATATCATATAAGTCATGCTGGCTTCAATATCAATGTTGGCCTCTTAGGGCTCTTTTGTGCTAATCTGTACCAGCTGCAGGTGGTGTGCGTATATAATGATCCCTTACTTATATATAATGTACAATAGTGTGCATAACACAAGTGATCCAGGGTAACATATGAATACAATGCAAATGAAATGCATGAATGGTAATACCATGTTCCAATTTCAACTAGTGACATATTACCTTTGACGATACTGTGAATCTCATTATCATTTTTTTCATATGCCTCTTTAAGAACTTAGAAACAATTTTAGACATGCTTTCAGCATAGGAATCAATAACATTATTATTCTTAACTTCTAGGAGTAGAATAAATTATGGAGTAATACCACAGTTATATTTAATACGTAGAACATGCCAAAAAAATAAATTAATTTGCCTTAACATACCTCGATTTCACTTAATGTTCCAACTAAAAAAAATGAATAGTTGCGGAAAATCAGACGTAGCAGTAGCAGAAAATATTTGGAATCCCCCATGGCCAAACCCACACGTCCCTTTTTTTTGTTTACTTCTCAAAGGCCTTTGTTTTTTTTTTAAAGGAGAAAGAAATAGTGAATGTACAGAGGAAATGAATTGCCTTTCCTATCTTTGGCACCAACGTGAATACATACAATGTTGCCCCCCCCCCCCCCATTTGGCCAAAAAGGCGGTGGGGGCATCTGCCTCACCCCACATATACCAACATGCAGCCAATTTATTTAATAAAACGATCTGCTTCCGTATAATTTATCAATTATACACATAATTAATTCTAGATCTCACTTTAATTAAATCCTAAAAACTCATAAAATCTTCGTATACTTGATGTCATAATTTGTAATATGACATTAGTCCATCACCTCTTTTGGGGATATACAATTATTATTATTAATCCCCATTGTCACACTTATTACATCCAAAATTATTTGGGATCACATTCCTTTGTATACTAATTTCCTTATTAACATATGTAAATATAACAAAATTTTCTAACACTCAGTCTATTTCTTTATTTTGTACTCGATTATCCCCAAAGTTACGAGATGTTACACGCCCATGTCAGTGATGCTCCATTCTTCCAATATACATAAGTATACATGTGTATATTATGTGTATACTTATGTATATTTAACACACCTACATGATCATGTAGGTCTTCGTACTACGAGGTATACATAAAATCTTCAAATAGGGCCAGAGTGAAGATCCTTTATAAAGATATGTGCAATTTGATACCTTGAAGGGATATGGCCAAGCGTGTACCTATCCATGAGCAATATTTTCGCTAACAAATTGAATGTCCATCTCAATATGTTTAGTGCGCTAGTGCTGAACCGGATTCCCAGAAAGGTAGATGACACTAATATTATCACAATAAACCAAGGTAGCTCTCTCAATAGGAAAATGAAGCTATAATAGAAGATTATGTAACCAACATGATTCAGAGACCACATTGGCTACCCCTCGATACTCGGTCTGCACTGAGGCGTGATAAAGTTATTGACGGCAGCGGACCGTGAGACCAAGTTATTATCAAGAAATATACAATATCCAGATGTAGACCGGATGGTGTCTGGACAACCACCCCAATCCGTATCTGTATACGAGACAAGTGTAGATGTTGACGAAGGATATAAATATAAGTCATAGTCAAGTATCCCCTGGATGTACCGAATGGTGCGTTTGAGCGCATTCATGTTCTCAACCTTGAGATCATGCATAAAAAAACATATTTGATGTACGACATATGTAATATCTGGTCTCGTAAATGTAAGATACTGAAGAGCCCTGCAAGACTACGATAACGAGTGGGATCCTCGTATGGTGGGTCAGCCGCATCACCCAACTTAAGTTTAGTATCAACTGGAGTGGAAGTGGACTTATAGGATGACATCTCAGCCCCCTCACTGATCTCAACTGCATACTTCCTCTGTGATAAGAACAACCCACATGTATGACGAGTGACAACAATTCCCAAAAAATAACTCAATGGACCTAAGTCCTTCATAGCAAACTCAAAACTGCGCATTGTCATGATAGGCTGACGTAATACATCAAAAGAGGCAGTCAAGATAATATCATCCACATATAATAGCTTATAAGCCAATGAATAATCACGACGATATATTAACAATGAATTATCAGACCTGCTGTGAGAGAACCCAATAGACGAAACATAGTCTGCAAACCTCTTATAACACGCCCGTGGAGACGGCTTAAGTACATACAAGGACTTCTTCAACAAACAGACATGATGAAGATATTTGGGACGACTGATGCATATAAACTGTCTCTTTGATATCATCATGCAAGAAAGCATTCTTCACATCTAACTGATGAATGGGCCATGCTTTCGAAAGAGCCAAGCTGAGAATTGTGTGAATGGTAGCCGTCTTGACCACTGGGCTAAATGTCTCACCACAATCCATACATACCTACTAAGTCTTACCATCACCTACAAGACGAGCCTTATGCCTTGCAAAAGAAATATCAGAATAATCCTTATGAGCAAAAATCTACACAGACCGAATAATATTAATACCACATGGACGGGGTACCAACTCCCGCGTCTTATTATCAATAAGGGCATTATATTCATCGATCATAGCAATTTTCCAATTCGAATCATTTAGAGCATCCACAAGATTACAGGGTAAGGTTGATTTAAGAACATTGGAATTAAAATTAAAATGTCTTTTCGGTTTAAAGATTCTCCGCTGACTTGAGTGATTGGTCCTTGACTCGGCGTAGAAATTGACTGATTTTGGGAAATATCGGGACCCTTAACAGATGTGCCAGCAGGAAGTGGACCTGCTGGACCAACACTGGAACTAGACCCGAGAATTGGCGTTGAAATTGACGTGGCGGGTCGGGGCGGTGGATTGATGGCGATCACTGACCCAAAACCGATGACATTGAAGCCATTGGATGGCGTGAGCGATGGGCCCGGGCGTATTTTGAGTGCCAGGTATGATAAATGGTGAATAATATATGGAGATATACCACTATCCAAAAATTATACGAACTAGGCGCGGGTTTACTAACCGTAGCAAATGGAAATTGGGATTCATAAAAAATTACATGGCGACTAATGATGATTTTATTAGATGATAAATCAAAACATTTGTAACCACGATGATTAGACGGATAACCAAAAATCACACAAGAAGTAGAACGGGCCTAAAGTTTATTAATTGTGGTGACGGAAACAACGGATAACATAAGCACCCAAAGACATTAAGATGCGAATCGAAAGATTCTTATTATATAAATTTTTAAAAAGAGGATGAATATGCCAACCCTTTGGAAGAAAGAATGTTAAGAATATCAATATACATATGTAGAGCATGATGCCAAAAAAGGGTATCAAAGCATGAATCAATAACGTTCGGAAAATGTTATTAATGAGTGCAATTTTGCGTTCGGCTTTCTCATTTTGTGAAGAAGTATGAGGGCACGAAAAAAGAAAATCGATCCCGTTATTGGCACAAAATTCTCGAAACACCCCATTGTCATATTCTTTGCCATTATCACATTGAATATTTTTTATTTCCCATTCGAATTGAGTTCTAATGAAAGCTCTAAATTTTAGGAAGATCTAAAAACTTGAGATTTTTTCTCTATCGGAAAAGTCCATAAAAACATAAAATAATCATCTAAAAATAGAACATAATACCGATGACCCAAAGAACTAAGAACATGAGACATCCATAAATCGCTATGAATAATATCAAATGACATTGAAGTAGTAGAATTAGAATCTACAAATGGCAACCCAAAGATTGACAATTCAGATTACTACGCATACCCTTACATGAAATAAATTTATTTTTATCTAAAGAAGACAAAATAGACGACCCTGGATGACCGAGATGACCATGCCACAAGAAAGGAGAAAGAGCTGCAAAGGTTGATGTCAAGGCTTGACTCGAGAAACTAAAAAAACTTAGCGTGATAGGATAAAAATATCCCCTACTATCACACCTCATGAGAGGACTTCCCATCTTGAAATCCTTTACAGAATAACCAAATGGATCAAATTTAATAGAAACATAATTATAATGTGTGAATTTACAAACAAACATTAAACTTTTAATCAATTTTGGGGTGTGAATGGTATTTTTTTAAGACAAGTGGTGGATTGGGGGGGGGGGGGGGGGAGACAGTTTTATGAACATAACCCTGAATTGGAATTGAATTACCATTATCAATAATTATACCATGATTGTTACTCAAATTGGAATAAGACGAGAGAGTACCTTGTCAGATGTCATGTAGGTAGTGGCATCGGTGTCCATGTACCAATTCGGGTCAGGAGGAGTTAATCCTAGCGTGTGCATTACAACTTCAATATATGTCGAAGAAAGGATGCATGTGGGCCCATCAGCCGCAAAAAGGCCTGCTATGGCCGAGGCCCAAGCAGCCCGGTGCCAAGGCCCAATCGTGGCGATCGCCAGCGGGTGGCACGGACTATGTTGAGGCTTTGGACCGTGGGCACTGGTGGCGATGGCCCACATCCGATTTCCAGAATATGTGTGGGTAGTAAGTGGCGGGCCGTTGCGATTGGCTATGGCGATAGGCGAGGGCGGTTTGGTGGTGGTCGGTGGCGGGACCCACCTATGCTCGTCCTCAGCCTTCACCGTCGTTACCACTACGTCCACCACATTTATTCTTATTCTTGCGATTCTGACCTTTTTTATCGTCACCGTTGTTACGATTTATGCCTGAATTGTCATAATATGCTTGAGAACTATTGGACGTGACTATAAAGCCGAAGTTAGAGCCAGTGGCCGCCTTTTAGCCAACCCAACCTCCTCTAGTATAAGAATAGACTCAGGCTTGATAAAATTGCGGTAGGGGGTTACTTTCACGAAGGATCGAAGCAACGTCATTATAAGCCTCAGACAAGCCTGCAACCATCTGTAGAATTAGACGACTATTGCTAACAGGAGCATCGACTTTCCGAAGTTGGTCCGCCAATTCCTTGAGTCGTTTGAAATAGGATGAAACGTTCGGAAAATCCTCCATAACGACTTGGAAAAATTCATGTTCAAGTGTGACAATGCGGGAATGGTTGTTATCCTGGAATATATCACGCAATCTATTCCAAGCAGCCATAACTGTAGAGTTAGGTTTCATTATCGTTTGTAAGAGGTCGAGGGAGATAGTGACATAAATCCATTGGAGAACCTTAGCATCAAGATAATCCATAATTTAGGATCTTCCTCCTTGGTGGGAACACCATCCGTACCAGGAGTCAGAGGGATTATGTGGTGGAGGACTTGATCTGCCAGTGTATGAATCTGGAACAATTCTTCCCACGTCCCATATTGAACATTTTCTAAGTCAAGAACAATAGGAAGAATGCTCTTGATGTTAGAAATTATTAGGGCCGGATGAAATATGTTTTTATCCGTCATAGTGAATCAAACAAGAAAAATTTGAGAAGAGAAAATTGGGTGAGAGGTCTCGGTTTTTTAGGGAAGCCGAGGGAGGTTTCTCACGGATATCAATAGAGAGAGAGAGTAGGCGGAAGAAAGGAAAATAACCTACTTTTGATACCATGAAATAAATAATCTTTTGATTATTCTCATTAATGAAAGGTGTATATATACAAGTTACATATAGGAAAATCCTTTTCTTATTCTACATCTAAAACACTATTCTATTTGAAGACTAACTATATAATTATGATAAGAGTACAAGACTAATTAAGGTACAAGACTAATACACAATATATACCAAATATACAAGGAACCCGAGATGGGCACACCCATAACCCGTGATGCTCCATTCTTCCAATAAACATAAGTATACATATGTATATCATGTGTATACTTATGTATATTTAACACTAATGAACTCTAGATAAGAAAGACAAGAGAGAGATTTTCCAAATGAAGCTTTTATGTTGCTCAAGACATGATTTATTTGCTTGATGAGTTACAAATAATATTTTTATACAAGTCCTTCATATTAACAATATAAGGAATTTCTCTAGTAATTCACTACAATGCTAGAAGGTTCCAAGGACTTTCTTTTCAAATGAATAGAGATCTAGGGTTTTCAAATAGAAATCTCCATATTTCTCTAGACATTTCCCATAAGTGCTAGCCTTCTTGCACACATATGCTTCATACATGGAAAAAATAACTTCTAATGGCGCCTAATTAGTGGCATGTCAGGTTTATTACACTCTCCTGCACCTATTATTGCTCGACCACAGAGAAATGTTTCTCCATGAACATATTAATATAGTCCTTAAATTACCCAAGTCTTTGTGTTGCCCCTGTGTGGCTTCTCCGGTGCTTACCCTTTAAGTGGATGAGGAACATGGTATTGTCCTTTTGTCTTTATTTCCATTTGTCCTGGTAATCAATGATAGCCTCAGTCTCACAATCATGGTAATAGGCGCACGACTTGATTGACCCTTACTAAGATCATTAGTGTCTTCGTGTTACGATTTACGTATGTTGTCAAGGAAGACTGGGTTGGTTTCAAGATGCAATGGCATGTCAAGCTTCTATGATATCTTTCCCATCTTGGAATATACTATATGTATATTTTCAAAGACTTAAGTTCAACTCAAGCTTTATGTCATGACCATAGTCTTTGACTAAGTGCATCGTGCTAAACCTGGCAACTCGCACACGATCTTACACAATTTGCTCACACTTCATGCTATTCCAAGGCAACCTTACTACATCCGATATCACTAAGAGAATGCTAGATAAGAAGACAAGAAATAGATTTGGTAAATGAAGCTTTTATATTACTCAAGACATTGATTTTCTTGACTAGTTACAAATAAATGACCCCCTTTATATACTAGTCTCATGGGGGCTGTGTGAAAATAATATTTGTGTACAAGTCCTCCATATTTATAATATAAGGGCTTTATGTAGAATCCTCTACATGGCTAGAAGGCTCCAAGGACTTCCTAGAAAATCATATGAAGAATTATGCACAATCCTTTTGATACACTCACATAATTCCTCAAGTAGCACTCTAGTAGGGCATTGACTCTCTCCGTCTCTGTCCATCCATTTTTCGGGTGGAAGCTAGTGGATAATGCAGCTCTGTTCCAAGCATGTTGAACAATTACCTCCAAAAGTTTCCAGTAACGCGGAGCCTTGGTAACCCCCAATACTTTAGCATGTTCTTAAAGAATAATGTGACAACTTCCTTGGTTGTGCAAGTAGCTAAGGCAGTCATAAAAGTGGTGTATTTTTAAAATCTATCTACGACCACGATAATTGTTTCATAACCATCAAACTATGGCAATTAAGTGATAAAGTATATAATCATGCTCTCCCATTGATGCTTCACACATAGTAGTGGCTCCAAATGTCCGTCCAGTTGATGTTTCCCTACCTTATCATGTTGACACACAAGAAAATAACTTCACATAACACTCTATGGAATCTTGCGCATGCGACCAATGGTAGACTTATTCAACCAATACCCTAGCTTAATGTTGTCCTAGAAGACTGACCCACATGGTGTCATGACTCTTATTTATTATACATTGCCTAATTTCTCCAAACTTAGGTATAAAAACCTACCGACCAACAACAAGAAAGAGGATATATATAACTTCCACTAAAATGTACCTCGTCTTCTCATGGGTGGCGGACTCCATAAGAAGCTTGGATGCTAGATCATGTTTTAAGCCCTTTTTTATAGCCTCAATGTCACAGCTTGCTGAAGTGATGATAGCAAGATCGACCTTCCTACTCAAGACATAAGGCACAATGTTACCCGTGACTAGCTTATATTTTACTACGTGATCAAACTTGGCCAAGAAATCCTTCCACCTAGCCTACTTTGGTATGAGTTTCTTCCACGTTTGAAAGTAGATAATGGCCACATTGTCAGTCTTGACAACAAACCTATTATGATGTTGTTGTCTTAGTGATAGTTTAGAGCTTAGCATAAGTTTTGATAATTAACAAATCATGTACATATCACAATAAACTACAAGGCAGAATGAAGAAAGATATTGAAGAACCAGATTCCAAACAGATCTCCAAATGAACCTGTGAAGAAGTCACAATAGAAAAGAACTGTTCAGATAAACTGATCCTTAGAAAGAAGAATTGGAGACTATCCAATAGAAGTTATTTCTTACAGACTTGAAGAATTGGAAGTTTTTACCATCCCTAAAGGAACTGATATATAAGTTATGAAATTATTAGGATAAGTTGAATGCATGAAATTAACTTGGAATTAGGAGAAGGTTGGCCGACTAAGCATGAAGAAGGAAAGAAGGGAAATCCATATTAAACATGATTTCGGACAATTAGTGAAACCAAGCCTTTGATGACTTTGGATAATTGGAGGTGGCTATTCGCCACTATAAATACATCACGTCAAAAATCTTTGGAACTTAACCACATCCAAAGAGAGACACATCTTGAGTGAGGGAAGAGTTAGCACCTGAGACACGAAGGAGCAAACAGAGAAGCAACAAAGAACTTGTTCCTATAAATATTTATCATTCAGTTCTTGAGTTGTAACAATTAGGTTCTTAGTGTGGTTTAATCTATTTATTTTTATTAGTTACTGTAATAGGTGTTTATCGAGTTGTAAGGGACTTCTCTGATTGGGTAGATTTATTGAAGAGAGTAGAAAAAGCCAATAATTTGAAATTGCTGAGGAATAGAGAGTCGGAGTAGGGATCGTTTGGAACAGTTCCTTAGGTGGACAAGTCATTGTAACCTTAAACAAGTTGCTTGAATTTAGTGGAAGAGTTTCGCGAATTCCTATAGAGGTATGTCGTGTTTTTTCTCCCTTAAGCTAGGATCTTTTCCACACTAAATACTTGTGTTAACTTTATTAGTCCGAAATTTACCTTCATGCGTAGTTTCTCGAAGAACATGGTTCTTTGAGTGCTCAGTTCGCAGCCCTATTCAATAATTGGTATCAGATCTAGATGTTTCTACAAAATCTAGAAACAAGTCTGTAGATACCCATATTTCTATACTTTAATTTGAAACCCAAAAACATATCCAAAAAGGTAACCTGAGCCCACAAGAACAAAACTGAAATTTTATTACCAAATTGATTTATCCATAATCTATAGAGTATAAATCAGAAAATGACTCAACCCGAGTTCAATTTAATTTTCAATTTGAAGAGATTCATAATTTTAACTTAAAGCTTTAAAATCACATAAAGAGACTCCAAACTCCAGATAATAAATCAGAATTTTCCTATCAAAATAGTTTACCCTCAACTCAAAGAACATAAATCCAGAAAACCCAGTCGAAAAGACTCCAACTTGACCTTCAATTTCTTATTTTTCTTGAAAATCCATCTTAGGGTAAAAGTCCTAATTTCCAACACCCAACAATGGAATCAACTCTAAATAATATAAAAAATTAATGAAGTGTCATAAAATAAGGTTTATATTCTTACCCCAAGCAAATGAGAGAAGAATGTCTTTGAAATTGCCACTCCAATCTGGATTATGTTTATAAACTTGGACGATACTAATGCTTTTCCACTCCAATCACACCTTGAGCAATCCATTCTTTCTAAGATATAATTGCACTTCCTGGACTTTCGAGCAACTAACCATACAAAACATGACAATCATGTAGTCCTCTGTATTATCTCTCATATTTCCCAAAGACATCACAAAACTAAAGAGTCTAAATTACAACCCCACTCAACTGAGTCTTCAAGTCATAGCTGAAACTGAACTTGGGAACCTATCAGTATCATATCTCGTAGCAGACCATGCGATGTCATATCAAGACAATCGCGTACGAATTCAAGAACATTTCCCCACAATCATAAAGAGAATAGAACAACGAAGTTCAGATACCAGTTTGAGAAATCTCGCACGATAAGAATGAAAGAATGAAAGTTTCCTAAATGTCTTAAGGCCTCTCGAAGATAGTGTCACGACCCGACCCCGGGGCCGCGACTGGTACCCTAACGGGGCACCCTGTCAGGTATACATCAGAGAATAGCAGCGGAATATACATAACACATAACTTATAAAAAGGTAAACATCGCTGGCCAGCCGATAAGGCTGCCTTCCATAAAAACATACTTAATCAGAAGTACAACTTACTCTTACAGCCCAAACCACAAACGTGACTACAGACCTCTAGGAATAACAACTGTGGCGGGACAGGGCCCCGCCATACCCCCTGAATGTACAAAAGTCTATAACCTCAGGGAATCATACCAAAAGACAAAGCCTCCGGAGGGATGGAGCCTTCCAAGAACTGAACTGTGATCCTAAGAGTGCGGATCAGCAAGCTACGTAACTCGACCTGTGGCATGAACGCAGCCCCCCGAAGGAGGTCGATAACAGTACCAAGTATGTGAAATCAAAAATCAGAATGAAATCATAATAGCATATGTAAAGCAAGAGACATGTATGATAGCCAAACTACAGTACACAACATATACGCAACCATGTCAAGTCAGGGACTCACGCCCTCTAAGTCATCACTCAAATATAACCATAGGTCTCATGCCCATAATATCAATCGTGCCCGTGGAATTCCTTCCTCACTGCCGGTAGTCTATGATATAACAACACTAAGGAGTACACATGAATACTAGAACCCACTTGTATCATAAGAACCGTACGAGGCAAGTACGAAGGCATAGCTACCAGATCCACCCTGCATCCTCAACTGACCGGGGCAAGTACGAAAGCCAGCTACCAGATCCACCCGTACCAACAATACTAATTACCTGAATCACGGGGCGGCAAGTACGCTAGCCTCTACCAGATCCACCTCGCCACATCACGATCGGCGGGCAACGCAAAGCAACCACCGATCCACCTCGCATCACACAACTCGCCTAACACCGGCAAGTACGAAAGCCAACTACCAGATCCACCCAGCATCACGTCTCTGACCGGGGCATGTACGAGGGATAACTACTAGATCCACCCTGCATCAGTAGACCTCGTGGAGAGCTAATCCATGGAATAATACTGTCAACAGGGAAACGAACCCTCATCATGGCCGCATACGTGGAATCCTCCATCACCGACTTGCGCCCAAATAGACTCATAACTACATGCTTTTAATTCAATTGCAATACCATGTCCTTACATAAACCAAAACAATTACCATGCCTTCCTTTCACATAAACCAAGACAATCCTTATTTAAGCAAGCGTAGTACTTATCAAGGCACACATAGAATAATTCTCAATTAAATAAGCCAAAGTACTATCAAGGCACAAATAGAATAATTCTCGATTAAACAAGCCAAAGTACTATCATGGCGTGTCTATTTTTCAAAGTAAGCTACTACACCTTTAGAAAACTCATTTCAAAGCTTGAAACCAAGTAACTTCAATTTTTCACAATCTAGGCAACTTATGCTCATAAATTGAATTAGACAACCTTCTTAACCTTCCATAAAGTTATTATAACCAACTTCCCATAAAGCCGTTATACTAACTTTATGCTTTAGAAATTAAGACGTTCTTATCCTTTTATAAGGCCGTTACAACTAACTTCCCATAAAGCCGTTATAACTCCTTATAAACTATTTCGTTCTTGTACTAACCAAGAGACTTATACTTCAAACAAATTTACACAATTTTCAAAAATACTTCAAGCCTCTTATCTTTTTAGAATAATTCAATACTCAATAATTTCACACCAAGTACTCTATACTTCTTTATGTCAAGTAATCCGTGTCTACCTTATTTAGGATAAACCACTCCTCAAGAGCAAACGGGTTAACTTCTTAACCCAACCACTTAGACATTTTCTTAAAACAAGTCAAGTATAACAAAATGATTTACTTCATTTAAAACACGTACGTCTACCGTACTATATAGTTATAACTACTCATGCTCAAGAGGTAAGAAAGTTTCCACATACCTCTTCGGTCAATCCACTTGCTAAGCTCAAACTACCGCAAGTAATATGCCAACCTATAATAACCATGATACGTTTATTAACCTCTAATTTCAATGTAGAAATAATCTAAGTTCAAAGTCACTAAATTCTATGGAAAATCAAGATTTCCTTTGTTTCTACATACTTTGCCACCTTTCTCAAGGCCGAATTCAACATTCAAATGCCACATTTAAGGCTCAACAATCCAAACATTTCAAAGGGGATTACACACCTAAACTTGGGTGTGTAAAATTCTGCCCCACAAGGTAAAACAACTAACTTAACAAGTCTAAGGTAGTTTTTAGGCTACAACATGCTCACATAATCTTCTTAACCAATTCTTTCATATCCAACCCATATTTCTTACATGCAATGAATCTAAGAGCATTATTTACTACTACAAATCCCTTCTTCTTCACATGCAACACAATAACTAGCTACAAGAGAAGAAATGTTACCTTTAGAGCTTTAGCCAAAATTATTCCAAAAACTTTGCTAGCCTCCTTTCCATGAACACCACCACAACAACTCCTACAAGCTAGCCACAAGCTTCCTTCTTGTCCTTAACTTTTCAGATTTTTCTTAGGCTTTGAATTCCCCTTGGAATTTTAGAGAGAAGTGAGAGCTAACTTAGAGAGAGAGAGAGGTTTGAAAGATGACCAAGTCTTCAAGACTTGGTCAATATAAGGCATGCAAGAAAAATCAGATGGGGGGGGGGACACTTGTCACCCTCCCATGACCTTTTTAAAAGAGAAAATCAGATTTTCCTAAGTTTTTCCGCCCAAAATCCCGCCTGGCCACGGCCACTGAAACCTCCGCACTTCTGAACTTCCCGGCCGCCTGCTTCCCGGCGCCGGTGCTGCAACTTTAGCGACCCTCGGATATCCGACGTCGGCCCGCCTCCGGCCAGCCCTGCTGCTTCGTCCGAGACACATTTCTTCCCATCTCACGACCGAACTTGTAACTCCCATAACTTCCTACTCCGATGTCCTATCGATTTAACGGTTGGTTGCGCTGGAAACTAGACTCAACGAAATACGCACTAGGCCTTTGAAATACTTAGGAACTCTCAATGTACCGGTCATAACCCGCCTCAAAGTTGACTAAAACCCATCCTAACAATCCACAACCTATCTTTTGAAAATTTTAAGTCTTACTCCCTTCGTATGCTCTCATGCGCATGACTGAACTACGGGTGTAACATTCTCCCCCTTTAGAAACATTCGTCCCGAATGTTCTTTTGAGCCAATTTACTATTCCTGCACATCCTCGCACTATATACTAATGGAACTTCATTATGCCACCTATGACCCTAAGATATCGCACACGCATACCCATTCACCGTAAGTCAAACAGAAAACGAACCCAAAATATGAACCATTACTACTTACCCTCGCTCACGGCCTAACATAATTGCCCGTTCGTATTTACCACTCATTCTATCACATGTACACAGTCTCAATATCCTCTGTTCATAACACTAAATCATACAACAATCCTATCATGCATACTAATCTCTAAAGGGTCAAAGATATACCTGTAACTATTGCTTCACATTCCCCTTGTCGTTCTAATCATGATCCTGCCCTGCACGACGCATAACAAAAGAAGGAGATGAACCAACCACTGATCTCGGGTCAATCTCTACATCCGCACTATCTGCCTGACAAGCCTCGCATAATGGCTCAGCTGGCCGCATGTATAGCAATTACCCAAACTAGCACGACACTCCCCATAATGGGTGTTAGCACATCGACTACACCGAGGTAGAGGTGGATTCCTCAGACTAACACCCATACTCTCCCGAAAACCTGAACCCTTGGAGCCCTGTCCTGCTCCCGAATCTCCCGAACATCCTGAAGACTATGGTGGAGTACTCCGTACTGGCTGAGGTGCATAACTAGCCTGCTTCTGAGGCGGTCCGCCTCGAAAATTGCCCTGAGATCTCGCTGCCTCGCCTCTTGGGGCTCGAGCCAAGCCGACCCTCCCTTTCTCTCGCCTCTATCCTCGCATATGCTCGCATCCCGGCGATATCCATACCAGTGAAGAGCTACTCCCAGCACGCAGCAATCATATGACGGCCCAGCCCATCACATAGCGATGAACTATGTTCGCCATGTCGCTACAATAGTGTGCGATACCGCCAAAGAGTCAAACTCAGTCAGTACTCACGGTCCTCCCATTCTCGCCTCAAGGTCAAGAATCTATCCACGCGGCTCTCTCAACTCGTGAGGAAAGAAGTGATCCAGAAGGCCTCGTGAACTCCTCCCAAACCGCCGGAAGAGCACCTCCTCTAGACAATTCCTACGACTCAAACCGCTTCAACGCAATATCGCAGAACCGGTAGAAGCTAACACAACGGACTCCGCCTCCGAGGCCCTAAGCACTCGCAGAAATCCGCCGCACTGCCGAATAAACTCGAGGATCCTCCTCGCACTCGAACCATAGAACTCGTGGATTACAACTCGTAAAGTCCCGAATCCTTAAATCGGCCCTGGGTTAGCCACGCCGGGCGCCGCCGCCACGATGCTAGTCAACAAACCGACCGCTCTCCGTAATCCCTATACGCCTGGCCGTGGAACTGGGGCTCGTGCACGAACCTCTGGAGCTACTGCCGCTCTCGGCTCCTCTAATATTGCCGGCGTAGCTAAACTCGCCGACCCGCCTACTACCTCAGGCATAGTTCGTGCCCGAGTCCTGATAACTTTTTGCGTACCACTAGCGCACGCTTTGCCTTGCCCTTCGGGCTCGCCGCTCCGCGAGGCATAATCGTACATAAGAAGAAGGTCGCCGAGGATTCAACCTAGTAGACAGATCTGCACGATCTCGCAGAGAAGAATGGAAACCAATCCTAAATGTCCCGCAAATTCTTTCTCGATTATAGATGTTGTACAACACACCGATAATCAAGACTCTACTGTACACGGTCAGACACTTTCCGAGGACTAATCGCCTGATACCACTTTTGTCACGACCGACCCGGTCACATCGTACCCTACCGGCACCGCCGTATACATCGTGAGAATAGCAATGAACATACATAACACATAACTTATAAAAGGTAAACATCGGCGCCACCGATAAGGTCAGCCTTCCATAAAAACATACTTAATCGTAAGTACAACTTATTCTTACAACCCAAACCACAAACGTGACTACGCACTCTAGAATAATAACCGTATGACAGACCCGCCATACCCCGAATGTACAAAAGTCTATAACCTAAGCGAATCATACCAACAGACAAAGCCTCCGAGGATGAAGTCTTCCAAGAATCGAATCGTGATCCTAAGAGCGCGGATCGCCAGTTACGTAACTCGACTGCGGCATGAACGCAAATCGGGCGAGGTCGACAACAGTACCAAGTATGTGAAATCTCAAAAATCAGAATGAAATCATAATAGCATATGTAAATCAGGAGACATGTATGATAGCCAAACTACAGTACACAACATATACGCAGCCATGTCAAGTCAGGGACTCACGCCCTCTAAGTCATCACTCAAATATAACCATAGGTATCATGCCCATAATATCAATCGTGCCCGTGGAATTCCTTCCTCACTGCCGGCAGTCTATGATATAACAACACTAAGGAGTACACATGAATACTAGATCCCACATGTATCATAAGAACCGTGAGAGGCAAAATGCGAAGGCATAGCTACCGATACACCCGCATCCTCAATCGATCGGGCATTTACGAAAGCCTACTACCGATCCACCCGCACTAACAATACTAATTACTACGAATCACGGTCGACCGGGCAAGTACGATAGCTCTACGCATCCACTCTGCATCACGAATGGGCAAGACGCAGCTAACCACAATCCACCGATCCACCTCATCACACAACTTCGCCTCTAACACCGACCGAGGCAAGCACGAAGCCAACTACCGATCCACCGCATCACGCCTCGACCGCAAGTACGGTACTAACTACTAGATCCACTCGGATCGCATCACGGAGAGCTAATCCATGGAATAATATCACAACAGGAAACGAACCCTCATCATGGTCGATACCCGTGGAATCCTCCATCACCGATTGCGCCAAATAGACTCATAACTACATGCTTTTAATTCGAATTGCAATACCATGTCCTTACATAAACCAAAACAATTACCATGCCTTCCTTTCACATAAACCAAGACAATCCTTATTTAAGCAAGCCAAAGTACTTATCAAGGCACACATAGAATAATTCTCAATTAAATAAGCCAAAGTACTATCAAGGCACAAATAGAATAATTCTCGATTAAACAAGCCAAAGTACTATCATGGCGTGTCTATTTTTCAAAGTAAGCTACTACACCTTTAGAAAACTCATTTCAAAGCTTGAAACCAAGTAACTTCAATTTTTCACAATCTAGGCAACTTATGCTCATAAATTGAATTAGACAACCTTCTTAACCTTCCATAAAGTTATTATAACCAACTTCCCATAAAGCCGTTATACTAACTTTATGCTTTAGAAATTAAGACGTTCTTATCCTTTTATAAGGCCGTTACAACTAACTTCCCATAAAGCCGTTATAACTCCTTATAAACCATTTCGTTCTTGTACTAACCAAGAGACTTATACTTCAAACAAATTTACACAATTTTCAAAAATACTTCAAGCCTCTTATCTTTTTAGAATAATTCAATACTCAATACTTTCACACCAAGTACTCTATACTTCTTTATGTCAAGGAATCCTTGTCTACCTTATTTAAGATAAACCACTCCTCAAGAGCAAACGGGTTAACTTCTTAACCCAACCACTTAGACATTTTCTTAAAACAAGTCAAGTATAACAAAAAGATTTACTTCATTTAAAACACGACGCTCACCGCTATATAGTTATAACTACTCATGCTCAAGAGGTAAGAAAGTTTCCACATACCTCTTCGGTCAATCCACTTGCTAAGCTCAAACTACCGCAAGTAATATGCCAACCTATAATAACCATGATACGTTTATTAACCTCTAATTTCAATGTAGAAATAATCTAAGTTCAAAGTCACTAAATTCTATGGAAAATTGGGCAGCATTTCCTTTGTTTCTACATACTTTGCCACCTTTCTCAAGGCCGAATTCAACATCCAAATGCCACATTTAAGGCTTAACAATCCAAACATTTCAAAGGGATTACACACCTAAACTGGTGTGTAAAATTCTGCCCCACAAGGTAAAACAACTAACTTAACAAGTCTAAGGTAGTTTTTAGGCTACAACATGCTCACATAATCTTCTTAACCAATTCTTTCATATCCAACCCATATTTCTTACATGCAATGAATCTAAGAGCATTATTTACTACTACAAATCCCTTCTTCTTCACATGCAACACAATAACTAGCTACAAGAGAAGAAATGTTACCTTTAGAGCTTTTGCCAAAATTATTCCAATAACTTTGCTAGCCTCCTTTCCAAGAACACCACCACAACAACTCCTACAAGCTAGCCACAAGCTTCCTTCTTGTCCTTAACTTTTCATATTTTTCTTAGGCTTTGAATTCCCCTTGGAATTTTAGAGAGAAGTGAGAGCTAACTTAGAGAGAGAGAGAGGTTTGAAAGATGACCAAGTCTTCAAGACTTGGTCAATATAAGGCATGCAAGAAAAATCAGATGGGGGGGGGGACACTTGTCACCCTCTCATGACCTTTTTAAAAGAGAAAATCAGATTTTCCTAAGTTTTTCCGCCCAAAATCCCACCTCGGCGCCGCGTCGCTGAAACCTCCGCAGCTTCTCTGAACTTCCGGCGCCGCGGCCCTGCTTCCCGGTGCCGCGGCGCTGCAACTTCAGCGACCCCTCAGTATATCCGGCGCCGCCCCGCTGCCTGTCCGAGACACATTTCTGCCCGTCTGCGCACTGAACTTGTAACTCCCATAACTTCCTACTCCGATGTCCTATCGACGAACGGTTGGTTGCGTTGGAAACTAGACTCAACGAACTACGCACTAGGCCTTTGAAATACTTAGGAACTCTCAATGTACCGGGTCATAACCCACCTCAAAGTTGACTAAAACTCATCCGGAACAATCCGTCAACCTATCTTTTGAAAATTTTAAGTCTTACTCCCTTTCGTACACTCTCATGCGCATGACCTGAACTACGGGGTGTAACAGATAGGTACGGAGCTCTTCGTAGAAATCCGCAAGACTGTACTAGACATTGTTCTTGTACTCATCAGAGCGTTGAACCTAGGGCTCTGATACCAAATTGTCATGATCCGAAATTAGAGGTCGTGATGACATCTAACTATCCAACCTTTAAGAAAGCAAAACCCAACCATAATAATCCAAATGAATAATTAAAAGTAGAAAGTAAAGATCATATGAAATATACAATATTAAGTCTCATATAAGGAAATGCGGAATTCAACACTACTTAAGATTGGTGTCACAAGTACAAGAGCCTATAAGAAATACATATAAGTCTGAACCAAAATAGAAAGTCTAAAAATACTAAATATATTGTTTGAAATGTAAAAGAAAAAGAAACAAGTAAAGGTAGAAGGGGTTGGCACTGCGGATAATCCTGATAGTTCCCATTAGATCATCTGAATCAACACATCGGGACTCACACCACCTCGCGTATACGACTTGTATTCAGAACATGATCTACACCATAAAGAGTGTAATAAGTGTAGTATGAGTATGAAATCATGTGTACTCAGTATATATCATAATCGATAACGAAAGAAGTAGTGATGGAATATTTAAGAAAACTTCTTATCTTGATCATTTACCTTAATCCAAACTTATCTAATAACATGGTAGAGAATGATCTATTATTGATTACTTTAGTTACCCAGATAATCAGGAAATCAGGTAGGACAATTAAGCTAAAGTATCTAAATGGGAGAACTAATATAAAATATCAATAAGTAAAAGAATGATTATGCAATGTCGTGTCTCCAGCACCAAAATCCTCTCTCAAACTGTATATACACACAACTCCTCAGTAATCATTGGGAGTTCGTGACCCATGGGGGACTCGCAAGGTCCATATACCAGGACAGACGGTCTCCACATTCTCATGCGGATGATTTCAACGCATAATAGATAATTAATATAATTTTCAGCACGGGCGATTTGTACATAACCAACTCATAAATCATATCACGATCGCAACACAAATGATCTCCATGTAATTGTAGGTGTGGTTTGGGGACAAGTGAAAGTTAAAGAACCTCTCCACCCACAACGACAGATAGGTCCAAGGTTCGAGTTACGCTAGAGGAAAAGTGTGGAAACACTATAAATTCTCCAAAATAAAGGGTAAAAAAGTGTGGTTTGGGCATTGAGTCAAACTACTGGAACTCAAACCGAGTCTCCTTTATTTACGTGTTTAATTAGAAAGCGCAAACAAAGTCAGAATAAAAATCGTAAATGTAGAATCAAAGAAAGACTTTTTTTAACACAGAGGGTTCTTAGATTCCTCAATAAAAGATGCTTAGGTATTTTGATCTTACGATCCTAAACATTATTCCTTAGGTTTACAACACCCGAAACCAACATACAACCAATTCTAATTCATATCATGATCAAAACAACCCAGAAGTCTATATACAATGGTTTCATAGGTTTACGGGTTTCGATTACAAAAATATATTCACAACTTACTCCAAACAATTACTTAATCACAAATATAGATATATGATGGTGAATTTTACCTTAATGTATCAAGATCCTTTCCAAACAATAACTTATTCTAATAGCAAGGGTTTCCAAAATCGAACCAATCCGAAAAAGATAGTTTCTATGATTTTTGCGGGGTTTACCGCGTTAATCTTACTTGATTTGTCTTATATTTAACTCAAAGTGTTAGATATACTTGAAGGGTTTTGAGAGAGTTTAGGAACTGAGAAGGAAAATAAGGGTTATGTCGACTGAACCCGCTTATAACCCAAAAAATATTTCCACCACCATAATTCGTTGGTGGATTGGACCAAATCGAATTTCGACGGGACGTCAATCTTCCCAATTTTCTATTTTTGTTGAAACGTACTTTCTTCGATCCGTTTTACTCCCTAATACTCCAAAACTAAACAAGCCATAAACCTCTGTTACCTTTTGTAAAGTCATACCTCTTCCCAGGATAACTGTATTTATCAATGACACAATGGAAGACGGGCTACGAGGTGTAAACCCATTAGTCGACTACCTCATATCTCAAAGTCTACGACCCAACGACACTACATCTAATCGCTACATGTGGAAGAATTATATGTTATTTATGTGATGAACTATTGTCCTTTCGGGAATTAATCGTGCTTTATTTTGTAGACGCTACCAACCGAATTTGATGGGGTTTTAAACGCACCCAAGTTGCTGAAATTTTAGTGGTCATGGCTAGATGCCCTGCAACAACGAGAAGTAATGAACTATCTAGTACCCCTACCCTCACTTATGACCATGAAAGGAAATATTGAACTTTTAGAAGTCTTTACCGGCTATTGGGATTATGATAGGATGCTGTTTAGGTTTCGAGATTCTGAGATGACCCCGACCTTAGAGGAGATCCAGAATGACATAGATAGCAATAAGACCTGTATGAGAAGGAACCCGACCACAACCCTCTAGTACCCTATAAGCCTATTCCCGACAAGATCATGAAATTACTATATCTAGCTAGCGCCAATTGGATATTTGGCCCAACCGTAGCCTTTATAGATCTTTATAATAGGTTTGGGTCCAAAAGGGGATACATAGAACACTTCATAGAATCGGGTCCTATGCTAGTTGGGAAGCCAGCTGACCCCTAGCCTTTTCTATATGCCTACTAGAAACCATGATATTTTCCAAAGACTGACACCAAGCCATAGATACCTCGGTTATTTACGTCACACATGCTATCTATCATGGCATAACCACAAATGGGGAAACCAATTACTATGATCTAGTCTATGTCATCTTAGTTGACATATATCAGGCTTTAGGTCAATGTCGAAACCTACATAGGTACTTCCAAGGTGTAACCTCTTAGTTTAATGGTGGATTATCAAACACCTTAACAAAATTAAGGGTCCCTCATACTTAGATCCTGAATGTATGAAAGATAGTCTTCAAGTCACATACCTAAATTGTGGGAACCATACCTAAGATGGGTCTTTTATCTTTTCTATACTCCGAGAAGACAATATCCAATGGATATTCCCTGACTTTATATCTGAGACCATAGTAGTGAGAGGTATAAAATGCCATTTCCTGTCACTTATGAGGATCTGGGGGGGTCCGACTATATTCACCTATTAGGTTCCTAGGATAGTTTGGTATAAGACAAGTGATATCCAAAGTAGGGAACATGAGGAGTACGTGGTCGAATACGAATGAGATAAGATAAAAGGGGTTGTTAACATCATCCCATGGTGGAATGGTCGGGTAAAGTGGGGTCTAGAGACTCTAGCCGAGGATATCATTCGCCCTATTTATGATGAAGACTATATAGATTGGTTGAGAGCACACTTGCAAAGAACCTCACACTGGGGCCCAACCGTTATCAGTGTAGTCGTAACAGGGATTCAAAGGTCGAGATCAAAGCACGCCACATTCAGAGATAGGCTGATGATCGAGATACTAGGTACTTAGAGAAGATGAAGCATGAACAGACCATCATAGCCAGTCTGACCGAGAAGTTAGACTTTACCCACGGGTGTCTAGAGAACTTAGATGCTCGCATGATAAGAGCCATGGACGAGACTGCACCTATGCCCTTCGTAGAGAAAAGTTACTGGGTTGATTCACTGTTGATGTCTACTCATCTACGGATTTGGATCGCCCTTCAAAGGGCCAAGAAATATAGGACATATAGAGCTTCATCATCCACTACTGGAGGCGACTTTTTCTAATTTTCATTTACTGCTTCATATTTTGTAAACCCATTGGGGGAAGTTTTTTCATTAATGAAAATATTTATGAGGCAATGGTTCAAATCAATATTTGGCACATTATATTTCAAACGACTAAAAAACCTTGGATTAACGAGACTTATGAAAGCGAATATTATAAGTGCTTATGTGATTATGTGATATAACTGCTTATGTGCTTTCATGTGTTTCGTCTGAACATTTGATTGGTTCCACATCCCGAACACCAACCTAAAAGAAAAATATAAGAAAATACCAAAACTAAACTGAAATTTACACCTCCTTTTAAAGGTTGATATTCTACCAATGGACACTCCCCACAACCAAAGTTCCACATCACCAGTCAGCTATTTGGTTAAGGATGAAAAGATAGAGGATTCGCCCAGAGCAAAGATTCAGATGATTGATACAAAGATTTACTTGGCTAAAGCCAAGATG
Organism: Przewalskia tangutica; assembly: GCA_029844215.1. NCBI lineage: Eukaryota > Viridiplantae > Streptophyta > Magnoliopsida > Solanales > Solanaceae > Przewalskia > Przewalskia tangutica. Next base: position 23,852,027 of record CM056720.1, on the reverse strand, counting down.
AAAGAGGTCGATAAGATTCTGAAATTTGTAGGGAACCTCATAGAAGAATCCCCCGAGAGGAAACATTAATGCCAAAACCTCCCTAATGAGGTCAAGAAGATGGTTAATGACTATATCCCATTGTTCAAGATGCCAAAGCAAGAGTCTCAGTTACTTGAGAAAGATCCTAGCCATACGGGGAATCAAGTGGGTTTCGATGAGTCATCCCAAATTCTATCAAGCCGCCAACTACTACGGACTCCACATGGGCATTTCTGTATGATGAAAGAAAGCCCACAGACTTAAACTCTCAAACTAAGTCAATAGGTGCTTTACTAAGAGTACTAACAACTCAACTAACAACGCACCATCAGCCTACGATTAAATGCCTCAAATGGGATGAGATGTGGAGTAGAATGAACGACATCACGTGAACGTTTAAGAAAACAACATTTTATTTCGCTTTGATGTAGGTCTTGGTCGAAGACCATGTTTATTTTTCTTTTAGCTTATCTTTAATTCTTATCTTAACTTTTAGTTCTTCTTCGGACATAGTTAATATACCTTATAATAAGACAAGGTGACTAGGACAAAGATGTAATGGAATATGATGACTAGGACATTTGTCTAGGCCGTGTGAAGAGGGTTAAGCCAAGGTGGACAGAACAAGAATGATCTAGAAGACGATGCTTCCAAGAAGACAATTCATGTATTTGGCTAAACGGAAGACACCAATAATATAAAGAGGTGGTAGAAATGCTCTTCCATCTAAGTTAGGCAAAGGACATACAAAGAATGAAGTTTTCAAATATATTCCAAGAAGATGAGATTTATGAGAGCCAGTTAATACATTCTTCTTCATGGATCCACAAAGGTGTGTGAGAATATTGGGTTCATCCTTTGTCCACAAGTAAAACCAAAACCCTTCCTATTTATTTCCATAGGTCGAGAACACATTTGGTCACCAAGAAAACCCGAACCCGTCCCCATTTCTCCCCACTTGGCAGAAAGGTTCAAGGTAGTTTGTGTCCTTTGATTTGTCTTCTAGAAAGGTCCATATATTACTATAAATAGGACCCTTAGGATGTTGTAAAACAAAGTTGTTGATGAATAGAAAAACTTGAGTTTCACTCAAACACTAAAGTATTCAACTTGTGTGTTGTCTACCTTAGTTGGTCTTTGCTGGGCCTTCCGTTCTTGTGCGAACCAACCCCAAGCCAACAATCTATATTAAGGTTACCGGCCACCCTCACTTGGTTAGTACTCAAAATTTTAGTTAACAACCTCGGTCTAGTCCTTGTCCAATTGGCCAAACTTATCTTGGTGTCGACTCGAGCATTAAAACTCTCGTGTCATTATCCTTGCTATATCGATCGTCATATACTTGGTTTGTACTCGGGTTTGTACCTAGCATCCAGTGTTCAGTACTTATTCAAACCACCATCTCCGTTATACCACCACATCCCATTATACCCCATACACATTCCCATTAAATCTCACTGTCCGAACCACCCACAATTTCCCGTCCAAACCCGTCAACCACAAAACAACCCTCACCGATACATCACAGTTTCAGTAAACTTCTGACATCCTCTACCACCAAACTAACAAAGCCTGACCATTAGAACAACCCTCAACGTGTCTAAAATAACCCCATAAATCTTCTAAACTAAACTCTCCCTAAAACTACCTGAAACAGCCACCAAACCCCACACTGCTGACAAAATATGAGAAACAAAGAACCCCATTTTCAAGTCTTGTTTCGAGTCAACTCATTCCCTGCCATACTCCAACTCACTTACCCTCACTCACCCCTCTTTATATAAATCATATTGGTATCAGATCGAGGCCATCCCGTACCATGCTTTATTCTCGTATCAGAGCGAGGATCGTAAGTTAAATTCTACGTAATGCGCAATCCTCGAGAAAGAACTCGCGAGCATGCCATGATAAATAATGCCGAATTCGGAGTTGTGAAAATCAGCCTAAGGCATGAGAATGGCAGTACCTCTTTCGCTAATCCACTATATGATGTTGAAGAAGAGGACAATGCCACCTTTAGTAATCCATTGTATAGTCACGAATGTATGGATTCCTTATTTATGGAGAAATCCGTAATTGAGGAGTTTTGGAAGAAGATGTTACTCTTGGAAGAGATCTTGAAAATTGAGTACACAAACATGTGTTGAGTGTTCCATTTGAAGTACATGAGGAGACACAAGAGGAGCAACTATTTCACATGCATTGCAAAGTAAATGATAAATTGTGCAATGTGATTATTGACGGAAGAAGTGTTGTCAAGTTGGCCTCCATAAAAATGGTGGAAAAGTTAAAACTATCCACCCGCAAGCATCCGAAGCCATATGATCTCCAATGGGTGAACCAATATGAATGGCTAAGAGTAGTACAACAAACTCTTTTTAGCTTTCGAATTGAAATATATGAAGATAAAATATGGTGTGACATCCTCCCTATGGATTCATGTCATATTTTATTGGGATGAATGTGGAAACTAGATAGATCGGAAGGTGCAATATGGTGAAGAGAAGAATATTTATTCTCTTCAAAAGGATAATAAAAAGATTTGATTAATACCATTATCACCTCGTGAGGTGAAAGAAATAAAGATCCGAAGTGTAAAAAAATGCAAGGAGAAATCTGAGATCCTCTTGCTTGAGGCACGAAAGATAGAAGAAGAATATAAGAAGGAGAGTCCTCTATCCATTGGTGTGCAAGGAAAGCCTCGTGAAAGACATGGTTGGAAATGTCGGCCCTAAGGAACCCGTGAAGAAACTTGAAGATATGTTTTCGGGTGATCTTACAACCGAGTCAGATTGACGAGCGTATTGGACACGCCTGGTTTATTTCCAAGAAGTTCATTTCCTAACCACCATTCATAGAGACATCATCCACCTTATTAGTGCAAAAGGGAAATGAGGCTTGACACACATGTGTTCTCATCCAAGCGATCAACAACAACATGAAATCCAAGTTTTCTATGTCGAGGTGGAAAAATTCTTTTGACGAATCAAGTGGAGTCAAATGATTATACATGATAGACTCAAGAAGAAGATATCATCAAAGGGGAACCCAAGAAGGAGATACATGGGGAATGGTTGCCAAGGTCAGGTATGATGTGTATGAGGAGTGTGTCATGTCATATAGAGTATGTAATGCTCCAATCTCTCTCGAGAATTTCATGCACAAGATAACACAATAATCCATGGGTTACATGGCATTATCCGAAGACATGCTTGAAAATTCATTCGTGGTAGGAGTGTCCGAATGGCTATCCTCAAACGACAGTATTGATCATGCCCTTTAAATGGTTCCCAGAAGTTCACTACCCAATTACGGTGATAATCCGGATGAGGCTTCCGAGTTGCTTGTCCAAGAGGACTTGCTCATATACTGCACCTATTTTCACGGCGAAGGAAAATGAAATCAGCGTGCGCATAGAATCCGAACGGTTTACAACTTGACCTTGAAGTGCAATTCCCTAATACCAAGAATGGATGTCTATATGGACAACTTGAGTGGAATTATATTACTTCCCGAGGTGTCTTTGAGAGACGGTTCGCAACTAATGAAGTTCCAAAAGGGAATTGAATGAAAAGTGGTTTTCAAAATCCAACATGGTATGTGCGAATGGCTTATGGTGTCATTCGAAGTGTGTGATGTCCTAAGCTATTCCACAAGTCGCATACATAAGTGATGTTTGAACCGAGAATACAAGGTACTGTCCGAGAACTTTTACATGAAGCCACCCGAAGTGGAACAAAGTTGGGTCAAGAATACAAGTGTTATTCGAGATAATGGTTTGGCTCCCTATCCCCACGGTTCCTTTCATTAATCATGAATGTACAATTTGAAATTGAACACGAGGTCCGAAGCTCGTGCCTACCTAACAAAGAAAAGAATACGTGGTTCCCTATCGCAGGAGTCGATAAAAGATCACAATCCTTTGACATACGACTCCTTGATTTAATGGGGAGACTATTTGAGGTATGGCCCTTTCAAATTGTTGGCTAAGTTCCGAGAAGAAAATTACAAGAAAGAACTTTCTGATTTAATATGGAAGTTCGGAACTTCATATGAGAGGCTTATCAATCCATATAGACAACGGGAATTTGAGGACCAATCCCTTTAAAGAAGGAAATATTGATGAAAGAAAGCCCGCGTAATTAAACTCTCGACCTAAGTCCACATGTGTTTTACTAAGAGTACTAAAAACTTACCATCAACCTACGGTTAAAGGCCTCAAATGGGATGAGACGGGAGTAGAATGAACTAATCACACGAAGGTTTAAGAAAACAATATTTTATTTCTTGGCCAGATGTAGGTCTTGGCCGAAGACCATGTTTGTATTTATTTTATCTTATCTTTAATTCTTAGCTTAGCTTTTAGTTCTTCTTCGGACATAGTTAATGTACTATGTAAAAAGATAAGGTGACTAGGACAAAGATGTAAGGGAATAAGATGACTAGGCCGTGAGAAGAGGGTTAAGCCAAGGTGGCGAGGACAAGAATGATCTGGAAAATGAGGCTTCCAAGAAGATTTCATGTATTTGGCTACATGGAAGACACCAAGAATATGAAGGGGTGATCGAAATACTCTTCAATCAACATTCGGCCAAGGACATACAAAGAGTGGAAGCTTCTAAACATATTCCAAGAATATGAGATTTATGAGGAGCCAAGTTCGTGCATTCTTCTTCATGGGGTCCACAAAGGGGTGTGAGAAGATTGGGTTCATCCTTTGTCCACAAGTAAAACCAAAACCCTTCCTATTTATTTCCATAGGTCGATAACACTCTTGGTCACCAAGAAATCCCGAACCCGTCCCCATTTGTCCCCACTTGGCCTAAAGGTTCAAGCTAGTTTGTGTCCTTTGATTTGTATTCTAGAAAGGTCCATATATTACTATAAATAGGACCTCAGGATGTTGTAAACAAAGTTGTTGATGAATAGAAAACTTGAGTTTCACTCAAACACTAAAGTATTCAACTCGTGTGTTGTCTACCTTAGTTGGTCCTTATGTGGGCCTTCAGTTCTTGTGCGAACCAACCCCAAGCCAACAGTCTATATTAAGGTTACCTGCCACTCTCACTTGGTTAGTACTCGAAATTTTAGTTAACAACCTTGGTATAGTCCTCTTCCAATCGACAAACTTATCTTCGTGTCGACTTGAGCATTAAAACCCTCGTGTCATTATTCTTGCTATATCGAACGTCATATACTTAGTTTGTACTCGGGGTTGCCCCTAGCATCTCGTGTTCATTCCTTGTTCAAACTACCATCTACGTTCTACCACCACATCCCATAATACCCCATAAACATTTCCATTAAAGCTCACTATTCGAAACCACACACAACTTCCCGTTCAAACTCGTCAAACTAACAAATCCCGACCACCAGAAAAACCCTCAATGTATCTACAATAACCCCATAAAATGCCTAAACCTAACGCTCTCTAAAACTACCCGAAATAGCCACCAAACACCACACTATCGGTACAACAATAACATATCCAGTGAAATCCCATAATATGGGGTCTGGGGAGGGTAGAATGTACACAGACCTCACCTCCACCTTGGTATGTAGATCGATTGTTTCCGGGAGACCCTCAGCTCAAGACAAAGCATAATCAGGTAAAGCAAGCAAAGCAAAACAAAGTAAGAGAAATGGTTAGACTCAGATGAGAAATTAAAACAATGTGGACATGCAGATAGTAAAAATTAGATACGCAATGATAGCGCATTCTAATAACAGGAAGCAATAGCTAACCGGAAGCAATAGCTAACACAACTAAATAAGATAAATAAATTACACTAAAGAATATAGCAGCATGACTCAAACTACAGAGTATTTTAGAGCAATAATTCGTCTATAAATGTGACTGACTAATCGAACCTACAGTAATAACACTACACTATCATTTTGTATGCGCAACGAGGACTACACTCGACTACCTACTACCCTTCTATCCTAATCTATGTCCTCCACAACCCTCTATATAAGGTCATGTCCTCAGTAAGTTGCACCTGCGCCATATCTCATCTAATCACCTCTCCCCAATACTTCTTTGGCCTACCTTTATCCCTCCTGAACCCGTCCATAACCAACCTCTCACACCTCCGCACTGGGGCATCTGTGTCTCTTCTCTGCACATGCTCGAACCATCTCAACCTCATTTCCCGAATATTATCCTCCACTGAGACCACTCCCACTTTATACCATATATCATTATTTCTAATCATATATCTCTTTGTATGCTCACACATCCATCTCAGCATCCTCATCTCCGCAACTCTCATCTTTTGTATGTGTGAAGTCTTGACTGGCCAACACTCTTCCACATAAAATATAGTTGGTCTAACCACCACCCTATAGAACTTGCCTTTAAGTTTAGTTAGAACTTTTTTGTCGTACAAGACTCCAGATGTAAGCCTCTATTTCATCCACTCTGCCCCAATACGATGTGTGACATCGTCATCAATCTTTCCATTCCCCTGGATAATAGACCCTAGGTATTTGAAGCTTCCTTTATTCAAAATGACCTGAGTACCAAGCCTCATCTCCACGCCTATCTCAGGATCACTCTCATTACTGAACTTTCACTCCAAATATTCTGTCTTGGTCCACCAAACACCACATTATCAGTAGAATCTGAGAAATTGAGAACCCCGCTTTCAAGTCCATTTTCATGTCAACTCATTCCCTGCCATACTCCGACCCACTTACCCTCACTAACCCCTCATTATATACATAATCGTACATCATTTCCTATGTGGTAGGCTCTTGCCATTATGTCCCAAACCTCACCTTTCGGAGTTTCACCCAGGTTTGTATGAAACATTAAGGTATATGAAGGATTGCTAGCTGTCGGAGCATCGTGTTTTAGTCTCGACATCTTCCCAACCTTTGCACCTATCTATGCTCACAAAAGGTGCCTTTTCCACAATATTAGCCTTGCCACACCATAGACGAGTGCCTAGACTTCAAAAGTAGAATCACGAGATTTATTGATGAAAGGGGCATCCATAACCTGTGGGGGCAACATTCCCTACTAGTTTATGACCCCATCATATCTGGTGAAGGAATCATAATTGATACCCAAATTTGCTTTACGACTTCATGGTCGTTAAAGACTCGTACGCAAGCCTCTTCTCTACTTTGGTCAACATCGGCAAGGTCCGGCCAATTAAGTCTAATTGGAAATCCTCCACTAGTAATTCCAGGAGGAAGATCTGCATGTATCACTCAAGGGAACCAGGACATAAAATTGAAGAATGCGAGATCGTTATGTTTGAGCTGGAGCATCTAGTCAACACCGGTCAGATCTGGGTTGTTCTACCCCACCGCTACTAAGAAAGTCACTGGGAGAATTCGACTTCCTAAGGACGATGACCCACCATGACTTCTAGGGGAAGTCATTTTTAGATAGTTTAGGCATTACCCTTTAATTTTTAATCAAAATCCCCTCCCTATTTTTTGTAAAAGAAACTACGTCCGATCTAATATCCCATAGAGGGATACGTATGAATCCCTTATTGGGCCTGGTCTGGGAAATGATTTGGGTAGATAAAATTAGGATTAATTTCTATATAAGCCAAGTTACGGAAGGGCCTGATTTCCCACAGAGAGATACATAAGTAGTCAACTTAAGATTCAACCCTTGTATTATATAAATTATAATTCCCCCTATGTAGAAGAGTTTCTTTGTTTCAAAGACGCCGTGGTAGCAAATTTACCATATAACTCCAAACTGAAACCCTCAAGATAAAAAATAGCCAAAATAACCCCTAATAGAAACGGGTTTGTCGTCACGACTTAATTGTTGTACTATTCTTTAGCTTAATGATATTATCATTATCATTTCTTATAGATCACGGTGTTTAGGATGCTGATTTCCAATAACTTTGATAGAGCGTCGATATTAAGGTATGTAATGGCTAGCATTTCTTTCATATCATGATTCCAAACTAATATCGGTTTCTAAAAGAAGTATTTAAATGAGAATTCTACTCTTGCAATTGGTTGTCCCTTGTTATTAGTACTTTTATTCCATATGTTATCTCTTGTCACAAATTGATATGTCAGCTGCTATTATGAGTTTGTTGTTTATCTTGTTCCTCCCAAATGGAGAGTACCAAAAGAATTGTTCATTGAGTTGACCAAATGTCGTACTAAGTAAAAGAAATGGTCTTATGAAACAGAAGATCCAAGAGTGTTATATCTATATAAGTATATGTTTTATAAACACCATCGAGCGATAATATGTTGGATGGATATAAAAATACCATCGAGCTATAATCATGTTATACCCCGTATTTCCAGAGTATGTACGCGAGGACGTACGTAGGAAATTTCGAACTTCAAGTAAGGCTTGGCCGAATTAATGTTTGTTCACAACACCCGTTTGGAGTCGTTTTTCGACGAAACGTTTTCACAGCTTTCGTAGGGGAATTTCCGGCTATGTCATTTTTAATTTTTGCGGATTTTTCCGAGAGACGAACATTTTGATCAACAAGAGGCGCCACTTGGCACCCTCTCATCATGGACTTGAAACGCCCTTAGACGAAACGGACAAGCGCGAGCACGCTTTTGTGCCTTTGAAAAGTCGGGCGGTTGGTAGGATATTTGTGTTTGCAAATCCTAGCCCTACACTTGCCTAACACACGGATTGATCTTCGCCTTGGCTGGCCATCCGACCTATAAATACCCCTTAAGGTCAAGACTTCTTCATCCAAAATGCCTAAGTCTCGAGAGTCTTCTCCTCCTTTGTGCGAGTTCCGAGAGCACCCTCTGGGTGCTAGCCGAGAGTGTACCCTCCCCTCGCCGAGAGTACCCCTAATGGGTAGGCCGAGGGTATACACCCCCAGCCTAGTTGTTTTCAGATAATACCCCCTTTGTGGTATAGAAATACTCTCCAAAGTATTGTTATAATGCCCTAATACCTTAGCCTTATACCTTGTAGTATTCTAAGGTTATACCTATACGAAAAGCCCGTAAATACTATTATACCTTCCTTCACTACTAAACGAAACCCTAAGGAAAATGTCCATTGTTGGTCGGAGTATTATTAAGTTGAGTAGAACTTCTAAGGGTTGTTTGGAGCGGTCGAGCACCTTAGTAGAGCTAAACATTGCCCAGATCGACTTTAACTCGATAATTACGGGCTTATCGAGGTAATTATCTTGTCCCCTATTGTAATCGATATTACATGTTGTTAGAATATATAGTGAAGTATACTATATATGTAATCAACGTAGTTAGTTGGCAATGTCTTTTGACTTAAGCCCAAGAATAAAGAATCGAATGAACCGAATTACATAGGGTCAGACATGAGACTCAGTAGTAGTACCGTGGAGTAGAATTGTACCGCTAGTGGTTAACGTATAACCCCGCTGGCTTGGTAGCCACCTGATAGAGGAGGAGATTTACGCCGTCATGTGGGAGGCCGAATTTTCAGAGAATGTTCTACGAAGAGACCTTATGTTAATGTCACTGGGCCTTATAGGTGAAGTACTACGCGTGGCGCGATCTACTTGGCTTAAGGAGTAGCCGACGGTTGGAAGTACTTGAGCGCTTTGCTATTAGTCGATACTCGCGAGGTACGTGAACCTCTTCCTATCCCTTCTAGCATGATACGTGTGAACTATGTAGTACGCAGAGACGCATACGTACTAAATGTATTTGATTATGTAAAACATAAAGTTGTTATAACGCTTTATGGAAGTTGGTTATAACAATTTACGTTGGTAAGAAAATACATGTGGTTTTTAAAAGGTAATCGATTTGAACTATAACCGCTTGTTATGTGTTAATAAAGAATTTGAAGTATTTCAAAAGATTGTTGAATCATTTTGAAAGAAGTAGTAATATTTGGTTTTGAAAACTTAAGAGTTATACTAGCTTTACGGGAAGTTAGGTATAACGCTTAAGAATGTTTTATCGATTTCTAAATCGAACGTGTATCGACAAACCATCATAGTTAATAAAAGGAAATGTTTTGACTAATTAAGTATTATTAAAACCGAGAAACTTCCATCCGCATGTAAGCTAAGATGAGACAAAATGATATTTCCTAGATCACGGTCACGTAATAAGATTGTTATAAACAAGAATAACCTACTCACATATATGGCATAAAGTTACTCAAATGTTTTAAAAGAGATTAAGACTATGAGTTATGAAACCTTTCTAAAATAAGTGACTTAGGCATTTGAAATTTGGCAAACTTCAACGCTTGGAAAATAATGTTGTTACTTGATTTTACAAAAGGGAAGTATTTTGTTTATTTAATAAGATAGTCACTATTTTAATACTACTGTATCAGGTGACTTACGTGAAAGAAACGGATCTTTTAAAGCGGTTTAACGTAAGTAGTACTTTAGGTTAAAACCCGACTTCGCATAAAACGAAAGTACCTCGAGTCAGGTATAACTTGCCTATGTTTGTTGTTGCGGTAACTCGCTTGCATGTTGTCGCGGAAACTTGCCTATGCTTATCGTGGATAGCCTTTGCGCAAGGAATGTATCTCACTTGACACGGCTCATCCGGAATGTATTTCACTGACTACCGGCTCATCCGAATGTATTTCACTTGATTACACGGCTCATCCGAATGTATTTCACTTGATTACCGGCTCATCCGGAATGTATCTCACTTGATTACCGGCTCATCCGGAATGTATTTCACTGACTACCGGCTCATCCGAATGTATTCACTTGACACGGCTCATCCGAACGATTCACTTGACACGGCTCATCCGGAATGTATTTCACTTGACTACCGGCTCATCCGAATGTATTTCACTCGACTACCGCCATCCGAATGTATTCCACTCGACTCGACATGATCGCTTATGTCGCGAATCGTAGTTTGGTTATCATACATGTCTCCCGCTTTATATAGACTATTATGATTTCGCCATGATTTTACGCTTCACATACTGTACTGCCAGATCGACTCCTTCGGGCCGCTCATGCCGCAGTAAGTACATCGTCGCCGATCCCCGCTTTAGGATCACCTTTCAACAGACAAGCTGCTCCTTCTTCGAGGCTTATCTTTCGCATGCGGTTCTCGAGTCAGGTTCTGCATATCTGTGGTACGGCGGCCCCGTCCCGCCATAGTTGTTGCCATTCGTAGAGGTCCGTAGATCCGCCAAGTGTGGTTTGTAAAAAGGATTAAACTGCTCATGTTGAAAAAGTTGTTATTTATATATACGCCGAAAGGCAAGTTTTCTCGATTGCTTGTACTTCATTTGTTTCACGACGTGTTTTATGTTCCACGACACTGATGTCAGATCACCAGGGTGCCCGGTAAGGCACTACCACGCCCCGAACGGGTCGTGACAAAAGTGGTATCGAGCGCTTAATCCTCTGAAAGTTGTCTGCATCAGATCCAAGAGTTCGATTATCGCTGTCGCGCACCACACCAATAATCGTGAGGCTATGTGGTATTTAGGATTGGTTTCATTCTTCTCACCGAGATCGCGCCTTAGAGTCAGGTTGTAAGTCGACCTCCGACGAAATTATTTCCTTATCGCTATGCCTCCGCGTAGGCAACCCGCCCAGAGGTCAAGGCAATGGCGGAGTCGCGAGCAGTTCGAGGGTGGCGAGGCACAGCCCACCTTTACCTAGGTAGTGCTTCATTCGGGATTTCGCGACGCCACTAGCCCCAGCAGAGTTTGGCACTCGGCAGCGCAAATTCATCGCGCCATGATATTTGAACCTTCGCCCACGATCGAATAGCGAATATAGATCGCAAGGAGGCGACCGCATTAGCTATGGATTTGGCTACCCGAGAATATACCGATGTACCGCGAGTCTTGATGACTATCTAAAAGAGGGTCAGGCAAGAGTAATTCTTCACTGGGCTTCGAGCACGGCCTGTATCGCTTATGCGCGCAGCAGTCGGAAGCGTAAAGATCGACGCGTTAACGGGCGACAAGCAGGTGAGGCCAGAGCAAGCGTCCTTTGGTAACTTTCGAGGCAAGTCGCCACCAAAGAGATTTGATATGCACCTCCGCCAGCAGAGTGGTCTTCCACTGATATCGGACGCTCGAGTACGCAGAGTCGGGTCGTAACCTGTGGCTTCCGCTCATTACGGATGCACGCCATCCCGGAATGTCGCTTTAGTCGTACTTGTTGCACCGCGCCGCCGTACCACGTGTCGGCAGAGTGTCCTTGCAGGAGGACTTAGCCTTCGTGATCAGCGGTAGTTCGTCATCTTCTTAGCTGCGCTTTCACGGGCAGGTTTGATTAGAACGACTCATGAGCAAGCAAGAGATATAGATATATCTTTAACCCTCTGTAGTTTTGTTTACGTGATAAGCGAGTATACCTTAAGTGCTATGTTCGATACAGCAGGTGTCGTTAGTTAACCAAGTAAGATTCGGGGAATAGAAGGCGCGAACCTTAGAGTTTTGTTACGCAGACCTTAGAGGTAAGGTCATCTGCAGTAAAAGACGATGGTTACGTTGATCCTTATCGGTGCCAGTGCACGCGAACGACGGTCGTGAGATAAGTCCCGAGCAGCGTGGGACGAAAGAGGTAGTCGAGCTGCTAGACCGCCAGGTTTTCGTAACGCGTTTAGCGAGATTGTTCCTTCGAGCTAGTATCATACGCGCTGCCGGGTCGGGTCGAGGCCCCGCCGCGTCAACCCGCCGTAGGTTCGCGCGGGTCAGGCCGCGTGGTCCCGCCAGTGTTAGGGTCATGAGGGTGTTAGCCCAAGTTTAGTTAACCAGACGAAGTTCGTGGACGATTCGACCAAAGGTGGCCGGCGAGGTCACCGTGTTGTTTCTAACTAAGACCGCTTACTCGCAGGGTTACGCGAGATATATCGTAAAAGGTCGTAAGGTCGCACGAGGTGCCTACCTTCACCTTATGTCGCATGCTGGAGCCTGTGTCATACCGCTTTTCTCGAGGTTTTACCGTGCAAGGTTAGAACTCGAGTAAGTCCCAGATCACATTCGCCTCGCCGTTGTTCGATTTCGTGATAGTTGCGAGAATTGTTGTCTCCCGCTGAAGGAGTGTTTAAGCTACCATTTCAAGTTGTTAGATGTCGCCAAGCCTTGTAGGGCGATGTGCGAGTCGCCGCCGATTGGTTCGATGTTGGCAAGGTTCGCTTAGTCGTTCAGCTTGTTCCACAGATCGGATAAGGCGGCTTGTCTAGAAGAAGTTCGCAGCTGCAGGAATTGTGCGGATAATCTACGACGACGCTTTAGAGTTCGTGCCGACGGCCGGTCTTCATGTACCACCCGTCATGTGACGAGTTTGGAATACAGAGGGACTTAGCCCGAGTTACTTTGGGGCCCTTTGAGTTCATGTGAAGCATAGGCCGTTGCTTATATGTTAGCTTTTGCCGTCCGACTTGTGAGGTCAGACGTCCGGCCTTCGTATTGTTATGATCGGAAAAGTATCGAGATCCATCCAGAGTGTTCCCACTTAATGATGACCACGCAGAGATAGTAGCCCCGAAGTTTTGAAACGGCAAAGATTTAAACGTGGAAAGAGTTCGAGCATACGACATCCTCGTGGATCGACGCAGCCCTGCACCATTTGTCGGGTCGCCGAGCAAGGCTCGCGACAAAGTGACAAAAGTGGTACCATTTGTCGGGTCGCCGAGAAGGTTAATGCCTCGTGCAAAGTGACAAAGCGGTATCTACGACGAGTAAAGAGAGGTTGAGCATGTATGGCGCAGCATAGATGTGATCATTTCTTTTTGTAAAGAGGCGCGGGCGAAGATATTTTAGACCCGCGAGAAGTGTTTTGTGGTGATGATTAGAGGTGTTTTCCTCGTGACTTAGATAAGTGTGCGCTGGTGTTTCGTGGCCAGCGTGGCAGATTGTTCTCGTAAGTATAGTAGTGAAGACTATAATCGGCGCGCTTGTTTTTGAGATTTAGAAGGAACATTCGACGAATGTTTCGCGAGGGAGAATGTTATACCCCAGATTTCGCAGTATGTACGCGAGGACGCACGTAGGAAATTTCAACTTCAAGTAAGGCTTCGCCGAATTAATGTTTGTTCACAACACCCGCTTGAGTCGCTTTTCGACTAAACGCTTTCACACTTTCGTAGGGAATTTCCGCCATGTCATTTTTAATTTTTGCGGATTTTTCCGAGAGACGAACATTTTGGATCAACAAGAGGGCGCCACTGCACCCTCTCATCGTGGATTTCAAACGCCCCAGACGAAATGGACAAGCGAGCACGTTGTGCCTTTGAAAAGTCGGGTTGGTAGGATATTTGTGTTTGGTAAATCCTAGCCCTACACTTGCCTAACACACGGATTGATTCGCCTTTGGTTGGCCATCCTCGACCTATAAATACCCCTTAAGGTCAAGACTTCTTCATCCAAAATGCCTAAGTCTTCAGAGTCTTCTCCTCCCTTTGTGTGAGTTCTACAGAGCACCCCTCTGTGGGTGCTAGCCGAGAGTGTACCCTCCCCTCGTCGAGAGTACCCCAATGGGTAGGCCGAGGTATACACCCCCTAGCCTAGTTATTTTCGTGATAATACCCCCTTCATGGTATAGAAATACTCTCCAAAGTATTGTTATAACGCCCTAATACCTTAGCCTTATACCTTGTAGTATTCTAAGGTTATACCTATACTAAAAGCCCGTAAATACTATTATACCTTCCTTCACTACTAAACGAAACCCTAAGGAAAATGTCCATCGTTGGTCGGAGTATTATTAAGAAGTTGAGTAGAACTTCTAAGGGTTGTTTGGAGCTGGTCGAGCACCCGAGTAGAGCTAAACATTGCCCAGATCGACTTTAACTCGATAATTACGGGCTTATCGAGGTAATTATCTTGTCCCCTATTGTAATCGGATATTACATGTTGTTAGAATATATAGTTGAAGTATACTATATATAGAATCGAACGTAGTTAGTTGGCAATGTCTTTTGACTTAAGCCCAAGAATAAAGACCGAATGAATCAGAATTACATGTGGTCAGACATGCAGACTTCGTAGTAGCACCGTGAGTAGAATTGTACCCGCAGGTTAACGTATAACCCCTGGTTGGCTCGTAGCCGCTTCGATAGAGAGAGATTTACGCTGTCATGGGGAGGTGTGCCGAATTTTCTCGAATGTTCTACGAAGAGACCTTATGTTAATGTCACTGGCCTTATAGCGGAAGTACTACGCGTGGCGCGATCTACTGGCTTAACGAGTAGCCGACTATTGGAAGTACTTGAGCGCTTTGCTATTAGTCGATACTGTCGCGAGGTATGCGAACCTCTTCCTATCCCTTCTAGCATGATACGTGGAACTATGTAGTACTATAGACGCATACGTACTAAATGTATTTGATTATGTAAAACATGTGTTATAACGCTTTACGGGAAGTCGTTATAACACTTTACGTTGGTAAGAAAATACATGTGGTTTTTAAAAGGTAATCGATTTGAACTATAATCGCTTGTTATGTGTTAATAAAGAATCTTGAAGTATTTCAAAAGATTGTGAATCATTTTGAAAGAAGTAGTAATATTTGGTTTTTGAAAACTTAAGAGTTATACTAGCTTTACGGGAAGTTAGTATAACGCTTAAGAATGTTTTATCGATTTCGAAATCGAACGTGTATCGACAAACCATCGCAGTCATAATAAAAGGAAATGTTTTGACTAATTAAGTATTATTAAAACCAAGAGAAACTTCCATCCGCATGTGGCTAAGACGAGACAAAATGATATTTCCTAGATCACGGTCAGAATAAGATTGTTATAAACAAGAATAACCTACTCACATATATGGCATAAGTTACTCAAATGTTTTAAAAGAGATTAAGACTACGAGTTATGAAACCTTTCTAAAATAAGTGACTTAGGCATTTGAAATTAGGCAAACTGAACGCTTGGAAAATAATGTTGTTACTTGATTTTACAAAAGGGAAGTATTTTGTTTACTTAATAAGATAGTCACTATTTTAATACTACGTATCAGGTGACTTATGAAAGAAACGGATCTTTTAAAGCGGTTTAACGTAGTAGTACTTTTAGGTTAAACCCTGACTTTGGCATAAAACGAAAGTACCTCGAGTCGTGTATAACTTGCCTATGTTTGTTGTCAGGTAACTTCGCTGCGCATGTTGTCGCGAAACTTGCCTACGCTATCAGGATAGCCTTTGTCGCGCAAGCGAATGTATCTCACTTGACACGGCTCATCCGAATGTATTTCACTTGACTACCGGCTCATCCGAATGTATTTCACTGACACGGCTCATCCGGAATGTATTTCACTTGATTACGGCTCATCCGAATGTATCTCACTTGACACGGCTCATCCGGAATGTATTTCACTCGACTACCGGCTCATCCGAATGTATCTCACTTGATTACCGCTCATCCGAATGTATTCACTTGATTACACGGCTCATCCGGAATGTATTTCACTTGACTACCGGCTCATCCGAATGTATTTCACTGACCACGGCCATCCGGAATGTATTCCACTCGACTGACATGATCGCTTTTATGTCAGGAATCGTAGTTTGGTTATCATACATGTCTTCGCTTTATATAGACTATTATGATTTCGCCATGATTTTACGCTTCACATACTGTACCACAGATCGACCTCCTTTCGTGGGCCGCCACGCCGCAGTGTATACATCGTCGCCGATCCCCGCTTTTAGGATCACCTTTCAACAGATTGAAGCTCCGCTCCTTCGAGGCTTATCTTTGTATGTGTTCCCGAGTCAGAGGTTCTGTACATTCTGTGGTATATGGCGGCCCCGTCCCGCCATAGTTGCTGCCATTCGTAGGTCCAGAAGATGCCGCAAGGTGGTTTGTAAAAAGGATTAAACTGCTCATGTTGAAAGTTGTTATTTATATATATGCCAAAGGCAAGTTTTCTCGATTGCTTGACTTCATTTGTTTCATGTACGTGTTTTATGTTCCACTGACACTGACAAGTATCACCAGGTGCGGTAAGGCACTACCACGCCCCTAACGGTCGTGACAAATCACTTGGGTGATGGATATATATATATATATATATATATATATATATAAACACCACCGAGCTATAATTTATTGGGAGATGGTTATATGAACACCACTGAGCTATAATCGGTGGGCTATAAATAAGTACATGTATGTATAAGAGTTTCAGTAAAGTTTCAAAGTTATATATTCGCCCTGTGTGATATCCAAGTTACCAGGTTGCTTCTTATGCCCTATTTATAGCTTATGCTTTTCATATATCTCTTCATGCCTTACAACCAATACATTATATTCGTATTGATGTCCCTTTTGTCGAGGGCACTGCATTTCATACACGCAGGTCTTCAGAGAAAAATATATAGGCCTCTCCAGTAGGCGATGTCGAGCTCAAACTGATTAGTAAGCTTCATGTCATTCAGAGTTTCCAAGTCTAGAGTGTTGATATGCTTACATATAAGATGGGTAGGTCGGGGGCCCTGTCCCAATGACAATACAGTTATCCTATAAAGTCTTGTAGACATGTGCAGTGTAAGTCCCAGATGTACGCATGGCCTTATTGGCCTGGATGTTGTCCCACCTGAGTATGACGGCCTTATCGATCTAGTTGTTTCTTTTGTAATGTATTGATGTAGAAATCCATTGTGGCCTTGACGGACCGATTGTGTATGCATGTTCTATATTAAATTCCTCTTTATTGATATGTTAGTTTGCTTCCAAATTGAACAAATATAGCCTTATCGGCTTACAAAACTTCATCTTATGATGTTATTCAAATTATCTATCGGACATGAGTTTATATATATTGAATGTTTACAATGGATATGCTCGGGAAATTAAGGTATCGGGTGCCGACCATGTCTCTTCAGATTTGGGGCGTGACATAGGCTTAGGTTATTTGTTGTTCGACAACTGGATTTGCTTGAGATGAAGGTGTGTTGACTATGTTCACTCTTTTCTCTCGTTGAGAAATCTGTAGTTGTGGTTCAAGCTCCAAAGTTTGTTTGTGTTGTATTTATATAGAAGTAGTTGTCGCCTTCAATCCTGATTGCAAGTAGGTTTTGGATTCATTAATTGCACTTGAAAACTAAACCTTATTTGAATTCGATCCTCCTTCTTTCCATGTTTGCGCGTTAGCTTTTTTGGCCTACTTCATAATAGTTTCCATATTGATCACCATATGGTATTTGTAGAATATAACCATAACTTGGTCCAACTCCTCATCAAATAGGAATCATTCAATATTCTTTTTTTCTCTAATATCGTCATGAAATAGCTTCGAGTCTCCAGGTGCGTAATAAGGATCAGTTCCTTCAAACACTTCCTTTGAATGTTGTGACTGCTTCATGGAGTCTTTTTGAGATCTTCTTGGATATATTGTTCTTCAAATGAATTCCCAGAACTTCAATATTAAGCCTATGATCATTGAGACGACAGCTACTCAACAATAATTGTGAGTCTAAAAGACCTAGCAAGATCATCTACTCGCTCTCCTAGCCTACCCTTAGGAAATTTTTATAAATCATAAGTATTGCATACATATTCCACATAAGAGATACATGTATAAAGAATATACGAGTAAAATAATTGAACATGTGATCATGAATATAATAAAAAAGTAAGGCATGATGTCACCGAAGGATGATAGTTGTTCACGAGACATGGATTGTCCATCTTCCTGTCTTACCCCGTATTCTGGAGCGTTAGTCACATGGCTACCTATCAAACATAGTTTATGGACTATGCATCTTACCGGAGTAATTGTATATGGTAAAGATACTATAGGCCATATGATATCATCGTACACATGTAGTGTGTGCTACTCACATAGTGATAAGCATGCTAACAACTAAAAATATATCACATGAAGGTACAAATAACCACAAAAAAATGATGAGTGACAAAGTATGCTAAATAACTAAACTATAGAATGTCATAACACTTAACTTGTTAGAAGTATCAAATAATGTGAAAATACACACTAGGATTATCATGGTCAATTTTAGATATTTTAAAACTATCTGACCGAGCTCAGCCTACCCACACACGTGAACGAGATGCATACAAGCAAAATATATATGATTTTAAGGAAAAACAAGCAAACTAAGAGTTAACGTCCCACTTGCCTTTTAATCGGAGCCAAACCTCTCTTTGAAAGGTCAAACTCTGTAAAACCCACCTCCATGCTCAGTGAGGTTGACTAATTCTCCCTTTCTGAATATAATATCATTAATCTAAGTCTGAACTGAAAGTTTGAGCAATTCAAACGTTTCACATAATCAAATAAATCCAACACTAATAGAAGATTAGTTATTTATGACACTTTGAGTAATTAGAAAACATATGCATGCAGATTTATTCTGTAAGTAATTCACTCTACAAGTAACACAAGAAATCAAACAATTTAGTGTTGAAAATTTACCTAGTGGGATTGAGTTTATCCTGTCCTTAATGACTTGAACACATGGGGCCCTGCATGTCGGAAATGTTATTTCCATACATATGCATACGTCGTACAACGTCGATAAATTTCATGTAGCGAAAGAGATGTTGGTACACATGATAATTGTTCTTAAGTTATGTAAGGATGGACGATTAATTGGCCAAATTGATGAGTCTCCCACGACGGTATGAGAAAAGAATAAATGTGCAAAATACGGAAAATTGGGGAATGCCACAATGGCCGCAGACAGAGCCACGGGACAGCGCCACGGCCGCTACCGCCGCGGTCTCGCCAAAGATCGCGCGCCCGCACGGCCGCGTGTTTGTCATCCAAGAGCTCAAGTTTGGTTCGCTCATTTGCGCCACGCGCGGCAAAGGAACCAAAAATCAAAGGTTCTGAACTCTTTCAAGGCCATGAATCATGAACTCTTGGCATAACCAAGGCAACCTTTGAAGAGTTCAATGAGACTCCAATTAGTGCATTCACATGGCATGTGAATGGCCACTCTTGCACCTATAAATAGAGGTCTCAAATCTCATTTGAAATAAAAATTCAAGATCATCCAAAATCTGGAGATTATTTTGAGAGTCTCTCATTCTTCTTCTAGCAATCTTGAGTTCTTAATTCTTCTAGAGATTCACAAGTATTTGGTTTGTATTTGTGAAAGTTGTTGTTATTTTATCTTGGGAGACTATTACCCACTACCCGTAAGTCATTATATACGGAGGTAATTTTTCCTTAAAGAGAGAGTGCCATCACTCGACTCAGCAAACTGTGCTACCATTGTTTCTTGTCTAACCTTTCAGTTGTTCCATCCTATTCACACACATAAATTCCAACAGTTTAAGGCAAAATTATATATTGTGAAGAACTAAAGATGGTGAATGGAAGAGATCCAGTCTCCGCTTCTACTCTTGCAACTTCCTCTGGAATTATTACTCCGGGTAATATTACTGCCCCGGTTGCTGGTTTTAATATCGAACCATCGAAATGCATGATTCCTCCCAACTTTCAAGATGAACATCCCAAAAAGTTTTCGGGTGATAATATCAAAAGGTGGCAACAGAAAATGTTGTTCTACCTCAATGTGTTGGGTATGGCTAGATATCTAACTAAATATCCTCCTACTAATGGAGATGAGATGGACACTCAAGCCGATAACACGGTTTAAGTGGGCCAAGGTACCCAGGCTATCAATGGTCTGATCATGAAGTTTGACACTTGAAGTCAAAATGACTTAATGTGCAGGAATTACATCCTGAATTGTCTATGCGATCCGCTCTGTGTTCAAAACACGACGAGAAATGTGCCGTAAGGAGATTCACGCGTCAGACTACATCAACACATAAGACTATGTGTGTCTAGACTACAGATCCAGAAGATCCATAATATGATGGGCTGGAAGAAATAATGTTATCTTAAGGTGAGCATTTCTTCTTTGTCAATTATGAAGTTAAAAGTTTTCTGATTAAAGGAAAGAAATGGAATACGAAAAGATTTCTTAAAAATCATATTCCATAAGTCCTTGAAATCAGAATATTAACTTCACACCCTTCCCACCTAGTGACTGAATTATAGAAATCAATTCTATATGATCCGGTCTCATGGTATAAGGGGAAGAAGTTTAAAAACAAGTTAAGATTGTCACCGTTTCTGACAGAAGATCCTTCATTTGATAGGATGGTAAGAGATGAACCTGTCACACTATAGGCAGAAGATCCTTCATAGAATAAAATTGGACACCCGATGAGGTGGGCCAAAATAGACACTCAGTCATACAAAACCTGCGGGCGACTGGAGTGGGCCATAATATTCAAGTCTTAAATGACCGGAAGGTTAAGGCTATCATTGGGCAATACAAGGATAAAACCTTCAGATCTTGAAAATAAGGTTGTGAATAAAAGGATCCAATACATCGGCGTGCAAAACGTCCAAAAATAGGCTGATTTCGAGAAGGGGCCGCGATGCCTGAACTAGGGTCGCGGCGCTCCCTGACCAGAGGGGCAGCCAACACTACTGCAACTTTAGTGCCGCGGTGCCATGGTGGCATAGCCGCGGCGCTAAATCCCAAAATTATTAGACAGAAAACCTAGAGTTCCGATTTTAAGGTCCAAGAGTCTTGTGACTTTTGAGATAGCTTTTGGTGAGTTGGACCAGCATTTAATCTCCATTACACAGCCACAAGTTGGAGTACTAATTCTCCATTAACCGGAAACAGACTCCGATTGAGCCCTATTCACGGGTAAGAAATTGTTCGTATGAACTGACGTAGTGTATTATACACTTGTAATCCGTACGTCATTGTTATCATAGATCAAGACACAATTTATCAAGTTGATATTATTTTCGTCTATTGACATAAACCCTTAGAAGATATGTGAGGTAGTCGAAGAGGCAAAATCACCTCTCCATTCCGTCAACGGAATAGCGAAAGAAGAACCTCTCCTCTAGACTTTGGCCACAACTACGTGGTTGGTACATAGTTATATAAACTATAGGGGGAAGACGATTACGTATGGCTTTGTAATGTTATGAAGCAAATATGACTCGTTAAAATGGATAAGCTCTACTAAGCCTTCGGATTGAGGAATCTGCAGAGACGTATGGAAAAGTGGAGCATCGTTCGCTGAACGTCCACTCCCTACTTACCTTAGTATGAATGGTATTTTCAAGCGCAAAAAAATACTTACCACAAATGTGATTCTTGATGAGAACTCCTCATAAGGATAAGTTTCACATTGTAAGTGAAGAAGCACATTCACATTACAAGTGAAGAGTCATGCAAGTGAAGAGGCATGTTCTCACTACAAGTGAAGAGGCACATTCACATTGTAAGTGAAGAGGCACATTCACATTATAAGTGAAGAAGCACATTCACATTACAAGTGAAGAGTCATGCAAGTGAAGAGGCATGTTCCCACAACAAGTGAAGAGGCATATTCACATTGTAAGTGAAGAAGTACGTTCACATTGCAAGCGAAGAGGCACATTCACATTGCAAGTGAAGAGTCATGTTCATACTACAAGTAAAGAGACACATTTGCTACTATAGACTGATATGGATCAATTGTTTGACAGAGGTTAAAATACCGAACCAGGTCTCAGTTAGACCTAAGACTGTGATTTACATATATGCAAGCAATAGTAGTGATTGTCACACACAAGTTTCGAGGAAGGTTGAACTCCTTGAAGACGTCTTCCCTTAAGAAGGAAAAAAAGTAACCTGCCCTAGGTTAACAAGAACCCGTGAGGGCCTGATAATCTGGAACCAGTGTTCCAGATCCACAGGACTCGGGGCTCTAGAGGTTGAACCGATACGGAGCAAAGAGGGGGCTAAACTTGGCCTAGGCCTTCTAGCCTATTTGGTTAAGAACTTGACTATTCCAGAAGCACAACTCTGGAAAGGAAAATAATAGAATCCATCTTACAGAACCATACTAATGGTTGACCTTCCTTCGGTAAAAGAACCTTTTGGTTGTAAAAATGGATACTCAAATTGAGTACAAGGTGTATGGATCTATTGACAAGTATAAAAGCCTCAGCTACTTGGAAATGTGCTCTATGTGAGTAGCTTAACCTCCAAGGTCACCACAACATTATGTGACATGGATGTTGAGATAGCCTTCCTAACCAGAGAGTTGGTTTTTTTATAGACTGTTAGACTCTTTCCTAAACTCTCTTACAGTCCGTGAAATGTTTACATTTTGGTCCTGGAAGTTTCAGATAAAACAGACACAATGAATCTGACTACAGAAACATTGACTCTGAAGCTAGAAAATCAATAGTTGGAAAACCAAAAGTTCAAAAGTGGAAGAAGAAAGTAATACGGAACAACTCGAGGTGTATGTGGTTCCAGGAAAGAGAAGAGAGTCTGTCGACTTGTCAAATCTCTGTGCGGGCTAAAACAAGCCCCAAAGCAATTGTGTGTAAACTTTGATAGTACTCAACTATCGAAGGGTTTTTCCATTAATGAGTATGACAAATCACTACAAGAAAAATGACCTACGGTGAAAGTCCGAGTGTGGCGGTTTTTACAACTGTCACATAGTGTGCCAATTTTTCCGTTGACTTCTCGATCAACAGACACTTATGACATAAGTGTGACAGTTATATAAACTGTCACAAATTTATGACAGGCATGTGATAGTTATTTGGACCAGCACACGTTGTGTGATGGTTTTTTGTTATACCCCGTATTTCCAGTGTATGTACGTAAGGGAATACGTACAAAAGTCTAGCCTTAAAGTTTAGGCACAAGAAGTTTTTTTGGGCACAACTCACAAAACGAATAGTTTTCCGACGAAACGTTTCCACAGCCTCGTAGGTAAATTCCGCCATGCCATTTCTAATTTTTGCGGATTTTTCCGAGAGACGAAACATTTTGGACCAACGGGAGGGCGACACTTGGCACCCTCCAATTGGTGGACTTGAAATCATCCATTGGACGAATTGGACAAGGAGTTGCACGTTTTTTGTGCCTTTGCACAAGTCAAGGATTAGGTAGGATATTTTGTGTGCAAGTTGGCCAAGGACACTTGCCCTAATCTTGACCTTACACTTGCCTAGCACTTGGCTAAATCTTGGCCTCGGTTGGCCATGTCTTGACCTATAAATACCCCTTAAGACGAAGAGTTCTTCATCCACAAATTCCTTTCCAAGTCTTGAAAATCCTCTCTCTCCCTTGTAGCCTTTTTCGTCCAACACACCCCTTTTAGTGAGCTCGCCGAGGCAACCCTCCCCTAGCCTAGCCGAAATCTACCCCCTCCCTTGGTAGAAAAGTTGCCTTCTTGTATTGTTATAATGCCCAAAATACCCTAGCCCAAATCCCTTAGTACTTAGTAGGTTGTGAAGAACTTCTAAGGTTTCTCGAGCATACAACTTGTGAGCAAAACCTTGCTCAGCGCGACTTTATCTAGGATATTATTGGGCTTACCGAGGTAACTAATCCTAACCTCTTTGAATTAGAGAATACTTAATGTAGTAGTATAAGAGTAAGTATAAAATACTTAGAAGAATATTGGTAATAGAATTGAATCATATCACAAAGTAGGGCGGTTTAAAAGAAGAATAATCAAATCAGATTTACATAGACTGCTTTCACAAGAGACTTATATAGCTCACCGTAGGGAAGTGCTGCCCGACTTTCCATAGAATTGTGAACCCTCTGCTTAGAATGACCTTCAGAGTAGTCTTTGATAGATGTCGCGACTATTATAGTCGATTCTCTCAAGGCGACATATTCAACTCGCGTGTGGTTTTCACTGGTATGTATGTGATTCTTCCTAAAGCATGATATTTTACAATATATATGTAGACGGAGACGCATATGTGTTAATCAATAATAACTACGGCAATGTCTTTAACTTAAGCCCGAATAACACTTACTAAGAATGTCTCACGCTTAAGCCCAATAATAAAGAATCAAAGCATTTCAAAAGAATATCAATCATTTTTAATGTAAGAGAAATAATTGGTTTTAAATAAGCTAAGAGTTATACTAGCTTTACGGGAAGTTAAGTATAACCACTTAAGAATGATAAAAGAAACAGCTTTGCCTATGTGTTTATAACAAACTTATATTTAATCGTGAAAAGAATAATAAGATGGTTTGATAAGTAGACATGATATGATGCTACGCTGTTAGTGTCTTGTAACGCTTGTATAAGAGAGTATTCTTGTCAGGCTTATGTTGTTTAAAGATAAGTCGTTATGTTAGTGTACTATCACTCACCTCTCGACATATTACACGGGGTTGTCGCCTCCGACGCGGTAGACTCGCGTGTCCGGGACCATGATTCGAGAATACCCTACGCGGTCCGCGGACCTATGCGGAGCTACGGAGTTCCGTGTTAGTGACGCGGTTATACCTCACGCGGTCTATGTGGCTACGCGACTACGAGTCCAGGATTTACGCCGAGGAGTAGCTACCCTCGACGCGGGTTACGTAACCCATGCGGCCTACGTGGAGTGGCCCATGCGACTACGGTGAGTCCGTGATTAGGCTTCAGATGGTGATACTACGCAATTGGCCCCGCTCGATCATTCGCACTTAGAAAAGACTCGCTACGCTTTACCTATCGTTTTTGCTTATGATGCGCACTGCGCGTCCCCTCGTTGTTTCATACATACTTGCAAACCGATTTTAAAATGATATGTTTTCATTTAAGTATTTTACAGCTTCATATACTTAGTACTTGCATCGACCTCCTTCGGCCGCTCATGCCGCAGGTGGCAAGGTGTGCTAGATCCACATTCTTATGATCTCTACGTTGGTGTGAGCTCCATCTTTCCGAGGCTCTACTTTGGGTATGATCTCCCTGTAGATAGTTTTGTACAGGTAGGTATGGCGGGCCCCGTCCCGCCATAGTTGTATATTTCCTAGAGGTTTGTAGTCATGTTGTACAAGATTTGATGTAATCGCTAAACCATGTTTATATATATACGCCGAAGGCGACGCTTTTCCACATAAATCGTGGTCTTATTTTATAAACGGTTTCATGTCTTGTTTTATATTTCCACGACACTGATGTATGACTACTGGGTGCCCTAAGAAGCACTACCACGCCCCTGAACGGGTCGTGACAAAAGTGGTATCGTGAGCGCTAATCCTCTGAAAGTGTCTACGCATCGTATCTAGTAGTTCGATTATCGCGGTGTTGCGCACCACACCAATAATCGTGAGGCTATAGGATATTTAGGATTGGTTTCCACTCTTCTTACTCCGAGATCGTGCTTTAGAGTCGTGTTAAAGCTGACCTCTAACGATTCCTTTCTCAGAATGCTTATGCCTCCACGTAGCAACCCGCCCGGCGGCAAGGCAAATGGCGGAGTCGCTAGTGGGACACCTAGAGTCACGAGGGCTCGCCCGCCTATACCGCAGACGCGAGTTCTACGACGCCGCGCCCCAAAGAGAGACCACAGCATCCACACCTCCCGCCCCACACCGGGCGAGGAGTTAGGTACAAGGAGATGGCCCGCCATCGCCAGATCGTGGCCGCATACGAGGACACCGATGCAAGAAGCCTAGCCCCAAATCCTGCATCGTGGTTCACCCGAGGCGCAGAGTTTGAGGCTACGAGACTTCCCGAGTCAGAGCCCGCCGAGTTTTACTGTCGAGGCCGAGGATGATCCGCAGGAGTTCATCCGCCGCCCACAGAGGATTCGAGAGCGATCGCATGCCGAGACCGAGTCCGTGATCTTTGGTTCACATAGTCGCGTGATACCGCAATGATTGGTTTGATCTACGGAGTTATCCCGGAGAGCACGCGCCCCCACTACTGGGATGAGTTCTCGAGGCTTTCTCACTCACTTCTGCCTCCACAGATGGCGAGGGCGCGGCCGATAGATTTTTACCGCCGAGGCGCAGAGGACGACCGCCGTGAGTACAATGTCGAGTTTGATTCATCGCTCGATATGTCCCGCCATTGCAAAGCGATGAGGATGTGGTGCACCGCCACGCCACCGCTAGATGACTATATGGCCGAAGTCATGTGCGGGTGTTTCTTCACCGTATGGACATTACCCGCACGCAGCTCATGCTCGACGATGGCGAGCGCAGAGACCGCCGGTCGACAGCAGCAGAAGAAGCACCGTGACGGCAGGTCTTTGGTGGCTATCGTGGTGGGCGCCTCGCAGCTAGCCCCAGATTTGCACCACACCACCAGCACTTCGCACCGCCCTCGCAAGCCAGATATTCGAGGGCGCATCAGGCCCCATGACTTCGCACGCCCGCAGCAGCAGGCATCGCCGACGGACCACCCCTCGCAATGGCCGACGCGCAGATCCCACTTCGAGTTGTGGTGCTACGGAGCTTGTTTCGCCAGGCCGCAGGTCACTATGCGAGGAACCGTCCACCGCGGCGCGGCTGATGGTGGTCACCTACGTTCTTTCGCCGGTCTTCATCCTCGACAGCTACTCGCCCCTGAGGGCAAGCGTACTCACGGACCAGCAGTCGCGCAGGTCGTGGCGCTGGTCCCAATTCTAGCGTCCTCGTAACCGCATTTATGTTTTGTCCACCGACAGATCGTGAGGCCTCACCGACGCCGCCACAGTACCTTATCGCCTCGGGTTTGATGTTTATGCCTTGATAGATCCGGTTCTACTCCCCATATATCTCCCTTGTCGCTAGTAGGATGTGGATAGAGCCCGAGTCCATAGACCCTTTCGAGGTAGCTACGCCAAATGGTGATTCTTGGTAGCTCGGCGGTATATGAGCTTGTCCTGTGACTATTTACGCCGTTGACCTCAGCCGACTTGATAGAGTCGAGATGATTGACTTCATGTGATCACGGGACGGATTGGCTAGCTTCTGCTACGCCAATGTAGACCGCAGAGAGAGAGTAGCATTCGGCTTCCAGCTGAGCCGCTGTTCGTGGGAGGAGCACCAGACGCCGGCGGTAGGTTTATTTCCTACCTCGGCTGGAAGACGCGCAGGCGGGTATATCTACCATCTCGCTCGTGTTTGATATCAAGCCGCGTACCAGATTTTCCGCCGGCCTGTGGTCGAGAGTTCCTGTGCGTGTTTCCGCACGACTCCGTATCCTCCCGAGAGGAGATTGAGTTTTGTATAGACATATTGCGCACACTCGCCTATTTCCATTCCGCCATACGTAACGACACCGCCGAGCCGAGAGAGTCAAGGATCACCTTAGGATTTTCCGAGAAGCGGTTTCATCAGCCTAGTGTTTCTCCCCGGGAGCGCTGTATTGTTCGTAAAGAAGAAGGACGACGCCGCACGCTGTTGATTACGTGCAATCAACAAGGTTACCATTAAGAATGATACCCTTCCTGTGATTGATGATTTGTTCGACTACTGCAGTGCGTAGATGTTTCTTCTAAGATTGATCCGCGATCGCTATCATCAAAGTAGTCGAGAGGCTGATGTCCCTAGATCGCATTCCGACCCGTGACGCATTATGAGTTCAGTGGTCATGTCTGGGTTGACCAATGCTCCGCAGATTCATGGATTTGATGAACCGAGTGTTCAAACCATTTTTGGACACGCTTGTGATAGTGTTCATCGATGATATCTTGGTTTATTCTCGCCAGAGCAGATCACGCGAGCATTCGGCGATCAGGCCGACGCTTCCAGACCAGCAGCTTGTACGCCAAGTTTTCCAAATGTGAGTTTTGTTGACTTCGCGCTTTCGGGCATATTGTCGGGCCGATGGCATTCGAAATGATACGCCAAGATCGAGGCGCCAGACTTGGCCTGCACCTACCACTCCGGCTGCAGGTTCGCAGCTCGGGCCTCAGATATTATCTACGGTTCGTGGAGAAGTTTGCTTCTATCTCGCACCATTGACTAGGCCGACTCGTGGCGCCAAGTTTCGGGATCGATGCAGGAGCGTGGTTTCCAGCCGAAAGAGAGACCGACGACCGCCTCGCTTCTACTTCCGCAGGTCCAGATGGTTATGTCAGGTATCGCGACGCGCCGTGCATCGTTGGGATGTGTTTTGGCGCAGCAGTGGATAAGCGAAGCTTATCCGAGAGCGCTATCGACAGCTCGATTCGATGTAAGTCGATGCAGATCATCGCCGCCGCATCTTGAGTTCGAGGTTCATGATTGGGTTTTCCTAAAGCGCGCCACCCACGGCGGGCGTGATGAGATTCGGAAGAAGGGAAACTCACCAAGCGTACATCGGGCCGCTTCAGATTGTCCGCAGGTGGCGCGTTGCTTATGAGTTGATCCGCCGTCCGATCCGGAGGCGCATCCGCTTTTTCACGATCTACGCCGGCGAGATGTATCGGATCCATCTAGTGGCGCACCCGATCGACGATGTCCAGTGACCGGCGGTTATCGATGGCGAGGTTCCCATAGCGATAATCGATCGCCGTGTTAGCGCTCGCGACCAAGGACGCGGCTTCCACAAAGTCTTCGCGCGAACGAGCTCGGGAGGAGATGACTGGGAAGCCGGCGAAGACATGAGGCGTAAGTATCCTCACCTATTCCCACACCTCCGTGTAATTCACTTTTCCTACTTGTAAATCTTCATTATCGCTTATGCCTAAGTGTTGTTCTCGTGCCGCGGTGACATTTGCAATCGCTTAAGTTATGAAGAATCTTATTGTTAATCGTTTGGGAAGGAACATTCGACGAATGTTTCTGGGGGAGAATGTTATACCCGTATTTCCAGCTGTATGTACGTAAGTGAATACGCATAAAAGTCTAGCCTTAAAGTTTAGGCACAAGACGCTTTTTTGGGCACAACTCACAAAACGAATAGTTTTCCGACGAAACGCTTTCCACGCCTTTCGTAGGTAAATTCCGCCATGCCATTTCTAATTTTTGCGGATTTTTCCGAGAGACGAACATTTTGACCAACGAGGGCTTACACTTGGCACCTCCAATCGTGGACTTGAAATCGCCCATCGGACGACCGACATGAGTTGCACGCTTTTTGTGCCTTTGCACAAGTCAAGGATTAGGTAGGATATTTTAGGTGCAAGTTGGCCAAGGAAACTTGCCCTAATCTTGACCTTACACTTGCCTAGCACTTGGCAAATTCGCCCTTGGTCACATGTCTCGACCTATAAATACCCCTTAAGACGAAGAGTTCTTCATCCACAAATTCCTTTCCAAGTCTTGAAAATCCTCTCCTCTCCCTTGAGCCTTTTTCGTCCAACACACCCCTTTTTAGTGAGCTGGGCCGAGGCAACCCCTCCCCCTAGCCTAGCCGAAATCTACCCCCCCTCCCTTGGTAGAAAAGTTGCCTCTTGTATTGTTATAATGCCCAAAATACCCTAGCCCAAATCCCTTAGTACTTAGTAAGTGTGAAGAACTTCTAAGGTTTCTCGAGCATACAACTTGGAGAGCAAAACCTTGCTCAGCGACTTTATCTAGGATATTATCGCTTACCGAGGTAACTAATCCTAACCCTCTTTGAATTAGAGAATACTTACTGTAGTAGTATAAGAGTAAGTATAAAATACTTAGAAGAATATCAGAATCGTAATTGAATCAAGTATCACAGTAGGCGGTTTAAAAGAAGAATAATCAAATTGTACTTACATAGACTGCTTTCACAAAGAGACTTATATAGCTCACCTGCAGGGAAGTCGCCCGACTTTCCATGTAATCGTGAACCCTCCGCTTAGAATGACCTTCGCAGTAGTCTTTGATAGATGTCTGTGACTATTATAGTCGATTCTCTCGCACATATTCAACTCAAGGTGGTTTTCAACGGTATGCATGTGATTCTTCCTAAAGCATGATATTTTACAATATATATGTAAGACGGAGACGCATACGTGTTAATCGAATAATAACTACGGCAATGTCTTTGACTTAAGCTCGAATAACACTTACTAAGAATGCCTCACGCTTAAGCTCAATAATAAAGAATCAAAGCATTTCAAAAGAATATCAATCATTTTTAATGTAAGAGAACTAATTGGTTTTTAAATGTGCTTAAGAGTTATACTAGCTTTACGGGAAGTTAAGTATAACCACTTAAGAATGATAAAAGAAACAATTTGCCTATGTGTTTATAATGCACTTATATCAATCGTGAAAGAATAATAAGATGGTTTGATAAGTAGACATGATATGATGCTATGTGTGTTAGTCTTGTAACGCTTGTATAAGAGAGTATTCTTGTTGTGCTTATGTTGTTTAAAGATAAGTTGTTATGTTAGTGTACTATCACCACCTCGACATATTACCGGTTGTCGCCTCCGACGCGGTAGACTCGTGTCCGGGACCATGATTCGAGAATACCTCACGCGGGTCCGCGGACCTATGCGAGCTACGGAGTTCCGTGTTAGTGACGCGGGTTATACCTCACGCGGCCTACGTGGCTACGCGACTACGAGTCCGTGACGACGCCGAGGAGTAGCTACCTCGACGCGTGGTTACGTACCTACGCGCCTACGCGAATGCTCATGCGACTACGAGAGTCCGTGATTAGGCTTGCACGGTGATACTACGCAATTGGCCCCGCTCGATCATTCGCAGCCTAGAAAAGACCTGCATAGCCACCTATTGTTGCTCTTGCTTATGATGTGGCACTATGCGCCCCCTCGTTGTTTCATACATACTTGCAAACCGATTTTAAAATGATATGTTTTCATTTAAGTATTTTACGCTTCATATACTTAGTACTGTCAGATCGACTCCTTCGGGCCGCTCATGCCGCAGGTGGCAAGCAGTGCTAGATCCACATTCTGTGATCTCTACGCTGCCTGAGCTCCATCTTTCCTGAGGCTCTACTTTCGTACGATCTCCCGTCAGAGATAGTTTTGTACATAGTGGTATGGGCCCCGTCCCGCCATAGTTGTATATTTCAGAGGTCTCAGAGTCATGTTGTACAAGATTTGATGTAATCGCTAAACCATGTTTATATATATACGCCGAAAGGCGACGTTTTCTCACATAAATCGTGTCTTATTTTATAAACTGTTTCATGTCTTGTTTTATATTTCCGCTGACACTGATGTATGACTACTGGGTGCCCTTGAAGGCACCAAATACACGCCCTGAACGGGTCGTGACTTTTTGGTGTTGGCCCATTTTTTTTAAAGTCAACCCGACCCAGACCTTAAAAATCAGTCCATCTAAATATACTATTAGATCGACTTCCATACCAAAGAAACCAGCTCTGACTCTTTCTTTCAAACCAAAATCTTAGCCCTAAACTTCCATACACATTGCACTAAACTTCCATACACATTTCAAACCGAAATCTGAGTTTTATCTTTCGTTCTTAACCAAAAATCTTACTTTCTTCCTTGGTTCTTTCGTTCTTAGCCTTAAATCTGAGCCCTAAAATTCTCACTGTGTGCAAACCAAAATCTGAGCCCTAAAATCATTCTGAGCTAAGAAAAATCACTGTCTAAATTCGTTCTGTGCACTAAAATCACTGTCAAAATCTGTGTTCATTTGCTCTTTAATTTTGTTGTTATTTTTGCTCGATTTCTCTCACTGTGTGTTTTTCGATGGTTTATCTTTTGTTGTTTCTCTTGATGTCTTTTTCTCTGTTTGAATCTCATTTGATCCTAACTTGGTAAAGGTTCTTGCACTCGATGGATTTAGCGTATGCATACCTTATTGTATCTAGAGTTGTAGCAATGACCTATTCTGAGATATTGGTTGTTGAAAAACCTTATATTCTGGTTTAAATACATCATTCGACTGATATTAGACATCCGTGGTGAAAAGGCCTAGCTACTAGCTCAGGATTTTTTTCATATTAATCTTCTCCTGTGTGTTTGCAACAAAAAGTTGCTTATGCTGTCTGTTTTTGTTAGATGGACTTACGAAACTTATAAACAGGAGACGTTTTTTGTCACTGGTCATCTTGGATTAAAGTTAAAAAATGATGTTACTCAATCATTTTTAGGAGCTAATTGTCACTTTGATGAGTCATGTTTTTGAAAGATTGCCACCTTAGTCCTAATACACAATGCCTATCTTGACTAACACAATTAAAGTAAGAAGTATAAGGTGCAGTGAAAAGTTGCACATCTTCCATTACATTTGAAGTGTTTCAAAGTTGGTCCTTTGAACTTTGCAAGTGATAGAATGTTAGGAAATATGAGCTCTGAAGGAAATGTCTTTTCTATAGAGAAAGCTTTGAAGGAAATATTACTATATTGAGAAAGTGAATATTATTTCAACCCTTAAAAGATAAAATTTTAATTGGTAACCACTTCTAGCATGTACTCACTAGGTGGAAAGGCATTAGTTGTAAGTTCTCTTAGTTGCCTTTGGTTCCACTAATAACAAACTAATGCTCATAACATTTTTCCTGTATTAATGACTTGCAACTTTGACTCAGTTGCTCCATAATTCCTAATTGTTAGCTCTTTCACTTTTGGTTTCAGGATGAAATATGCAGAGTGTCACGCCTTTTTTCGATCGCGACATTATAAAACTCCTGCTTAATAAAATGTTAGAAAATAAAATGCTAAAAATGCTAAAAGATGCTAAAATGGCTAAAATGCTAAAGTGGTTGCTAAAGGTGCTAAAAGGGTGTTAAAAGTGCTAAGGGTTCGTGGAGTCGCCACCTAATTAGTTTGGGTGAATTAGAACACCTAAATGTTAACTAGTTTAAAGTCAACATTAACTCCATTTTAATGGTCTGCAAAATTAGTTCGAGATTTTGAATAAGAGTTCTTTATTAATCTATAGGGAAGGGATTAGGCACCCTCTAAGATCCGCTTAACTCATATTGTTCGCCAAACCTAGGTTGATTATCATGTTAGAAAATAATGCATGTTTTTTTTAAAAAATATTTAAATAAAAGGATGTTTGCGAATATATAAAGTACATATTTTGACCATATAAGGGAGCTATAAGATATAAGAAGTGCATATAAGTTAATTTTTTTATGGAGATGGGTACTATTTAAAATACATACAACTGTTATGCTTAATAATGTATTTATAGCGTGACGGGAAAGAAAAGGGCAGTGCAAAATACACAATTAAACGACACGAAGTAATACGGCATAGTTTATAAAATATAAGTTTGATTTTTTTGTAAAAGTACACATGCGTTTGCAAGTTTTGATTAGGCGAATGTATATGGGGAATGCTATTCAAAGTGTTCATTTTATAACTCCTAATAAGAAAACAGTTTTTATTATAGAATATTAGTAGCAGGATTTATGAAAAAGATAGTTTCTTTTTTTTTATGCTCAAAAGTTAGTAAGACACAATGTCCTAATTATATGACTAGAAGTATAGATAAAAGTGGTTTAAAGTTTTAAAACTTATGTAAAGGCCCTAGGACAAGTAAATGGAAGTGGACTTATGTTTAAAACTATCCCCGGTCTATGCTACAACTAATAGAGTTAATATTCTATTAATTACAAAGTTAAGTATATAAAATCACGAAATAAGCAAACGAATATAGAGAGAGAACGGGGACGGGATTGAAGAATAAAAATGACTCGACTGTGGTTTTGGAATGTCCTATGTGAGATGAGGCGATGAACGTAGATGCACGTCTTTATTTGAAGTACTTCATGATGAGTCTCGCAATGAGACTCTTCGTTCGGCTCCCGTACGTTTCATGTAAAAAAAAATAAGAAAAGATAAGGATTAGTATACACCCAAACCATATTAATAATGCAAATAAAAATGGCGTAGTTATGCAAACTTAATAGAGACGTCCACATAAGGTATAATTATGCATTATTATCCTTATTGATCTAGAGGCAAACAGCGACATCCAAAATGTTCTGGTTTTCTCTGGCTTCGTTCAAGTAATTATTTAAAGTAGGGGGTGGAATTTAAGCTAACCATTTCAGAGTTTCAAACTAGACAAATGCAACAAATGACAAGACATGATGTTTAAAACCAAGGGAAAGATAAAGGAACATGATCTACAAAACAAGTTGTTAACTATACAGGGACAGGTATTAATCACAGGATAACATCAAAGGAAACTAAGTAGAATGATTTTGTCTCTTAATTTGGTCAAGTAAAATAGGTATGTTATTTTAATAACCGGTTTAAAATTAACCAACATGAACAGATTCAGTGTTTGACAAAAGAATGATTAGATACACCATAATGCACAAACAGTCACTGTAGGAACCATCGAACGCAGAGTTTAACCCGGCAAAGCAGTGCGTAAGCCTAAGAAATCCAAATAAATATCAACCCTCAATTAAACATGTTCGACACTTAACTTGATTAAACTAACTTAATCATGTTACATATTTATCTAACAATTTAGACAATATATAAATGTATTTCAAATCATAAACGAATGAAAATTAATTAGCATCAAACATATTTAACTAGCCTATAATTCGCACAGACCACAAGATGTAAATCGAATAAAAATATGAAAGGGAATGAGTTTACCTTCTCCAGACAGCGAACCGAGGCAGCATATCAAGTCGTCGATCCACTCGGTCAGACATGATATACAACTTAAACTTAATTTTTCCTATTTCTTCTTTCCTCGTGTTTGATTGTTATACTGGGGCGTGTAGGTTAGCCAGTCTTCGCTGAACATATTTTTATTATTGATCTATAAGGACTGAATGCCTGATCTTATAAATAGTGTCTTGATATTTCATGATCCTTTATAATATGTATAATAGCCCGATTCTCTAGTTGTGCTTGTAGAATAACTTCATCTTTCTTTTGGTCCCCGTGAATTGACTATGCTATTTATATCCTTCATAAAATTAAACTTTAACATATTGTAGTGAGCAGTTGGCTGGAAGTGACATAAACAAGAGTGTTATTGTAGATAAGGATGACATGGACAAGCTTATTAAACTTGCAATGAGATTTTCTGATTAGTAGGCTATTTAGGCCTTGGTTATTCATTAATGTGTTTAACTGCAGGTACAAGACCAATAAATGGCTACTCACATAATGTTGGTGGGTATTTGCTTGATGCTATGTCCCTAGTATTTTGATGTCATGGTATACCAAACCATGTATTAATCCGTCGACTGGAACTGTGTCCTAGTTTGCCAATCTTTCTTCATAGGCTTGTATGTTTCCTGTACTTATATCATCTGAGTTGTCCAATATATTTTTCATTGGCAGGATATTATGCTTGACGAATAAGGTTACTCCAAGGTTCTTTCAGAATAAAGTACCTTTAAGCTCTTCTAAATTCTTCATTCTAAATGTTTCAAACTCTTTCCAGGGACTTGTCCTCCAGTGGATTGAGTGGGGAGATTCCACCTACTATATCAAATTTAACTGCTTTACATTACTTGTAAGTTTCCTTGAGCCTGAATTATTTAAAATCTATTAAGATTGACCAAAGAGAGGATCATAGTTATGTGCCTATTGTGTGTTTACCATTCCATTATGAAAATTATTTTCAAAAGGAGAAATTCTATGGTCTTATGAGTATATATTTGTTCAAAAAAAAAAATCGCTCATTAAAATTATGCGTTAATATGTTGATCCGGATTATTTCACTGATTGTCGGACTGATTTCACTGCTTGTCGGACTAATTTCACTGCTTGTCGGACTATTCACTGTTTGTCGGACTGATTTCACTGTTTTCGGATTGATTTTATTGTTGTCAGACTGATTTCACTTCTTGTCGAACTAATTTTACTGTTCGTCGATTTTTTTGGGCCATTTTGCTACTGATTTTTTGTCATTTTTGTCGGAATGATTTTGGCCATTTTGCTATTGATTTTGGCCATTTTGCTACTGATTTGTTTTGGCCATTTTGCTACGGATCTTTGGGCCATTTTGCTGCTAATTTTTGGCTATTTTGCTGCTATATATATATATATATAATGTGCTCTTAGTGTAAAGTCCGGATTATTTCCATCTGTGGGATTCACTCATTCTTGTTCAATTCATTAACTGCAATTGCCTTTATCTGTCTAAAAGTAATTTGTTTCCATGTGCCATATTGTAGCAAATTGTACTTATTAGACCTATTGTGAATGTTTAGTCTAGGTATACCTATGTATTTAAAAGGTGTTATAGGTCACACTTCATTTTTATCAATGGAAACAATAAGAATAGGCCATTCTCGTGTAAAAGAATCCACTGAAATCGGTTTAACATACAAAATACATAATACAAAGTGAATTTGCATTTTTTTTACTTAGGTGCATATTTTTATATTCCACCTACTAATCCTTTTCTTTTCTTTGTTTTACATGAAATGCATCGTGAAGAGTCTCGAAAATTACAAAACAAATAGGTGAAATATAAAAGTCTCAATATGTCAATTTCTTCATAATGCATTACCATACTTAAAGAGATCATTAACATTTTTTTGGTTCTTTACTTGGGTTATGCAGATGGCTCCAGCTGATATCAAATTATACCACAAGTAAAGATAGTCCCTACGAAAGATTTGGCGGAATTGGCAATCAGGGAGTTCAAGAAGACATTGTATTTTCGGCCTTCTTGTTGGTCTTGGCCGAGACCATGCATTTCTTTTGTTTAGGGATATTTTATTTTGTAAAACAATTCATAAATGTTTAAATATTGTGTATTAAAATGATTTGATTAATTAGTTAGTTACAATATGCTATTTTCTCTTCAATTGAAATATTATTGAAAAATTAAAAAAATAATTAATTAAAATTCAAAATCATTTAATTAATTAAAATATAAATATATTTAAAATTTTACCACCAAAAAATATATTAAATTAATAAAATATAAATAAACAGCCAAAATTTGTAAATTCTCGAGAAAAAGAAACCGTGAAATGTGTGACGGTTTATGCCCGTCACACTATGTGACGGTTATTTAAATTGTCACCGTAGGGAGGACCTACGGTGACACCGGCTACAACGACACTTAGAATAACTGTCAGGCACCCCCTACGGTGACAATTTCTAACCGTCACCGTAGGTCATTTTTCTTGTAGTGAATGTGTCTACATGAAAGGTAATTCAGACTCGTTCGTCATGATGTGCCTTTACGTAGACGACATGTTGGTCACACGGAGAAGTCCTGGGTTAACCCTAGAGACTAAGAGTATGTTGAAACGATGTTTCGATATGAATTATATAGGTATTATAGATGACTTCTTAGGAATTGGGATTTCTAAGACATTTAACGAACTGGTCTAAATTCCAAACTCATCAGTGAAGTGTTTGGCAATCTCGTTGAAGTCACCAATGGATAGAAGTCATAAAGTTAACTAGAATCATGGTGCACCCATATACAAGGAGCAATATGCTCAGGTCTCGGGTAGTTAAAAGTATACTACACACTACAACCGACCTGACATCGTTTGCCAAATCAACCAGTTGAACGAGGTTCACTCGTGATCTTGGAAACAATCACTGGATGTCACTAAGACAACTATGACGATATCTGAGATGTTCCCTAATCTACAGATTAAGGTATTCCGGATGTCCGGCCGTTCTGGGAGAACACATCAATGCAAACTGGACATCGGATATGAAGAACGACATAGCCACAAGAGAATGTGTATGGTGTATCTTATACAAACGTCTAAGCAAACTTACATCAGCCGATCCGTGAGGGAATCAGAGTATTCCGCTTTATACAAAACGTGAAAAAAAGTTGAGTAACTTCACTACATCTTAGATGAGGCCCCTTATCGGTAGAAATCCGCCTTCGGCAGTTACACAATGTGGCTAGCCATTCGGATTCTGGAAGGGCACGGATGACGGCGTCTCGACATATTCATCAGAGACATAAGACCGTTAGGCAATTGATCACCACGAGTATCATCTCCATCGATTACGTAAAATCAAAACATAATATAACAGACCCGCTAACGCGTGCAGTGAACCAAAAATCAATGGATTCTGAACTCTTTCAAGGCCATAAATCAGCCAACTATTGGCATAACCAAGGCAACCTTTGAAGAGTTCAATGAGATCCCAATTTGTGCATTCACATGGCATGTGAATGACCACTCTTGCACCTATAAATAGAGGTCTCAAATCTCATTTGAAATAAAAATCCAAAATCATCCAAAATCTGGAAATTATTTTGAGAGTCTCTCATTCTTCTTCTAGCAATCTTGAGTTCTTAATTCTTCTAAAGATTCACAAGAATTTGGCTTGTACTTGTGAAAGTTGTTGCTGTTTTATCTTGGGAGGCTATTATCCACTATTCGTAAGCCATTATATACGGGGTAATTTTGCCTTAAAGAAAGAGTATCATCACTCGACTCAGCAAACGTTGCTACCATTATTTCTTGTCTAACCTTTCAATTTTTCCATCCCTATTCACACACATAAATTCCAACATTTAGCATGTCCGTTGTAATCTAGTCTTTGACAAGGGAAGGAACCTCAACTTACAAGAAAACTCTTCCTTTATCGTAAGATTAGCTTCCACACGTTGTTTACCACAATCAATCACCACGATCTCAATTAAATTTGGTTCTATCCCAAGGGAATCCAGTTTTCCTCAGTTCAATTTTTGGCTAAAAATCCCTAAGTCCAAAGTTTTGATTTCTAGGTTTTGTATGGAATCTCGTTCTTTGATTTTTCCATACAATGCTCATCGTTCATAAACCTATTTTGCAGTAATATACAAAAGTAGGGTGAGAGATCATTTTATAAACTTCAAATATTAGCTTTTTCTCCTTGTTGAATGTTCCTGAACTCTTAGGTGAATTTCCTACTGATTCAACCACAAGGGTGTTAACGTCAATTGTTATAGTGTGAAATCTAACTTAGCGTAGCTATGAATTGATCCCGAAAGAACTTACCTTTACAAATTCTTGAAAGAGGTTCTTGAACTCTCTCTCTCTCTCAAAGGTTCCTAAATTATTAAGAAAAGTGAGTTTTTTCTCTCATCCAGTAATTGTTTT
This sequence comes from Przewalskia tangutica, assembly GCA_029844215.1. Classification (NCBI taxonomy): domain Eukaryota; kingdom Viridiplantae; phylum Streptophyta; class Magnoliopsida; order Solanales; family Solanaceae; genus Przewalskia; species Przewalskia tangutica. The sequence continues at coordinate 23,812,394 of CM056720.1, read as the reverse complement.
ATACGATTTTTGAGTTTCAGATGTCGGAGGCCACCTCAAAAACGAAGTGTCAAACTTAGCCTCCTATGCTGCAAAAATTTTCTTCCGAGGCTAGCTCGGACACGAAGCCTTCGCCCTTGATTCCCCCTTATAGACCCGGACGTGATGGTAGACTTTATGGAGATGACTTGTTGTCTCCCCTTCTTGAGTTCTAAACACTTTGGACGCACTGGGGACGCAAGGCGTCAACCCTTGAGCCAATCCCTATAGCTTTTTACTTGATTTTCTTGTTCTATTACGTTCTTAGGTCCAATCCTAGTATCCTTAACCTTTTTCAATTTGCACAACAAATATGAAATCACTTTTCTATGGTCTTTCCACCCTAATGTGAGTTCGTAGACTCCTTGAGGTCTCTTTAACTATCAATTAAGTATATAAATTATTAATTATGCTTTACAGAAATTTGCGGGGCCTTGTACTTTTGATTTTGTAAATTTGGAGGTAGGATAAAGTAGTCAAAAGTTGGAAACTAGATTAATCATTTACTAACATTAACATACTCTCTCTCTCTTTCCCACAATTAGCTTTACGGCTCTACCCCCAGTATATATAGTTCTGGTTTGTTTCAAGTTGAAATCTCGGGATGAGAAAGTAGAGCTACTTCAAATAAAAATATGTAATGGAAAACTAGTAATTTGAGCCAGGGAACAAAGCTGTCCCCTTCATGTATTGGAATATGAATACAAGAGGGAAATAATAAACATATACGCTCTTATCCGTTCCTGTTCGGATTCTTTGGTTGAAAAAGTCATGGCAAGGGTTGAACACGGGTATAGGGTACTCAGATACCCGATCGGAATCGACACTAACGAGTAGGTATATTATAACAACGGATAGAGACCGGATAGTAAAATTAGAAACCGATCAACAAATATAAAACCTACTCATGTTTCTCTTTATATGGTATTATTTTTGTATTAATCCATTTAAAAAAGAATGACGTCTTTTTATATTTAAAAATAATTTTACACTTCATAATATGCTTAAATCCCATGGCATGCATATTTATGATCTAGAGATTAGACTTTAAAATTTGGATTGATAGAATAAGTTGTGAAACATACATGTAATTGTATAGCACACACGTGTGTATGATTCAATTCAAAACACTGAATTGTATCAAACCAGTGAACCCGCAGTAGATGTTTTGCTTGAAAATATCATGCCAATAACATTCACTAATATGTAATTTTCTAGTTGTACTGACATAGTAGAAAAATGAAAGAAATTACACCCTTTTGGTCTACAATGAATGACTTTTAAGATTTTAGCACACCCGTTAAAAAGTCACTTAATAGCATTAATTAAAAAGGTTATTTTACTAAATTACCCTTTATCTCTCTTCAACATTAACTAAGTATTGATTTATTTATTTTAGTTTGCTAAATAACATTTATTAAACAAAGTTAAATTTAAAAGAATTTACTAATACCTTCTTAGTTTTGTATGGAATTACTCCCTCCATCCAGTTTTACTTGTCACAATAGATTTTACACGCATATTAAGAAGTCAAAAATATAATGAAAAATTTACCGCATTACCCCTAAGTATTGCTAATTATATAATGGTTGAAACCAATTAAAGCATACCAAAACTGTGCAACCAACTAATTAAGTAATGGATTCCAACAATTCACATATTTCCCATAAAAAAATAGTGTTGGAAAAATGAATTAGAAAATTTGACCTATTAATTACTAAGGGTATAATAGAAAAAAGATGATAAATTATCTCTTGAATTTCTAAAATGAACCAGTAAAATTGAATAACTATTTTTAGTATAGTGAACAAGTAAAACGGTTGAAACTTTCGCTTCTGGCAGAGACCTTGACGCTTCTGATTGAACTTGTTGGTAATGGGAGAGAAGGCAATCGACAGATAACTGGTAAGTAAAGCTATGGACCGGACGTGAGAATAAATTATTATGCAATGTAAACTATTTCTTTTGGGGGCATCCTATCAAATTTTGAAAGATCACTAGAAATTATTTATTATGGATCAGAATGTATATCAGTTTTTGGACATTTGGTCTTTGTGAAAAACAACACAATCAAATAAAAGAGAAGGTATTGATGGTTGTTTACATACCAAGCAAAAGACTGTTTTTCTTTTTTTGGCTGTGGACTGGGTCAATACTTGGAAATCATCAAGATTTTTTGTTTGTTGCATTCATGGTATTCCCCACTGTCATCATTGTTCTTAAAGCAACTTTATGAGTGGCATAAATATATACATATATTATATATATATTCCCCACGTTCAAATAGATTCAATTCAACTAATGTTGTATTGAGATGTCCTTTCATTCTTTTGTTTGTTTATCAGAACTTACAAGGAGTTTTTGTTGTATTCACTGTAGGAGCTAGGCAATACCCTTCATGATCTTTGTTGCACTCTCTTGACCCATCTTGCAGCCTATACTAAACCTGTCCAGTTTTAAAACTTATGCCCTTGATAATTTAGTGACCCTTTACCTGAATTTCCCTTTAATAAATCACTATAATTTCAAGCTAATTACTAATTATTTGGCATTATCAGAATCAATATTTTAACAGTGTTAAAAAAGTCTTGAATAAAAGTAAACAATATTTCTTTACTGATACATAGACTTAAATATCCGTTAAAGTATATTCTCGTCCCATCATTGGTTGTATGTATCCCAAGAGGTTTATAGTGTTATGGCCTATTTCACTCATTGCTTTAAACTTTTGGATTTTATTTTTTCACATGGTATGAAAATCAAAAAAAAAATCTTAAAGTTTTTTTTTCTCTACATATTCATTCTCTCTACGTTTCTTCTCTCAACACAGACCTAAAAAGGAGCTAAAATAAGAGCTTAGATGTTTCTCACTTCATGCTTTCTAAATCTCTGTAGTTGTACCACCACAACATACCCAATGTAATCTGAAAAAGTGGGTCTGAGAAGGATAGGACGTACACAAAATTTATCTCTATCTTTAAAGGATAGAGAGGTTTTTTCCAATGGACCCTCGACTATAGTAAACCCACCAGATTTTCAAAAAAAATCACTGTTAAGATAATTAGGGTCTCACTCATATCACATCATATATATAGGATGATTAGATCAATTATCATGATTAGCTTATTCTTAGGATAGCCTAGATTGATTGTGTATAATTGTATATATATATTGTATACTTGGCATGAAATAAACTCATGGAATTCATTTCCTTCATGGTATCAAGAGCCACAAAATAACTCCACATTTTTTTCCCCTAGTCTTCTCGTCGTTGCCCCTCTCTTACCCAACCCGAAAACCACTTTGGTGTGTCAAAACCCTAAACCGAAACCACCTTCTCGGCCTCCTCCTAACCCTAAAACCTAAACCTAACCCTAGAACAAACCATAGTAAAAAATTACCCTCCCACCAATTTGTAATTTCGTCCCTCTACAAACAAGCCCTAATTGGGGTTCTTCATCTCCCTTATTCTACACACCAAAATAATTCTTTCTACACATTTTTCTTGTATTTTCTTAGGCAACAATGGATGACAAACAAAATTTGTATCCCGCTCTTGTTGTAAACAATGTCAAGAATTTTATCCTATTACCCTTGAGATGGAAAAGGGGCAATACTCTTCTTGGGCGGAGTTCTTTAAAATCCATTGCCAAGCATACGAGGTTATAGACCATATTATTCCTTCAAAGTCTTCATCGGAAACCACCGTTGTTGACCCAAATTTATGGTCTCATTTAGATGGTATATTCTTTCAATGGATTTACGACACAATCTTTAATGACCTTTTGCACACCATTTTGGAACTGGACTCTACGACTCAACAGGCTTGCGAACGTTTACAAAATATTTTTCAGCTAATAAAATTTCTCAGGCGGTATATCTTGAAAACCAATCACCAATGTAAAATTGGATGATTTTTCAAACGTCTCCACATATTGCCAAGAGTTGAAAATGCTTGCTAATCAACTTTCAAATGTTGGTGCGCCGGTGACAAATCAAAGGTTAGTTCTCCAAAAGATTGCGGGGTTGAATGAATAATTTGATGGTGTTGATACGTTCATTCAACAAAATAATCCCTTACTACCATTCTATGAGGCTCGATCGAGATTAATTCTGGAAGAAACCCGAAAGCAAAAATAGGTGACGGGGGCGGCAACGAATGCCGACGCCGCTCTTATTTATACCAACACATATAATGATGATTTTGGCACTTAAAATTATGGTTCCAGTAATGTTTCAAACCGACAAAATAATGGGTCAAGCAGGGTCAAAACAGAACATCGGGCAAGAATTTCAACACCGCCAACGGGCGATGGGGTAGTACCTAACGAGGCCCGGCAACGCACAGTGGCTGCCCCACCCTACTCATATCCCATGGCATAGTGGGCCCGACCTCCTTCCACCTCTAATCAGCCCGGGGTTCTTGGCTCTCGTCCGCAACAAGCTTTTGCAGCCCATGGACCATCTTTTTTCACAGGTTATGCTCTCATAGATATTGAATAGGTCATGAACAACATGAATCTAAGTGTTCCCGGTGATTCGTGGTAAATGGATACTGGGGAAACGTCACACATGATAGTATCTCAAGGTAATTTCTCGTCTTATTTTAATATGAGCAGAAATAAAAATATCATTGTTGGCAGTGGGCATGAAATTTTAATTCGTGGTATTGGCCATTTAAATCTCCCCCCCCCCCCCCCCACTCTCACCCACCTTTACATTTGAAAAACGTTCTACATGCACCCAAACTGATTAAAAACTTGGTATATGTACGTCATTTTATTACTCACAAAAATGTTTCTATTAATTTTGATCTGTTTGGATTTTCTATGAAGGATTTTTCAGATGGGGATGCCACTGATGAGATGTAATAGCACTGGAGACTTATATTCCATCACCATCACTACCAACAACCAAGTCACCAATCCATCAATATTTGCAGTTATTTCCCCTATCTTATGGCATAACTGGGTGGGACACCCATGAGCACCGGTGTTCAATATTCTTAGAAATAATAATTTTGCCACTTTTAACAAACGTATGGACTATTCTATTTGCCAGGATTGTGTCTTTGGAAAGCATGAAAAACTTATTTTTTCATTATCTACTTCAAAAATGCTTATGTCATTTGATCTTATGCATTGTGATTTGTGGACATTCCCGATTTTAAGTTCAGCAAGTCATAAATATTATATGTTTAATTATTTTGGATGATTATTTAAATTTCCTGTGGACTTTTCCCTTAGGAAAGAAATCGCAGGTCTTCACCATTTTTAAACAATTTAGTGTTTTTATCAAAACCAAATTTGAGAAATGCATTAAATGTTTTCAATGTGAAAATGTGAGGGAATTCATAAATGCTCAATTTAAAGAATTTTGTCACCAAAATGAAATATCATTGCGTCCTTCATGTCTACATACTTCTCCTCAAAATGATAAAGCCGAAAGAAAAACTCGAACAATCTACAATATAATTCGCACACTTCTTGTGCATTCATCCACACCACCAGTCTTTTGGCATCATGCACTTCAAATGGCCACATATCTTTTAAACATTCTTCCTATCAAACTACTCTCAAACATCTCACCCACACAAATGTTGTACCATCGTCTTCCTTCTTATACATATTTGAGGGGTTTTGGGTGTTTGTGTTATTCCTTGCTAAATCTCACGTGGAATCCCCACCTTCATACTAATTTTTGAATGCCAAAATACATTCAATTTTAAATCACCATCTCAATACCCAAACACATACTGGACCAGCCCAAAATACAACACTAATTATACCAGCACATCAATGAAATGGGACTGGGTTAGTCCGAATTGAGGAGCTCACTGCCTCCACATCTTTGGCCTCGACCCAGTCCACATTACGTGACTGGCAAGCCCACATAAGGGAGCCCACTGCTCTTTCATCCGTGTCCCCAACCAAGCCAACAGGCCCAACTCTTCTGGCCCAAAATCTTACCCCACTCATCCCAATACCCAAACTGCAAGCCCATTATCCCAGCCTTCAGTTTTGGCCCGACATCGAACTTCTCCTCGGCCCAATTCACAAACTGAAAGCCCACTACCCCATTATTCAGTCTTAGCCTAACCAAGTATCATTGAAACCCGTTCCATACACGGGATATTTTGGTCCAAGAGTCTGTTTAACCTAACATATTCGGTTCAACCATCACCTCTTTCCAAAAATCCCAAAGCAGCCCTATCATACCCGAATTGGAAAGCTGTCATGTTAGGCGAAATTGATGCTCTTATTAAAAATAAGACGTGGGAGTTAGTTCCCCATCCATCTAATGTAAACATAATCCGGTCTATGTGGGTTTTCTATTATAAAAAGAATTATGATGACTCTTTTACGAGACACAAAACTCGTCTTGTTGGTGATGGTAGGTCTCAACAGGTTGTCTTGGATTGCGGTGAAACATTCAGTATGATAGTTAAGCCAGCAACTATCAGGATTGTTCTTAGTCTGGCTTTGTCAAAATTATGATTCATTCATCAGTTGGACGTCAAGAATGCCTTTTTACATGGTCACTTACATGAAACAGTTTATATGAACCAGCCTTTGGGTTTTTGAGATCCTACACATCTGAATTATATTTTCCTGTTGAAAAAATCATTATATGATTTGAAACAGGCTCCCATGGTGTGGTATAATAGGTTTGTCGAGTTTGTATCCATACTGGGATTCTCACATAGTAAGTCCGATCAGTCTTTGTTTATTTATATGAAGGGAAATGACATGGAATATATTCTTCTCTATGTGGATGACATCATTCTCACAACATCATCTGAGTCACTTCGCTAGACTATTATGTTCTTCCTTGCCTCAGAATTTGCTATGAAGGATTTGGGCCCTTTAAATTATTTTTTGGGCATTGATGTAACCCAATATGCAAGTCGTCGTATTTTTTTCTGTCAAAATAAATACGCCGAGGAAATCATTGAAAAAGTGTATATATTTAGGCAAACTTTCACATACGACCTTTGATACAAAAGAAAAATTGAGTAACTTTACAAGTACTCCATATAGTGACCCCACACATTACCGCATCTTAGCAGGGGTATTGCAATATCTCACCTTCACGAGACCTGATATCTCTTATGACGTTCAACAAGTTTGTATACATATGAATGATCTGAATGAAGAACATATAGGGCTCTTAAATGAATTATGTGGTATGTTAAGGGTACTCTTGATTTTGGATGGAATTTGTATAAGTCCACCATTTCTGGACTCACATCTTATACAGATGGTGATTGGGGTGGTTTCCCGAACATACGTCTTTCCACCTCTGATTATTGTGTATTCCTAGGAGACAACCTCATTTCATGGTCGTCGAAACGCCAACCGACACTATCTCGATCAAGTGCTGAAGCAGAATATCAAGGGGTAGGTAATGTGGTCTCTGAATTATGTTGACTCCGTAATCTTCTGTTAGAACTTCATTATCCAATAAAAAAAGTAACCGTGGTTTATTGTGATAATGTGAGTGAGATATATTTATCAGGTAACCCTGTTCAGCATCAATGCACAAAACACATAGAAATGAATATCTTGTTTGTCCATAAAAAGGTTGCACGTGGACCGTTATCAGATTGCTGATATTTTCACCAAAAATCTTCCGCGCTTACTGTTTGATGATTTCAGGGATAGTCTCAAAATACGAAAACCTTCCGCTAAGACTGTGAGGGACTGTTAAGATAATTAGGAACATAATCTCTAATTATCTCAATCATATCACATCATATCAATCATATTGTAATTAAATCATATATATATAATGATTAGATCAATTATCATGATTAGCATATCCTTAGAATAGCCTACATTGATTGATTGTATATATATATATATATATATATATATTGTATACTTGACATGAAATAAACTCATGAAATTAATTTTCTTCAATCACATCTAAATTACTAACCGTAGCTTATCAAAACAAATCTTCCGTATAACAAGGTGCGTAGAGAATAAATTCCTACATCGATTGTGATAATATTTTCCAAAATGATTTATGATGATGGGTGTTTATTACTTCACTTATGTCGTTTGGTTGCTGGTTAATAAGTAAGTTATTTATGTATTAAAATTAGTATAATTAAAATTATATTTAGTAGTATTGTAGTTTCTACGTATAAAATTTTGCACAATCAATTTTTTTTTGGTTACCAGTCTACAGTAATCCCACATAACTAATACATATATTAGTTATGAGAAAATGTATGCACTATTATTTTATGCAGGTTAGAAAGAATAACTAATATATAAATAATTAAACTTTGCAGGACTAATTCTTATATAACTAATTTATGCACTATCAATATCTGAATAACTTTAACCAATAACCAAAAGACACATTAATGTTTTGTGTTAGCGTTAGAATTCAAATTCAGCTACAAAGAGCAGCGGGTTGCGGGTTCCTTCGTCAAAAAAAAAGTGTGCTAAATTTTGTAGCCTTTTTAGAAAGATTATATGAATAAAATTTTCAAAAAAATCTTGCTCGGTGTACGCTCTTGTACTTCCAACTTCAAATTCATCCCATATACACGAATCCACTTAATTGGATCAGAGAGATTTTGTTTGGACTCACCAGGAGTACGTACAACTCCTTTAATTTAGTTGGAAAATCTTTTAGTTTAAAAGGAATATTAAAAGGTTTTTCTAGCTCTCTAGTTAGTATTGAGTTTTAAATTTCCCAAGAATATATAAGTGAATAGGAAATGGTATATGTTCCAATGAATATATATAATTAAGATACACATGCATCCACTAACCGAGGAAAAGGAAAAGGGAATCATATGCACCTCAAAAGCTGGTTGTTTTGCAGGATGAAAAGCTTATGTCACAGCAATTGGTTGGGAAATATACTCTCTGTCTTGTTATCCAGTGACTATATGCCTAACAACAAATACTTTTTTTTTATATACACGTTTCCGGCTTGCGTCATACTAGTTCTAGAGATAGTATTATCAGTTCATCAACACTACTATCAGTAAATCACGGGATATGTTCCAATAACCAGGGTTTGAGAACGGACAACTGATAGCACCTACAAAGATTAACCCCAGAAGAGAGAAGAATGCTCCCACTGGGAATCGATCCCACTACAAGTGTTCAGAGCACCTTAAGTCCCCTCTTTTGTCATTGGACTGTGCCCCGAGGACAACAAATCCATTACTTCAGATACTTCTTGTGGACTTACCTAAAAAATGACTAGCACAATATACTTACAAAAGTCTTACTGAAATACTTGTATAGACTAATAGTATTAAAGAACTTTTATATTATCATTGTATTTTAACTTATTTAGTAAGTAATTTGTCAGATTTTTCACAACATTATTGATGTCATATTTTAGATGTTGTTGTCAAAAACACTTTTCACAACAAATAAAATTGCTGCATGTCGTTGCAATATACTTCGATGCGAAAAGTTTTCGCAACAAAAAGTTACTTTTTTTTTGTTGCTATTTACATTTTTAGCAACAATATATTAAATTTTTGTTGTCATTTATGTTTTTAGCAATAATATATTTATTGTTGCTAAAATTTTGTTGTCAATTCTATACTTTTTTATACTGACGTTATTATCCCGCTATAATTTTATCAACAGTTACTTGTAGTTATCTTTTAAATTACTTAAATCACTTAGAGAAGATGAACTCATAAATAATTAATTTGAAGATATTGAATCATTAATGTTAAATAAATCGATCTTAAGCCTAACGCAATCCTTTATAAATGGTCAATACCTTATAAAGAGAATTAACTCACATCCCTAAGTGAGTCAATGTGGGACTTAACACCCTTGCGCACCCAGAACTAGATGTTTGGTGCGTGGACGTACAATATAGAGGCCCAACATATATAAATAATGATTGGGGTGGGTCTAACTCTCATATCATGTTTTGAGCCCCATGTCGGCTCGCTTAGGGATATCGGAGGTCTTTTATATGATTTTTGGAAATTTTCCTCTCCTAAAACTAGTTTTTGGGTTGAGTTAGAACCAGAATCAATTTCTTTAACGATTAAAGGCGAAATAAAGAAAAAAGATTTCCCACTTGGATCATCTTTAAAATTGCATGCATGTAATCATTGATAAAACTTGAATACAGTCTTTATTGCTGGTCTTCTTCCAGTAATCCTTTAAGTTTCTTTCCACCCTTTTCTTTCTTATTTTTGAAGCTTGCCTATATCGTTTCAATGAACTAATTAACATCATGAAGAGAAAAGCTAACCTGGATGACCTCTTATAAACCATGTGTTCTCCAATTTCTATAAATAATGAAGTCGTTCAACCCCATCATTTGTTCTCAGAAATGTCCAAGTTACGATTTTTTAAGTTAACTTATTACATGGAATTATCAGTGAAATATTTAATTACACTCAGATGGAAATTCCTTTGCATTTGAATTGGTAGAGGATTCATAGGAGACTGTAGTCAGCTGGACGGTATCCTTAGCGAGCGGGAAAATTCTTACTGGTTATTCGATACATGTAACAAATCAGTAAGTGTGTTCGGTGAGGAAATCATTTTCTTTTAAATTTTTTCATGTTTATTTGGTCAAAAGTTCTGGAAATATTTTTCTCTAAGAAAACAAGTTTTTTTATAAATATGAAAAATAACTTTCCTAGTGAAAGTAGGGAAACAAGTACTTTCACAAATGGCATTGCACATTAATTGTGTTCTCCGCAACCTCCAATACACTTCAGCTTCAACCCCACCCCCATAGCATCAATCCCCACCACCCCACATCCTTAACCCCAGCCCCACCTCCTATATTATTTATTTAAATTATATACAAATATTTTTAGGATAATATTTTTGGCTTGCTAAAAAATAAATAAGAAACTCACTTATTTTCCTACAAAAAAAATCCTAAATATATTATTCATGAAAAATATTTCCGTTCACACCGAACACAACCTCAATGTAATTTTAACCTTTTACATGTCAGTTATTAATATCATTTCTATAGACGGTTCACTACAAGAAAATATATAATTGACAATAAAACTTTAGCAACAATAAATATATTGTTGCTAAAAAATATAAATGGCAAAAAAAAAATTAATATATTATTGCTTAAAACCGTAAATGGCAATAAAAAAAAAATTGTTGCGAAATTTTTTCATACCAGAGGTTATTACATTTTTGTTATTGCGAAAAATACTTTTAACAATAAACAATAAAAAAATATTGTTTTTCTTGTAGTGGTTGGTTATAACCTATAACCATCATTTACGTAACATGATATTTTGCACTTTAGTATGTAGAAGTTAAACCCAGTCAAGAAATGCATGCCATAAGTCTTTTGCATAAAGTTCATCAATCATGACTAACTAATATATGAATTCCTACCTCAATTTATCACTTAATTAAAGAAAGTGGCGTAATTTAGTGACGGTGTCCCCATAAGTTTTCTTTCTCCGGATTGAGGGATCAACTTTATTAAATATTTCACTTGATCTCAAGCTATTGATGCTTCATTTGTCATGCTAAAAACTAATTTCTTGAATAATGTTATGGTAAAAATAAACTAGGTGTTGGATATTATGTCCCACATATCTTACATGTTTCATGGAGATAGTTTTCCCATACTTTACGGGGCAGTGTTTCCCATGTTGAGTGCCTATATCGATCATATGTGCGAAATCCTAGATATAGGAGTACATGACATGTCCAAATAAACTTTAGTCCTACTCATGAGAATTCGCGCAATCAATTACTCAAAAAGGTGAATACAAATTTAGCACCATCATTGAGCAAACAGGAAAACTAGTACAAGGAAGATCAAATTAAATCATCCTCTGGATCACTACGTAACGTACCTTGATTTGAAAGCAAAAGGAAAACATTTACATGTACTACAGAAAGCATTTAGCTAAATGTTTGGTTAATTAACACAAACTAGCTACCCTAGATGAGTGACTACAACTCACCTCACATAATAATACCATGAACTTTTCACATAATGATTAATTAGCAAGTAAGAAATTATACGTCATAGTCATTATTATCTTGTTCAACTTCAGATAAAGGCTCTTCCTCCTCTTCAAAGCTATGAATGCCATAAGCACCATGTCCTTGACCAAAAGCCTTAATATGATCTTTAAGGGACCTCTTGTGCTTAAAATCAGATCCACAAATGCAGTACCAAAGCTTTCCACAGTTCTTCTCATGTGTTCTCCAGTCTCCTCTAACAGCAAAGGCCTTGCCACATTTTCTACACATGAAGGGCTTAATTCCATGCTTCCTTTTGTAATGTGTTTGAAGTGTTCTGAAATCTTTCAATGGCTTTGCTCTTGGATGATCAATGTTGTTCCTGCAGCCAGGAGTGCAGCAATAGCAAGGAAGCCTCAGCATCCCTGTTGGTTGAGTTCCCCTTAGAGATTCTGGTCCTTTTCTGTATTGAGACCCATGCCCCCACATATGCATCTGCACCATATATGAAACTTATTTAGAGTAGTGGCTTAGTCACAATTTTCACAAAATATTCAAATTATATATATATATATATATATATATATATATATATATATATATAATTTGACCTTAGCTATACACGGTAATTTTTCAACAAAGGAGCTTCGCTGCGGCCATGATTCAGAAGGTTGAACACAAAATTAATTCTACAAGTTGGCTTGCTCTAACAGTTTAAACTTTAGATGAGATAGTCACACAATTTTTAACAATATATCATCAGGTCCTTGCAATTTCAAGCCTCACTACCACTCATTGTCAAAAATAATTCCCACATATGCACTAAGCTCCCGCTATGTGTGGGGTTCAGGGAAGCGCCGGACCACAAAGGTCTATTGTTCGCAGACTTACCGTGCATTTCTGCAAGAGGTTGTTTCTACGTCTTAAACCCGTGACATCCTAGTCACATAACAACAACTTTACCGGTTACTCCAAGACTCCTTTAATTCCCACATATCTGGCCAATTAAACAGAATTAGGTCATAGAAATGTGTTTTCTCTAACTTGCTAAGATCTTATATGAGGTGGGTCATCTCTCAACACAAAGAACTTGAACCAAGATTTCATTTATCACTGGTTCATACTTTTGAAGAACAGCGTTGAAACAACGATAAAAGTTGTTTTCGTGTAAACTATAGGTCAGGGGTTCGAGCCGTGAAAATGTTCACTAATGCTTGCATTAGGTTAGGTTGTCTTGTGGCCCTTCCCCTGTTATTACTTTTCTCAATATCTTTGTAATATTGATTTTATGGAATACTACCATTTATGAGAACAAGCTGCGAGGAGCTATATATATATATATATTACTCAAGTAAGGAAGTATGTTTTTCTGTAATTAAATTACACCAATACTGGTCACTCTCTCGTTAGATAACAAATGAAACAAAGGAAAAAGGATGAAGTATTTCAAAATATGTAGTCTCTTCCGTGTAAGAAATGAGAAAATAAAATAAAATAAAATAAAAATATGCACAAATTCAACATTCAATAAGCCTGCCATACACAGTGCCAATGAACATGTACCTGGTCATTAATTTGGTAAGTACTTCTGAGAAGTCTCTTTACTATGAACAGTAATTCCCTGACTGGTGAGCAGTTTTTCAAAGAATTTGCAGTGTTACCGTAATTAACACATGAGTAAAATTTTGGTCATATTACATCAAGAAAGTTGGAAATCTGAACTTGTAACTATTCCTATTTTGTTTTCGTCAGGTTAGGAGGGTTGAAATCATGAAGTCTTAGCTCTATAATCCTTTGGTCTATAAAGGACAAGTTGAAACTGAATCCTATAAAAATACACGGGAACAGTTAAATCCGAAACAATTAACTGCAGAGAGGTAGCTTGCACAGATTTCAGGGTAGTAATTAAAAGCAAAACGAACATTGCACCAGGTCTTGTTCAATCACATAAATGAAGTTCACTGACCCCGGGCCCCTTCTTTCTTTGGATCTGCTAGTGTACTCATATCTCAGGCCCCCAAAACTCAAGAAAATATTAGAAACATATACTAGTATTCTTTTATTAAAAAAAGAAGATAAGAACATCATCTGAAGAGTTAGTTCTTTATAAAAGGCAAAAAATAAAAATATAGGAATAAATAATTAGGTTTAGATAATTTAGAACGACTCACTTGCATGTTATTGTATCTGTTGAAGGTCTTGAAGCAAACAGGACAAGAGAATTGAGTAGGACCAATAAGAATCTGAGAAGGAGTGGGAATCCAATACTGTCCCTTGTTGAGTCTGCTACTTGTGTTAATCATATTAATGGGGATGGAAACATCACGATCATCATCAGTTTCTTTAGTGCTTTCATTAGAGAGAATAGAAGCCAGATCAGCAGTACTAGGGCTTGGTAGACCTATATGAAGTGCAACAGTAACATCATCGCCTTCATCTTCTTCTTCATCATTTTTAGTGCAATTATCTCTCGCTTTTTTTATCTTATTGTCCACACCATGAGTAGAACTGCAACAAGGTTCTTGTATTCCTTTATCACCATCATCCTGTTTTATTGGACTAAATAAGCTGAGGAGAGGGAGGGCTTCTTTCAAAGGAGGAGAAGGAGGATTATAAACTTGATAATTAGTTGATGAGTACGATTTGTGAAGGAAATTAGGAGGAGGGTAATTAAGAGAAGGAAAATGGTGAATATTAGGGTTGTTGAATTTGAGCCATTGTTGTTGTTGGGAGTACAAATTAGGGTCCGTCATGGTAGAGAAGGAGCAAAGGAGGAGCCTTCTTTGTTGGTTAGATATATTCTATGCTTTTATATATATATATATATATATATATATATATATATTTTTTTTTTGATAGATAGAGAGAGAGCAAATTGATAGATGTGGCTTTCATGGAGCTAGGGTCACCAGGGGGTCCTTCTTGGAGACTCATTACTACACAGCTAATGGAAAAGGTAAAGGCAAAAGTTACCCATAATTCAAAATTGCCAATAACACTATCTATGTTTTTTTTACTTCCCACCTCATGTTCTGTTATCGTATTGGGATCCGATTAAGTCCGTATTAGGGAAGAGAATCTCAAATTGGACAAAGCGATCCATAACAAAGGTAATTCCGTAATACGATGACTCAAGGATGAAGAAATGCTACTTCCCACTTTATTACCATAACCTTTGTTGGTAACTATATTATCTATATGTATTATATAAAAAGTACCTGATGTACTAAATTCTCACTACGCATGAGGTTCAGAAAAAGGCTGGACCATAAATGTTTTTATAAAGAGCTTTTACATCATCAAAATATCTTTTTTCTTCTCTTTTAATTTATTTAACATGTCTTAGTCTGATGATGCAACGTGTTTAAAAATGTCGAGTAAATTTATACTCTTGTGATTTGAGTAATTATAATTTTGTATGATACATAAATAAAAAATATCTTTTAATTTTTTTTAGTCATAAACATATCATAATATTATTACTAAGGAGTGTTATTAACGATAAAATGAGAATATTATAACTTAAAAGCTTAATGAATATATAAATATGACAATTCTTTTTTTAGAAAGACAAAAAAATGAAAGTAAGATAAATAAAAGATATAAGTGATTGTTCATAGAATGTGAAATTAATAACATAAAAGATAAGACAAGTAATTGACTACAACATGTTATATAAAGTATAACATTATTAAAAAAAATGTACTAGTATCCAATTACTATGTACGAAGACAATAGCAAAGGTAGACTTAAATTATTATCAATAATATTGAAAAACTCGAAGGAAAAAAAGACACCTTTTTTAGCCAAGCAAATACAATAAAAAAGAAAAGTATTAATCCTAATTGATGGTATTGAGAATTTGAGGTAACGTATACCAAACTTGGTTAGCTTTCGGATGAAACAATCTTTGATTTATTTTCTCTTTTTTCAAACAATTTTGAAGAGAAGTTGGGGATTTGGACTTGATGAAAAACTTCTCTAACCAATATTTATTTTTGCATATGAACCTTAAATAGAAAATAACCCTAATGAGAATCCAAGGGGAATTATAAATATTTGACTTTGGAATATCAAAGTCTGTTAACTAATTATAAGTAAATTAGTACAACGTTATGTATAATTGAATATATGCGTGCCCCTCCAGTCCTCCATACAAGATAACACGTTTTTCACCCGCAAGGTAAGCCAAATTAGTGTGATGGCGCGGGGCCATGGTCGCGAGTTCGATCCTCATAAACCTGCTTGGTTGGCGCATCATGCGTGGCTGCCGAAGTGTGGTTAATCGGTGACGTGATTTGCGGTATTCACGTCGCTAGTTCTGTGTATGCGCTCGAAAGAAGTAGCGATTGGAGTCGCCGTCAACAACAAAAAAAAAAAAAAGATAACACATTTTTCTCCTTTAAAATAAAGATTTTTGTAATATAAATAAAAAAATAAGACGAAAATGATTATAATGGATCGACACTCATAACTTTTGCCCTCCTCTCCACTTCCAATATATCTTTTCTTTTGCAGTTTGCCCCCACAAAGAGGAAGAAGACAATTAACTTTACTACAATAGACTTCCTTTTACAAATAAGTTTATCCCCTTGCAAAATCTCAAAAAGCATTTAGTTATTTTATGAACCTTAAATATTATAGTAACATTATCAACTGAATTTTTATGCTGTATATTTTCTTTGCAAGGTAACCATTAAAAGGAACGATCTATAATGTAACCTGACTTCTCTATTGCTCCGTTCATTTGTTTTTATATAACATTGTAAAAGAAAAAAATACTGTTAAAAATATTTATAGCGCCCAGATATACCAAAAACATCCTTAGAACATGTCCATATTTTCTATAACGGATAGAATAGGAAGATATAATTAGTCATAATTATGTATATTCTGTATATGGTAGATGTATATTTTAGTCATTACTTACCGTAGCCTAGGATTATGCTTGTACTTTAGTATGTTTACTACCACTTTGGAATGAAATAATCAAGGAAAATATTTCTTACATGGTATCATATTCTAGGGAAAGATTTTAAATCCTAATACCTTCTCCCTTCATCTTTCAACCGTCGGCCACTAAATCCCCCCCCCCCTCCCCCCCTTCTTGTTGTGCTGCCGACCCCCTCCCACTAGCGTCAGCCATGTGCCTGTGTCTTACTCAAAATCAAATTTACATCCAGCCTTCGCAGTGTCAAACATTAAATCTCATATCTCCATCACTCTTGAGATGAAAAATGTCTATTATGCGACATGGGCGGAACATTTTAAAATTCAATGTCGCTCATACCGGGTTATCCATCACATCATCCCACCAAAAAAAGGAAAGTAGAAGGTGCCGAAAACCGATGATGAAATGGAATTATGGTTGACACTTGATGCGACGATTTTCTAGTGGATTTATACTACAATTTCAAGTGATTTGCTGCATACTATTCTTGAGCCCGACTCCACGGCGATGGAGGCATGGGAATGCTTACGCAACATATTCCAAGACAATAAGTGTTACACCCCGTAACTCTATGGCTACTAAGTGAGAACATGATTATGGAAACAAGATTTGAATGTTGGAAGGAAAGGATTTTTTTTTACATTTTCTTATATGGAAAAATTTTCGAGACTAATGTGATGACAATAATTAATACTAGTAGTGAAATCCTTTCTAATAGAATTATGGACTTAGTGTTAAAATATTAAGTCTTGGTATTATGTAGAGTGAGGCCATCAAAAATATTGAGAAATGGCTAAGTGTGGGAGATATTTTATGTGAAGAGATGACAAGTGGACAAGTGGGTCTTCATGGGTCCCTCTCCACTTGTGCTATATTTATATTACACAAGTCTTGCAAGACTTAGGCTCACAAATGTATTCTCATCCAAACCTTCATCTCTCCCTTAACCTTCAAGGTTCTCAAAATTCTATAGAAAAGGTGAGAACAAGATCAACTTATTTTCCAAGATTAAGCACCTTAACCAAGTTCTAAGCCAAGTTAACCTTGCAATTAGTGGGTCACGATTTTTAGCTTGAAAGTTGTCTTGAAACCCTAAGCTTGTTGATGAACTTTTTGGAAGTAAAACATGAAAGCAAGATGGTTGCAGGCTTGTAGAGGATACGTGTGTGTTGTTGTAACGCGAAGAAGTGGTGCAAAAAGGGTGAAGCAGGGCCGAGACTAGGGATAGTTTTTGGATAAGGTTAAGGTAAGATTTCTTCTTCCTCTTGAAGTAATTAGAAGTTACATGATGTTATAGTTGATAGATGAACTTGTGTTAAGAGAAAAGGAGAATAAGAAATACATGTGACAGTTTTGGGACTAGTTGCCGATTTTGAGGCAGTTTTGGTGTTGTTGGATTCGTTGGTTATTGTTGAAATGTGAATTGGATTATAAGGAATTGTGACAATGGCTTTGGTTGTGGTGTTGGCCGAAAACTGCATAAATGTTACACCCCGTAATTTCAGGACATGTTTTAAGAACGTAAGTAAGAACTCACAATGTTAAGATTTGAGACTTGTAAAATTTTGTCGGAATTATGAAATTGTCGGAAAGCGTAGTGTTATGACGAATGGGAGGCGACACGTGTCACCCACTTACTATGCCTTGGACGATTTTTTTTAGCAAGGGCATAAGGGTCATTTGACCTTTGTTGCAAGACAAGTCTTGCAACTTGAGGCTTGATATTATTGACTAAGGTCAAAGGTCCCACTTGGTCTTGATTTTAATGTAAGACTACATCTTAGCCATCCATGTGTTCTTATCATAACCCTCCTTTGCACTATATAATACTAGTAGTGCTAGTGTGAGCTTAACACTTAGAAAAATTCTTGAAAACTTTGAAGAGCTATAGAGGGGTCTCGGGTTTGCCACAAGGAAGAAGAGAAATTTTTTTGTTTCTTGTTCATTCCACTCCCCACTTTAAACCAAGGGTCTTAGGTGTATTGTAAGCCTTTCTCAATAGAAAAATCTTGGAAAAAGATTGTTTTCGGGTTAGTCGCAAATGAAAACCTAAAGGGTCTTTCTAGGTTTTGCTTGGAGTTTTGAAGGATAATTGTTGGTATTGTTCTAAGGGTCTCAACAAGCGGTTGGAGGTGTCTTGAAGAGTTCTAATCTTCTAAGGAGCGACTTGATTTGGAGTTGGATTAAAAATCGTTAAGGTATAATCTTGTCTTTTAAAGGTGTACAAGATCGCATATTTATATTGTTGTTGATAGCTTTGTATGTTGCGAGCATGAAGTGTTATATAGAGGTTATAAGAATTATGGATTGGTTATAGCCTTGAAATCCAAAATGTAATGTAAGTCATGACTAGTTGAATTACAATTTAATCGTTGTTAGAACCGCCGCATGTCATTGACTTAAGGATTATGGTTATTATAATCAAATGCGACTTGATATCTTGTTATGCTACTAAATTGGATTGAAATGGAAATTGGATAAGAATTGGATTTGTTGAATCAAGGTGGCGAATTTGGAATGTAGTTTGTATTGGTTGGTTATTCAATTGTATTGAACTACTTTCTATATAATTGTGAGCCAATTGGGGCATGTAGTTATTCAATTGTATTGAACTACTTTCTATATAATTGTGAGCCAATTGGGGCTGTTTGGTTATTGTATTTTCGGCCTTGAAAAGGTGGCGAAGTGAGTAAATACAAAGGAGGTCTTTGCCCGATTTTAGTAGAATTTAGAGACTTAACACTTATGATATTCTACGATTGTAGTAAGGCTTTAATAGGCGTATTGTGAATATTATAGGTTGACATACTACAGGCGGGACTTTGTACTTGGCAAGTGGTTTTACCCGACGAGGTATGTAGAACTTTTCCTATCTTTGAGCATGACTAGTTTCACGTATATAGTGCGGTGAGCGTCAAGACTTGACATTCTTTACTTGTTTTATGAAATGCCAAGTCGGGTGAGTTAGAGATTAACTCACTTCTTTGAGAATATTAAAGATGTCTTAAGTCTTGTTAAAGATAAGGGACTTGAAGAATTTTAAAGTATGTAATACTTGTGTCGTTTAATCGTATAAGTCCCTTGGATAGGAAAATGTACTTGACTAAGGTATAAAGTGAATATAACGACTTTATGGGGAGTTGGTTGTATTGACTTTATGCAAAGGTAAATGGCTTGTGTTAATGAAAGGCAAATTGATTTTAAGGTATCAATTGCCCAAGGTTTAATAAGAAAATGAGTCACTTGATTTAGAAACCTGCTTTAAATTCTAAAGGTATTGTGACTGGTCTTGAAATGTAATTTGGACTTGATACTATGGTTACTAGTGTCTTGGAAGCTTTCTACTAAAATGAGTCTTTTGTTTAAGGAGTAGAAGTACGTGGTACTTGGGGTTAAATTCCCGGATTCTTATAAAAGACATGATAGTGCCTTAAGTAAACTAAAATGAGAGTGTAGATGAATAAGACTAATAAGAAGTTAGGGGATTGCTAACTTGCTTAATTATTGTATGACGGTTGTGAGATAGGGTAAGAGTATCGGTGAGGCAAACCCCAAGTCGCTATACCACCTTCTCCAGGATAAGAGTATAAATGAGGGGTAAGCCCCCAAGACGTTATACCACCTGCGTTACTATCTTCTTCAGGGTAAGAGTATAAATGAGGGGCAAACCCCCAAGACGTTATACCACCTGCTTCAGGGTAAGAGTGTAAATGAGGGGTAAGAACCCCAAGACGTTATACCACTGCTTATGGGTTCGCTACCCATGATTTGATTCTTGAGGCTATTATGATGTTGTAAGTATTCTCTTGATTTACTCTCATTGTTAGTATAGTAAGGCCGTCTTGTAATTTTGTTATCATACATGTCTCGACTTTATAAACTTATGTTGTAATTACAGTACTTTCAGTTTACATACTTAGTACATATTGTGTCTCGACCCGCTCGGGGCTGCGTCATGCTGCGAGAAAGGGTAGCGGTGGCGATCCACATTCTTAGGATCACCTATCGGGCGTCGGAAGCTCCATTCTCAGGAGGCTTGTCTTTCTTTTAGTACGATCTTTCACGATGTTGTAGATATATGTACATTCGAGGTATGGCGGGCCACGTCCCCGCCAGATTGTTATTCTGAGGTGCGTATTCACGTATGTGGTTGGTGTAAGAACTAAGTTGTAAGTTGTACTTTTGACTTTGTTTATATTATGGAAGCGACATATCGGTTAGCTTGTGTTGTATATTGTTTACATATGTGTTTATGTTGTGTATGTTCATTTGCTATTCTTTGATGTATACGAGCAGGGTGCCCGGGTAGGGCACGATCGCCGGTCGGGCACGACAAAAGTGGTATCGAAGCGATTAGTCCTCGGAAAGTGTCTACGCACCGTGTCTAGTAGAAGTCTTGATTATCGGTGTGTTGTGCACCACATCTATAATCGGGAGGTGCGGGACATTTAGGATTAGTTTCCATTCTTCTCTCTCGAGATCGTGCATTAGAGTGTCTTATTAGGTTGAATCCTCTGCGACCTCTTCTTATGAAACAGTATGCCTCACGGAAGGCTACGGGGCCCGAGAAGGGCAAAGGCGAGAGGCGCTGGCGGTACTCGAGAGGGTTACGGGCTCGAGCACGGACTATGCACGAGGTAGTAAGCGGTCGGCGAGTTCACCACGCTGCGATTTTAGAGGCGAGGCGGCGGTAGCTCGAGAGGTTCCGATACGGACCCTCGATTCACGGCCAGTGCGAGTATAGAGACTACGAGAGCAGTTCGATTGTTGACCAAGATAGTAGTCGAGCGGCAAGCGGCGAGCGGCCAGCACCCAGCGGTTTGCGGATTAGGGATTTTACGGGATGTCATCCACGAGTTTTATGGTTCGAGTGCGATGAGGATCCGCGGGAGTTCGTTCGGCGACTACCGGACCATGCAGTTCTTAGGGCTTGAGGCAGTGCATTACACTAGCCTCTTCTGGGTTGCGCGATATTGCGTTGAACGGTTTGAGTCATGGTTGCTTTCGAGAGGTGATCTTTGCTCTTCCACCTGTTTGGGAGGAGTTTACTGAGGCTTTCATGGATCACTTTTGCCTCCCGAGATGAGAAGAGCCCGAGTAGACAGATTTTTGACCTTGCGGCGAGCAGGAGGCTGTTAGAGTACACTGAGTTTGACTCTTTGGCGGGCATGCTCACACTATTGTAGCTAGCATGGCGGATAGAGTTCATCGTTATGTGATGAGGCTAGACCGTCATATGATTCTGACATGCTTGGGGTGGCTCTTGGCCGGTATGGACATCGCCGGATGCGAGCAGCTATCTGCGAGGATAGAGGATAGAGAGAGGAGGACCAGATTGAGCGAGCGGCCAAGAGGCGAGGACATCGGGGTCTCGAGGCGATTTCGGCGGGCGGCCTCGGCCAGAGTAGTCCACATTCCGGCCAGCAGAGCGCTCCGTCACGGTTTTACGGCAGAGGTCGACCGGCCCAGTAAGTCGGGAAGCAGTCGGGGCTCGAGGACTCTGAGATTTCGAGGAGGCGAGGAACCGTCACCGTCGAGACCACCCACGCCTCGGTGTGCTCGATGCGGTAGGTTCCACGAAGCAGTGTCGCGAGCCGGGAGCTTGTTACTCGTGTGGCGCGGGGCGTTTGAAGAGGATTGTCCGTCCAGAAGCGGCATGGGTGGTGCAACGGCGACGGGATCGATTCTTTGGGTCTTCTTCTCCTTACGTGGTTATGCGCCGGGCGTGGTACTCGCGGACAGGCGAGCCGCGGTAGAGTCGAGGTGGTGGTTCTAGTTCTAGCGGTCCTCGAACCGCATATACTCTCTAGCCACCGCCGAGATCGGAGGCTTCCACGGCGTCGTCGGTACATTCGCGATTTGGTGTGATGTTTATGCATTGATAGATCCGAGTTCTACCTTGTCCTATGTGTCCTCTTATTGCGGGTAGAATCGGGATAGAGCCGTGTCGATAGAGCGTTTGAGGTAGCTACACCGTGGGTGATTCGGTGTTAGGCGGGTGTATAGAGGTTGTCGGTATTTATTCTGATCGTCGGACCACTTGCGGACTTACAGAGTGGAGATGTGATTTTGATGTCATTATGGGTATGGTGGTTGGCTTCTTGTTACGCCAACGTGGGTGTAGGACGAGTTGGTTCGGTTCGATTTCTGGCGAGCGATTATCGAGTGGAGGCGGCAACACGATCGCCGGCGGTAGGTTTATTTCTTACCTCAAGGCTAGGAAGATGGTGCGGAAGGGTTACATCTATCATCCGGTTGGGTATTTGATACTGGTGAGTGCGATTCTTGATCGGTGCGGTGGTTAGGAGTTTCGGATGTGTTCCCGGATGATCTTGGGTATCCTCCCGAGAGGAGATCGAGTTTTGTATTGACACGTTGCCGGACACTCGACCTATTTCCATTCGCCATACGGGATGCTTTCTTTGAGTTAAGTGAAAGACCAGTGAAAGATTTCTTTGGAGAAAGGCTTTATCCCGGCCTAGTGTATCTCCCAGGCGTAGCGTGTTGTTTGTAAAGAAGAAGGATGGGGCCATTGCGTATGTGTTGACTACGAGCGGTGAATAATAAGGTAACCATTAAGAATAGGTACCCTCCCGAGATTGATGATTTGTTTGACGATTGCGAGTGCGAGGTTTTCTCAAAGATAGACTGCGATGCAGTTATCATCGTTCGAGTTCGAGAGGCGATATCCCAAAGCGCATTCGGGACCTGGTATGGGCACTATGAGTTGAGTTATGTCTTTCGGTTTGACCAACGCTCAGTGGTATTTATGGATTTAATGAACCGGTGTTCAAGCAATTTTGGATACGTTTGTGATTGTATTCATCGATGACATCTGGTTTATTCACTGACAGAGAGCATGCGTCGACCACTGGCGAGGACGGTACTCGGGGTTCTCCGGAATCGGCAGTTATTCGCCAAGTTCTCCAAGTGTGAGTTTTGGTTGGCCTCAGTGGCATTTCTGGGGCATATTATTGGGGCTGATGGTGTTCGGGTAGATACGACAAAGATTGAGGCAGTCAAGTCTTGGCCGAGACCTACTACTCCGACCGTGCGCGATTTCTTAGATGGCGAGTTATTATCGCGAGTTTGTGGAAGCGGTTAACCGATTTCAGACCGCTGACTAGGTGACTCGAAGCGGCCAAGTTCGATGGGCGAGAGGCTTGCGAGAAGGGTTTCCATTGTTGAAGGAAAGGTTGACTACGACTCGCTTACTCTTAGGAGGGTTAGATGGATACGTGATCTATTGTGATGCCTCGTATCGGGTTAGGGTGTGTTTTGATGCGCGCGGTAAGGTTATAGCCTATGCTTCCGGCGATTCTAAGCATGAGAGGAATTACCCTACCCATGACTTAGAGTTGGCGCGGTTATTCATGCCTTGAAGATTTGGAGACATTATTTATGCAGGGTTCATGTGGATATTTATACAGACCACAAGAGCCTCAGAGTATATCTTGAGCGAGAGGAGTTGAACTGAGGCAGAGCGGTGGTTAGAGTTGTTGAAAGATTATGATGTTGATATTCTCTACCATCCGGGAAAGACAACGTAATTCTTGATGCCTTGAGTCGTAGGTCGATGGGAGCCTATCGAGGTACGCAGAGGCGGACATGGTCCGTCGATCCACCGATTAGCGAGCCTTGGGGTTCGATTGATCGATACCGACGATAGTGGGTGCGGTTCGTGAGGTTGCCGAGTCTTCCATCATTGATGAGGTGAAGATGGCGATTTGAGGACCCAGTGTTGTCTGATATCGGGATGCAGCTCTTGGGAGGAGAAGAGTCTATTCGAGTAGCGCTGATGGTCTTTGAGATTTGAGGGCGGTTGTGTTCCCCGTGTGGCGGGACTCGGCAGATTCTCGGGAGGCACACGGTGCTCGATATTCTATTCATCCGGTCGACCAAGATGTACCATGACCTCGGATGTTTGTATTGGTGGATGGCACGAAGAGGGCGTGGCGGAGTTTTGTTGCATGATGTCCTAATTGCCGAGTTAAGATCGAGCACGAGGCCCGGTGGTTTATTGCGATCTATTGAGATTCCGACTGGAAGTGGGAGATAATCAACATGGACTTTGTTACAGGTTACCTCGTACTCGGAAATGCGACTTATTTGGGTTATTGTTGTGGTGTGAAATCAGCCCATTTCCTTCGATCGGGGCAGCGTTTTGGTGAGGACTATGCGATTGTACATCGGGAGATTGTGAGGTCGCACGGTGTCCCGATGTCGATTATTTCGATAGGAGCCCGGTTTACGGCTAACTTCACGGAGGTCTTTCGAAGGGTTTGGGGACAGGTGAGTCTCGATCAAGATTTCATCCTCGGTGGCGGCGGGCGAGCGCACTATCCGCAACGAGGATATCTGCGAGCTGCGTGATTGATTTCGATGGTAGTGGGAGGATCATTTGCCTCTTGTAGAGTTGCTTACAACGGCTACCATTCCGATACTGAGATGGCGCCATACGAGGCTTTATATGGCGGAAATGTAGATCGCCGATTGGTTGGTTCGGCGTGGCGAGTGCAGTTGGTTGGCGGACTTGGTCTGCGGTGTGGATAAGGTGAAACTTATCCGAGAGACCGTTAGCGGCTTCGTAGTGGCGAAGTCATATGCGGATAATCGGCGTCGGCATTTGGAGTTTCGGTGAAGCGATTGGGTCTTGAAGGTGTCACCCATGAAGGGTGTGATGAGATTGATGAAGGAAACTCGGCCCAAGGTACATTGGGCCTACCGGATCGTCCGTAGAGTGGGACGGGTTGCTTATGAGTTGGATCGCCATCGAGTTAGGCGGTACATCCGGTCTTCCATGTTTCTATGTTGCGGAAGTGTATCGGTGATCCAGCGAGTTTTCCTACTAGTGAAGTCAGTGTGAGAGGGTTATCGTATGAGGAGAGTCCCATAGCGATACTCGATCGCAGTCGCGATCTGCGGACGGATGTAGCTTCGTCAAAGTCTGTGGAGAAATGATAGCAGGAGGAGATGACTTGGGAAGCGGAGGAGGACATGTTGAGGAGGTATCCTCACTTATTTCCTATACCTTCAGGTATTCATTTTTCCTTACTTGTCAGGTTTTAGTTGAAGCGTTTCTTTTGCTTAAATGCTTTTAAGTGGCCATTAGTGGCATTTTTGGTATGTCGGGGCTGTGAAAGGAAACTATGTCGTTAATTTAGTTTGACTCCGAAAGAACATTCGGGGACGAATGTTTCTAAGGGGAAGAATGTTACACCGTAATTTCGAGACATGTTTAAGAACGTAAGTAAGAACTCACAATGTTAAGATTTGAGACTTGTAAAATTTTGTCGGAATTATGAAATTGTCGGAAAGCGTAGTGTTATGACGAATGGGAGGGCGACACGTGTCACCCCCCCTTACTATGCCTTGGGCGATTTTTTTTTAGCAAGGGCATAAGGGTCATTTGACCTTTGTTGCAAGACAAGTCTTGCAACTTGAGGCTTGATATTATTGACTAAGGTCAAAGGTCCCACTCGTCTTGATTTTAATGTAAGACTACATCTTAGCCATCCATGTGTTCTTATCATAACCTCCTTTGCACTATATAATACTAGTAGTGCTAGTGTGAGCTTAACACTTAGAAAAATTCTTGAAAACTTTGAAGAGCTATAGAGGGTCTCGGGTTTGCCACAAGGAAGAAGAAATTTTTGTTTCTTGTTCATTCCACTCCCACTTTAAACCAAGGGTCTTAGGTGTATTGTAAGCCTTTCTCAATAGAAAAATCTTGGAAAAGATTGTTTTGGGTTAGTCGCAAATGAAAACCTAAAGGGTCTTTCTAGGTTTTGCTTGGAGTTTTGAAGGATAATTGTTGGTATTGTTCTAAGGGTCTCAACAAGCGGTTGGAGGTGTCTTGAAGAGGTTCTAATCTTCTAAGGAGCGACTTCGATTTGTAGTTGGATTAAAAATCGTTAAGGTATAATCTTGTCTTTTAAAGGTGTACAAGATTGCATATTTATATTGTTGTTGATAGCTTTGTATGTTGCGAGCATGAAGTGTTATATAGAGGTTATAAGAATTATGGATTGGTTATAGCCTTGGAAATCCAAAATGTAATGTAAGTCATGACTAGTTGAATTACAATTTAATCGTTGTTAGAACCGTCGCATGTCATTGACTTAAGGATTATGGTTATTATAATCAAATGCGACTTGATATCTTGTTATGCTACTAAATTGGATTGAAATGGAAATTGGATAAGAATTGGATTTGTTGAATCAATTGGCGAATTTGGAATGTAGTTTGTATTGGTTGGTTATTCAATTGTATTGAACTACTTTCTATATAATTGTGAGCCAATTGGGGTTGTGTAGTTATTCAATTGTATTGAACTACTTTCTATATAATTGTGAGCCAATTGGGGCTGTTTGGTTATTGTATTTTCGGCCTTGAAAAGGTGGCGAAGTGAGTAAATACAAAGGAGAGTCTTTGCCGATTTTCCGTAGAATTTAGAGACTTAACACTTATGATATTCTACGATTGTAGTAAGGCTTTAATAGGCGTATTGTGAATATTATAGGTTGACATACTACGGCGGGACTTTGTACTTGGCAAGTGGTTTTACCCGACGAGGTATGTAGAACTTTTCCTATCTTTGAGCATGACTAGTTTCACGTATATAGTCGGTAGACGTCTGAAGACTTGACATTCTTTACTTGTTTTATGAAATGCCAAGTCGGGTGAGTTAGAGATTAACTCACTTCTTTGAGAATATTAAAGATGTCTTAAGTCTTGTTAAAGATAAGGGACTTGAAGAATTTTAAAGTATGTAATACTTGTGTCGTTTTAATCGTATAAGTCCATTGGATAGGAAAATGTACTTGACTAAGGTATAAAGTGAATATAACGACTTTATGGGGAGTTGGTTGTATTGACTTTATGCAAAGGTAAATGGCTTGTGTTAATGAAAGGCAAATTGATTTTAAGGTATCAATTGCCCAAGGTTTAATAAGAAAATGAGTCAACGATTTAGAAACCTGCTTTAAATTCTAAAGGTATTGTGACTGGTCTTGAAATGTAATTTGGACTTGATACTATGGTTACTAGTGTCTTGGAAGCTTTCTACTAAAATGAGTCTTTTGTTTAAGGAGTAGAAGTACGTGGTACTTGGGGTTAAATTCCCGGATTCTTATAAAAGACATGATAGTGCCTTAAGTAAACTAAAATGAGAGTGTAGATGAATAAGACTAATAAGAAGTTAGAGATTGCTAACTTGCTTAATTTGTATGACGAGGTTGTGAGATAGGGTAAGAGTATCGGTGAGGGCAAACCCCAAGGCGCTATACCACCTTCTCCGGGATAAGAGTATAAATGAGGTAAGCCCAAGACGTTATACCACTGCGTTACTATCTTCTTGTGGTAAGAGTATAAATGAGGGCAAACCCCAAGACGTTATACCACCGCTTGAGGTAAGAGTGTAAATGAGGGTAAGAACTCCAAGACGTTATACCACCGCTTTTATGGGTTCGCTACCATGATTTGATTGAGAGGCTATTATGATGTTGTAAGTATTCTCTTGATTTACTCTCATTGTTAGTAAGGCAATTGTGTCTTGTAATTTTGTTATCATACATGTCTCGCTTTCTATAAACTTATGTTGTAATTACAGTACTTTCTTTTACATACTTAGTACATATGTGTCGACCCTTCCTGGCCGCGTCATCGCCGCAGAAAGGGTAGCGCGTGATCCACATTCTTAGGATCACCTATCGACGTCGGAAGCTCCATTCTCGGAGGCTTGTCTTTCTTTTAGTCTGATCTTTCCCCGATGTTGTAGATATATGTACATTCGAGGTATGGCGAAGCCCCGTCCCGCCGATTATTCCTGAGGTCCGTATTCACGTATGTGGTCAACATAAGAACTAAGTTGTAAGTTGTACTTTTGACTTTGTTTATATTATGGAAGGCGACCTTATCGGTTAGCTTGTGTTGTATATTGTTTACATATGTGTTTATGTTGTGTATGTTCCGCTGCTATTCTTTGATGTATACCTGAACAGGGTGCCCAGGTAGGGCACCAGTCGCGGCCCGGGGTCGGGCCTGACAATAAAACTGTGGGACGTTGTTGTGTCGTTTTAGGGACTGTTTTATATGTGTATAATGCTGGAAATTTAGTTACAATTATGCATGTTTAATATGGTAATTGTTAACGTATGTTCCTAAAGGATTAAGGGTGTAGAATGGTGTATAAAGACTTCATATCTTACCCTCATTGTTGTTGGAATATGGATTGTTTTCGTGGACTGTTTTAGTAAGGATTAAGGGGTTGTTTTACGTGAGAAATAGGTGTGTGAATCACCTTGGTTAAATGTTTAGTTGTGCCATAAATTGGCGCTCGGTTATTGATGTTATTAGCCTTATTTGTAAGGTGGAAATGTACGTATAAATAGGGGAAGTGCTGCCCAAATTTTTATACGAAAAGAGAACCATTACTTGGTATATGACCTATACTTGTAAGCATGAAGTTGATAGATGTGTTATTGTTATTATAGGTTGAAGTACTACTTGAGACGTATTCTAGTTGTCAAGTTGGTATAGCCTATAAGGTATGTGAATTATCCTTCATTCTTTTGGCATGTTTATATGAAGTGAATGTACGACGGACGTACATAGTTTTATTGGATCTTAATCCTTAATGAAGGATGTGATAGTGCCTTGGTGTTTCTAAAATGAAAGTTCATTTTAATGGTTAGTACATGATATGATGGTACCTTGGTTTTTCTAAAATGGAAGTTCATTTTAATGGTTGGTACATGATATGATGGTACCTTGGTTTTTCTAAAATGGAAGTTCATTTTAATGATTGGTACATGATATAATGGTACCTCATTTTTTTATAAAAGGAAAGTACATTTTAAGGATTAGTACATGATATGTTGGTACCTTGGTTTGCCTTAATGATATGATTGGTACATGATATGTTGGTATCTTGGTTTTATTCCTTTGAGAGTCAAAAGATGAGTTAAATTGCACAAGGTTGTTCATGATAGCTATTCATGCAAGTGTTATGATTCCATTTCACACCGAGTCCCATAATGGGTCGGGACACGTTATATGTATATGATTCCATGGACATGTATCCATGATGCGGGTATAGACACATATGACATATATGCTTACATGGACATGTATCCATGATGCGAATATAGATACTCACGACAGTATATGATTCCATGGACATGTATCCATGATGCGAGTATAGATACCTAGGACAGTATATGACTCCCACTTTTTAAAAGGCATAGTTGACTCTCTATTACTACAAGGTACAGTTGACTCTTATTTATATGGCACGGTTGAATCTGGTATTTGATTTTCATACTTGTCCCTGTCATCTGTTGGCCAGTTATGATCTTATTTACTGTACTTTATGTTTACATACTTGGTACCTGTTGTACTGACCCCCTTCTCCGGGGGGCTGCGTTCATGCCCGCAGGTGTAGGTACTCAGTTTGGTGATCCGCGTGCTTAGGATCATTGCTCAACTTTTGGGATAGCTCCATTGTTCCGGGGCTTATCATTTTGGTACAGTTTTGCCGTTACAGGCTTATGTATATTCAGGGGTACGGCGGGGTCTTGTCCCATCATAGTTACTATCTTACTCTTAGATATCTGTAGTCATGTGTGGGTTGGACATATGTACAGTTGTATATCATTTCGGATTTGTGTATATAATGGCGGATTTGTCGTCTTGCCTGTTTTATTATAAGAGTTTGCCATTACAGTTTACGGGACAGGATCCCCTTGTTTTGAGATTATGAGTTTTCATTAGCTTTCGTTGGTCATATGTGTTGTGTGGGTATAAGGGTTCCCATGTACGGCACCAGTCGCGGACCCATCGGCTCGGGTCGTGATAAAAATGCTATCAGAGCAGTTCGTCCTCGGAATGTCTACAGACCGTATCTAAGTAGAGTCTTGGATATAGATATGTTGTGCACCATACTTATACACAGGAGGATGCTGGACATTTAGGATTGGTTTCCATTCTTTCATCTCCTAGATCGTGTAATAGAGCTGTGTTATTAGTTGAATGCCCCTCTCTAACGTATTCTTGTGTTAGAGCTATACCTCCAAGGAAAGTGACAGTTGACCAGAATGGAAAATCAGTAGCAAAAACTACTAGTCAGACACAGAGAGTTACTAGGGCACATGCCGATCTGGCTGAGATGATACGCCGATCGCGAGCTCGATTACTTGCCATCACCGGAAGAGCTTAGAGCGGCTCGAGGCCCCGATACTGAGCCTCAGCCTTAGCCGGCGGAAGGATAGGGTCATGAGAGATGCAGTTCAGCGGCTGACTAGACTAGTGGCAGGACAGAGCCACAGGCAGGGTCCAGGAGTTAATCCTAGGCCTGACAGTTTGAGGGTTCGTGATTTCTTGAATTGCAATCCTCCAGAGTTTTTCGGGTCACAGCCTGAGGATGATCCGCAGGAGTTCATCCGACAGATGCATTGTACCTTAAGAGTAATCAGGGCTTCGGAGACTGAGTCGGTTGAGTTAGCTTCATATAGGATGCGGGATATAGCTACAAACTGGTATGAGTCTTGGGAATTGTATAGGGGAGATGATGTTCCTCCAGCTACATGGGATGAGTTTACAGAGACCTTCCTTGGTCACTTCTTGCCTCCAGAGATGAGGAGGGCTAGAGTGGACAGATTCTTACAGTTGAGGCAGAGTGGTAGGACCATTCACGAGTATAGCCTGGAGTTTGATCCATTTGCGAGATATGCGCCTATGATTGTGGCTGATATGGCCGATAGAGTTCATCGCTATGTGATGGGACTAGATCGGTATCTGACTGATGGTTTTTTGGCAGTGGCTCTTCATCCAGGTATGGATATTGCCCGGATCCAAGCATATACACAGGGGGTGGAGGACAGACATATAGGGCGTCATCTAGACAAAGAGCACGACCGAGGCCAGCCTAAGAGGGCTAGGTCGGCTGAACAGTTTGGTGAGTTTCGAGGCAGACAGCCTCAGCAGCAGGGTAGATATTCTTCCCAGCCAGCACAAAGTGTACCCTCGCAGTCTACGGGCAGAAGGTTTGATCACACGGGGTATTCAGGAGCTGGTCAGAGCTTCAGGGCTGCAAGTTCGCAGATATACAAGGGTTCTAGCTAGTCGAGGCCACCTTTGCCTCGGTGTTTTCGGTGTGGTAGACAACATATTTGGAGATACCATTCGGGTACAGGTGTATGTTTTGCTTGCTGCCGTCAAGGCCATATGATGAGAGATTGTCCTTCCAGAGGTGGTACAGGTGGTATGACTCAGCCTACTGGATCAGTTGCTGGTTCGTCATCTACTATCTTTATGCGCCCAGGCGGCGGGTGTTCCATGCGGCCAGCCGTGGTAGAATAAATGGCGGAGCTTAGTTCAGCGGTCCTTCGAACCGTATTTATGCTTTGGCTACTAGACACGACCAGGAGGCATCACCGGATGTTGTCACAGGTATATTATTGATCTTTTTTCGTGACGTGTATGCATTGATAGATCCAGGTTCTATTTTATCCTATATATCTCCCTTTGTTGCTAGTAGAATTGGGATAGAACCTGAGTCGATAGAACCTTTTGTGGTAGCTACATCGGTAGGAGATTCGGTCATAGCTAAGCGGGTGTATAAGAATTGTTCGGTGGTTGTATCTTTGTCACCCGACCAGGACATGGCCAGTGCCACTACACAGGCACCACTACAGTATACATCAGAGATAATCAGCGGAACATACATGAAACTTTATAAAATAAACAACAGAAGTGAAACAACAGGTTAGCCGATAGGGCTACCTTCTTGGACATACATATATACAACCGAAGCAGTTGCCTCCTTTCTTTACAAACTGACCCACAAAATGTAACTACAGACCTCTAAGAGTTTTTAACATAACAACAGTGGCGGGACAAGGCCCCGCCATACCCCTGAATATACATGAATCTATTACTTGAGAAAACCGTGCAAGAGATAAAGCCTCGGAGCAAATGGAGCTTTTTCCCAACAATCAAGAGATCTAAGAGCAAGGATCGCGACACAGGTACCTAAAACTGCGGGCATGACGCGGCCCCGAAGAGGGTCGATAACAGTGCGAATATGGAGCGAAATAACGTCTGATGCGGATCATAAGCGTACAAAAGAATGACAAGGACAAGTATAAAACAATACATACCAGATCCTGCCGTGTCATTACCACTTATGAACTTAATCGCACCTTATTATCTTTTTCATTCTTTATAAAATTCTGACCACATTCTTACGTACATTATTAGAAAAGAATCATTAAGTTCATTACTATATAACTCACTTATCTTTCATAAGCATAATCCGCACTTTTAAGGAGGGCACCTATACTACCGATCTAGGGCGCGATCAAGGTCGCATAGTGCGCGTAAGGTATCTTGCCGGCCCGATCTGGGTCGATAACGTCATCTAGCGCGTAAGGTATCTTGCGGCCCATTCCTGGTCGATAATGTCATATAGTGCGCGTATGGGTATCTTGCCGCCCATTCTGGGTCGATAATGTCATATAAGTGCGTATAGGTATCGCGGCCCATTCTGGGTCGATAATGTCATATAGTCTGCGTATAGGTATCTGCGGCTCATTCTGGTCGATAATGTCATATAGTGCGCGTATAGGTATCTTGCGGCCCATTCTGAGTCGATAATGTCATATAGTGCGCGTATAGGTATCTTTGCGGCCCATTCTCGGTCGATAATGTCATATAGTGCGCGTATAGGTATCTTGCCGCTCATTCTGGTCGATAATGTCATATAGTGCGCGTATGATATATCTTTGCCCGTTCTGGTCGATAATGTCATAAAGAATCGAATTTAACTTGACGTCTTCTGGCGCCTCTACTCCTTTAGAAAGACTCTTTTTGAATTACAACTTCCCAGATACTAACAACTATAGTATCAAGTCCTATCCACCTTTCAAGACAAGTCACAATACCTTTTTAGAAATACAATTACATACTTCTAAAACAAGTGACTTCTTTCTTAAAAACCCTAAGCAATGGTACCTTAAAAGCGGTTTGCCTCCTTTATTTCAAAATCATCTCATTACTTACATTACTGAAGAAAATCATTCTTTTAACCTTCCATAAAGCCGTTATAACCAACTTCCCATAAAGCCGTTATAACCCTTTATGGTTTTAGACCAACTCATTCCTTTTTATAACCAAGAGACTTCTACTTTTTGAAACCAAGTATTAAATACTTTCAAATCAATTCTCTTAACTTTCAAAAATACAATTAGTCTCTTAACCTTTTGAACTCAAGTGACTTCTTTTATTATAAAACTTTAGGCAATTGATGCCTTAAAATCAAGTTGCCTTTTCATTAAAAACAAGTCATTTATCTTTCCATAAAGCAAATATAACTAACTTCCCATAAAGCCGTTATATTCACTTTATGCCTTAGTCAAAAACAATTTCCTATCCAAGGGACTTATACGTTTAAAACGGAACAAGTATCACATACTTCAAAACTCTTCAAGTCCTTAACTTTACTAAGACTTAAGACATCCTTAATATTTTCAAAGAAGTGAGTTAACCATTTTATAAGGCTAGCAAAGAATGTCAAAGTCTTGTACGTCTACCGTACTACATACGTGCAACTAGTCATGCTTAAAGATAGGAAAAGTTCTACATAGAGTAGGTCACACAACTACCTCTTAACTTCTAAGAGTAACGGGAAACATGAAATGATACCACAGGTATATTCCATACATAGAATCATGCCAAAGGAAGGAAGAGGTTCACATACCTCGCGACGATTGTCGACAAGTAGCAAAATGCTCCAAAGTACTTAAATCTTGATAGCTATTCCACTCTCCAAGTAAGTGCGCTATACATAGTACTTCAACCTATAATGGTCACATACGTCCATTAACCTCTCACTTCATCGTAGAATTATTCTAAGTGCTAAGTCACCAATTCTACGGAAAATCGGACAGAACCTCCTTTGTTTCTACTCACTTTGCCACCTTTTTCAAGGCCAAAATACAATAACCAAACAGCCCCAATTGGCTCACAATTAAAAGAAGGTAGTCGATTCAAATGACTAACTAAACATGATTGGCTCACAATTACATTATGGATTTCAAGGCTATAATCAATCCATAATTCTTATAACCTCTATAAAACAACTTCATGCTCGCAACATACAAAGCTATCAACAACAATATAAATATGCAATCTTGTAACACCTTTAAAAGACAAGATTATACCTTAACGATTTGTAATCCAACTCCAATCCGAAGTCGCTCCTTAGTAGTTTAGAGCCTCTTCAAGACACCTCAATCCGCTTGTTGAGACCCTTAGCACAATACCAACAATTATCCTTTCAAATTCCAAGCAAAACCTAGAAAGACCCTTTAGGTTTTCGTTTGCGACTAACCCAAAACAATCTTTTCCAAGATTTTTCTATTGAGATGTGTTTACAATACACCTAAGAACCTTGGTTTAAAGTGTGGAATCAAATGGACAAGAAACGAAAATTTTTCTTTCTTCTTCTTAGTGAACCCGTGAGCTTGCTCAATGTTCCTCCAAATTTGTGTAAAATTTTCTAAGTGTCAAGACATCTCTTGCTACTAGTATTAAATAGAGAATTGGATGGTCAAGATAATTACAAATGTGAGGCTTAGATGTGGTCTTACAAAAGATCAAGACTTATTGACCAAGACTAGTCAACCTTCTCAAGCTATACAAGTTGCAAGACTAGTCATCCAAGACATAAGGTAAATGACCAAAATGGCCATGCCATTTCGTCCAAGGCAATGCTAAGGGGGGGTGACACGTGTCTCCCATCCCATTAAATCCTGATAAAACGTTTTCCGACAATTCCATAAAAATACTAAAAAAAAAAATCAAGTCTCAAATCTTAACACTTATGAGTTCTTACGTACGTTCTTAAAACATGTCCTGTAAATACGGGGTGTAACATATGCAGTCGCCGTACTATAGCAGACTTGATAGAGCTAGACATAACGGAGTGTGATGTCATTATGTGTATGGATTGGTTGGATTCTTGTTATGCCAATGTTGATTGTAGAGGGAATTTGGTTCGATTCCAGTTTCCAGGTGAACCAGTTATAGAGTGGAAAGGGAATACAACGTCGCCGAGGGGTAGGTTTATTTCATACCTCAAGACAAAGAAGATGGTTAGAAAAAGGTATATTTACCACTTGGTTCGGTTACATGATATGGAAGCTGAGGTACCGGCTCTTCAGTCAGTTCAGGTGGTTAATGAATTCCCAGACGTATTCCCAGATGATCTCCCAGGTCTTCCTCTATAGCGGGAGATAGAGTTCACTATCGATGTACTCCCAGATACCCAACCTATATTTATTCATCCTTATAGAATGACACCTGCAGAGTTGAAGGAGTTGAAGGTGAAGCTGAGAGACTTGTTGGAAAAAGGCTTTATTAAGCCTAGTACATCTCCTTGGGGGGCACATGTATTATTTGTGAAGACGAATGATGGTCGCTGCGGATGTGCATTGATTATAGGCAGCTGAATAAGGTAACCATCAAGAATAGGTATCATCTCCTCAGGATTGATGATTTATTTGACCAGTTGCAGGGTGCTAAGTGTTTCTCGAAGATAGACCTGCGGTCCGGTTATCATCAGGTGCGGGTAAGAGAGGCAGATATCCCGAAGACAGCATTCAGGACCCGGTACGGGCATTATGAGTTTAGGGTGATGTCTTTTGGGTTGACCAATGCTCCAGCAGTGTTTATGGATTTAATGAACCGGGTGTTCAAGCCATTCCTGGATACGTTTGTTATTGTATTCATTGATGATATCCTGGTTTATTCCGTTGAGCGGGAGCATGCAGACCATTTGAGGGCGATACTTGGTCCTCCAAGACCGCGCGATTGTATGTCAAGTTTTCTAAGTGTGAATTTTGGTTGGCCTCAGTGGCATTCTTGGGGCATATTATTGGAGCTGATGGTATTCGGGTGGATACACAGAAGATTGAGACAGTTAAGACTTGGCCCAGACCTACTACACCTATGGAGGTACGCAGTTTTCTAGGGCTTGCAGGGTATTACCGGAGGTTTGTGGAGAAGTTTGCCTCGATCTCAGCGCCTTTGAATAGACTGACTCATAAGGCAACTAAGTTCCAATGGACGGATGCTTGTGAGCAAGGCTTCCAGTTGTTGAAGGATAAGTTGACTACGGCGCCAGTTCTAACTCTTCCTTAGGGACTAGAGGGTTATGTTGTTTATTGTGATCCTTCGGGTATTGGGATAGGTTGTGTGTTGATGCAGTATGGTAAGGTTATAGCTTATGCATCCCGACAGCTCAGGAAGCACGAAAAGAATTACCCTACTCATGATTTGGAGTTGGCGGCAGTGATACATGCTTTGAAGATATGGAGACATTATCTATATGGAGTTCATGTTGATATTTATACGGATCACAAGAGTCTCCAATATATCTTCAAACATAAGGAGATGAACTTACAGTGGTTAGAGTTACTTAAGGACTATGATGTTGATATCTTGTACCACCTAGGGAAAGCCAATGTGATAGCGGATGCTCTTAGCCGTCGGTATATGGGTAGTTTGACAGATGTACAGCCGGATAGGAAGGAGATGATTCGTGAGATACACCAGCTAGCGAGTCTTGGAGTTCGATTGACCGATTCTGGAGATAGTGGAGTTCTTATTCGAGGAGTTGCCGAGTCCTCTATCGTAGAAGAGGTGAAAAGGCATAAGTATGAGGATCCTATTCTAGCACGGTATAGAGATTCAGCTCTTCGAAAGGAGAAGACTCTATTTGAGGTTGCACCTGATGGGGTGCTACGGTACGAAGGCAGATTGTGTGTACCTGATGTTGCAGGGCTACGACAGGAGGTCATGGGAGAGGCACACAATGCACGGTATTCCATTCATCCGGGGTTAACAAAGATGTATCATGACCTTAGATGCATATATTGGTGGGATGTCATGAAGAGGGACATAGCGGAGTTTGTTGCGCAATGCCTGAGTTGTTATTAGGT
Source organism: Przewalskia tangutica (assembly GCA_029844215.1). NCBI lineage: Eukaryota > Viridiplantae > Streptophyta > Magnoliopsida > Solanales > Solanaceae > Przewalskia > Przewalskia tangutica. The sequence goes on along the minus strand of CM056720.1, from coordinate 23,774,463 downwards.
TAAGGTTGAGCACCAGAAGCCTGGTGGATTATTGCAGCAGATAGAGATCCCGACGTGGAAGTGGGAAGTGATTAATATGGACTTCGTTATAGGCTTACCTCGTACTCAGAGGAAGTATGACTGCATATGGGTTATTGTGGATAGGCTGATGAAATCAGCCCATTTTCTTCCTGTTAGGACTACTTACTCAGCTGAGGACTATTCTAGGTTGTACAGCAGGGAGATTGTGAGACTGCACAGGGTTCCCACATCTATTATATCGGACAGAGGGCCTCAGTTTACAGCTAACTTTTGGAGGTCGTTCCAGAAGGGATTGGGGACACAGGTGAGTCTTAGCACCACATTTCATCCTCAGACTGATGGGCAGGTAGAGCGTACTATTCAGACACTTGAGGACATGTTGAGAGCATGTACTATTGACTTCAAGGGTAGCTGGGAGGATCATTTACCACTCGTAGAGTTTGCGTATAACAACAGCTATCATTCTAGTATTCAGACGGCCCCATACGAGGCCTTATATGGGAGGAAGTGCATGTCACCTATTGGTTGGTTTGAGGTAGGCGAGACCAAGTTACTTGGCCCAGACAAGATTCAGCAAGCTGTGGATAAGGTGAAACTTATCCAGGAGAGGTTATTTGCAGTCCAGAGTCGACATAAGTCTTATGCCGATAATCGACGTCGACACTTGGAGTTTCAGCTTAATGATTGGGTATTTTTGAAGGTATCACCCATGAAGGGTGTTATGAGGTTCGGAAAGAAGGGGAAGCTTAGCCTGAGATACATTGGACCTTATCAGATTATTCGCAGGGTAGACAAGGTTGCCTATGAGTTGGACCTACTATCGGATTTGGAAGCGGTACATTCAATTTTTCATGTATCGATGTTGCCTAAGTGTATTGGTGATCCTTATAGAGTGTTCCCAGTAGATGACGTCTAGGTGACAGAGGATTTAGCTTATGAGGAGAGTCCCATAGCCATACTTGATCGCCAGGTTAGACGGTTACAGACTAAGGATGTGGCTTCTGTCAAGGTATTGTGGCGGAAAAATAATAGGGAAGAAATGACGTGGGAAACAGAAGATGAGATGAAGAGGAAGTATCCTCACTTATTCCCGATGCCTACATGTAATTCTAATCCCTATTCGACTATTTTGATGAATAAGACTATGTGTTATATTGTGGCCATGTGAGGCATCTTTGTGTTTGCTGAATATTGGTTGTTAGGTATAGTTATAGGAGACCTGGTCGAAACTGTTATAGCTTGAGACCTAGTATGAACATTCGGGATGTATGTTTCTAAGGGGGAAGAATGTTATACCCCGTAACTCCATGACTACTAAGTGAGAATATGATTATGGAAGTAAGATTTGAATGTTGGAAGAAAGGATTTTTTTTACATTTTCTTATATGGAAAAAAATTCGAGACTAATGTGATGACAAGAATTAATACTAGTAGTGGAATCCTTTCGAATAGAATTATGGACTTAGTGTTAAATTATTAAGTCTTGGTATTACGTAGAGTGAGGCCATCGAAAATATTGAGAAATGGCTAAGTGTGGTTGATATTTTATGTGAAGAGATGACAAGTGGATAAGTGGGTCTTCATGGGTCCCTCTCCACTTGTGTTATATACACTTATATTACACAAGTCTTGCAAGACTTAGGCTCACAAATATCTTCTCAGTTCTCATCCAAATCTTCATTTATCCCTTAACCTTCAAGGTTCTCGAAATTCCATAGAAAAGGTGAAGAACAAGATCAACTTATTTTCCAAGATTAAGCACCTTAACCAAGGTCTAAGCCAAGTTAACCTTGCAATTAGTGGGTCACGGTTTTTAGCTTGAAAGTTGTCTTGAAACCCTAAGCTTGTTGATGAACTTTTTGGAAGTAAAACATGAAAGCAAGATGGTTGCAAGCTTGTAGAGGATATGTGTGTTGTTGTAACGTGAAGAAGTGGTGCACAAAGGGTGAAGCAGGGCCGAGACTAGGGACTGTTTTGGCTAAGATTAAGGTAAGATTTCTTCTTCCTCTTGAAGTAATTAGAAATTACATGATGTTATAATTGATAGATGAACTTATGTTAAGAGAAAAGGAGAATAAGAAATACATGTAACAGTTTTGGGACTAGTTGCCGATTTTGAGGCAGTTTTGGTGTTGTTGGATTCGTTGGTTATTGTTGAAATGTGAATTGGATTATAAGGAATTGTGAAAAGGGCTTTGGTTGTGGTGTTGTCCGAAAACTACATAAAATTGTGGGACGTTGTTGTGTCGTTTAGGGATTGTTTTATACGCGTATAATGCTGAAAATTTAGTTACAATTATGCATGTTTAATATGGTAATTTTTAACGTATGTTCCTAAAGGATTAATGGTGTAGAATGGTGTAGAAAGACTTCATATCTTACCCTCATTGTTGTTGGAATATGAATTGTTTTCGTGGACTGTTTTAGTAAGAATTAAGGGGTTGTTTTACGTAAGATATAGGTGTGTGAATCACCTTGGTTAACTGTTTAGTTGTGCCCTGGATTTGTTCTCGGTTATTGATGTTATTGGCCTTATTTGTAAGGTGGAAATGTACGTATAAATAGGGGAAGTGCTGCCCAAATTTTTATACGAAAAAAGAACCATTACTTGATATATGACCTACACTTGATAGACGTGTTATTATTATTATAGGTTGAAGTACTACTTGAGACGTATAATAGTTGTCAAGTTAGTATAGCCTATAAGGTATGTGAACTATCATTCTTTCTTTTGGCATGTTTATATGAAGTGAATGTACGACGGATGTACATAGTTTTATTGGATCTTAATCCTTAATGAAGGATGTGATAGTGCCTTGGTGTTTCTAAAATGAAAGTTTATTTTAATGGTTGGTACATGATATGATGGTACTTTGGTTTTTCTAAAATGGAAGTTCATTTTAATGATTGGTACATGATATGATGGTACCTCATTTTTTTATAAAAGGAAAGTACATTTTAAGGATTAGTACATGATATGTTGGTACCTTGGTTTGCCTTAATGATATGATTGGTACATGATATGTTGGTACCTTGGTTTTATTCCTTTGAGAGTCAAAAGATGAGTAAAATTGCACAAGGTGACTCATGATAGCTATTCATGCAAGTGTTATGATTCCATTTCACACCGAGTCTCATAATAGGACGGGACACGTTATATGTATATGATTCCATGGACATGTATCCATGATGGGGGTATAGACACCTATGACATATATGATTCCATGGACATGTATCCCTGATGCGAGTATAGATACTCACGACAGTATATGATTCCATGAACATGTATCCATGATGCAAATATAGATATCTAGGACGGTATATGACTCCCACTTTTTAAAAGGCACAGTTGACACTCTATTACTACAAGATACAGTTGGCTCTTATTTATATGGCACGATTGGATCTGGTATTTGATTTTCATACTTGTCCCTGTCATGTGTTGGCCAGTTATGATCTTATTTACTGTACTTTATGTTTACATATTTGGTACCTGTTGTACTGACCCCCTTCTCCGGGGGGCTGCGTTCATGCCCGCAGGTGTAGGTACTCAGTTTGGTGATCCACATGCTTAGGATCCTTTCTCAGCTTTTGGGATAGCTCCATTGTTCCGGGGCTTATCATTTTGATACAGTTTTGTCGTTACAGGCTTATGTATATTCAGGAGTACGGCGGGCCTTGTCCCATCATAGTTATTGTCTTACTCTTAGAGGTCTGTAGTCATGTGTGGGTTGGATATATGTACAGTTGTATTTCATTTCAGATTTGTGTATATAATGGCGGTCTTGCCGGCTTGCCTGTTTTATTATAAGAGTTTGTCATTACAGTTTAGGGGACATGATCCTTTTTTTTAGATTATAAGTTTTCATTAGCTTCCGCTGGTCATATGTATTGTGTGGGTATAATGGTGCCCAGGTAGGGCACCAGTCGCGGACCCCTCGGCTCGGGTCGTGACAATAAAAATCCTTGGGCCATCACACTCGAGCAAGGGGAACGCCATACCTACATAGAAGAACCATTGTTCGTTGACTTTTTAAGGTCTAACCTTTCGCTCCCCTACTAAAAGACGGATTTTTCCAATGCATCCGCATATTGTCAATGGCGCAAGATTCTGTCAGACCAACTTATGAACGTCGGGGCGCTGGTAACTAACAATCGGCTCATGTTACAAATGGTTGTCAGCCTCACCGACACATATGGTGGAGTAGGTATGCTCATCCTCCAATGCAGCCCTCTTCTGGCATTTTATCAAGCTCATTCTATGCTCATCCTAGAAGAAACGTGTTTTGCCAAAAAGATAGCCACCATGGCGAATTCCTCCATGGTTGTCGCTCCGTCCGATGATAACTCATCACAATTTGAAAATTTGTCGCCAAACTTTGGCCAAAACTGATGAAATGGCAACAATAGAGGTAAAACCCGTTGTGGCGGCAAGGGTGGTGGCCACCGACGTGGTGAAGGTGGAGGTAGTGGAGGAAGGGGCGGTGGATTGCAGCAGCAGCCCAACCAGTGGTAGCTGCGGGCCTAGTGGGACAGTGGCCCAACAACGTGGGCTTGAAAGTGGCTTTGGGATGTGTCGCCCTACGCTTATCTTTCGGGGTGGGCGGGCCGATCCAAGCAAAGCGGCGACGCCGTCCGGTGACGGCAACCCACAACTTTTGGGCCCAGTATTCTTGGGCCTCATCCACAACATACCTAGTGGCAGCAATAGGTCCATGCAATAGTAGCCTAGCGAACCTACATCGAGGCTGTGATGCACACTCTTGGCCTTAATCCGCCCGACGCAAATTCGTACATGGATACCGTAGCGATGTCTCATATGACGTCCTCATAAGGTAATCTCTTATCCTATTTTAACTTGAGCAATAATCGTGGTATAATTGTCGAAAATGGTCATTCAATTCCAATTCGTGGTTATGGTACTACAAACCTGTCTTCCCCAAACCGACCGTTAACTTTTAAAAAATGTCCTTCATGCTCTTCAATTAATTAAAAACTTGATTTCAGTTAGAAAATTTACTACTGACAATTGGGTTTCTATTGAATTTGATCCTTTTCCATGAAGGATTTTTAGACATGGATGCATCTAATGAGATGTAATAGTCGGGGAGAGCTTATCCAATCACCACCACCACACATCAAGCCACACCATCCACATTTGATGCCTTAGCTCTGTCTCTGTGGTATGGACGTTTGGGTCATCCGAGAGCACCTATTTTTTCCTCCCTTAGACAAAATAAATATATTTCATGTACTAGACCTCGTAATTCTCATATTTGTCATTCATGTCCGCTTGGAAAACATGCTAAATTGTCTTTTGTTGCTTCTAATTCTTGCACTATTATGCCTTTTGATATTATCCATAGTGATATTTGAACATCTCATATTTTGAGCTCTTCGGGCCATATATATTATCTTCTGTTGTTGGATGATTATTCTAATTATTTGTGGACGTTTTCTTTGTCTAAAAAGTCATAAGTGTTTTCCACATTTCTCTCCTTTAGAGCATTCATCTGCACTCAATTTGAAAGGGACATTAAAAATATTCAATGTGATAATGGGTCATTTTGGGATTTTTGCAAAAATATAGTTTGTCTTTTCGTCTCTCGTGTCCACATACCTCATCTCAAAATGGAAAAGCAGAAAGAAAAATCTAAACCATTAACAACATTGTTCGTACCTTACTTGCCCATGCCTCTCTACCACCATCATTTTGGCATCATACGTTACAAATGATAACCTATCTTATGAACATACTTCTGAGCAAACAGTTACCCTACCAATCCCCTCTCAAAATTATATACCTAAGGGACTCATCCTACTCTCATTTACGGGTCTTCGGGTGCTTATGCTATCTTCTTTTCCCTTCCACCACCATCAATAAAATTCAACCACGGTCTACTCCATGTATCTTTTTAGGATATCGATCCAATCATCGTGGTTACAGATGTTTCGACTTATCCTCTAATAAAATCATCGTGAGTCATCACGTCATTTTTTATGAAACACATTTTCTCTTTTCCAAAATGCATTGCTCTGTGCCCCCTACCTACAAATTCCTTGATGATAGCATACACCCGTATTTGGTCCACCGGTTGGCTTCACAATCGGGCCCAACCTTTTTGGCTAGCCCAATGGATTCAGGAAACACGACCTAACCATTTTCCCCCATTGTCTAGCAAATTGGGCCTGCCTGCCCGAGCCTAGTGGTTGCCATCCTAGCTAGGCCTTTCGATGACAGCCCACTGCCGAGCATCCCACTGCCGAGTAGCCCACTTTCTGGCAGTCCACTCGGCAATAGTGGCCTAGCAATCCCAGGCCCAATTCTAGCCAGTCCGTCAACCACCCAACCTAGTGTTACGTCATCCATCCAACAACCTCTAATTTTGGCCCAACGTTCAGTCACTCGTAGTCAACATGAGATTTTTAAACCAACCAAAAAATATGGTCTTCACGCTCATCTTACCAAATCAATGTTGCCTCGTAATCATGTGTCTGCCTTTAATGAGCCGAATTGGAAAATGGCTATGGATAATGAATATAATGTTCTTATTAATAATAGGACGTGGGATTTGGTACCTCGTCCTCCTGATATTATTGTGATTCGGTCTATGTGGATTTTTAGTCATAAAGAAAAATATGACGGTACATTTGAGAGGCATAAAACCGCCTTGCAGGTAATGAAAAAACTCAACAGGTTGGTGTATACTGCGGTGAAACTTTCAGTCCGGTGTTCAAACCGACTACTATCCACACGGTACTAAGTCTGGCTCTTTCGAAGGACTGGGGGAAAAAAATAGAGGCCTTCAAACTTACACGATGTTGGGGTATAAAAGATAGAGGATAAGACTTCTAACGATCATTTTAAGAAAGATATACGAAGAAAGGAGTCTCATACAAAGGGTTGGAAAGAAGACTTTTACCTTATTTCAGGCTTCTCTTTCCTGACTATGTTCCCCCAGATCAAGAGATGGGAGATTATCTACTTGCTTCCGCTTTATCAACTTGATGTAAAGAATACATTCATGCATGTAGAACTCAATGAAATAGTGTACATGTATCAGCCAATGGGATACAGAGACCCCACTTATCCTAATCATGTGTGTCTGCTGAATAAATCATTGTATGGGCTCAAACAAGCACCTCGGGCCTGGTACAAGAGGTTTGTGGATTATTTTTATCATATTTGGTTTCCTATTAGCATGTCTGATTATTCTCTATTTATATATCGTCAAGATAGTGCTATAGCTTACATTCTTCTGTATGTCGATGATATTATATTAACGACCTCATCTGATGCCCTGCGCAAGTCTATCATGTCACTTCTGCTCATAATTTGCAATGAAAGATCTAGGGCCACTAAGTTACTTCTTGGGGATAGTTGTAACGCATCATGCATGTGGTTTATTTTGTCTCAAAAGAAGTATGTAGAAGAGATCGTTGAACGAGCTGGTATGTTATCGTGTAAGTCCTCCTCCACTTCAGTTGATACTAAACCAAAGTTGAGTGCTTTTTCCAGCAGGCCATATACCGATCCATCATATTACCGCAACCATGCAATATCTTACTTTCACGTGGCCCAACATATCTTATGATATGCAACATGTTTGTCTATTCATGCATAACCCAATGGAGGATCACATGCATGCTCTCAAACGCATTGTGCACTACATTCAGGGCACTCTCGATCATGACTTGTATTTATATTCGTCTTCGACATCCACTCTTATTTCTTACAATAATGCTTACTGGGGTGGATTTCCGAATACCAGAAGGTCCACGCCTGGTTATTGTGTATTTCTCGGTGACAATTTGATATCTTGGTCCTCCAAATGGCAAGCTACCTTTTCCAGATCCAATGCCGAAGCAAAATATCAAAGAGTTGCCAATATGGTGTCTGAATCTTGTTGGCTACGGAACCTTCTTTTGGAGCTCCACTGTCCGATTCCGAATGCGACATTGGTTTATTGTTAGTGCAATTTATCTCTCTGGAAATTCGGTTCAACATCAACGCACTAAAAATATTGAGTTGAATATTCACTTTGTTCGCGAAAAGATTTCTCATGGACAATTATGTGTCTTACATGTCCCATCACTCTACCAGATTACCGATATTTTTACAAAAGATCTCCGCTGGTTTTAGTTGAAGACTTTCGGGACAGTCTCAACATACACCGACCTCCCGCTTCGACTGCGGGTGTGTGATAGACTAGGAAAATATAATTAGTCATGATTATGTATATTATGTATATGGTAGATGTATATTTTAGTCATTACTTACCGTAATTATAGCCTAGGATTATACTTGTACTTTAGTATATTTACTACCACTTTGGAATGAAATAATCAAGGAAAATCTTTCTTACCATAACACGTATGTAAAGGAAAAGTAGGAGTGTTAAGATTTACCAGTTTCAAGTATTAAAGGTCTTGATGATTTTTTAATGAAATGTCCGTGCAAATCTCGTTTGTAATACTTCGATATTTTTCGAGAGATCATTAAGCAAACGATGCATCAATTATCATATAAAAGGAATATTAACGTATGGCTTACGGATGGTGTTGCTTTATGAAGTTCCACAATGGGAACAGAGTTTCTAACTTTAAGAATATTGTATTATTGAGTAAAGCTTTTCGAAATTCGAATCTGTGCTTGCATATCTGAAAGCTGGAGACCTTTTGTATTAAACCTAAAACTCTTGATTAACTTCTTGAATCTTATTCATAAGTCATAGTAAATTAACATTCCACATGAATTATGAGCCTAAACTTTTAGGTCAAAGTGCTGAGATATCGTGTAGCTACCTTCATAATGGGACTATTAAACAAAAAGAGGAGAAAAGTGCTGGCACATTAATTTTTGTTTCCTGTAACCTGGAATTCTACTACCAATTTTCCCTCAATGCTTAATATATAGGAGTATATACATATAACTATGTGTACAAGTAAGTACAAGTTTACTAAATGCCAATCTAGAGAAACCATTTGAGTATAAGCTTTAGCCATAGCAAAAACACGCGCGTTATAAATTTTGTGCTTTTACCAAAACACTATTGGTCTAAATTCAACATACAACAACAATACCATATCCACTGTAATTCCACAAGTGGGGTCTAAAGAGGGTAGAGTGTACGCAGAGTTCACTTCGACCTTGAGAGATAGAGAGTTTATTTCCTCAAGAGAAAGCATGACAAAAAAAGGTCGGGCAAAAATTTACGATAGTAAAAAAGTCATGATAAAAAGAACGATAAATAAGTATTATGAAGAAAAGTAATAGTAACTGCAGCAAACTAATAGGGTAATTAAAGTATAAGAGATAACATATAGTGGCAAAAACTACAAAGATACTACTACACCTATTATTCTGGAAGGATACACGAGAAGACGCACTACTACCTCCTTCTATTCTAATCCATGTCATCTACAATTGATTGATTGAAAAATTTAAAGGAAATAGGTCAAAGTTACCTTGCACTAATGGAAATTGAGCAACTTCGGCCTTTAATCTAATCTTACCCCAAATCATTAGGAATCTCATTTTATCCTTTGACCCCTAATGGAACAACTTAAGGACAATTTTAAATCGTAGTCAAAGATTGAGGGATAAATATGGATAACTTTTTCTCGAAGAACCTGGACTCATGAAGTCCACAAATTTTACTCTGGAATTCAGTTAATGACAAGGGCAATAAGAAATGATTTACTAACGGTAAATATATGAACAGACCAAATGTGTAATGCAGGAAAAAATTAAACAGTTTCGAATAACAAATGAAGGTCCAAATTGATTTGGTCTAAATGCAAGGTAAATATGCACATAATTGATTTAACGTGATTCGACTCTTTCATAGATTATACGTGAAAGCTTAGTACACCTAGTTATCCTGCTTCAATGTTGCATGTTTAACAACTCCAGCAAGCCCCTTCCTTCAACTACCTAGGGAGACAACCTTTCTATAGATGAATGGGTGTGTGTTTGTGGAAGGTCTTGGGATGGGAGTGGTGGGGTGTGTTTGCATCTCAAAATCAATTCCAAAGCATTTTATCAAATTATAAGAACCAACATCTGAGCTTGTTTTCAGGAACTGGGCTGCATAGAATAATGCATACTAGCTAAGCATGTCACGTGTGGACATATATATAATCTCTTTTAACTAATGAACATACTCTAATTAATAAAATCTCATCAGGTAATTGCAGAACCTATTTCAATGCTGACTTTTCAGATCACGAAACAAATTAAAGTACACGGTTGATTAACAAACTGTTAAGCAGATGGAGGCATCCAGTAGTTTTTGTATTTTTAAGTTTCCAAGAGTGCACGAGTGTGTTTTGTTTCTTGTGAAGGATGGCAGGCCTTTAGCAAATCAATGCTTGTGTCTTGTATTTAGATTTTGAAACATATGCCACCTCGTGGTCTCCCACGATCAGAATTGATTATTTTGAGGTGTTTGGAAAAGTAGTTTCAAAATCTATCTATTTCATGAAGATGAAAACTACGATGTCAAATGCCATGTTGGATTGAATTTAAACGGGTTGATTGGACGGATAGTTCTTCAAATGGGTTGGTTTTAAGTATAATCTTTTAAAATCGAACTTATGCTTAGCGGGACATAAATTCTTTAAGGGTGTGGGGCATAATTTGTAGAATATTACGATGTGAAAATATAAACCATGCCCGCAAAAATGCTACTCTCTATGCCCCAATTTATATGACACATTTTCTTTTTTAGTCAGTCCAAAAAATAATGACACATTTCCTTATTTGATAATAATTTAACTTTAAACTTTATCTTATACGTTTAACGAGATGATTTATATCCACACAAATATCTTTAGTTTGTTTTAGACCACAATTTTTTTTTATTTTTTATTACTTAACATTCATGCCTAATCAAACTAATCACATAAATTGGGATGGATTAGAGTATTTGCCTTGAGGGACAAAAATCAAATACCAACACAAAATACGGGCAAAATTGCAAATGACCCGTCAAAATGGGATGAGTTAATAAATGAGTGAGTCATCCGGCCCAAAAGTTGCGTGGGTGAAATGAATTAGGCTAAAATGGGCTAAGAAGCGGGTCATAACTCAACTAAGCCTGATCAGTGGCCCGACCTGGCCCACTTCGAAGATTGTCCATATTCTGAAAAATATTACCAGTTGGAGACACAGGGGTTCAAAGTTCAAACCCCATACCTCTCGCATGCAAAGCATGGTCCCAATCATTGAGCTACATCCTTATTTGTTACTTAAAACAATTAGCAATTATATATGACCATTATAAATAAATTTGTTTTTTAACCCCAAATTTTAATATATTACATTTTGACTCTATCTTTAAACTATAAATACCGCTTCATCCTTATGCATTCTTAAAGTTAGATATTTAATTTGGAAACCACTTACCTTTATGCAATGATTTATAGCTACACAAAATATATGTGACTCATTTAACACTACAAGTTTAAAGTTTTTTCTCTTTCCTAAATTCTGTGTCCAGTCAAATAGACATATCAATAACTACATAAATAATTTAAAATAAAACTAAAAACTTAAATTAATAACATTGCAAATTCAAAACACACAAACTTAAACGGCGAAATATTACAAATCAAAAGTTCAAAACATACAAATTAAATGACAAACATCGATTGAATTTTTTTAAGAAGAGATAAACTTCAAAGTTCAACTTCATGCATTTTCACCAAGTGTGAACGCAATACACCGGTACCCCTCCCCCAATACTCGACCCTCTAGACTTATGGAGTTATATTGTCAGCACAATATTGACATTTAACATGTTCCTCGTCTACTCGCTCAAAATGCATTCACACCGCTATTGAAGTTGATCTTCGAACTCGAGGAGAAGGTGGAGGTGGAAGATTATTCTGGACTTAAAAGTAGAAATGTAAACAAAAAATTTAGATAAAGAAAGAATTGTGGAAGCATTGTGTGAAAATGAAGAAGAATGGAGGGGTATTTATAGTTTAGAAATAGAGCCAAAGTGTAGTTTATTAATAAATTTAGGGGTTTAAATAAAATTGGCACGACTAATTTTTTAAATTTACAACGACTAATTTTTTGAATTGGGTAACCCACTATTTTTTTAGTTTATCAATTTTATCATGAGATGTTAATGTTATTTTATTATAAGTAGTAAATGTAAATGTCTAATTTAGTATTAGAATTTGTTTTAAAAAATAACTAAAATCCGTTCCATTCCGACCCGCTAACTAAAACCATGCCCGGTATGCCCGCTATGTACCCTTATATGGGTAGGGACTGGGCTGGACACCCTTTTCTCTCCCCCAGTCCGACCTCTTAACAACGTCCCGACCTGGTGTGCTCCACGTTAAAATGGCCCAACCCAACTCGTTTAACAGGCTTAAACTCAATTCACTTAATTTTTACTATGTCTTAATTCATTTTTAGTAAATATAGCGCTAGGCAAGCCCAATGATTACTTATATGAATCAATCAAAAGAACAAGGTTCAAACAAAAAATATAAACAGTAAAAATGCAGAAAAAACACCAACTAAACATACGCCGGGAAATCAAATGAGAAAGTCTAATGTAATAGCCCAATCCACTAGTGATATTGTCCGCTTGGACTTAGACTCGCACTACTTCATAGACTCCCTAGGACACTTAAATCTAGTACAGCCCAACCCACTAGTAATATTATTCTCTTTGAGCTTAGACCCGCACGACTTTAAAACACGTCACTAGAGTCACCATCTGTTACAGTTCACTTTTACGCAGAGGCATAAAAGCTACTAAGAGGTATGGATAGTGCTCTAAGTCAGATAGTTAATTTTAGAGTCGTCACCTAATTTATAGGTAAATTAGAAAAATCGAGTTGAAAAGGTTTATTCAAAATATTTGAAAACTCTTATCTAAACCAGAGTCAAGGTAAGGGTTCTTGTGATCCCTCGGGGAAGGTGTTAGACACCTCAGTATTAAAGATTCGTAGAATACGGTTGACCTTTAGTTTCTATCGCATGCTTAAATGATGTGAATTTCTTTAAAGTGTTTAAAAATCTGCAAAATACTTGACATTCATTTATTCAAAATTCAAAGGTTTTCATTAAAATAAAGAGTTGGGCTTCCGCAAAAATAGTTTGCACAGGGGGTAAATTAGCCAACTTATTTTCGGACTAAGAACACCAAAAAATTAATTTGAGTAGAGCTTTACTACTTAATCCAATAACACTTGCATCTTTTGGAAAATCCTTCTAAACTTTAGAAGGAGTGTAATTCACTTGTAATGACAAGTTTTGAGTTTTTTAAAAGAAATAGAAAACAAACTTTCTTTTTATTTCATGTTATATCCTCAAAATCAACTCATATTCTATAAGCCAAAATCCATATCCTTGACTCAAGTTCAAAACATGTGTTTTTATCCTTGTCTAAATATCAATTAATTGGGCTCAGCCCCAAAATCTGCTTTCAAAAGATGTCAAATTGGTCCAGGTTGAGCCCAAAGCTCATTTCGGCAATTCATTTAATCATTTTGTGAAACAATGTCTAATCTTGGGTTCATTTAGTGTCATTTCAATTTAAGCATGACCTAATTAAGTTTTAAAGTCCAATTTATGAATTAAAAATCCAAAGTTAGTCTTAACCCAATTATTAAATTCATTTCTTGTTTTCAGATTTCTTAACGTCAAAACAATCCCTTTTCTTTCAATTTCAAATTTAACCAAGTTTTGAAAGCTCATTTTTTGGCGATCCTAAACTGAACACTGTATGTATCGTTTGCCAATCCTAAGTTCGTAACCGTAGTAGGGGTTCCAATAATTCAAAGTATGTTTTTATTACAAGTACATATACACATAATATACACATTATACAAACTGAATTAAAGGAGGCTTGAGTTTAGGCTGGTGGGCCTACCTAAGTCCACTGGTTGGCTATTTTTACCCATAGTTGGACCTTCAATGCGCGACTACAAGATATCAAACTCGATCAAGAATGTTTTAGTTGGGCCTCAGCCCATCTGACTGGAAAAGGAAGTGGAGCCCCAATGAGGACATCGCGCCATCGCGGAAAGTGGAGAGAAGATCCCACTACAAAAAAAAGGTCTACCGTGACGGTTAAAACCGTCATGAAAGGTCTTTCGTGATGGTTTTTCTAAGTGTCACGATGAATCTTTGTCACAAATTAAGTGCGATTATTGTGTGATTTTTGTGATTATAAAAAGCTACAAAATGTGATGTTTGACTTTGACTTTTTCCTCATTTTTTTAAATTTTTCGGCGAAATTATTAATTAAATAATATTTTTTGGCGAATTTTTTAAATAAAATTAATTTAAATTGGCGGGAAAATTAGTTTTTGACTTTTTTTTATATTTTAATTTATTAAATAAAAATAAATTAGAATTGTAAATATATTATAACTAAATTGTCACCCACATAATGAAATTGTTCTAATACATTAAATCGAAACATTACAAATTGTTTTTCAAAACATCTAATGTTATCATCAAATACAAAAAAAAAAAACATAATATGAGAATCCCAGTCATTGGAAACTTGTGCGATTCCAGCAAATCTTCATCTATGTAGAATCCCACTTTGATATGTCGTATTGTTCGAATGTTCCTCTCAAAGTGTAAAAGAAAGGAAGTTAGAAAAATAAATAAATGCGAGTAGAACCTTCAGATCCGTATAAAATAATAGGAGTTTTAATCTAACTAAGTAAAGTCAACATTAAACTCCATTTTTAAGGGTCTGCGAAATTTATGAGATTCCGAGTAAGGATTCTTTATTATCCTAAAGGGAAGGGGTTAGGCATCCTCTAAGATCCGCTAACTTGCGGTTGTCCAGTCCAACTTAGGTTGGTATTATTGTGCTAACATGTATTCTAAAGGTATTCTACAATTATTAAACTAACTAAAAGATATTTAAACTAGGCATGCATATATTTAAATAGATATATATTTAACAAGGTTGTAACGAAAGCAAAAATCATATAAAGAGGGGGTGAAGAGAACTTAGCGGTATTTCACTTTTATTTTCCTTTTCTGCGCAGGTTTTAACATCGGGATGCGTCTCCGGGTACCTACAAAAATACTTAGTAAAAGAGTTAGTAAAGTAATAAATAAATGCGAGTAAAACCTTCGGATCCATATAAAACAATAGGAGTTTTAATTACAGAGGGCTCAGATCTATATTTTTTATAAAGGGACATTCCAATCATGTCGTGGTTGCGAACTAGTGACTCGTCAGTCATTTTAGTCACCTTGCCAACACATGTTGATTTCCCGTAGATGTGTGAAAGAATCCATAAGTCTCATCATCGCCTTTTTCTGAAGGAATGCAAACCGAGGGACAACCTTTCCGGAAGGGTCATGTCCTCAAATTAATTATTCTCATCGGCCAAGTATAGTATCATGTTCAAATTAGTAAATAATCAAAATCGAAGGGACGCGACCTCAATTTCAATTTCATTGGCCTAAGTGTAGTATCTTGTTCAAATCAGTAAATAACCAAAATCGAAGGGACGCGGCCTCAATTTCAATTTCATTTTCATTGGCCTAAGTGTAGTATCTTGTTCAAATCAGTAAAGTATTCGAAGTACAACAGTTTTCCGAAACAGCCTCAAAGTAACAGAATGGCCAAAATCAGTAGCAAAATGGCCCAAAATCAGAAGCGAAATGGCCAAAATCAGTCCGAAAAATGGTCAAAACCAGTAGCAAAAAAAGGCCAAAATCAGTAGTCAAAAGAAGGCCAAAATAAGTCCAAAAATGGTCAAAATTAGTCCGACACAGAGCCAAAACCAGCAACTACAGTGGCCTAAAAATTAGTCCGAAAATGATCAAAACCAGTGGCAAAAAAAGGGCAAAATCAGTCAAAAAAATGGTCAAAACCAGTAGCCAAAAGAGGGCCAAAATCAGTCAAAAAAATGGTCGAAATCAGTACGACACAGAGCCAAAACTAGAAACTACAGTAGTAGCTCAAATTTCAGGAGCAACAAGTAGTATCAAGATACATCAAAGAGCAGCAACTAACAACAATTCAGCCCCCAAAATGCAGCAGAGTACAAGATAAGTAGCAACAGTTTACCTCCAAGGGTAATGCCTCGACTCACAAAATATGACAACCCAAAAATAGCAACAAAGGGCACCATTTACTTACCTCCAAGTGCAACAATGGTTAAGCTAAGAATGTAGCAACAAATATGCAACAATTTTTTACCGTAAGTAATGACATCAACTTCTAAAGATAAGACAGCAAAGGGGGTTACTACCATCCAAATTTCGATGTCGCGTCAAGATCAAAAAGTTTCTAGAATCTTAGGCATGGCAAGCTATCGAGGAGGCTAAATCAAAGACAAAGCTTGTCTTGGCTTTCTACCGACATATTTAAGATAAATATAAAAACTCACATGTATATTCTGAAAGTCTCAAATAAAGATAGGAAAAGACATGATATGGAGGGAGGAAGTGAAACACAGACTTATCATTCCAACTTATAGAAGCAATAAGTGATTTCAAACATAGAGGATTTATATAACATGAAATACAAACCATTCCAGTCAGATACACACTCAGCCATGCTGAGGCGATATTTATGGAATATTCAAAGTGTACATGATATACGTGGGAATATACGAGGATATACTTGATCAAAAGTTGAAGACTCATACACATGGACAACTCATGAGACTATGACAATGCACCTGTTACTTAGAAAGATTTGCTACTTTTTCCAGCTTCTTGGTTGTTCTGGTATGTTAACTTGAGCTAGCAGAGAAAATAATTTGGTATCTTGCGGGGTTCTCTATGAAGCAGGACTGAATAAACACCAAAAAGAAAAGAAAAAAAGGACTGTAGAAGTCAAGTAATTAACACAACACATATGTTCCTAACCAAGTCCAATTCAAATACATATTTCATCTAAAACCATTAATATTTTCTACCTTCTATTTCAAAATCCACCATATCCTTATCGCGCTTTAGTTCTTCCTCTGACTTTTCTATATGATATTCTCTCATCATAGTTCCCAGTCAAATTGAATTCAACTTTTATTCTTTGACAACAAATACGCCTCAGTTTCAAACAAGTTGATGTCGGCTATATAAACCAATCTAAAGTTTGCCTTGGCTTTAGCCGGTAAAGCCACATGATAGGAAAAGTTCAAATACACGCAAAATATAACAATTAGCGTGTCTGATGTTGGTTCAATGAAACCTTAAAACATAGCAAAAAGACTTAGGTGAATTTCTTGAAGGGTGAAACTTAAGAAGAGAGGGACTGAAAACTAAAATTGCCAGTAAAAGACTCAACTCGAACTTGATCTTCTGTTAATAGCCTTAGCTCAATGTAAAACTCAACTAACTTGGGAGGCACTGGAATATCAATGAAGAGAGCCAATATCAGCACAAAAAGAGAGGATTAAAATTAACAATTAATAAGTAGGGAATCAATGTAAAATAACATTATACGCGAGCATTAAGAAATTGTATTATAGCATGTGAATGTTCACTAAAACCTAGCATATTACTAAGCATACAAGCAGTGGGATGTGCGATATAATTAAACTCATGGACTACCCCAACTGCGTGTGTATTTAAATAGTAAATCCAAATAAGTCATTGCATGGACAGAATCCCAATAAATTCAACCCCTTCTTGACTAAATATAAGAGATATGTACCAAAGACAAGTTGGAATCATCACCAACCTGTCATTGCCGAGGAGTATAGTAAAATTTGAAATTTCTGCACAAAAAGAAAAACACACAATTAACCTCTCATTCTACTTGTACTGTGATACATACAACTGTCAAAAGTTTTTTTAAAATAAAAGATGAAGCAATGCATATAAGACCAAGACATATACTCTATAAGCTGTTTATTTGTGTAGCGTGTGATTTAGGCTCTAAAATTCATTAACAAATTCTATCATTTCACTTAGATTCCGTATAAAATTTTGAGTAATCCATGATTAGTGATATGTTTTAAAAGTAAGCACAAATGGTAAACATGCATCAACATATTCAGTTGAAGCTAAGAAGTGCATTGCACTGAATTTGCAAGAAGTAGAGCCAACCTTCTCCTGCCACCACATCAAGCAGAAATATATACAATAACATACCCAGTGAAAAAGCAAAATGTGTGACGGTTGAGTGTGCTTCGGATCGAAACTCACCTGTAAGCTAAAATTAAGTCATCCCTCTGGTTGGGGCCCATATACTTGTATTCGATTAAAGCATCACAAACAACATGTATAAAAGTTTCTCTCTTGGCAATCAATGTTGTGCGCCTTTTGTACAACTCAAATGGTTTGCTATCACTTTGATTGTTCCCTTTATCCAAGAATGCATTGATAAAGGTACTGGACTCTTTATGATGAAATCCTTTAAAGTTATCCTGTCCCAATTGTGCTCTATCAGCTGAAACCAACTTATCGCCCATGCATTCATTTCTCATCTTGTCAAAAAATGTTCTGTTGATTTGTTCATGCAAAAAGAAAAAGATTCAGTAATAAAAGCGCCTAAATTTATATGCTCTAGGCGAATTTGGAAGTCACACTGCAAAATAATCCTCTAAAGAACATCAGACAATTGACTAGTGGAATCTTATGAACGTGAACTCTCACCAGCGGGGTAAAAAAACCATCTTTGACAATTTCTAAAAAAGACTGCACATTTGTCAAAATAGTTACCATAAATCAAACCGAGAACTTTTTTTTACCTTAAATGCATGTCGAGGTTTACATCCCATAAGTTGCAGAGTACTCTGGAGAACATAACATGTATATCTAAAAGAGTCTTTTCCTTGCTCTCTGTTAGGCGTATTTTGTATATGTCTTTTGAGTCATTTTTAGTTGGTATTTTACTCGTTTTTGTTGTGTTTAGTATAGTTGTAGGTTTGTTTTTCTTTCTTTTGAGTCACATCGATGCAAAAAAGCAAAATGACAAAAAGAAATGAGAAATGAGCAGAAAAGGTGCTCCCGAGGCGAAAAGGACGAGAGTTGGCAACTCAGAGCGAAAGAAGGCAGCACCGCGGTGCCACTATACAGAACCGCGGTGTCATATTTACCGAGGAGTCACAGGACTTTCAGCACCGCGGTGCCATCAGGCAGTACCGCGGTGCCATTTGTGCTGAAAAGCTGCAGGAATTTCGCCACCGCGGTGCCGACACGGGAAATTTCAGTTCTGAAGGCAAATTGGCTAAGGGCAGATTGATCCATAGGACACAAAAATTAGAGGATATTTAAACCCTAGGGATTAATGCTATAAAAGAGGTTGGTCATTCTACAACACAACACAACACAAGGCGGATTTGGAGCTACAATTGAAGACTTAGTTCGCAATAATTTCTTTTCTTTCATTTTTAATTCAGTTTATGTATGGATTTTGTGTTAGTTCTTAGCGTGACTATGGCTAGGAGCTAAACACTCTATTATGGCTTTCCTTATGAATCGCTTGAAACTTCTATTCATGAATTAATGCAGTAGTTTGATTTCTTCTTCACTTGATTAAGATTTAGTCAATAATTGGTATGAATGTTTGATAATTAATTTATCACTAATTATCATAATATATATGATTTCAAATCAAGAACCGAGAGGAGAGATTTGGATATGCTGTAATTGACTAGACATAGGTTAAAATCACGGATGAAAGTACCCCGATACTTGTGTAGCATTATAGGTTACTGTTCTTAATCCTCATATGTGGTAAATCCTATCATAAAATATAGAATGGTTCTGCAATGGGGTTGAGTGTTTATATGTCCTAATCAGAGTATAAGATAATTTAGTTAACCGTTATCTTAACGTAGAAGAAGAAGTCATTCTAGTTGCATTAATGAGTGAATAGAGTGGATAGTCGAGAATTTTGGAAGCCCTAATTCCTTCATAACTGATCACAACTTAAATAGTTAGTTAATTCTTGCAATTATTCTAGTAGTTAAACAAAAACCCAACTTAATATTGATTGTCAAATAGATAACATAAAATAGATGAACGGTACTTAGAAACCAGTCTCTGAGGACGATATTCGGTCTTATCAGACTATCTTACTTGTGAACGATGCGTACGCTTGCGTGAGCAGTCAAAATATCGCTAACAAGTTTTTGGCGCCGTTGCCGGGGACTGACGTATTCTAATATTGAACCGTCTATTTTTAATTTCAAATTTGGCTTGTACTTTATTTCTTTCTACTTTTAGAACCGTGTGCCGTGATTTGTTTGTTGATTTTGATCTATTTCAGGGAACCAGTTTATGCGAAGAAGAAGAGGGGCAGACACACTTGTTCCCTTCAATCCTGAAATTGAGAAAACCTGCAAACAGAACAGGCGTGAAAAGAGAATTGCGGACTTATTAGCAATGAACAACCAGAGGAACAACGAGTTAAACAGAGGGCTGGGTGATGATCAAAACAACCATGAAATACCCGAAGATGTGCCCAGAAATAATGAGGTACCTGCTGCCATGGGACAAGTTCCGCCACCTGCAGAAAAGGAGTTTGGGGGATTATATTTTGCCCACAGTCACAGGTGCACAGACTTGCATCCGGCTCCCAGCTATAGGGGCCAATAACTTTGAGATCAAGCCAGTCATCCTGAGCATGGTCCAGAACACAGTACAATTTAGGGGGTTGTCATATGAAGATCCCCACATACACATTGCAAACTTTATGGAGCTGTGTGCCACTTTCAAATACAATGACATTACTGACGATGCCATTAGACTGAGGCTCTTTCCGTTCTCACTGAGGGATAGAGCCAAAAGCTGGTTGAACTCGCTGCCTGCCAACTCCGTCACTACATGGCAAGACCTAGCACAGAAGTTTCTATAAAAGTTCTTCCCTCCTTCCAAAGCAGAAAGTTAAGGGGAGAGCTGAACAACTTTTATCAGGTGGATGGTGAGTCGCTCTATAATGCATGAGAATAATTTAAGGACTTGCAAAGGAAATGGCCACAACATGGCATAGAGAAGTGGATGTTAGTCCACATTTTTTATAATGGCCTGAGTGGTACTACTCGTACCATCATTGATCTTTGCGCGAGGAGCCTTGAGAAAGAGTGCCAATGAGGCACATGAGTTACTGGAAGACATGGCTGCCAACAATCACCAAGGGCAGATGACAGGTCAGTGAATAGCAGGAAGACTATGGGTATACACGAATTAGATGCCATCACTACTCTGAATGCACAGGTAGCCCTTCTTGTCACGACCCGAACCCGGGCCCGTGACTGGTGCCTTACCCGGGCACCCAAGTAGACATACATAAGAGTAACCAGCGGAATATAAAACAAGACATGAAACAATATAGAATGAGAACAGTTTAACCAAGTAAAGATCGCCTTTCGGCATGTATATAAACAAGTTTGAACAGTTACATCCCTTTTACAAACATGCCCACAACAGTACTACAGACCTCTAAGGATGTTATAACAACTATGACGGGACAGGGCCCCGCCATACCCCTGAATGTACAAGAACCTACAACTCAGGGAAACATACCAAAAGATAAGCCTCCGGAGAAACGGAGCTTCCCAATCTGTTGACTGTGATCCTATGGCGAGGATCGACAACCGATGTACCTCACTGCGGCGTGAACGCGGCCCCGGGAGGTCGATCTGGCAGTACCAAGTATGTGAAACGAAAATCATAAACGAAATCATAATGATCTAAAATAAAGCAGAGACATGTATGATAACAAAACTACAGTTCACAACATAAAAGCAGTCATGTCAAGTCAGGGACTCACGCCCTCAAAGTCATCCCTCATGCCCGTGGAACTCCTTCCTCACTGCCGGCAGTCTAGGTATAAATCGTATGAAATACATTCCCGGCCCATCTCATGGACTCGGTATAGAATCGTGTGGAATACATTCCCGGTTCATCTCATGAACTCGGTATCGTGTGAAATACATTCCCGGTTCATCCCATGAACGCGGTGTCGTGTGAAATACATTCCCGGTTCATCCCATGAACGCGGTGTCGAGTGAAATACATTCCCGGTTCATCCCATGGACGCGGTGTCGAGTGAAATACATTCCCGGTTCATCCCATGGACGCGGTGTCGAGTGAAATACATTCCCGGTTCATCCATGAGCAGCGGTGTCGAGTGGAATACATTCGGTTCATCCCGTGAACGCGGTGTCGAGTGAAATACATTCGGTCCATCCATGGACGCGGTATCAGTGAAATACATTCGGTCCATCCGTGGGCCGCGGTATAGAATCGACCATAACATTTAAACGCTCTTTTAAGACATTAAGATAATACCATGCTTTCCTTTTAAATCAACTAAGGCAATATTATGCCCTCTTTTTAAACCAAAACACTTTCCTTTTTAAAGTCAAGTAACAACATTCTTTTTCCAAAAGTTCAAGTTGCCTAATTTCAAATACTCAAGTCTTTTAGTTTCGAAAGATTTCATAGTTCATAGTCTTAATCAAATAACGTAATCTTTTTAAAACAATTGAATAACGTATGCCTTATGTGTGAGTAGGTTATTCTTGTTTATAACAATCTTATTAAAGCAGCCATGATCTAGGAAATGTAATACAATTTTGTCTTATCTTAACTTCTACATGCAGATGGAGGTTTCTCTTGGTTTTAATATAATTTAATTATTGTCAATACATTTTCCTTTATTAACGCTGCAGTGGTTCGTTCGATACTTATTCTCATTTCCGAAATCAGTAAAACATTATTCTTTAAAAACCAAGTACTCATTACTCACGAATGAGGTTTCATACTCTTTAACAAAATTCATATCAATTCAATTAAGTCAAGTCTCTTATCTTTTAAGATCAATAAACCATTCTTTTTATCTCTCTTAAGTCGTTATACCTAACTTCCCATAAAGCTAGTATAACTCTTAAGCTTTCAAAACCAAGTATTACTCTTCTTTCAAAAACGATTCTTAATTCCTTTGAAATACTTCAAGATTCTTATTATTTAAAACTCAAGTCAAAAGACATGGAAGTTAAACCACGTTCAGTTAACACACGCGTCGTCTGGTACTATATATATATTCTTTTAAAATATCATGCTCAAGAGGATAGGAAGAATCACATACCTCGTGACGATTCAAACAATTAGCAAAGCGCTCCAAAATCAGTAATCCTGCTAGCCTTTTCCACCGCCGAGTAGAATACGCTCTCGCAGATCTTCAACCTATAACGGTCATATAAGTCTATCAACGTCTAGACTACTCGTAGAATATTCTAGCGGGAGGTTCATATTTCTACGGAAAATTGGGCAGCTCCTCCCTACCCGTCAAACTACTCAAGTCTACTGTAAATACAGTCCTATGTAAGTACAGTTCAATTCTCTTCTTTTATACCATCCTTCTATATCTTATACTTAATCTCAATTTACTACGATATGTAATCTCCAATTACAATAGAAGGACAAGATATTTACCTCGATAAGCCCAAAATTATCCAAGTTTAAATGTCGATCCTGAGCAAGGTTTAGCTCCTATTCTGTACGCTCCAATTCGCTCCAAGAAACCCTTAGAAGTTCTACACAACTTCTACTTAATACTTCAACCAACTATGAAGATTTTCCTTAGGGTTTCGTTTAGTGACTAAAGGAAGTATAGTAGTATTTCTAGGCTTTTAGTATAGAGGTAACTTTGGAATACTACAAGGTATTTGGGCCAAGGTATTTTGGAATAACAACAATACTTGGAGAATACTTTTCTACTAAGGGGGGGGGGGGGGGGTGTTTCGGCTAGTACTACGAGGAAGGGGTAGTTCGTAGGGCTTCTCGAGGGGAGGAGGCTTGGGCGAAACTACAACTAAGAGGGGGAGGATTTTAAGACTTGGAAAATGTTTTGTGGATGAAGAAGTCTTCAACTAAGGGGGGGTATTTATAGGGCCTTCAATGGCCAAGATTAAGGCAAGTGGAGGGCAAGTGGAGGGTGGGGATTTGGGCAAGTGTACCTTATCCATCTACTACACAAATATCCTACCTAACCTTGACCATAGTTTTAACACCAAAAACGTGCCAACAAAAGCCCACAATGCCGTCCACTTTGAGGGTGACACATGTCGCCCTCCCGTTGGTCCAAAATATTTTATCTCTCGGAAAAATCCGCAAAAATAATAAATGTCGCAACCGTAATTTTCCCTTCGCAAGGTTCGGAAAACTTTTCGTCGGAAAACAATTCTTTTCGTTAGTTGTGCACAAATTTTCGTCCCTTATGCCTACTTAAGGCTTAAACTTTTGTACGTACGCCCTCACGTACATACTCTGGAAATACGGGGTATAACATTCTCCCCTCCTTAGAAACATTCGTCCCGAATATTCCTTCTCAAGACGGATAACGATAAAGTTCCTCTTAACTTAAACAAGTTGCCAATGCCACACATGGCCACAAAATAACATACTGCGCAAATCGAAATCCAAGTCCACGAGGAATCACCTCTATTATCGCAAAAGCTCCCACTCAAGGGCTAAAAGATACTCCCTTCGCACCTTTTCTTCACAAAAGAAATGATCACTTCTATTCTCTTAACACATGTTCACTTCTTCCCTTACTCGTCGTACCCTTCTCATACCCAAACTCCTCCTACTATACGTACCATATTGCTGTCATTGCCTCAGTTTCCAAAATCTCAGGGTTACTATCTCCAACTTGGTCATCATTAACTGGGAACACTCTGGATGGATCCCCGATACTTTTCTGAACATATCCACATCCTGCTGGATCAAGTACGGACCAACTATCTGAACCTTGCCAATATCGAACCAATCGACCGGTAACCTACACTTCCGCCCATACAAGGCTTCATAAGGCGATATCCGAATACTGAAATGGTAGCTATAATGATACTCACTCAACAAGAGGCACATAATCCTCGCTGCTACCCCGAAAATCAAAACACCGGCCCGAGGGTGAATGCAATACTGAGACTCACCTGAGTTCCTAACCCGCTTTGGTAAAACCTCGAGAAAAGAAATAGCGTAACCGGGCTCCTCGCCGTCATAAAGTAAAAGTAGGAACCGTGCACGCTTACAACCTTCCTGATATACAACATCTCGCATAACCCTCCGCCGAGTAAACAGTCCTGACTGAAAGACAAGATGGGCTGACCTCATCGGCCCGACTACTGGTCGAACGCATCCACGAACTCGTACAACGGTCATCTAAACTTGGGCCTGGTTCCCTCATGATCCTACCACCTGGCGGGACCACCACGAACTGACCCCACCATATTACAGGCCGCGGGTTGACCCGCGATCGGTCCTCAATGTTACACCCCGTATTTACAAGACATGTTTTAAGAACGTACGTAAGAACTCAAAGGTTAAGGTTTGAGACGAGTAAAAATTTATCGGAATTTTGGAATTTGTCGGAAAATGAAATATTGCGACGAGCGGGAGGGCGACACGTGTCACCCCCCCTTAATGGTCTTGGACGAAAATGTGATGGAGAAAATGGTCATTTGACCCTAATTTAAAAGACCAAGTCTTGCTAGCCTTAGAGCTTGACAACCTTGACCAAGTCAATGACCCCACTTAGTCTTGATATTTAGAAAGACTTCATCCAAGCCACCCAATTGGTTACATCTTGACCCTCCATGTCCCTATATAATACTAGTAGTAGTGAGACAAGTCCACACTTAGAAAAATATTTCAAGAGAATTGGAAGAGCTAGAGCTTAGCTCTCGGCTTCATCAAGAAAAAGGAAGAAAAATTTTCGTTGCTTGTCCATTAAGCTCCAAACTTTAACCCAAGGTTCTTGAGTGTATAGTAAGCATATCTCAATAGAAAAACCCCGGAAAAAGAGAGTTTTCGTATTAGTCGCAAAGTGAAAACCTAGTGGCTTTCTAGGTTTTGGATTGGAAGTTTGAAGGAAAGTTGTTGGTGTGGTTCTAAGGGTCTCAACAAGCGGATTGAAGTGTATTGGAGAGGCTCTAAACTACTAAGGAGCGACTTCGGATTGGAATTGGATTAAGATTCGTTAAGGTATAATCTTGTCTTTTAAAGGTGTTACAAGATTATATATTTATATTGTTGTTGTTAGCTTTACTTGTTGCTAGCATGAAGTTGATATGTTGAAGTTATAAGTATTATGGAGTTCTTGTAGCTAAATCCGAAATGTTATATAAGCCACTTGAAAATTTGATTACTAATTGGTCGTTTATTAGAAATAGTCGCATGTCACTTACTTAAAGATTATGGTTGTTATAATCAAATGCGACTTGATATCATGTTATGCTACCAATTTGGATTGAAATGGAAATTGGATAAGAATTGGTATTGTTGAACTCAAGGTGGCCGAATTTGTACTTGTGGTTTGTAATAGTTTGTTATTCTTATGTATTGGACTACCTTCTATATTGTGGTGAGCCAATTGGGGCTGTATAGTTAATTATTTGTATTGGACTACCTTATAGATTGTGGTGAGCCAATTGGGGCTGTTTGGTTATTGTATTCGGCCTTGAAAAAGGTGGCAAAGTAAGTAAAAACAAAGGAGGTCTTGTCCGATTTTAGTAGAATTTAGCGACTTAGCACCTAGAATATTCTACGTTTGAAATAAGAGGTTAATGGACGTATGGTGACCATTATAGGTTGAAGTACTAAGTATAGCGTATCATACTTGAAGAATGGAATAGCTCAAGGTTGAAGTACTTTGGAGCATTTTGCTACTTGTCGACAATCGTCGCGAGGTATGTGAACCTCTTCCTTCCTTTGGCATGATTCTATGTATGGAATATACCTGTGGTATCATTTCATGTTTCCTGTTACTCTTAGAAGTTAAGAGGTAGTTGTGTGATCTACTCTATGTAGAACTTTTCCTATCTTTGAGCATGACTAGTTGCACGTATGTAGTACGGTAGACGTACAACACCTTGATATCCTTTACTAGTTTGTGAATAGCCAAGTCGGGTGAGTTGGGAGATTAACTCACTTCTTTGAAAGTATAAAGGATGTCTTAAGTTTTATTAAAGTTAAGGGACTTGAAGAGTTTTAAAGTATGTGATACTTGTTCCGTTTTAAACGTATAAGTCCCTTGGATAGGAAATTGTTTTTGGCTAAGGTATAAAGTGAATATAACGGCTTTATGGGAAGTTAGTTATATTTGCTTTATGGAAAGATAAGTGATTTGATTTTAGTGAAAAGGCCACTTGTTTTTAAGGCATTAATTGCCTAAGGTTTTATAATAAAAGGAGTCACTTGTTTTCTAAAGGTTAAGAGACTAATTGTATTTTTGAAAGTTATGAGAATTGATTTGAAAGTATTTAATACTTGGTTTCAAAAAGTAGAAGTCTCTTGGTTATAAAAGGAACGTGTTGGTCTAAACCATAAAGGGTTATAACGGCTTTATGGAAGGTTAAGAGAATGGTTTTCCCTAATAAAGTAATCAAAGAAATAACTTGTGTTAAGGAAGGGCAAATTTTTTTAAAGGTACCAATTGCTTAAGGTTGTAATAAAGAAGTCACTTGATTTAGAAGCGTAATTGTATTTCTAAAAGGTATTGTGACTTGTCTTGAAAGGTGGATAGGACTTGATACTACGGTTGTTAGTATCGGGGAAGTTTTATTTGGAAAAGAGTCTTTTGAAAAGAATGTACGTACGTAGTACTTTGGCTTGTTAAATGAGAATTATTCTATTTGTGCCTTGATAAGTAATTTGGCTTGTTAAATGAGAATTATTCTATTTGTGCCTTGATAAGTACTTTGGCTTGTTAAATGAGAATTATTCTAAGTGTGCCTTGATAAGTACTTTGACTTGTTAAATGAGAATTATTCTATTTGTGCCTTGATAAGTACTTTGGCTTGTTAAATGAGAATTATTCTATTTGTGCCTTGATAAGTACTTTGGCTTGTTAAATGAGAATTATTCTATTTGTGCCCTGATAAGTACTTTGGCTTGATTAACTGAGAATTAGTCTAAATGTGCCTTGATAAGTACTTTGGCTTGTTAATTGAGAATAATTCTATGTGATGCCTTGATTAGTACTTTGGCTTGATTAATTGAGAATTAGTCTAAATGTGCCTTGATAAGTACTTTGGCTTGTTAATTGAGAATAATTCTATGTGATGCCTTGATTAGTACTTTGGCTTGATTAATTGAGAATTAGCCTATGTGTGCTGGTGATAGCCTTTGAGCGCAAGTATTATGGTTTATTACGATGCCGCGACTCTCGGTTGGAGGGCCGGCTGTCTTGTTGTAAGTACTTGGACGTACCGACAGTGATGTGGGATTCCACGGGTATGCTTCCGTTATTTGTAGTACTTGGGTTAAATTCCCGGATTCTTATAGAAGACATGGTAGTGCTTACATTTGTTTGTGGCCAGTCGAGATAGGGTAAGAGTATAAGTGAGGGTAAACCCCAGATGCTATACCACCTTCTCGTGGTAAGAGTATAAGTGAGGGTAAACCCCAAGACATTATACCCACTGCTTGTTTTGTATAATGGTCGGTTGAGATAGGGTAAGAGTATAAATGAGGCAAGCCCAGACGTTATACCACCTTCTCCGGGTAAGAGTATAAGTGAGGGTAGACCTCAAGATGCTATACCACCTTTACCAACTTCTCGAGTAGAGTATAAGTGAGGGTAGACCCCAGGCCATTATACCAGGTGGGACTTGGTGTTCATGTATGCCTATTGGCGTATTATTATATCTGGTATCGCCGGTGATGTGGGATTCCACGCGGGAGATATATATATGTGTTGTGTATGTGTGCATCGTGAGGTGGGATGTCACGGGAGCGACACATGATTATATTTTACACTTGTAGCTGTCGGCAGTGATGGGGGATTCCACGGACACGCTTGATATTAGTGTGACTTGATCGCGTCCCAGATTGGGCCGGTTAGTAAATGTGCCCTTCTTAAAGGGCCGGATTATACTTATGAAAGATAAGTTAAGTTATATAGTAATGAACTTAATGATTTTTCCTAATCATGTGTGTAAGAATGTGACTATAACTTTTATTAAAAATGGGAAAAGATAATAAGGTGCGATTAAGTTCATAAGTGGAAATGACACGGCAGGATCTGGTTTTAGGTACCCAGGTTGGTGATCCTTGCTCTTAGGATCTCGGTTCAGTCTTTGAGAGAAAGCTCCATTTGCTCCGGAGGCTTAGCTCTTGGTACGGTTTTCCCTGAGGTAGTAGATTCATGTATATTCAGGGGTATGGCGGGGCCACTGTCCACGATTGTTATTCCTAGAGTGCGTATTCACATATGGTTGGTTTGTAAGAACCGAGTTATGCAGTTGTACTTTTGATTATGTTTATAGTATGGAAAGGCGGCACTTATCGGCCGGCTGTGTTGTCTTTGTTTACCCATATGTTTATGTTGTGTATGTTCATTGCTATTCTCGATGTATACGAGCAGGTGCCCGGGTAGGGCACGATCGCGGCCCGAGGTGGTCGTGACAAAAGTGGTATCGAGCGATTAGTCCTCGGAAGGTGTCTACAAACCGTGTCTAGTAGAGTCGTGAGTATCGGTGTGGTGTGCACCCCATCTATAATCGAGGAGTGCAGGACATTTAGGATTGGTTTCCATTCTTCTCACTCGAGATCTTGCGATAAAGTTGTATTGTTAGGTCGTCCCTCCCTAACGAGTTATGTTGATTGCGACTACGAGAAAGCGATAGTGACGGGAATGACTATGTGGATTGTGTATCCAGGTTGGTAATGATTATAGTATAGTTGGTATTATGACATACATCTATACGGAGTTATGTATGAGGGTCAGACGCGTGTTGCCTAGAATGATTTTAGAGTACCGGGAATTGGTAAAGACTAACTAGATACCGGGAAGGTATGGAATAGTTAATGAATTTTCGCCAAGGTTTTGTGTTTTATTTCGAGATAATTGGGAAAAGATGAGGTAATGCGATAGGGTAGTGAACCCCAGAATCCATGTTAAGGAACCTAACGGAATGTCATGTTAATAGATTAAGCTGCGTAGTAGGCTTAAGAAAATTGTACGGATGAGGTCCGTATAGAGTAAGTAATGGTTCTTGTGATCAACTACACGATTATGGTATTATGAGCAGTTTTTGTACCCGTTCACGGGGGGACTGGTAAGGTAGGCTTGGAGCATGGAAATTGCGAGCCTAAGAATATTGATAACTGCCGAGACCTTAGATATATAAGGCTCTCTCGGGCCATAAGATTTATTATAGACCAAGAATCAGAGTTAAGTGCGGCGGGTGGTGAGGACTGTACAGGTCTCCCCATGGCCGGAATGGAGTGGGATCAGTTGGTAGTAGTTAAAGCTCGTGGCGGGGTCATGAGGCGCAAGGCCCAAGTCTAGTTAATTGTTTTACGGGTTCGTGGGCGCGTTCACCTTCCAGTCATGAAAGCCGGAAATGGCCTTATATTGTCTTATAGAGTGACTCCAAAGATTAGGGGCCAGAATTGGTAAGGAAGTTATGTATGTATGCTAGAAAGAGTTGGAAGTACGAAAAGATAACCTCTTTCGGGCTTATGATGGACGGATATACGTGTGCGAGGTATTAGGGCTATGTGTGGCATTATTAGTATGTCGGGGTTGTGAAAGGAAACTATGTCGCAAATTATAAAGATTGACTCCGAAAGAACATTCGGGGACGAATGTTTCTAAGGGGGGAAGAATGTTACACCCCGTATTTACAAGACATGTTTTAAGAACGTACGTAAGAACTCAAAGGTTAAGGTTTGAGACGAGTAAAAATTTATCGGAATTTTGGAATTTTTATCGGAAAATGAAATATTGCGACGAGCGGGAGGGCGACACGTGTCACCCCCCCTTAATGGTCTTGGACGAAAATGTGATGGAGAAAATGGTCATTTGACCCTAATTTAAAAGACCAAGTCTTGCTAGCCTTAGAGCTTGACAACCTTGACCAAGTCAATGACCCCACTTAGTCTTGATATTTAGAAAGACTTCATCCAAGCCACCCAATTGGTTACATCTTGACCCTCCATGTCCCTATATAATACTAGTAGTAGTGAGACAAGTCCACACTTAGAAAAAAATTTCAAGAGAATTGGAAGAGCTAGAGCTTAGCTCTCGGCTTCATCAAGAAAAAGGAAGAAAATTTTTCGTTGCTTGTCCATTAAGCTCCAAACTTTAACCCAAGGTTCTTGAGTGTATAGTAAGCATATCTCAATAGAAAAACCCCGGAAAAAGAGAGTTTTCGTATTAGTCGCAAAGTGAAAACCTAGTGGCTTTCTAGGTTTTGGATTGGAAGTTTGAAGGAAAGTTGTTGGTGTGGTTCTAAGGGTCTCAACAAGCGGATTGAAGTGTCTTGGAGAGGCTCTAAACTACTAAGGAGCGACTTCGGATTGGAATTGGATTAAGACTCGTTAAGGTATAATCTTGTCTTTTAAAGGTGTTACAAGATTATATATTTATATTGTTGTTGTTAGCTTTACTTGTTGCTAGCATGAAGTTGATATGTTGAAGTTATAAGTATTATGGAGTGCTTGTAGCTAAATCCGAAAGTTATATAAGCCACTTGAAAATTTGATTACTAATTGGTCGTTTATTAGAAATCGTCGCATGTCACTTACTTAAAGATTATGGTTGTTATAATCAAATGCGACTTGATATCATGTTATGCTACCAATTTGGATTGAAATGGAAATTGGATAAGAATTGGTATTGTTGAACTCAAGGTGGCCGAATTTGTACTTGTGGTTTGTAATAGTTTGTTATTCTTATGTATTGGACTACCTTCTATATTGTGGTGAGCCAATTGGGGCTGTATAGTTAATTATTTGTATTGGACTACCTTATAGATTGTGGTGAGCCAATTGGGGCTGTTTGGTTATTGTATTCGGCCTTGAAAAAGGTGGCAAAGTAAGTAAAAACAAAGGAGGTCTTTGTCCGATTTTCCGTAGAATTTAGCGACTTAGCACCTAGAATATTCTACGTTTGAAATAAGAGGTTAATGGACGTATGGTGACCATTATAGGTTGAAGTACTAAGTATAGCGTATCATACTTGAAGAATGGAATAGCTCAAGGTTGAAGTACTTTGGAGCATTTTGCTACTTGTCGACAATCGTCGCGAGGTATGTGAACCTCTTCCTTCCTTTGGCATGATTCTATGTATGGAATATACCGTGGTATCATTTCATGTTTCTGTTACTCTTAGAAGTTAAGAGGTAGTTGTGTGATCTACTCTATGTAGAACTTTTCCTATCTTTGAGCATGACTAGTTGCGTATGTAGTGCAGTGAGCGTCTGACACCTTGATATCCTTTACTAGTTTGTGAATAGCCAAGTCGGGGGAGTTGGGAGATTAACTCACTTCTTTGAAAGTATAAAGGATGTCTTAAGTTTTATTAAAGTTAAGGGACTTGAAGAGTTTTAAAGTATGTGATACTTGTTCCGTTTTAAACGTATAAGTCCCTTGGATAGGAAATTGTTTTTGGCTAAGGTATAAAGTGAATATAACGGCTTTATGGGAAGTTAGTTATATTTGCTTTATGGAAAGATAAGTGATTTGATTTTAGTGAAAAGGCCACTTGTTTTTAAGGCATTAATTGCCTAAGGTTTTATAATAAAAGGAGTCACTTGTTTTCTAAAGGTTAAGAGACTAATTGTATTTTTGAAAGTTATGAGAATTGATTTGAAAGTATTTAATACTTGGTTTCAAAAAGTAGAAGTCTCTTGGTTATAAAAGGAACGTGTTGGTCTAAACCATAAAGGGTTATAACGGCTTTATGGGAAGTTGGTTATAACGGCTTTATGGAAGGTTAAGAGAATGGTTTTCCCTAATAAAGTAATCAAAGAAATAACTTGTGTTAAGGAAGGGCAAATTGTTTTAAAGGTACCAATTGCTTAAGGTTTTTAATAAAGAAGTCACTTGATTTAGAAGCCGGTAATTGTATTTCTAAAAAGGTATTGTGACTTGTCTTGAAAGGTGGATAGGACTTGATACTACGGTTGTTAGTATCGGGGAAGTTTTATTTGGAAAGGAGTCTTTTGAAAAGAATGTACGTACGTAGTACTTTGGCTTGTTAAATGAGAATTATTCTATTTGTGCCTTGATAAGTACTTTGGCTTGTTAAATGAGAATTATTCTATTTGTGCCTTGATAAGTACTTTGGCTTGTTAAATGAGAATTATTCTAAGTGTGCCTTGATAAGTACTTTGGCTTGTTAAATGAGAATTATTCTATTTGTGCCTTGATAAGTACTTTGGCTTGTTAAATGAGAATTATTCTATTTGTGCCTTGATAAGTACTTTGGCTTGTTAAATGAGAATTATTCTATTTGTGCCCTGATAAGTACTTTGGCTTGATTAACTGAGAATTAGTCTAAATGTGCCTTGATAAGTACTTTGGCTTGTTAATTGAGAATAATTCTATGTGATGCCTTGATTAGTACTTTGGCTTGATTAATTGAGAATTAGTCTAAATGTGCCTTGATAAGTACTTTGGCTTGTTAATTGAGAATAATTCTATGTGATTCCTTGATTAGTACTTTGGCTTGATTAATTGAGAATTAGCCTATGTGTGCTGGTGATAGCCTTTGAGCGCAAGTATTATGGTTTATTACGATCGCGACTCTCGGTTGGAGGCCTATGTCTTGTTGTAAGTACTTGGGCGTCTGACGGTGATGTAGGATCCACGGTATGCTTCCGTTATTTGTAGTACTTGGGTTAAATTCGATTCTTATAGAAGACATGGTAGTGCTTCGTTTGTTTGTGGCCAGTCGAGATAGGGTAAGAGTATAAGTGAGGGTAAACCCCAGATGCTATACCACCTTCTCTGGGTAAGAGTATAAGTGAGGGTAAACCCCAGACATTATACCACTGCTTGTTTTGTATAATGGTCGGTTGAGATAGGGTAAGAGTATAAATGAGGCAAGCCCCAAGACGTTATACCACCTTCTCCCGGGGTAAGAGTATAAGTGAGGGTAGACCCCCAAGATGCTATACCACTGCTTTACCAACTTCTCCAGGGTAAGAGTATAAGTGAGGGGTAGACCCCCAAGACGCTATACCACCGGTGAGACTTGGTGTTCATGTATGCCTATTGGCGTATTATTATATCCTGGACTGTCGAAAGTGATGTGGGATTCCACGGGCAGGAGATATATATATGTGTTGTGTATGTGTACGCCGACTGTGAGGTGGGATGCCACGGGCGCGACACATGATTATATTTTACACTTGTAGTATCGCGATGATGAGGATTCCACGGACACGCTTGATATTAGTGTGACTTGATCGCGTCCCAGATTGGGCCGGGTAGTAAATGTGCCCTTCTTAAAGGGCCGGATTATACTTATGAAAGATAAGTTAAGTTATATAGTAATGAACTTAATGATTTTTCCTAATCATGTGTGTAAGAATGTGGCTATAACTTTTATTAAAAATGGGAAAAGATAATAAGGTGCGATTAAGTTCATAAGTGGAAATGACACGGCAGGATCTGGTTTTAGGTACCCAGGTTGGTGATCCTTGCTCTTAGGATCTCGGTTCAGTCTTTGAGAGAAAGCTCCATTTGCTCCGGAGGCTTAGCTCTTGGTACGGTTTTCCCTGAGGTAGTAGATTCATGTATATTCAGGGGTATGGCGGGGCCCTGTCCCGCCACAGTTGTTATTCCTAAGTGCGTATTCACATATGTGGTTGGGCTGTAAGAACTGAGTTGTACAGTTGTACTTTTGATTATGTTTATAGTATGGAAGGCGGCCTTATCGGCCAGCCTGTGTTGTCTTTTGTTTACCCATATGTTTATGTTGTGTATGTTCCGCTGCTATTCTCTGATGTATACGAGCAGGTGCCGGGTAGGGCACCGATCGCGGCCTGGTGGTCGTGACACTCAACCCGACCATTATCGCGCAAACTCTTGTTCCCCCGATCCGGAACAATCTCACTAATCAAGTCACGAAAACCTAGTGGTCTCCTCAGCTCAACTACCCTCTTTCATTTCATACCACTCAGGGACTTATCACACAAATATATCCCACGTATACTATGTACCCTGATAAAGGTCGAACATAAAAATAATCTTTTACTCAAGATGGCCTCGCATCTAAGGTCTCTACGTATAATATTCTAGGGCTCACAATTTACCTGTCCCCCAATCTTACCCTTCTAACTAACCATATTTTCTAAACACAATTTTTAACATAATGCTATCTGAACATAATACTTAGCACTTCATCATAACATCAACGCATACTAGTTTCGAGAGGGGTAAGAATATACATGTATCATCTGCTTCATTTTTCCTTAGTCGCTTTAATCCTAATCCTGCCCTGCCGGGCGTATAGCTATAGAAGGCGATGAACCTGCCATCGACCGTGCGTCGTCTGCTGTACCTCCTCTATGAGCACGATCTCTCGTCACATGGCTCCGACGGCCGCAGTGAAACACGCACCATAAAAAACGACATTCCCGGGATGATGCACCGCCATCGTGCACCGGAGGGACATGAATCCTGCTGGCTAGAACCCATGTATATCTATAAACGAAGCCACGGAGCTCGACCAGCTCGAATACCGAACGTCACGAAGGCGCGGAGGACCACCTGCATCTTGGCGGAGGTACATAACTAACTCTTCTTGAGGCGGTTCGCCTCGAAAGTTACCAAGGACCTGCTCGGCCTCTTCTGCTGATCTCGGTCATTCCGTCGACCTCTCCGCTCCTCACACCCAAGTGCATAAGCCTGCATGCGGGCAATGTCCATGCCCGGCTGAAGAGCTACACCCGAAAAAGCCTCTGCCAAGTAGTCATCGAGTCCGGTGACGTAGCGGTGTACTCTGTCCTCCATATCAGCTACTAACGCGGGGACATACCGAGCCAATGAGTCGAACTCCACGTTGTACTCCCGAACCGTACGCCCGGTCTGCCTCAACGTCAAAAATCTGTCGGCCCGAGCCCTTCTCATCTGTGGAGGCAAGAAATGTGCAAGAAATGCCCCTGAGAACTCGTCCCATACTGCTGGAAGTGCATACTCTCCCGACGGCTCGCGAATCAAACCGATCAGAGTATCACGCAGCCGATGCGAACCTAAGACCACCGACTCGGTCTCCGAAGCCTTGATCACTCTCATGATCCGCTGTAACTGTCGGATGAACTCCTGTGGATCATCCTCAGGCCTCGACCCGTAGAACTCTGGCGGGCTACAACTCAGAAAGTCCCGTAGCCTCAAACTATCTGATCTCGGGTGAACCATGGGTACTCATGGGCTAACTGCGTCCGGCCTATCCTCATGTCGCCACGATCCCGGCGATGGCGGGCAATCTCTTTGTACCCCAACTCTCTGCTCCAGGTGTGGGCCGAGGCTCGGATCTTGTGGTCTCAGCGACCATGCTGCGACTCTAAAGCTCTCTTGGTGGCGGCGTCGCAAAACTCGCCGTCTGAAGCACTATCTCAGGTAATGACCGGGCCTGCGCCCTCGTACTCCTCTGTATCCTACTAGCAGCTCCCTCGGCTGTCTTGCCCATCTGGGCCCGGGTTGCCTTGCGCGGAGGCATAACTGGTAAAAATGAAATACGTCAGAGGGGTCCAACTTATAACACAGCTCTAAGGCACGATCTCAGAATGAGAAGAATGGAAACCAACCCTAAATGTCCTGCAGCCTCCTGATTATAGATGTGGTGCACAACACATCGATAATCAAGACTCTACTAGACACGCCTGCAGACACTTTCCGGATTAATCGCTTCGATACCACTTTTGTCACGACCGAACCGGGCGTGATCGTGCCTTACCCGGGCACCCAAGTAGACATACATCAGAGTAACCAGCGGAATATAAAACAAGACATGAAACAATATAGAATGAGAACAGTTTATCCAAGTAAAGATCGCCTTTCGGCATGTATATAAACAAGTTTGAACAGTTACATCCCTTTTACAAACACCTTACAACAAGACTCCAGACCTCTAAGGATGTTATAACAACTATGACGGGACAGGGCCCCGCCATACCCCTGAATGTACAAGAACCTACAACTCAGGGAAACATACCAAAAGATAAGCCTCCGGAGAAACGGAGCTTCCCAATACGCTGAACTGTGATCCTATGGCGAGGATCGACAACCGTGTACCTACACGCGGCATGAACGCAGCCGAAGGAGGTCGATAACAGTACCAAGTATGTGAAATCGAAAATATCAGAACGAAATCATAACGATCTAAAATAAAAGCAGAGACATGTATGATAACAAAACTACGATTCACAACATAAGCGATCATGTCAAGTCAGAGACTCACGCCCTCAAAGTCATCCCTCATGCCCGTGGAACTCTTTCCTCACTGCCGGCAGTCTAGGTATAAATCGTATGAAATACATTCCCGGTCCATCTCATGGACTCGGTATAGAATCGTGTGGAATACATTCCCGGTTCATCCCATGAACTCGATATCGTGTGAAATACATTCCCGGTTCATCCCATGAACGCGGTGTCGTGTGAAATACATTCCCGGTTCATCCCATGAACGCGGTGTCGAGTGAAATACATTCCCGGTTCATCCCATGAACGCGGTGTCGAGTGAAATACATTCCCGGTTCATCCCATGAACGCGGTGTCGAGTGGAATACATTCCCGGTTCATCCCATGAACGCGGTGTCGAGTGAAATACATTCCCGGTCCATCCCATGGACGCGGTATCGAGTGAAATACATTCCCGGTCCATCCCATGGACGCGGTATAGAATCGACCATAACATTTAAACGCTCTTTTAAGACAGATTAAGATAATACCATGCTTTCCTTTTAAATCAACTAAGGCAATATTATGCCCTCCTTTTTAAACCAAAACACTTTCCTTTTTAAAGTCAAGTAACAACATTCTTTTTCCAAAAGTTCAAGTTGCCTAATTTCAAATACTCAAGTCTTTTAGTTTCGAAAGATTTCATAGTTCATAGTCTTAATCAAATAACGTAATCTTTTTAAAACAATTGAATAACGTATGCCTTATGTGTGAGTAGGTTATTCTTGTTTATAACAATCTTATTAAAGCAGCCATGATCTAGGAAATGTAATACAATTTTGTCTTATCTTAGCTTCAATGCAGATTGAGGTTTCTACTGGTTTTAATATAATTTAATTATTGTCAATACATTTTCCTTTATTAACGCTGCAGTGGTTCGTTCGATACTTATTCTCGTTTCCGAAATCAGTAAAACATTATTCTTTAAAAACCAAGTACTCATTACTCACGAATGAGGTTTCATACTTTTTAACAAAATTCATATCAATTCAATTAAGTCAAGTCTCTTATCTTTTAAGATCAATAAACCATTCTTTTTATCTCTCTTAAGTCGTTATACCTAACTTCCCATAAAGCTAGTATAACTCTTAAGCTTTCAAAACCAAGTATTACTCTTCTTTCAAAAACGATTCTTAATTCCTTTGAAATACTTCAAGATTCTTATTATTTAAAACTCAAGTCAAAAGACATCGAAGTAAAACCACGTTCGCTTAACACGTCGTCTGGTACTATATATATATTCTTTTAAAATATCATGCTCAAGAGGATAGGAAGAATCACATACCTCGTGACGATTACCGACAATTAGCAAAACGCTCCAAAGTACTGTAATCCTGCTAGCCTTTTCCACCCTTCGAGTAGAATACGCTACTCGCAGTACTTCAACCTATAACGGTCATATAAGTCTATCAACGTCTAGACTACTCTGTAGAATATTCTAAGCAGGAGGTTCATATTTCTACGGAAAATTGGGCAGCTCCTCCCTACCCGTCAAACTACTCAAGTCTACTGTAAATACAGTCCTATGTAAGTACAGTTCAATTCTCTTCTTTTATACCATCCTTCTATATCTTATACTTAATCTCAATTTACTACGATATGTAATCTCCAATTACAATAGAAGGACAAGATATTTACCTCGATAAGCCCAAAATTATCCAAGTTTAAATGTCGATCCTGAGCAAGGTTTAGCTCCTATTCTGTACGCTCCAATTCGCTCCAAGAAACCCTTAGAAGTTCTACACAACTTCTACTTAATACTTCAACCAACTATGAAGATTTTCCCTAGGGTTTCGTTTAGTGACTAAAGGAAGTATAGTAGTATTTCTAGGCTTTTAGTATAGAGGTAACTTTGGAATACTACAAGGTATTTGGGCCAAGGTATTTTGGAATAACAACAATACTTGGAGAATACTTTTCTACCAAGGGGGGGGGGTGTTTCGGCTAGTACTACTAGGAAGGGGGGGGGGGGTATTTCGGCCGAGGGCCTTCTCAAGGGGGAGGGGGAGGCTTGGACGAAAAATACAACTAAGAGGGGGAGGATTTTAAGACGTGGAAAATGTTTTGTGGATGAAGAAGTCTTCAACTAAGGGGTATTTATAGGGCCTTCAATGGCCAAGATTAAGGCAAGTGGAGGGCAAGTGGAGGGTGGGGATTTGGGCAAGTGTACCTTATCCATCTACTACACAAATATCCTACCTAACCTTGACCATAGTTTTAACACCAAAAACGTGCCAACAAAAGCCCACAATGCCGTCCACTTTGAGGGTGACACATGTCGCCTCCCCTGGTCCAAAATATTTTATCTCTCGGAAAAATCCGCAAAAATAATAAATGTCGCAACCGTAATTTTCCCTTCGCAAGGTTCGGAAAACTTTTCGTCGGAAAACAATTCTTTTGGTTAGTTGTGCACAAATTTTCGTCCCTTATGCCTACTTAAGGCTTAAACTTTTGTACGTACGCCCTCACGTACATACTCTGGAAATAACACTTCTGACGAAGCAACTGCAGCAGAACTATGTCTGTGAATGCAGTCCAGATGCCAGTAAATTGTGAGATTTGTGGTGGACCGCACCCCTTTGACAGATGCACAGCAGTTGACCTCAACAATGTGCCAATGGAGCAGGTACAGGTAGTTGAGAACTTTCAGAGGCCTTATAATTCCAACACGTACAATCCAGGGTGGAGAAATCACCCTAACTTTTCGTGGAGGAACGACCAACCCCAGTAGCAAACATATCAAGGTGGTTACGTAACCAGCAGAACCGTAATCGAGCTATCTCATCCTATCAGTATAGACCACCTACACAACAGAGGCTTTGATGGCGAAAAGTGCATTCCGACACTCACCAATTCACAGAATCAGTTCATATATGAAACAGTCGCTCGTGAACACATGCGAGTTGGACAACTGAAAAACATGGCAGCCAACAGACCGCAGGGCACTCTCCCAAGCAATACAGAGGTAAATCTTAGAGAGCAATGTCAGGCAGTATTGTTGAGGAGTGGAAAGCAGTTGGAGCAGGTTGCTCTCCAACTCGCAGTGGTTCGTGCAAAAGAAGTTGAGGTAAAGAAGGAGGGGGTCACTGAGGACCGCCCTACAGTTGAGAAAGCTCCATCAGCACCTTTGAGGGAATACGTTGATAGAATCCCTTACCCTCAGAGGTTACAAAAGAAGGAAATTGGCAAGCAATTCTCCAAATTCTTAGAGGTGTTTAAGAAGTTGCACATAAATCTCTCCTTCATTGAGGCGCTAGAACAGATGCCCGCATACTTTAAATTTATGAAGGAGATACTTGGGAAAAAGAGGAGGCTAGCGGATTATGAGACAATATCATTGACAGAGGAGTGCAGTGCCATCCTGCAAAAAAAACTGCCTCCTAAGCTGAAGGATCCAGGAAGATTCACCTTGCCCTGCACTATTGGTAAGGTGACATGCAACAAGACACTGTGTGATCTAGGGGTCAGTATCAATCTTATGCCTCTGTCTGTCTTCAAGATATTGGGTTTGGGTGAAGCCAAACCAACCACAGTCAATTTGCAGTTGGCCGACCGAACCATAGTGCACCCCAGAGGCATAATAGAAGATGTGTTTGTCAAGGTGTGGAAGTTCTTCTTCCCAGCAGACTTTCTCATTCTGGATATGGAGGAAGATGATGAGATACCCATCATTTTGGGGAGACCCTTCCTTGCAACGGGGAGAGCTTTAATTGATGTAGAGAAGGGAGAACTAAGATTGAGGGTCCAAGAGGAAGAGATGGTCTTCAAGGTGTTTAAATCCACCATCGAATCTCAGGCCAACAACAAGTGCTTCCCAGTAAGCACGGCTGACACAACAATTCAGCCAGCACATGCCAAAGCCAGGGAGATCATTTCGACAGCTGTGAAACCACAGGCTAATTTAAAAGCTAAAACGAAAATTGAGGAGATGAAAGTTGTCGAACAGGTAAGTCTTACTGAACACCCTCTTGTGAAAAAGAAAAATAGAATGAGAAAGAGAAGGATGATTATGAAGTGGATAGGTTGTGGGGTTAAATTGCCCCAATGATTATTTATAAGGAACCTGCGTCAGGCTACAAGACGTTAAAGACAGCGCTACTTGGGAGGCAACCCAATTTTTAAATTATGTAATTTAATAGAATAGTCTCACTTTTGGTATATTTTTATTGTGTTGTGAAGCCAGGTGAAGGAATGGGATACTAAGCACAAAGACAAGGATGGAAAACACGGAATCGGGGAAGCACCGCGGTGCCATGATGCAATATCGCGGTGCCGCAAGAGCAGAGGGGCCACAGTATTTTCAGCACGCGGTGCCGGGACGGGATTTCCAAATTAAAAGCCCTAATCCCCCAAATCTTTTTTCACACAAACACAAATCCTTCATCTCTCTCTAAAAAGTCCGAAAATTCCTTTCTCTACCCATAAAAATCTCTCACAAACTTTCCCAAATTCTTCCAAAAATCCCTACACAAACCCTCACATCTTGAACCACCATCATTCATTCCAATTGGGTCAAGAAATTGGTGAAGAACAACTCTTCAAAAAAGTAATCTTCATTATTGTTCTTGCAATTTCAAGGCTAGTAGGGAAAGTAACTTGCAAGTTTAGAGGTGTACGGGCTTTGTTGGTAGGGCGTTGTGTAGTTGTGGGTGTGTGCTGCAGTGGTTGTCTGTTGTGTAGTTGTGTGAATTGAGGTGTATTGTGGTGTAGTTGTTGTGTATTGCTATTGTGGTCCGATTTTGCTTGGTTATTGTTGTTGTGCGGTGTGAGAGTTGTTGGGAAACCTCAAAGAAACAAAGGAAAGCTGCTGAATATTTTCCAACAACCTTCACTATGACCTCTAGGAAGCGAACTTCAAGAGCTTCCCCATCTTCATCCGCCCCAGACTATGACGTGACTCGATTCTCCAACAAACAGGCGGAGGATCGATACAACAAGATTAGCACTAGGGCATTGATATCAGAAAGAGGCCTAGATTACCAGGCCAGGCTATTTGATGATGATGATGACTACGAGCCTATTAGGGCCATGATCGAGGCTAATGGGTGGAGAAGGTTCACTAATCCAGAAAGGATCCCACTTTAAAATTCTAGCCTTGTGAGGGAGTTCTATGTGAACTACCCCGAGCAAGAGGATGAGCGGTGATTTGTTAGAGGGAAATATGTGCCTGTCAGTTCCAAAACAGTGAATGTGATACTAAGGACCTATGATATGGAGGACCGAGGCGAAAATACAAACCACTTCAGAATTTGGTCAAGAGACGCCAACCATA
Source organism: Przewalskia tangutica (assembly GCA_029844215.1). NCBI lineage: Eukaryota > Viridiplantae > Streptophyta > Magnoliopsida > Solanales > Solanaceae > Przewalskia > Przewalskia tangutica. The sequence continues at coordinate 23,732,008 of CM056720.1, read as the reverse complement.
TCATGTGGGACGTAGTAGCGCAGACATTGTGCTACCCAGGAACTGAGTTTAGTTTTGTCTGCAATGGATCCAGGAGACTTGCCCGATGCCAATTCAATAGAACAACCAAATGATGGCTATATTTCATAAGTGCACGCTTGATTCCGTCAACTTATTTTATAAATGTGCCCTCAGACAGAATCAAGCTCATTTATGACATCATGACGGGAATGACAATTGATGTGGGGAGGGAAATAGTGCAGAGCATAAGGGAGATTAGTAGGCTGACGACTACTGGCGGATTGGGACATGGTTCACTCATTACTGTCTTATGTGATAGACATGGAGTCCCAACATTTGCCACTGATATCCTAGAGAAGAGTTAATCTGCTGTGACCTATAGTTTAGTGCACTTTTTCCTTGACCCCCACCCAGGACCAGCAACAAGGGGAATAGGCCCAGCAGCAGCAGACCCAACATCCATGTATGAGGAAGAGCCAGAGGCACACAATGAAGCAGGCGAAAGCAACCATCAGTCTCCCCTGTCCTTAGAGCCTCCAATGCCAATGATGGAGCAGATGCTCTTGAACCAACAAAGGATGCTGTGAAATCAAGAGAAAATGATGCAAGACCATCAACACCTGACCTAGAGTGTTGATAATTTGAGTTCCATGTTCACCCAATGGACAATGCAGTATCCGTCACCACCACCACATTTTGAGCCGCTGTATGTCTGTAAGTCGTCCTATTTTAATTTTTGAGTCTTTTACACATTTGGAACAATGTGTAGTTTAAGTTTGGGGGGAGTTTTCATTGTATTTTATTTTTACGAGTCTTTTGTTGTTTTTGTGTTTTATGTGAGTCAATTTTTTTATATCATGCATGCTGTGCCTATTTGGAATGCCTAGTGAACTAAGTGTGATAATGTAATGGAATGAGAAGCTAAAATATGTGTGCTTAAGTTAGATATGTAAAAAATTCACGAAAATCTGATTATTTGGAATATTTGATGCTTAGCCTATGTGTTGTCAATTGAAAAATGTCTGTGAAGTATGCTTGCTTGTTATTTGAGGAGAAATAGTTAATATGTACATGTTAGGGAGATGATTCATGTATTTCTTTGTTAGCCCTTCTTACCATTCATTACCTACCTTGCAATAAATTGTATCCCTAGTCAGCCCCGTTGCGACTAAAATAAGTTATTTCTTTGACAGCCTATGATTCTTTTGTTGTGCCATAAGTGATAATGAAAAAAAGTATTAGAATGATAAGTGTTGAAAAAGAGATAAAAAGAGAGTGAAAAATTTGATGCACCCCAATGAAAAATATGCAAAAGCTTAAGTTTGGGGGTGCCTATGTGAATGTGTTTCATGCTCTCAAAAAGAGAAAAGGAGAACGATAGGTATGAACTGAAAAAGAATACCAAAAAGAAGGACCAAATGATTGAATGTGAAAAACGCTTATGGTACGTAAATTGATCCTAAATGCCTACTTTTACCTACCTCTGCCTAAGCCTACATTACAACCCTGAAAAGTCTTGATGATCTATAGTATGTATGTCTATGATTAGTGGAGATTAGCAAGTACATAATTCCGTAGACTAAATGAAATTGATATGCATATGTTAGGTATTCATGCTTCCATTACTTATGATTGAGATGAATTTGCGAAATATCTGACTTGAAATTCTAGATTGCTGAATTCATGCTATATATGTTCCTGCATATTATCCCAACTGACGTTCATGTATTTCTAAGTCTTTGTGCAACTGCTTAATTTGAGTCTTTAAGTCTTTTATTTTTGTGTATTTGTTTTTGTTTTGATCTTTGCTCGAGAGCGAGCAAAGGTTAAGTTTGGAGGTGTTTGTTAGGCGTATTTTGTATACGCCTTTTGAGTCATTTTTAGTTGGTATTTTACTCGTTTTTGTTGTGTTTAGTATAGTAGTAGGTTTGTTTTTCTTTCTTTTGAGTCACAGCGGTGCAAAAAGGCAAAATGACAAAAAGGAACGAGAAATAGGCAGAAAAAGTGCTTCCGAGGCGAAGGACGAAAGTTGGTAACTCAGAGCGAAAGAAGGAAGCACCGCGGTGCCACTATGCAGAACTGCGGTGCCATATTTACCGAGGAGTCACAGGACTTTCAGTACCGCGGTGCCATCAGGCAGTACCGCGGTGCCATTTGTGCTGAGAAGCTGTAGGAATTTCGGCACCGCGTTGTTGATATGCAGAACCGCGGTGCCGACACGGGAAATTTAAGTTCCGAAGGTAAATTGGCTAAGGGCAGTGTCACGACCCGAACCTGGGCCCGTGACTGATGCCTTACCCCGGGCACCCAAGTAGACATACATCAGAGTAATCAGCGGAACATAAAACAAGACATGAAATAATATGAAGTGTAAAACAGTTTTTCTGCGAAAAGTTGCCTTTCGGCGTATATATATAAAAACTTAAATCTGAACAGTTACATCCCTTTTACAAACTCTACCCACAACAGTACTACATACCTCTAAGAATGATATGACAACAATGGCGGGACAGGGCCCCGCCATACCCCTGAATGTAAGTACCTACAACGACAGGGGACTATACCACTGATAAGCCTCCGGAGAAACGGAGCTTCCCAACGCTGAATCGTGACCCTAAGAGCGAGGATCAACACCGTGTACCTACTGCGGCATGAACGCAGCCCGAAGGAGGTCGATTACAACAGTACCAAGTATGTGGCGAAAATCGTAAATGAAATCATAGTAGTCTATATAAAGCGAGACATGTATGATAACCAAACTACGATTCACGATAAATAGCGATCATGTCAAGTCGTGACTCACGCCCTCAAAGTCATCACTCAAATATAACTATGGGTCTCACGCCCACAACATCAATCATGCCCGTGGAATACCTTCCTCATCACCGCGATCTATGATATAAAAGCACCAAGGAATACACATGAACACCAGGTCTCAACTGTGTCATAATAAAACCGTACGGGGTAAGTACGAAGGCATAGCCGACGACTAACACCCACAGTACCAACAAGGTCATAAACTGTATCACGAGATCTGTCTAGACCGTCACATGATCGGCCGCCACTCGCCCGCGATCAAATGTGCGCGTCTAATCTCGAACTTCCGCACTCCGCATAGGCCACTCACATAGGCCCGCATGAGGTATTCCCGCATCGAGGGTAGCTACTCCCGGCATCGCCCCGACTCGCGATCCGCATGGCCACATGAACCGCATGACCACAAAGGCCGCACACTAACTCGAACTCTCGTAGCTCGCGTAGGTCCCCTCGACCCGCATGAGGTATCCTCGAATCATAGTCACACGATCGCTCGAGTATTACCCGCGTGGAGGCGACAACCCCGGGATCATGTCAAGAGGTGAGTGATATATAATACTAACATAACAGCTTATCGTTAAACAACATAAGCACAACAAGGGAAACCCCTTTACACAAACATCACAAGATACTAACACACGTAGCATCCTAACATGTTTACTTATCAAATCAACAAGAAAGTATTACAAGGCTATCACAAACCAACACAATCAAGTTAATCACACAAGGTACTTTCTACTTTATGTTAACAAGTTCGGGGTTTTATCCCCAAAGTACTTCATACATTAACTCCTTAAAAGATCCGTTTCTTTCACAAAAGTCACACAATACCCGTAGTATAAAAATAGAGTGACTATCTTTTTAAGTAAACCAAAACACTTCCCTTTGTAAAATCAAGTAACAACATTATTTTCCAAACGTTCAAGTTTGCCTAATTCCAAATGCTCAAGTTTCTCATTTTTGAAAGGTTTCGTGGTTCATAGTCTTAATCATTTAAGAATATAATTCTCTTTTAAAACAATTTGAGAAACATATGCCTTATGTGTGAGTAGGTTATTCTTGTTCATAACAATCTTATTACAGCAACCATGATCTAGGAAATGTAATATCATTTTGTCTCATCTTAGCTTCTATGCAGATGGAGGTTTCTACTGGTTTTAATAATACTTAATTATTCAATACATTTCCCTCTATTAGCGCTGCTGTGGTTTGTTCGATACTTATTCTGATTTCCGAAATCAGTAAAACATTATTCATATTAATTGATTAAGTCAAGTCTCTTATCTTTTAAGATCAAGTCTCTTAACTTCTAAAATCAATAAACCATCATTTTTATCTCTCTTAAGTCGTTATACCTAACTTCCCATAAAGCTAGTATAACTCTTAAGCTTTTAAAACTTTTAAAACCAAGTGTTACTCTTCTTTCAAAAAGGTTTCTTAACTCTTTTGAAATACTTCAGATTCTTATTATTTAGACTCAAGTCAAAAGACATCGCAGTAAAACCACGTTCGCTTAACACGCGTCTACGCACTATATATATTCTTTTAAAATATCATGCTCAAGAGGATAGGAAGAATCACATACCTCGCGACGATTTATCGACTATTAGCAAATAGCTCCAAAGTACTGTAATCCTGCTAGCCTTTTCCACCCTTCGAGTAGAATACGCTACTCGCAGTACTTCAACCTATAACGGTTATACAAGTCTATCAATGTCTAGACTACTCGGTAGAATAAATCTAGATACAAGATTCTACGGAAAATTGGGCAGCACTTCCCTACCCGTCAAACTTCACAAGTCTACTGTAAATACAGTCCTATGTAAGTACAGTTCAATTCTCTTCTTATATACCTTCCTTGTATATAACTTATACTTAATTCTTATACTTCAACAGTATGTAAACTCTAATTACAAAAGGGGGACAAGATATTTACCTCGATAAGCCCAAAATTATCCAAGATTAAATGTCGATCCTGAGCAACGTTTAGCTCCTACTCTGGGCGCTCCAACCCGCTCCAAACAACCCTTAGAAGTTCTACGCAACTTCTACTTAACACTTCAACCGACTATGAAGATTTTCCTTAGGGTTTCGTTTTGAGACAAAAAGGACATAAGGTAGTATTTCCGGGCTCTACGTATAGAGGTAACTTTGGAATACTACAAGGTATAAGGCTAAGGTATTTTGGAATAGTAACAATACTTGGAGAATACTTTTCTACCAAGGGGGGGGGGATGTATTTACGAGAACAACTAGGCAAGGGGGGGGGGGGTGTGCTACGGCTAGCACCACTAGGAAATGGGGGGTACCCCTCGGCCAAAGGCCTCTCAAAGGGGGAGGGGTGCTCATGGACGAGAGCAACAAGAAGAGGGGAGGGGGATTTCAAGACTTGGAAATTATTGTGGATGAAGAAGTCTTCAACAAAGGGGGGGTATTTATAGGGAAACCAATGGACAAGATCAAGCCAAGTGGGGGCAAGTGGAGGGTCAAGATTTGCCCAAGTGCACCCTAACCCTACTCCACAAATCCCTCACAAACATTGACCCTTGGTTTAGGCAACAAAACATGGCACAAAACATGCACCCAATCGGCCACCACAAACCGCCAACTTGAGGGTGACAAGTGTCGCCCTCTCGTTGGTTCAAAATATTTCATCTCTCGGAAAAATCCGCAAAAATTATAAATGACATAGCCGTAATTTTCCCCTCGCAAAGTTTGGACGTTTCGTCGGAAAACAATTCTTTTCGGTAGTTGTGAACAAAATTTTCGATCCTTGCCTATCTTAAGGCTAAAACTTTTATACGTACGCCCTCACGTACATACTCTGGAAATACGGGGTATAACAGGCAGATTGGTCCATAGGGCAAGAAAATTAGAGAATATTTAAGCCCTAGGGATTAATGCTATAAAAGAGGTTGGTCATTCTACAACACAACACAACACAAGACGGATTTGGAGCTACAATTAGAGACTTAGTTCGCAGTAATTTTTTTCTTTCGTTTTTAATTCAGTTTATGTATGGATTTTGTGTTAGTTCTTAGCGTGACTATGACTAGGAGCTAAACACTCTATTAGGGGTTTTCTTATGAATCGCTTGAAACTTCTATTCATGAATTAATGTAGTAGTTTGATTTCTTCTTCACTTGATTAAGATTTAGTCAATAATTGGTATGAATGCTTGATAATTAACTGATCACTAATTATCATAATATATATGATTTCGAATCAAGAACCGAGAGGAGAGATTTTAATATGTTGTAATTGACTAGACATAGGTTAAAATCGCTGACGACAGTACCCCGATACTTGTGTAGCATTATAGGTTACTCTTCTTAATCCTCCTATGTGGTAAATCCATCATAGAAATATAGAAGAGTTCTGTACTGGGGTTGAGTGATTATATGTCCTAACCGGAATATAAGATAGTTTATTTAACCGCTATCTTAACGTAGAAGAAAAAGTCATTCTAGTTGCATTAAGGATTAAATAGAGTGGATAGTCGAGGATTTTGGAAGCCCTAATTTCTTCATAACTGATCACAACTTAAATAGTTAGTTAATTCTTGCAATTATTGTAGTAGTTAAACAAAAATTCAACTTAATATTGATTTCCAAATAAATAACATAAAATAGATGAACGGTACTTAGAAACCAGTCTCTGAGGACTATATTCGGTCTTATCAGACTATATTACTTGTTAACGATGCGTACGGTTGCGTGAGCAGTTAAAATATCGCTAACACTCTCTCTTCTCCTCCTCATCGTCTACTACCACTATATACAACCGTTTTGTCACCTCTGTAGCCATTTCCTACTACAAATCACAACACCAAAAAATTTAAATCTCTGCGCATATAAACAGTCTATAAGATAAACATGCATACATCGATCATCAATTCCATAAATAACGAAAAACAATCTACAAATCACACATTGTCTACTCTACTAATACTATATACAATAGTCTTGACACCTCTGTAGCCATTTCCTACAATAAATCACAACACCAAAAAATCTTAAATCTCCGCGCAAATAAAAAATCTATAGATAAACATGCATACATCAATCATCAATTTAAGAAAATAACGGGAAAAAACTAAAAAATCACACATTGTCTACTCTACTACCACTATATACAATAGCTTTGTCACCTCTGTATCCATTTCCTACACAAATCAAAACACCAAAAAATCTTAAATCTCCGCGCAAATAAACAATCTATAAGATAAATATGCATACACCCAACATCAATTCCAGAAAATAACGGAAAAACCCTAAATTTCATCTTTACATCTACAAAAATATACACAAATTTTAAAAATAAATCTACATTTCAAATAAAAAAGTAATACAGATTGAAGATGAGTATAGCCTGAAATAGAACAAAAGCATACGATATTAAAAAAAATTGAAGAGTTGGACTCGATCGTACCCGACCCTTAAAAATGACTCGATAATATCAAACCAAATATATTGGTAATGCTCATCTGCCCAACCGACCATTTCTTTGTGGTAAAATGCATATATGCCCAATTAGTCGTAGCTCAGCAATGAATACATGTCTGCCCAACCGGGCGTAGCTCAGTTGTAATTCATACTACTATGTACATGCCCCCGTAGGTATTACATATGTGCGTACAAGTAGATCATTAAAAGTATCATATGAACTTATCATAATAAACATAAGACCATTACATTCTTGACTAGCATTTAAGACTATCATCGACAATTTTTCACTTTATCTTAAAGCCAAGGGAATCATTTTTACATGGGTAAGTTCACCCTAAGAGCCATGGGCCCGAGCTTCTAATCCCCCCAGAATAAAGTCCAATTATTTCGACTATAATTGAAGAGATAACATATTATTTAATTTATACTCTTTCTTTACCTACCAAGGTAGAGGTAAGGTCTGTGTACACTCGACCCTCCCAGACCCCATAGTGTGGGATTACACTAGGTATGTTATTATTGTTGTTGTTACTCTTTCATATGAGTCAACAAGACAAGGCATATCATCTATAACCTTCACGACACCAATAAAGGGCCATAACCATTTCATTCATCCATAGGACTAACAAGTCAAGGTATAACATACCTAGATTTCGCGAACCCAACAAGGGCCATAAGATGACGACATGACATGATACTATAACTTGAGGAAATTGATCCCTACAAGGGTTTCACACCCAGAACCTAGGGTTGGACGTAACACGGCACCCGGTGCCTGACTGTTTTTGACCGAGAAAACCAACTGACTGGCTGAATCAACATGTAATATCAAAACATACTAAATATGGAAATAAAACTAACACATATTGATCTATTGAAAGTCTGACTGAATAATCATTAAGTGTGAAAAATATTGAATTAAGTCTGAACATAGTAAAAGTGCCAACACGACAACCATGAAAATCTAATGAACTTTTTCTAACTATTACTCTAGTCTATGAAGCCTCTAATAAGTATTGAAATGCTAACAGTTCACTGGGATAAGGCCACCAACATATCTGACCGTCTACAATAGATAAAAACTGTAAATAAGATAACACTCTAAAAGATTGGGGCTCACCAACTCAGTTGATACGTGAATCCTAGCAAGCAGAATCTTCAACCTGTGAATTATTACATGCATCGCGAGATGTAGACCCATCCAAAAAGGATATCAGCATATTTGAATTGTACTAGTATGTAAAGCAACTAAAAGAAAGAACTGTAAACATGATGCTTAGTAAAGGGCAGCCCAAATAAATAAATAAGTAATAAATACTGAAACTGTAACTAATAACTAGAATGAATAAGAGAAGTGAAGTTATGAGTACTTCATATTCTGCATCATGTAATACCTATTTAACTATATTATATATGTGGTCCATTGGCCTAATAATAGATGCATAAATTATGGCCTTGACCAAGTAAGTGTGTCAGTGTGTGGCCTTGGCCAAGTGTACATATGTGGGGCATTGACCCAATAATAAATGCACAACTATGGCCTTGGCCAAGTAAGTGCGCCAGTCTATGGCCTTGACCAGGTATACATATACGTGAAAATTATGCCCTTCGACAATCACATATGTTCACTATGCAATAATTATATTACGGAACATAGATTACTGGGATAATGAACATCACTGAGCTGAGACATATATTCATGAACTCATTATGAGACATGATACTTTAACTAGTTCTAAACCTGTTGAGTTTCTAGATCGAGACTCATGTGTATCAAATATGAGTCTATACTATTTATGTTCTAAGTTCACAATGTTTGAAATTACGATTATAAACGAATTATGAAACTAAAGAATGGAATTTCTACAACTATTAAGGAAACTAAGGCATAATTATGTTCTGAGGCGAATAGTAATAGTCAATAAATAATGTAGCATAGGGAGAATCATAAATATTCCAAAATGTAGAGAGTTATACTCACATACCTGCGCTCCTATCAACGAACTATGTTGATTCCTGATGAGAAACACTTCAAACCTTAGCTTGAATTGCTTGCAAGGATTATGTTGTTAATACTATGTTTTTGGTCGAAGAAACATTCTACTAATCATGATTTAATGCTAGAATTGCTAAAGAATAATTAGGAATGAACTTACCTTGTTGTGGGAGGTTGAGAGGAGAGAAAAATGATCTTGAGAGGGTTTTGTACGAGTTTGGAATGTTTGAGGAATGAAAATCCGAGTTTAGTGTTGAATTTATAGAGTAAGAATTTTGGACCCTATGACTCATCGAGCTAGTGCTATGGTGAGTCACTGTATTTCCCTGACACTCACTGGGAAAGTGCTATTGCCTGTCTCTAACTCGCTTGGCGAGTGCCCCTGCTCATTTAACACTTAGTCAAAATCTTACGTTTTTAAAGATACCGTAAAGACCTTAGTAAAATAGCCATAACTCATAGCAAAAAACTCTATTTGCACAAGAAAATCTATCGTTGGAAATGTATTTCAAAGGTCTATAACTTTCATGTTTTAAGTTTTCTCAAATTTCCAATCGATTATCGTGAAATCGAGCTGGAAGGAAGACTTATTGAATTTGGTCGATTTATATCGAACCTTATGCACATCACTATTCGTACTGATTTCAAACCAATTGTTTCCACCCAAAATCATCCCTATGTGACTTCGTATGATTAAAATATCACACTAATACGCACTTATCACATTCACACTAATACTCACTTAACACCTTCACAACTAACCGGGATTTATGGAGTGTTACATTATTTCTCCTTTGGGATCATTCATCCTTGAATGATGGGTCTTGGTTCTCAATGTAGAACTTGTAACTCTAAATATGGTTGCTTGAATTCTGGACTGAATATTTACTAAACTACTTTATTACTAGACTTAATAAATACTGACTGAATGAATGCTGAACTAAATGAGTAGGCTGAATGAGTTCTTAACTGAATGAATAAGCTGAATGAGTACTGAAATGAATGAATGTTAAACTAAATAAGTAAGCTGAATAAGTTCTAAATTGAATGAATAAGATGAATGAGTAATGAACTGAATGAATGATGAACTGACTGGATACTGAACTAACTAAAAACTGAACGTGCATGAATATTTGAGTATTGATTTGACATGAATAGTTAAGTACTAAACTGTTATGAATACATGAGTATTGAGCTCATATGAATATCTGAGTGTTGAACTAACATAAATGTTTTAATATGTGTTCTAAATACTGTAAACGTGAATATTATAACATGACATTGGTGTACAATGACTAACTCTGGTGGAAATTTTTGCTCATAAGCCATTTGGCCGACTCTTCTTAGGATACCTGGGGCTAAGCTTTCCTTTCTTTCTGAATCTCATAACACCTTTCATAGGTGAAAAATTTGAGAAATTCCATATCATTAACATGAAATACTAAATCTTTATGTTGCACGCCCGAATAGGACTTTTGGCAACTGTAAGCTTCACATTTGAAAGGTGTAGTGAAAGATATTATAAGTGATTCACCATAGCCTGGTGGACCAAGTTTGGTCACAATTCACTTCACCCATTTCAAACAAACCAATTGGCGATCTACACATTCGCCCATACAATACTTTGAATGGGGCTATCTTAATAATGACATGATATCTATAATTAGAAACAACTAGGTGAGAGGCAATGATCATCTCAATTACTTTTAAAGTCTAAGACATATGCATTTAACATATCCTCAAGTATCTGAATAGCGTGTCCATCTATCTGAGGATGAAATGCTATACCTGAGATTCACCCTTGTGCCTAATCCCTTCTGAAAGAATTTCCAAAATATGTTTGTGAACTAAGAACCATTATTTGAAATGATGACACTGGAGTCCCATGCAACCTGACGATTTCCTGAATGTACTACTTGGTATAATCTTCTGCTAAGTCGTTGGTCCTTATAGGTAGAAACTGTGTTGACTTAGCATGTTGCCCTAAAATCACCCAAATCGAATCATGCTTCCGAAATGAGCTTGGTAAAACCATTATAAAGTCCATATTTATCATATACTATTCAAGAATACATTTAGTATATGCTAAACCACCGGGCTTCCAATGCCCGATTTTCATTTGTTGACAATTTGAACACGGTGTCACATAATCTGCTGCATTATTGTTTTCATTTCATTCCACTAATAATTCTTCTTAAGATTGTGATACATTAATTTTTTTATGGAGGTTGGGTAGGTAAAATATCTAAACATGTGCGCTTCTGCCGTAGTTCTCTCTTTGGATCTATCTACATCTAGAACACATAATTTTCCTTTGTACCTTAGAGTACCATCATCTCCCCATTGTTTTGAAAGCCATGAGTTTATGTTTGTTAATCCCTCCCTTTAGCTGTAACTAATAGGGTTCATGAAGCTGTTCTCCTCTTTTCTCGGCTACTAAGAAGGATTTGGCTCAGTTCGATACAAAAAAAGAACTCTACCATCTTCGGGGTCCAAAAGTTGAACTATGTTTGTTAAACGAAGAACTTTTCTCACCATGATTTCGTTATCTACCTCAATATATGTGAAACATCCCACACTTGATTCCCTTCTGAGGTACTTTCTAAAAATACTTATAGTATTATTGTATGCTAAATCTTTGACCATCATTCCTAAAAAATGGAGTCGCATGAAATGACACTAACAGTGCGACACATAACTGGGCATGATCTTTTATCTTTTTCTGTGATTTATTAATCGGCAATAACTAAGCTCGATGATCATTCTACTATCTTCGTGTTTCTCATAGATGCTAGCCACATTCCTTGTGGTGATTATATCATTTTTCCCTCACTAGTAAATTGAGTTTCTTCATATCTTACGCTAACTCTTCGGGTTTCAAAAGTCTAACTGAACTAACTGAAGATTCACATATCTCCCCTTTTAGACCAAAGGCTAAGGTCGTATACTTGCGGATTCTTCTCTTTTGTTGAGGTCAATAAGTATTTTTTTAATCTTATGTCATTGTTCGTACTTTAATTTTTGAGGACTCATCTTTAGACTAGCTTCTGAGCAACCTTCCTTCATAGAAAACAAGGTTACTTACATGAACGGGGAACTAATGTATTCATAACTGCCGTACAAAATCTTAATGACTTAGCTTTGCTCTTAGGGAAACTCCTTTCTAATAACTCTTAAAGGCTATTCTGCTGTAGTTTTCTTTACTGCTTAGCTGATTTCTTCTTCCACTAATCACTATATGTTGAATTTAACTTACACCCTTGGGTTCTAACATGTACTCACATGTATTCAAACTGTCACCCACTCATTGGATTTAAACTAACTAAAGGAATCAAATTATACCTCTACTAGATCTGCTGAAATCCTCAATTCAGTTTTCCTAGTGAATACATAATTTCTTATACATTCTTATAACCCTAGTACTCGATTTCGTTTGGTTTTGCTTAATCCTAATAAAAAAACATATCACACCACTATACTTGGCTTATAAATTCTAATATTCATCTATCTCTGCTCAAGACTTACTCACTATTCTTGTACTCATCACTTGTTAGCATACTATTCTCTTATTCTGTTTTGAATAACTAAAGGGAAAATATAAGTTTATTTCTAACTTCCCCCATCATCGGATGCTATTCTATGATCGTATACTATATGTTTTGAACTATAGACATAGATCACACATACGAAATTTCATCTGTCTTAAATGAAAAATTGGGACACCTAACACCAACTTTCTATACATTTCAAAGTCAAATACGACTATACATATCAGGGGTAAACACTTACTCACATAACCTAACAGGAATATGTCACATCGTCTTATCTCTTAATAATATTTCCTTCTCGTAGTACCTCACTAACGGTGTACTATTTGGTTCTGATTTGGATAAACTTAAGCAAACCAGAACTATTTTTAAAAATTTAATATCGCATGCTTCTAGTTCTCTTATCGTACACCATTTTTTTGTTTCTTTGCATGGGTCATACGAAAGATATACATCATCTAAAGACTCTAGACGTTTTAGGATCATAGGTAATTTGCCCCTAAGTGCCTTTCTATTGCAACCCATGGAAATCAATATAGAACATGTCACATGTGGGGTCTTACATTAGGTATATTATCATCATACACTACTACATTTCTAGGCTAATGCGACGACTCATAGAAGTCTAATGCAACACCCTATGTAGTACCGTTGCATTAGATATGGCTAATGCGACGGGTTCAAGTGTAACAAATCAGAAAATTATGCTAATGCAATGGTAGAATATGACTGTTGCATTAGCCTGTGTAATGCGACAACTCAAATTTTCTAATGCAACGGCATAAAACGAATGCTGCATTAGCCTATGTAATGCAACGGCGGTCCCTGGCTAATGCAACAGGCATTATTTTAATATCCCTAAATCTTCATTTTATTTCCTTATACCAGGACCAAATGAAACCAAATCTTATACATTTATCTGTCATCTCCCTCCATATTTTCTTCATGTCCTATTATCCCCTAATGTCTCATTCTCACCAAATCGAACCCTCCCTAAACCCTAACCCTAACCCTAACCATCCTCCTCCGTGAGCTCCACCGCCGTCTGCCGCCGTTCGTTCTCAAACATCCGACGAACATCCCAATTGGTCCGCCTCCGCTGGAACTCCACCATGCGCATGGTATACCACCCCTCCCCCTCTTGTCTTTATGTGGTCTAAAGGATGAAGCATTAATTAGATTCGTCCTCTTTCATGATTTTTTCCATTGGTCAATTTGAAAATCTTCTACAATTTAAAGAAAACATCATCGATTTTTCAAACTCCCATATCGGTGAGTTGAGTAGAAATTGGGGCTTTGGATTTCATATAAAATACCCTACCCCTCATTGCTCACAAAGCCTTGATAGTGGAAAATTCTGAAAAGTTAAGCACAAGTCTCACATTTTTTAGCAAAGCTTAAACCTTACAAATGTTTTAAGGTTTTTCATAGTTAAATTTTATTTTATTTGTGTGGTCAGAGCTTTGTTATATTAGGAGAAGGATTTCCACTCAAGATCTCGTTCACGACTACACTCAAAAGAAGTAAGATCAAATTTCTCTCAATTTTCTTTAAATTATGTGATGACATGATTTAATTAAGTATCTCTACGATTAGATGCTTAGTTGCATCATTTGATCCATTATGGGTAGATTATGGTATTTGGATATTTGTTAATGTTGATTAGTATGATGTATTTGGATTAGCTAAGTCTTGCAAAGAATAGTTAACATGCTCAGATTCTCTGAATGTTATTATGTTTGTAGTCTAGTATAACCTATGGTAGGTAATGTGTGTTCAACATGCATAGTTAACTGTTTGATGGTGCTAAAGTGTGGCATGTTTAAGCATGAACATGACCTTGTATGCTTAGTCTAGTTAGGATTATTCTGAACCCTCGAAAATGTTCCCCTTTAATGGCTATTATCCTTTTTTATGTCTACAAATATGTCAAGCTAGTTATACATTTAGCCTCCTGATTAAGTGTGAAAATGCATACATGGTAGCCTAGGATGTCTTGAAATTATTGGATTCTTTGCTCATTTGTCAAATAGTTTAGAGGACATCTGTACCAGTACCCCACAGTTAATGAATCTCTGAGCCTATATGCTATTTTGTGTGTAATCCCGTCTCATAATGAAAGTATGTATACGATAGGATTTGGTATTGAATTGATTTATGCTTTTGGAAGTTCAGATCACATGATTTGAATTGACATCATTTATGAATAGAAAGCTTTTACTTCTTGTTGAGTTTTGTATATATATGAAGATTGTCCATCATAATATATGTACATTTAAATAGAAGAGATGGTTAGAAATTGTTAATTCAAAATTTGACATAATTTAGAGATGATTTGGTGTTAATTAATGCTTACTCTTTCCGCTAAACTATGGCTATCAGTAGCTTGTCCTCTCCTTGCACTAACATGAATATAATCCTTTGGAAGTAAGAGGCAAGTGATTGGTGTTGTTGTTGTTGTTGTTGTTGCTGTTGTTGCATCTGGTGTTGCTATTGCATCTGCTGTTGATAGTGCTGCTGCTGCTGTTATTATTGTTGCTGCTGATAGAGCTGTTATGGTTGATCGAACTGTTGTTGTTGAAATTGTTGTTGCTGAAGAAATAAATGGCCTTGATTGGAAGGTGTGGAAGGGTTACTGTGAGTTTGGATATTGGGGATCATTGTCCAACTTCCTCCTCCAAAGTGGTCCATAATTAATGGCTGTTGAGCTGAAACCTGGTACTACTTTGGTTCTGAAAATGGATAAACAGACTGATATATGTCATCATGTGTAATCATCCACATCTTATTACTAGAATTATTATTTTATAATGACGAGAATAAAACACTCCACTGACAATGGGATCTAATATTGTAATATCGTACTTTTTATGTCAATGACAATCATTTTTTATTATTATATATATTTTTTTATTTTGTCATTTTTTTCTATAGCATTTAATCTAATGCAACAACTCAACTTAAGGCTACTGCAATGCCCTATAGACCAAATATAACGTCCTATTGACCTAATGCAACGCCCTATTGACTCTAGGCTTCTTCAAACAAGGTGCATATCTAATGTGACGGTTGTACCAGGCCGTCACATTAGGTCGATCAGTTGTCGCATTAGGTCGATCAGCCGTCGCATTAGATATACACCTAATGTGACGGTTAAATAGGGCCATTGCATTAGGTGCATATCTAATGCGACGGCCGTTCAAGACCATCAAATTAGGTCAATTAGCCGTTGCATTAGACCTAATGCAACGCCAGCGGATGCAATGGCTCCTTGTCGTTGCATTAGGTCTAATATAACGGTAAAAGGACCCTATTGCGACGATTTTGAGGCATCGCATTAGGCTAGAAATGTAGTAGTGATACATGTTGCTATATCTAAAGAAGCCCTTGAGTCCTGGCGATCTGCTAGAGCATAAAAGCAGTTTCAATCTCCACCTCCAGTATTCTATCTTGCTGAAGGACAATACCTAAGATAGTGACCCTACTTATTACATCCAAAACAACCATCCAAGCTCGAATGACTCACATTTGGGTGCCTCCTACCACATTTGTTTCACGTAGGGTGTTTAGGACCTTGGTGGCCCACACTGGCCTATGACTATGAGCCTACTGATTTGAAATCATGGTCTTATTAATTAAATATGAACATTGGGATTGGGGCACTAGCTGTAGATGGAATAGGTCCTGATGATCTATTCTTAAAAACTATTGGTTTCCACATCCCTGAGATTCTTCATGGTTGAAGTTACATGTGAACTTAGCTCTCTTACTAATTCCCTGTCTCTCTCTTTCTATAGCTTTTTTTTCCTTGATTCTATCCTTATTACCTTCGGTGCCCTGTTTCGCTGAAGGGAAATCTTTCAGATGGTGACCCTGCTGGCCACACCAAAGAACCCATAAATGCATGAGTGGCACACCCCTTGGTGTCTCTTACCACACTTGTCGCATGTAGGATTCTAAAAATCCTTTTTCTCATACTATTCTCAGCTAGAACACCAGTCATAAATGGAGTAAGCCTTGATGACCCACTGTTGAAGAACTGTCTAATTCTACATCTCTGTTATCCTCTAGGGTTAAAGTTACATGTAAGTCCCGGGGCCCTAGAGCAAACTCCCTGAGCTGAGAGTACATATCTAGGGTAGAATCAATGGTAGCCCTTTGGCTCATAGTTTCATTTCTCTTAGAGGACATTTTCTAAAAGGAATGTAATACACATGAGTTAGAATTATTTCCTTAAGGTATAGCTCTAACGGCACGATGTAGAGTATGAAAGAATGGTAACTTTTACTAAATTCCATGTAGCCTTCTAAATATAAGTGTGCCGCGCTTCACACCCATAAGTAGGATTCTACTAGACACGACTTTATAGACTCTCTAGAAAACTTGAACTTAGTGTTGTGATACCAAGCTTTGTCATGCCTCGAACCTGCGTCTGGACGTAACACGACACCCGGTGCCTGACTACATGTGACTAAGCAAACCAACTAGTTGACTGAATCAACATATGATATCAAAACATACTGAATGTGGAAATAAAACTAACACATGTTGATCTACTGAAAGTTTGACTGAATAATCATTAAGTGCGGAAAATAATTAACTAAGTTTGAACATATTAAAAGTACCAACACGACAACCACGAAAATATGATGAACTCTATCTAACTACTACTTAAGTCTATGAAGACTATGACGAGTACTAAAATGCTAATAGTTTTCTGGGTAAAGGACATCGGTATACCTGACTGTCTATAATAGCTAAAAACTGCAAATAAGATAACACACCAAAAGATTGGGGCTCACCGACTCAACTAATATGTGAATCCTAGCAAGCAGAATCGTCAACATATATATTATTACCTGCATCGCGAGATGCAGGCTCCGGGCAAAAGGGACGTCAACACATTTGAATTGTACTGGTATGTAAAGCAACTAAAAGAAAGAATTGTAAGCGGAATACTCGGAAAATGGCAGCCCAAACAAATAAATATGTAATAAATAATGAAACTGATAATTGGAATGAACAAGAGAAGTGAAGTTATGAGTACTTCATATTCTGCATCATGAAACACCTATTTAACTATATTATATATGTGGGAACTTTGTACAATAATAAATGCACAAACTATGACCTTGTCCAAGTAAGTGCGTCAGTGTGTGTCCTTAGCCAAGTGTACATATGTGGGGCCTTGTCAATAATAAATGCACAATTATGACCTTGGCCAAGTAAGTGTGTCAGTCTATGGCCTTGGCTAGGTATATGTATATATGAGACTTTTTCCATTGGGCAATCAAATATGTTTCCTATTCATTAATTATATTAAGAAACTTAGATTACTGGGATAATGAACATCACTGAGCTGAGACATATATTGATGAACTGATTATGAGATCTGAGACCTTAACTAGTTCTAAACTTGTTGACTTTCTAAATAGAGACTCATGGGTATCAAATACGAGTCTATACTATTTACGTTATGAGTTCACAATGTTTGAAATGACAATTATGAACGAATTATGAAACAAAGGAACAGAAGTTCTGCAACTATTAAGGAAACTAAGACATAACTATGTTCCGAGGCAAATAGTTATAGTCAATAAATAATGCAGCGTAGGGAGAATCATCAATATTCCCAAATGTAGAGAGTTAGCCTCACATACCTGTAATTGCTCATAGCAATGAACTATGTTAATTTCTGACGAAGAACTCTTCAAACCCTAGCTTGAATTGCTTGCAAGGATTATGTTGTTAATCCTATATTCTTTGTTGAAGAAGCATGCTACTAATCATGAATTAATTTTAGAATTGCTAAAGAATCATTAGGAATGAACTTACCTTATTGTGGAAGGTTGAGAGGAGAGAAAAATGCTCTTGAGAGGGTTTCTATGAGTTTGGAATGTCCGAGGAATGAAAATTTGAGTATAGTGTTGAATTTATAGAGTAGGCATTTTAGACCCTGTGACTCGCCGAGCTAGTGCTATGGTGAGTCACTATCTCGCCATGGCACTCACTAGGCAAATGATATGGCCTGTCTCTGACTCGCAATGGCACTCGCTTGGCGAGTGCCCTGCTCATTTAACACTTAGTCAAAATCTTATGTTTTTCGAAGGTACCGAAGATGCGTCAGTATAATAGCCATAACTCATACCACAGAGCTCTGTTTGTTCTAGGCAACCTATCGTTGGAAATGTATTTCAAAGAGCTATAACTTTTGTGTTTTAAGGTTTCTCAAATTTACAATGTATTTCTACGACACCGAGCTTAAAGCAAGACCTATTGAATTTAGTCAATGTTTATCGAACATTATTTGTGTTATACCCCGTGGTTCGCCGACCGCTGGCCGTGGTCTCAGCGGCCATGGCGGAGCGGCCGCGGCGAGCTCACGCGCCGAAGATCCGGCGGTCCGCAGAGTTATGGCCGCGGCCACGAAGCAGTGGCGCCGAGGCGAAATCAGCGAAAACTTAGGAAAAGTCGATTTTTCTTTAGAAAGGGCCTAGTGGGGACAAGTGTCCCCATCTGATTTTTGCATGCATTATATTGACCAAGTCTTAAAGACTTGGTCATCTTTCATCTCTCTCTTAGAAAAGCTCCTCCTTCTCTCTTAAATTATTTTCAAGCTCCTCCCTCTCTCTAAAACTCCAAGAGGTATTCTAGCCTTAGGAAAAATCTGAAAAAGTAAAAGGCAAGAAGGAAGCTTGGGGCTAGCTTGTGAAGGTTGTTGTGGTGGTGTTCTTGGAATAGAGGCTAGCAAATTGTTGGATAAATTTGGCTAAAGCTCTAAGGTATTGATTCTTCCTCTATTAGTAGTTTTTATTGTTGCATGATAAGAAGGAAGTACTTGTGGTAGTAAATTATGCTATTAGAGTCATTGCATGCAAGAAATGTGGGTTGAGTATGAAGAATTTGGCTAAAGAGATATTATGAGCATGTTGTAGCCTACAAACTACTTTAGAATTGTTAAGTGTATTATTATAACTTATGGGGCAGAATTTTACACACCCAAGATTAGGTATGTAAACCCCTTTGTGTTGGTTTGGATGTTGGGCCTTAAAAAGGCGTTTGAGTGTTAAAAATCGGCCTTTGAAAAAGGTGGCAAAGTGAGTAGAAACAAAGGAAATGCTGCCCAATTTTCCTTAGGAATTGGTAACTTGAATTTGGAATTTCTACATTGAAATTAGAGGTTAATCAACGCACTATGGTTATTATAGGTTGACATATTACTTCATGTAGTTGGACTTAGCAAGTGGATTGACCAAAGAGGTATGTAGAGCTTTCCTATCTCTTGAGCATGAATAGTTGTATCTATGTAGTACGGTATACGTACAAGATTTGATAATCTACACTTGTTTTAAAGTATATGATACTTGTTTCATTTCAAAAGTATAAGTCCCTTGGATTTAGGGAAAATGTATTTGACAAAAGAATAACGCTAATATAATGACTTTATGGGAAGTTGGTTATATTAGTTTTTGAAAGGTTCACAAAGAATGGTTTACTCTAATTAAAACAAGTACGGGTTAAGGATTTGAAACTATGGAAGGTGGATTGATTTTTAGGCATTGGTTGCCTAAGGTTTTAAAGGAAATGAAGTCACTTGATTTAGAAGCCTATTATATTTCTAAAAGGAAACGTGACTTGTTTTGAAAAGAACTTGTAACTTGATACTATGGTGATTAGTATCTTGGAATCCTTGTATAAAAAGAGTTTTTCTTAAAAAGCTAGAAGTACATGGTACTTGGGTTGAATTCCCGAATTTTCTATTGAAAGACATGTTAGTGCCTTAGGATACAAAAATGAGAGGTTATATTAATAATGTTAATAAGAAGTTAGGGGATTTCTTAACTTGCTTATGTTACGATAGGCCGGTAGTGCTTATGTATGATATGATAGGCCGGTAGTGCTTATGTTGTGATATGATAGGCCGGTAGTGCTTATGTTGTGATATGATAGACCGGTAGTGCTTATGTATGATACGATAGGCCGGTAGTGCTTATGTTATGTATGATAGCCGGATGAGCTATGTTATATATTTGTATTATTACGGGGTAAACCCCGGGTTATTATCTATGCCATGGATTTGCTACCCATGATGCGAGTGCGGCGCTTGCACTCATGCGGATCCGACCACGTGATCCACGCGGGTGAAATAGTCCCACGCGAGTACGGCGATGGTACTCATGCGGGTCCACAGATCCATGCGGGTGAAATAGTCCCACGCGGGTGAAATAGTCCCATGACGAGGCGGATGACCTCACGCTGGTCCACAGGACCATGCGGGTGAAAATAGTCTCAGAGTAGTATTGCTTAATGATACTACGGGCGAGGTACCCTGTTTTGATCGTGAGCCTCCTATTTTTATGCTATAAGATTTATACTTATTACTCTCATTGTTAGTAAGGCACAGTGCAAGGAAATTGATTTTATCTATGACTCCAGCTTATTTTGACTTATGATATTACTACAGTATTTTCCAGTTTTACATACTTGGTACGTCAGATCGACCCCTTCCTCGGGGGTTGTGTTCATGCCGCAGGTAAGGGAAAGCAGGTGGCAGATCCTCATTCCTAGGATCGTTTACTCAGGTGTCAGAAGCTCCATTCCTCCGGAAGCTTGTTTTGTTGGTACGGATATTCCCTGATGCTATAGGTATTTTGTACATTCAGGGGCATGGCGGGGCCCTGTCCCGCCATAGTTGTTATCTTTAGAGGTCTGTGGTCACATTTATGTTTGGGCTCTAAGAACCAGTTGTACTACTATACATTGTTAAGTATGTTTATGGAAGGCAGCCTTATCGGCTGGCCAGTGATGTTTACCCTTTTTATAAGCTTGTGTTATGTATGTTCCGCTGCTATTCTCTGACATATACCGATGTGGTACCCTGAGGTACCGCCGCGCCCCGGGTTGGGTCGTGACAAAAGTGGTATCGTGAGCGCTTAGTCCTCTGAAAGTGTCCACGCATCGTGTTCAGTAGAGTCTTGATTATCGGTGTCGCACCACATCTATAATCGTGAGGTCGCAGGATATTTAGGATTGGTTTCCATTCTTTCACTCTAAGATCGTGCAATAGAGCTGAGTTATAGGTTGAACCTCCTCTGATGTTTTCCTTTATGTATCAGTTATGCCTCCACGCAAGGCAACCGCGGCCCAGAAGGGCAAGGCAGTAGAGGGAACTACTAGTAGGGCACCGAGGGTTACCAGGGCACAGGCCCGGGCCCCACGGATGAGGTGTTTGGACGGCGAAGTTCTACAACGCCGCCAACCCCAAAGAGTCCGAGGCGGCCATCGAGACCGCGGTACTGAGCCTCGATCCAGCAAGCGGCAGAGGATATGGGCTACAAGAGATGGCCCGATTAGCCGTGATCGTGGCTGCATACGAGGATAGCCGAGACAGCGCTCCGGCCAGACCGTAGTTCAAAGACAGAGTCGCTAGCTTGAGACTGAGGGACTTTTTGAGTTGCAGCCCACCGGAGTTTTATGGGTCGAGGCCTGAGGATGATCCTCAGGAGTTTATCCGACGCTACAGGATCGAGGGTGATCGGGCTTCGAGACCAAGTCGGTGGTACTAGGTTCGCACGGCCGCGGACACCGCAGCTTGATCGGTATGATTCATGGAACCGCCCCGGGGAGCATGCGCTTCCACCGCTTGGGACGAGTTCTCGAGGCGCATTTGGCCATTTCTTGCCTCCGCAGATGAGGAGGGCTCGCCGATAGATTTTTGACACCGAGACAGAGTGGGCGGACGGTTGGGAGTACAATGTGAGTTTGACTCATCGCTCGGTATGTGCCCGCTTTGGTAGCATACGGAGGACAGTGGTGCACCGGTATGTCACAGACTCGATGATCACTTGGCCGAGAGTTGCACGGAGTGGCTCTTCACCGCATGGACATTGCCCGCACGCAGCATATGCACTGGGTGTGAACGCAGGGCCGACGGATCGGCAGTATCGCCAGAAGAGGCCAGACAGCAGGTCCTCTGGTAGTTTTAGGTAGACAACCCCAAGCAGACTGCATTTGCACCACGCCGGTCCAGAGCGCCTCCACCATCTTCGGACGCATGCAGTATTCGAGGAGCAGACAGTGGTTCCGTGGCTTCGGGTTTCCAGAGGACCGAGTTCCGGGCCGATGAGGCCACCTATGCCTCGGTGGTCGATGTGGTGATCGCCACATGGGGGTGTCGTGTTCCTCCAGGAGCTTGTTACTCTTGTGGCCAGCAGGGCCATTTGAAGAGAGATTGTCCGACCAGAGGCGGCGGAAATGCTATGGCTCACCACCGCCCGCTTGCCGGGTCTTCATCTTCGCTTGTTGCGCCCGAGGCGTGGTGTTCACGGGCCAGCAGGCCGCGGTAGGGGTCGTGGCAGGGGTTCTAGTTCCAGCGGTCCTCAGAACCGCATCTATGCTATGTCCACCGTCAGACCAGGAGGCGTCACCCGATGTCGTCACAGGTACATTATTGGTTTCTTGCTGTGATGTATATGCTTTGATAGATCCAGGTTCTACCTTGTCCTATATATCTCCTCATATTGCTGGTAGAATAGGGATAGAGCCCGAGTTCATAGAATCTTTTGAGGTGGCTACGCCGGTAGGTGCTTCAGTGGCTGAGCGGGTATATAAGGCTTGCCCAGTGACTATAGATGGTCGCCAGACTCTAGCTGACTTGATAGAGTTGGATATGACAGACTTCGATGTGATTATGGGTATGGATCGCTAGCGCCTTGCTATGCCAATGTGGACCGCAGAGAGGTTAGTTCGGTTCCGGTTTCTGGTGAGCGGTTATCGAGTGGAAGGAATACCGCATCGCCGGCGGTAGGTTTATTTCTTACCTCAAGGCTAGGAAGATGATACTGGCGGTATATTTACCATTTGGTTCGTATTCGACATCGAGGCGAGATACCGACCTTCACCGATTCGGTTGTTAGAGAGTTTCCGCACGTATTCCCGATGAGCTTTGGGTATCCTCCCGAGAGGAGATTGAGTTTTGCATCGATTTGGCGCCGGACACTGACCGATATCTATTCCGCCATACGTGACGGCACCCGCCGAGTTGAGGGAATCAAGGACCATGAAAGATTTCCGGAGAAAGGCTTTATTAGGCCAAGTGTTTCTCCTGGGGCGCCAAAGTGTTATTTGTAAAGAAGAAGGATGGACGCCGTATGTGTATTGATTACGTGCAAATTAACAAGGTAACTATCAAGAACAAATATCCTCCCGTGATTGACGATTTGTTTGACCAGCGTGGTGCAAAGTGTTTTTCCAAGATAGACCTGCGGTCTGGTTATCATCAGGTGCGAGTTAGAGAGATAGATATCCCAAAGACTGCATTCAGGACCCGGTATGGGCACTATGAGTTCAGGGTAATGTCTTTCGGGTTGACCAACGCCCCAGCAGTATTCATGGATTTGATGAATATGGTGTTCAGGCCATTCTTAGATATGTTCGTTATAGTGTTTATTGATGATATCTTGGT
Source organism: Przewalskia tangutica (assembly GCA_029844215.1). Taxonomy (NCBI): domain Eukaryota; kingdom Viridiplantae; phylum Streptophyta; class Magnoliopsida; order Solanales; family Solanaceae; genus Przewalskia; species Przewalskia tangutica. The sequence continues at coordinate 23,707,735 of CM056720.1, read as the reverse complement.
GTATTCGCGCACAGAGCAGGAGCATACAGATCATTTGAGGACGGTATTGGGAGTCCTTCGAGACCGGTAGTTGTATGCCAAGTTCTCGAAGTGCGAGTTCTGGTTGGCGTCAGTGGCTTTCTTAGGACATGTTATCGGGGCCGATGGTATTCGGGTTGATACAACGAAGATTGAAGCAGTCAAGACTTGGCCCAGACCCACTACACCGACGGAGGTGCGCAGCTTTTTGGGCCTTGCAGGCTATTATCGGAGGTTTGTAGAAAAGTTTGCTTCTATTTCAAAGACTTTGACTAAGCCGACTCGTAAGCGGCTATGTTCGATGACGGATACTTGTGAGGAAAGTTTCCAGTTGCTAAAGGAGAGGTTGACGACCGCCCCAGTTCTTACTCTTCCGCAGGGCTTAGATGGATATGTGGTTTATTGTGACGCGTCAGGTGTCGGGCTTGGGTGTGTGCTGATGCAGCACGGCAAGGTTATAGCTTATGCATCTCGACAGCTTAGGAAGCATGAGAAGAACTATCCCACACATGACTGAGTCAAAGCAGTGATTCATGCCTCAAGATCCGAGACACTATTTATATGGAGTTCATGTGGACATTTACACGCACTCACAAGAGTCTCCGACATCTTCACCGCAGGAGCCGAACTTGCGCAGACGGTGGTTGGAGCTACTTAAGGATTACGATGTTGATATTCTGTACCACCCTGGGAAGGCCAATGTAGTTGCAGATGCCCTTAGTCGCAGATCGATGGGTAGTCCGTCTGCTGTTCACCGCAGAAAAGGGATATGGTCCGAGTTACATCGCCAGCGAGCCTCGGGGTCGCTTTGGTTGATTCTGTTAGTGACGGAATTCGGGTTCGAGAGGTTGCCGAGTCTTCCATCGCCGAGGAGGTGAAGAGGCGGCGATGAGGATCCAATTTTGGTACGGCATCGAGATGCCTCTCCGAAGGAGAAGAGTCTATTTGAGGTAAATACCACGGGTGCTAAGATTCGAGGGCGGTTATGTGTTCCCGATGTGGACAGACTTCGCCACAGATTCGTGAGGCACACAGTGCTCGTTATTCTATTCATTCGGGGTCGACTAAGATGTATCATGACCTCAGATGCGTGTATTGATGGGATGGCCTGAAGAGGACGTTGCGGAGTTCGGGCACGCGTCGAATTGTCGCCAGTTAAGATTGAGCACCGTAAGCCCGGTCATTGCAGTTATTAATATTCCAACTTGGAAGTGGGAGGTGATAAATATGGATTTTATTACAGGCTACCTACCACTCGTAGGAAGCATGATTCCATTTGGGTGATTGTCGACAGATCGACGAAATCACCATTTTCTTCCGATCGAACGACGTTTCACCGAGGACTATGCCGATTATATATTAGAGAGATTGTGAGACCGCACGAGTCCCAAAGGTCGATTATATTAGATAGAGGAGCCCAGCTTCGCTAACTTCGAGGTCTTTTCGGCGGATTAGGGACACAGTGAGTCTCGATCGCATTTCACCCTCGCATCGACGGACAGCCGAGCGCACTATCCGCACACTCGAGGATATGTCGCGGGCTTGTGTTATTGATTTCGTGGGTAGCTGGAGGATCATTTACCTCTTGTGGAGTTTGCTTACAACAACAACTACCATTCCAGATTCGATGGCGCCTTACGAGGCCTTATACGAGGAAGTGCAGTCACCGATAGGCTGGTTCGAGTGGGAGAAGTTCGATTAGTCGGGCCAGACTTAGTTCACAGCGATGGATAAGGTGAAGCTTATCCAGAGCGGTTGTTGGCGGCTCGTAGTCGGCAGGTCGTATGCGCATCATCGGGCCGACACTTGGAATTTGAGATAGATGATTGGGTTTTTCTAAAGGTATCGCCCACGGCGGCGTGATGAGATTTGGAAAGAAGGGGAAGCTTAGCCCAAGGTACATTGGGCCGTATCAGATTGTCCGTAGGGTAGGCAGGGTTGCCTATGAGTTAGATCTACCGTCCGATTTGGAGGCGGTACATCCAGTTTTCCATGTGTCCATGTTACGGAAATGTATTGGAGATCCATCTAGAGTGCACCCGGTTCATGATGTCCAAGTGACAGAGGAGTTATCGTATGAGGAGAGTCCCATAGCGATACTCGATCGACAGGTTAGGCGACTTCGGACGAAGGATGTGGCTTCCGTCAAGGTCTTATGGCGGAACGAGAACAGGGAGGAAATGACGTGGGAAGCAGAGGATGACATGATGAAGAAGTATCCTCACTTATTCCCTATACCTCCAGGTAACCCACGTTCTAAATTGCTGGTCTTTAAATTTAGTATTTATACTTGAGTTTTGTGTGGCCGTGTGGAGCGTCTTTATTTGAGTCTATGCCGATATTGTGATTTGAGTAAGCCTAGAAGGAACATTCGGGACGAATGTTTCTAAGGGGGGGAGAATGTTATACCCCGTGGTTCGGGTAGGGGCCATTGTCGAGTCTCGGCCATGTGGCCGGAAGCGGGCGCGGCGCCAAAGATCCGGAGGTCCGCAGGAGTTGCAGCGCATGGCGGAAATCAAAGGAAAAACTTAGAAAAAGTCAGATTTTTCTTTAGAAAGGGCCTATGTGGGGGACAAGTGTCCCCCCCATCTGATTTTTGCATGCATTATATTGACCAAGTCTTAAAGACTTGGTCATCTTTCATATCTCTCTTAGAAAAGCTCATCATTCTCTCTTAAATTATTTTCAAGCTCCTCCCTCTCTAAAACTCCAAGAGGTATTCTAGCCTTAGGAAAAATCTGAAAAAGTAAAAGGCAAGAAGGAAGCTTGGGGCTAGCTTGTGAAGGTTGTTCTGGTGGTGTTCTTGGAATAGAGGCTAGCAAATTGTTGGATAAATTTGGCTAAAGCTCTAAGGTATTGATTCTTCCTCTATTAGTAGTTTTTATTGTTGCATGATAAGAAGGAAGTACTTGTGGTAGTAAATTATGCTATTAGAGTCATTGCATGCAAGAAATGTGGGTTGGGTATGAAGAATTTGGCTAAAGAGATATTATGAGCATGTTGTAGCCTACAAACTACTTTAGAATTGTTAAGTGTATTATTATAACTTATGGGGCAGAATTTTACACACCCAAGATTAGGTATGTAAACCCCTTTGTGTTGGTTTGGATGTTGGGCCTTAAAAAGGCGTTTGAGTGTTAAAAATCGGCCTTTGAAAAAGGTGGCAAAGTGAGTAGAAACAAAGGAAATGCTGCCCAATTTTCCTTAGGAATTGGTAACTTGAATTTGGAATTTCTACATTGAAATTAGAGGTTAATCAACGCACTATGGTTATTATAGGTTGACATATTACTTGCGGTAGTTGGACTTAGCAAGTGGATTGACCAAAGAGGTATGTAGAGCTTTCCTATCTCTTGAGCATGAATAGTTGTATCTATGTAGTACGGTATACGTACAAGATTTGATAATCTACACTTGTTTTAAAGTATATGATACTTGTTTCATTTCAAAAGTATAAGTCCCTTGGATTTAGGGAAAATGTATTTGACAAAAGAATAACGCTAATATAATGACTTTATGGGAAGTTGGTTATATTAGTTTTTGAAAGGTTCACAAAGAATAGTTTACTCTAATTAAAACAAGTACGGGTTAAGGATTTGAAACTATGGAAGGTGGATTGATTTTTAGGCATTGGTTGCCTAAGGTTTTAAAGGAAATGAAGTCACTTGATTTAGAAGCCTATTATATTTCTAAAAGGAAATGTGACTTGTTTTGAAAAGAACTTGTAACTTGATACTATGGTGATTAGTATCTTGGAATCCTTCTATAAAAAGAGTTTTTCTTAAAAAGCTAGAAGTACATGGTACTTGGGTTGAATTCCCGGATTTTCTATTGAAAGACATGTTAGTGCCTTAGGATACTAAAATGAGAGGTTATATTAATAATGTTAATAAGAAGTTAGGGGATTTCTTAACTTGCTTATGTTACGATAGGCCGGTAGTGCTTATGTATGATATGATAGGCCGGTAGTGCTTATGTTGTGATATGATAGGCCGGTAGTGCTTATGTTGTGATATGATAGGCCGGTAGTGCTTATGTATGATACGATAGGCCGGTAGTGCTTATGTTATGTATGATAGCCGGATGAGATATGTTATATATTTGTATTATTACGGGGTAAACCCCGGGTTATTATCTATGCCATGGATTTGCTACCCATGATGCGAGTGCGGCGCTTGCACTCATGCGGATCCCACTACGTGATCCACGCGTGAAATAGTCCCATGCGAGTACGGCGATGGTACTCATGCGGGTCCACAGGATCCATGCGGGTGAAATAGTCCCATGCGGGTGAAATAGTCCCATGACGAGGCGGATGACCTCATGCGGGTCCACAGGACCCATGCGGGTGAAATAGTCCCAGGAGTAGGATTGCTTAATGATACTACGGGCGACGTACCTTGTTTTGATCATGAGCCTCCTATTTTTATGCTATAAGATTTATACTTATTACTCTCATTGTTAGTAAGGTACAATGCAAGGAAATTGATTTTATCTATGACTCCAGCTTATTTTGACTTATGATATTACTACAGTATTTTCCAGTTTTACATACTTGGTACGTTGTGTACTGACCCCCTTCCTCGGGGGCTGCGTTCATGCCGCAGGTAAGGTAAAACAGGTGGCAGATCCTCATTCCTAGGATCTTTTACTCAGGTGTCAGAAGCTCCATTCCTCCGGAAGCTTGTTTTGTTGGTACGGATATTCCCTGATGCTATAGGTATTTTGTACATTCAGGGGCATGGCGGGGCCCTGTCCCGCCATAGTTATTATCTTTAGAGGTCTGTGGTCACATTTATGTTTAGGCTCTAAGAACCAGTTGTACTACTATACATTGTTAAGTATGTTTATGGAAGACAGCCTTATCGGCTGGCCAGTGATGTTTACCCTTTTTATAAGCTTGTGTTATGTATGTTCCGCTGCTATTCTCTGACATATACCTGATGTGGTACCCTTGAGGTACCGCCATGCGCCCGGGTTGGGTCGTGACAATTTGTCTTGATTTCAAACCAACTGTTTCCACCCAAAATCATCCCTATGTGACTTCGTATGGTTAAGATGTCACAATAATACTCACTTAATAACTTCACACCTAACCTAGATTTATGAAGTATTACAGAGGGATAATCAAGAGTAAAGAAAATAAGTATATTTTCCGTAGGCAAGATTAGAGTTCTCTTTGGCGGACATTTCATTATACGTCGCGATTTCACAAATTTGCCACGAGAAAGAAGGGTTTAGCCTTCGTATACCTTTTTGACCTAGCTAAATGGATCTCACGAGTCCTCATCATCTTCACGAATGATAACCTATAATATATGAATGGTTTAAATCAACATCAGACCAAAGAGTCATAAATCGTTTTATTGAGACATGTTGTCGAACACTTAGGAGGCATACTTCTCATACTTTGCTTTCATGGAAATAAAGATACTACCATTTCCCCTTTCTCAATAATAAAACCAACAAGAGCACAACCAACTCTACAATTCTCAATTATCAGACTTTACAACTTCTAGGCATATGCACTTTAAGATCCAACCAAGAACAAATTCAAGAATTACAACAACTATTTCTCATGAAGTTTAACTCAACCTCATAAGTTTTCATTAGCAAATCAACTAAATATACTAAGAAAATTTAGAACCCATTAAGGAGTAGCAAAACCTTACCTTAGGCAGCCAAGATATCCTCCACCACCATCTTCTTTCATGCTAAAAAAGCTCATATCATCGACCATCAACTAGAGGGGACTTGATGACGTGATCTTGACCTTAATGAGGGAGATATCACTTAAAATCCACTTGAGTATGTCCTTAAATGGTATGGGAACCTTTGGGGAGGGTTTGGGAGCTTAAGGAGTCGAAGGGGTTGAGAATGGAAATAAGGAAATGAACACACTACTTCCATTTAAATAAATAGAGGTGGCACCTGGTCTGTACCCAGTTTTTCAACATAGAACCCATATGCGGCCAAAGATCTAAGGGAAGACCGCCCCTCCATACCAGGCTTGGATATGCACCCCAAGCTGCAAGGTGTATTCCATCTGCGACCTAAATTGCTTTAGCATATCAACCTATCTTCGTCAAGCTTTATTGTAACGTATTTCCTTCAATTCAATTGACCTCTAACTTTATGTAAACATTAGAATATGATTATTTGGAGACCTTATGTTCAGCTGCATGTGATTACTTTGAAGGAATAATTCATTCACTATCATGTAGAGGACTCAACATAATCTTTTGCCACATATCTTAATGTCATATATGAAAATAATGAGGCTTGATTGAGAGATAATATATGGTGTGAGTTGAAACATATTGATAATACAATTCAAAGTGCTTGGTTATTGAGTGGAGATTTCAAGAGTGTGTTGATACTCTACAACTTACACCTTTGAGAGCACAGGGGTGGCATTTCACATTTTGCAATAAACAGCAACATGGGAGTAGAGTGTATTCCAAGATAGATTAGGCCTTTGGCAATTATCAATGGTTAGGTTTTTACAGACTTGTTGAGGCAGACTTTCTCAACCTAGGAGTCATCAATTACGAACGACACAATTTAAATCCATATGAAACTCATCAAAATATCACCCAAACTTGCGGACAAGTCCTAAATCATCATATGAACCTGCGAGAACTTTCAAAATTGATCTGGGGTCATCTTGACCCAATGTTGACCGTGGTCAAGTCTAACTCATAAACTTAACTAGTTTTCCAATCAAATGTACAAATCACACCCAAGGCCATCAGAATTTGAACCAACAATTTGACTAAGTCAAAAATCACATTTCAGATCTAATGTAAAGGAGAAACTCCGATACAACCTCCCTAACCCTTGATTATGACTTTGGTAAAACTTTCAGATATAGTTAACTTAAGAACTTCTAATTTTACTATTTCTTCTCGATACTCACATTATTTCCTTGAAAATTGTGCTACCTATCCTCGCAAGTCAAAAATATCATTTCAAAGCTACAAGAAGGGTATTTTGCGGAAACAAGTACAAAAACACAAAACGACCTAGTGGGTCGTTACATCAAATACCACTTAAACAAATGCTCGTCCTCGAACGGTTAAGAAAACTACAAATGTCATCGAGTATTCAAAGAATCTTTGTTATACACCTCATAAAAGCCTCCATAGGCAAAAATTATGCCGATAGTAGCGTTTGTTCACTTTACCAGTAGAATCTTCCTTTAACTTAGTTAAAAAACGTAATCTCCATTTTCCATGCACATAACTTCATCTACAACTGATTCTCGTATATCTGAATTGACTCCGCTGGAATTACCTGATTTATTATAGTACACCTCTCAACCCAATCGATTGATTCCACAAATACCATCATAGTCACCACAATCCTCTATTCGTAGTTGTAATCTATTATCAATATTGTACCGATAAAATACTCTCATTCTACTTATTTTTCTTAACACCTTTTAATGTCATTGTTAATACCAAGATTCCTTAGAAAATAAAGTCTAAATCATGACTCACTCTCTCCATAAAAGAATTTGTGCTTATTTTGATCCAATTCTAAGCATTTTTGTCAAGAACTGACCTTTTTCAAAGCCGATTGCACTGATTCCAAATTTGCTAATTTTGTTTTGCCGAGTTAAAGCTACAGAGTCAACGCTCATCATCCAATTCCTTTTAAAACATCAAATAATGCACTATGCACATTATCCTAGTGATATTCATGTTGTGCCAAATCTATAGAAAAATAACTGATCACCCAAAATAATTTCCATATCCATTTGTACCTCCTTAATACATTACCAAGTACCTTTGTAAATTATTAAAATTGCACATATAGCTGTCATCAACAAAATAAGATCAAATCCACTTGAAAACTTAATAAGACCTGGTTAGCATGCCATACCTCTATCATGGACCGTCAACATAGCAAAGCTAGGTGAAAATGGGATACTAGAGTAACCATCAATATTCTTAGCGTTGAATCCATGAGCCCTCTGGCATTGAATGAACAAATATGACCCGGTGTACAAATGCACGATTCCATTAATATCATCAATAGTCATCTGAATGCATTCAAAATCTTCACAAAATAAATAATAAGGTTTCTATAAGTGTGTGGTGACTCATTACTTCCATTTTCTCATAAATAATTAATCGCAGCTTGTCACACTCGACTTCAAAAGCTGAATTTCACCCAACTCGTCAACTTAGTACAAACAAACTATACCTTATGACTTTAAATCTTCAAGTTTTTCAATTCACATCGTTATGAAAATCTATAGAACTTCATGGAATCAAAATACAATGAATTATCCTTCTTGTACTTCCACTTAACTCGCTCACTGATGTTCCATAAAATTACGACATATTTGATGCCTTTTGCATAGAGTTTTGATAATTCTTAAGCTCATTTTGTGTCATATATTATGTTAATTGTTGTATCGTAGGTGTTTGAAACCAAAATGGCGAAAATAAGGAAAAGTTGCATGAAAAGTCCAATTTTGAAAGTTAGAAAATCAGTTGAAGGAAGCCGCGAACTTACAACCAATTATATGGACCGTCGAACAAATTCATAGTCCTTTGACCCACCACTAGTTCCATTCCAAAAACTAAGATCAAATGCAACAACAATGGTGACAGAAATTCACGGACCATAGAACATTTCTACATGCTTTCATTCTTCGTAAGTTCTTATCCAGAAACTCGAGTCAGCGGAAGACCCAAATGTTACACCCCGCAAGTTTGCACATGGATTTAGGGTAAGATGATCCAGTAATAATAGAAAGTAAGGAGTGTCTTTTGAGATTTGAGAAGTAATCGAGATGACTCTACTCACTTGCATTTGCTTGGGCATGAAGAAGGTTGAGCTAGACTATAGAGAATTGAGACTTTTATAAAGGATATTTATTGCTTAGAAGAGTAGTAAGAAGGTGTAGGGAGATTTAAAGTGTAATACCCCGTACTTTTGAATGATGTTTTGGATCGCTAGACATATGTAAGTAGACCCGAGTCCTAGGAAATTTTTATTATATTTAGGTATTCACATCTAGAGCTTGATTTATAAAAGGATAAAGTCCCAAAATGATTTAGGAAATAAAAATGTGATGACGGTGGTTGGAAATAATATTTTGTGCATGCTGAAAGAAGCTACGAGCTAGTTCTATGTCACACAATCATGATAATGAGTATATGAAGTGTGTTGAAAATGATTATTATTCAAATGAATTGGGATCAAGAAATTATTTATTTGACAATTGATTAATTATTGAGATTTAGTGGGAAAGAAGGAATTAGTTATTGGATAAGTGTAATTAAGTGGTAGACAAGAAAAGGATATAATTAATTAGCCTGAGATATGTGTTCATATATTATTTCCACGTGGATCATTTTGGTTAAAGGTGTAGTGACTATGCTATCAAAGTGTGAAGATGGCATCTAGTCACTAATAAATAAATTAAGTTGTATAAGGGCATGTGGACCCACTGTCCACTAAATGGAAAAATACATGCCCTCTTTTGTTTTGTTAATTGAGGGGTGCATTAGAAAGAAGCATCCAACAACTTTGGTAGTGAAGTGGATGAGTAATGTTGAGGCGGCATGAACTTTTACCAAGCCAAGACAAAAAAATGTTCATGAATAAGTTGAACGATTAAGGGAGAGAAAACCATAATATCATTGTTGATATTTTCCTAAGAGAAGAGGCAGCGAGCCTAGGAAAAACCTTTTGTGTTGCATTTCACGTATTTCCTCGATTCCTATATGTTCGGGAAAGAGTGGGATGGTTGGATTTGTGGTTAAGTTTAAAGTATAGAAGGAGCTAGTTTCGACATCACTATTAGAGGTTCGATGTGAAAGGTATTTTAAGGCAAAACCTTCTTTCTTTTGGCATGTTCTAAGGAGGAAACGCAAACGTTATATTGTCCCATAAATAATTCTACTCTTAGTAGTTAAGGATGTTCATGTTATTCATTCCTATTTTCAAAGTATTTCTAAATATGTTCCTAAATCCCTATTGAGGTATAAGGGAAAAATGTTAATATTCATAATATTAATTGAAAGTGGAGTGACATTACATTACTCCGACAAACTTATAGTGTCTTATTATTATATCATTCATGCATTACATTCATGTACACATCTTGAGCTCAAAAGGAGTTATATACTCTACTATATGTATGCATTATATATATGTATGGGGTATGGAAAAATGGGAAGGTGTTATATACGCACACCACCTGCAACTGATACATATATGCACGATAATGATTATGCCCACAGAGGCCGATATGATATAATTGGATGCCCACAGAGGCTTAATGACGTTATATATGAAGATGTATATCCAAGACCTTATTGTGAATGACATTTAGGCCTATTATGGCCCTCCGAGGCATTCTACACAGACATGATACTTATGCATATTATGTCCCTTCGAGGCATTCTACACAGACATGATACATTTGCATATTACGACTCTCAGAGGATTTTCTATTGATTGGTTATTTCTTGTCTCATGTTACTTTCAGGTCTCTATTATGTATTCTTCATGTCTGACATACTCGGTACATCAGTCATACTGACGTACTATTTATCGGGGGACGCTATGTTTCGTGCCCACAGGCTCAGGTAGGCAAGGTGACGGTCCGCACTAGTAGGTTGGTGGTTCATTTGATGTTGGAGCGCTCTATTTGTTCCAGAGTTTGAGTCTAGTTGTGGTACGATATTCCTGATATGCACATGGGTATGGCGGGGCCCTATCCCACCTCATGATGTTACATACTCTTTAGAGGCTTGTAGACAGTTGTCTTGTGTATAGTAGTCATGTATGGCCTTGTCAGCCTTAGTATGTATCTATGCATAGGGTTGATTATTCCGTTTGCAAGAGTTTACGTAGTACCTTTTCAGTTTATAATTTCCAGGTTACCTCATGACGGCTTTTCTGTGTATAGTAAGTGTGGTGCACAACACATCCATAAATAAGACTCTACTAGACACAACTTGTAGACTCACTCGGGGGCCATAATATGCCTAAATGTCATGCACAATGCGGTCATGCATATACATCTGTGTATATAACACCATCAAGCCTCTGTGGGATCCCATCATATCATATCGGCCTCTGTGGGTATAATCATTATCGTGTATATCTGTATCAGCTACAGGTGGTGTGCGTATATAACGTCTTACCTTTTTTCCATACCCTATACATGTATATAATGCATACATATAGTATAGTATATAACTCCTTTTTTAGGTCAAGGTATGTACATGAATGTAATGCATGAAGGATATGATAATAAGACACTATAAGTTTGTCGGAGTGATGTAATGTCGCTCCACTTATGATTAACATTACGAATACTAACATCTTTCCCATATACCTCAATAGGGATTTAAGAACATATTTAGACATGCTTTGAAAATAAGAATGAATAACATGAATATTCTTAACTACTAAGAGTAGAATCATTTATGGGATAATATTACGTTTGCATTTCGTACTTTGAACATGTCGTGTCTAGTAGATTATTTTCAGTTTATAATTCCCATGTGTCAGCAGGTTACCTGATGGCCCTCCGGTTTTGGTCGTGACAAACTTGGTATCAGAGTAGGTATGTCCTAGGGAGTCTACAAGTCATGTCTAGTAAAATCTTGTTTATGGGTGTGTTGTGCACCACACTTATAGACAGTAGGTACCACACTTATAGACAGTAGGTTATATGGCATTTAGGATAATGGTTACCTTCCTTCTTGATCTAGAATCATGCTATAGAGCTTAGTTGTAAGAATTCTCTCTGAAAACCTTATTGTGTTTATGATTACAACAATGCCTTCTTCCAATAGGGCTATGATTAGAAGGGAGATTGATGTTGGATTGAGTGTAAATGCTAGTAGTATGCTCTCCATTGGAACAGATCCATCAGAGGATATGAGTAAGTTGCTTTCCCGAGCACGACTTCATCCTAGAACATCTGGTAGAGATAGGCCCCCTTGAAGGATCAGAGAGCTCATAACCCAGGGTATTTATTATTATTTAGGAATCACTGATATTTAAAGGGTTCAAAGATGTCAATATCTCAGGGTCAAGGTTGTAAAGGTCGAGTGAGACCGCCCTTACTATCTTGTAGTAAATATGGTCGAGCGCATATAAGATTATGCTGCAAAGGTACATGGGGTTGGTTTAGTGTGACATCCATGACCACAATGTTTTGAAGTGTCCCAAGTTGATACGCAAATGTAAGATAAGATGATTATGAGTTGTACATATAAAACTTAGAATACATAATTAGAAGGTTTAGTAGGTTATGAAAATCTACATATTTTACAGTGAATCTTACTGATTACAATGAGGGAATACATTATATACGTGCGACTTAAATTATAATGTCTTACCTAGAATAGATTGGGAGTTATCCCAAGGTATCATTAACGAGAATGGATTGCTATAATCAAATCGGGTGAAGAAGACCATCAATAAATTTAAGAAGATCACTTAAAGTGACATATACATAATGGTGAGCCCAATTCATATGTAAAAGAATCAAGTTATCCACAGTAGTGGAAGAGGACATAAGCCTCTCGTCCATGCGTAAGGGCCATACCGCATATTATTGCATATATCAATGACTAAGGTATGATATAGGTATTGAACTGGTAAGGTCTTCGATTTCATTGCGCAACATGTTACAATTCTAAATAACCTCTGGATAACAATAGCTTGTTGGGGGCAAGAGAGGACGAGAAATAGATAACAATCGAAGAATGATTGTAAGAAATATGAAAACAATGAATAAGTAGGAATGAAATGGTATGATCAAGTATCAAGGCAGAAATGTTTTTCTTTTAATGACGAATAGAAGAAAGGATTATGATAAGAAGGATAAATGTGAGTGAGATTATAGTTATGCAGGTTTCACAAAGGTATAATTACTCCAGAATAGCGTAAGGACCAATGGCGGAGAAAGGACAGTAAGAACTCTTCGGCGAAAGGTGACCATTCTCTGATGTTCAGAAAGAGAGTATGAGAAATACGTTGGAATAAGAGATTTCCCCCAAGACAACTTGAAATGGAAATATAAACATAATATGAAAGAGCACTCGGTCGATGAAATATCTAATAATGATTAGACAAGAAAGCTTGATAAGTCATTGGATCCTGTAACACCATGAATTAGATCTAAATATACAAAGCATCAGTTCCACAACATATGCAGTCATACCTCTCAGGAAGTATGTAAACGACAGTAACAGTGAGTAAAGTTCGAGATTAGAATCTATACAGGTGAAAAGAGGCCAATGACGCCTATGTATACAAGGTAGATATTAAATATATATGTCGAGATAATGACATTATAATGAAGATAAAATGACAAGCACATACATATGTCTATGAGCATTTTTTAACTGACCAAAGGTTCTACGAGATAGAGAAAGTAATGGGTTTACATCTGAACGAGACCAAGGAAATATTTTTCCAAAGCATCATTGACATAAAGTCTTAGACATGAGGCAAGTGAAGGAATTCAAATCGAAGTATAATGACCAGGTTTGGATATAGTAGGTCAGCATCATGTAATGAAATTTTTTCAGAATTTTCCACATAATGAATAAGGGAATAAATTAACCACTCATCCTTTAAGGGGTAGTTATGCTAAGGATTGGAATCATAAGCAATGTTTGAGATTACGTGTGTATACCATAATATTTTAGAATTAAAAAGAGCACGACAAGTAAGAAAATGAGTGAACACGTATCAAAAGAAGTTATTTATAATTACGAGTAGTGAGAGGGTACAAAAAAAGATTCCTTTTAGATCATGAATGAGAGCTAACAACGATGATACGTGCACTTCAGATTCGAATGTCATTTTCCATAAAGTGTTCACGATTGAGATACTATAAATATAAGAGTTTTCAGCATATCAGTTAGTAAACAAAGCTAAGTTGATAATAGGATCATTCACCCACAAGTGTTTGACTAATGTAAGGACAAATGAGAAAAGTTGACCTGAGGGAAAACATCAGTTAGTTAAGTGGGAGTCTGATTAAAGGATTGAGATAGTGATAGCCCTATGACTCAGAATACAGTAGGGTCATCCCTCATACTGGAAGAAAATGAACGTCATGATGAAGATCCCATTTTCGTTTGAGAAGATAGGGAAAGATATTTAACAAAAAGAGAACTTCAACCTTCGAGTATTGTAGGAGAAGGACCCCAAGGTGGAAGGTCCATTTGTGCATTTCCAATGTAGCAGGATTACGTGACAATATTATAACGAAGATCCATTGCTTGTGATATTTCATTCACCATGAATCTACTAAGATGTATCATGATCTCAAAGGTATATATTAGTGGAACGACATGAAGAGGAACATTGCAGAGTTTGTAGCTCAGTATCTTAATTGTCAGCGAGTAAAAGTAGAGCACCAAAAGTTAGCTGCCTGACTCAGAATATTGAGGTCCCGATGTGGAAATGGAAAATGATTAATATGGATTTTCTTACAGGTTTACCTCGATCTTATCATAAGTTTGATTCCATTTGAGTAATTGTTGATAGACTGATCAAATCAGCTCAATTCATGGCGGTAAAAACTATCTACACAGCCGAGGATTATGCAAAGTTGTACGTTAATGAGATTGTTCACCTTCATGGTATGCCTAATTCTATTATATCGGACTGAGGTGCTCAATTCACAGCTAAATTCTAGAGACCATTTTAAAAAGGTTTGGATACTCGAGTTAATCTTAGCACAACTTTCCACCCTAAAATAGAAGGGCAGTCCGAGCGTACGATTCAAATGCACGAGGACATGCTATTAGTTTGTGTATTGGAATTTAAGGGAAGTTGGGATGATCATTTACCCCTTATTGAATTGGCGTACAATAACAGTTAGCATGCTAGCATTAAAATAGCTCCATATGAGGCTTTATATGGGCGAAAATGTAGGTCTCCTATCAGATGGTTTGAATAGGTGAATAAGAATTATTTGAGCATGACCTAGTTCACTAAGACATAGAGAAGTGGAAGCTTATCCAAGAACGACTGTTAACCACTCAGCGTCGTCAGAAGTCGTATTCAGATGTGCGATGGTGGGATTTAGAATTCCAAATGTATTATTGGGTATTCTTGAAGATTTCTCCTATTAATGGTGTAATGAGATTTAGGAAAAAAGGAAAGCCCAGTCCAAGGTATATTGGGCCATATCGCATTATTTGAAAAATCGGCCAAGTGGCCTATGAATTGGACTTGCCTTCGGAGTTAGAGTTTGTTCATCTTTTTTTCCAGGTTTCTATATTGAGAGCGTTTGTTGGGGACCCTTCGCGGATTTTACTGATTGACGATGTGAAGGGTACATATGATCTATCATATGCAGAGGTTCCTATTTCTATCTTAGATCGACAAGTCCGCAAATTGAATACTAAAGAAGTAGCCTCCGTAAAAGTTCTATGACAGAATAAGAAAGTAGAAGAAATAACGTGGGAGGCGGAAGGGGAGATGAAACACAAATATCCTTACCTACTTCAAACCAACGCAGAGGTACCGAGAGAAGCATAAGGTGAGTTTGATTTTAGATTATTATAATTAATGTTGGATGATCATGCGAGGTATGATATAATGATGTATGTTATATTATATGCCCCGTGAAGTAGTGGTTGTGTTCCAGGCTACGTGACGGGGATTAGATATGTAACACCCCGTACTTTCGGACGATGATTTGGATCGCTAGACATATGTAAATAGACCTAAGACCTGGTTATAGTTAGGTATTCACATCAAGAGCTTGGTGTATAAAAGGATAAAGTCTCAAAATGATTTAGAACTTAAAAGTGTGACGATGGTGGTTGGAAATAATATTTCGTGCATGCCGAAAGAGGGTACGGGCTAGTGCTATGTAACACAATCATGATAATGAGTATATGAAGTGTGTTGAAAATGATTATTTTTTAAATGAATTGGGATCAAGAAATTATTTATTTGTCAATTGATTAATTGTTGAGATTTAGTGGGAAAAAAGGAATTAGTTTTTGGATAAGTGTAATTAAGTGGGATACAAGAAAAGGATATAATTAATTAGCATGGGATATGTGTTCCTATATCATTTCCACGTGGATCATTTTGGTTAAAGGTGTAGTGACTTTGATATCAAAGTGTTAAGGTGGCATCTAGTCACTAATAAACAAATTAAGTTGTATAAGGGCATGTAGACTCACTGTCAACTAAATGGAAAATTGCATGCCCTCTTTTGTTTTGTTAATTGGGGTGCATTAGAAAGAAGCATCCAACAACTTTTGTAGTGAAGTGGATGAGTAATGTTGAGGCGGCAAAAACTTTTGCCAAGCCAAAGACAAAAAATGTTCATAAATAAGTTGAACGATTAAAGGGAGAGAAAACCATAATATTATTGTTTATATTTTCCTAAGAGAAGAGGCAGCGAGCTTAGAAAAACCTTTTGTGTTGCATTTCACGTATTTCCTCGATTTCTATAAGTTCGGGCAAGAGTGGGATGGTTGGTTTTGTGGTTGAGTTTAAAGTATAAAAGGAGATGATTTCGACATTGCTATTAGAGGTTCGATGTGAAAGGTATGTTAAGATAATTTTTTTTTTGGTATGTTCTAAGTATGAAACGTAAATGTAATATTGTCCCATAAATGATTCTATTCTTAGTAGTTAAGGATGTTCATGTTATTCATTCCTATTTTTAAAACATGTCTAAATATGTTCCTAAATCCCTATTGAGGTATATGAGAAGATGTCAGTATTCATAATGTTAATCGGAGGTGGAGTGACATTACATCACTCCGACAAACTTATAGTGTTTTATTATCATATCATGCATGCATTACATTCATGTACATACCTTGAGCTCAAAATGAGTATATTCTCTACTATATATATGCATTATATATATGTATGGGGTATGGGAAAAAGGAAAGGAATTATATACGCACACCACCTGTAGCTGGTACAGATGTGCACGATAATGATTATTCCCAAAAGGGCGATACGATATGACTAGATGCCCACAGAGGCTTGATGGCGTTATATACGCAGATGTATACGCATGACCATATTGTGCATGACATTTAGGCATTTTATAGCCCTCCGAGTCATTCTACACAGACATGATACTTATGCATATTATGGCCCTCCGAGGCATTCTACACAGACATGATACTTATGCATATTATAGCCCTCAAAGGTATTTTCTACTGGTTGGTTGCTTTTTGTCTCGTGTTACTTTTAGGTCTCTATTATGTTATTCTTCATGCCTGACACACTCGGTACATCAGTCTGATGTCCCTTTTATCATAGGATGTTGCGTTTCATATCCGCAGGCTCAGGTAGACAGGGCGACAGTCTGCACTTGTATGTTGCTGGTTCAGCTAATGTTGGAGCACTCTATTTGTTTCAGAGTTGCAGTCTAGTCATGGTATGATATTTTTGATATGCATAGGGGTATGGCGGGGCCCTATCTCGACCTTATGATGTTACGTACTCTTTAGAGGTTTGTAGACAGTTGTCTTGTGTATAGTAGTCATGTATGACCTTGTCGGCCTTAGTATGTATATATTCATAAGTTGGATTTTTTCATTTCCAAGAGTTTACGCAGTACCTTTCAAGTTTATAATTCTCATGTGTTAGCAGGTTACCTCATGACAGCCCTAGTGGTCATGCTTAATTACGATTAGCTGGTAAATATATAATCAGTGGTGTTCGACAGGATGAGTGCCTATCATGGCCCTCCGGTTTTGGATCGTGACATAGAGGTCATTATAATTTAAGGAAATACTCCCCGACGAAGTTAGTACGTTCCGCTAAGTGTTTCACGTCGCAAAAGCCCATCCGCCTCACAGATTTTGGGCGCATCTTGGATGTCCTTTTTAGTATAGTTTATGCGGTAGCATAGCCTGTTCTGCATCGCACAACCCACCGGATATGAGAGGCGGTTCGAAACCCCTATATAAATCCTTGAGCGGTAGAGGCTCTCTAATATTTCATTTTCAAATCATTTACAAACACTCTCCATACGGTTCTTCATCTATAATAGGTGTTTTTACAAAATCTCAATGTGATTTGAGTAAGATTCAACACCTGAAAGTTAATGTAAGCTTGCAGAGGATAATTCTTGGTGTGTTTTTATTGTTAGGTGTGTCACAAGCTCAAAGAAAGTTGTGGTTGGACTTTTCCAGATTATTCAAGTTAAAGTTTAACCTCTTGATTGCTATGTTCAAGTTAGTCTTCGTGTTGATTGAGTTGGAAAAGTGATAAACTAAAAGAAAGGAACAAGAAAATGGTCTAAAAAGTGTTGTTATATTGTTGAGTTCTTTTAAGTGTATCTATATATTCTTATGGCTAGAAATTTCAAGAAAACTTGGATATGACGTTGATATGGTTATTATTAAGGTCTTCCATGAGTTGGATTTTTTATGAAAGTTAGAGTTGAAGGAATGAGAAAAGAACTAAGTTTAACCCTAAATCAAACTTGTTAACTATCATAGTTGCTACTAGTTGTGATAGTAATGTTTGTGCACTTATTTTGGTATAGATTGAGGTGTGTTGCGGGTTGATCACATCGATTTGTTGAGACAATATAAGCCAAGGTATGTGAAGTCTGTCCTTTTTTTATTTTGGCATGATTTCTTTAACGAGCTAGTTCTGATTCCATCACACAAAGATGTGCTAGTTACAAAAAATCGTAGTTGGGTTACTATGACACTATTCTAGTAGTCCTTCTTTGTCGAGAATGATTTACAGTTAGCCATGTCTAGCCAAGTACTTAGAAGGATAGAGATCATGATTATAGACCACAGAGAATTATGGTTTCCTTCATGTAGTTGCCTACGGGGCTATGATATTTGCCTTCGGGGCTATGATAGATTACCTTCGGGGCTATTGGTCATACAGTTTGCATATGGGGCTATACAGAAACAAATCACCATAGAGGCTAAACATACGTGCGCTTCACTTTGGAGCTATGCATTCATGTCTAAGTGCCTTATGCGAGGCTAAGTAAAGATATTAGTTTACGTAGTTAGTAGACGACGGAGGAAATAAAACATAGTCAATTTCTATTTAATAACTCTTCAGTTCATAGTTCAAATTGATTTACATTTTGGTTTAGTTTAATTTTAGTCGCCTTATATACTCTGTACAGTATCTCGTACTGATGTCACTTTTCCTAGAGAAACTGTATTCAAGCCCGCAGGTTCAGACATGAAGGATCACGCTAATAGGACCTCCTGAGTCTCAGCTTTTGTGGTAAGCTCCAGATCATTCGGAGTTTCTAAGTCTATCTTTTGGTATGATTACAGATCATGGGTAGGTCGGGGCTATGTCCCGGTCATGATACAATTATGACTCGTTAAAGGTGTGTAGACGTGTTTGTATATATAGTAGTGTCAGTATGTGGCCTAGTCGGCCCTTGTATATAGTCTATTTTAGATTTTGTTGTGTGCATGGACTAGGGTAAGCCTTGTCGGTCGCCCAGTCAAGTGTTACAGTTCTTTTACATAGAGGCATAAAAACGACTGAGAATTTGTGATGATTCTCTAAGTTGAAAAATTATTTAGAGTCGCCACCTAATTTATAGGTAAATTAAGAAAACCAAGTGAAAGGGTTTATTGAAAAACATTTGAAAAATCCTATCTAAACTAGTGTCGAGGTAAGGGCTCTGGTGATCCCCGGAGAAGGTGTTAGATACCCCGATATTGTTACACCCCGTAATTTCAGGACATATATATAAGAATGTACGTAAGGAATCAGGATGTTAAAATTTGAACGAAAGAAAGAATTGTTTTTCCGAAAGAAAATCTTCCGAACCTCGGGAAAGGATAACGTTTGTTATTTGAGACTTTTAGAATTTATCAGAATTATGGAAATATCGGGAAACGAAATTTTATGGACGAATGGGAGGGTGACACGTGTCACCCCTCCCCCCACATGGGTTTGTTGGCCGATTTGTTGGACAAGTCAAGGGTCAAACTTGGCTTGACATTCTTGACTCAATCCTAGCCCTTCAAGTGTATGAATCTTGGCCCTTAGATGTGTTATATATTATACTAGTAGCAAGACAAATTCTCAACACTTAGAAAAATTACACTACTTGATGTTGCTCTAGGTTGCTCTCGGCTTTGAGCCTCAATTGGAGAACAAAATTTTTCATTTGTTGTTCATAATTCACCATACTTAAACCCAAGGTTCCTAGGGGTATTGTAAGGTTATCTCAATACAAAGATCCCGGAAAAGCTACGTAAATCTGTTAGTCACAAGATGAAAACCTAAGTTATTTTCATAGTTTTGGGTGGATTTTGAAGGAAAGTTGTTTGTAGACTTCTCAAGGTGACAATTAGCGGATTGGAACACAAAGGAAAGGAGCTAGAGTTGCTACAAATCGACTTTAGGTTTTTGGATTAAAAATTGGGCTTAACAAGGTAGATCTTCATCTTACTTTTGTAATTAGGACTACATGTTGTAGTAGGTATATAATTGATCATGTGAATTATATTATGAAGATTGATAAGTGATATGGAATATGTGGAAGCCTGAAATCCGAAAGTTGTTATGTTAGACTTTGAGTTTGTAATTCAATTTGGTTATTGGTTATTGGTTATACCGTCACATGTTAAAAAGAAGAGATTTTAGTTGTTCTATTTGATTTCGACTATATAACATGTTAGAATAATAATTTGGATATGAAGGGATATTGATATTGTTGTGATACATTGTAGCCGAATATGACTTGGAAATATTGGACAGTTTTATATCGATTGTTGGGGCAGAATTTTACACGTTCGGCTAGGCGTGTAATCCCTTTTGATTAACTAATTATTGAGCCTTAAATGTGGCATTTGGTTATTGATTTTCGGGCCTTGAAAAAGGTGGAAAAGTACGTATAAACAAAGGAAGTGTTTCCCGATTTTTCGTAGAATAAGAGTCCTTATACTTAGAAATATTCTACGTTGAAATCTAGAAGTTGATAGGCGTATTATGGTCATTATAGGTTGACATTCTACGCGCGGCGTATTCAACTTGGCGAGTGGATTGAGCCGGAGAGGTATGTGGAACTTTCCCTATCTTCTTGAGCATGAGTTTTATAAATGTATAGTACGGTGGACGTACATGTTTAAAATGAATTCGGTTTCATTTTGGTATCCTTTGCCTTGATTTCGAAAAGTGAGGTAACTTGGCTTTTAAAAGTATATGTGACTTGAGGTTATATGGAAAGATTACTCGACTTGAAAAGTATAGAATACTTTTTTTTTTTTTTTTTTTAGGTAAATGCAAATATTATTACTAATAACGAAAAGGAAGTGGCTACAATCAGTCGTTGAGGTATCTCAGGCCTCAACGTAATGCAAACAAGAAGTGAAATAGGGAGGGTGGTCACTCAAAGGTGCCATTACAAGAGGATAAAATCATAGAGAACTCTATAAGATGTTGTTTTGATTCTTGCAATGACCTCTTCTCACGGAAAGCTTGTGCCTTCAAAGAGCATTGTGTTTCTTGCCTCCAAATCTCATAAACCATTATGCAAAAAGTAAGCAAAATAGCTTTGGCTCGGATGCTTGTCATGGTGTTCTTTCTGAATCCATTTAAGGGAGCTTTCAACAGTTGTCATCTCTCTTCTAATACCCAACCAATCTTTTATGCTCTTCCAAATCATGTGTGTATAAGGGCAGGCAAAGAAGAGGTGTTCCCTTGTTTCATTAGCTTGCTTGCAGAACCAAGATTTATCCTCCAAGTTGAGAAAAGATAGAGTATCCTTTGTAGCTAACCGTTTTACGCAATTTAGCCACATAGTAAAAGAGAATTTGGGAGGAATGAAGCCTTTCCAAATTTGTGACATCCAAGGCTTTT
Organism: Przewalskia tangutica; assembly: GCA_029844215.1. Taxonomy (NCBI): domain Eukaryota; kingdom Viridiplantae; phylum Streptophyta; class Magnoliopsida; order Solanales; family Solanaceae; genus Przewalskia; species Przewalskia tangutica. The sequence goes on along the minus strand of CM056720.1, from coordinate 23,685,874 downwards.
TAGCTTGCGAGTCGCAAGATATCATACACGAGCTTGAATCAAATATACTGTTAGCACAACATTTTGTAAAGCCGTCAATAGCATCATCATGGCTACTAAAGATAGAAACAAATTTGTCGCGAATCCCACAAATCTTTTTGAATAGGGAGTCCTAGGGCGTACCTCATAGTCCCAAATAGTAATACCTCTCAAATAGTGGCTATTGATCCATTGGACCCAAAGAGAATCGGCTTAGTGTGAGTTTGCCAAATCGTCCTGGATAACAAGGCATGATTCCATTCCTTGATGTTCATAAGACCCAAGCCACCTTCAGTTTGAGGCAAACAAATGATATCCCAAGCAACTCTTGGTGGTTTCCCGCCCCATAAGAACTGAATACAAGCAGACCGTACCTTGCTGATAATAGTGGCCGGGATAGGAAGTGCCCGGAACCAAAAGCTCTCAACCCCTTGGACAACCGACCTGAATAGTTCCAGCTTACCAGCATAAGAAAGGGTGTGATGTCCCCATTTCTGAATGTAATTCGAAATAGCACTAGTGAATGGGGCAAATTGATCCACCGAGACTGAAATTGGGGACAAAGGATCCCCAGTATCGTCTCGAAAGCTTCCAATGGCGAAACCCACTCTGGACAATATCAAGTCCCGAACTGTAGAATGCATTCCCGCTAAGTAGACAGAGGATTTAGCTGGGTTAAGAGTTAATCCTGAGGCAGCCTCCAACTCTTCCAGACAATTCATAAGAATCTCAACTGAAGATATATCTCCTTTAGCAAAAAGCATGAGGTCATCCGCGAACGCCAGATGAGTAATGCCCAATTTCTTACACTTTGGAAAATATGAGAAAGCTCTTGCCTTAGCCTTCATTTTAAGCAGCCTTGAGAGGTATTCCATGCACAAGATAAAGAGAGTAGGGGACATAGGATCACCTTGTCTTAGGCCGCGCTTTCCTTTGAAGTATCCATGTAGCTCACCATTGATAGAAAGGGAGAAGGAGGTTGAGCTAACACATTCCATGATCCATCTTGTAAATCTGTCTGGAAATTTTAGACTTCTTAGTACCAATTCGAGGAAGCTCCAAGAGACTGTGTCGAATGCTTTACGAAGGTCCACCATAAGCATACATCTTGGTGAGACTCTGGTTCTATTAAATCCTCTCACAAGCTCTTGTGCCACATATACGTTGTCCATCATGTTTCTTCCTTTCACAAAAGCCCCTTGGGATTTGTCAATGAGAGAAGGAAGGATCAATGCCATTCTGTTAGCTAGAATCTTTGTGATGATCTTATAGGTCACATTAGTCAATCCGATTGGCCTGAAATCATTTACCTTGGGATCATGATCAGTCTTTGGTAGCGAGGTAATGATGGTATGATTTACCCCTTCAAAAGAACTCCGAGAGAAGAACTCTTGGACACATCTTACAACATCATGGCCCACATCTTTCCATCTATTCTTGAAGAAGGCCGCCGTATAACCATCTGGTTCAGGTGCCTTGTCATTGCCTATATCAGAGAGAGCTTTCCAAATCTCCTTTGGGGTGATGAAATGCAAAAGCTATAATCTCTCTTCTTCACTCAGCTTTGGGCCATAGTTGAACACTTCAGGATCAAAGTTGGTAGTGGGTCGGGAAGTACCTAATAGATCTTTGTAAAATTCAACGAGCAACTTCCTAACTTCTTCTGGTGATGTAGTGATAGTACCATTAGCTTTAACAAGAAAGTTAATGGAGTTCCTGACATTACTCCTTTTGATCAAGCTATGAAAGTATTTGGAACATCTATCACTTCCAATCAAGTGTTTCTGTCTTGACTTCTGCCTTATGAAGTGTCTTTCGGCTTCCAGTAAGGTGTTTGCTCTAGCTCTTGAGGACTTAACTTTGGCTTTAAGCTTCTCATCAAAGGGATTCTCCATGTGTGCATTGATAGCCTCCTTGAACTCTATGTTTGCCCCTTTTGCTCTTTGTTCGATACCTCCAAAGTCACTTATGTTCAAAGCCCTTAAAGGTTGCTTCAAGGCTTTCAATTTGGAGGCAAGGACGAATTGGCGATTCAATATGTCTTGTCTCCAACATGAAGTCATAATGTTCTCAAAGGCTGTGTGAAAGCCACATATTCATGAACTTGAAAGTATGCGTTTCCCAACATTATAGGATGCAATAATCGTGGCTATCACGGGACGGTGGTCGAGACAGTTCCATAGGCATGAAATTGGTGTGTGCATTCTAGGTCAAATCACTCCAACTTTGATTCATCAACACTCTATCAAGCTTAGACCAAATCGAACCGTTCGTCCAAGTGTAGAAGGCAGGAAGAAGGGCGTCTTCTAGTCCATGAGAATTCCTGAAATCTCCAAGATCCCTAAGTGCATAAGGCGTGAGAGGAGGACCCCCCACCTTATCATGAGGGTAGCAATAAGTGTTGAAATCTCCCATAATCATCCAAGGCTTAGTGATGCCAACACCCAAGTGAGAAAGGTGATGCCAAAGCATTCTTCTATCCGAGATGCTATAAACCGGGTACACAAATGTGGCAGGAAGGACACTTGTGTTATATTGCAACTTGCCGGACATGGATATCTTTGAGAGTCCATACCAAGCACTTCGCAACAAACCTGGATGGATCCCAAAGTAATAGCATTCTACCGCTCGATGAATTCCAAATTTGAGCAAAACTTCCATGCTTTGAATCTTTGAGTAGAAAGACTACGTCCTTGGTGAGATATCTTAGTTTCCAATAGACAAATCATAGCGCATCATGCTGTTTTGTGATACTACACACTAGAGCTTGCGTGGCAGCCCTGTCCCTTTGTCCGCAAAGACCACGGACATTCCAACAAAGTATTTTCATTAGGAAACAAATGAGGTTTTATTAGCACCTCCGCGCTTAGCTGCCTTCCTTTCCCACTGCTTTTCGGCCCATTCTTTTTGGACAAAACTTCTTGCCATCCATCATCTTTGTTCTGGAAGCCATAACTTATGTACCAGCCAAGCTATGTTCCCGTTCAAAGTTAACGTTACTTGACACTGGTGAGCCTTTTCAGTAGCGTTGTATGTCACTTCATCCAATGAAGGTGGCGGGTTCATAGGCATCTCGTAATCAGAATGTTTTGACTCACCTCATCCTAACATGTTGTGTACTGCCATTGTGAGAATTAGGCGGTGAGGACTTTGCTAGAGAATCCATGAACATGGTGGGCCAGAATGACCCAAAACCGGAGGACCCGCGGCATGTGATACTTCTCCCAAGCTTCCGGTTCCAGGAGGTGTTGTGTGCTCAGTTTCTTCAATGTCCATCAAGTTATCAGCATCTACGGGATGTTGATGAGTTGGTGGATGAGGGGAAGGTTGGTTCCACCCGTACCTTTGTTGACCTTCAAACGAGTAGAATCATCCTTGTTGTTAGGGGGTACCTCAGTATTGCGTGTTTTTGGAGCTTCTTCATTGTTGACATCATCCCTCAGCTTCCTACACTTCAAATGGTTGTGTCCAAAAGCCGCACAATGATAGCAAAAGTCCGGGTAATTCTCATAGTTTACCCTTTGAGTATACCTTCTGTTATCGGGGAGATTGACGACAAAATCCATTATCGGCTCCTTGCTAACATCCACTTCCACTAGAACTCTTGCATAGTTCATTTTAGACCTTTCCTTAGTATATTGGTCAGTGTAAAGAGGTTTTCCTACACGTGAAGCAATCTTACTAAGGCCGTTACCTCGAATAGAAAGGGAATGTCAGGAAAGTGACCCAAATAGGAATGTCCATAAACAAATCATCCGTTATAAGAACTCCTTTATTGATAGCCTTGAGCATCATGGTTTTCCCGTAGACCATATAAGGGCCTCCGTGAAGTACATTAGTGCGCTCTTCCTCCGTCATGAATTTGAACACTGTCCAGCCTTTGCCATATGGTATAATACGACATTTAACTCCCCATCCTTTCACAATCGTATTCAATGCTTCTCTTCCCGGGAAAGGACCCGTGAAGCAACCTATTAGGCAATAGCCCCAAGTTTCTATGAAAGGAACTTCATCCTCAGCTTCTATATGTACTTCCGCCCCTTGTTGTTCAATAAATTGTAACTTCATACCTTTTGCCTCAATCCTAGTTCCCGCAAAGACTCCAGCATAAGTCTTTTTAGGAGGGAAGGGACTTTTGCCATGGTTTGGGGGAAAATTGTTTTGAGTTGTGGCCGTGGTAGGGATATGATGTGGTTTAGGAGATGCATTAGTGTGTAAATCATTGGGAGGTATATCTGGAGGTATAGGCAGAGGGGGAAGGGTAGAAGGGAGTGAGCTTGGGCATGATAGAAGAGATGCTGTGCGTGCCATTTGGGAGGGTAGGGAATTTGTGTTGGTTTTCAGAAGGAATAGAAGGAAGAGGAGATAGAAGGGGTGAGGTGTTGTGAAATTCAGGAAGTAGTGAAGTGGTGTTAGATGAGAGAGGGGGGATGTTAAAGACTGCTCGAATCAGGAAGTGTTAAAGACGAAAGGAGTGTTGTGATTCTTGAGATTGCCTCCACTTAGCAAACTAGCTAAAGTAGGGAAGGCTTCATTGGTGACACTTAAAGAAATGCAGGGTTGTTGACTTGAATCACGAGAAGGCACTTCAATCCGTCTCATTCAATCTTGACCTCGGCTCTTGCATCATTGATGGTTATGGAGTTCTAGGCTCTGGACATAGAAATAGCTTTGTTTCTCACAATTGACTTGGCTCTTCGTGTAACGTGAGTAGTCAATGTCCCTAGATTGTCCCCCTGATCCGTCTTGGAACCAAGACCATCATAAAGTCCCGGAGTTATTAGAGAGTCATTGATACCCGCCTCATAAATGTGCGACGCCTCGGCTCTTGCATCATTGATGGTTAAGGAGTTCCTAGGCTCCTTGGACATAGAAATAGCTTTGTTTCTCACAATTGACTTGGCTCTTCGTGTAACGTAAGTAGTCAATGCCCCTAGATTGTCCCCCTGATCCGTCTTGGAACCAAGACCATCATAAAGTCCCGGAGTTATTAGAGAGTTATTGATCGCCGCCTCATAAATGTGCGACGCCTCAACACCTTCAATAAAAACGTTAGAACACACCACTGACTTAGCTCCTTATAAAACGGGGGTAGTTAATGTCCCTAGGTTATCCCCCTTCCCCGCCTTGGAAATCAGACCATCATAAAGGCCCGTGGTTGTGAGTGACATGTTGATACCCGCGGCATTAATGTGTGACGCCTCGGCACCCTCAATAATGACGTTAGAGTCCTTGGGGATAGAAACCCCTTCGTATTCCACATCTGATCTTGATCCTTGCATAGAGTGCATATTCCTAGTATCATTGTTATCCTCGTGACCCGCCTTAGCCTTCTGACCCAAGACCCGACCCGTAATAGGAGTAGTCACATCGTTTCCCGGGGCATTGAAGTTTGCTCTCTTGACACCCGCGTTGAACTTCTTGGGGATAGGAGTACCATCAATGCTTTCAACTGACTTCGAATCAAACAAGACATGATTACTCTTGGACCAATGAACACCTGCACGACCCGCCAAGAACTTTTGACCCATACGACCGGTTTGGGCCGAGAATGCCATCGTGTCTTGCTTCACCAATTGCAATGTCGGCCTAGATTCTAACCCTTTTCCGCTAACGAGAGAATTTCCGGGTAGTGTCGGGTACTAATCTTTGGGTATTTGTCTAGTTCTTCGAAATGATCCCTTTACCAACAAATTGGCCCGTGGAATGATCAACCACCATAGTAGCATTAGGGGCGTCAATGGTCCTGCCGGAAGTTCTGTCTTCAAACTCACTAATATCCAAGCTTTCAATTTCGATATTTTTGCCCCATTCATGTATCCTTTGTAGCATAGAATCATCTACTACATTTTCTAAAGGAAAGCGCGATGCGGAGTAACATGAACCAACACGTAAGGGTCGAGATTGCCGAATAAGATTTTCCTCGGCAATTGTTGGACTCGCCATTCTTTTTCTTCTTTGTTCTAGCTTTAGCCGAACTGCCTGAACCTCCTGAATCATTGCTAGAACGTGTGTAACGTTTAGACTTTTTCATATTGTGGACAATAACAATCAAACCATAATGAATCAAACGAAAATCTAAGGGGGGGGGGGGGAAGAGGAAGAAACCTAAGGAGCAACTAAGGGAAACGTTGAGAGCGTTTTCTTAGTGAGAGAAACTTCTCTCTAACTCCTTGAATAGAATACTTGATTTGGAAAAGTATTGATTACTTGATTTCTAAGGTTAAGAGACTTGAAGTATTTTGAAAGTATATGATACTTTGTTTTAAATGTATAAGTCTCTTGGTTTCAAAAAGAATGTAATTGTCTAAAACATAAAGAGTTATAACGACTTTATGAGAAGTTAGTTATAACGGCTTTATGGAAGGTTAAGAGAGTGTCTACTTGAGTTATAGGCATGAGTTGCCTAGGTTGTGAAAGTAGAAGTTACTTGGTTTCAAGCCTTGAAATGAATTTCTAAAGGTGTAGTAACTTGATTTGAAAAATAGACATGCCTTGATACTACGGGTGTTAGTATCTTGCGGTTTTTATATAAAAATGGTTCTTTTTAAAGGAACGGAAGTACGTAGTACTTTGGGTTAAACTCCCAGATTTTATGTGACATGATAGTGCCTTAAATTTAATAAAATGAGAGTGCATGTTAATTAAGTCTAATAAGAAGTTAGGGGATTTCTTATCTTGCTTATGATATTTATGATAGGCCGGTGGCGCTTATGTTGTGATATTTATGATAAGTCAGTGGTGCTTATGTTGTGATGTTCATGATAGCCGGTGGTACTAGTGTTATATTATTTATTACGGGGTAAATCCCCGGGTCATTTGCATGTTACATTTCCATGGATTTGCTACCCATGATGCGAGTGCGGCGTATGTACTCATTGCGGGTCCACTGGACCCATGCGGGTGAAATAGTTCCATGCGGAGAAAATTGCTCCATTGCGGGTCCATAAGACCTATGCGGGTGAAATAGTCCCAGGAGTAGGATTGCTTAATGATACTACGGACGGGTGACCCTAATCTGATCGTTGAGGTACATAACTTGTTGATCCTCGCTTTTAGGATCGCTGATCAGTTCTTGAAAAGCTCCATTTCTCCGGAGGCTTGTCTTTTGGTACAGTTCCCTGAGGTTGTAGATTTATGTACATTCAGGGGTATGGCGGGGCCCTGTCCCATCACAGTGTTATGTCAAAACTCTTAGAGGTCGGTAGTCATATCTTGTGGGTCGGTTTGTAAAAAAAAAAAAGGTAACTGCTTTTGGCTTTGTATATATATATATATACATATCCAGGGAGGTAGCCTTATCGGCTAGTCTGTTATTTATTTCCTGTTGAGTTTATGTATGTTCCGCTGATTTTTCTCTGATGTGTACCTGTAAGGGTGCCCAGGTAGGGCACCAGTCGCGGGCCCGGGGTTGGGTCGTGACAGATATTAAGAATTCGCAGAATACCATTGACCTTCAAGTTTCATATCATGTTTTATTATGATTAATTGCTTAACGGCGTGTACATCCTTCAAGTTTTTTCACATAGTTGGATGTGGTGTCTTCGGGTCATAGACCGTTAAGACACAAGGTAGTCAGCCTAATCCGTCCAGGTAGGTCTGAGATACCCGAACCTATCTAGGTCAGCATGCGCTAGTTCAGTAGGGATTTGGCTTCGCTCTATCCTATTTGTACTAGAGTGATTTAGCAAATGACTTAGGGACCCGAGCGGACAACCCAGGGTGAACCATTGTCGACTATTGGAACAATTGCTAACCAACTCCGTCTTTAATGTGTTCCAAGAAAATGTTTTTTATTTTATACTGGAAGATTATGAAATCCGCATAATCATATTTGTAAACTGATACAAGTGTGTGTGAGTGCCATTTGGCGTAGTTTATGATATGCATGTTATGACAGTTATATTTGCAAGAATTTAAACACACAAACAATTATTCACAATAAAAACATGTTGTATGAAACCCTTATGGTTAGAACCTAGGTTTATCCCCAGTTGGGTCGTCATCTGTTACGGTTCACTTTTACGCGGAGACATAAAAGCTACTGAGAATTTGTAATGGTGCTCTAAGTTGGAAAATTGTTTTAGAGTCGCCTCCTAATTTATAGGTAAATTAGAAAAATCAAGTGAAAGGATTTATTCAAAAACATTTGAAAAATCCTATCTAAACCAGAGTCGAGGTACGAGTTCTAGTGATCCCTGAGGAAGGTGTTAGACACCCCAGTATTAAGGATCAGTAGAATACCGTTGATCTTCGAGTTTCATAGCATGTTTGATTGTGATTAATTGCTTAAAAGAGTGTTCAAATTGTTGCAAAAAGTCGTAGCATATCATTTTTGTTTTGAAATCTTTTATATTTTTTTTTTTTAGAAATCCATATCCTTAGAACTCTTCCCAAACTTGGGATTTAATTGAGTTTTCATTTGTTTAGATTTATTTAAGTGGGTCTGGCCCAAAATAAGCTTTGTACAAGAAAACGTTTTCACTTTTATTTATTTTTAACAATAAAATGCAATCCATATTTTCGGCTAAATTCTAAATTCTAACTTATAAGGGTTTCAGTATCTACCATAACAAAATACATGTAGTAAAAAAATAAATAAAAGAGAGGGATAGAGGGAAGAGGAGAAAGGCTAGTCACGCTAGACCTATCTCCTAACTTTCTTGGACCTTTAGTTGCAATCCCACTCCTTTCTAATTCTTCATCCAAAAGTTTCCAAGTATCCAAATTCTTGCCTCATCTTTACAAGCCTTTGCTCCATGGACCCGCTTTACGTATACTATAGCGAGCCAAAAGATGCAGCAAAATAAACCATCAAGGTGCTGCAACTGTTCTCTAAAAAGTAAGCAGCCCATCCACGATATGTTGCAGTGACGAATAGCAACGGAAGACAGCCACAACCAGCAGTAGCAAGACAACAACCATTCTCACAAAATGGCCAGCAACTCATGCGGCAAGTGATCATCAAATGGCAACATCACATATAAGATGTGCAGCAGTTCTTTGAAACATCTCGACGGAATTTGGCATTTGAAATTTCCCCGATTCATTCAAAGAAAGAGGGGTGAAGAATGAGTAATTTATAAACACAATGTGATTATGAAATCAACTGTTGGCCATACTTGTAACTAATTTCATATAACATTAACCGGTAAAGCCATACAAAAAAAAATTCCAGATTTAAATGCGTGAGTATATAAACCTGTTTAAGGCTAATGGAGAGAAATACTTCCGGGCTTAAATACTAATGAAATCCAGAAGATGAATCAACTGAAGTTGTCATATTCAAAACAGAGAAACTAAACAACTTTCAAGACTTCAATGCATCAGAATTCAAGCTTCTAAATGTGGGAATTCAAGTTCACTACATACTGTAAAGGGTAAATAAGCTATTAAGATATTGATCAAGCTCGACAAGAACTAAATACCACATGAACAACGAAATTAACTGAATCACATAACCAATCATATTCACTACAACTGGGAGCCAAACCATGGTCTGATAAAACACTATAGCAAATTTTCAAATTACAAAAAAAAAAGGAACCCCAACTACATCTTAACTATAAAGAATAAGATTAACATAAGCCTCTAAAAACAGAGCTCGGGGGTAAATCTGTTGCTCAAAAAAATTAAGTATTGAGGACTTAAAACGCTTTGAATTAATTCTAATCAAATATCGGGACATCCAAAGTTAAAACCTTTAAGAAGTGATTATGAAATCAGCCAGCTATATCTCCATCTCTATTGGAGTGGATACGCAGTTAACTTGCGAAAGAAGAAGAAGACATATATTTTGTGAAATGAGAATTACTCACTTCTTTGTATTGATACTTGGTATTTATACAAGATACAAATAATAGAAAAGAAAATATCAATACATAAAATATCTAGACTAGCTATCGGTAGTTACATAGAATCTTAACAAACTAACTACCCAACTAATTTAGTCTTAATCACAATGGTATGTTGTGCACTGCTCTATGGTGTTGTGGTGCACCTTTGCAACACTTCAACACCCCCTCAAGCTAGGAGAAGTGAAGATATTCTTCAATCCTAGCTACTAGTTAACCATGATGAGGACTGCTAATTGCCTTAGTAAGGACATCTGCAGGTTGTTCACTAGTATGCAAATAAGCAGTGTTAGCATTTGTTATTTTGACATAAAATGTCAAATGTCCCACATTGAAAAATCACTCTTATGTCTTATGTATTAGACCATATATAAAGGGATCTAATTGCTTTTCTTTCACTTGCACTTTTAGCTCTCAAGAATAGTGTTATTCTATTATCTTGTTATTGTTTTGTAAGAATTCATATCATAAATAAAAGACTTTCATGAATTCTATCATGGTATCAGAGCCAAGAGTGCAAATTAATATTTTTAGCTCGATCGCGGATCCAACTTCGCGGTGAGTTAGTTGGGGGTTCGCATGCAGAACACCCCTAGTATCAGTTAAATTTTTTTTGGCTTGTTCTTGGCTTGCTTTGGAAGCTCGTGCTCGTTCTGATCTTGGCTTCCGCATCTGGGTTTTCGTCTTCTTCGCTTCCGCATCTGATTGGTGAGATCTGCCCCTTATTATTGTTACTTGTTAGTTGGGATTATTGCTTGTTATTTGGGATTCTTTTTAAAATTCATAATGGCGGCCCCTACACAACAGTATAGAACATCTATCACGGGTAATTGTAATTATTGAAAGAAACCATGACACTGGAAGAATCAATGTCCTGAGCTACGGAAGACGAGACAATGATAGAAGTCTTCTCAACAGAAGTCATATTCTGGGGGTCAATTCCAGAACTCGTATCCACCGACTCAGGCTGTCTTTGTGTCCTCTCTTGATCACCCAGCTTTAGGAGCCTCTATGAGTCACAATACTAATTCTGTATCTGATCAATTTCAGAAGTTCCTCGTCTTCCAACAGTTTTAAAAGAATTCTCAATCTTATTCTCTTTCTACTCCTTCCTGCTCATCACCATCTATTAGTTCAGGTATCATTTCGTCTTCTTGGACTCTGGAGCTAGAAATCACATGTCTCCTGATTCTTCTGTCTTTGTATCTATGTCTTCTGACCCCCCCCTCCACTCCTGTTGTGACTGCTGATGGTAAACCTATGCCATTGACAGACATTGACACCATTCATACATCTACTATATCATTACTTGATGGTTATTGCATTCCAAAATTACATATGAATCTTGTTTCTGCTGGTCAAATATGTGACTCTGGATGTTTTATTGGACTTTTCCCTAATTCTTGTTATGTGCAGGATCTAAAAGCCAAGAGAGTGATTGGGACAGGGCGTAGAAAGAGGAGAGATCTCTATGTTTTGGGTGAGCTCCATCTTCCTACTCATGCAGCAGTTATGCCTGTTAATTTGTCTTCTTTTCATTTAGCATCTTCCTCTTCGAAGTTTTATTTGTGACACTCTAGACTTGGTCATGTATCAGGCTCTCGTCTACGTTTTATGTGTAGTACTGATGTTCTTGGTGATTTACAATCCGATGATATTTCTGATTGTATTGGATGTGAACTTGGAAAATTTTATGTTTTGCCTTTTACTCTTAGTACTTTTACTTCTTCTGCATCATTTGATCTAGTTCATTCAGATGTTTGGGGCCCAGCACCTATCCCTACTAAGGGAGGCTCCAGATATTATGTTTCCTTTATTGATGATTATACTCGTTATTGTTGGGTTATTTGTTGAAGAAACATTCTGATTTTGTTCATACTTATGTTGAGTTTCAAGCATATGTGAAAACTCAACATTCTGCCATTATTAAATATTTTCGGACTGATTTAGGAGGTGAATATACTAGTGGGGATCTTTCTGGTATTTTCAAAGCTGATGGTACAATACACCAGTCTTCTTGTACTGATACACCACAACAAACGGGGGTAGCCAAGAGAAAGCATAGACATATTGTTGAGACCTATAGATATATGCTTTTGTCGGCTAGTGTACTTAGTGAATTTTGGGGAGAAGCTGTCCTTACATCTGTTTATCTTATTAGTAGGATCCCTACCTCTCATAATTCTGGGATTTCTCCGTATGCTAGACTATTTGGTCACACCCCACTATATTCCCATTTGAGAGTTATGTTTTGTTCTACGTCCACATGTAGAGCGTACTAAGTTATCTTCTCATGTTGCCATTTGTGTTTTTCTTTGATATGAGGTTGGGCAGAAAGGTTATCATTGTCATGATCCAGTTTCTGGAAAATTGTATGTGTCTTGTAATATTTCATGTATTGAGCATGTTCCTTTTTTTTTTCTATCTCACCTACCTCACATGGCATGACAAAATCTGACATTATTGATATTGATCCCTTTGATGCTGATTGTCCATCTGATTCTACATCTATTTCATCTGCTCCTTCTCATTATTCTGGCAGGTCCCATGACATTGATACGCATCCCCCTCCTACGTCTATTTCAGAACCTCTTATGGTTGCAGATCCAGATCCATCTCGCTATCCTAAATGCACTCTGCGATCTACTCAGGTATCTGATTTTGATTATTCTTGTTATGCTCCATCATTCGCTTTCTTTCTAATTTCTATTAATTCTCTTTGTGAGCCTACCTCCTACTCTGAGGCAGCTCATGATCCTCTTTGGCAAGAGGCTATGAATGAGGAACTGGCTGCTTTGAACAAAATTGGTACTTGGAATTTGATTTCTCTACCGACTGGTAAGAAAACTATTGGTTCTCGATGGGTGTACAAGATTAAGACCAAGTCTGATGATTTTATTGAGCGATATAAAGCTCGTTTGGTTGCAAAGGGTTTTGCTCAAGAATATGGTATGGATTATGAAGATACTTTTACACCTGTTTCAAAGATGACATATGTCCGGGTTCTTATTGTAGTGGCCTCTATTCGTCATTGGCATATTTCACAAATGGATGTTAAAAATGTTTTTTGAATGGGGATCTTCAAGAATAAGTCTACATGGTCCCTCCACCTGGTGTTTCACATAGTCCAGGACAGGTGTGCAGGCTTAAGAAAGCTTTGTATGGTCTTAAACAAGCTCTAGAAGCTTGGTTCGATAAGTTCTCCACTGTAGTATCATCTCTTGGGTTTATTTCCAGCTTTCATGACTCAACGTTATTTGTTAAATCATCCCCTGCAGGTCGTATTTTTTTTTTGTTGTATGTTGATGATATGATCATTACAGGTGATGATATTGATGGTATTGCAAACCTAAAATCTACTTTGTTTCGCCGTTTTGAGATGAAAGATTTAGGTTATCTACGTTACTTTTTAGGCATTGAGGTAGCTTATTCTGAGAAGAGATATTTTCTCACTCAGTCTAAGTACACTATAGATATTCTTGAGCGGGCCCATCTCACAGATACTCGTATAACTGACTCTCCTCTTGAGGTTAATGTTCGATATACACCTACTGACGGGGATCCTCTTCTTGATTCCACTTTATATCGTTCAGTTGTGGGGAGTCTGGTGTACCTCACCATTACTCACACTGACATTGCTTATGCTGTTCACATTGTTAGTCAGTTTGTTTGCTCTCCTACATCTGTAAATTGGGCTGCAGTTATGCGTATTCTTCGCTATCTTCGAGGAATGATTTATCAGTCTTTTGTTTTCATCGACCTCATCCTTGGAGATTCATGCATTTTCTGATACAGATCGGGTTGGTGACCTAACTGATCGAAAATCAACTACTGGTTATTGTGTATTTTTAGGAGATTCACTCATCTCATGAAAAAGTAAGAAACAAGATGTTGTTTCTCGCTCTTCAACTGAGGCAGAGTATCGTGCTATGGCTTCTACTACGTGTGAGATTGTATGGTTACGTCGGTTATTGGTTGATATGGATGTCTCTCTTTCCTCACCAACACCGATGTACTGTGATAATAAGAGTTCTATTCAGATTGCGCACAATATAATCTTTCATGAACGTACCAAACATATTGAGATTGATTGTCATATTATTCGATATCATCTTCAGCAGGGCACTCTATCATTTCCATTTATCTCATCTTCGATGCAACTTGCAGATTTCTTCACAAAGGCGCATACCTTAAAGTGTCACCGTTTCTTTCTTGGCAAACTCTCGATACTTCTATCTACACCATCGCGAGTTTGAGAAGGGATGTTAGCACTTGTTATTTTGGCATAAAATGTCAAATGTCCCACATTGAAAAATCACTCTTATGTCTTAGACCCTATATAAAGGGATCTAATTGCTTATCTTTCACTTGCACTTTTAGCTCTCAAGAATAGTATTATTCTATTATCTTGTTATTGCTTTGTAAGAATTCATGTTATGAATAAAAGACTTTCATGAATTCTATCAAGCTTGAACCAAACCTTCTTGCATCCATTTCGTCACAAAATGACAATCAATGTCGATGTGTTTAGTTCTCTCGTGGAATACAGAATTAGCAGCAATCTGAATGGTGGATTTACTATTAGTAAAAACAGGCACATGCAACTGTATGTGGACTCCTAGTTCTTCATACAGGCCAACCAGCCACACAACTTCGCGATCGAGGCCGCATTAGCCTGCATCGCCTCAAGAACCGTGAAATACCACTGTTTCTTGGACTTCCAAGAGATGAGAGACTGTAAAAACTTCACCAAATACCCAGTGATGGATATTCTAGTGTTGACACAAGATCCCCAGTCTACATCACAGAAAACTTGATGTGTCGAATTGCAACTGCTGGGCATGAACACCCCTGATCCTGATGTTTGCTTTATGTACCTTACCAATCTCATACCTGTATCCATATGGGAAGTTTTAGGTGCTTGCATGAATTGGCTTAGACATTGTACAACAAAGGATATGACATGCCTTGTATTTGTTAGATACAACAACCTACCAATCAGTCTTATGTAGATTCTAGGATCCTTCAATAAAATGTCTGGTGGTTGATCAGCAGTTGTAGTTGCAACATTGATGTGATGATCATATGTCACTGTTGTTAGTTTTTGGTTCACTTCCATTAGTGAAGCAGAACTTCTTGAACCAGACAACCTCATATCTGATATTAACTCCAAAGCATACTTTCTTTGGTGCATGACAATCTCTTCTGAACTCTTAGCAAATTCAATCCCAAGAAAGTATCTTAGCTCTCCCAAATCCTTGATTTTGAAAGCTGACTGCAGAGTCTCTTTGGTATGTTGAATCAGTCCTGAGTCATTACCTGTGATGAGCAAATCATCAACATACACAAGTATGACTACCATTTTCTCCTCCCTGTGTTTGACAAACAAAGAGTAGTCCCTGTGACTTTGTTTAAAACCAACATCTAGCAGTGCTGATGTAAGTTTAATATTCCATTATCGAGAAGTCTGCTTCAAACCATACAAAGATTTCACAACCTACATACTTGTTTGTTATCTCTGGTGTAGAAACCTTCTGGTGGCATCATATAGACATCTTCATATAAATCCCCTTGCAAGAATACATTATATACATCCATTTAATAGATTCTCCATTGTTTTGCAGCAGCTATAGCCACAACAGCCCTTACAGTTGTCATTTTAACAACAGGAGAGAAAGTCTTCTGATAGTCAAGTCCCTCATTTTGATTGTATCCCTTGGCCACCAGTCTACCTTGAATCTTTCTATCTCCCCTGATGTTGTGTATTTCACCTTGTAAACCCATCTACATCCTATAGTTTTCTTTCCCCTTGGCAATCCACCATCTCCCATATCTTGTTGTCCTCCAAAGCTTGGATTTCAGCCTGCATTTCTTCTATTCATGTTTTGTCACTCACTGCTTCTAAGTAACTATGTGGTTCCACCTCCTTAGATACATGTCCAACAAAAATGCTGATACATAGGTGAGAACCCTGTGTAGTCTATCCCATCAGATATTGAATACAAACATCTTGAAGATCCATGACTAGTAACATAGTCCTTATGCCAAATAGGTGGTTTACATGTCCCAGTGGACTTCCTGGCAGGATCAAAATATAGGTCTTCATTTGTTCTGGCTGCACTTTGTTGTTCATCATCACCTGTTGCATCATGTTTATTCTTCATGTGTGAATCAAGATCAGAATTCTATATTGGTGGTGCACTGTCCAAAATTCTCTGACTATGAAACATTATAAGATCATCAAACAAAAGTGTTCCTGTGATATCATGAAACTAGGTTTATCTTCTATTTCATTTTTAAAGGGAGAATCTGATTCCATAAACATCACATCTCTACTCGTGAAAATCACTCTATTCTCCATATCATATAGCTTATAACCTTTTTGTGAAGTCTCATACCCTAACATCACAGCTCTCACAACCCTTGGACTGATTTTGTCTAATTTAGGTAACCTGGTTGCAAAACATAGACATCCTATCACTCTCAAAAGGGTGAGTGAAGGTATTGTCTTATACAACATCTCATATGGAGACTTATTCTTCAGAATGGTAAAAGGAATCTTGTTGATGATATAAGCATCATTTTCAATACAAAATCCTTAAAATTTATCTGGTAAATTAGCCTGGATATTAACAGCTCTAGTTGTTTCTAATAGATGTCTATGTTTCCTTTCTACTACACCATTCTGTTGAGGTGTATATGGACAAGAGCTTTCATGTATCACACCATGATTTTGGAATAGCTGCTTACAACTGGAATTGAAAAATTCAGAACCATTGTCTGACCTCACACTTTTAATTGTTACCTCAAACTGAGTTTTCACTTCTGTAAAGAAGTTCTTTAGCACATTTATAACATATGATTTTAATCTCAATAAGAATTTCCAAGTCCATCTTGAATAATCATCCATAATAGTCAAAAAGTATTTCATTCCATTATAAGTTTCAACTTTATAACGACCCCATACATCCATATGTAATAAATGGAAATGTTTTGATTTTCTGTTGGTACTAACATGAAATGGAACTCTAACTTATCTAGCTAATGGACATACCTCACAACTATTTATTGTAAAAGAGTCATTATTACTAAAACATGGTATCCTCTTCAGAACATTCATGGGCACATGACACATTCTGAGATGCCAAGTAGTAGCATCGGTATGTTGTGACGCTGTTAAAGCTCTAGTTATTTCTCCTCTGTTACCTTCTGCATCAGTGTACAACACATACAGTCCTTCTTCTTCATTACCAATCGCTCTCACCTTCCCAGATGAGAGATCCTGAAACACACAACATTTAGGAAAAAATATAACACTGCAATGCAACTCCTTGGTCACTTTAGAGACATATATGAGATTGAACTTGAATGTAGGTATGCATAAGACACTCTTAAGAAGATCACCTCCTCCTAGATGATGGTCTCCAATATGTGTAAGAAGATCACCTCCTCCTAGATGATGGTCTCCAATATGTGTAATGTTGGCTGATTCTCCTATGAGCATTTGCACCTTTCCTGCATTTCCTATCAAATTCTTAATCTTCAGTAACTTCTGATCACTAACCATGTGGTTTGTGGCACCGGTGTCCACAATCCACTTTATAATCCTTTTTCTATCCAGGGCAGTCATATTTGCCATATTTGCAGCAACTACAACACTGCATCATTATCACTGTCAAGTATCTTCAGCAACCTCTAATGTTGTTTTGGTGTAAGGTTTCCCAACAATGCAGATATCATCTGGTTCTCTTGATGTGAGTTATACCTTGGTACTGTTTCTGATTTTTTGGAAATAGCTGCTACTTTGTCCACTGTCTTCAAAGTATGAACCTTCTCCTGTCACGACATTTGCCTTCCTAGGCTTTCCCTTGGATGAATCCCTCAGGATATTCATTCAATTTGTAACAGACATCTTGCACATGACAAGTTTTATGATAATAGTTGCACTTCATTAGCTAAAAACAATCCAACTTCAGTTGTCACTTGACATGACAATAATCACAGATTGCATTGAGATTGTATGGTTTCCTTTGCTTCAGAGGTGCACTGGATCCATTCATGTTTCTTGCAGTAAACATAGCTGTAGGTTCTATCAAATCTTGCATCATATTTTGGCTTTCATCTTGGTTGATCATGGCATATACTTGATTCAAACTAGGAACTTGTTGTATCATCAACACCTGACCTTTTCTTGATTAAAACTGTCAATCAACCCCATTAGAAATTGTAACATCCTTTGATATTGTAAGTAATCCACAAATTCCCTCTATTTGTCACAATAGGTTGGCAGTGGTATGATCGAATCATACTCATCCCATAGATTCTTTAATTTCGAGTAATACATAGACACAGATAGATTTCCCCGCCTCTGTGAAACTATCTCCTTATGTAAATGGAAAGCTCTTGAACTATTAATCTTGTCAAACCTCTCCTTTAAATCTTTCCAAATCACATACGAATCAGAATTAAACAACATTCCTGTGAGTAAGCTCTTACTTACATTTTCCATAAACCACGATACAACTATGGTATTACATCTGTCCCACAAACCAGCTAGTGATCCATGATATGATTCTCTATTCATAGTCCGATCTATGAAACCAATTTTATTCTTTCCCAACAAGGCTAATTTCATAGCCCTGCTCCATAATGTATAATTGTACATGCCTGTCAGAATTACTCCTACCGATAGCGATCCTGGTTCATCTGAAGGAAATAAGTATAATGGATGGTTGTGATCGATCACTGTGGAAGTTGTTGCCGCTGTTGATTCCTCAATTGTTCCCATCGCTGAGTTGATTTGTTGCTATATATCTTCAATTGAAGTCAGAGGTTTATGCATGCAATCACTTACTCCCGATCCTTTCAATTCCTGGTAAATCTCAATTGAAATCTGTCGACCTTCTCATTTGATTGAAAAATTTGTAACTACGATCAATCTAGGTCGCATATATCATATTGTTAATGGCGGATATTACGATGCATGTCATAGGCTCTGATGCCATTATAAAATCAGCCTGCAGTCGCTGCTATATCTCCATCTTCATTAGAGTCGATACACAGTTAACTTGCGGAAGCAGTAGGAAGAAGAAGAAGAAGGATATATTTTGTGAAATGAGAATTGCTCACCTCTTTGTATTGATACTTGGTATTTATACAAGATACAAAGAATAGAAATGAAAATATCTATACATAAAATATCTGGACTAGCTATCGGTAGTTACATAGAATCTTAACAATCTAACTACCGAACTAATTTAGTCTTAATCACAATGATATGATGTGCACTGCTCTAAGGTGTTGTGGTGCACCTTTGCAACACTTCAACAAGGGACTCTGTTTCTTAGAGAAAAAGAGTGGGTAAGACAGGTTCAGTCACTATTTGACTATGTTTCAGCATTTCTTGAGAGCAGAATCAACTTAAGGTTCTACATATCCATTTCATTTGGAAGCATAATGACCTATGTTTACTTGTGAAAGTATATTTATGTCCTAGAGACAATATGTATTAGGAAAAATATACTTTATACACATTCGTATTATTATTAATGGAGATTAATATATTTTGACATTTGCAATTATTAAATTATTAGTTGATTATTTATAATATTATATAATATGCATCCCTAGAGGTTACGTTGTTATTAATAGTGTGAGATATTAATTGTTAAATATAGGATTGGGCCAAGCCCAATTATGCCCAGTCACGACAACAGTTTGTAAAGCTAGATTTCAATTATGTATATTCGGTATATATTAGACTTAGTCTTGTACCATAATTAGTAGTATAATATTACCATTATTGTATAGTTAATCTCCATATAGAGTAGGGATTTACATGTAGAATAGGAAAAGGATTTTCTATTGTAAATTATATATATGTCTTTCATCAATAAAAATAATCAAGGGATTAATTATTTCATGGTACCAAGAGTCTAGGTTCTTTTTCTTGCTTCTGCTTCTCACTTCTGTTCTTGAAAACCGTGACAACTATCCATCCCCTCTCGGTTTTTGCAAACCCGAGCTCTTCTCCCTAAAATTGAGTCTTGTCCAAAGTTTGTTCTATTCACCATGACTGATAAGAACACTTTTCATCCTGCCCTCACAGTTTTCTAACATCAAAAGCGTCATTCCTATTATTCTTGACCTAGAAAACTGTTACACCCCGTAATTCCAAGAGAATGAGATGAGAACGTACGAAAGGATATAAGATTTGAATTTGGAAAAAAAAAGTTGGCATAATGTTTTTGGACAGATTTTTAGTCAACTTTGGAGCAATATATCTCCTATTATATTAGGAGTTTTTAGGTGTTTCAAAAGCCTACTATGAAGTTCGTTGAGTCTAGTTTCCAACGCAATAAACCGCTCGTCGATAGGACATCGGAGTAGAAAGTTATGGACGTTACAAGTTCAGCTGACAGAAGAGAAAAGGAGCAGTTTTCAGTCAGGCGCCACAGCGCCGTATCTCAGGACCGTGGCTCGGTAAGCCCTGAAATCTTCTGAAATTTCAGCGCCATGGCGCCGTATGCAGGGCCGTGTCGCCGAGGCGGGATTTTTTGCGGAAATTATATAAAATTAGAAGATATTTATTGTAGAGGACCTATGAGAGGGCGACAAATGTCTCTCCCCACTTGTAGAACAAGAAAAGCCTATATCTTGGCCAAGTCTTGCAAGACTTGGCCATTCTACACAAAGCTTCATCCAAATAATTGCTCTTCTCTCTCTCATTTTCGATTTGACCAAGAACTAAAGGTAAGGATTGTTGAATCTTAAAAGTGTTGTTCTTACACACTAGATGAAGGATATTAACAAAGGGATTAGCCAAGATTGAACTCCCACCTTCCCTAAATCTTCACGAAATGTGGTTAGGGTTTGAAACAAACCTAAGGTGTTCTTCACTTTTTGGTATTAAAGCAAGAATAAAAGTTGGTTAGAAGCTTCTAAGGGTCATTAATTGCGGATTGGATCGTAAAGAAGAGGAGTTGCAGAAAAGAGCTAAAGTGGGCGAGATCCTTGGAATATTTTGGGCTTATTGAGGTAATGATCTTTGTCTTCCTAATGTAATTGAAGATTACATGTTATAGTAGTTGTATATAAATGAACTTGTGATACAAGGAATGAAGATTGATAAGTGTTAAGATTATTTAAGGGTTAAAAATCGAAACATGGTATGTTAGCCATTGAAGTTGATAATCAATTTAGTTGTTGTAATTGTTATGACGGATATAACATGTTGGAGTAACGACTTGGATTAAAGAATTGAAAAAAGGACTATATGTTGTCATTATTGTAGTCGAGATTGGCCTTAATAATAATGGACTATTATATATGAATTGTGGGGCAGAATTTTACACGTCTAGTTAGACGTGTAATCCCCTTTGGTTAGCTGTTTGGTTGAGCCTTAAATATGGCGTATTGGTCATTGAAATACGGGCATTGGAAAAGGAGGAAAAGTATGTAGAAACAAAGGAATTGCTGCCCAATTCTTCGTAGAATTAGAAGGTACTATTTGGTATAAGTTTTATACTAGAAAGTATGATATTGATAGAAGTTCTATCGTCATTATAGGTTGAAGTATTACGTGTAGCATATTCTACTTAGAGGGTGGAATAGCCAATAAAGTTGAAGTACTTTGGAGCGTATTACTACTTGTCGTATGGGTTAGTCGTCACGAGATATGTGAACCTTTTCCTTCTTTTGGCATGATTCTACGTATGAAATATACATGTGGTGTTATTTCTGTTATACCCCGTATTTCCAGAGTATGTACGTAAGGACGTACGTAGGAAGTTTGAGCCTTGAGATTTGGCAAGTTTCGAAATTTGTACACAAGTGCCAAAAAGAATCGTTTTTCGACGAAACGTTTTACTAAACTTGCGAAGGGAAAATTCCGGCTATGTCATTTCTAATTTTTGCGGATTTTTCCGAGAGACGAAACATTTTGGACCAACGGGAGGGTGACAAGTGTCACCCTCACATTGGAGCACGTTTTGGGCGGCTTGGACGATTTGGGAGCAATTTAGTTGGTAGATATTTTGTGCAAGTTGTGTGGTAGATGGATAAGGTCCACATGGTTAAATCTAGCCCTACACTTGCACCACACTTGTCTTCATCTTGGCCATTGGTTGGGCTTTGGTTAGCCTATAAATACTCCCCTTACTTGAAGACTTTCTTCATCCAAAAACTTGAGCAATCTTTCTAAGTCTCAAATACTCCTCCTCTTGTTTGCTTTCGTCAAAGCCCTCCTCCTTTGAGAAAGGCCCTTGGCCGAGAGCCTCCCCCTCCCCCCTTTGTGGTGCCCTAGCCGAGGGTACCCCCCCTAGCCTAGTTGTTTTCGTATAATACCCCTTGTTGTGGTATAGAAATACTCTCCTAGTATTGTTATAATGCCCAAATACCTTGGCCCAAATACCTTGTAGTATTCCCAAGGTTACACTTATGCAAAAGCCCAGAAAATACTATTATACTTTCTTTAGCCACTAAACGAAACCCTAGGAAAAACCTTCATAGTCGGTTGAAGTGTTAAGTAGAAGTTGCGTAGAACTTCCAAGGGTTGTTTGGAGCGGGTTGGAGCACTCGGAGTAGGAGCTTAACGTTGCTCAGGAGCGACATTATACTTGGATAATTTTTGGGCTCATTGAGGTAAATACTACTGTCCTTCTATTGTAATTGGAAATTACATACTGTAGTAGTATAGAAATGAATATAAGATTCATAGAAGAGAGTTGAACTGTAATAGAAGGATATTACAGAAAAGGATTGAACTGAAATCACTTCAGAAGAATATAAGTAGAAGTTAAACTGTACTTACATAGGACTGTATTACAGTAGACTGATAACCTTTATTGGTTGAATGTTTTGCAAGTAGCATGTGCTACTTAGAAGGTGGACAAGGCTAGCCGGGTTATAGCCGTGGAGCGTTTTGCTTATAGTCGATAATCGTCGTGAGGTATGTGATTCTTCCTATACTCTTGAGCATGATATTTTAAAGGAAGATATATATAGTGCAATGTCTTTTGACTTAAGCTCGAATAATATATAATGCGTGAGACGTCGTGTGCTAATTGAACGTAGTTGTACGGCAATGTCTTTTGACTTAAGCCTGAATAATATATAGTACGGTAGACGTACGTGTGCTAATTGAACGTAGTTGTACGACAATGTCTTTTGACTTAAGCCTGAATAACAAGAAACTTGAAGTATGTCACAAGAGTTAAGAAACCATTTTTGAAAGAAGAGTAACACTTGGTTTTAAAGGTTTTAAAAAGAGTTATACTAGCTTTATGGGGAGTTAGGTATAACGTCTTAAGAGAGGTAAAGAAAATGGTTTACTGATTTTTAGAAGTTAAGAGACTTGATCTTATAAGATAAGAGACTTAACTTAAATGAATTAATATGAGTTTTGTGTGAAACTTCACTCGTGAGTAATGAGTACGTGGTTTTTAAAAGGAATAATGTTTTACTGATTTCGGAAATCAGAATGTGTATCGACAAACCACTGCAGCGTTAATAAAGGAAAATGTATTGAATAATGAAGTATTATTAAAACCAGTAGAAACCTCTATCTGCATAGAAGCTAAGATGAGACAAAATGATATTACATTTTCTAGATCATGGCTGCTTAATAAGATTGATTATGAACAAGAATAACCTACTCGCCTATGGCATATGTTACTCAATTGTTTTAAAAAGAGATTAAGACATTGAACTATGAAACTTTTCTAAAAAGAGACTTGCGTAATTGAAATTAGGCAAACTGGAACTTTAGGGAAAAGAAGGGCATTGTGTTGTCTTAAAATGGTTTAAAACATAAAGTGTTATAACAAGCTTTATGGGAAGTTGGTTATAACGACTTTATGAAAACAAAAGAAGGGTTTTATCATTGGTTTTAATGTGGTAACTTGACTTTAAAAAGAGAAGTGTTTTGGTCTAAAAAGAAGGCATGGTATTGCCTTAATTGGTTTTAAAAAGGAAAGTATGGAAGTTGTTTTGGTTTACTTAAAAGATGTAAGTCACTCTATTTTATACTACGGGTATCGGGTGACTTTTATAAAAGGAATGAATCTCTTAAAAGGAATTTAACGTACGTAGTACTTTAGGGTTAAAAACCCGGACTTTAACTTAAAATGAAAGTACCTTGAGTTATGTATAACTTGCCTATGCTTGTTGTTGTGAAACTTGCCTATGCTTGTTGTGATAGCCTTTGTTGTGCAAGAATTGTGTTTCTATACTACCGCGTCTCTCGATGGAGGGCCGGTTGACTTGTTGAGAACTTATTGGGACGCGTGCAGCGACGAGAAATTCCACCGCACGCCTCTTGATAATGTTATTTTGCTAATCGCTTTGGATATACCGACACGACGATCGTAGCGCGGGTATGCTTCCATTTTGATTGTTGTCGTTGTTCCTTTTGGACATCGATACACGATGCGTAGCGCACGGGTATGCTCCCATTTTGGATTGCTGTCTTATTGTTTCCATTTTGGATTGCTGTCTTATTGTTCCTTTTGGACATACTGACACGATGCGAAGCGCACGGGTATGCTCCCATTTTGATTGCTGTCTTATTGTTCCTTTTGGACATACTGACACGATGCGAAGCGCACGGGTATGCTCCCATTTTGATTGTTGTCTTGTTGTTATCATATCATAGACTGCCGGCAGTGAGGAAGGTTTTCCACGGGCATGATTGATGTGGTGGGCGTGAGTCCCTGACTTGATATAACTGTTATATATGTGTACTGTAGTTTGGTTATCATACATGTCTCCTGTTTTTATATAGACTACTATGATTTCATTTACTGATATTCTGATTTCACATACTTGGTACTGTTATCGACCTCCTTCGGGCTGCGTTCATGCCGCAGTAAAGTACATCTACCGCCGATCCCCGCGTTTAGGATCTCATTTCAACAGATTGGGAAGCTCCGCTCGGAGGCTTATCTTTGGTATGTTACCACGAGTATGTAAGTTCTTACGTTCGGGGTATGGCGGCCCCGTCATAGTTGTTGTATAAATCTTAGAGGTCATGTAGCATTGTGGGTAGGGTTGTAAGGATTGTAACTGTTCAAATGTTTATATATATATATATATATATGTTGAAAGGCAACCGTTTTAGTTGGCCTGTTTTCTTTCATCTTGATCCATGTCTATTTGCATGTTTAAGTTTTTATTTCCGCTGGTTTTCTCTGATGTTGTATCACTAGGGTGCCCGGTAAGGCACCACTCCGCCCGGTTCGGTCATGACAAAAGTGGTATCGTGAGCGATTAGTCCTCGGAAAGTGTCTACTGCATCGTGTCTAGTAGAGTCTTGATTATCGATGTGTTGTGCACCACATCTATAATAAGGAGGCTATAGGACATTTAGGATTGGTTTCCTCTTCTCATTCTCGAGATCGTGCAGAGTCGTGTTATAAGTTGGACCCTCCGACGCGTGCCGTTTTTACGATTATGCCTCGCGTAAGGCAACCCGCCCGGAAGGCAAGGCGGCAGAGGAGCTGCGAGTAGAGCGGCGATCCTACAGAGACCACAAGATACTGAGCCTCGATCCGCGATGCAGGCGAGGAGATGAGTTACAAGTGAGCTGGCGATTAATGGCCGTGGTTGTGGCCATACTGAGGATAGCCGGACGCAGCGGTTCCGAGCACCGATGGTTCACCCTAGATCGAGATAGTTGGAGGCTACGGATTTTACGAGATGTAACCCGCGAGTTTTATGGGTCGAGGCACGAGGATGATCCGCAGGAGTTCATCCGGCGATTCTGACGATCGTGAGTGATCAAGGCATCGGAGACCGAGTCGGTGGTCCTAGGTTCGCATCGCCGCGTGATACCGCATGATCGGTTTGATTCGTGGAGCTATCGGGAGAATGCACTTCCAGCTACTTGGGACGAGTTCTCGAGGCCTTTCTTGCACATTTCTAGCCTCCACATATTAGGAGGGCTCGGGCCGACAGATTTTTGGTGTTGCGACAGAACGGGCGTACGGTTCGGGAGTACAATGTGGAGTTCGACTCATTGGCCCGGTACGTACCCGCGTTGGTAGCTAGTATGGAGGATCGGGTGCACCGATATGTTACAGGGCTCGATGATTACCTAGCAGAGAGTTGTTCGGGTGTAGCTCTTCAGCCGGGCATGGACATTGCCCGCATGCAGGCTTATGCACTTGGAGGTGAGGAGCGGAGAAATCGACGGAATGACCAAGGTCACAGAAAGAGGCGAGCAGCGAGGTCCTGGTGACTTTCGAGGCGGACCGCCTCAGCAGCAGACTAGTTATGCGCCTCCACCAGTACAGAGTGGTCCTCCACAATCTTCAAGGCATCCAGAGTATTCAGGAGCAGGTCAGGGCTCCAAGGGTTCAGATTTTCGGGAGAGCAGGGGTGTTAGCCAGCTGAAGCCACCCCTACCTCGTTGTGACCGCTGTGGTAGACTCCGGTGGGGTGTCGTGCTAGTCCGAGTTTGTTTTACATGCGAGGCCATTTTGGGAGAAACTGTCCACCGGGGATAACACTGGTAGGATAGCACATCTACGAGATCGCCATGGTTCTTCACCTTCCACAGCTAGGCAGGATGTTCATACACCGGCAGGCCACGGTAGAGGTCGCGGTGGAAGTTCCCAGTTTTAGCGGTCCTTTGAACCGCCTACTTTCAGGTATATCCTTAACCCTCTAGAGACTTGTATGTATTGATGATGTGTTTAGTGTTATGTCGGATAGCTTTGTGCTAAAATGTGATTTAGAAACCTGGTTAGTGAAAAAGGGTAAGCACAGGGTGAGAAAATGATGAACCTTAGAATATTACAGTTGAGACCTTAGATGTAAGGCCGTCTTGAGTACCAGATTTTTGCAAGTGATCCTTGACGGAGTGCATTTTATGCCTAGAATGTATTGTGTGATAAGTCCCTGAGTAGTGTGAAATGGAAGTGGTAGCTTTCATGACCTGTAGAGGTAAGATTGTTCCGGATCGGGAAACAAGAGCTTGATGCGTTAAGTGGGTCGGGTTGGGGCCATGTTGCGGGCCAACCCGCGGCCTGTTTTGGGGTTGGGTCAGCTCTGGGTGGTCCCGCCAGGTGGTAGGGTCACGAGGGTGTTAGGCCCAAGTTTAGATGACCATCGTATGAGTTCGTGGATGCGTTCGACCAGAATCGGTTCGTGAAGGCCGAGGAATGGCCTTAAGGGAGATTGAGGCTAGTAAGAGGACCAAGTTTGGAGGTGGTGACTCCAAAGTTTTGGCAACTGAAGCGATGACTGAAGTGGGGTACGTATACTAGAAGAGTTCAAGTGTTCAAGAAGGGCACGACGAGTAAGGAAGGAAGGGAACGTGTGTTATTTCGGGGCCAGTTGTGGCGTTGGCAACTTGTTAGAGGAACTTTATCGTTATCCGTCTTGAGAAGGAACATTCGGGACGAATGTTTCTAAGGAGGGGAGAATGTTATACCCCGTATTTCGCAGTATATGCGTAAGGGCGTGCGTAGGAAGTTTGAGCCTTGAGATTTGGCAAGTTTGAAATTTGTACACAAGTGCCAAAAGAATCGTTTTTCGACGAAGCGTTTTACTAAACTGCGAAGGGAAAATTCGCTATGTCATTTCTAATTTTTGCGGATTTTTCCGAGAGATGAAACATTTTGGACCAACGGGAGGGTGACAAGTGTCACCTCACATTGGAGCACGTTTTGGCGGCTTGGGCGATTTGGGAGCACTTTAGTTGGTAGGATATTCTGCAAGTTGTGTGGTAGATGGATAAGGTCCACATGGTTAAAATCTAGCCCTACACTTGCACCACACTTGTCTTCATCTTGGCCATTGGTTGGCCTTTGGTTAGCCTATAAATACTCCCTTACTTGAAGACTTTCTTCATCCAAAACTTGAGCAATCTTTCTAAGTCTCAAATACTCCTCCTCTTGTTTGCTTTCGTCCAAAGCCCCTCCCCTTTGAGAAAGGCCCTGGCCGAGAGCCTCCTCCCCTGTGGTGCCTAGCCAGGGTACCCCTCTAGCCTAGTTGTTTTCGTATAATACCCCTTGTTGTGGTATAGAAATACTCTCTAGTATTTTTATAATGCCCAAATACCTTGCCCAAATACCTTGTAGTATTCCCAAGGTTACACTTATACAAAAGCCAGAAAATACTATTATACTTTCTTTAGCCACTAAACGAAACTCAGGGAAAACCTTCATAGTCGGTTGAAGTGTTAAGTAGAAGTGCGTAGAACTTCCAAGGGTTGTTTGGAGCGGGTTGGAGCACTCGGAGTAGGAGCTTAACGTTGCTCGGAGCGACATTATACTTGGATAATTTTGGGCTCATCGAGGTAAATACTCATCCTTCTATTGTAATTGGAAATTACATCTGTAGTAGTATAGAAATGAATATAAGATTCATAGAAGAGAGTTGAATGTAATAGAAGGATATTACAAAAGTTGAATCAAATCACTTGAGGAAGAATATAAGTAGAAGTTAAACGTACTTACATGGGATCGTATTCTGATGGTGATAACCTTTATTGGTTGAATGTTTTGCAAGTAGCATGTGCTACTTAGAAGGTAGACAAGGCTAGCCGGGTTATAGCCGTGGAGCGTTTTGCTTATAGTCTATAATCGTCGCGAGGTATGTGATTCTTCTATACTCTTGAGCATGATATTTTAAAGGAAGATATATATAGTACGGCAATGTCTTTTGACTTAAGCCTGAATAATATATAGTATGGTAGGCGTCGTGTGCTAATTGAACGTGGTTATACGGCAATGTCTTTTGACTTAAGCTGAATAATATATAGTACGGTAGACGTCGTGTGCTAATTGAACGTGGTTATGCGGCAATGTCTTTTGACTTAAGCCTGAATAACAAGAAACTTGAAGTATGTCACAAGAGTTAAGAAACCATTTTTGAAAGAAGAGTAACACTTGGTTTTAAAGGTTTTAAAAAGAGTTATACTAGCTTTATGGGGAGTTAGGTATAACGTCTTAAGAGAGGTAAAGAAAATGGTTTACTGATTTTTAGAAGTTAAGAGACTTGATCTTATAAGATAAGAGACTTAACTTAAATGAATTAATATGAGTTTTGTGTGAAACCTCATTCGTGAGTAATGAGTACGTGGTTTTAAAAGGAATAATGTTTCTTGATTTGAAATCGAATGTGTATCGACAAACCAACTGCGGCGTTAATAAAGGAAAATGTATTAAATAATGAAGTATTATTAAAACCAAGAGAAACCTCCATCCGCATGAAGCTAAGATGAGACAAAATGATATTACATTTTCTAGATCATGGTGCTTAATAAGATTGATTATGAACAAGAATAACCTACTACTTTATGGCATATGTTACCCAATTGTTTTAAAAAGAGATTAAGACATTGAACTATGAAACTTTTCTAAAAAAGAGACTTGCGTAATTGAAATTAGGCAAACTGGAACTTTAGGGAAAAGAAGGGCATTGTGTTGTCTTAAAATGGTTTAAAACATAAAGTGTTATAACAAGCTTTATGGGAAGTTGGTTATAACGACTTTATGAAAACAAAAGAAGGGTTTTTATCATTGGTTTTAATGTGGTAACTTGACTTTAAAAAGAGAAGTGTTTTGGTCTAAAAAGAAGGCATGGTATTGCCTTAATTGGTTTTAAAAAGGAAAGTATGGAAGTTGTTTTGGTTTACTTAAAAGATGTAAGTCACTCTATTTTATACTACGGGTATCGGGTGACTTTTATAAAAGGAAGGAATCTCTTAAAAGGAATTTAACGTACGTAGTACTTTAGGGTTAAAAACCCGGACTTTAACTTAAAATGAAAGTACCTTGAGTTATGTATAACTTGCCTATGCTTGTTGTTGTGAAACTTGCCTATGCTTGTTGTGATAGCCTTTGTTGTGCAAGAATTGTGTTTCTATACTACCGCGTCTCTCGATGGAGGGCCGGTTGACTTGTTGAGAACTTATTGGGACGTGCCGGCAGTGACGGAGAAATTCCACGGGTACGCTCCTCTTGATAATGTTATTTTTGCTAATCGCTTTGGACATACTGACACGATGCGTAGCGCACGGGTATGCTTCCATTTTGATTGTTGTCTGGTTGTTCCTTTTTGGACATACTGACACGATGCGTAGCGCACGGGTATGTTTCCATTTTGGATTGCTGTCTTATTGTTTCCATTTTGGATTACTGTCTTATTGTTCCTTTTGGACATACTGACACGATGCGAAGCGCACGGGTATGCTCCCATTTTGATGGCTGTCTTATTGTTCCTTTTGGACATACTGACACGATGCGAAGCGCACGGGTATGCTCCCATTTTGATTGTTGTCTTGTTGTTATCATATCATCGCCGCGATGAGGAAGGTTTTCCACGCATGATGATTGATGGCGTGAGTCACGACTTGATATAACTGTTATATATGTGTACTGTAGTTTGGTTATCATACATGTCTCCTGTTTTTATATAGACTACTATGATTTCATTTACGGTGATTTACGCTTCACATACTGGTACCTCAGATCGACTTCTTCGGGGCCGCGTTACATCGCCGCAGTAAAAGTACATCGACTGTCGATCCCCGCGTTTAGGATCTCATTTCAGCGTATTGGGAAGCTCCGTTCCGTCGGAGGCTTATCTTTGGTATGTTACCCTGAGTCTGTAAGTTCTTGTACGTTCAGGGGTATGGCGGGGCCCTGTCCCGTCATAGTTGTTGTATAAATCTTAGAGGTCTGTAGCACTGTTGTGGGCAGGGTTGTAAGGATTGTAACTGTTCAAATGTTTATATATATATATATATATATGTTGAAAGGCAACCGTTTTGGTTGGCCTGTTTTCTTTCATCTTGATCCATGTCTATTTGCATGTTTAAGTTTTTATTTCCGCTGGTTTTCTCTGATGTTGTATCACTAGGGTGCCCGGGGTAAGGCACCAGTCACGGGCTCGGGTTCGGGTCGTGACAATTTCATGATTCCTTCTACTCTTAGAAGTTAAGAGGTACGTATGTTGATTTATTCTATGTAAAAGGTATGTCTAAGTTATCCTAAGTTCTTACCAAGTCTTATGGGGGATGTTGGTAAGAGTCGTTAGAAAGTATGTAGAGTCGAGGTGACCTTGCTAATTTACTGCACTAATGAGAATAGGTATCGAACAAGCCATTGCAGCATTAATAAAAATCTATTGACAATCAATTATATTAAAATGAGTAGAATTCTCCATCTGCATAGAAACTAAGATAAGACAAAATTGTATTACATTTTCTAGATCATGGCTGATTTAATAAGATCGTTACAAACGAGTATAACCTATTCACAACTCATAAAAGTATATGTTACTTAATTTAAAAGAGTTTAAGTTATGAAGTTTTAAGACTATGAACCTTGATTTCTTAAAAGGTTATGAGACTTTATTTTTCAAGTTATGAGACTTGATTCTTAAAGGAAGGAATGACTTGATTTAAAAAGTATGGTTTCCATGATTTATTTCAAAGGTTAAGAGGCTTGATTTCAAAAGAGAATGTAACTTGAGTTTTCAAAAGAAGAAGTTTATTGATTTAAAAGAGAATGTGTGGCATGATTCTTTTATAAGTATGCATGTACATAGTACTTTTGGGTTTGGCTTTCCCTAATGTAATAAGAAATGAAAGTGCCTTAAGTTCTCCAAAATGAAAGGTTGTTATAATAGCTTTATGGGAAGTTGTTATAACGACTTAAGAAGGAGTAAGAAAAGATAGTTTAAATTATTATGGATACAATACACTGAGTCCTACAAATAGGCCGGGTTATGTTATGAGACACACCGAGCCTACACATAGGCCGGGTTACATTATGTGACTTTACCGCGTCCCAGAATGGGCCGGGCAGTATACCTTTATGGGCTGACGTATGTGGAACTTTCCCTATCTCTTGAGCATGAGTATTTACAAATGTATAGTACGGTAGACGTACAGGCTTTAAATGAATTCAGTTTCATTTTGATATCATTGACTTGATGTAAAGTATGTAAGTTTGGTTGAGTTGAAATGTTAAGCTCATGTGATTTTAAGGAACGAAATGCTTGGTTTAGAAAGACATAAAGTGTTATAATGGCTTTATGAAAAGTTAATTATAACGACTTTATGG
This sequence comes from Przewalskia tangutica, assembly GCA_029844215.1. Classification (NCBI taxonomy): domain Eukaryota; kingdom Viridiplantae; phylum Streptophyta; class Magnoliopsida; order Solanales; family Solanaceae; genus Przewalskia; species Przewalskia tangutica. The sequence goes on along the minus strand of CM056720.1, from coordinate 23,653,926 downwards.
GAAGTTAAATGAGTGGCTTACTCAAATGAATTAAACAAGGATAAATGACTTGGTTTTAAGAAAGATAACTTGATTTAAAGGCATAAGTTGCCTAAGTTTTGAAAGTAGAAGTCACTTGGTTTAAAAGCCTTGAAATGAATTTCTAAAGGTGTAGTGACTTGTTTTGAAAAAGTAAGCATGCCTTGATACTAAGGGTGTTAGTATCTTGGGGTTTTATATAAAAAGGAGTCTTTTGAAAAGAATGGAAGTACGTAGTACTTTGGGTTAAATTCCCGGATTTTTCATGACATGTTAGTGCCTTAAGTTAAAAAAAATGAGAGTGCATGCTAATTTAGTCTAATAAGAGTTAAGAGATTTCTTAACTTGCTTATGATATTTATGGTAGCCGGTTGTGCTTATGTTATGTGATTATGATAGCTGATTGTACTTATGTTACGTGATTATGTTAGCCGGTTGTGCTTGTGATATATTATTCATTACGGGGTCATTCCCCGGGCGTGTTGCATTTTGTCTATTCCGTGGAATTGCTCCCCACGATGCGAGGAATACCTCATGCGAGTCCGTAGGGCTCATGTGGGTGAAATAGTCCCATGCGGGTGAAATAGTCCTATGCGAGGAATACCTCATGCGGGTCCACGAGGTCCATGCGGGTGAAATAGTCTCATGCGGGTGAAATAGTCTCATGCGGGTTCAATTCCCATGATTATTCCATCGACTGCTACTCCATGATGCGGGAATATCTATATATATACTCATTGCGGGTCTACAAGATCCATGCGGATGAAATAGTCTCATGCGGGTGAAATAGTCCCATGAGTTGATTTTCTATTATTAAAAATGTCCAGTTTACTCTCATTATACCGAGTCCCTCACTAAAGGGTCGGGACACATCATAGGCATATAGACATGACAGTTGACTTTATATTATACTTGTTACTTGCTGACAGTGATGTTGTATTCCACGAGCATGCTTCTGTGATATTATATGTGCAATTAAGTTCATGAGTTGAAATGGCACGGTATATCTGGTATTTACTTTTTATACTTGCCCCTGTCATTCTTTTGTACAGTTATGATTTGTTTATCAGACTTATTTCTGCTCCATATTCTGCACTGTTAGATCGACTTCTTCTGGGCCGCGTTCATCCCCGCAGGTATTAGGTACACAGGTTGGTGATCCTTGCTCTTAGGATCTCTGTTCAGTTTTTGGGAAAAAGTTCCATTACTCCGGAGGCTTATCTTTGGTTCAGATCTCTGGTATTGTCAGTTATTGTACATTCAGGGGTATGGCGGGGCCCTGTCCCGTCACAGTTTATTGTCCAAATTCTTAGAGGTCTGTATTCATATGTGGGCTGGACTGGCTAGAGTTGTATTTACATTGTTGAACAGTGTAGACCCTTCCGGGTGATTTTTATTATGGCAGCCTTATCGGCTTTTCCTGTGTTTAAAGAAAAAAAAAGTGTTATTTATCTTCCGCGGTTTATTATGTTGTATGAATAGAAGGGTGCCCAGGTAGGGCACCAGTCGAGGGCCCGGGGTTCGGGGCATGACAAAAACGTCCAATATGGGATGTGGGCGGAGTTATTCAAGATTCATGCAATGACACATCAAGTTCATCACCATATCATCCCTCCGACTCCTAAAACGGGGGACGACACCAACGAAGATGATAATGTACCCACCAAAGCGGACAACCCAAAATTATGGGTCACGCTTGACGCAAAGGTTTTTCAATGGATTTATGAGACAATATCCATGAACCTTTTACAGAAGATTATGGAACTCAACTCCATAGCTATGGAGGCGTGGAATCGATTGCGTGATATCTTCCAAGATAACAGTCACTCCCGCATTGTTACCCTTGAACATGAATTTTTTCAAGTTGCTATGACGAATTTTCCTAATGTTTCTTCTTATTGTAAACGACTCAAGGACTTGGCAGATCAACTTCACAGCGTGGGGGCTCTGGTTACTAATAGTCGTCTCGTTCTACAGATGGTTGTAGGATTATCCGAGGCCTATAACGGTGTTGTTTCGATCCTTCGTCAAAGTAACCCCCTTCCGGAATTCTATCAAACCCGCTCCATATACACATTGGAAGAAGCTGGTTTGGCTAAAAAGGTAGCTATAGGGGCTAGTCCCGTCGTCATGATGACTGAGTCCAATTTTCCATCTTCCGGCTCCACCAACTCAAGCCAAAGTCACAACAACGACGGTGATAAAAAGGGTCAAAATTGGAAAAATAATTGCATGAATCGCGGCGGCAACCGGAACAGTAGCGGTGGCAGCGACGGTTCTCGGCCAAGTTAGGGCTGGGGCAGCAGTCTGGAATACTCGGGCCTAGGACCCCTAAAGCCCATCACACATCGGGACCCACATAATCCGACATTGAAGTCGCGATGCACACGCTTGGAATGACTCAACCAGACCCAAATTGGTACATGGACACAGGTGCCACTACCCACATGATATCTGACCAACGTACTCTCTCGTCTTATTCCAATTTGAGCAGTAATCGTGGTATAATTGTTGGTAATGGCAATTCAATTCCAATTAAGGGTTATGGTCATAAAACTTTGTCCCCTCCTCATCCACCACTTGTCTTGAAAAATATCCTTCATGCCCCAAAACTAATTTAAAATTTGGTGTCTGTCCGTAAATTCACTACTGATAATTGGGTTTCTATTGATTTTGATCCTTTTGGGTTTTCTGTGAAGGATTTCAAGACGAGGAGTCCTCTCACGAGGTGTGACAGTAGGGGAAATCTTTATCCAATCACACCAAGTCGCGGTTCCTCACGCCAAACCATGCCTTCCACTTTTGCAGCTCTTGATCCTTCCTTATGGCATGCTCGTCTAGGTCATTCAGGCCATCTATTTTGTCTGTCCTAGATAAAAATAAACTTATTTCTTGTAAGGGTATGTGTAGTACTCCGAATTGTCAATCTTGTTCCTTAGAAAAAATTGTTAGGTTGCCATTTAAGGATTCTAATTCTACTACTTCAATGCCATTTGATATTATTCATAGCGATTTATGGACATCTTTTGTTCTTAGTTCATTGGGTCATTGTTATTATATTCGTTTTGTTAGATAATTATTCTAAATTTTTATAGACGTTTCCAGTAGCAAAGAATCTCAAGTTTTTTCCATCTTCCAGAAATTTAGAGCTTTTATTAAAACCCAATTCGAACGATAAATAAAGAATATCCAATGTGATAATGGGAAAGAATATGATAATGGGGAGTTTCGGGATTTTTGTGCTAAAAATGGAATCAATTTTCATTTTTCTTGTCCTCATACATCTTCACAAAATGGAAAAGCCGAACGTAAAATTTATACCATTAATAACATTATCCGAACTTTCTTGGTTCATGCTTCCGTACCCCATTGTTTTGGCGTCATGCTCTTCAAATGACTACCGATATTCTTAACATTCTTCCTTCTAAAGGTCTGACATATTTCTCCCCTCTCCAAACTTTATATAATAAGACTTCTTCGTATTCCCTCTTAGGGTCTTTGGGTGCTTATGTTATCCACTTTTTCCATCCATCACAATTAACAAACTTCAGGCTCATTCTACCCCTTGTGTGTTTTTGGGTTATCCGTCAAATCACCGTGGTTATAAATATTTTGATTTATCTTCTAATCGAATCATTATTAGTCGTCATGTTATCTTTGATGAATCCCAATTTCCATTTGCTAAAGTAGAAAGTCCCGGGCCTAGTTCGTATGATTTTTTGGACGATGATATATCACCCTATATTATCCATCATCTTTCGGATATGTCCCGCAACCCGTCATCAGCGCTGCGACCCTTCGTGGATGTTCCGCGATGCATACCGTCCAGTAGCTCTAATCATTTACCATCGTCGGCAGTGCCGCGGTGCCTAACTTCCAGTAGCCACTGGAACGTAGGCGATGCGGCCCTGGATCGCGATCTTTGCGACTGGATCACGGAGTCGCGCAGATCTCCGACGAGTCGATTTCAATGGGCCGAGCCCACAACCTGGCCGCCACCGTACCATCTCCCAAAAATTCTCAAAATTCACCCAATCCAGCCCCGAGTCATGGTCCAGTCACCCGCTGTTAAAGGGGTATTTTTAAACCAAAAAGATATTTTAATTTAAATTCTAATGTTCTTAAATTACCCTTACCCCGTAATCCTGTGTCTGCCTTAAATAACCCAAATTGGAAAGTTGCAATGACTGATGAATATAATGTTCTTATTGATAACAAGACATGGGAGTTGGTACCCCGTCCATCTGGTGTTAATATTATTCGGTCTATATGGATTTTTGCTCATAAGGAAAATTATGACGGTTCGTTTGCAAGGCATAAGACTCGGCTTGTAGGTGATGGAGACTCAGCAGGTTGGTGTGGATTGTGGCAATATATTTAGCCCGATGGTCAAGCCGGTTACCATTCGCATTGTGCTTAGCTTGGCTCTTTCAAAATCATGGTCCATTCATCAGTTAGATGTGAAAAATGTTTTCCTACATGGTGATCTCAAGGAGACAATGTATATGCATCAACCCTTGGGGTTTAGGGATACTCGGTTTTCTCATGATGTTTTTTTGTTAAAGAAGTCCTTGTATGGGCTTAAGCAGTCTCCACGAGCTTGGTATAAGAGGTTTGTTGACTATGTTTCGACTATTGTGTTCTCTCACAACAGGTCTGATAATTCATTATTCATATATCGTCGAGGTTTTTCCATGGCTTTTATACTATTATATGTGGATGATATTATATTGATTGTCTCTTCTGATGCATTACGCCAGTCTAAGATGACAATTCTCAGTTCTGAGTTTCCTTTGAAAGACTTGGGGCCATTGAGTTATTTTTTCGGGATTGTTGTCACTCGTCATGTAGGGGACTGTTCTTATCACAGAGGAAGTATGCAGCTGAGATCATTGAGAGGCCTGAGATGTCATCCTATAAGTCCACTTCTACTCCAGTTGATACTAAACTCAAGTTGGGTGCTGCAGCTGGCTCTCCCTATAAGGATGTGACCCGATATTGTAGTCTTGCAAGCGCCCTTCAGTATCTTACATTCACGCGACTTGATATTACATATGTCGTACAATATGTGTGTTTGTTTATGAATAATCCCAGGATTGAACATATGAATGAGCTCAAACGCATCCTTAGGTACATTCAGGGAACACCTGATTATGGCTTGCATTTGTATCCTTCGTCGACGTCTACACTTGTCTCCTATACAGATGCTGATTGGGGTGGTTGTCCTGACACCAGATGGTCTACGTCTTGCTATTGCATATTGTTAGGTAATAACTTGGTCTCATGGTCTGCCAAGCGTCAATCCACGCTATAACGCTCAAGTGCAGAGACCGAGTATCGAGGGGTAGCCAATGTGGTTTATGATTCGTGTTGGTTACGTAATCTACTTTTAGAGCTCCATTGTCCTATTGAGAAAGTTGCCTTGGTGTATTGTGATAATATAAGTGTCATCTACCTTTCTGGTAATCCGGTTCAGTACCAGCGCATTAAACATATAGAGATGTATATTCAATTTGTTCGAGAAAAGGTAGCTAGATGACAAGTACGCGTCTGCCATGTCCCTTTCAAATATCAAATTGCAGACATCTTTATAAAGGGTCTATCCTCGGTCCTTTTTGAAGATTTCATAGAAAGTCTCAGCGTACGAAGACTGCCATCTATGACTCAGGGTTGTGATAAATATAGGATTGAGCCAAGCCATATTATGCCCAGTCACGACAATAGTTTGTAAAGCTAGATTTCAATTATGTATATTTAGTATATATTACACTTAGTCTTGTATCATAATTAGTAGTATAATATTACCATAATTGTATAGTTAGTCTCCATATAGAATAGGGATTTAGATGTAGAATAAGAAAATGATTTTCCTATTGTAACTTGTATATATATGTCTTTCATCAATAAGAATAATCAATGAATTAATTTTTTCATTAATATTATAACGTAACTCTTAAAATAGTCTCGACTAATGATCATCGAGAATGTGATATCGATGATATGTGATATGTCGATATGTGATTTACATCATATCCTTAGAGGATGTAGTATGTCTCACATGCTACGAGTTATGGATACTCGTGATGGACACAATGATACTTTGGAAGTATTGGTGTACCCTATTGATATACTGTTTGTTATACATGTCTAAAGTATGATCAGCGTATGGGGGATAGAAGTCCTTAGACTTTAGGTCGATACACACCTTGTCTACAAAGTAATATACTTTGATCATGTCCTAAGCCCAAATGCCTAATAGGTTGAGATACGACTTGTATTGGGTACATTACGATGTGGATTAAAGGTGGTAGTTGAGCCAAGATTAGGATTCATTCCTCGAATGTATATTCGAGAGGGCACTAAGTTTCTCAGTGATATTTGGTTGACTAAGTCGTTGGCCAACGCAATAGACATATCTAGGACATGGTCTTGTTGTCAACTAATATAGATGAAATATAATGATAAGCTTGATCGAGTGTGTCGTGAATGAAAGGATTTTATCTTCCTTCATAGAGGTTTAGTTTACCAGATTCGAGTAAATGTACTTCACATATTAAGTTCGTCCTCCGGCGTCGTCTATAAGTTCCGTGTAGACCCTAATATGATTAGTGTCGATATATGAAGGTATGTAGGGTAACACTATGTCAATTATTCTTTCGATCTAAGGATGTAATGAGAGAATATATGTTCGATTTATGATCGAGACATTTGAATGAATAATGATTATTTAAATAAGTCGAGATTGGATTTCAGATTTAATTAAGAAGAAAATGAGAGGTGTCCTACACTGGACTAGGGTTGCGGTGCCTAGGACACAGGGACGCACCTCCTATTTGAGTCGCGGCTCCTTCAAGACAGTAGGCCAGCCTGACTGACTCACCGCGCCTCATTTTCTGGGTCTGGTCCACGTGTAACCCTAGCTGCATTTTAGGTTTAAAACGCAACTATAAATACATGATTCAATTCATTATTCTACACACTTCAATTTTATATTATTTTAAGTCTTAGATACCTAGAATTAAAATTTTCTCTCGAACCTCTGCCGAATTTCCTAGTTGTTCGAAAGCAGATTATATCAGAGATCTAAGAACTTGAAGTCGAGGATTAATTGTGTGCGCACCCTCGTACATTATACTAAAAGACTCCAGATATATCAAATCGTAAGTATTCTATCGATGTATTACGGTTACTTTACATGTTATATGATTGCATGTATTTATATTATTGCATAATCATCCTACAGTTTATCATTTGCTGGGTTTGAAACACAAATTTTCAAATTTCAATGCGTACACGAACCCGACAAAACCCTACAGTGGTGTCAGAGTCTGGGCTGTTTTGTGTGATTATGTAGTAACGATTAATGATAATATGGGTTAGAGTTTGTTTAAATCTGTATTTTATGTCGTTTGAAGCTTGAAACCCTAATATCTTAAGAACGTATAATCCGTGTCTCATGAACTGTTAAACAATGATGTAATCGAGAAAGTCATTCAGATCTAACTCTTCTAAGTCAATATGTGTAACTGGTCCGTTACGAACATTGTGCACTAAGACGATGAACGAGAAGGGATTGGATAATGGTCGATGAACGTGTTGTTTGATGGTGAAGGGTTACGAGGATGAATCTGCAAATATGACCCTGAACCAGTTTTAGGGTTTCGGAAATGCAGATTTTGTGGTTCTGAGAAGGAGGCGTCGCGGCTCTATGGTGGAGCGTCGCGATGCCACCTAGGGTTTTGTGGGGGCGCCGCGGTGCCAACTAGGGTTTGACAAGGCGTCGCGACTCTATTATGGAGCGTTGTGGTGTTGTTCATCCTGAAGCTTATTTGAGTCACTACCTCTAGAGCATCGCGGCGCCGGCCAATTAGGCCCGCGACGCCGAGGCTCCAGTCTAAAAAATAAATTCGGAATCAGAAACTGAAGTTTTAAAAGCTTCAGACTCTGATTCTGAAGTTTAAAAGTTTCAGAATCTGAAATTAAAACTTTTTAAAATAGGCAGATTTGGTCCTTTGGGGCAAATTTGTAATTAAATAAGTTTCTGAAAATCATATTTCTAAATTCTGGAAATTACAGACAGGTCCCTAAAATCTAAAAATATATTCTTAAAGTTAAAATTGGATTTTCTAAATTTAAAGGGGTTTAAATTGAAATTTTAAATTCTTGAGGGACTAAACTGCATATTCTGAAATCTGGAATTTACTGAAATATTCTGAAAATCAGTTTTATATCAAAAAATATTTAAGGACTGTTTTTTGTTAGACTTAAATTTTAGAGTTTAAATAAATTAACCAGTGATTATTATTAATTGTATATTATTAAGTAATATACAAACTATATGCTAAATGATTTAAATGTGTACGTTTAAATATTAGCATAATGTCCGCTATAACTGTATGGGTAGGCGGCGCCCAATAATTGATCAAACCATCTTATATTATGTCTATTGGGTTGATGGTTCCCAACTAAATGTGTTTTAGAAATTGCATGATTAGATGTCGTATTGGATATGACATAAATTGTTGATCTTGATTAAAATCCCCGAAACTCAAATGTTCTCCAAAACATTAAATACAAGTCTAAATTAGAACGTGTCGTCCATTATAATTGTTAAAGTGCAAAATCTTTTTCGGCGATACGAGTATTTATGAAAGCATTTGCTTTAAGTCTACGAGGACTCAGACTCTTTCATAGATATGTTTAAATGTAAAAATAGAAGATAAACTTTTGTGGGTATTTACACCAAAGTGTTTGCTCACAAAGGTCAAGTTTACTTAGATACATAAACGCGATCGTGTAATGGGGTTGACTTGCTTAGAGAAATCTTGGCGCCAAAGTGTCGGACTAATCTAAAGACGCAAGATTAATAAAATATTTGTTCAACCAGAATCTGAAATTAAAACATTTTAAAATAGGCAGATTTGGTCATTTGGGGCAAATTTGTAATTAAATAAGTTTCTGAAAATCATATTTCTAAATTCTGGAAATTACGCATGTGTCCCTAAAATCTAAAAATATTTTCTTAAAGTTAAAATTGGATTTTCTAAATTTAAAGGGGTTTAAATTGAAATTTTAAATTCTTGAGGGACTAATCTGCATATTCTGAAATCTGGAATTTACTGAAATATTCTGAAAATCAGTTTTATATTAAAAAATATTTAAGGACTGTTTTTTGTTAGACTTAAATTTTAGAGTTTAAATAAATTAACCAGTGATTATTATTAATTGTATATTATTAAGTAATATACAAACTATATGCTAAATGATTTAAATGTGTACGTTTAAATATTAGCATAATGTCCGCTATAACTGTATGGGTAGGCGGCGCCCAATAATTGATCAAACCATCTTATATTATGTCTATTGGGTTGATGGTTCCCAACTAAATGTGTTTTAGAAATTGCATGATTAGATGTCGTATTGGATATGACATAAATTGTTGATCTTGATTAAAATCCCCGAAACTCAAATGTTCTCCAAAACATTAAATACAAGTCTAAATTAGAACGTGTCGTCCATTATAATTGTTAAAGTGCAAAATCCTTTTCGGCGATACGAGTATTTATGAAAGCATTTGCTTTAAGTCTACGAGGACTCAGACTCTTTCATAGATATGTTTAAATGTAAAAATAGAAGATAAACTTTTGTGGGTATTTACACCAAAGTGTTTGCTCACAAAGGTCAAGTTTACTTAGATACATAAACGCGATCGTGTAATGGGGTTGACTTGCTTAGAGAAATCTTGGCGCCAAAGTGTCGGACTAATCTAAAGACGCAAGATTAATAAAATATTTGTTCAACCAGAATCTGAAATTAAAACTTTTTAAAATAGGCAGATTTGGTCCTTTGGGGCAAATTTGTAATTAAATAAGTTTCTGAAAATCATATTTCTAAATTCTGGAAATTACGCATGTGTCCCTAAAATCTAAAAATATTTTCTTAAAGTTTAAATTGGATTTTATAAATTTAAAGGGGTTTAAATTGAAATTTTAAATTCTTGAGGGACTAATCTGCATATTCTGAAATCTGGAATTTACTGAAATATTCTGAAAATCAGTTTTATATCAAAAAATATTTAAGGACTGTTTTTTGTTAGACTTAAATTTTAGAGTTTAAATAAATTAACGATGATTATTATTAATTGTATATTATTAAGTAATATACAAACTATATGCTAAATGATTTAAATGTGTACGTTTAAATATTAGCATAATGTCCGCTATAACTGTATGGGTAGGCGGCGCCCAATAATTGATCAAACCATCTTATATTATGTCTATTGGGTTGATGGTTCCCAACTAAATGTGTTTTAGAAATTGCATGATTAGATGTCGTATTGGATATGACATAAATTGTTGATCTTGATTAAAATCCCCGAAACTCAAATGTTCTCCAAAACATTAAATACAAGTCTAAATTAGAACGTGTCGTCTATTATAATTGTTAAAGTGAAAAATCCTTTTCGGCGATACGAGTATTTATGAAAGCATTTGCTTTAAGTCTACGAGGACTCAGACTCTTTCATAGATATGTTTAAATGTAAAAATAGAAGATAAACTTTTGTGGGTATTTACACCAAAGTGTTTGCTCACAAAGGTCAAGTTTACTTAGATACATAAACGCGATCGTGTAATGGGGTTGACTTGCTTAGAGAAATCTTGGCGCCAAAGTGTCGGACTAATCTAAAGACGCAAGATTAATAAAATATTTGTTCAACCAGAATCTGAAATTAAAACTTTTTAAAATAGGCAGATTTGGTCCTTTGGGGCAAATTTGTAATTAAATAAGTTTCTGAAAATCATATTTCTAAATTCTGGAAATTACGCAGTGTCCCTAAAATCTAAAAATATTTTCTTAAAGTTAAAATTGGATTTTCTAAATTTAAAGGGGTTTAAATTGAAATTTTAAATTCTTGAGGGACTAATCTGCATATTCTGAAATCTGGAATTTACTGAAATATTCTGAAAATCAGTTTTATATCAAAAAATATTTAAGGACTGTTTTTTGTTAGACTTAAATTTTAGAGTTTAAATAAATTAACCAGTGATTATTATTAATTGTATATTATTAAGTAATATACAAACTATATGCTAAATGATTTAAATGTGTACGTTTAAATATTAGCATAATGTCCGCTATAACTGTATGGGTAGGCGGCGCCCAATAATTGATCAAACCATCTTATATTATGTCTATTGGGTTGATGGTTCCCAACTAAATGTGTTTTAGAAATTGCATGATTAGATGTCGTATTGGATATGACATAAATTGTTGATCTTGATTAAAATCCCCGAAACTCAAATGTTCTCCAAAACATTAAATACAAGTCTAAATTAGAACGTGTCGTCCATTATAATTGTTAAAGTGCAAAATCCTTTTCGGCGATACGAGTATTTATGAAAGCATTTGCTTTAAGTCTACGAGGACTCAGACTCTTTCATAGATATGTTTAAATGTAAAAATAGAAGATAAACTTTTGTGGGTATTTACACCAAAGTGTTTGCTCACAAAGGTCAAGTTTACTTAGATACATAAACGCGATCGTGTAATGGGGTTGACTTGCTTAGAGAAATCTTGGCGCCAAAGTGTCGGACTAATCTAAAGACGCAAGATTAATAAAATATTTGTTCAACCAGAATCTGAAATTAAAACTTTTTAAAATAGGCAGATTTGGTCCTTTGGGGCAAATTTGTAATTAAATAAGTTTCTGAAAATCATATTTCTAAATTCTGGAAATTACAGACAGGTCCCTAAAATCTAAAAATATTTTCTTAAAGTTAAAATTGGATTTTCTAAATTTAAAGGGGTTTAAATTGAAATTTTAAATTCTTGAGGGACTAATCTGCATATTCTGAAATCTGGAATTTACTGAAATATTCTGAAAATCAGTTTTATATCAAAAAATATTTAAGGACTGTTTTTTGTTAGACTTAAATTTTAGAGTTTAAATAAATTAACCAGTGATTATTATTAATTGTATATTATTAAGTAATATACAAACTATATGCTAAATGATTTAAATGTGTACGTTTAAATATTAGCATAATGTCCGCTATAACTGTATGGGTAGGCGGCGCCCAATAATTGATCAAACCATCTTATATTATGTCTATTGGGTTGATGGTTCCCAACTAAATGTGTTTTAGAAATTGCATGATTAGATGTCGTATTGGATATGACATAAATTGTTGATCTTGATTAAAATCCCCGAAACTCAAATGTTCTCCAAAACATTAAATACAAGTCTAAATTAGAACGTGTCGTCCATTATAATTGTTAAAGTGCAAAATCCTTTTCGGCGATACGAGTATTTATGAAAGCATTTGCTTTAAGTCTACGAGGACTCAGACTCTTTCATAGATATGTTTAAATGTAAAAATAGAAGATAAACTTTTGTGGGTATTTACACCAAAGTGTTTGCTCACAAAGGTCAAGTTTACTTAGATACATAAACGCGATCGTGTAATGGGGTTGACTTGCTTAGAGAAATCTTGGCGCCAAAGTGTCGGACTAATCTAAAGACGCAAGATTAATAAAATATTTGTTCAACCAGAATCTGAAATTAAAACTTTTTAAAATAGGCAGATTTGGTCCTTTGGGGCAAATTTGTAATTAAATAAGTTTCTGAAAATCATATTTCTAAATTCTGAAATTACGCAGTGTCCCTAAAATCTAAAAATATTTTCTTAAAGTTAAAATTGGATTTTCTAAATTTAAAGGGTTTAAATTGAAATTTTAAATTCTTGAGGACTAATGCATATTCAAATCTGAATTTCTGAAATATTCTGAAAATCAGTTTTATATCAAAAATATTTAAGGATTGTTTTTGTTAGACTTAAATTTTAGAGTTTAAATAAATTAACCGATTATTATTAATTGTATATTATTAAGTAATATACAAACTATATGCTAAATGATTTAAATGTGTACGTTTAAATATTAGCATAATGTCCGCTATAACTGTATGGGTAGGCGGCGCCCAATAATTGATCAAACCATCTTATATTATGCCTATTGGGTTGATGGTTCCCAACTAAATGTGTTTTAGAAATTGCATGATTAGATGTCGTATTGGATATGACATAAATTGTTGGTCTTGATTAAAATCCCCGAAACTCAAATGTTCTCCAAAACATTAAATACAAGTCTAAATTAGAACGTGTCGTCCATTATAATTGTTAAAGTGCAAAATCCTTTTCGGCGATACGAGTATTTATGAAAGCATTTGCTTTAAGTCTACGAGGACTCAGACTCTTTCATAGATATGTTTAAATGTAAAAATAGAAGATAAACTTTTGTGGGTATTTACACCAAAGTGTTTGCTCACAAAGGTCAAGTTTACTTAGATACATAAACGCGATCGTAATGGGGTTGACTTGCTTAGAGAAATCTTGGCGCCAAAGTGTCGGACTAATCTAAAGACGCAAGATTAATAAAATATTTGTTCAACCAGAATCTGAAATTAAAACTTTTTAAAATAAGCAGATTTGGTCCTTTGGGGCAAATTTGTAATTAAATAAGTTTCTGAAAATCATATTTCTAAATTCTGGAAATTACAGACAGGTCCCTAAAATCTAAAAATATTTTCTTAAAGTTAAAATTGGATTTTCTAAATTTAAAGGGGTTTAAATTGAAATTTTAAATTCTTGAGGGACTAATCTGCATATTCTGAAATGGAATTTCTTGAAATATTCGAAAATCAGTTTTATATCAAAAAATATTTAAGAATTTGTTTTTGTTAGACTTAAATTTTAGAGTTTAAATAAATTAACATGATTATTATTAATTGTATATTATTAAGTAATATACAAACTATATGCTAAATGATTTAAATGTATGCGTTTAAATATTAGCATAATGTCCGCTATAACTGTATGGGTAGGCGGCGCCCAATAATTGATCAAACCATCTTATATTATGTCTATTGGGTTGATGGTTCCCAACTAAATGTGTTTTAGAAATTGCATGATTAGATGTCGTATTGGATATGACATAAATTGTTGATCTTGATTAAAATCCCCGAAACTCAAATGTTCTCCAAAACATTAAATACAAGTCTAAATTAGAACGTGTCGTCCATTATAATTGTTAAAGTGCAAAATCCTTTTCGGCGATACGAGTATTTATGAAAGCATTTGCTTTAAGTCTACGAGGACTCAGACTCTTTCATAGATATGTTTAAATGTAAAAATAGAAGATAAACTTTTGTGGGTATTTACACCAAAGTGTTTGCTCACAAAGGTCAAGTTTACTTAGATACATAAACGCGATCGTGTAATGGGGTTGACTTGCTTAGAAATCTTGGCGCCAAAGTGTCGGACTAATCTAAAGACGCAAGATTAATAAAATATTTGTTCAACCAGAATCTGAAATTAAAACTTTTTAAAATAGGCAGATTTGGTCCTTTGGGGCAAATTTGTAATTAAATAAGTTTCTGAAAATCATATTTCTAAATTCTGGAAATTACAGGAGTCCCTAAAATCTAAAAATATTTTCTTAAAGTTAAAATTGGATTTTCTAAATTTAAAGGGGTTTAAATTGAAATTTTAAATTCTTGAGGGACTAATCTGCATATTCTGAAATATGGAATTTACTGAAATATTCTGAAAATCAGTTTTATATCAAAAAATATTTAAGGACTGTTTTTTGTTAGACTTAAATTTTAGAGTTTAAATAAATTAACCAGTGATTATTATTAATTGTATATTATTAAGTAATATACAAACTATATGCTAAATGATTTAAATGTATGCGTTTAAATATTAGCATAATGTCATATAATTGTATGGGTAGGCGGCGCCGATAATTGATCAAACCATCTTATATTATGTCTATTGGGTTGATGGTTCCCAACTAAATGTGTTTTAGAAATTGCATGATTAGATGTCGTATTGGATATGACATAAATTGTTGATCTTGATTAAAATCCCCGAAACTCAAATGTTCTCCAAAACATTAAATACAAGTCTAAATTAGAACGTGTCGTCCATTATAATTGTTAAAGTGCAAAATCCTTTTCGGCGATACGAGTATTTATGAAAGCATTTGCTTTAAGTCTACGAGGACTCAGACTCTTTCATAGATATGTTTAAATGTAAAAATAGAAGATAAACTTTTGTGGGTATTTACACCAAAGTGTTTGCTCACAAAGGTCAAGTTTACTTAGATACATAAACGCGATCGTGTAATGGGGTTGACTTGCTTAGAGAAATCTTGGCGCCAAAGTGTCGGACTAATCTAAAGACGCAAGATTAATAAAATATTTGTTCAACCAGAATCTGAAATTAAAACTTTTTAAAATAGGCAGATTTGGTCCTTTGGGGCAAATTTGTAATTAAATAAGTTTCTGAAAATCATATTTCTAAATTCTGGAAATTACAGACAGGTCCCTAAAATCTAAAAATATTTTCTTAAAGTTAAAATTGGATTTTCTAAATTTAAAGGGGTTTAAATTGAAATTTTAAATTCTTGAGGGACTAATCTGCATATTCTGAAATCTGGAATTTACTGAAATATTCTGAAAATCAGTTTTATATCAAAAAATATTTAAGGACTGTTTTTTGTTAGACTTAAATTTTAGAGTTTAAATAAATTAACCAGTGATTATTATTAATTGTATATTATTAAGTAATATACAAACTATATGCTAAATGATTTAAATGTGTACGTTTAAATATTAGCATAATGTCCGCTATAACTGTATGGGTAGGCGGCGCCCAATAATTGATCAAACCATCTTATATTATGCCTATTGGGTTGATGGTTCCCAACTAAATGTGTTTTAGAAATTGCATGATTAGATGTCGTATTGGATATGACATAAATTGTTGGTCTTGATTAAAATCCCCGAAACTCAAATGTTCTCCAAAACATTAAATACAAGTCTAAATTAGAACGTGTCGTCCATTATAATTGTTAAAGTGCAAAATCCTTTTCGGCGATACGAGTATTTATGAAAGCATTTGCTTTAAGTCTACGAGGACTCAGACTCTTTCATAGATATGTTTAAATGTAAAAATAGAAGATAAACTTTTGTGGGTATTTACACCAAAGTGTTTGCTCACAAAGGTCAAGTTTACTTAGATACATAAACGCGATCGTGTAATGGGGTTGACTTGCTTAGAGAAATCTTGGCGCCAAAGTGTCGGACTAATCTAAAGACGCAAGATTAATAAAATATTTGTTCAACCAGAATCTGAAATTAAAACTTTTTAAAATAGGCAGATTTGGTCCTTTGGGGCAAATTTGTAATTAAATAAGTTTCTGAAAATCATATTTCTAAATTCTGGAAATTACAGACAGGTCCCTAAAATCTAAAAATATTTTCTTAAAGTTAAAATTGGATTTTCTAAATTTAAAGGGGTTTAAATTGAAATTTTAAATTCTTGAGGGACTAATCTGCATATTCTGAAATCTGGAATTTACTGAAATATTCTGAAAATCAGTTTTATATCAAAAAATATTTAAGGACTGTTTTTTGTTAGACTTAAATTTTAGAGTTTAAATAAATTAACCAGTGATTATTATTAATTGTATATTATTAAGTAATATACAAACTATATGCTAAATGATTTAAATGTGTACGTTTAAATATTAGCATAATGTCCGCTATAACTGTATGGGTAGGCGGCGCCCAATAATTGATCAAACCATCTTATATTATGCCTATTGGGTTGATGGTTCCCAACTAAATGTGTTTTAGAAATTGCATGATTAGATGTCGTATTGGATATGACATAAATTGTTGATCTTGATTAAAATCCCCGAAACTCAAATGTTCTCCAAAACATTAAATACAAGTCTAAATTAGAACGTGTCGTCCATTATAATTGTTAAAGTGCAAAATCCTTTTCGGCGATACGAGTATTTATGAAAGCATTTGCTTTAAGTCTACGAGGACTCAGACTCTTTCATAGATATGTTTAAATGTAAAAATAGAAGATAAACTTTTGTGGGTATTTACACCAAAGTGTTTGCTCACAAAGGTCAAGTTTACTTAGATACATAAACGCGATCGTGTAATGGGGTTGACTTGCTTAGAGAAATCTTGGCGCCAAAGTGTCGGACTAATCTAAAGACGCAAGATTAATAAAATATTTGTTCAACGAATCAAATTAAAACTTTTAAAATAGGCGATTTGGTCCTTTGGGGCAAATTTGTAATTAAATAAGTTTCTGAAAATCATATTTCTAAATTCTGGAAATTACAGACAGGTCCCTAAAATCTAAAAATATTTTCTTAAAGTTAAAATTGGATTTTCTAAATTTAAAGGGGTTTAAATTGAAATTTTAAATTCTTGAGGGACTAATCTGGAATTTACTGAAATATTCTGAAAATCTGTTTTATATCAAAAAATATTTAAGGACTGTTTTTTGTTAGAATTAAATTTTAGAGTTTAAATAAATTAACCAGTGATTATTATTAATTGTATATTATTAAGTAATATACAAACTATATGCTAAATGATTTAAATGTGTACGTTTAAATATTAGCATAATGTCCGCTATAACTGTATGGGTAGGCGGCGCCCAATAATTGATCAAACCATCTTATATTATGCCTATTGGGTTGATGGTTCCCAACTAAATGTGTTTTAGAAATTGCATGATTAGATGTCGTATTGGATATGACATAAATTGTTGATCTTGATTAAAATCCCCGAAACTCAAATGTTCTCCAAAACATTAAATACAAGTCTAAATTAGAACGTGTCGTCCATTATAATTGTTAAAGTGCAAAATCTTTTTCGGCGATACGAGTATTTATGAAAGCATTTGCTTTAAGTCTACGAGGACTCAGACTCTTTCATAGATATGTTTAAATGTAAAAATAGAAGATAAACTTTTGTGGGTATTTACACCAAAGTGTTTGCTCACAAAGGTCAAGTTTACTTAGATGCATAAACACGATCGTGTAATGGGGTTGACTTGCTTAGAGAAATCTTGGCGCCAAAGTGTCGGACTAATCTAAAGACGCAAGATTAATAAAATATTTGTTCAACCAAGAGTTGCAAATAAGTTTTGCAATTGGTTTAGAACCTACCAAGATGTGTTATTGAAGTTATCAGCCAAAGCAAACGCAGAGATATCATTGGCTTGGATCTTGGCCCATTATGACCTTAAAATAAATTTAGGTCTGTATTCTACCATGGGTCGTAGAAGTATGTTAAAATAGTGGGAGCTAATTAAACGAAAGACCATGTTGATTAGCTTAAACGAATGTGTATAATAGGAAATAAATTATTGTAGTTTCCTGTTTATCTAACTCTTCAGATTATCAAAATGTCGAGCCTATCATTGAAAATGCTGATAGAAATGAACAAACTCACCGGACTAAACTATCTAGACTGGCTTAGGAATCTGATAATTGCCCTAAGGCAAGAAAGGATAGAATATGTGTTGGCTAATGTATTCCCCACAGTCCCTGCCATAGATTCTGCAGAATAAGCCACATTTGATAAGGCAGTCTACCAGAAATACCTAGATGACGCCACTTCAACACAAAGCATCATGTTGTCTTCCATGTCAGTGGAGCTTCAGAGACAACACGAGAACATGGGCCTTAACGAGATGCTCGAATATTTGAAGAGTTTGTATGACTCTCAATCCAAGACTATGGAATATGAGTTGTTACTACAACTCCTCAAATGTAAGCTGATTGAAGGATGCCAAGTGTCTCAGCATGTGTTGAAGATGATAGGGCTGATAGAAATGTTGGACTCAATTATTATAAAGCTGCAGAGTAACGTCGCTTCCACCCTCATCCTGAACTCACTCCATCATTCGTTTGAGAACTTTATTGTTAACTATAATATGAATGGAACAAAGGCGAGTCTGCCGGAGCTGCACAACATGCTTAAGACCTTTGAATCTTTAACTTCCAAAGGCAAAGTTGTGCTCATGGTGAGCTCTTTTAGCCAGCCAAAGCCGAAAGGCAAGGAATGACAGAAGAAGAAGGGCAAAACAGTCGCTGCGCCCTCTGCTATGAATCCTAAAAGAGTCGTGAAGAAGAATAAGGTGATTCTGGCCAAGGATGTATGCCTCAACTGTAACAAGAAGGGCATTGGAAGAAGGAATGCACTACACCAGGAGGAGGAAAAGCACCAGGTGCTCCTGCCTCTAGTGGACAAGGTATGTATGTAATTGAAATAAATTTATCTATAAACAACTCTCATTCCTGGGTATTAGATACCGCTTGTGGCTCACATATTTGTACAAATGTCCAGGGGCTAACTGACAGCATGAAGGTTTAACCAAGAGAGGTGGACATATGTGTTGGAAATGGAGAACGAGTGGATGTTAAGTGCGTAGGAACTTATAGATTAAATTTATTTAGTGTTGAATGATTGTTACTATGTACCCTCATTAACGAGGAATATCATTTCTATCCCCGTTTTGGACAAAAGGGTTTTTCCTCGTATATTTATAATGGCAGTCAATTACTGTCTTTTGATAATATTATATATGGAACTTCTCCTCTTGTGGATGGATTATATACACTAAACTGTAGTCGAGAAATATTTATGTATAAAATGAACGAGCTAAGAAAAGTGATAGAAACTCTACCTACCTATGGCATTGTAGACTTGGTCATATCAATGAAATAAGGATAGCAAGGTTGAGGAAGCTTGACTACCTCGAACCATTTGACTTGGAGTCTTATGGTAACTGTGAATCCTATTTAAAAGGTAAGATGACCAACAAGCCATTTTACGGGAAAGGTGTGCGAGCCAAGGAGGTGCTTGAGTTGGTACATACTGACGTATGTGTACCATTCACGACTAAAGCTAGGGGTGGTTTCCCTTACTTCATTACTTATACTGACGACTTGACAAGGTATGGATATGTGTATCTTATGAAACACAAATCCGAGTCCTTTGAAAAGTTCAAGGAGTACAAGTCTGAAGTGGAGAAATAACTCGCAACAAGTATCAAGACCCTTCGATCAAATCGAGGAGGTGAATACTTGAGCAAGGAGTTTCTAGATTATTTAAAGCTATATGGAGTCCATTCATAATAGGCACCTCCTGTTACACCCCGTATTTCCAGGATATGTTTAAGAGAAGGTACGTAAGGAAACAAGACTTAAAAATTTGAACGAAAGAAAGAATTGTTTTCCAAGGAAAAATCTTCCGAACCTCGGAAAGGAAAAAGATTGTTCGTTAATGAGAATTGGGTTCTCAGAACATTTTATTTGAGACTGTTGGAGTTTATCGGAATTATGGAATTCTATTTTCAGAGTTGGATACGTGGGGCCCACCCGAGGAATTTTACGTTTTTGTGGGCCCACGAGGTTTCCGATATTTTGACCAATTATGGAAATTTTGGGAAACGAAATATTTTAGACCAATGGAAGGGCGACACGTGTCACCCTCCACATGGGCTTGTTGGATGAATAAAAATGGACCAAGTCAACTAGAAAAGTGGAGCTTGACATAATTGACCCAATCCTAGCCATCCATTTGTTTTGATCTCACCCCTTGGTCTCTTTATATATTACTACTACTAGTGCAAGACTAGACAAAATCCAACACTTTGAAAAATTTCATTTCCTTGTTGTTATACCCCGTAGTCCGGAGTATGTATGTGAGGACGTACGTACGAATGTTTAAACCCTAATTAGGGTAAGAATGAAAGAATTGTTTTCCGACGGAAAATTGTTATACCCCGTATTTCCCGAGTATGTACGTAAGGACGTACGTAGAAAATTCGAATTTGAGGATTAGGCTTGGCCGAAATTTATTTGTTCACAACACCCGGTTAGAGTCGTTTTTCGACTAAACGCGTTTCTGACTTTCGTAGGGAATTTCCGCTATGTCATTTATAATTTTGCGGAATTTTCCGAGAGAAGAAAAATTTTTGACCAAAGGGAGGGTGAAATGTGTCACCTCACATCGCCTATGAGTGGCGGTAATGGTGGACGAAAAAGAGAGCTTTAGTTGGTAGGATATTTTGTGCAAGTTGTGTGGTAGATGGATAAGGTACACATGGTGGAAATCTAGCCCTACACTTGCTATACACTTGGATGCATCTTGGCCATTGGTTGGCCTTTGCTTGACCTATAAATACCCCACCCTTTGGAAGACTTCTTCATCCAAAAATCTTCCTAAGTCTTGAAGTTCTCTTCCTCCCTCCCTTGTGTAGTTCGTCCACCACACCCCCTCCCCTGAGAGCCCTCGCCGAGAGCCACCCCACTCCCTTTGTGGTGTTTTGCCGTGAGGTACCCCCCAGCCTAGTTGCTTTCAGATAATACCCCTTTGTGGTGTAGAAATACTCTCTAGTATTGTTATAATGTCCAAATACCTTGCCCAAATACCTTGTAGTATTCCCGAGGTTACACGATACAAGCCCGGAAAATACCGTTATACTTTCCTCGGTCACTAAAGCGAAACCCTAAGGAAATCGTCACCCGTTGTTGAAGTTGTAAGTAGAAGTTGGTTAGAACTTCTAAGGGTAGTTTGGAGCGGGTTGGAGCACACGGAGTTGGAGCTAAACCTTGCTCAGGAGCGACTTTAAACTAGGATAATTTTGGGCTTATCGAGGTAAATATCTTGTCCTCTATTGTAATTGGAAATTACATATTGTTGAATATATAGTTGAAGTATACTATATAAAGAACTGAACGTAGTAGTCGTGATGTCTTTTGACTTAAGCTGAATAATACTTACAATGTCTTGCGACTTAAGCTGAATTTAAATAAGAGAATCGAATCGTATTACAGAGACTTGTGTAGTAGTACCGTGGAGTAGAATTGTACGTTAGGGTTAGATGTATAACCCCCGGTTGGCTTGATGGCCGGCCTCGATAGAGAGGAGATTAACGTTGCGGGAAAATCAAATTTTACGTAGAAATATGGAACTTGTGTCTAAAGATATTAATAGCGCCAGTGGCCTCTATAGTCAGTAGTACTACGTGTGGAGTGATCTGCTGAGAGTGTAGCCGAGCGGTTTGAGGTACTTGGGCGTTTTGCTTTTGTCGATAATCGTCGCGAGGTATGTGAACCTCTTCCTATCTCTTCTAGCATGATATGTGTGAACTATGTAGTATGCAGACGCGTACGTGTGCTAATTGTATTTGATTGGTTTAAAACATAAAGTGTTATAACGGCTTTATGGGAAGTCGGTTATAATAGCTTTATGTGGATAAGCAAATACCGTGGTTTTTAAAAGGTAAGCGATTTGAATAATAAGCGACTTGATATGTGTTAATAAAGAACTTGAAGTATTTCAAAAGATTTATGAATCGTTTTGAAAGAATGAGTATTACTTGGTTTTTGAAAGCTTAAGAGTTATACTAGCTTTGTGGGAAGTTAGGTATAACGGCTTAAGAATGTTTTACCGATGTTAGAAGTTAAGAGACTTGATCTTATAAGATAAGAGACTTAACTTATTTGTTTTAATGTGGATGTTTGTGTGAAACCTCATTCGTGAGTAATGAGTACTTGGTTTTATTTAAGGGGATAATGTTTTTGATTTGGAAATCGAATGTATCGACAGACAACTGCGGCGTTAATAAAGGAAAATGTATTGAATAATGATGTATCGTATTAAAACCAAGAGAAACCTCCATCTGCATAGAAACTAAGATGAGACAAAATGATATTACATTTCCTAGATCTGGTCTTAATAAGATTGATTATAAACAAGAATAACCTACACACATATAAGACATATGTAACTCAAAACGTTAAAACGATAAATAAGTTTTAAAGAATTAAAAAAATGAACTAATAAAAAATTTCTAAAATGAGAAACTTGAGCAATTTTAATTAGCCAAACCGGAACTTTAGGAAAAGAATGTTGGTACTTGAGTTTAAAAAGAAAGTGTTCGTTTACTTAATAATGTGAATCACTCTAGTTTTATACTACGTATCGGGTGACATTTATAAAATGAATGTATCTCTTTAAAAGGATTTACCAGTATGTAGTACTTTGGGGTTAAAAACCCGGACTTTGTCATAAAATGAAAGTACTTTGAGTTGTGTGAAACTTGCCTATTCTTGTTGTTGTGAAACTTTACCATGTTACGTGTGATAGCCTTGTTGCAAGTCATATCTCACTTGATTATCACCCGAATGTATTTCACTTGACAGGTTCATCAGAATGTATCTCACTTGATTACCGGTTCACCCGAATGTATTTCACTTGACGGCCGGTTCATCCGAATGTATCTCACTTGATTACGGCTCACCCGAATGTATTTCACTTGACGGCGGTTCATCCGAATGTATTTCACTGACTACGGTTCATTCCGAATGTATTCCACTCGACTTGCATGGCTTTTATGTTGAATCGTAGTTTGGTTATCATACATGTCTCCTGCTTTATATAGACTATTATGATTTGATTCTGATTTTTCTGATTTCACATACTTAGTACTGTTATCGACCTCCTGGGGCTGCGTTCATCTGCCGCAGTAAAGGTACATCGTATCGATCCCCGCTTATAGGATCACATTCGTGAGTTGGAAGCTCCGTTTCTCGAGGCTTATCTTTTAGTATGTGTTCCACGAGTTGTAGGTTCTTGTACATTCGAGGTATGGCGGGGCCACATCCGTCATAGTTGTTGTAAATCTTAAGTGCAGTAGAAGCTGTGGGCGGGGTTTGTAAAAGGATAAATCGTCGGTATTTATGTATATATATATGATGAAGGCAATTTTTGGTTGCTTTGTTTATTTATCTTGTCTCTTAATTCATGTTCATGTTTTTATTTCCGATTTTCTACGATGTTGTATCACTAGGTGCCCGGTAGGCACGATCCACGCCGGGTTGGTCGTGACAAAAGTAGTATCGAGCGATTAGTCCTCGGAAAGTGTCTGCAGGCGTTCAGTAGAGTCTTGATTATCGGTGTGTTGTGCACCACATCTATAATCGAGAGGCTATAGGACATTTAGGATTGGTTTCCATTCTTCTCATTCCGAGATCGTGCCTTAGAGTTGTGTGATAAGTTGGACCCTCGGCGTATTTCATTTTTACGATTATGCCTCCGCGTAAACCTGCACCAGACGGCAAGGCAGCCGAGGAGGCGCTAGTGGGATACGAGGAGTACGAGGCGCAGGAGCGGCGGGTTTCGTGGCGCCGCCAGCGCGGCGATGGCTGCCGAGACTACAAGCCTGAGCTCCGCCCCACAGCGGATGAGATGGGTACAAGAAGATGGCGATCGCGGCGGTCGTGGCGAATATGAGGATCGGGTGCACCCGTAGTTCACCCCCGAGCGGTTTGAGGCTCGTGACTTTCTCGAGTTGTAGCCCGCCATGTTACATGGATCGAGGCGAGGACGACCGGGAGTTTATCCGGCAGCTCTGTGGATCGCGAGTGATCGAGCCTCGAGGGCGAAGTGGTATTAGGTTCGCATCATTGCGTGATCTGCGATTGGTGTTTGATTCGTGGAGTTGTCGGGAAGAGCATGCACCTCGGCCGTATGGGGCGAGTTCTCAAGGGCTTTTCTTGCACATTTCTTGCCCCCACGGATGAGAGGGCTCGCCGGCAGTTTTTGGCGTTGAGGCGGGGCGGGAGGACGGTTAGAGAGTACAATGTGAGTTCGACTCATTAGCTCGGTATGTCCCAGTGTAGGCGATATGGAGGGCGAGTACACCGCTACATCACCGGCTGGATGAGTACTTGGCGAGCTTGTTGGTGTAGCCCTTCAGCATGGACATTGCCAGCACGCGAGCTCATGCACTAGGATGTGAGGCACGGAGAGATCGACGGAATGGCGAGTCGTGAGAAGAGGCAGGGGCGAGGTCGCTGGTAACTTTCAAGGCGGACGCCTCGTGAAGAGCTAGTTATGTACCTCCGCCGATGAGTGGTCCCCATCGTCGGGGCGTTCGGGGTATTCGGGAGCTGGTCGAGCTCGGGCTTCAGTTGCGGATATACGGGTTCTAGCCAGCGATTCACGTCCCCCGGTGTGCGATGTGGCAAACATCATCCCGGGAATGTCGTCTTTTATCGGTGCTTGCTTCACTGCGGCCGTCGCCATGTGACAAGGCGTGCTTATAGGAGAGGTACCGGCGGCTTAGCGCGACTGCGGATCGATGGCGAGTTCATCGCTTCTACGATTATGCGCCTGCAGGCGGACTTACGATTAGAGTGGGCGGTAACTTGGTATATCCTTAACCCTCTGAGGCTTGTATGTTTTGATGTTATGTTAATGTGTTAGGTGTTATGTTGGATAGCTTTGTGCTAAAATGTGATTTAGGAACCTGGTTGGGGAAAAGGGTAAGCACAGGGGTGAGGAATGATGAACCTTAGAATATTACAGTTGAGACCTTAGATGTAAAGCCGTCTTGGGTACAAGATTTTGCAGTGATCCTTGTCGAGTGCATTTTATGCCTAGAAAGTATTGTGTGATAAGTCCTGGTTGGATAAATGAAAGTGGTATCTTTCATGATGTGATTTAGCAAGATTGTGTGTCGAGGCGAGTTGGCGCGGCTGTGGGGCGGGTTGGGGCGTGTTGCGGGCCAACCCGCACTGTTCGGTGCGAGTCAGCTCAGGTGGTCCCGGTGGTAGGGTCACGAGGTGCTAGGCCCAAGTTTTGGTAACCATCGTATGAGTTCGTGGATATGTTCGACCAGAAGCATATAGTGAAGGCCGAGAATGGCCTTAAGGAAGAGTACGTGTGTTATGTTTGTGGCCATGTGTGGCAGTGGAAACTTGTTAGAAGACCTTCATCTTTATCCGCCTTGAGAAGGAACATTCTGGACGAATGTTTCTAAGGAGGGGAGAATGTTATACCGTATTTCCAGTATGCGTGGGGCGTGCGTAGAAAATTCAATTTGAGGATTAGGCTTGGCCGAAATTTATTTGTTCACAACACGGTTAGAGTCGTTTTCGACTAAACGTTTTCACTTTTCGTAGGGAATTTCCGCTATGTCATTTATAATTTTTGCGGAATTTTCCGAGGCGAAACATTTTGGACCAACGGGAGGGTGACATGTGTCACCTCACATTACCTTGAGTGAAGCGGTAATGGTGGGCGAAAAAGAGAGCTTTAGTTGGTAGGATATTTTGTGCAAGTTGTGTGGTAGATGGATAAGGTACACATGGTGGAAATCTAGCCCTACACTTGCTATACACTGGATGCATCTTGGCCATTGGTTGGCCTTTGCTTGACCTATAAATACCCCACTGGAAGACTTCTTCATCCAAAATCTTCCTAAGTCTTGAAGTTCTCTTCCTCCCTCCCTTGTGTAGTTCGTCCACCACACCCCTCCCCTTTGAGAGCCCTTGGCCGAAGCCACCCCTCCTTGTGGTGTTTTGGTGAGGTACCCCTAGCCTAGTTGCTTGTATAATACCCACTTTGTGGTGTAGAAATACTCTCTAGTATTGTTATAATGTCCAAATACCTTGGCCCAAATACCTTGTAGTATTCCCAAGGTTACACGTATACAAGCCCAGAAAATACCGTTATACTTTCCCTCAGTCACTAAAACGAAACCCTAAGGAAATCTTCACCCGTTGTTGAAGTTGTAAGTAGAAGTTGGTTAGAACTTCTAAGGGTAGTTTGGAGGCGGGTTGGGCGCATGAGTTGAGCTAAACCTTGCTCAGGAGCGACTTTAAACTAGGATAATTTTGGGCTTATCGAGGTAAATATCTTGTCCCTCTATTGTAATTGGAAATTACATATTGTTGAATATATAGTTGAAGTATACTATATAAAGAACTGAACGTAGTAGTCGGCAATGTCTTTTGACTTAAGCCTGAATAATACTTACGGCAATGTCTTGCGACTTAAGCCTGAATTTAAATAAGAGAACTGAACTGTATTACAGTAGACTTGTGTAGTAGTACCGTGGAGTAGAATTGTACCCGTTAGGGTTAGATGTATAACCCCCCCCCTGGTTGGCTTGATGGCTACCGATAGAGGAGAGATTAACGCCATGGGAGGTCCAAATTTTACGTAGAAATATGGAACTTGTGTCTAAAGATATTAATAGGCGCTTTGTGGCCTCATAGGTTGTAGTACTACGTGTGGAGTGATCTGCTTGGCGAGAGTGTAGCCGACGGTTTGAGGTACTTGGAGCGTTTTGCTTTTTGTCGATAATCGTCGCGAGGTATGTGAACCTCTTCCTATCTCTTCTAGCATGATATGTGTGAACTATGTAGTACGGTAGACGTACATGTGCTAATTGTATTTGATTGGTTTAAAACATAAAGTGTTATAACGGCTTTATGGGAAGTCGGTTATAATAGCTTTATGTGGATAAGCAAATACCTTGTGGTTTTTAAAAGGTAACTGATTTGAATAATAACTGACTTGATATGTGTTAATAAAGAACTTGAAGTATTTCAAAAGATTTATGAATCGTTTTGAAAGAATGAGTATTACTTGGGTTTTGAAAGCTTAAGAGTTATACTAGCTTTTTGGGAAGTTAGGTATAACGGCTTAAGAATGTTTTACCGATGTTAGAAGTTAAGAGACTTGATCTTATAAGATAAGAGACTTAACTTATTTGTTTTAATGTGGATGTTTGTGTGAAACCTCATTCGTGAGTAATGAGTACTTGGTTTTATTTAAGGGGATAATGTTTCTTGATTTGAAATCGAATGTGTATCGACAGGACCACTGCGCGTTAATAAAGGAAAATGTTTTGATTAATGAGGTATAGTATTAAAACCGCAGAAACCTCCATCTGCATAGAAACTAAGATGAGACAAAATGATATTACATTTCCTAGATCCTGGCTGCTTAATAAGATTGATTATAAACAAGAATAACCTACTCACATATAAGACATATGTATCTCAAAACGTTTAAAGGAGAATTATGTTTTAAAGGATTAAAACTATGAACTACGAAACCTTTTCTAAAATGAGAAACTTGAGCATTTGTAATTAGGCAAACCGGAACTTTAGGAAAAGAATGTTGGTACTTGAGTTTAAAAGAAAGTGTTCGTTTACTTAATAATGTGAATCACTCTAGTTTTATACTACTGTATCGGGTGACATTTATAAAATGAATGTATCTCTTTAAAAGGATTTACGTATGTAGTACTTTGGGGTTAAAAACCGGACTTTGGCATAAAATGAAAGTACTTTGAGTTGTTGTGAAACTCGCCTATGCTTGTTGTTGTGAAACTTGCCTATGCTTATTGTTGTGAAACTTGCCTATGCTTGTTGTTGTGAAACTTGACCATGTTACGTGTGATAGCCTTGTTGTGCAAGTACTGTATCTCACTTGATTACCGGTTCACCCGGGAATGTATTTCACTTGACGACGGTTCATCCGAATGTATCTCACTTGATTACCGGTTCACCCGGGAATGTATTTCACTTGACGACCGGTTCATCCGGGAATGTATCTCACTTGATTACCGGTTCACCCGGGAATGTATTTCACTTGACGACCGGTTCATCCGGGAATGTATTTCACTTGACTCTGGGTTCATTCAGAATGTATTCCACTGACTTGGCATGGCGCTTTTATGTTGTGAAGTAGTTTGGTTATCATACATGTCTCTGCTTTATATAGACTATTATGATTTCGATTCTGATATTTCTGATTTCACATACTTGGTACTGTTATCGACCTCGCCGGGCCGCGTTCATGCCGCAGTAAAGGTACATCGACCGTCGATCCCGCTTATAGGATCACATTCGTGAGTTGGGAAGCTCCGTTTCTGGAGAGGCTTATCTTTTGGTATGTGTTCCTGAGTTGTAGGTTCTTGTACATTCGGGTATGGCGGGGCCTGTCCGTCATAGTTGTTGTAAATCTTAGAGTGCAGAATCATTGTGGGCGGGGTTTGTAAAAGGATAAGCTGTTCGTATTTATGTATATATATGATGAAGGCAACTGTTTTGGTTGGCCTGTTTATTTATCTTGTCTCTTAATTCATGTTCATGTTTTTATTTCCGCTGATTTTCTCTGATGTTGTATCACTAGGGTGCCCGGGGTAAGGCACCAGTCACGGGCCCGGGTTCGGGTCGTGACAAAAATATTCCGAACCTTGTGAAGGAAATTATTTTACGTTTTCAATATTTTTCCGACTATGGAATTTTTCCGAGAGATGAAATATTTTGGACCAATAGGAAGGCGACATGTGTCACCCCAAATTGGACATGGGTGGGACGTTTTTCAAGACTAAGTGGGACGTTTTTTTTTGCAAAGGTAGTGGGCTAGTCAAATGGTCAAAGTCTTGCATGGCATTTGTGGGACAAGTGGAGAAAGGAACCTACACAAACAATCTATACCATACACATGTTTCAATTCTAACCCTTGGTTGTCCTATATAAACCCCTCTAGTTGATGAAAATCTTCCACACTTAGAACATTTCAAGACTTGAAAATATTTTCTCTCCCTCCCTTCTTGTTCTCGTCCAAACCCCCCTCCCCTTAACCAAATGTTGTCCAAAAATTCTTAAACTTATAAGTGTTCTTCCTTAATGTATTAGGAAGATTATTAACCAAGAGTTAGACAAGATTTCACACCCCTAGCCTCAAAAAAACTCCCCTTGGCCGAGAGTGGGCAGATTTTCGGGACTGTTTTGGACAGATTTTTTAGTCAAATTTGGAAGGGAATATCTCCTAGCATAGTAGGAGGTTTTTGGTGTTTTAAAATCCTAAAATGAAGTTCGTCGAGTCTAGTTTCTAACGCAACAAACCGCTCGTCGATAGGACACTGGAGTAGAGAGTTATCGACGTTACAAGTTCAGCTGACGAAGCAGTGGCTGAAAATCTGGACAGTCACGTTTTTTGGGCTATTTTGAGGTAATGAACCTTAACCTCTTTGTGAAGTTGATTATTATGTATATATGGATATTATACATATATTGGAAGTATATTATGGACTATGAGATATAAGGAAAGATTTGGATCATGTTAAGATGTTAAAAGAAGAATTGACATATTAGCCATTAAAATGGTAAAAATGTATCCATTACTTACTAAGAAGTTAACAACAAAGGAAATATAACTTATATAAAGATTGGAATATAAGTTGAAGGACTAATGAAGTAATTGGATAAGTAAAATTATAAAAGTTGGCCAAGGACCGTATCTACTTTGGACCGTATCTACTTTGGACCGTATCTACTTTGGACTGTATTTACTTTGGACCGTATTTACATTGTTGTTATGAAGGAGAGATTGTTAATCGCGTTCCGTTTGGGCGTGTTATCCCCTTCTTTTATTATTGTTGTTATGAAGGAGAGATTGTTAATCGCGTTCCGTTTGGGCGTGTTATCCCCTTCTTTTATTATTGTTGTTATGAAGGAGAGATTGTGGCGTGTTATCCCCTTCTTTTATTATTGTTGTTATGAAGGAGAGATTGTTAATCGCATTCCGTTTGGGCGTGTTATCCCCTTCTTTTATTATTGTTGTTATGAATGAGAGATTGTTAATCGCGTTCCGTTTGGACGTGTTATCCCCTTCTTTAAATTTCGGAATTATTGCGCCTTATTTATGGCATGTTGGTTACTATTATCGGGCCTTGATAAAGGTGGAGAATTGAGTAGAAACGGGGGAAGTGCTGCCCAATTTTTCGTAGACTAAGAGAAGTCTTACTTAGAAGAATCCCACGAAAAAAAAACTAGAAGTTGATAGGCGTGTTTTGACTATTATAGGTTGACACTCTGCGCGCGACATATCCGACTTGGCAAGTGGATTTAGCCGAGGAGGTATGTGATTCTTCCTATCCTCTTGAGCATGATATTTGTGAACTATATATAGTACGGTAGACGTACGTGTGTTAACTAAATTTGGTATCACTGTGATGTGTTTTGACTTGAGTTTTTAAGAATCTTGAATATTTCAAAAAGAGTTATGAATCATTTTTGGAAGAAAAGCAATACTTGGTTTTTAAATAAAACT
The DNA here is from genome assembly GCA_029844215.1 of Przewalskia tangutica. Taxonomy (NCBI): domain Eukaryota; kingdom Viridiplantae; phylum Streptophyta; class Magnoliopsida; order Solanales; family Solanaceae; genus Przewalskia; species Przewalskia tangutica. The sequence goes on along the minus strand of CM056720.1, from coordinate 23,623,103 downwards.
TAAGTGTTATACTAGCTTTATGAGAAGTTAGGTATAACGACTTAAGAAAGTTAAAAGGGACGATTTACTTATTTGTTTATAAAAACCTTGTAATGATTTCTGAAGGTGTGGTAAGTTGGTTTGATAAATAAACATGTTATGATGCTAAGTTGTGTTAGTATTATCTTGTGATGTTTGTGTAAGGAGGTTATTCTTGTTGCGCTTATGTTGTTTAACGATAAGTCGTTGTGTTAATATTATCTTGTGATGTTTGTCTAAGGAGGTTATTCTTGTTGTGCTTATGTTGCTTAACGATAAACCGTTGTGTTAGTATTATCTTGTGATGTTTGTGTAAGGAGGTTATTCTTGTTGTGCTTATGTTGTTTAACGATAAGCCGTTGTGTTAGTATTATATCACTCACCCCCCCTGACTTGTTATGATGTCGGGGGTTAAGCTGCCCCCCCAATGCGAGGAATACCTCATGCGGGTCCATAGGACCTATGCGGAGCTGCGGGAGTTCCAGGATTGTAGTGCGAGGAATACCTCATGCGGTCCATGTGGCCATGCGGATTGCGAGAATCCAGGATGTTGATGAGGGTTAGCTGCCCTGCGATGCGAGGAATACCTCATGCGGGCCTATGTGGCCTATGCGGAACTGCGGGAGTTCCAGGATTAGATGCGCACAATGATACTGCGGGCGAGTGGCTCAGCTTCGATCATTGGGCGGTATAGAAAGACCTCGTGATACAGTTTTATAGCATTGTTGGTACGGTGGGTTCTAGTAGTCGGCTATGCCCTCGTACTTACCCCGTACGGTTTTATTATGACACAGGTGGGACCTGGTGTTCATGTGTATTTCCTTGGTGTTTTATATCATGGACTGCCGGCAGTAAGGAAGGGATTCCACGGGCATAATTGATATTGTGGGCATGAGACCCATGGTTATATTTGAGTGATGACTTTGAGGGCGTGAGTCACGACTTGACATATTTGCTTACATATTGTATATCGTAAATTGGTTATCATATATGCCTCCTATTTTATATAGACTATTGTGATTTTTAATTACGATATTTCGCCACATGGTACTGTTGCATCGACCTCCTTCGGGGCGCTGCGTTCATGCCGCAGGTAGAGGTACATCAGTCGTTGATCCTCGCTCAAAGGATTACAGTTCAGCGTTTTGGGAAGCTCCGTTTCTCCGGAGGCCTATCTTTTGGTATGATTTCCTGAGGTTGTAGGTACTTGTACATTCAGGGGTATGGCGGGGCCCTGTCCCGTCATAGTTGTTATAAAATTCTTAGAGGTCTGTAGTACTGTTGTGGGAAGGGTTTGTAAAGGATGTAACTGTTCAAGTTTTTGTTTATATATGCATGTCGAAAGGCGACATCTTCTGGTTAAGGATTCTTACTCTTTATTGTTTCATGTCTTTGATTTTATTTCCGCTGATTTTCTCTGATGTTGTATCACTTGGGTGCCCGGGGTAAGGCACCAGTCGCGGGCCCGGGAACGGGTCGTGACACTTGTTCTTGAAGAAGAGGCTCTCGGATTTGTGCACATTCCCACACAATTTTTTTTAGTTTGTGGTTCATTATTCACAATACTTTAACCCAAGGTTCCTAGGGGTATTGTAAGGATATCTCAATAGAAAGATCCCGGAAAAACGACGTTTTCACGTTAGTCGCAAGGAGAAAACCTAAGGTGTTCTTCAACTTTGAAGTTGGAACTTGAAGAGGAGTTCTTCACAAGATTCTAAGGGTTGCTTGGAGTGGATTGGAACGTCAAGAAGAGGAGCTAAAGTTGCTAAGGATCGACTTTAAATCTTGGATTGGATTTGGGCTTATTGAGGTATAAATCTTCGTCTTACTATTGTGATTGAAGATTCCATGTTATGATAAGTTAGAAGTGATCATGTGATATATATTATGAAGATTGATAAGTGTTATGGAATTATGGAAGCCAAATCCGAAACTATCATGTTTAGCGATAAGATTGTAATTCAATTTAATTGTTAGTTTTAGTCGTCGCATGTTATGTAAAGAAGTGATTATAGTTGTTAAGATTGGTTGCGACTATATAACATGTTTGAATAACAACTTGGATTGAAAAGGAATTGGAAAAGGAAATGGAAAATGACTACTTGTTGTTATATTGTAAAATTGCCGAAATGGTCTAGAATTTTGGAATATTTTGGCGCAGTTTTGTGGCAGTTTTACGGGCTGTTTTAAACTAGTATATATGCAGAAATTGGGTTGTTATATATATGATTAATGTGGTAGAATTGGCTAGTGAAATTCCTAAGGTATAAAGGTGAAAAAGGGTGCAAAGAGGCTTCATATCTTATCCTAAATATTGATGAAATTATGGACTGTTTTGTATACATGGTGGGGCAGAATTTTACACGTCCTGTTAAGGTGTGTAATCCCCTTTGGTTAGCTGAATTGTTGGGCCTTAAATGTGGCGTTTGGTTATTGATTTTCGGGCCTTGAAAAAGGTGGAAAAGTATGTAGAAACAAAGGAAGTGTTGCCCGATTTTCCGTAAAATAAGAGACCTTACACTTAGTATGATTCTACGTTAAAAAACTAGGAGTTGATAGACATGTTATGATTAATATAGGTTGAAGTACTACGAGTAGTGTATTCTACTTGAAGGGTGGAAAAGCTAGCAAGGTTAAAGTACTTGAGAGCATTTTACTACTTGTCGATAATCGTCGCGAGGTATGTGAACCTCTTCCTTCTTTTGGCATGATTCTACGTATGAAATAGCCATGTGATATTATTTCATGATTCCTTCTACTCTTAGAAGTTAAGAAGTATTCACGTTGTTGATTCTAAGTTAAAGGTATGTCTAAGTTATCCTAAGTCCTTACCAAGTCTTATGGGGGATGTTGGTAAGGAGTGTTAGGAAGTTATGAAGTGTGAATTAAAGCTTTGTGCCTTGATTTATTTGAAGTAAGTAAGTTGATTTTATGTTTGAAAATGACTTGAATTTATATGTGAAAAGGGGATTGATTTTAAAAGTGGAAGTTATATGATTTTAAAGAGAATAAGCTACTTGATTTTGGAAGTGTATGAAACTTTATTTTTCAAGATTATGGGACTTGATTTCTAAAGTGTAGATGACATGATTTTATAAGTAAATGGACTTTAAAGAATGTATGTTATGAAGTTTTAAGACTATGAACTTTGATTTTCTTTAAAGGATTATGAAACTTTATTTTTCAAGTTATGGGACTTGATTTCTAAAGTATAAGCGACATGATTTTAAAGAGTGTATGCTACGAGGTGTTAAGACTATAAGCCTTGATTTTATAAGTGAAAATGACTTAATTTTAAAAAGTATGGCTTCTTAATTTATTTCAAAAGTTAAGAAGATAGTTTTCAAAAGAGTATGTGACTTGAACTTTAAAAAGAAAGAAGTTCTATGATTCTTTTTAAGTATGTATGTACATAGTATTTTTGGGTTTAGTTTCGCTAATGTTGCAAGAATAAAAGTGTCTTAAGTTCTCAAAAATGAAAGGTTGTTATAATAGCTTTATGGGAAGTTGTTATGACGACCTAAGAAGAAGTGAAAAGATGGTTAAAAAAATGTTATGTAAGGAAAATCACACCGAGCCTACAAATAGGCCGGATTATGTTATGAGATACACCGAGCCTACAAATAGGCCGGATTATGTTATGAGATACACCGAGCCTACAAATAGGCCGGATTATGTTATGAAATACACCGAGCCTACACATAGGCCGGATTACGCCATATTACCCCGAGCCTACACATAGGTCGGGTTACGTCATCTTACACCGAGCCCCACAGGCGGGACGGATTATGCTACATGATTCCACAGTACACCGAGCCCCACAGGAGGGCCGGATTATGCTACATTATTCCACAGTACACCGAGCCCCACAGGCGGGCCGGATTATGCTACATGATTCCACAGTACACCGAGCCCCACAGGCGGGCCGGATTATGCCACATGATTCATCAGTACACCGTGTCCCGCAAATGGGCCGGATTACGTTATCACGTATGGATAATCAAAGTAAGCTCCCAAATAAGAAGTCCCTCCATAAAGGGCCGGATTATGTTATGTAAGATATGTAAGTTATGTGGAAAAACTTGATTAAATTCTTAAGTATGTATGTAAGAATATGATGTTAACTCTTATTGAAAGAAGGAAAAGAACGGTTAATATACGATTGATTTCAGGAGTTAAAATGGCACGGTAGGATCTGGTATTTCATTTTTATACTTGCCCCTGTCATTCTTTTATACAGTTATGATTTGGTTACTGTACCTTATTTCTGTTCCATACTCGGTACCTGTTGTACTGACCCCCTTCGGGGGGCTGCGTTCATGCCCGCAGGTGTTAGGTACACAGGTTGGTGATCCTTGCTCTTAGGATCTTTGTTCAGTTTCTGGGAAGAAGCTCCATTCACTCCAGAGATTTATCTTTTGGGTACGGTTTCCCTGATGTTGTAGATTTATGTACATTCAGGGGTATGGCGGGGCCCTGTCCCGCCATAGTTGTAATTCTTAGAGGTCTGTAGTCATATCTTGTGGGTCGGTTTGAAAAAGAAGAAGATGTAACTGCGTTTGGTTAAGTATATGTATATGTGTCCAGGGAGGTAGCCTTATCGGCTAACCTGTTGTTTATTTCTTGTTGATTTATTTTATAAGTTTCATGTATGTTCCGCTGATTATCTCTGATGTATACCTGTAAGGGTGCCCAGGTAGGGCACCGATGCGATCCCGGTCGGGTCGTGACAAAAGTGGTATCAGAGCCGTTAGTCCTCGGAAAGTGTCTACAGACCGTGTCTAGTAGAGTCTTGATTATCGGTGTGTTGTGCACCACATCTATAATCAGGAGGCTGCAGGACATTTAGGATTGGTTTTCATTCTTCTCACTCTGAGATCGTGGTCGTCTCTCCCTAACGAGTTATGTTGATTGCAGCTATGAGAAAGACAGCAGTGACCCAGAAAGGGCTATGTGGATTGCGTATCCAGGTTGGTAATAATTGTAGTATAGTTGGTATTATGACATACGGATATACGGAGTTATGTATGAGGGTCAGACGCGTGTTGCCTAGAATGATTTTAGATTACTCGAATTGGTAAGGACAAATTAGATATCAGGAAGATATGTAACAGTTTAATAAATTCTCATCAAGGTTTTACGTACTAATTTGAGATAATTAGGAGAGGATGAGCGGTATGAAAAGGTAATGAACCCTTAAGAAATCATGATAAGAGACTTAATGGAAGACTATGTAATAGATTAAGCTATGTAGTATGCTCAGGTGTTATGTACGGATAATATTGGGGTGTTGTGATTAAGACAGTACGATTATGAGGTAGCGTAAGTTTGGGGGACATGGAATATTGGAGACCTTAGAATATTGATAACTGTTGAGACCTTAGAGGTATAAGGCCTTCTCGGGTAGTAAGATTTATTTCAGACCAAGAATGAGAATTAAGCGCGACAATGGATCGGGTCGTGGGCTGATTACGGGTCAACCCGTAGCCCGGAATAGAATGAGGTCAGTTGGAGGTGGTCCCGCTAGGTGATAGGGTCACGAGGGTGTAAGGCCCAAGTCTAGTTAATCGTTGTACGAGTTCGTGGACGCATTCCACCAGAACCGAGTCGTGAGGGCCGAGAAGTGCCTTAAGAGAAATTGAATATAAGTATAATGACCAAGTTTTGATGTAGTAACTCCAAGGAATTGAAAACAGAAGAAATGATTGAGATTATGTACGTGTACGAGAATAAGTTTGGAAGTACGAGAAGAATACGATAAGTAAGAAAAGAAAAGAACAAGGGTTGAAAGAATTGGAGTGTTTATAGTTATGCCTATGGAAATGTACGAAAAGAGAATCCTTTTTGGCCATGAATGGGAGTAAATAGTGGTGATGCACACTTTGGATTTAATTCCTCGTTTGGCTTATGATGGATGGATATGCATGTGCGATGTATTAGGGCCATATGTGGCATAATTAGGTTTCATTAAGTGTATATTTATGAGACTATACCAAGAAATGTTTAGATGAAGCTCTGAAAGAACATTCGGGGACGAATGTTTCTAAGGGGGGAAGAATGTTACACCCTGTATTTCCAGGATATGTTTAAGAGAAGGTACGTAAGGAAACAAGACTTAAAAATTTGAACGAAAGAAAAAATTGTTTTCCAAGGAAAATCTTCCGAACCTCGGGAAGGAAAAAGATTGTTCGTTAATGAGAATTGGGTTCTCAGAACTTTTTATTTGAGACTGTTGGAGTTTATCGAAATTATGGAATTCTATTTTCAGAGTTGGATACGTGGGGCCCACCCGAGGAATTTTACGTTTTGTGGGGCCCACCCGAGGAATTTTACGTTTTGTGGGGCCCACGAGGTTTCCGATATTTTGACCAATTATGAAAATTTCGGAAAATGAAATATTTTAGACCAATGGGAGGGCGACACGTGTCACCCTCCACATGGACTTGTTGGATGAATAAAAATGGACCAAGTCAACTAGAAAAGTAGAGCTTGACATAATTGACCCAATCCTAGCCATCCATTTGTTTTGATCTCACCCCTTGGTCTCTTTATATATTACTACTACTAGTGCAAGACTAGACAAAATCCAACACTTTGAAAAAATTCATTTCCTTGTTCTTGAAGAAGAGGCTCTCGGCTTTGTGCCCATTTCCACACAATTTTTTTTAGTTTGTGGTTCATTATTCACAATACTTTAACCCAAGGTTCCTAGGGGTATTGTAAGGATATCTCAATAGAAAGATCCCGAAAAAACGACGTTTTCACGTTAGTCGCAAGGCGAAAACCTAAGGTGTTCTTCAACTTTGAAGTTGGAACTTGAAGAGGAGTTCTTCACAAGCTTCTAAGGGTTGCTTGGAGTGGATTGGAACGTCAAGAAGAGGTGCTAAAGTTGCTAAGGATCATCTTTAAATCTTGGATTGGATTTGGGCTTGAGGTATAAATCTTCGTCTTACTATTGTGATTGAAGATTCCATGTTATGATAAGTTAGAAGTGATCATGTGATATATATTATGAAGATTGATAAGTGTTATGGAATTATGGAAGCCAAATACAAAACTAGCATGTTTAGCGATAAGATTGTAATTCAATTTAATTGTTATTTTTAGTCGTCGCATGTTATGTAAAGAAGTGATTATAGTTGTTAAGATTGGTTGCGACTATATAACATGTTTGAATAATAACTTGGATTGAAAATGAATTGGAAAAGGAAATGGGAAATGACTACTTGTTGTTATATTGTAAAATTGCCGAAATGGTCTAGAATTTTGGAATATTTTGGCGCAGTTTTGTGCGCTTTACTGCTGTTTTAAACTAGTATATATGCAGAAATTGGGTGGTTATATATATGATTAATGTGGTAGAATTGGCTAGTGAAAGTCCTAAGGTATAAAGGTGAAAAAGGGTGCAAAGAGGCTTCATATCTTATCCTAAATATTGATGAAATTATGGACTGTTTTGTATACATGGTGGGGCAGAATTTTACACGTCTTGTTAAGGCGTGTAATCCCCTTTGGTTAGATGAATATTTGAGCCTTAAATGTGGCGTTTGGTTATTGATTTTCGGGCCTTGAAAAATGTGGAAAAGTATGTAGAAACAAAGGAAGTGCTGCCCGATTTTCCATAAAATAAGAGACCTTACACTTAGTATGATTCTACGTTAAAAAGCTAGGAGTTGATAGACATGTTATGATTAATATAGGTTGAAGTACTGCGAGTACCGTATTCTACTTGAAGGGTGGAAAAGCTAGCAAGGTTAAAGTACTTGGGAGCATTTTGCTACTTGTCGATAATCGTCGCGAGGTATGTGAACCTCTTCTTTCTTTTGACATGATTCTCCGTATGAAATAACCATGTGATATTATTTCATGATTCCTTCTACTCTTAGAAGTTAAGAAGTATTCACGTTGTTGATTCTAAGTTAAAGGTATGTCTAAGTTATCCTAAGTCCTTACCAAGTCTTATGGGGGATGTTGGTAAGGAGTGTTAGGAAGTTATGAAGTGTGAATTAAAGCTTTGTGCCTTGATTTATTTGAAGTAAGTAAGTTGATTTTATGTTTGAAAATGACTTGAATTTATATGTGAAAAGGGGATTGATTTTAAAAGTGGAAGTTATATGATTTTAAAGAGAATAAGCTACTTGGTTTTGGAAGTGTATGAAACTTTATTTTTCAAGATTATGGGACTTGATTTCTAAAGTGTAGATGACATGATTTTATAAGTATACGTAAATGGACTTTAAAGAATATATGTTATGAAGTTTTAAGACTATGAACTTTGATTTTCTTTAAAGGATTATGAAACTTTATTTTTCAAGTTATGGGACTTGATTTCTAAAGTATAAGCGACATGATTTTAAAGAGTGTATGCTACGAGGTGTTAAGACTATAAGCCTTGATTTTATAAGTGGAAATGAATTAATTTTAAAAAGTATGGCTTCTTAATTTATTTCAAAAGTTAAGAAGATAGTTTCCAAAAGAGTATGTGGCTTGAGCTTTAAAAAGAAAGGAGTTCTATGATTCTTTTTAAGTATGTATGTTGATGCGCGATTTATGCACATACTTACGCAAGTGCACGTGTCGTGTCAAGTAATATAGTCTTAGAAGACCGAGTTATCGTCCTCAGGGATTAGTGTTCAATGCTCAAATTTTATTCTATGTTATCTATTTGGTAACCGATGATTGATATGTTGTTTATGACTATAATAATGAAAGCTAATTAAACTACGTTGTTTTACTTCAGTAATGGTGGAAATAGGCTTCCAAATCTCCTCAACTATCCGCTTAACTTACTTATTAATGCGATTAATTATGGTTCTTCTTCTATTTTGAGATAGCAGGTTAACTAATCCGTTTTATACTCCTGTTAAGGTTATATAAACACTCAACCCCAATATAGAACATTTCTACCTTTCGATGATAAGATTGACTATAAAGGAGGATTAAGACCAATAACCTATTAATACTACACAAGTATCGGGGTACTTTCGTCTACGATTTAACCTATGTTTATCCAACTACAGCATATTCACAACCTTCCCTTTCGAATTTCGGTTAGAAATCATAAGGATTATGATAATTAGTGATCAAGTAATTACCAAGCAATCAAAACAAATATTAAATAGATCTCAACAACAAGAAGAAGAACCAAAAACATGCATTAATTCATAAAGATAAGTTTCAAGTGAATTGACATGGAAATACCTAGATTGATTTAGTTCCTAGCCATAAACATGACAAGAACTAAATTAATATCCAACATAAACTGTAAAGAAATAAAACAAGAAACAAGAAATTACTAAGAAAAGGTCTCCAATCTTGATCTCCAAAAGTTGTGTGTTTTGGCAAGAAGAGGAACCCTTAAATCTGACCTAGAGTCCTCTTTTTATAGTCTCCAAAACGTGATGCAGGTTTTTATTCAGGCCTTGGCCCATTATCATTCGAATTTTCTGATTTTTTCGCCTCGGCGCCGCGGCCCTGCAACTGGCGCCGCAGCGCCGGAACTCCTGAAGCTCTCTGAAGATTGGGCGCCGTGGCGCTAGCCTGTGCCATGGCGCTGCTTTGTGCCGGTCGCCAATTTTCTCGCTTTTTGAGCTATGGGACCTCTGTTTCTGCCCTCTTTTTGCTCCTTTTCCGCCAATGAGCCACTTTAAACCAATATGACTCAAAAGAAAGAAAATCTATCCTAAGACGACACGTATTTGTACAAAAATGGACAAAAGACTAACTAAAAATGACTCAAAAGGTGTATATAAAATACACCGATCATATGTACGTAGTATTTTTGGGTTTAGATTCCCTAATTTTGCAAGAATAAAAGTGTCTTAAGTTCTCAAAAATGAAAGGTTGTTATAATAGCTTTATGGGAAGTTGTTATGACGACTTAAGAAGAAGTGAAAAAATGGTTGAAAAAATATTATGTAAGGAAAATCACACCGAGCCTACAAATAGGCCGGACTATGTTATGAGATACACCGAGCCTACAAATAGACCGGATTATGTTATGAAATACACCGAGCCTACAAATAGGCCGGATTATGTTATGAGATACACTGAGCCTACAAATAGGTCAGATTATGTTATGAAATACACCGAGCCTACACATAGGCCGGATTACGCCATATTACCCCGAGCCTACACATAGGTCGGGTTACGTCATCTTACACCGAGACCCACAGGCGGGTCGGATTATGCTACATGATTCCACAGTACACCTAGCCCCACAGGCGAGCCGGATTATGCTACATGATTCCACAGTACACCGAGCCCCACAGGAGGGCCGGATTATGCTACATGATTCCACAGTACATCGATCCCCACAGGCGGGCCGGATTATGCTACATGATTCCACAGTACACCAAGCCCCACAGGCGGGCCGGAGTACGCTACATGATTCCATAGTACACCGAGCCCCACAGGCGGGCCGGATTATGCCACATGATTAATCAGTACACCGTGTCCCGCAAATGGGCCGGATTACGTTATCACGTATAGATAATCAAAGTAAGCTCCCAAATAAGAAGTCCCTCCATGAAGGGTCGGATTATGTTATGTAAGATATGTAAGTTATGTGGAAAAACTTGATTAAATTCTTAAGTATGTATGTAAGAATATGATGTTAACTTTTATTGAAAGAAGGAAAAGAACGGTTAATATACGATTGATTTCAGGAGTTAAAATGGCATGGTAGGATCTGGTATTTCATTTTTATACTTGCCCCTGTCATTCTTTTATACAGTTATGATTTGGTTACTGTACCTTATTTTTGTTCCATACTCAAATTTTTGTTATGCGGCCCTTCTGGCATTCATGCCCGCAGGTGTTAGGTACACAAATTGGTGATCCTTGTCCTTAGGATCTCTATTCAGTTTCTGGGAAGAAGCTCCATTCACTCCGGAGGCTTATCTTTTGGGTACGGTTTCCCTGATGTTGTAGATTTATGTACATTCAGGGGTATGGCGGGGCCCTGTCCTGCCACAGTTGTAATTCTTAGAGGTCTGTAGTCATATCTTGTGGGTCGGTTTGAAAAAAAGATAGGATGTAACTGCGTTTGGTTAAGTATATGTATATGTGTCCAGGGAGGTAGCCTTATCGGCTAACCTGTTGTTTATTTCTTGTTGATTTATTTTATAAGTTTCATGTATGTTTCGCTGATTATCTCTGATGTATACCTGTAAGGGTGCCCAAGTAGGGCACCAGTCGCGGGCCCGGGGTCGGGTCGTGACACCTCCTAGAACACCAGAGATGAATGGTGTTGCTGAAAGGCAAAATCGAACCTTATTGGATATAGTTCGATCCATGATGAGCTTCTCAGCTCTACCGACATACCTTTGGGGACATACTATACAAACCTCAATATATGTTTTGAACAGAGTTCCTTCCAAATCAGTAGAAAAGACACCCTATGAGATATGGTGTGGCAAGAATTCAACTCTTAAACATATGAGACCCTGGGGGTGCCCTGCATATGTTAAGAAGATGCGCATTAACAAGTTGGAATCTAAAATTGAGAAATGTTACTTCGTGGGGTATCCAAAGGAAACTAAGGGATACTACTTTTATCTTTTTGAAGAACATAAGGTCATTGGTTCCAGGAACGCAACGTTTCCTGAAAAGGAATATGTCTACAATGAATAGAGTTACATAGAGATAGAACTTGAAGAAACTCAAGAACCATGAGATAACATAGAGGTTGAATCCTTGCCGAATGACCAATGAAAGAATTCAGTGGGAGTATTTGGCGAAGATTGAGTACTTTGAGTACGCCCTTCGTCCAGTGAGAGTGTTACGAGGAACAATGCAGAAATGCAAGATCCTCATACACAACCCTTGGGAGTAGATGCAATGGTTGCACCTCCCTCTATTCAGGAAAGACATGAAAATGATATTCATGAAAGCTCTCAAGTTGGTGGATTAACCAACACACAAGAACCCTCTCACAGTCAGAACATATCAAGCACTGAACTGCAAAACAATCAACTCTGTAGGTCCACTATGACTCATCGTCCTCCTAAAAGAATAAATCTACTTGTGGAAACACACAATGAGATAGATATTATCGATAACAATGAGCCTACGGCCTATAGCGAAGCAATGTTGGACATTGATTCGAAGATATGGCAAGAAGCCATAAAATTCGAGATAGAATCTATGTACATCAATCAATTATGGAACTTGGTTGATTTGTCAGCTGGCGTTAAACTCATAGGATGCATATGTGTCTTCAAGAAGAATATCGATGCATTTGGCAAGGTACAGACTTACAAAGCAAAGTTGGTGGCTAAAGGTTATAATCAACGGCATGGTGTCGATTATGATGAAACGTTTTCACCTATTTCTAAGATTAAGTCCATTCGAATTTTGCTTGCAATAGCTGCATATTATGACTATGAAATTTGGTAGATGGATGTCAAAACTGCTTTCCTCAATGGTAATTTAATTGAGGCAGTGTATATGAAACAACCTGAGGGTTTTTCACCTAAGTCCAAGCCAAATAATGTATGAAAACTACAAAAGTCCATTTATGGGCTTAAGTAAGTGTTACACCCCGTAATTCCAGGACTTGAATAAGAGAATAGACGGGAGATCACAAGACTTAAAAATTTGAACGAAAGAAGGAATTGCTTTCCTAAGGAAAAATCTTCCGAACCTCGGGAAGGAAAGTTGTTCGTTAATGGGAATAGGGTTCTCGAGGTTGTTATATGAGACATTTAGAATTTATCGAAACTACGGAAGTTTATTTACAGAGTTGGATACGTGTGGCCCACCCGAGAAATTTTACGTTTTTGTGGGGCCCACGAGGTTTCTGATATTTTGACCAATTATGGAAATTTCGGAAAACGAAACATTATGGACGAATGGGAGGGTGACACATGTCACCCCCCACACTTGGTCTTGAACGAAAATGGGCAAGAATGGGCCAAGTCTTGAAAGGCCAAGGCATGACATTATTGACAAAGTCAATGAGCCCACATAGCTTGATATTTTAATGAATTCATCCAAGCCACACAAATGTTCTAATCTAGACCCTTGAATGTAGTTTATATCTACACTAGTAGTGCAAGACTTTGTCATTTCAATCTTGTTCTTGCTCTCTATTGAAGCTCACGACAATGAGGCCTTATGGAGGAAGAAATTTTGCAATTGTTGTTCAAAATTCACAATACTTCAACCCAAGGTTCCTAAGGGTATTGTAAGGGTATCTCAATAGAAAAATCCCGGAAAAACTACGTTTTCACGTTAGTCGCAAGGCAAAAACCTAAGGAGTTCTTCAACTTTGAAGTTGGAACTTGAAGAGGAGTTCTTCATAAGCTTCTTAGGGTTGCAAATAGTGGATTGGAACGTCAAGAAGAGGAGTTAAGGTTGCTAAGGATCGACTTGAGGATTTCGATGGTATTTGGGCTTTTGGGGGAATAATATTCATCTTCTTATTGTAATTGAAGATTCCATGTTATGATAAGTTAGAAATGATCATGTGATTTATGTTATGAAGATTGATAAGTGTTATGGAATTTTAGAAGCTCAAAACCGAAAATGGCATGTTAGCCGTTAAGATTGTAATTCAAGTTAATTATTAATTACGATTGTCGTATGTTATTAAGAGAAGGGAATATAGTTGTTGTAATTTTTGTTATGTATATAACATGTTGGAATAACAACTTGGATTGAAAAGGAATCGAACGGGAATTGACATTGTTGTAGACATGGCTTGTAGCCGAGAATTGCACTTATTATTGGACAGTTTTATATTAATTGTGGGGCAGAATTTTACACGTCCTGATAGGCGTGTAATCCCCTTTGAATTGCTGAATTGTTGAGCCTTAAATATGGCATGTTTGGTTATTGAATTCGAGCCTTGAAAAAGGTGAAAAAGTATGTAAAAACAAAGGAAGTGCTGTCCGATTTTCCGTAGAATTTAGTGACCTTACACTTAGAATATTCTACGTTTGAAGTTAGAAGTTAATGGACGTATTATGGTCATTATAGGTTGACATACTACGTACGGCATATTGGACTTAGCAAGTGGATTGAACCGAAGAGGTATGTGGAACTTTCTTATCTCTTGAGCATGAGTAGTTGTAAACATATAATACGGTATACGTACGAGATTTGAATGGATTTAGCTCATTTGATATCCTTGACTTGTTTTTTTTCCAAGTTGGCTGAGTTAGAGAATTAACTCACTTGTTTTAAAGGATAGAAATGCCTTGGTTTCAAAAGCATAAAGTTGGTTAATAACTTTATGGAAAGTAAAAAGAATGGTTTATCCTAATAAGGTAAACAAGAATTTCTTGACTTGAAAATGTATAGAATACTTGGTTTTGAAAGTATAAGTCTCTTGGTTATAAAAAGAATGGAAGTGTCTAACGCATAAAGTTAGTATAACGGCTTTATAGGAAGTTGGTTATAATAACTTTATGGAAAGTTAAAAGAGTGGTTTACTCTAGGTAATTTAAGTAATGATAAATGACTTGAATTAACGAAAGGCAAATTGATTTGAAGGCATCAATTGCTTAAGGTTTTAAAAGAAAGAAGTCACTTGATTTAGAAGCCTAAAGGTATTTCTAAAAGGTATTGTGACTTGTCTTGAAAAGTAGTTATGACTTGATACTACGGTTATTAGTAGGGCTGCACAAAAGTCGGTCCGGACCGAAAAATCGGACCGGACCGAGAAATTTGGTCCGGTCTTCGGTCCCTGTGATTTGAGAATTCGGTTTTCGGTCCGGTCGAGTTGATCGTCGAACGAAAATATATATATTTTTATAATATATATAATTCCTAATATATATAATATATATAATTTATAATTTTCTAAATTCCTAATATATATAATTCCTAATTTTCTAAATTTCTAATATATAATATTATATAATTAAATTGGGTTAGGTGCAGTTTTTAAAAAATTGAATTTTCAATACTGAAATTGACATTCCCGGACGTGGTGCCACAAAAATTTTACGTTGAAATCTATTGTACATCGCGAGATATTTAGATTTGAAAATGGGAAAAAACGTAACGATTTGGGGGAAAAGAGAAATTGAGGGGCAAGATGGACGTTTTTGGAGAAATCGGCGGAATCAAACCTATCAGCAGTTTGGCCACCCCCGTATCGAAAAAATACGCGAAATCAAATTTGTTTTTAAGGTAAAACGGACGTCCGAGCGCAAAGTAATGACCGTATAAAGTTTGATCAATTTACAACCTATATTTGATATGTCAATACGTCCGGCGGGAGGCTAGGGCAGGGGCTAGGGGTTGGGTTGGTGAAATTTGGGGGGGGGGGTGGGGTCCTCGGTCTGGTCAGTTGATCAGTCGATTTAACCACTGTGCACCCCTAGTTATTAGTATCTTGGAAGTTTTATATGAAAAGAGTCATTTTAAAAGAATAGCAGTACGTAGTACTTTGTGTTAGATTCCCGTATTTTTATAATGACATGTTAGTGCCTTAAGTAAACTAAAATGAGAGTGTATATGAATAAGACTAATAAGAAGTTAGGAGGATTTCTTAACTTGCTTATGTTATGTATGATAAGCTGGTGGTGCTTATGTTATGTATGGTAAGCCGGTAGTGCTTATGTTATGTATGATAGCCAGTTGTGCTAGGTTATGTTATTCTTACGGGGTCATTCCCCGGGTTTGTGGCATTTGCATATTCCGTGGATTTGCTACCCATGATGCGAGGAATACCTCATGCGAGTCCGTAGGGCTTATGCGGGTGAAATAGTCCTATGCGGGGCGGACCAGTCCTATGCGAGGAAATTACCTCATGCGGGTCCACACGACCTATGCGGGCGGATAAAGTCTATGCGAGAAAGTTACCTCATGCGGGTCCATACGGCCCTTGCGGGTGAAATAGTCCCAGGAGTAGGATTGCTCAATGATACTACGGGCGGGTGGCCCTACTTTGATCATGAGCCTCCTATTTTTGATGCAGTAAAGTATACTCTCGTTTACTCTCATTGTTAGTAAGGCACAGTGTACTGTTATTTGAGTTATTATACATGTCTCCAGCTTTATTTTAGACTTTATGATTTCAGTACAGTACTTTCAGTTTCACATACTTGGTACATGTTATCGACCTCCTTGAGTGCGTTCATCATGCGCAGTAGAGTATACTGATTCTTGATCCTCACTCTTAGGATCACTGCTCAGTTGAGAAGCTCCTTTACTTGAGGCTTATCCACAGTATTGTCGGTTGTTGTACATTCGAGGTATGGCGGGGCCTGTCACGATTGTTATTCTTAAGTGCAGTAGTCACATTTGTGGATTGGGTTGTAAGAACAGAGATGTACTGTTTTATTTTTGTATTATGTATATGTTACGGAAGGTGGCCTTATCGGCTAGCCTGTTGATGTCTATTGTCTAAGTATTTTTATTTATTTATTTTATGAGTTGTTTATGTTCCGCTGCTATTCTCTGATGTATACCTGAAAGGGGTGCCCAGGTAGGGCACCAGTCGCGGGCCCGGGGACGGGTCGTGACAGTAAGCCTCAAGGAGTTAGAACATTTGCTTTGACAAGGCTATCAAGTCTTTTTATTTCGTTAGAAGCAAAGAAGATCCTTCTGTTTATAGTAAATGCAAGGATGAGAGTATTGTCTTCATTATTATATATGTGGACCACATAATGATAATGGGAGACAATAAGATTCTCTTCTTGATCGATCAAGTGGTTGTCGATACGCCGTGATGAAGGATTTAGGTGAAGCCTGCTACATTCTGAGAATTAGGATCTATAGAGATAGACCTAATAGATTGTTGGGGCTATCACAATCAGTCTATATAGACAAAGGCTTAGACGTTTTTTTATAGAACATTCCAAGAAATACGGTATACATATGGGTCAAGGCATCAAGTTATCTAAGAAGGATAGTGTTTCTAATGATATAGAACTTGAGTGCATGAAGAGGATATCATATGCTTTGGCTATAGGATCAATCATGTATGGCATGTCTTGTACTAGGCTAAATGTGGCCTTTGCACTTAGTATGACTTGCAAATTCCAGCAGAATCTTGGGAATGAACACTGGAATGAAGTCAAGATTATTCTTAAGTATCTTAGACGAACTAAAGATTAGTTCTTAGTCTATGGTGGAGAAGAAAAACTAGTTGCTACTGAGTACACTGATGCTAGTTTCCAGACGGATCTTGATGACTTCAAATCTTAGTTTGGATACACATTCATTTTCAATGGTGGAGCAGTGAGCTGGAAAAGTTCCAAATAAGCTACAACTGTTGATTCGACAACTGAAGCTGAGTACATTGCTGCATCGAAAGCTGGTAAAGAAGTTGTCGCGATTTTTGAGTTCCTGAATAAACTCGGGGTAGTTCCGAGTGTCAATTGTCCAATAACTATTTTTTGTGACAACATCGGTGCGATTGCATAGGATAAGGAACCAAGATCAATAAACAGAAACAAACATGTACCAAGAAAGTACCATATACTCAGGGAGATGGTGGAGACTGAAGAGATTAGATTAGAGTATGTTCCCACAAATGATAATCTGGCTGACCCATTCACTAAACCATTAAGCTTAGTCAGACATAATGATCATTTTAAGAATATGTGCATTAGATATCTTGGAGATTGGCTCTAGGCCAAGTGGAAGATTGAAAGTATATTTATGTCCTACAAACAATCTGTATTAGGACAAATATACTTTATACACATTCATATTATTACTAATGGAAATTAATATATTTTGGCATTTGCAATTATTGAATTATTAGTTGATTATTTATAATATTCTATAATATGCATCCCTAGAGGTTACACTATTATTAATAGTGTGAGATATTACTATTATAACATAACTCTTAAAATATCCTTGATTAATGATCATCGAGAATGGGATATCGATGATATGTGATATGTCGACATGTGGTCTGCATCATATCCTTAGAGGATGTAGTATGTCTCACCTACTACGAGTTATGGATACTCGTGATGGACACATGTATACTTTAAAAGTATTGGTATACCTTACTGATATATTATTTGTTATACATGTCTAAAGTATAATCAACGTGTGGGAGATAGAAGTCCTTAGACTTGAGCTCGATACGCACTTTGTCTACAGAGTAATGGATTTTGATCATGTCTTATGCTCAAATGCCTTATAGGTTGAGATATGGCTTGTATTGGGAACATTACAATATGGATTAAAGGTGGTAGTTGAGCCAATATTAGGATTCATTCCTCGAATGTATATTCAAGAGGGCACTCAGTTTCTCAGTGATATTAGGTTGACTAAGTCGTTGGCCAACGCAATAGACATATGTAGGATATGGTCTTGTTGTCAACTAATATAGATCATATATAATGATCAAGTCATTTGGATAGACACTTGGCAGATCCTAAGCTTGATCGAGTATGTCGTGAATGAAAGGATTTTATATTCCCACATAGAGGTTTAATTTACCAGATTCGAGTAAATGTACTTCACATATTGAGTTCATCATCCGGCATCGTCTAGAAGTTCTGTGTAGATCCTACTATGATTAGTGTCGATATGTGAAGGCATGTAGGATAACACTATGTCAATTGTTCCTTCGATCTAAGGATGTAATGAGAGAATATAAATGTTCGATTTATGATCAAGATATTTGAATGAATAATAATTATTTAATTAAGTAGAGATTGGATTTCTGATTTAATTAAAATGAAAATGAGATGGTGTCCTACACTGGACTAGGGTCGCGACGCCTAGGACACAGAGTCACGCCTCATATTTGAGTCGCGACACCGCTAAGACAGTGGTCCAGTCTGACTGACTCACTATGCCTCCTTTTCTGGGTCTGGCCCACGTGTAACCATAGTTGTATTTTAGGTTTAAAATGCAGCTATAAATACATGGTTCAATTCATTATTCTACACACTTCAATTTTATATTATTCTAAGTCTTAGAGACCTAAAATTAAAATTTTCTCTCGAACCTCTGCCGAATTTCCTAGCTGTTCGAAAGAGGATTACATTAGAGTTCTAGGATCCTGGAGTCGAGGATCAATTGTGTGCGCACCCTCAGACATTATACTAAAAGACTCCAGATATATCTGTTGACACCCAATTTTGACCCTCTCGCCCAACCGTTAACTATAAAATTACACTAATTTTCCAAATAATTTTAACGATTTTTATAATATTAAAATTCAACAATAAAACATTAATACAGACATAAATAAGCGATTAATAACGACACTGCATTTTTACGTAGAGTATTTTACACACTTTGAGTCTCACATCTGCATTCGTCATTTTAATAACAAACAATTTCATTAATATTATTTGTAATTTAAATTAATCTAATACATGCGTTTTAATAATAGCGTCGCATTTATAAAAGCATTAAGCAATCCTTAAGTATCATATCTGCATTTAGCATTTAAATAATTTAACAATAATCTAAACCCCATTCAAATTTTAATTTAACATCGCAAAATACGCATAATAAATAAGATTTTAATAACGGCATCGCATTATAAAATATTAAGCACTAATTAAATAGCACGTCTGCATGTATTATTGTAATAATAAAAATCCAAGCTAAAACTAATAAAACACCTAGGGTTGTATTTAAATAATTTAATTTACCACTAATTAAATAATACACCTACTACCTAAACTATACCCAACCCAAAACTAATACCCAATTAATTTAGTCCACAAGCCCCTAATCAGCCCACCCCTTTATTTACTCCCAACCCGCGGCCCAATAACCCGAAAAAGCCCACATCCCTTCTTCATCAATAACCCTAAAACGCAGCATCCCTTTTCATTTTCAAAAAAAAGCACCCCTAAAAGGTCCTTCTCCCTCACCTAAAGAAAACCCTAAACTTAGACTTCAACAACACACTCCCGTCGTCGCCATGCCCGAGATTCTCGTCGGAGAATCCGGGGTTTCATTTACCCATGCACACCCAGCCAGCTCACCCCTTACCATCTCCTAGAACCACGAAAACCATATAAAATCTTACCATAAAAATCATCCGTGAATCAGTCCATAGAATGGACCAAAATCAATACCGAATCAGTACCCAAATCGCACAAAAATCAGTCTAAAATCGTACCAATAACTTACCATAAATTAGAACCCAAGATTGGGACTATAAAGGGGGAGCTATACGCATGCAATAAGGGGGGATTTTCAGAGAGGAAACGATGACGATACAGTGAAGAATCCCTCGAAAATCAGCAATAATCAAGGAGGGAGGGCATCAAGAACTTAAAACTCAGAAAGTAATCTTTTTCAACGGTAAGAAAAGCCTCTTACTATTGGCAATGGTATAAAAAATATCAGCAAGGCAAGAGAACATAGAAAAATCAGTAAAAAACCTTAATCGCGTCGCAATCGCAACTCCGAGTGGATCGACGACTTGATACGCTGCCTCGGTTCGCTGTTCGGAGAAGGTAAATTCAAAATCCCTCCCGACTCTAGTTTATTTCCATGTTTTATGGCTTGTCGTGTTCTGTGTTGGTAAATCGCTCTTAGTTGGGATTGTCATGCTACTGTTTTGTTGTTGATAAAGTATTGCGTCGCGTTAATCGATTTAGTAAACCCATTTCCCTCTTGTATTTATTTGCCCTTCGTGAGTTCTGGTGTGTGTTATTTGTCGAGAATGGTTCAAGCATGTTTATCTTTTCTGTTAAATAAATAGCTACGAGTGTATGACTCAATTCTGATTGGTCGATAGAATTCTAAATACGATTTATTGCCTAGTTATGTGTGTTAATATGGTATGATTAAGAGGCGTCGCATGATGAATGGATATCGTTTTAGATAGTCAGTTTGAGTTAGATGGTTCCTTCGACTGGTTAAGACTCCTTTTCGTACTTCAGTGTTTTCATGTCTATAATATAGCAAATGAAACCCTGCATATGCAGAACCTAGTTTTACTACTGTTGACATAGCAATATTCATCTGGTTGTGCATCTGCCCTCATCTGCCTTGGCATTAGTTTGACCCCTGCTTACTTGTAGCTTATGATGTAACCCTGGTATGTTTGTTTAGGCATTGCATGTTTAGTATACAACATAATGATTTACTATGTGCATTTAGCTAGGCCAGATAGCTCTGAACCTTTTAAAATGTTACTCTAAATGGTCAGCTGCTCATCTTCACATCCTGAAACACATCTCCTGAATTAACCATTCAACTGTATTTGTATGTCTAAGTGTTGAAATACACCTCTGATGATATGCAATACCTTCTTAGTCATTTGGCTTGCCATATCAGTCCATTGAATGGTCTGGGCATATATATATGTGTATGTACTTGACTTGTCCTAAATCGATTGTATGCCTATATATCTCTGCCTCACTACTATTCAGTTCATGTGTGTCTTGCCAAACTAAATATTTTGTCAAGAGCTGTTGGCTCCAGTACTTTGCTTACCATGGTTTGTCATACATGTTTACCCCTGCCCATTTTCTTTGTGTGACTGTTAGCTGCCATGATTTAAAGCATGCCGATATTGACAGTAAAACGTACACGTTTTCCCTGATGTATCCAGCTACACCTGCGTGTTTTATTTTACTTTGTGCCTTGATAAGCTTCAGAATACATCCTGGTTCGATTAATTATACTCACTGTTAAGATGTAGCAAGGAAATTATTGCATATCGGGATACCTGACTAAATGGATTATTCACTGTTTGTGGCTATGAGATTAATCGCTGAATATGTCAATCAAGAATGGAGTCATGCTTGTCCTTTACTGATTTGGTGTAATATAAAAGCATGTGTTGGTTTGAGGCCAGTTATTGAAATCTGCTGGGTGTAGGTTGTTATCACTAGGCTCTTCATGTTTAGTTTGTTCAAGATCAAATTTTGGTTTGTTTAAGATTAAAATGGGGTCTCGTTTTATTGTTGTGAATGGATTGCTTCATAGAAGCCTAAAACATATTAAATTTGTACTAAATTGTTTTGGGGACGTTTAAAGTGGGCTCAGATTAAGATTGTTGGAAACATTTATTTTTAAAGGCTTGGAAAGATGAACTGTGTTGGATTGATTATTTACATCTTTTCCTATGCATATATTGTCAAAGTTTGGTTGTTAATCCTTATCTTTTCTTTTGTTTACATGAAATGCACCGGAGCCAAATGAAGAGTTTCATTGCGAGACTCATCGCGCCTTGATCAACTAAAGATCTGCATTCACCCGCATTTATGCATCTCCTATCCGCATCAGAAAATTCCAAGAATACCGGCGAAATAGCACCGCGATTCTTCGAGTCATCTTTATTATTTTTTCTGCCCTGCCCCCATTCATTATTTAATTGTCTAACATTAGTATACACATTTAAATTTTGAGTGCCATTAGGAATTAGTTTGATGTTAGAAATTTACTTCCTTTAAGTTAATTATTTAGCTTGACACACATTGCTTAAAACTATAATTAAACCATTTAGTAGCATAATTATTTAGGTAGTCAGGACATTATTTATTTAATCCTAACTTGAGAAAATCATTTTCTTTCATTAGCATTCACATAAAATATATATAAATTGTAGGATCATTAACATTTGCATGATATGTTTTCATATCCTATTTTCGTCATCATAGTTTTTTGCATTATTACTTCTATATTATACTAAGCAACAAATATACTTTATAGAATAACTTCATATGTTTTTTAACTACTTTTTTAAGTGCATGTCTTCAACTAAGACTAGTTTTTGGTATACTAAACAAATCTTACATTTTATGCAGGCCAAAATACAATTACGCTTATAAATATCCTTTGCTTAAATACTTTAAAACATGCATTTTTCTGTAGCATAATAATCAACCTTAGGTTTGAACGGACAACCGCAAGTTAGCGGATCCTTTAGGGTGCCTAACCCCTTCCCTTTAGGATAATAAAGAACCCTTACCCAGAATCTCACACTAGTTTTGCAGATCATTAAGATGGAGTTAATGTCGATTTTAACCTAGTTGACATTTAGGTGTCCTAATTCACCCAAACTAATTAGGTGGCGACTCCGCGAACCCTTTTGCATGATTTTAGCACTTTTAGCACATTTTACTTTTTAGCATCTCTTTAGCACATTTCTAGCACCCTTTTAGCATTCTTTTAACACTTTAGCACCTTCTTAGCATTTTTATTTTATTTTTCTAACCTTCTAAGCAGGAGTTGAGTTATATAATGTCGCGGTCGGAAAAGGGCGTGACAATATCAATCCGTAAGTATTCTATCAATGCATTACGATTAATATACATGTTATATGATTGCATGTATTTATACTACTGCATAATCATCCTTTAATTTGTCGTTTGTTGGGTTTGAAACATAAACTTTCAAATTCTCATGCGTACACGAACCCGACAAAACCCTAAAACTTGTTCAAAGTTACAACTGTATGGTTTTATTGGGTTCAAAACACGTAAGTAAGGCACATCGGAAGTTTAACATTTTTGTTCAACTTACTTACCCCAACAATTACGTCAGTTATGGTTACGTTACAATTGAAACTTGTAAAGAAATAACATAAAACTTACAGTTTGTTATTTCTGGAGTCTTTACTAGAGGGAGCGCACGCGACTGTCCTTTCGACTACATGTCTTGTTACGGTATATTCCTCTGTCAAGAAAGCCAGGAAATCTTGGCAGATGTTCGAGAGGATTTTTCTTTCTAAACTCTAAGTTCAAAAAATATAGAATAGTCTATAAAACTATAGGGTTAAGTATTGTTTATATATGGATAATTAGGTTAATAATCATATTAGGGTTGGGCTCCAAGCCTGACCCAAATCCTGAGGTGCAGTGGGCCAGTCGGACTGGGCCTACTGTCGGGTCGGCGCCGCGGCTCAGTCCTGGTAGGCGTCGCGACCCTTCACGTCCCATCATTTAATATATATTCAACACGTTTAATTAAATCTAAAATCTAATTTTGACTTAATTAAAAAATTTCCATCAAATAGAAATTATCCCATAATTTATTATCAATTTAAATATCTCAATTCTAAATCGAATATTTAATATTCTCTCAATATACCCTTCAACCGAAAAGACAATCGACATAGTGTTACCCTTTAGGCCTTCACACATTGACACTTAATCAAATTAATGTTCAAATGGAACTTGTAGCCTGCGCCATATGACGAACTCAATATGTGAAGTACGTTTACAAGACTCCAGTAAATATAATCTTTATGTGAGATGATAAATTCCTTTCATTCGCTACACACTCGATCAAGCTTAGGATTTTCCATGTGTCTATCCAAATGGTTTGATCACTTTATCTTATCTATATTAGTCGATAACTAGACCATATTCTAAATATGTCTCTTGCATTGGCCAATGACTTGGTCGACCTAATATCACTAAGAAATTGAGTGTTCTCTCGAATATTCAATCGAGGAATGAATTCTATTTTTGGCTTAACTACCACCTTAATTTACATCGTACTGCACCCAACACAAGTTGTGTCTTATCCTATAAAGAATTTAAACTTAGGACAGGGTCAAAATACATTACTCTGTAAACAAAGTGTGTATTGTCCTCAAGTCAAAGGACTTTTATCTCCCACATGCTGATAACACTTTAGACATGTACAACAAATAGTTTATCAGCAGGGTATACCAATACTTTTCAAAAGTATTCATGTATCCATCACTAGTAATCATTACTAGTAGCAGGTGAGACATACTACATTCTCTAAGAAAGTGATTGATCGGTGTATTTTGTACACACTTTTTGAGTCATTTTTAGTTAGTATTTTACTCATTTCATTTATGTTTAGTATAGTATTAGGGTCGTTTTCCTTTCTTTTGTGTCACAGCGGTCAGAAATGGAGAAATAGCGAAAAGAAGATGAAATGAGCTTAATTAAGATGGAATTTCACACTTAAAGGGGCCAATAAATGAAGTCTAAGAAGTCCCGGGAAGTATAGAAAAGATCAAACAACGCCCGGATGAAAACTGGACGACGAAGCGAAGAACCGCCGAAAAAACGCCACCAGCGCCGACCACTGAAGTTGTCCGAAACTCTCTGATTTTCAGGAGCCGTGGCGCCCGACTGCAGGGCCATGGCGCCGACACGGTATTTTTGACGTTTTGGGCCGAATTTGACACGTTTTCAGGGTCCAAAAGGGATAACTTTTCCTACCTATATAATCCTAACTCTTGACCTAAAGGATTCTTGGGCTATATATATTCTCTACATCATTCTCTAGAGGAGGGATTCATTCCATCCATTGTACATACAACACAACTCTAGGAGGCGAAGATTTGAGACCTAGTTCAAGTATTTTCTTTTCTTTCTTTTGCTTTGTTTATTTCAGTTCATGTATGGAGATTGTATTAGTTCTTAGCGTGACTATGGCTAGGAGCTTGTTACACCCAGTAAATTCAAGAGAATAAGATAAGAACGTACGAAAGGAAGTAAGGTTTGAAATTTGGAAAGATAAGTTGGCAAATGTTGTAGGCAGATTTTCAGTCAACTTTGGAGCGGTATATCTCCTAGTTCGTTAGGAGTTTTTAGGAGTTTCAAAATCCTAGTATGAAGTTCGTTGAGTTTAGTTTACAACGCAACAAACCGCTCGTCGATAGGACATCGGGGTGGAAAGTTATGGACGTTAGAAGTTCGGTTGACGAAGAGGAAATAAAAGCTTCAGTCAGGCACCACAGCGCCACGACGCCGGCAGCAGGGCCGCGGCGCCGAAAGACCTGAAGTGTTCTGAAGTTGCAGCGCCACGGCGCCGGCTGCAGGGCCGCGGGATTTTTAGCGAAAATTGGGGAAAATCATAAGATATTTTGGTAAAAGGCCTATGGGAGGGTGACAAGTGTCCCTCCCATCTTTTTGACCAAGAGAGGGTCTTATTTTAGGACCAATTTCAAAGGCTTTTCCTAAAGAAAATCCCTCTTCTCTCTCAAAAATTGATGAACCCCAAGTGTGATGAGATTTTTTGGAAAGGCAACAAGAAGAAAATATGTTGGCAAGCTTGTAGAGGGTTCGTGTGGGTGATTTTAACGTGAAGAAGATTTCGGAAAGAGGGCTTATTGAGGTAAAATCTTCACCTTCTTATGTAATTGAAGATTACATGTTATAGTAGTTAAGAAATGAGCATGTGGTATATATATTAAAGTTTGAAAAATTTTGGATCATGTCGACTTGTTGAAAACCGAAAATGGGCATGTTAGTCACTCATGTTGTAATCAATTCGGTTGTTAGCTAAAATCGTTACATGTTATAAATAGAAGGGTATATAATTGGTTATGACTTATATAACATGTTGGAATAACGATTTGGATTGAAAGGATTTGAAAAAGATGATATGTGAGCATGTTGTAGCCAAGGAGTTGCCTTAAACTAATTGTATTGTTTAATATGAATTGTGGGGCAGAATTTTACACGTCCGGTTAGGCGTGTAATCCTCTGTGTATTGTTGAATTGTTGGGCCTTAAATGTGGCGTTTGGTTATTGAATTCGGGCCTTGAAAAAGGTGGAAAAGTGCATAGAAACAAAGGAAGTACTGTCCAAATTTTCGTAGAATAAGGGACTTTACAATTAGAATATTCTACATTGAAGCTAGAAGCTAATAGACGTATTATGGTCATTATAGGTTGACATACTACGGACGGCATATTGGACTTGGCAAGTGGATTAAGCCGGAGAGGTATGTGGAAACTTTCTTATCTCTTGAGCATGAGTAGTTATAAAGGTATAGTACGGTAGACGTACGTGATTTAAATGAAGTCAGTTCATTTGATATACTTGACTTGTTTTAAGAATGTCTAAGTTGGTTGAGTTAGAGAATTAACTCACTTGTTTTTTAAAGAAAGGTTAAAAGAATTATTTATTCTTATAAGGTAGACAAAGATTTCTTGACTTGAAAAGGTATAGGATACTTGATTTGGAAAGAATAGATTCCTTGAGCTATTCTAAAGTTATGAAACTTGTTTTCTAAAGTTAAGAAACTTGTTTTCTAAAGTTAAGAGACTTGAAGTATTTTGAAAGTTAAGAAACTTGATTTGAAAGT
Source organism: Przewalskia tangutica (assembly GCA_029844215.1). NCBI lineage: Eukaryota > Viridiplantae > Streptophyta > Magnoliopsida > Solanales > Solanaceae > Przewalskia > Przewalskia tangutica. The sequence continues at coordinate 23,596,112 of CM056720.1, read as the reverse complement.
ATAAGTCTCTTGGTCATAAAAAGAATGAATTCGTCTAAGACATAAAGAGTTATAACAGCTTTATGGGGAGTTAGTTATGACGGCTTTATGAAAGGATAAGGATGTCTTAGTTTCTAAAGCCTAAAGTTAGTATAACGGCTTTATGGGAAGTTGGTTATAACAACTTTATGGAAGGTTGAAGGAATGGTTTTCTCGAGTAAGGTAAACAAAGATTAATGACTTGAAATAAAGAAGGGCAATTTGATTTAAAGGCATCAATTGCTTAAAGTTTAAAGTAAGGGTCACTTGATTTGAAGCCTAAAAGTATAATTCTAAGTGTAGTGACGTATGTGAAATGTAGATTAGCCTTGATACTACGAGTGTTAGTATCTTGGGGTTTTATATGAAAGTGCCTTGAGGTTATAAAATGAGATCCATTTGGTATGTTAATGAAAGTCTAAAGATTTTATGAACTTGCCTATACTCGTTTGTGATAGCCTTGGAGTGCAAGTATTATGTTGATACGCTGTCGTGACTCTCAGTTGGAGGGTTGGCTGTCTTGTTGTGAAATTATTTGGACGTACCGACAGTGATGGGGGATTCCACGGGTGTGCTTCCATTGTGATTGATCCATGGACATGCTGGCGATGGAGGATTCAGGGGCATGTTACCATGATGCGGGTTAAATTCCCGGATACGATTATTACTCCATGAAGTCATGTACCCGAGATGAGGGATTCCACGGGCATGAGATATCTATATATATATATATATATATATATATGTATTGTATGCGTGTACGCCGCCAGTGAGGTAGGATGCCACGGGCGCGTCACATGATTACATTTTACAATTTCGACAGTCGGCAGTGATGGAGGATCCCACGGGCAGGAGATATATATATATGCTTTGTATGTGTGTGCAAGCGGTGAGGTAGGATGCCACGGGCGCGTCACATGGTTATATTTTACGCTTGCGGCTGTCGGCAGTGATGGGGGATCCCACGGGCACGCTTTGGTATTTGAGGGCTTGTGTCTCTAGCTATGGTGTGACTACTGTTCATGTGATGAAATAGTCTTTAAAAGGTATTGTGACTTTCTTGAAAAGTAAATATGACTTGATACTACGATTATTAGTATCTTGGAAGTTTTATATGAAAAAAATTCATTTAAAAGAATAAAAGTACGTAGTACTTTGGGTTAAATTCTCGGATTTTATAATGACATGATAGTGTCTTAAGTAAACTAAAATGAGAGTGTATATTAACAAAACTAATAAGAAGTTAGGGAATTTCTTAACTTGCTTATGTTATGTATGATAAGCCGGTAGTGCTTATGTTATGTACGATAAGCCGGTAGTGCTTATGTTATGTACGATAAGCCGGTAGTGCTTATGTTATGTATGATAAGCTGGTAGTGCTTATATTATGTATGATAGCCGGTTGTGCTAGGTTATGTTATTCTTGCGGGATAAACCCTCGGGTTACTACTTATTCCATGGATTTGCTACACATGATGCGAGTGCGGCGTTTGTACTCATTGCGGGCCCACCGGGCCCATGCGGGTGAAATAGTCCTATGCGGGTGAAATAGTCTCATGCGAGGCGGATGACCTCATTACGGGTCCACAAGACCTATGCGGGTGAAATAGTCCCATGCGAGGCGGATGACCTCATTGCGGGTCCACAGGACCTATGCGGTTGAAATAGTCCCAGGAGTAGGATTGCTTAATGATACTACGGGCGGGTGGCCCTACTTTGATCATGAGCCTCCTATTTTTATGCAGTAAGGTATACTCTTGTTTATTCTCATTGTTAGTAAGGCACAATTGTCTTTATTATTTGAGTTATCATACATGTCTCGGCTTTATTTTAGACTTTATGATTTCATTCTGATCTTTGATTTCACATATTTGGTACATGTTGTCTCGACCTCCTTGAAGTGCGTTACATCTTTGCAGTAGAATTATACAGGTTGCTGATCCTCACTCTTAGGATCACTGTTCAGCTGTTGAGAAGCTCCATTACTCCGGAGGCTTGTCATTGGTTCAGATCCCTGGTATTGTCGGTTATGTACATTCAGGGGTATAGCGGGGCCCTGTCCCGTCACAGTTGTTATGTCAAACTCTTAGAGGTCTGTAGTCATATCTTGTGGGTCACTTTGAAAAAAAAATGAGGTAACTGCTTTTGGAATTGTATATATCCAGGGAGGTAGCCTTATCGGCTAGCCTATTATTTATTCTTGTTAAGTTTATGTATGTTCCGCTGATTATCTCTGATGTATACCTGTAAGGGTGCCCAGGTAGGGCACCAGTCGCGGGTCCGGGGTCGGGTCGTGACAGAGCTAATTACTTTATTAGGGATTTCCTTGTGATTCACTTGAAATTCTATTCATTAATTAATATATTAGTTTGGTTTCATCTTCACTTGTTTAAGATTTATTCAATAGTTGTTTTGATTGCGTGATAATTAACTGATCACTAGTTATCATCACTTATATGAGTTGTAATTGAAATCTGAAAGGGGAGATTGTGAATATGCTATAGTTGAATAAACATAGGTTTAAATCGTGGATGAAAGTACCCCGATACTTGTGTAGCTTAATAGGTTATTGCTCTTAATCCTCTTTTGTAGTCAATATTTTCATCGAAAGATAGAAGAGTTCTCTATTGGGGTTGAGTGTTTATATTACCTTAACAGGAGTATAAAACGGTCTAGTTAACCTGCTATCTTAACGTAGAAGAAAAAGTTAGTCTAATTGTATTAAAGATTTAATAGAGTGGATAGTTGATGATCTTGGAAGCCCTAATTCTCCATCATAATTGATTTAAATCAAAGTATTTTCATAATTAGTTTATTTCTTGCATTATTAGTTTAGAATTCCAACTCAATTAACGTTAACCAAATAGAAACTAAAGCATAGATAATCGGTACATGAAAACCAGTCCCTGAGGACGATATTCGGTCTTACCTAGACTATATTACTTGTAACGATACGTGAACTTGCGTTAAGCGTGTGTATAAATCGCATATCAAGTTTTTAGCGCCGTTGCCGGGGACTGACGTACTTTCAGTATCGATTTATCTATTCTTATTTCTAATTTGGTTGCTCCAAGAACAAGATTCTAACTTGTTCTGCGAGCATCGTTTTATCACTTTTTGTTGTTTTTTTTAATTATTATTTTGCAGGTTAAAAAATATATATATATATATATACAGGTCCATGGACTACTACTTCTATCAGGGGCAGCAAATTCATCAACAACAGCTTAACCCACAGGTTCTGGAAGAAGATCTAGATGAGTTGCAGGCAGGCATACTCAGGCTCACCAAGTGCCAGTCTCAGTTCATGGATGAGACAAGAGTGTCCCTCAGAAATTTGGAGACACAAATAGGGCAACTAATGGATAGGATGAACAATACACTTCAAGAAAGTCTACCTAGCGACACCGTTGCGGGAAGTGATAAGCAAATTGAGGAACCTGAACCACACCCAGCTGTTGAGGAATCTGGCGAGATAGTTGGTGTAGAGAAGGAAAAGATTGTTGGGATTCAATTATTCACCTTTTTGGATTCTTTGGAAATTCTTTTTCCTGTACCTATTGCAAAAGAAATACCACCAGCGGTCACTGTTGATCCCCAAATAGGAAGTCCATACCATCAAGGGCACCCCCTAGAGTTGAGAGATGTTGGGAATCTCACTGATCCCTATATTATAGAGAGCCTAGAAGACAAGCATGTCTTGTGTACTTGGGGGATAATCTTATATCTGAAGCCCTTAGTTGAAAAGCTTGTTGTAGGAAAAGTGAGACCTGCAACAATAACTATGCGGATTGCAAGCAGTTCGCAGAAGGATCCAATGGGCACTCGTAAAGGTTAACTGCGCCCGGCTAAAAGACGTTAAAGACAGCGCTTGTTGGGAGGCAACCCAATGTTTTTAATTATGTTAGTTTGATTTTTGTCTTTAGTTTGTTTTATTTTGTCTTGAATAATCTCACGGTCTTGGGTTCATGTTTTATGTTGTTGGATGACATGTGGACTAAAAGCTAACTCTGAGGAAAAAAGAGCAAAAACGCTGGAAAAAAAAAAAGAAAAGACGTCGTCGTATCAGCGCCCGAGAATCAGCGCGAACTTCGCAGATGATTGGGTGCCACGGCACGAATCTCGGTAATGGGGCGAAAGTTCCGAGAGTCAGACGCAGTGTAAATTCCATAATTTTTCCTCCCTGACCTCCATTATGACCGCTGCGTTGTCCCTATTTTAGTCTTCACACATTGGGAACAATGTGTCGATTAAGTTTGGGGGGTGTATTATATTTTTTGTTTTATTGTTTTGAGTCTTTGTGTTGTTTATTTCTATGTTTTATATGCGTCAATTTTTTTTTATGATCAAGCATGTTGTAGTTACTTGAAAAGCCTAGTGGAGTAAAAGTGGAATAATGTAATGGAATTAGAAGCGACCATCTGAACACTTAGGTGTGATATGCCAAATATTCATGAAATCAAACTATTTGAGGTATTTTGCTTGATTTATGCATTGTTAATGATTAAGCCTATGTGTCTGCTTGCTTGTTATTTGAGGCAAAATAGTTAGGATATGCATGTTAGGGAGATGACTCAGACATTTCTTTGTTAGCCATTTCTTACCATTCATTGTCTATCCCTGACATTAAAATTGTATCCCTAGTCAGCCCCTTTGAGCCTAAAATAAGATATTTTCTTTGACATCCTATAATTCCATATTTGTGTCATAAGTGAAAAATTGAGATGATTGGAATATAAAGTGTTGAAAAAGAGACAAAAGAGATTGAACAATTTTGAAGCACCCCAATGGAAAAAAAATAGGCAAAAACCTAAGTTTGGGGGTGCCTGCTATTCATCATACACCTCATTCTCTCAAAATAAAAGAGGGGAAAGATAGGTATGAGGTTAAAAAGAGAATCAAAAAGAAAAGGGAAGAATTGAAAAGCAAAAGAGCTTATGGTACGTAAGATTGAGCCTAAAAGCCTATTTTTACCTACCCTTGCCTAAGCCTATATTACAACCTTGAAAAGTCCTGAAGATCTCTAGTATGTGTATCCATGATTAGTGGAGAAGAGCAAGTAAACATGCCATAGAATTTTGAAATTAACATGCATAGTTAGGTATTTTTACATCCATTGACATGATTGAATTGAATTTGCGAAATATCTGACTTGAGTGTTTAGAATGCTAAAAATCCATGCTATATGTTCCCTCATATTATCCTACTAATCTTCATGCTTTTCTAAGTGACAATTGTGCAGCAAATTGATCAGTGTCTTTGAGTCATTTTATTTTATTTTCTTTTCTTTCGTGTCTTTATTTTTATCTTTTTGATCTTTACTCGAGGGCGAGCAAAGGTTAAGTTTGGGGGTGTTTGATCGGTGTATTTTATACACACTTTTGAGTCATTTTTAGTTAGTATTTTACTCATTTCATTTATGTTTAGTATAGTATTAGGGTCGTTTTCCTTTCTTTTGTGTCACAGCGGTCAGAAATGGAGAAATTGTGAAAAAAAGATGAAATGAGCTTAATTAAGATGGAATTTCACACTTAAAGGGGCCAATAAATGAAGTCTAAGAAGTTATGGGAAGTATAGAAAAAATCAGATGAAGCCCGGATGAAAACTGGACGACGAAGCGAAGAACCGCCGAAAAACCGCCACCGGCGCCGACCACTGAAGTTGTCCGAAACTCTCTGATTTTCAGGAGCCGTGGCGCCCGACTGCAGGGCCACGGCGCCGACGCGGTATTTTTGACGTTTTGGGCCGAATTTGACACGTTTTCAGGGTACAAAAGGGATAACTGTTCCTACCTACATAATCCCTAACCCGTGACCTAAAGGATTCTTAGGCTATATATATTTTCTACATCATTCTCTAGAGGGGGGATTCATTCCATCCATTGTACATACAACACAACTCTAGGAGGCGAAAATTTGAGACCTAGTTCAAGTATTTTCTTTTCTTTCTTTTGCTTTGTTTATTTAAGTTGATGTATGGAGATTGTATTAGTTCTTAGCGTGACTATGGCTAGGAGCTAATTACTTTATTAGGAATTTCCTTGTGATTCACTTGAAACTCTATTCATGAATTAATATATTAGTTTGGTTTCTTCTTCACTTGTTTAAGATTTATTCAATAGTTGTTTTGATTGCTTGATAATTAACTGATCACTAGTTATCATCACTTATATGAGTTCTAATCGAAATCTGAAAGGGGAGATTGTGAATATGCTATAGTTGAATAAACATAGGTTTAAATCGTGGACGAAAGTACCCCGATATTTGTGTAGCTTAATAGGTTATTGCTCTTAATCCTCCTTTGTAGTCAATCTTGTCATCGAAAGATAGAAGGGTTCTCCATTGGGGTTGAGTGTTTATATTACCTTAACAGGAGTATAAAACGGTCTAGTTAACCTGCTATCTTAACGTAGAAGAAGAAGTTAGTCTAATTGTATTAAGGATTGAATAGAGTGGATAGTTGATGATCTTGGAAGCCCTGATTCTCCATCATAACTGATTTAAATCAAAGTATTTTCATAATTAGTTTATTTCCTGCATTATTAGTTTAGAATTTCAACTCAATTAACGTTAACCAAATATAAACTAAAACATAGATAATCGGTACTTGAAAAAAAGTCCATGAGGATGATATTCGGTCTTACTTAGACTATATTACTTGTAACGATACATGCACTTGCGTTAAGCGTGTGTATAAATCGTATATCACATTCTCGATGATCATTAGTCGAAGCTATTTTCTGAGTTACGTTCTATCATTAATATCTCACTCTATTAATGACAACGTAAGCTCAAGGAATGCACATTAATGAATAATTACAAATAATCAAATAATAATTCAATAAGTCAAATGCCATAAAATATTAATCTTATTAATAATACGAATGTGTTCAAGCACATTTTTCCCTAAAATGATTGTCTCTAGGACATACATATTTTCAATCTCCCACTTGGCCTAGAGCCAATCACCAATGGATTTAATACCCATGATTTCAAAATGACCATTATGATTAACTAAGCTTAATGGTTTGGTAAATGGGTCAACTACATTATCATCTGTGGGAACATAGTCTAATCTTATTTCTTCAGTTTCCACCATCTACCTGAGTATGTGGTATTTTCTTAGTACATATTTGTTTCTGTTTGTTGATCTTGGTTCCATAGCTTGCGCAATCGCACCAGTGTAGTCACAATAAATAGTTATAGGACAAGTGGCACTTGAAACAACCCCTAGTTGCTTTCGAAACTCATATATCGCGACAGCTTCCAATCCAGCAATGTACTCGGCTTCAGTTGTCGAATCAGCAGTTGTAGCATGCTTGGAACTTTTACAACTCACTTCTCCACTATTGAAAATGAAGGTATAACCAGACTGAGACATGAAGTCATCAAGATCTGTCTGGAAGTTAGCATCAGTATACCCAGTAGCGATTATCTGTCTGGAAGTTAGCATCAGTATACCCAGTAGCGACTAGCTTCTCTTGTCCACCATAGACTAACAAATATTTTTTAATTCATCTAAGATACTTAAGAATACTCTTGACTTCTTTCCAGTGTTCTTCCTCAGGATTCTGCTGGAATTTGCAAGTCATACTAAGTGCATAGGCTACAACTGGCCTCGTACATGTCATGATATACATGATTAATCCGATAGCCGAAGCATATGGTATCCTCTTCATGCGCTCAAGTTTTACAACAGTAGAATGATTATCCTTCTTTGATAACTTGATGTCTTGACCCATAGTAAGACCTCTCTTCTTAAAATTATCCATAGAGAATCGTCTTAGCATTTTGTCTATGTATACAGACTATGACAACCCCAACAATCTATTAGGTCTATTTACAGATCCTAAATCCAAGAATATAACAGGCTTCACCCAAGTCCTTCATCATGAAGGTGATGGATAACCATTCATTAACTGATTGCATGGGAGTCTTATTATCTCCCATTATTAATATGTCATCTACATATATAACAATGAAGACAATACTCACATCCTTGCGTTTACTATAAACACATGGATTTTTTTGCTTCTAACAAAGTCAAACGATTTGACTTCTTTGTCAAAGCAAATATTCCAACTCTTTGAGACTTGCTTAAGTCCATATATAGACTTTTGTAGCTTGCATACTGCTTTGGGCTTATTCATGGATGTAAACTCAGGTTGTATCATATACATCTCCTCAATTAAGTTACCATTATGGAAGATAGTTTTAACATCCATTTACCAAATGTCATAGTAATAGTATGCTGCTATTGCAAGAAAAATCCGAATGGACTTGATTTTCGCAACAGGTGAAAAGATTTCATCATAATCGGCCCCAGGCCGCTGATTATAACCTTTAGCCACCAATATTGTCTTATAAGTCTGTACATTGCCATATGCATCAATCTTCTTCTTGAAGACCCATTTGCATCATATGGGTCTAACCCCTGTTGACAAATCAACCAAGTTCCAAACTTAATTGACATACATCGAGTCCATCTCAGATTTCATGGCTTCTTGCTATCTCTGCGAATTAATGTCTAACATAGCTTGGTTATAGGTTGTAGGTTCATCGTCATCAGGAATATCTATCTCATTGTGTGTTTCAACAATGAGATTAAGTCTGTCAGACGGACGATGAGTCCTAATGGTCCTATGAAGTTGAATATTCTGAGTTTCAGTGTTTGTTTTATTCTGATTGTGATTGGGTATTTGCGTGTTTGACAATCCACCACCTTGAGAGCTTTCAGGAATGTCATTTTCATGCGTTTTCTAAATGGGTTGATGTACAACTATTGTATCATCTTCCATTGGTTGTGTATGAGAGCCTTGTCTTTCTACACTATCTCTCGTAGCACTCCCACTGGTTGAAAGGTGTACTCTAAGTACTCAATCTTCACCAAATACTCCCATTGAATCCTTGCCTATGTCATCTTATGAGGATTCAACCTCTGTATTATTCTTGTGGTTCTTGAATTTCTGTAAGTTCTATCTTATTGCAGCTATGTTCCTTGTAGACATAGTCTTCTTCAAGGAAAGTTGCATTTCTGAAAACAATGACCTTATGTTCTCCAAGAAGATAAAATAATATCCCTTAGTTTCATTTGGATACCCCACAAAATAATACTTCTCACTTTTAGATTCCAACTTGTCAATAAGGAACTTCTTTACATATGCAGGGCACCCCCAGGGTCACATGTGTTAAGTGCTGGCTTCTTGCCATTCTATATCTCATATGGAGTTTTCTCTACTAACTTTGAAGGAACTCTGTTTAGAATATAGATTGAGCTTTGTAAAGAATATCCCCAAAGGTATGTTGGTAGAGCTGAGAAACTCATCATGGATCTAACCATATCTAATAGGGTTCGATTTCTCCTTTCGGCAACACCATTTATTTGTGGCGTTCCAGGAGGTTTCCATTGTGATAGAACTCCATGCAGCTTCAAGTAATCTAAAAATTATTTACTTAAGTATTCACCTCTTCGATATGATCAAAGGGTATTGATACTTGTTTCAAGTTACTTCTCTACTTTTGACTTGTACTCCTTGAATTTCTCAAAGGATTCGGACTTGCGTTTCATAAGATACACATGCCCAAACCTTGTGAAATTGTCTGTAAAAGTTATGAAGTACGGGAAGCCTCCCTTTTCTTGAGTTGAAAATGGCCCATATACATCGGTATGGACTAACTCAAGTGTTACACCCCGTAATTCCATGATATGTTTATAAGAACGTACGTAAGAACTAAAAAATGTTAAGATTTGAAACTAGTAAAAATTTATAGAAATTATGGAAATGTTGGGAAACGAAATATTGCGACGAATGGGAGGGTGACACGTGTCACCCCCTTGGTTGGTATTGGTCGAATTAGACCATGGGTAGAAAGGTCATTTGACCAATGTAAAGATGAACAAGTCTTGCAAGCTAGAGCTTGATATATTTGACTAAGTCAAATAGCAACTTGACTTGATATTTTGAATGAAATGCATCCAAGCCACACATTTGTTCTAATCTAGACCCTCCATGTTGTTATATAACCACACTAGTAGCAAGACAAGCTTCCCACATTTAGAAAAATTTAGAGAAAATTATTGTCCATGTCTAAGAGCTCTTGGGTTTGATATCCCTCCAACAAGAATTTTTTTTGTTTGTGGTTCAATAATCCCAATACTTTAAACCAAGGTTCCTAAGGGTATTGTAAGGGTATCTCAATAGAAAGATCCCGGAAAAGTGTCATTTTTGCATTAGTCGCAAGGTGAAAACCTAAGTCGCTTTCATAGGTTTGGATTCGAAATTGAAGGAAAGTTGTTTGTGAACTTCTAAGGGCTTCAAGTAGCGGATTGGAGTGTCAAGGAAAGGCGCTAAGTTGCTAAGGAGCGACTTCGGATCTTGGAGTTGGATTAAGGCTCGTCAAGGTAACAATCTTGTTCTCTTAGTGTTATAAGATTACATATTGTTATAGTTATTCATTTTAACAAGCATGAGGTATATGTATTGGAAATTATAAGTATTATGGATATTGAAAGCCTAAATCCGAAATGACCTTGTTAGCATTTTGAAATTGAATTACTTGGTATTAATTGTGGGATAGAATTTTACACGTCTTGTTAGGCGTGTAATCCCCTTTTGTTAACTACATTGTTGAGCCTTAAATGTGGCATGTTTGGTTATTGAATTCGGGCCTTGAAAAAGGTGGAAAAGTACGTAGAAACAAAGGAAGTGTTGTCCGATTTTCCGTAGAATTTGGTGACTTTACACTTAGAATATTCTACGTTTGAAGCTAGAAGTTAATAGACGCATTATGGCCATTATAGGTTGGCATACTATGTACGGCATATTAGACTTAACAAGTGGATTGAACCGAAGAGGTATGTGGAACTTTCTTATCTCTTGAGCATGAGTAGTTGTAAATGTATAGTACGGTAGACGTACGAGATTTAAATGAATTTAGTTTCATTTGACATCCTTGACTTGTTTTAAGAATGTCCAAGTTGGTTGAGTTAGGGAATTAACTCACTTGTTTTAAAGGTTAAAGATATCTTAGTTTCTAAAGCATAAAGTTAGTATAACGGCTTTATGGGAAGTTGGTTATAATAACTTTATGGAAAGTTAAAGGAATGGTTTACTCTAAGGATGTAAATAAAGATAAAATGACTTGAAAGGAAGAAAGGCAAATTGATTTGAAGGCATCAATTGCTTAAAGTTTTAAAGTAAAAAGTCACTTGGTTTAGAAGCCTATAAATGTATTTCTAAAATGTATTGTGACTTGTCTTGAAAAGTAGATATGACTTGATACTACGGTTATTAGTATCTTGGAGTTTTATATGAAAAAAAGTCATTTTAAAAGAATAGAAGTATGTAGTACTTGGGGTTAAATTCCCGGATCTTTCATGATACGATAGTGCCTTAAGTTAAAAGAAATGAGAGTGTATGCTAATTAAGTCAATAAGAAGTTAAGGGGTTTCTTAACTTGTTTATGTTATTTATAGTAGCCGGTTGTGCTTGTGATATATTGTTCATTACGGGGTCATTCCCCGGGCTTGTGGCATTTGCATATTCCGTGGATTTGCTACCCATGATGCGATGAATATCTCATGCGAGTCTGTAGGGCTCATGCGGGTGAAATAGTCCTATACGGGGCGGACCAGTCCTATGCGAGGAAATTACCTCATGCGGGTCCATACGGCCTATGCGGGTGAAATAGTCCCAGGAGTAGGATTGCGTGATAATACTACGGGCGGACGGTCCTAGGTTAATCACAGGCTTCCTATTTTTAAGAACCGGAAATGTATATTTTACTCTCATTGTTAGTAAGGCACATTATATTGTTAATTTGATTATCATACATGTCTCCAGCTTTATTTTAGACTTATGATGTAAATTGCAGTTTTTCCAGTTTTACATACTTGGTACATATTGTGTCGACCCCTTTCTGGGGCTGCGTTAAATGCCGCAGGTAGGGGTAAGCAGGTGGTGGATCCTCACTCTTAGGATCACTGATCAGTTGTCAGAAGCTCCATTTCTCCGGAGGCTTGTCTTTTGGTACGGTTTTCCCTGATGTTGTAGATTTATGTACATTCAGGGGTATGGCGGGGCCCTGTTGTTATACCCCGTATTTCCAGAGTATGTACGTGAGGACGTACGTATAAAAGTTAAAGCCTTAAGTAGGCAAAGTGGCGAAATTTGTGCACAACTAGCGAAAATAATCATTTTCCGACGAAACGTCTTTCTAAACTTGCGAAGGGAAAATTCCGGCTATGTCATTTATAATTTTTGCGGATTTTTCCGAGAGATGAAATATTTTGGACCAACGGGAGGGTGACACTTGTCACCCAAGTGGACGAAAATATTGGGGCGTTTTTCTTGGCTTTTTCTTTGGTGAAGGTTAGGTAGGATATTTGTGAGATATTTTGTGTAGTTGATGACCAAGTGGGACCCACACAACACATGGCTTAATCTTGACCTTACAGTTGCCTACCACTTGGCTTGATCTTGGCCATTGGTTGGCCTATAAATACCCCCTTAGTTGATGAGTTATTTCATCCACACTTGAGCAAATTTCAAGTCTAAAAATACTCCCTCCCTCTTGAGGTTTCGTCCGCCACACCCCCCTCCCCCTTTGTGAGGCCCTTGGCCGAGAGTACCCCCCCTTGCCTAGTGGTTCTAGCCGAGCCTACCCCCCCTCTCATAGTTGTGCTAGTCGAAATACTACCCCCCCTTGGTAGAGAAATACTCTCCAAGTATTGTTACTTTAGCCCAAATACCTTGTAGTATTTTCCAAAGTTACCTCTATACGTAGAGCCCGAAAATACTATTATACTTCCTTTGGCCACCAAACGAAACCCTAAGGAAATCTTCATAGCGAGTTGAAGTATTAAGAAGAAGTTGTGTAGAACTTCTAAGGGTTGTTTGGAGCGGGTTGGAGCGCACGGAGTAGGAGCTAAACCTTGCTCAGGATCGACATTTAAACTTGGATAATTTTGGGCTTATCGAGGTAAATAATCTTGTCCCCCTATTGTTATTGGAATTATATGTTGTAGGAATATATAGTTGAAGTATACTATATATAGAACTGAACATAGCTTTGCGGCAATGTCTTTTGACTTAAGCCTGAATTTAAAGAAGAATCGAATCAGTAATTACATGGGTGTATTACTGATGACTTGTGTAGCATTACTGTGAAGTAGATTTGTACACGTCCGGATTAGACGTCTGACCCCACTCTCGGGAGTTGTTGGCCTGTTAGCAGGCCTCGATAGAGGAGGAGATTTCTGTGATTTGCGGGGAGAGTCTTGCCGAATTTTCCGTAGAATATTCTACGTTGAGATCTAGATGTTAATAGGCGCCTTGTGGCCTTTATAGGTTGAAGTACTACGTATGGCATGATCTACTTGGCTTAAGGTGTAGCCGAGCGGTTTGAGAGGTACTTGGAGCGTTTTGCTATTAGTCGATAATCGTCGCGAGGTATGTGAACCTCTTCCTATCTTTTCTAGCATGATATGTGTATAACTATGTAGTACGGTAGACGTACATATGTTAAATGTATTTGATTGGTTTAAAACATAAAGTGTTATAACGGCTTTATGAGAAGTTGGTTATAACAGCTTTATGTAGGTAAGAAAATGCTTTGTGGTTTTTAAAAGATAATTGATTTGACTTATAACTGACTTGATGTGTGATAATAAAGAACTTGAAGTATTTCAAAAGAATCATTTTGAAAGAAGAGTAATATTTGGTTTTTGAAAGCTTAAGAGTTATACTAGCTTTATGGGAAGTTAGGTATAACGTCTTAAGGAAGATAAAAGGGATAATGTTTTACTGATTTCGGGAATGAGAATAAGTATCGAACAAATCACTGCAGCGTTAATAAAGGAAAATGTATTGATTAATTAATTATTATAAAAACCAGTAGAAACCTCCATCTGCATAGAAGCTAAGATAAGACAAAATGATATTACATTTTCTAGATCATGGCTGCTTTAATAAGATGGTTATAAACAAGAATAAATTGCTCACACATATGACATATGTTACTCAATTGTTTTAAAAGAGATTAAGACATTGAACTATGAAACTTTTCTAAAATAAAGAGACTTGAGTAATTGAAATTAGGCAAACTGGAACTTTCGGAAAAGAATGTTGTTACTTGATTTTAGAAAAAAAGAAGTGTTATGGTTTACTTAAAAATGTGAGTCACTCTAATACTACGGGTATCGGGTGACTTTTATAAAAGGAATGAATCTCTTTAAAAGGAATTTAACGTACGTAGTACTTTAGGGTTAAAACCCGAACTTTAGCATAAAATGAAAGTACCTGGAGTTGTGTGTAACTTGCCTATGTTTGTTGTTGTGTAACATGCCTATGCTTGCTTTGATAGCCTTTGTTGTGCAAGAATTGTGTTTCTATGCTATCGCGTCTCTCGATGGAGGGCCGGTTGACTTGTTGAGAACTTACTTGGGCGTCTGCAATGACGAAGATTCCACGTATGCTTCCATTATCATTATTACATGGGCATGTCTACACCGATGATGGATTCGTGGACATGTGACCATTATGTTTATTTATGGCGATATCGTGACTTACGGTTGTGATCGGGTGCGTAGCTGTTTACTTGCCCCGCTCACGTGGCGCGGTGGATCTGGTAGAGGTTATTGCACTTGCCACGTGTCGACCGCGGTGAAGTATCGTGACTTACGGTTGTGATCGGTGCTTAGCCGATTCACTTGCCCCGTCGCCTACGTGGCGCGAGGAGGAGGCGGTGGAGGCTAGTGCACTTGCCACGCGTGTCGCCTTCGCGAGTCGGTGTTTGGATGGAGCTGCCGTGACTTACGGTTGTGATCTGGTGCGTGGCGATTTGCCCCCGCGTCATTTCGTGGCGCGGGAGGAGGCTGGTGGAGGCTATTGCACTTGCCACGTGTCGCCTTCATGATATGGTTGTACAATATTATTGATGCGGTCGGATCTGGTAGTTATACTTGCCGTCACGGTTTTATGACACAGTGGGACTCGGTGTTCATGTATACTCCTTGGTGTTGTTATATCATAGATCGCCAGGTGAGGAAGGAATTCCACGCACGAGTGATGATTTGGAGCGTGAGTCCACGACTTGATATATTTGTTTATATGTTGTGTCTTGTAGTTTGGTTATCATACATGTCTCCCGCTTTATATAGACTATTATGATTTCATTTACGTATTTTCGTTCACATACTTGGTACTGTTGTCGACCTCCTTCGGGGCTACGTTCATGCCGCAGTAGAGGTACATCTACCGTCGATCCCCGCTTATAGGATCACATTTCAACGTATTGGAAGCTCCGTTCCTTGGAGGCTTATCTTTTGGTATGTTACCCGAGTCAGCAGGTTCTTGTACATTCGGGGTATGGCGGGGCCTGTCCGTCATAGTTGTTGTAAAAATCTTAGAGGTCCAGTAGCCTTTGTTGTGGCGGGGTTGTAAGGATTGTAACTGTTCAAAGGTCGATATATATATATATGCTGAAAGGCAACCGTTTTGGTTGGCCTATTTTCTTTTATCTTGATCCATATCTATTTGTATGTTTAAGTTTTATTTCCGCTGTTTTTCTCTGATGTTGTATCACTAGGGTGCCCGGGGTAAGGCACCAGTCACGGGCCCGGGTTCGGGTCGTGACAAAAGTGGTATCAGAGCAGTTAGTCCTCGGAAAGTGTCTACAGATCGTGTCTAGTAGAGTCTTGATTATCGATGTGTTGTGCACCACATCTATAATCAGGAGGCTGCAGGACATTTAGGATTGGTTTCCATTCTTCTCATTCTGAGATCGTGCCTTAGATCTGTGTGATAAGTTGGACCCCTCTGACGTATTTCGTTTTTACCGATTATGCCTCGCCTTAGGCAACCCGCCCGTAAGGGCAAAGCGGCGAGAGGAGTGCGAGTAGAAGCGTGGCGGTCTCTGAGACCACGATGCTGAGCCTCCGGTCCACGATGCAGGCGAAGAGATGGGTTACTGAGGTTGGCGATTATTGGCGAGTTGTGGCCATATTTGAGGATAAATTTGGGCCGCAGCAGTTCGATGCACCGATGGTTCACCCTAGATCGATAGTTTGAGGCTACGGGATTTTACGAGTTGTAGCCCGCGAGTTCTACGGTCGAGGCACGAGGATGATCCGCGAGTTCATCCGGCGATTCTGACGGATCATGAGAGTGATCAAGGTATCGGATACCGAGTCGGTGGTCCTAGGTTCGCATAGGCTGCGTGATACTGCAGTCGACTGGTTTGATTCGTGGGAGCTGTCTCGGGGAGAGAATGCACTTCCAGCTATATGGGACGAGTTCTCAGAGGCATTTCTTGCACATTTCTTGCCTCCACAGATGAGAGGGCTCGGGCCGACATATTTTTGGTGTTGCGTGAGCAGGCGTCACGATTCGGAGTACAATGTGGAGTTCGACTCATTGGCTCGATACGTCCCCGCGTTAGTAGCTAGTATGGAGGATCGAGTGCACCAATATGTTACAGGGCTCGATGATTACCTAGCGAGAGTTGTTCGTGTAGCCGCACCGGGCATGGACATTGCCCGCATGCGAGCTTATGCACTTGGATGTGAGGAGCGGAGAGATCGACGGAATGGCCGAGATCGCGAGAAGAGGCGAACAGCAGGTCCTTTGGTGACTTTCGAGGCGGACCGCCTCGTGACCAGCGATTATGCGCCTCCGCCCGGATGCAAGTGGTCCCCACCGTCGTCGGGACGTATGGGATATTCGAGCAGTCGTGGCTCCGTGTTTCAGATTTTCGAGGAGTAGAAGTGCTCGCGGATGAGAGGCCACCGTATCTCGGTGTGGCCGTTGTGGTAAAGCCCATGGGGAATGTCGTCTTGGTTTGGGAGATTGCTATACTTGTGGCCGCAGGGCCATTTGACGAGACCGTCCAGGCAGTATGCTGGTGGGATAGCACTGACTACTAGATCGATTGCGGGTTCTTCACCTTCCATAGCTAGCGGGATTTTCATACACGTGCAGCCACGGCCAGGTCGCGGTGGAAGTTCCCAGTTTTAGCGGCCCTTTGAACCGCCTAATTTCAGGTATATCCTTAACCCTCTAGAGACTTGTATGTATTGATGTTATGATGATGTGTTAAGTGTTATGTTCGGATAGCTTTGTGCTAAAATGTGATTTAGAAGCTTGGTTAGTAAAAGGGTAAGTCTGGGGATGAGAAAATTTTGAACCTTAGAATATTACAGTTAAGACCTTAGATGTAAGGCCGTCTTGAGTACAAGATTTTGCGGGTGATCTTTGTCAGAATGTATAAGTATACGTGGAGTAATTGTGGGAAAATTTCCTTGGGTGGTGTAAAATGGAAGTGGTAGCTTTCATGACGTAAATTAGTAAGATTGTTCCGGATCGGGGAACAAGAGTTTGGCGCGGTTATGGGGTCGGGTTGAGGACCATTCACGGGTCAACCCGCAGCCCGGTTTGTGGTGGGATCAGTTCGAGGTGGTCCCGCCAGGTGGTAGGATCACGAGGATGCTAGGCCCAAGTTTAGTTAACCATCGTATGAATTCGTGGATGCGTTCGACCAGAATCGGTTCGTGAAGGCCGGGAATGGCCTTAGAGGAAAGTGAAGCTAGTAAGATGACCAAGTTGGAGGTAGAGACTCCAAAGTTTTGGAAGCGGCGAATGTGCGAAAGGATTATCCTTTGGACCAGAAGCGAGAGTTAGTATTGTTTTGCATCATCGAGGTGGTTCCTCGTTGGCCTGGATTTAAGTATTTGCGGGCGTGTTATTTTGTGGCCAGGTGTGGCATGTTTGGTTTCGTAAGTATAGTAGTAAAGACTATACCGGCGCGTGTGTGTTTTGAGACTTAGAAGGAACATTCGGGACGAATGTTTCTAAGGGGGGAAGAATGTTATACCCCGTATTTCCAGAGTATGTACGTGAGGACGTACGTATAAAAGTTAAAGCCTTAAGTAGGCAAAGTGGCGAAATTTGTGCACAACTAGTGAAAAGAATCGTTTTCCGACGAAACGTTTTTCTAAACTTGTGAAGGGAAAATTCCGGCTATGTCATTTATAATTTTTGCGGATTTTTCCGAGAGATGAAATATTTTGGACCAACGGGAGGATGACACTTGTCACCCAAGTGGACGAAAATATTGGGGCGTTTTTCTTGGCCTTTTCTTTGGTCAAGGTTAGGTAGGATATTTGTGAGATATTTTGTGTAGTTGATGACCAAGTGGGACCCACACAACACATGGCTTAATCTTGACCTTACACTTGCCTACCACTTGGCTTGATCTTGGCCATTGGTTGGCCTATAAATACCCCCTTAGTTGATGAGTTATTTCATCCACACTTGAGCAAATTCCAAGTCTAAAAATACTCCCTCCCTCTTGAGGTTTCGTCCGCCACACCCCCCTCCCCCTTTGTGAGTGTCACGACCCGAACCCGGGCCCGTGACTGGTGCCTTACCCCGGGCACCCAAGTAGACATACATCAGAGTAATCAGCGGAACATAAAGACAATACATGAAACCAGTGTAATAAGACAGTGAAATAAGAAGCAAGCTAACCAAAAGCGGTTACCTTCAAAGTATAAATATAAATAGCAACTTTTTCAACATGAACAATTTAATCCTTTTACAAACCCCGCCAACAAGATTACTACGCACTTTAAGAATGATATGACAACAATGGCGGGACAGGGCCCGCCAAACCCCCGAATGTAAACACTTACGACGCGAGGACTATACCACCGATAAGCCTCCGAGAAACGGAGCTGCCCAAACGCTGAACCTGTGACCAAGAGAGCTAGGATCAACGACTGGTGTACCTCAACTGCGGCATGAACGCACTTCGGGAGAGGTCGATAACAGTGCAGAGTATGTGGCGAAAATACATATCAGTAAATGAAATCATAGCGATCATATAAAGCGGAGACATGTATGATAACCAAACTACGCTTTACAACAGCAATGTCAAGTCGTGACTCACGCCCTCAAGTCATCACTTAAGTATAACAATGGGTCTCGTGCCCACAACATCAATCATGCGTGGAATACCTTCCTCACCGCCGGCGATCATGATATAAAAGCACCAAGGAACACATGAACACCGTGTCCCACTCGTGTCATAATAAAACTGACGGGTAAATGCGAAGGCATAACCGACTACTAAAAACCCACGCATCAACAAGGTCATGAACTGTATCATAAGATCTGTCTAGACCGTCACATGATCAAAGCTGGCCACTTGCCCGCAGTATCAATGTACGCGTCTAACCCTGGAACTCCCGCAGCTCCGCATAGGCCAATCTCATCGGCCCGCATGAGGTATTCCCCGCATCGAGGGTAGCTACTCCCCGGCATCGTCCTGGACTTCGCAGTCCGCATGGCCACATGGACCGCATGCCCATAAAGGACGCACACTAACATGGAACTCTCGTAGCTCCGCATAGGCCCTCAGGACTGCGTAGGTATTCTCGAATCATAGGTCCATCGACCGCTGAGTCTACCCGCGTGGAGGCGCCAACCCGGAATCATCTCAAGAGATGTAAAATACTAACACAACAGCTTATCGTTAAGCAACATAAGCACAACAAAGGAAACCCCTTTACACAACATCACAAGATACTAACACACGTAGCATCCTAGCATGTTTACTTATCAATCAACAAGAAAGTATTACCAGGCTATCACAAACCAACACAATCAAGTTATACACACAAGGTACTTTCTACTATATGCCAACAAGTTCGGGTTTTATCCCCAAAGTACTTCATACATTAACTCTTTAAAAGATCGTTACTTTCACAATGTCACACAATACGTAGTATAAAATAGAGTGAATATCATTTTAAAGTTAATGAATTAATTCACTTTGTAAAATCAAGTATAAACATTCTTTTCCAATGATCAAGTTTGCCTAATTTCCAATGTTCAAGTTTCTCATTTTAGAAAGGTTTCAGTAGTGCATAGTCTTATTCATTTAAGAATATAATTCTCCTTTAAACTATCGAGAAACATAAGTCTTATATGTGAGTAGGATATTCTTGTTTATAACAATCTTATTACAAAGACCATGATCTAGGATATATCATTTTGTCTCATCTTAGCTTCATGCGGATGGAAGTTTCTCTGGTTTTAATAATACTTAATTATTAAAAACATTTCCTCTTATAAACGCTGCAGTGGTTTGTCGATACACATTCTGATTTCCAAAATCAGTAAAACATTCTTAAGACGTTATACCTAACTTTCCATAAAGCTAGCATAACTCTTAAGTTTTCAAAACAAATCAAGTATTACTTCTTTTCAAATGATTCAAAAATCTTTTGAAATACTTCAAGTTCTTTATTAACACATAACACGCCGATTATAGTTCAAATCGATTTACCTTTTAAAGACCACAAGTATTTTCTTACCAACATAAAGTCGTTATAACCAACTTCCCATAAAGCTGTTATAACACTTTATGTTTTAAACCAATCAAATACATTTAGCACATGTCCGTCTACCGTACTACATAGTTCACACATATCATGCTAGAAGAGATAGGAAGAGGTTCACATACCTCGCGACGAGTATCGACTAATAGCAAAACGCTCAAGTACTTCAAACCGTCGGCTACTCCTTAGCCGATGGATCGCGCCATCGTAGTACTTCAACCTATAAGGCCACAAGGCGCTATTAACATTTAGATCCCTTCGTAGAACATTCTACGTAAAATTCGAAGACTCTCCCCGCAACAACAGAAATCTCCTCCTCTATCGAGGCCGGCTACCAAGCCAACCGGGGTTATACATCTAACCTAACTGTACAATTCTACTCCACTCGGTACTACTTCACAAGTCTCAGAATACAGCCCTAAGTAATTACGATTCGATAATCTTCTTTAAATTCAGCTTAAGTCAAAAGACATTGCCGATAACTACGTTCGATTCTAAATATATAGTATACTTCAACTATATAGTCTAACAATCATGTAATTTCCAATTACAATAGAGGGACAAGATATTTACCTCGATAAGCCCATAATTATCCGAGTTTAAATGTCGGTCCTGAGCAAGGTTTAGCTCTACTCGTGCGCTCCGACCGCTCCAAACAACCCTTAGAAGTTCTAACCAACTTCTACTTATTACTCCAACTAACTATGGAGATTTTCCTTGTGGTTTCGGTTTTGTGACTGAAGGGAAGTATAATAGTATTTCTGGGCTTTTCGTATAAGTATAACCTTAGAATACTACAAGGTATACGGCTAAGGTAATTTGGGCATTATAACAATACTTTTGAGAGTATTTCTAACAAGAGGGGGGTATTATATGAAAACAACTAGGCTAGGGGGGGGTACCACTGGCTAGCACCCCAAGGAGGGTGTATACCCTCGGCCTACCACTGGGGTACTCTGCCGAGGGGAAGGGTGCTCTCGGCTTAGCCTCACATAGGGGGGGGGACGAAAACACAACAAGGGAGGAGAGTTTAACACTTAAAGATTTGTGGAAAGGATGAAGAATTCATCAAAGGGAGAGGGGTATTTATAGGTCAAGGGATGGCCAACCAAAGGCCAAGATCAATCCATGTGTTAGGCAAGTGTAGGGCTAGGATTTACCAAACACAAATATCCTACCTACCCTTGACTTTGTCAAGGCACAAAAAACGTGCCTTACCTTGTCCATTTCGTCCCGTTGGACGATTTCACGCCACCAATTGGAGGTGCCAAGTGGCGCCTCTTGTTGGTCCAAAATGTTTCGTCTCTCGGAAAAATCCGCAAAAATTAAAAATGACATAGCGGAAATTCCCTACGAAAGTCAGAAAACGTTTAACTAAAAACGACTCTAACCGTGTTGTGCACAAAATTAAATCGGCAAGCCTACTTGAAGTTCGAAATTTCCTCGTGCGTCCTGCGTACATACTGCGGAAATACGGTATAACATTCTCCCCCACTTAGAAACATTCGTCCCGAATGTTCCTTCTAAGTCTCAAAACAACGTGCGCCAGTATAGTCTTCACTACCATACTTACGAAACAATCCTGCCACAATGGCCACAGAAACAACTGCGCAAAATACTTACATCCAAGTCCACGAGGAATCACCTCTATCATCCCCACAAACACCTCTCTCCGGGGTCTAAAATATACTTCTTCCACACTTTTCCAAACAAAAGAAATGGTCACATCAATGCTCGCCATACATGCTCGCTTCTTCCCGATACCACTTTTGTCACTTTGCCGCGAGGTTCTAGTGTCACTCCGGCGACCCAACAAATGGTACCGGACTACATGCGATCCCTGAGGCTGTCGTACACTCGAACTCTTACCACATTTCTGATACTGCTTCAGTTTCCAAAACTCGGGGTTACTATCTCTAACGTGGTCATCATTAACTGGGAACACTCTGGATGGATCTTCGATACTTCCCCGAACATCACAATACGAAAGACCGGACGCACTGCCTCCTACGTCGGACGGCAAATGCTAACATATAGGCAACCTGGCCTATCCTTCACATGAACTCACAAAGGCCCAAAGTAACTCGGGCTAAGTTCCCTCTGTTCCCCAAAACTCGTCGCACCCAAACCGGGGTGGTACCTTCAAGAAGACCGTCGGCTGAACTCTAAGCGTCGTCGCCGATTATCCGCACGATTCCTCTGAGCTGCCAGAACTTCTTCTAGACAAGCTTCTCACTATCCATCGTCTGCTGGAACAAGCCTGAACCAACTATCTGAACCCTGCCAACATCGAACCAATCGACCGGCAACTTACACTTCCGCCCCTGCAAGGCTTCATAAGGCGACATCCGATCACTGAAATGGTAGCTCAAACGCTCCCTCCACAGGAGACAACAATCCTCAACTACCTCGAAATCCACGCGACCGCGGCGGGAATGCGATTCTGAGACTCACCTGAGTTCTTAACCCTGCCTGGTAAGACTTCCAGAAACAAAAAAACAGCCGTACCACGCTCTCTGCATGCGTCATAAGGTGAAGGTAGGCACCCCGTGCAGCCTTACAACCTTTCTGATGCAACATCTCGCATAACCCTCTGCCGAGAGAACGGTCCCGAACGAAGAACACGATGGGCTGCCCCCATCGACCCGACCACCGGTCGAATGCATCCACGAACTCATACGCTGGTTAACTGAACATGGGCCTAACACCCTCGTGACCCTACCACAAGGCGGGACCACCACAAACTGACCCCACCACTAAACTGCGCGGGTTGACCCGCAACGTGGCCTCAACCCGACCCGCAACGCGTCATACTAGCTCCCGAACCGAACAATCTCACTAATCACGTTACGAAAACCTAGCGGTCTTCTTAGCTCAACTACCCTCTTTCATTCCACACTACTAGGGACCTGTCCCAACATAACTCACGTGCACTATGCACTCCGATAAGGGTCAAACATAACACTACACCTTTTTCTCGAGATGGCCTCACCTCTAAGGTCTCTACGTATAAAGCTCTAAGGCTCACACTTTCTCGATCCCCCAAAATCTTACTCGGTTAAACAACCATGATTTCAAATCACAACTAACACACTGCTATCAGAACATAGCACCTAAGGTATACTCACCTTATCACCTATACAAAACTACAGAGGTTAAGGATAGATCTATGTCTCTTCTTCACTCCCTTAGTCGTTCTAATCAAACCCGCCTGTAGGCGATAGCTAAGGAGATGACGAACTACCCACCTGATCAAGGCAAAGTCCTCCTGCAAGGACACTCTATCGACATCGGACCACGGCGGTCGTGAGTACAACAAGTACCAACTAAAAGACGACATTCCCGGGATGGCGTCATCCTGTAATGACCGGAAGATGCGGAGTTCGACCAACTCTGCGTACGTGCGTCCCGAAATTCGTGGAGGACCTCATTGCTGGTGGATGTGCATAAACTAATCCATTGGTGGCGACTCGCCTCAAAAGTTACTAAAGGACCTTGCCGCTCTGGCCTCTTCGTCGCCCGTTAACCCGCCGATCTCTACGTTTTTCGGCTGCTGCGCGCATAAGCCCGCATACCGTGCCATGCTCAAGCCCAATCAAGAATTCCTCTTGCAACCCTCTCTTAGATAGTCATCAAGATTCGCGGTACATCGGTATACCCTGGTAGTCAAATCCATAGTTAATGTGGTCGCCTCCTTGAAATCTATATTCTCTGTTCGGCCGTGGGCGAAGGTTCAAATATCATGGCGCGATGGGCTGCTGCCGCCGTGCTAAACTCTGCTGAGGCTAGTGACGTCGCAGAACTCCCCGAATGAAGCACCACCCAAGGTGATAGTTGGGCCTGTGCCCACGTAACCCTCTGTACTCTACTCGCAGCTCCGCCGCTTGCCCTCTGGGCGGGTTGCCCTACGCGGAGGCATAACGGTAAGGGAAAGAAACACGTTAGAGGGTCCAACTTACAACACAGCTCTAAGGCACGATCTCAGAGTGAGAAGAATAGAAATCAATCCTAAATATCCTATAGCCTCCTGATTATTGATGTGGTGCACAACACACCGATAATCAAGACTCTACTGGATACGGTCCGTAGACACTTTCCGAGGATTAATCGCTCGATACCACTTTTGTCACGACCGAACCGGGCGTGGATCGTGCCTACCCCGGGCACCCAAGTAGACATACATCGAGTAATCATGAACATAAAGACAATACATGAAACCGATTGTAATAAGACGGTGAAATAAGAAGACAAAGCAACAAAAAGCAGTTACCTTCAGTATAAATATAAATAGCAACTTTTTCAACATGAACAATTTAACCCTTTTTACAAACCCTGCCCACAACAGTACTACAGACCTCGAAGAATGATATGACAACAATGGCGGGACAGGGCCACAAACCACGAATGTAAACACTTACGGCGAGGACTATACGTGATAAGCCTCGAGAAACGGAGCTTCCCAAACGCTGACCTGTGTCCATTAGAGCTAGGTTCAACGACTGGTGTACCTCAACCTGCGGCATGAACGCAGCCCCCCGAAGGAGGTCAAGATAACTGGTGCAAGTATGTGAAACTGAAAATACATCGTAAATGAAATCATAGCGATCATATAAAGCGGGAGACATGTATGATAACCAAACTACGATTTACAACAAAGCGATCATGTCAAGTCGGGACTCACGCCTCAAGTCATCACTCAAGTATAACAATGGGTCTCGGGCCCACAACATCAATCATGCCCGTGGAATACCTTCACTGCCGGCGATATGATATAAAAGCACGAGAACACACATGAACACCGTGTCCCACTGTGTCATAATAAAATTGTGCGGGGTAAATGCGAAGGCATAGCCGACTACTAAAAACCCAGCACCAACAAGGTCATGAATCGTATCATAAGATCTGTCTACCGTCACATGATCAAAGCCGCCACTTGCCCGCGAGATCAATGTACGCGTCTAACCTCGAACTCCCGCGACTCCGCGTAGGCCAATCTCATCGGCCCGCGAGGTATTCCCGCATCGAGGGTAGCTACTCCGGCGTAAATCACGACTTCGCGATCGCGTAGCCACATGGACGCATGCCCATAAAGGACGACACTAACACCGGAACTCTCGTAGCTCCGCGATAGGCCCACAGGACTGCGTAGGTATTCTCGAATCATAGGTCCATCGACCGCTGAGTCTACCCGCGTGGAGGCTTAACCCGGAATCATCTCAAGAGATGGCGATGTAAAAAACTAACACAACACCTAATCGATAAGCAACATAAGAACAACAAAGGAAACCCCTTTACACAACATCACAAGATACTAACACACGTAGCATCCTAGCATGTTTACTTATCAATCAACAAGAAAGTATTACTGTGCTATCACAAACCAACACAATCAAGTTATACACACAAGGTACTTTCTACTATATGCCAACAAGTTCGGGTTTTATCCCCAAAGTACTTCATACATTAACTCTTTAAAAGATACGTTACTTTCACAATGTCACACAATACGTAGTATAAAATAGAGTGACTATCCTTTTAAAGTAAATCAATTACTTCTCTTTGTAAAATCAAGTAGCAACATTCTTTTCCAATGATCAAGTTTGCCTAATTTCCAATGTTCAAGTTTCTCATTTTAGAAAGGTTTAAGTAGTGCATAGTCTTATTCATTTAAGAATATAATTCTCCTTTAAACTATCTGAAACATAAGTCTTATATGTGAGTAGGATATTCTTGTTTATAACAATCTTATTACAACACCATGATCTAGATATATCATTTTGTCTCATCTTAGCTTTACATGCAGATGGAAGTTTCTCTGGTTTTAATAATACTTAATTATTAAAAACATTTCCTCTTATAAACGCTGCGGTGGTTTGTCGATACATTCGATTTCCAAAATCAAGAAAACATTCTTAAGACGTTATACCTAACTTTCCATAAAGCTAGCATAACTCTTAAGTTTTCAAACAAATCAAGTATTACTTAACTTTCGAAATGATTCAAAAATCTTTTGAAATACTTCAAGTTCTTTATTAACACATAACACGCCGATTATAGTTCAAATCGATTACCTTTTAAAGACCACAAGTATTTTCTTACCAACATAAAAGTTATAACCAACTTCCCATAAAGCCGTTATAACACTTTATGTTTTAAACCAATCAAATACATTTAGCATATGTCGTCTCCGCACTACATAGTTCACATATCATGCTAGAAGAGATAGGAAGAGGTTCACATACCTCGCGACGAGTATCGACTAATAGCAAAACGCTCAAGTACTTCAAACCGTCGGCTACTCCTTAGCCGATGATCGCGCCATACGTAGTACTTCAACCTATAAGGCCACAAGGCACTTATTAACATTTAGATCCCTTCGTAGAACATTCTACGAGAAAATTCGCGACCGCCATGACAGCGTAAATCTCCTCTCTATCGAGGCCTACCAAGCCAACCGAGGTTATACATCTAACCTAACGGTACAATTCTACTCCACGGTACTACTTCACAAGTCTCAGTCTGACCCTAAGTAATTACGGATTCGATAATCTTCTTTAAATTGGGCTTAAGTCAAAAGACATTGCCGATAACTACGTTCGATTCTAAATATATAGTATACTTCAACTATATAGTCTAACAATCATGTAATTTCCAATTACAATAGAGGACAAGATATTTACCTCGATAAGCCCATAATTATCCGAGTTTAAATGTCGGTCTGAGCAAGGTTTAGCTCCTACTCATGCGCTCAGGCCGCTCCAAACAACCCTTAGAAGTTCTAACCAACTTCTACTTATTACTCCAACTAACTATGGAGATTTTCCTTAGGGTTTCGGTTTTGTGGATGAAGGAAGTATAATAGTATTTCGGGCTTTTCAGATAAGTATAACCTTAGAATACTACAAGGTATACACTAAGGTAATTTGGGCATTATAACAATACTTTTGAGAGTATTTCTAACAAGAGGGGTATTATATGAAACAACTAGGCTAGTGGTACCCAGGCTAGCACCCTGGAGTGGGGTGTATACCCTCTACCCCACTGGGGGTACGCTCGGCCAAGGGGGGGAAGGGGGCTCTCGGCGAAGCCACAAAGGGGGACGAAAACACAACAAGGGAGGGGGAGAGTTTAACACTTAAAGATTTGTGGAAAGGATGAAGAATTCATCAAAGGGAGAGGGGTATTTATAGGTCAAGGGATGGCCAACCAAAGGCCAAGATCAATCCATGTGTTAGGCAAGTGTAGGGCTAGGATTTACCAAACACAAATATCCTACCTACCCTTGACTTTGTCAAGGCACAAAAAACGTGCCTTACCTTGTCCATTTCGTCCAAGTTGGACGATTTCAAGCCACCAATTGGAGGGTGCCAAGTGGCGCCCTCTTGTTGATCCAAAATGTTTCGTCTCTCGGAAAAATCCGCAAAAATTAAAAATGACATAGCCGGAAATTCCCCTACGAAAGTGTGGAAAACGTTTACTAAAAACGACTCTAACCGTGTTGTGCACAAAATTAAATCGCCAAGCCTACTTGAAGTTCGAAATTTCCTACGTCGTCCTGCGTACATACTGGAAATACTGGTATAACAGTGAGGCCCTTGGCCGAGAGTACCCCTTGCCTAGTGGTTCTGGCCAGCCTACCCCCAACTCTCCTAGTTGTGCTAGTCGAAATACTACCCCCCCCTTGGTAGAGAAATACTCTCCAAGTATTGTTACTTTAGCCCAAATACCTTGTAGTATTTTCCAAAGTTACCTCTATACGTAGAGCCCAGAAATACTATTATACTTCCTTTGGCCACCAAGCGAAACCCTAAGGAAATCTTCATAGCGAGTTGAAGTATTAAGAAGAAGTTGTGTAGAACTTCTAAGGGTTGTTTGGAGCGGGTTGTAGCGCACGGAGTAGGAGCTAAACCTTGCTCAGGATCGACATTTAAACTTGGATAATTTTGGGCTTATCGAGGTAAATAATATTGTCCCCCTATTGTTATTGGAATTATATGTTGTAGGAATATATAGTTGAAGTATACTATATATAGAACTGAACATAGTTTTGCAGCAATGTCTTTTGACTTAAGCCTGAATTTAAAGAAGAGAACTGAACTGTAATACATAGGATCAGACATGAGAGACTTGTGTAGCATTCTTGTGAAGTAGAATTGTACACGTCCGGATTAGGCGTACAATTGGCTCATAGCGAGCCTCGATAGAGGAGAGATTTACGCGGTTGCGGGGGAGGTGTGCCGAATTTTTACGTAGAATATTCTACGTTGAGATCTAGATGTTA
Organism: Przewalskia tangutica; assembly: GCA_029844215.1. Taxonomy (NCBI): domain Eukaryota; kingdom Viridiplantae; phylum Streptophyta; class Magnoliopsida; order Solanales; family Solanaceae; genus Przewalskia; species Przewalskia tangutica. The sequence goes on along the minus strand of CM056720.1, from coordinate 23,567,413 downwards.
ATAGGCGCCTTGTGGCCTTTATAGGTTGAAGTACTACGTATGGCATGATCTACTTGGCTTAAGGTGTAGCCGACGGTTTGAGGTACTTGGAGCGTTTTGCTATTAGTCGATAATCGTCGCGATGTATGTGAACCTCTTCCTATCTTTTCTAGCATGATATGTGTATAACTATGTAGTACGGTAGACGTACATGTGTTAAATGTATTTGATTGGTTTAAAACATAAAGTGTTATAACGGCTTTATGGGAAGTTGGTTATAACAGCTTTATGTAGGTAAGAAAATGTTTTGTGGTTTTTAAAAGATAACTGATTTGACTTATAACTGACTTGATGTGTGATAATAAAGAACTTGAAGTATTTCAAAAGAATCATTTTGAAAGAAGAGTAATATTTGGTTTTTGAAAGCTTAAGAGTTATACTAGCTTTATGGGAAGTTAGGTATAACGTCTTAAGGAAGATAAAATGGATAATGTTTTACTGATTTTGGGAATGAGAACAAGTATCGAACAAACCACTGCAGCGTTAATAAAGGAAAATGTATTGATTAATTAATTATTATAAAAACCAGTAGAAACCTCCATCTGCATAGAAGCTAAGATAAGACAAAATGATATTACATTTTCTAGATCATGGCTGCTTTAATAAGATGGTTATAAACAAGAATAAATTGCTCACACATATGACATATGTTACTCAATTGTTTTAAAAGAGATTAAGACATTGAACTATGAAACTTTTCTAAAATAAAGAGACTTGAGTAATTGAAATTAGGCAAACTGGAACTTTCGGAAAAGAATGTTGTTACTTGATTTTAGAAAAAAAGAAGTGTTATGGTTTACTTAAAAATGTGAGTCACTCTAATACTACGGGTATCGGGTGACTTTTATAAAAGGAATGGATCTCTTTAAAAGGAATTTAACGTACGTAGTACTTTAGGGTTAAAACCCGAACTTTAGCATAAAATGAAAGTACCTGGAGTTGTGTGTAACTTGCCTATGCTTGTTGTTGTGTAACTTGCCTATGCTTGCTTTGATAGCCTTTGTTGTGCAAGAATTGTGTTTCTATGCTATCGCGTCTCTTGATGGAGGGCCGGTTGACTTGTTGAGAACTTACTTGGACGTCTAGCGTGACGGAAGATTCCACGGGTATGCTTCCATTATCATTGTTACATGGGCATGTCTACACCGATGATGGATTCTGTGGACATGTGACCATTATGTTTATTTATGGCGAAGTATCGTGACTTACGGTTGTGATCGGGTGCGTAGCTGCTTACTTGCCCCGTCGGTGCGTGGCGGTGGATCTGGTAGAGGTTATTGCACTTGCCACGTGTCAGCTTCGCGGCGAAGTATCGTGACTTACGGTTGTGATCTGGTGCTTAGCCGATTCACTTGCCCCCGTCAGCTACGTGGTGCAGGGAGGAGCTGGTGGAGGCTAGTGCACTTGCCACGTGTCAGCTTCGCGAGTCAGTGTTTGGATGGAGCTTCGTGACTTACGGTTGTGATCTGGTGCGTAGCTGATTTACTTGCCCCCGTCAGCTACTTGGCGCAGGGAGGAGCTGGTGGAGGCTATTGCACTTGCCACTTGTCAGCTTCACGATATGGTTGTACAGTATTATTGGTACGGTCGGATCTGGTATTTATACTTGCCCCGTACAGTTTTTATGACACAGGTGGGACCTGGTGTTCATGTATACTCCTTGGTGTTGTTATATCATAGATTGCCGGCAGTGAGAAAGGAATTCCACGGGCACGAGTGATGATTTGGAGGGCGTGAGTCCCTGACTTGATATGACTGTTTATATGTTGTGTACTGTAGTTTGGTTATCATACATGTCTCCTGCTTTATATAGACTATTATGATTTCATTCTGATATTTTCGATTCTCATACTTGGTACTGTTGTCGACCTCCTTCGGCTGCGTTCACGCCGCAGTAGAGTACATCTACCGCCGATCCCCGCTTATAGGATCACATTTCAACAGATTGGAAGCTCCGTTCCTTCGGAGGCTTATCTTTTGGTATGTTACCCTGAGTCTGTAGGTTCTTGTACATTCAGGGGTATGGCGGGGCCCTGTCCCGTCATAGTTTTTGTAAAAATCTTAGAGGTCTGTAGCACTGTTGTGGGCAGGGTTGTAAGGATTGTAACTGTTCAAAGGTCGATATATATATATATGCTGAAAGGCAACCGTTTTGGTTGGCCTATTTTCTTTTATCTTGATCCATATCTATTTGTATGTTTAAGTTTTATTTCCGCTGGTTTTTCTCTGATGTTGTATCACTAGGGTGCCCGGGGTAAGGCACCAGTCACGGGCCCGGGTTCGGGTCGTGACACCTGTCCCGTCACAGTTGTTATTCTTAGAGGTCTGTAGTCATATCTTGTGGATTGGGTTGTAAGAACAAAGATGTAACTATTTTTATTTTTGGGTTATGTATATTTTCCGGAAGGTGGCCTTATCGGCTAGCCTGTTGATATTTACTGTCTAAGTATTTTATGAGTTTTGTATGTTTCGCTGCTATTCTCTGATGTATACCTGTAAGGGGTGCCCAGGTAGGGTACCATTCGTGGGCCTAGGGTCGGGTCGTGACAAAAGTGGTATCAGAACAGTTAGTCCTCGGAAAGTGTCTACAGACCGTGTCTAGTAGAGTCTTGATTATCGGTGTGTTGTGCACCACATCTATAATCAGGAGGCTGCAGGACATTTAAGATTGGTTTCCATTTTTCTCTCTCTGAGATCGTGCAGTAGAGCTGTCTTATTAGGTTGAATCCTCTCTGACCTATTCTATGCATCAGTTATGCCTCCACGGAAGGCGACCAGGGCCCAGAAGGGCAAGGCAGCAGCAGGAGCTGCTAGTGGTACGCATAGGGTTACTAGGACTCAGGCCCAGATTATGCCTGAGGTTGTGGGCGGGTCGGCGAGTTCAGCCACGCGGCAGTATTAAAGGAGTCGAGAGCGGCCGTAGCTCCAGAGGTTCCGATACCTGCGCCTCCAGTTCCGTAGCCAGGGGCAGAGTATAGAGATTATGGAAAGCAAATCAGGTTATTGACTAGCATAGTGGTAGGCGTGGCAAAGAGCAGTAGCTAACCTAGAGCCATGCGGTTTGAGGATTCAGGATTTTCTGGGTTGTAATCCACCCGAGTTCTATGGTTCGAGATCTGAGGAGGATCCTCAGGAGTTTATTCGGCAGATACAGCGGACTATGCAGGTGCTTAGGGCCTCGGAGACAGAGTCAGTTGTGTTAGCTTCTTACCGATTACGCGATATTGCGTTGAACTGGTTTGAGTCATGGGAGTTGTCTAGAGGTGTGGGTGCTCTTCCAGCTGTTTGGGATGAATTCACAGAGGCCTTCCTGGATCACTTTTTGCCTCCTGAGATGAGGAGAACCCGCGTGGATAGATTCTTGACATTGAGACAGAATGGGAGGACTATCAGAGAGTACAACCTGGAGTTTGACTCGTTGGCCAGGTATGCGATCACTATTTGTCACGACCGAACCGGGCGTGGTCGTGCCTTACCTGCACCCCAAGAGTCATACATCGAGAAAAATCAGCGGAACATAAATCAACAACATAAAATAATGTATATAAACAATAATCTGTGGAAAACTTGCCTTCGGCATATATATAAACAACAACTCTTTCAACATGAGCAGTTTAATCCTTTTTATAAACCACGCCCCACAAGATTTACTACTGCACTCTACGAATGATATGACAACAACGACGGGGCGAGGCCGCCATACCGAATGTAAGCACCTACAACAACAGGGACTATACTAAGACAAGCCTCCGAGAAACGGAGCTTTCCCAACGCTGAATTGTGACCCTAAGAGCGAGGATCAACGATCGTGTACCTTTACTGCGGCATGACGCGGCCCGAGGTCAAGATAACAGTATTTAGTATGCGGAAAAAAATCAGAATGAAATCATAGTAGTCTATAAAGCAGGAGACATGTATGATAACCAAACTACAGTTCACAATAAATAAGCAGTCATGTCAAGTCAGGGACTCACGCCCTCAAGTCATCACTCAAATACATAAATATGGGTCTCACGCCCACAACATCAATCATGCCGTGGAATACCTTCCTCATCGCCATCGATGATAGAAAAACACCAAGGAACACATGAACAACGTGTCCCACGTGCCCAAATAAACGATGCAGGTGTAATGCGAAGGCATAGCCGACTAACACCACAAGACTAACAAGGTCGTAAATCGAATCATGATATCTGTCTGGCGTCACATGATCAAAGCTGGTCGCTCACCCGCAATATCAAATGTGAGCGTCTAGCCCTGGAACTCCCCGCAGCTCCGCATATGCCAATCTCATAGGCCAGCATGATGTATAACCCGCATCGAGGGTAGCTACTCCCGGCGCCCCGACTCGCGATCGCATAGCCACATGCATCGCATGACCATAAAGGCCGCACACTAACTTGGAACTCGTAGCTCGCATAGGCCCCGTGACCGCGCAGGTATTCTCGAATCATGGTCCTGCATCACCGAGTCTACCCGCGACGGAGGGCGCCTTAACCGGAAACACGGTGAGTGGTATAATACCAACATAACGATTTATCACTTAAACATCATAAGCACAATCAAGGAAAATCCCTTTACACAAACATCACGAATACTTACACACGTAGCATCCTAATATGATTACTTATCAAATCAACACGAAGGTATTACAAGGCTATCACAAACCAACACAATCCAGTTATACACACAAGGTACATTCTATTGTATGATTAACAAGATCGGGTATCTATTCTCAAAGTACTTCATACATTATCTTTTAAAAGATACGTTACGTTTACAAAAGTCACACAATACCCGTAGTATATGAAAACTAGAGTGATTATCTTTTGAAGTAAAGCAAAACACTTCTCTTTGTAAAATCAAGTAACAACATTATTTCTCAAACGTCCAAGTTTGCCTAATTTCAAATGTTCACGTTTCTTACTTTAGAAAGGTTTCGTAGTTCATAGTCTTATTCATTTAAGAATATAATTCTCTTTTAAACTATCTGAGAAACATAAGCCCTATATGTGAGTAGGATATTCTTGTTTATAAAAATCTTATTACAGCAGCCATGATCTAGGAAATATCATTTTGTCTCATCTTAGCTTCTATGCAGATGGAAGTTTCTACTGGTTTTAATAATACTTAATTATTAAAAACATTTCCTTTTATTAACGCTGCAGTGGTTTGTCGGTACACATTCTGATTTCCGAAATCAGTAAAACATTCTTAAGCCGTTATACCTAACTTCCCATAAAGCTAGTATAACTCTTAAGTTTTCAAACAAAAAAAGTATTACTTCTTCTTTCAAAATGATTCAAAAATCTTTTGAATTACTTCAAGTTCTTTATTAACACATAACAAGCCAGTTATAGTTCAAACCAGTTACCTTTTAAAAACCACAAGTATCTTCTTACCAACATAAAGCTGTTATAACCAACTTCCCATAAAGCCGTTATAACACTTTATGTTTTAAACCAATCAAATACATTTAGCACACGTATGCGTCACCGCACTACATAGTTATACACATATCATGCTAGAAGAGATAGGAAGAGGTTCACATACCTCGCGACGAGTATCGACTAATAGCAAAACGCTCCAAGTACTTCAAACCGTCGGCTACTCCTTAGCCAGTAGATCGCGCCACGTAGTACTTCAACCTATAAGGCCACAAGGCGCTTATTAACATTTAGATCTCATCGTAGAACATTCTACCAAAATTCTAAGACCTCCCCCGCAACAGAAATCTCCTCCTCTATCGAGGCCGCTACCAATCCAACCAGGGGTTATACGTCTAACCCTAACGTACAATTCTACTCCACGGTACTACTACACAAGTCTCATGTCTAATACAGCCTATGTAATTACAGTTCAGATTCTTCTTCAAAAGGTTTATTATTGGGCTTAAGTCAAAAGACATTGCCGACAACAACGCTCGATTCTATATATAGTATACTTCAACTATATAGTCTAACAATCATGTAATTTCCAATTACAATAGAGGACAAGATAATTACCTCGATAAGCCCATAATTATCCAAGTATAAAGTCGATCCCGGCAATCGCTTAGCTCAACTCCGTGTGCCGACCTGTTCAAACAACCCTTAGAAGTTCTAACCAACTTCTACTTACGACTCCAACTAACTATGGAGATTTTCCTTAGGGTTTCGGTTTTGTGTGACGGAAGTATAATAGTATTTCTGGGCTTTTCGTATAGGTATAACCTTAGAATACAACAAGGTATACGGCTAAGGTAATTTGGGCATTATAACAATACTTTTGAGAGTATTTCTACCAAGAGGGGGGGTATTATACGAAAACAACTAGGCTAGGGGGGGGTACCCCACGGCTAGCACCCCAAGGAGGGGGGGGCGCTACTCTCGGCCAAGGGGGCCTCACGAAATGGGGAGGGACGAGAACAATAGAGGGAGGGGGGAAGAGTCTTTCAAGACTTAGAGATTTTTAGGATGAATAAGTCTTCCAAAGAGGTGGGTATTTATAGGACAAGCCAAGGCCAACCAATGGCCAAGATCTTGCCAAGTGCATAGCAAGTGTAGGGCCAAGATCTTGCCAAGTGCACCCTAACCAACTAACACAAAATATCCTACCAACCCTTGACTATTTCAACCACACTTTCGGCCAAGCCTTTTACCGCCCAAGCCTAACCAATGAGAGGGTGACAAGTTTCGCCCTCTTGTTGGTCCAAAATGTTTCGTCTCTCGGAAAAATCCACAAAAAATTAAAAATGACATAGCCGGAAATTCCCCTACGAAAGCTGTGGAAACGTTTCGTCGAAAAACGACTCTAATCGGGGGTTGTGAACAAAAAGAATTCGGCCAAGCCTAAATCACAAGTTCAAATTTTCTACGTACGTCCCTGCGTACATACTCTGGACATACGGGGTATAACATTCTCCCCTCCTTAGAAACATTCGTCCCGAATGTTCCTTATAAGTCTCAAAACAAACGTGCGCCAGTATAGTCTTCACTACTATACTTACGAGAACAATCCTGCCACAGCTGCACCTGCGTAAATACTTACATCAAAGTCCACGAGGAAACACCTCTAATCATCACCACAAAACACTCTCACCGGGGTCTAAAATATACTTCCTTCGCACCTTCTCTTTACAAAAGAAATGATCACATCTATGCCCGCCATACATGCTCGCTTCTCTCTTTACTCGTCGTAGATACCACTTTTGTCACTTTGTCGCGAGCCTTGCTCCGACGACCCAACAAATGGTACCGTTGCATGACCCACGAGGTCGTCGTGACACTCGAACTCTTACCACATTCGATCGACTTGGTTTCCAAGACTCGGTTACTATCTCTTAACGTGGGCATCATTAATCGAACATTCTCGATGGATCTTCGATACTTTCCTAACATAACAATACGAAGATCGACGACCGCTTCCTAAGTCGGACGACAAATGCTAACATATAGGCAATCTGGCCTATTCTTCACATGAACTCAAAGGCCCAAAGTAACTCGGGCTAAGTTCCCTCTGTATTCCAAAACTCGTCACACCCAACCCGGGGTGGTATTTTCAAGAAGACCGACCGTCAACCTGAACTCTAAGCGTCGTCGCCGATTATTCGCACGATTTCTCTGAGCTGCCAGAACCTCTTCTAGACAAGCTTTACTCTATCCACAGTCTGTTGGAACAAGCCTGAACCAACTATCTGAATCCTGCCAACATCGAACCAATCGACCGGCGACTCACACATCCGCCCCCTACAAGGCTTCATAAGGCGACATCCGAACACTGAAATGGTAGCTTAAACACTCCTTCAACAGGAGACAACAATTCTCGCAACTATCCCTGAAATCCAAACACAACGGCGGGCGAATGCGACTCGAGACTCACCGAGTTCTTAACACATGCTCGTAAAACTTCCGAAACAAAACAGCCATAACCGGGTTCCATCATGCGCCATAAGGTGAAGGTAGGCACCCCGTGCAGCCCTACAACCTTTCTGATACAACAACACTGCCGAGTGAACGGTCCCGACCGAAGAACACGATGGGCTGCCCCCATCGGCCCGACCACTGGTCGAACGCATCCACGAACTCATACGCTGGTTACTAAACCTGGGCCTAACACCCTCGTGACCCTACCACAAGGCGGGACCACCACAAACTGACCCCACCACCATACATGCCGCGGGTTGACCCGCAACATGGCCTCAACCCGACCCGGCATCGCGCAAAACACTAGCTCCCTGAAGGAATAATTTCACAAATCATGTTACGAAAACCTAGCGGTCTTCCTAGCTCGACTACCCTCTTTCCTTCCACACTACTCAGGGACTAATCCCACAAACATAACTCACGTGCACTATGCACTCCTATAAGGGTCAAACATAAACAATACATCTTTTACTCGAGATGGCCTTACCTCTAAGGTCTCTACGTATAAAACTCTAAGGCTCACACCTTCTCTATCCCCCAAAATCTTACTCGGTTAACCCACCATGATCTAATCACGACTAACACACTGCTATCAGAACATAGCACTTAAGGTATACTCACCTTATCACACATACTGATCTCTAGAGGGTTAAAGATATATCTATATCTACTGCTTCACTCCCCTTAGTCGTTCTAATCAAACCTGCCACGTAGGGCGCATAGCTAAGGAAGGTGACGAACTACCCACCGATCCTGAAGGCTAAGTCCTCCTACCAGGACACTCTTTCGACATCAGACCCTGACGGTCATAGGTACAACAAGTACGAACTAAAAGACGACATTCCCCGGGATGACGTCTGCCAAACTGTGAACCGGAAGCCCTGGAGTTCTAACCAACTCCTGCATACCCCGAACGTCCTGAAATCCGTGGAAGACCACTCTGCATTGTGGATGTGCATAATCAAATCTGCTGGTGAGGTGACTCGCCTCGAAAGTTACCAAAGGACCTTGCTCGCCTCTTCGCTGTCCTCGTTAACCGTCGATCTCTACGCTTTCGGCTGCTGTGTATACGCCCGTACGTGCCATGCTCAAGCTAATCAAGAATTACTCTTGCACAACCCTCTCTTAGATAGTCATCAAGACCCGTGGTACATCGGTATACTCTCTGGTAGCCACATCCATAGCTAGTAACAGGGTCGTCTTCTTTGCACTCTATATTCACTGTTCCCGGTCGTGGAACTGAAGGTTCAAATATCATGGCCGCAGTGGGAACTGCCGCTGCCGTGCCAAACTCTGCTGGGGCTAGTGACGTCGCAAAACTCCCCGAATGAAGCACTACCCTAGGTAATGATTGGGCCTGTGCCCTCGCCACCCTCTGAACTCTACTCGCGGCTCCTCGGGCCTTGCCCTCTGGGCGGGTTGCCTGCGCAGAGGCATAACGGTAAGGGAAAGAAATACGTCAGAGGGTCCAACTTACAACACAGCTCTAAGGCACGATCTCAGAGTGAGAAGAATAGAAACCAATCCTAAATACCCTATAGCCTCCTGATTATTGGTGTGGTGCACAACACACCGATAATCAAGACTCTTCGATCTGATGCCTAGACACTTTCGAGGATTAACCTGCGATACCACTTTTGTCACGACCCGAACCGGGCGTGGTCGTGCCTTACCGGGCACCAAAGAGTCATACATCGAGAGAAAAATCAGCGAACATAAATCAACAACATAAAATAACGAAGTATAAACAATAATGTGGAAAACTTGCCTTTCGCATATATATAAACAACAACTCTTTCAACATGAACAGTTTAATCCTTTTATAAACCACCGCCACAAAGGTACTACGAACTCTACGAATGATATGATAACAACGACGACGGGGCCCGTCATACCCACGAATGTAGCACCTACAACAACAGGGACTATACCAACAAGCCTCCGAGAAACGGAGCTTTCCCAACGAATTGTGACCAAGAGCGAGGATCAACGGCGGTGTACCTTTACTGCGGCGTATGCGCGGCCCCGAAGGTCGATCTGCAGTGCAGAGTATGCGAATCGAAAAATCAGAATGAAATCATAGTAGTCTATATAAAGCAGAGACATGTATGATAACCAAACTACGATTCACAATAAATAAGCGATCATATCAAGTCGGGACTCACGCCCTCGGTCATCACTCAAATACATAAATATGGGTCTCACGCCACAACATCAATCATGCCCGTGGAATACCTTCCTCACCGCCGTGATCGATGATAGAAAAGCACCAAGGAACACATGAACAATGTGTCCCACGTGCCCAAATAAAGCGATGCGGGGTAAATGCGAAGGCATAGCCGACTACTAACACCTACAGTACTAACAAGGTCGTAAATCGAATCATGATATCTGTCTGACCGTCACATGATCAAAGCCGTCACTGCGCGCAATATCAAATGTGCGCGTCTAGCCCTCGAACTCCCCGCACTCGCATAGGCCAATCTCATAGGCGCGTGAGGTATAACCCGCATCGAGGTAGCTACTCCGGCATCGCCCCGACTCGCGATCCGCATGGCCACATAGACCGCATGACCATAAAGGCCGCACTAACACCGAACTCTCGTAGCTCCGCATAGGCCCCGTGACCCGCATGAGGTATTCTCGAATCATGGTCCTGCATCGCCGAAGTCTACCCGCGTGGAGGCGGCTTAACCCCCGGAAACACGGTGAGTGGTATAATACCAACATAACAGTTTATCGCTTAAACATCATAAGCACAATCAAGGGAAAATCCCTTTACACAAACATCACAGAATACTTACACACGTAGCATCCTAATATGATTACTTATCAAATCAACACGAAGGTATTACAAGGCTATCACAAACCAACACAATCCAGTTATACACACAAGGTACATTCTATTGTATGATTAACAAGATCGGGTATCTATTCTCAAAGTACTTCATACATTATCTTTTAAAAGATACGTTACGTTTACAAAAGTCACACAATACCCGTAGTATATGAAAACTAGAGTGATTATCTTTTGAAGTAAAGCAAAACACTTCTCTTTGTAAAATCAAGTAACAACATTATTTCTCAAACGTCCAAGTTTGCCTAATTTCAAATGTTCACGTTTCTTACTTTAGAAAGGTTTCGTAGTTCATAGTCTTATTCATTTAAGAATATAATTCTCTTTTAAACTATCTGAGAAACATAAGCCCTATATGTGAGTAGGATATTCTTGTTTATAAAAATCTTATTACAGCAGCCATGATCTAGGAAATATCATTTTGTCTCATCTTAGCTTCTATGCAGATGGAAGTTTCTCTTTAGTTTTAATAATACTTAATTATTAAAAACATTTCCTTTTATTAACGCTGCAGTGGTTTGTCGGTACACATTCTGATTTCCGAAATCAGTAAAACATTCTTAAGCCGTTATACCTAACTTCCCATAAAGCTAGTATAACTCTTAAGTTTTCAAACAAAAAAAATATTACTTCTTCTTTCAAAATGATTCAAAAATCTTTTGAATTACTTCAAGTTCTTTATTAACACATAACAAGCCAGTTATAGTTCAAACCAGTTACCTTTTAAAAACCACAAGTATCTTCTTACCAACATAAAGCTGTTATAACCAACTTCCCATAAAGCCGTTATAACACTTTATGTTTTAAACCAATCAAATACATTTAGCACATGTACGTCTACCGTACTACATAGTTATACACATATCATGCTAGAAGAGATAGGAAGAGGTTCACATACCTCGCGACGAGTATCGACTAATAGCAAAACGCTCCAAGTACTTCAAACCGTCGGCTACTCCTTAGCCAGTAGATCGCGCCACGTAGTACTTCAACCTATAAGGCCACAAGGCGCTTATTAACATTTAGATCTCATCGTAGAACATTCTACCGAAAATTCAGCGACCTCCCCCGAATGGCGTAAATCTCTCCTCTATCGGAGGCCGCTACCAAGCCAACCAGGGGGTTATACATCTAACCCTAATGGGTACAATTCTACTCCGGTACTACTACACAAGTCTCATGTAACAGCCTATGTAATTACGGTTCGATTCTTCTTTCAAAAGGTTTATTATTCATGCTTAAGTCAAAAGACATTGCCGACAACAACGTTCAGTTCTATATATAGTATACTTCAACTATATAGTCTAACAATCATGTAATTTCCAATTACAATAGAGGGACAAGATAATTACCTCGATAAGCCCATAATTATCCAAGTATAAAGTCGATCTGGGCAATCGCTTAGCTCGACTCGTGTGCCCAGGCCGTTCCAAACAACCCTTGAAGTTCTAACCAACTTCTACTTACGACTCCAACTAACTATGGAGATTTTCCTTAGGGTTTGGTTTTGTGGTGACGGAAGTATAATAGTATTTCGGGCTTTTAGATAGGTATAACCTTAGAATACAACAAGGTATACTGGCTAAGGTAATTTGGGCATTATAACAATACTTTTGAGAGTATTTCTACCAAGAGGGTATTATCTGAAAACAACTAGGCTAGGGGTTCCCACGCTAGCACCCTGGAGAGGAGGCGCTACTCTCGGCAAGGGCCTCACGAAATGGGAGGGCGAGAACAATAGAGGAGGGAAGAGTCTTTCAAGACTTAGAGATTTTTAGGATGAATAAGTCTTCCAAAGAGGTGGGTATTTATAGGACAAGCCAAGGCCAACCAATGGCCAAGATCTTGCCAAGTGCATAGCAAGTGTAGGGCCAAGATCTTGCCAAGTGCACCCTAACCAACTAACACAAAATATCCTACCAACCCTTGACTATATCAACCACACTTTCGGCCAAGCCTTTTACCGCCCAAGCCTAACCAATGAGAGGGTGACAAGTGTCGCCCTCTTGTTGGTCCAAAATGTTTCGTCTCTCGGAAAAATCCGCAAAAAATTAAAAATGACATAGCCGGAAATTCCCCTACGAAAGCTGTGGAAACGTTTCGTCGAAAAACGACTCTAATCGGGGGTTGTGAACAAAAAGAATTCGGCCAAGCCTAAATCACAAGTTCAAATTTTCTACGTACGTCCCTGCGTACATACTCTGGACATACGGGGTATAACACTATTGTTGCGGACATGGCGGACAAAGTTCACCGCTATGTGATGGGGCTAGACCGTTATATGATTACTGCATGTCTGGGAGTGTCCCTTCAGCCAGGTATGGATATTGCCAGGATGCAGGCTTATGCGAGGATAGAGGATGAGAGAGAGGATCAGCCGGACTCGAGCCAAGAGGCCGGGGCAAGCGAGGTTCGTGGTAATTTTCGAGGTGGGACGGCCTCGTGACATGCTAGGTCCACATTTCAGCCGGCACAGAGTGCTCCTTCTCGGTTTTCTGGCAGGAGGTTTGATCAGCCGGGTTATTCAGGAGCAGGTCAGGGCTCCAGGACTTCAGGGTTTCAAGGAGGCAGAGACCGTAACCAATCGAGACCGCCCGTATCTCGGTATGTTCGATGCGGTAGATCTCACCCGGGCGAGTGTCGTACTGTTTCGGGAGCTTGTTTCTCTTGTGGCCAGCAGGGCCATATGAAGAGGGATTGTCCGACCAGAGGCGGCGTGGGTGGTATGGTTCAGCCGACAGGGTCAGTTGTTGGGTCTTCTTCTTCTGTGGTTATGCGCCCCGGAGGGCAGGGTGTTCACGGACCGGCAGGCCGCGACAGAGGTCGTGGTGGAGGTCCTAGTTCAAGTGGTCCACAGAACCGCATATATTCCTTAGTCAGCCGGCAAGATCAGGAGGCTTCCCCGGATGTCGTCACAGGTACATTATTGATTTCATGTTGTGACGTTTATGCTTTGATAGATCCAGGTTCTACCTTGTCCTATGTGTCCCCTCTTATTGCTGGTAGAATAGGGATAGAGCCGGTGTCAATAGAGCCTTTTGAGGTAGCTACGCCAGTGGATGATTCGATGTTAGCTGAGCGGGTGTACAAATATTTCAGTGTTTATATCATCGCTGACCACTAGCGAACTTGATAGAGTTGGAGATGACAGATTTTGACGTCATTATAGGTATGGACTGGTTGGCTTCTTGTTATACCAACGTTGACTATAGAGACAGGTTGGTCCGATTCCAGTTTCCTGGTGAGCCAGTTATCGAGTGGAAGGGTAATACAGCGTCGTCGAGGGGTAGGTTTATTTCTTACCTCAAGGCTAGGAAGATGGTGCAGAAAGGGTACATCTATCATCTGGTTCGGGCATTCGTACTGGTGAGGTTCGATTCTTGATCGATTACCGTGGTTAGAGAGTTTCCAGATGTATTCCCAGATGATCTCCCAAGTATTCCTCCCGAGAGGGAGATAGAGTTCTGTATTGATACGTTGCCAGACACTCGACCTATATCTATTCCGCCGTACAGAATGGCACCTGCTGAGTTGAAGGACCAGCTGAAAGATTTGCTGGAAAAAGGCTTTATCAAGCCTAGTGTTTCTCCCTGAGGAGCGCCGGTTTTGTTTGTAAAGAAGAATGATGGGACGCTGCGTATGTGTGTTGACTACAGGAAGCTGAATAAGGTAACCATCAAGAATAGATACACCCTCCCTAGGATTGATGATTTGTTTGACCAGTTGCAGAGTGCGAGGTTTTTCTCCAAGATAGACCTGCGGTCTGGTTATCATCAGGTGCGAGTTAGAGAGGCAGATATCCCAAAGACTGCATTCAGGACCCGGTATGGGCACTATGAGTTCAGGGTGATGTCTTTCGGTTTGACCAACGCTCCAGCGGTATTTATGGATTTGATGAACCGGTTGTTCAAGCTATTCTTGGATACGTTTGTTATAGTATTCATTGATGACATCCTGGTTTATTCGCGCCAGAAGCGAGCATGCGAATCACGAGGGCGGTACTTGGGGTCCTCGGGCCGGCGATTGTTCGCCAAGTTCTCCAAGTGTGAGTTTTGGTTGGCCTCAGTGGCATTCTTGGGGCTGACGGTGTTCAGGTTGATACGACAAATATTGAGGCGGTCAAGTCTTGGCCGAGACCTACTACTCCGACGGAGGTGCACAACTTCTTGGGGCTTACAGGTTATTATCGTAGGTTTGTGGAGCAGTTCGCTTCGATATCAGAACCACTGACTAGGCTAACTCAGAAAGCAGCTAAGTTCCAGTGGACAGAAGCTTGTGAGAAGGGCTTCCAGTTACTGAAGGAAAAGTTGACGACATCTCCAGTTCTTACTCTTCCCGAAGGGTTAGAGGGCTACGTGATTTATTGTGATGCCTCGGGTATCGGACTAGGGTACGTATTGATGCAGCACGACAAAGTTATAGCCTATGCTTTCCGGCAGCTACGGAAGCATGAGAAGAATTACCCTACTCACGACTTAGAGTTGGCCGTAGTTATTCATGCCTTGAAGATTTGGAGACATTATTTATATGGGGTTCATGTGGATATTTATACAGACCACAAGAGCCTCCAGTACATCTTTAGGCAGAGGGAGCTGAACTTGCGGCAGAGACGGTGGTTAGAGTTGTTGAAGGATTATGATGTTGATATCCTATACCATCCAGGAAAAGTCAACGTGGTTGCAGATGCTTTGAGTCGTAGATCTATGGGGAGTCTGTCAGAGGTGCATCCAGATACACAGGACATGGTCCGTCAGATCCATCAGCTAGCGAGCCTTAGGGTTCGGTTGGTCGATATCGATGATAGTGGGGTACAGGTTCGTGAGGTTGCCGAGTCTTCCATCGTTGAGGAGGTGAAGAGGCGACAGTATGAGGACCCAGTTATGATACGGTATCGAGATACAGCTTTTCGAGAGGATGAGAGTTTATTTGAGGTAACGCCTGATGGGGTGCTAAGATTCGAGGGAAGATTGTGTGTTCCCTATGTTGCAGGACTTCGTCAGCAGATTCTGGGGGAGGTATACAGTGCTCGTTACTCTATCATCCGGGGTCGACTAAGATGTACCATGACCTCAGATGTATGTATTGGTGGGATGGCCTGAAGAGGGACGTGGAAGAGTTTGTTGCTCGATTGTCGGTGTCGGGTCAAGTTGAGCACGAAGCCGGTGGGCTATTGCAGGCTATTGATATTTCGACATGGAAGTGGGAGGTGATCAACATGGATTTTGTTACAGGGTTACCTCGTACTCAGAGGAAGTGTGATTCCATCTGGGTTATTGTAAACAGGCTGACGAAATCAGCCCACTTTCTTCCAGTCAAGACTACGTATTCGGCTGAGGATTATGCTAGATTGTATATCAGGGAGATTGTGAGACTGCACGGAGTTCCTATATCGATTATATCAGACAGAGGAGCCCAGTTTACGGCTAACTTCTGGAGGTCTTTCCAGAAAGGGTTAGGACACGTGAGTCTCGATGATATGTTTCATCCTCGGACAAGCGGGCGGCAGCGTACTATCCGGACAACGAGGATATGTTGCGGGCCTGTGTTATTGATTTCAGAGGTAGCTGGGAGGATCATTTGCCTCTTGTGGAGTTTGCTTATAGCAACAGCTACCATTTTAGCATTCAGATGGCGCCATATGAGGCTTTGTATGGGCGGAAGTGTAGGTCGCTGATTGGTTGGTTCGACGTGGGAGAGGTTCAGTTAGTTGGCCCAGACTTGATTCAGCAGGTTATGGATAAGGTGAAGCTTATCCAGGAGAGATTGTTAGCAGCTCAGAGTCGGTAGAAGTCTTATGCAGATAATCGGCGTCGACATTTAGAGTTTCAGGTAGACGATTGGGTCTTCTTGAAGGTATCACCCATGAAGGGTGTGATGAGGTTCGGAAAGAAGGGAAAACTTAGCCCAATGTACATTGGGCCTTACCAGATCATCCGGAGAGTAAGCAAGGTTGCCTATGAGTTGGATCTGCCATCGGATTTAGAGGCGGTACATCCGGTCTTCCATGTTTCTATGTTGCGGAAGTGTATCGGAGATCCATCAAGAGTTTTCCCAGCTAGCGAGGTCCAGGTGACAGAGGGGTTATCGTATGAGGAGAGTCCCATAGCGATACTCGATCGCCAGGTCAGGCGACTGCGGACTGATCGGTGTATTTTATATACACTTTTTGAGTCGTTTTTAGTTAGTCTTTTGTCCCTTTTTGTACAAATAAGTGTCGTATTAGGATAGATTTTCTTTCTTTTGAGTCAAGTTGGTTAAAATGGCCAAATGGCGGAAAAGGAGCTAAAAGAGGGCAAAAGTGGAGGTTCCAGAGCTTAAGCGAGAAAGTGGCGAACGAGGCGGCTCACGAGCGGCGCCGCGCGCCAACAGTGCGGGCGCGACACCCAATATCGAGCGCGAGTTGCGGCACCGGCGCCTCCACACGAAGGCGGGCAGCGGCGCCAAATCATTCGGCATCTGCAGAACTTCGGCCGCGGCTGATAGCGAACATGGCGACGCGGGAAAATCAGTTTAATGGCGATTTTACGGGCGGGCACGGAGGAAAAGTTAGAGGCGATTTTGAGCCTATAAAAGGAGAACCCTAGGCAGTTTTTAAGGGTTCCCTTTCTTGCACAACACAAGGATTCTTGGATTGAAGATTGGAGACCATAACTTAGTAATTTTCTTTCTTTTCTTTCCTTTATTTCATTTTTTATGATGAACCTTGAATTAGTTCTTGTCATGTCAATGGATAGGAACTAATTCCTCTATAGGGATTTCCATGTTAAATCACTAGAAACTTATGTTATGAATTGATGCATGTTATGGTTATTCTTCTTCTTGTTGAGATTTATCCAATAATTGTTTTGAATGTTTGGTAATTAATTGATCACTAATTATCATTACTTATATGATTTCTAATCAAACTTCGAAAGGAGGAGGTTGTGAATATGTTGTAAGTTGGGTAGACATATTTTGGATTGGGGATGAAAATACCTCAATTACTTATGTAGCGTTAATGAGAGGCTTAACAACCCAATTTTCTGCGTGGCGTGGCGATTAACTAGGTTTTGGTCTTAATCCTCCTATAGAGTCATCCTTATCACCGAAGGTAGAAAGGATCAATCCGGGTTGAGTGTTTATATAGCCTTAACGGGAGTATAAAACGATTTCGTAAACCTGCTAGCTCCGAGAGAAGAAGAACCATAATTCATTGCATTAATAAGTAACATAAGCGGATAGTTGAGGAGACATGGAAGCCCTATTCTCATAACAACTGAGGTAAACCTATAGTTAATTAGCCTTTATAATTGTTAGTCATAAACAACAAAAATCAATATCGATTACCAAATAGATACCAAAAGATAAATAATTGGTACTTGAACACTAATCCTTGTGGACGATATCCGGTCTTATCAAGACTATATTACTTGAGTCGACAACGTGCACTTGCGTTAAAGTGTGTGCATCTTTTCGCGCATCAAGTTTTTGGCGCCGTTGCCGGGGATTAGGCATAGTTCAATATCAAGTTATCTATTTTTAATTTCTAATTTAGTTTTTAATTTTTATTTTATTTTTACGTTTTTTTTGTTATTTTTCGGTAAAAATCGGTCTAGTGATCTGTTTATGCTTTTGATACTTTTGAAATCGGTTTATCACGAAGGAGAAGAGGGGCATACACTCTTGTTCCCTTCAATCCAGAGATTGAAAAAACATGTAAACAGAACAGAAAGAATCAGCGGATTGCAACCCTGATAGAGATGGACGGTGTTCAAAACAACAATATGATGAGAGAAGGGTTAGGTGAAAATCAACCTAATCCAGGAATGCCTCGGCAAGTACCTATGGATGTCGAGGAAAGAGTTCAAGTCCAGGCATAAAGAAGCTTGGGAGACTATGTGCTGCCGAGGGTGAATGGAGCACAAACATGTATTAGGCTCCCTGCAATAGGAGCAAACAACTTTGAGATAAAGCGGCGATTACGAGCATGGTGCGAGAACGTGCAATTTGGAGGCGCCATCAGAGGATCCACATATGCACATAGCTAATTTCTTGGAGCTATGTGCAACTTTCAGATATAACGGCGTTACTGATGATGTCGTCAGATTGAGGCTCTTTCCCTTCTCACTCAGGGGTAGAGCAAAAGTATGGTTAAATTCCCTGCCAGCTGATTCGATTTTTACATGGCAAGAGCTGGCACAAAAAATTTTGGCCAAATTCTTTCCCCCGTGCAAAGCAGCGAAATTGAGAGGGGAGCTAAATAACTTCTACCAAGCAGATGGAGAGTCCATGCAGGCGTGGAAAGGTTCAAAGATTTGCGAGAAAATGTCCACATTGCATTGAGTTGTGGAACTTGGTCCACATCTTCTATAACGGGCTCAGCGGAACAACCAGAACCATTATAGATGCAGCAGCAGGTGGGACATTCATGAGGAAAACAGCCCACGACGCTCACGAATTATTGGAAGATATGGCCACCAACAACCGTATCACGTAAGAGAGATCGATGAGTGGGCGGAGAACAATGGAGTCCACGAAATAGATGCCATTCTTTGCCTTGAATGCCCAGTGGCCTTGTTGGCCAAGCGATTGCGTGCAACATCTGATGCTCGATGAATGCGGTCTGGATGCCTAAAAGCTGTGAACTATGTGGTGGCCCACATACATTCGATAGGTGTCCTTCAGCTGATCCTAATAATATGCCAATTGAGCAGGCAGAGTGTCAGGACGTGGGTAATTATCAGAGGCCACAGAACAACCCATACTCCAACACATATAATCCAGGGTGGAGGAATCACCCAAATTTCTCATGGAGAGAGAGGCGAGCGGCGAGAATCAATATAGGGTCATTACCAAAATCGCGACCGCCACTCAGCCTCACGCCTCAACAATTTAATACACTGTCCCGGCCCGGAAAAGCGAGACGGTGAGAGCGGCTTTGTTGGCACTCACCAACGCCCAGACCCAGTTCGTGACAGAAGCTAGATCCTCGTTCAGGAACTTGGAAACACAAGTGGGTCAGCTAGCAAAGAAAGCGAACAGCAGGCCACAGGGTACACTGCCAAGCAACACAGAGGTGAATCCGAGGGAGCAATGTCAGGCAGTACAATTGAGAAGCGGCAAGCGTTGGAAGCGATAGTCACCTCGGCCCGATGTAGTTGAGCAAAGGGCGAGAGATAGAAAGAGAAGGTGGTTGAATCTCACCCAGTAGTAGAGAAAACTCCAGAGAAGGAGTACACAGAGAAGATCCCATTCCCACAGAGATTGCAGCGGAAGGCAGTTGATAAACAATTCTCTAAATTTTTGGAGACATTCAGAAAGCTGCATATCAACATACCTTTTATAGAAGCGTTGGAGCAGATGCCATCCTATTTCAAATTCATGAAGGAGATCTTGGGGAAGAAGAAGAAATTGGCAGATTACGAGATGGTAGCACTAACGGAGGAATGCAGTGCTATCTTACAGAAGAAGTTGCCCCCCAAACTAAAAGACCCAGAGAGCTTTACACTACCTTGCACAGTTGGCATGGTGACATGCAACAGGGCTCTGTGCGATTTAGAGGCAAGTATAAATCTGATGCCGTTATCGGTATTTAAACGATTGGAGTTGGGTGAGGCAAAGCCAACCACAGTGAGCCTGCAGCTGGCTGATAGGACAGTGGTTCATCCAAGAGGGAAGATTGAGGACATGATTGTTAAAGTAGGAAAATTCTTTTTTCCTGCGGACTTCCTCATTCTTGACATGGAAGAGGATGCAGAAATCCCTATCATATTGGGGAGACCATTCCTGGCGACAGTGTCACGACCCGTTCCGGGGCCCGTGACTGGTGCCTTACCCCGGGCACCCTAGTGATACAACATCAGAGTAATCAGTGGAACATAAAACACATACATGCAACAAATGAAGTATAAACGATGTCGAGAAAACTTGCCTTACGGCATATATGAATAACAACTTTTTTCAACATGAGCAGTGTAATCCTTTTTACAAACCACGCCACATGCGATTACGGACCTCTAAGAAATGATACGACAACAATGGCGGGATAGGGCCGCCATACCACGAATGTAAATACCTACAACAACGGGGACTATACCACCTGATAAGCCTCGGAGAAAGCGGAGCTTTCCCAACGCAATGACTGTGACCACTAAGAGCGAGGATCAATGGCGGTGTACCTTTACTGCGGCATGAGCGCGGCCCGAAGGAGGTCGATCTGGCAGTACCAAGTATGTGGCGAAAATAAATCGCAAATGAAATCATAGTAGTCTATACAAGCGGGAGACATGTATGATAACCAAATTACGATTCACAATAAATAGCGATCATGTCAGTCAGGGACTCACGCCCTCAAGTCATCACTCAAATTTAACAATGGGTCTCACGCCCACAACATCAATCGTGCCCGTGGAACACATTCTCATTGGCGATCTATGATATGAAAGCACCAAGGAACACATGAACACGTGTCCACGTGTTATAATAAAGCTATGCGGGTAAATGCGAAGGCATAGCCGATTACTAAAACCACGGTACCAACAAGTCGTAAAGCGTGTCATGATATCTGTCTGCCGTCACATGATAAAAGCCGGTCACTCGCGCGATATCAAATGTGCGCGTCTAGCCACGAACTCTCCGCGACTCCGCATAGGCCAACCACATAGGCCCGCGTGAGGTATAACCCGCGTCGAGGGTAGCTACTCCGGCGTCGTCTGGACTCGCGATCGCGTAGCCACAAAACCGCGTGACCACAAGCGTAAACTAACACGGAACTCCGTAGTTCGCATGGATCCCATGGACCCGCATGAGGTATTCTCGAATCATGGTCCCAGACCGCCTGAGTCTACCCCGCATCGAAGGGCAGCTTAACCTCCGGACACAAGTCAAGGTGAGTGGTACAATACCAACATAACGGCTGATAGTCAAACAACTTTAAGCGCGATCGGGGAAAACCCCTTTACACTAACATCACAAGATACTAACACACGTAGCATCCTAACATGTTTACTTATCAAATCAACAAGAAAGTATTACAAGGCTATCACAAACCAATACAATCAAGTTATTCACACAAGGTACTTTCTATTAACAAGTTCGGGTATCCATCCCCAAAGTACTTCATACATTAAATCTTTGAAAGATCCGTTCCTTCCACATAAGTCACACAATACCCGTAGTATAAAATAGAGCGACTGTCTTTTTAAGAAAACCCAAAACACTTACCTTTGTAAAATTAAGTAACAACATTATTTTCCAAACGTCCAAGTTTGCCTAATTTCAAAAATGCTCAAGTTACTTATTTTAGAAAGGTTTCATAACTCATAGTCTTAATCTCTTTTAAAACATTTGAGTAACCTAAGTCAGAGGAGTGAAGAGGTTATTCTTGTTTATAATAATCGTACTCCAGCAGCCATGACCGAGAAAATGTAATATCATTTTGTCTCATCTTAATTTCTATGCAGATGGAGGTTTCTACTGGTTTTAATAATACAACTCATTAGTCGAGACATTTTCCTTTATTAACTGCGGTGGTTTGGCGATACATATTACGATTTCAAATCGATAAAACATTCTTAAGCGGTTATACCTAACTTCCCATGAAGCTAGTATAACTCTTAAGTTTTCAAAACCAAGTATTACTCTCCTTCAAAACGATTTATAAATCTTTTGAAATACATCAAGTTCTTTATTATAACAAGCGCTTATAATTCACATCGATTACCTTTTAAAACCACAAAGTATTTTCTTACCTACATAAAGTCATATAACCAACTTCCCATAAAGCCATTATAACACTTTATGTTTTAAAAACAATCAACCACAGTTAACACATGTACGTCTAGCGTACTACATAGTTCACACATATCATGCTAGAAGAGATAGGAAGAGGTTCACATACCTCGCGGCAGTATCGACAATAAGCAAAATGCTCCAAGTACTACAACGCACTAGCCCTTTCCACTCCTCAGTAGAATACGCTAATATTATTACTTTCACCTAAAAAGGTAACAAACGTATATTAACTTAAAAACACAAGGTCCCATTTCTCTACACAAAATTCGGCACCCTCACACTTTGCAGCGTAAATCTCCTCCTCTATCGAGGCCGCCACCAAGCCAACCGGGGGTTTACGTCTAACCGTGTACAATTCTACTCGATAATACTACACAAGTCTCTTTGCAATACTGTCCTATGTAAATACAATGCGATTCTTTTCTTTATTCTTGAGCTTAAGTCAAAAGACATTGCGCGATGCTAAGCTTAGTTCTATATATAGTATACTTCAACTATATATTCTAGTAACATGTAATTTCCAATTACAAAAGAGGACAAGATAATTACCTCGATAAGCCCATAATTATCCAAGTATAAATGTCGATCCTTAGCGCTTAGCTCTACTCGGTGCTTGACCGCTCCAACAACCCTTAGAAGTTCTAACCAACTTCTACTTAATTACTTCAATCAACAATGAAGATTTCCTTAGGGTTTCGGTTTGAGACAAAAAGACATACGGTAGTATTTCCGACTCTACGTATAGAGGTTTCTTTGGAATACTACAAGGTATACTGGCTAAGGTAATTTGGGTATAGTAACAATACTTTTGAGAGTATTTCTACCAAGAGGGGTATTCTACGAGAACAACAAGGCAAGGGGGGGGGTACCCCCACGGCCTAGCCCTAAAGGAAGGGGGGGTGGGTCTCGGCCACACCACAAGGAGGGTGCTACTCTCGCCAAGGGCCTCACGAAAAAGGGGAGCTCTCAAGACTTAGAGATTTATTTGTGATGACGCACTCTTCAAAGGGGGAGGGTATTTATAGGCCAAGCAAAGGCCAACCAATGGCCAAGATCTAGCCAAGTGCTATGCAAGTGTAGGGCCAAGATATGCCCAAGTGCCCCCTAGTCCCTACTCCTTAAAACCTCACAAATATCTTGCCCAACCTTATCTCCCAATCGTCCCACGTGCGCCCAGCCCCACTAATGAGAGGGTGCCAAGTGCCGCCTCTCGTTGGTCCAAAATGTTCCGTCTCTCGGAAAAATCATAAAAATACTAAATGACATAGCCGAATTTTCCCCATGAAGTTATGTAAAGCGTTTAGAAAACGACTCTAAGGGTGTTGTGCACAAATGTCATTCGGCCAAGCCACTAGGCGGGGTGACACGTGTCACCCTCCTATTGGCCCAAAATAAAACATCTTCCAAAATATCCACAATGGCCAAAATCTCAAAACAAAGTGGGCCCCACAAAGTAAATTTCTCCAGTGGGCCCCACGTGACCATTTCGAAAATAAAATTCCATAATTCTCTAATATTCCAGAAGTCCGAATACCAAATCGGAATCAATTCCCATTAACGAACCTTTTTCCTTCACAAAACCGAAACTTTTAGGAAAAATCACCTCTTTCTTCCTTTCCAATCTTTACATGCGTATTCTCGTACGTACGTCCTCGCATACATACCCTGGAACTACGGGGTATAACATTCTTCCCCCCTTAGAAACATTCGTCCCGAATGTTCCTTCTAAGTCTCCAAACATACAAGCGCCGATATAGTCTCTACTACTATACTTACGAGAACAATCCTGCCACACCTGGCCATAGAAATACCTGCGAAAAAAACTTACATCCAAGTCCACGAGGAAACACCTCTAACATCACGAAAGCTCCTACCCGAGGTCTAAAGTATACTCCCATAGCACCTCGTGCAGCCTTACAACCTTTCTGATATATCAACATCTGCGAGTACGGTCGGCCAGAAAAACACGACGGGCTGCCCCATCGCCCGACTCATCGTTGAGCATCCACGAACTCGTACGCTGGTTAACCAAACATGGGCCTAACACCCTCAAGACCCTACCTCAAGGCGGGACCACCACAAACAGACCCCACCACCATACAGGCCGCGGGTTGACCCGCACGTGGCCTCAACCCGACCCGGCAACGCGCAAAAACTCTAGCTCCCCGATCCGGAAAACTCTCACTAATCACGCTACGAAAACCTAGCGGTCTTCTTAGCTCAACTACCCTCTTTCATTCCATACTATTTAGGGACCTATCCCAAACATAGCTCCCGTGCACAATGCACTCCGATAAGGATCAAACATAACAATGCATCATTACCCGAGATGGCCTTACCTCTAACGTCTTCACGTATAACATTCTAAGGCTCACACCTTCTCTATCCCCCAAATCTTACTTGGTTAACTAACCAAGATTTCTAATCACAATTTAACACACTGCTATCAGAACATAGCACTTATGATATACCCATCTTATCACACATACTGATCTCTAGAGGGTTGAGGATATACCTGTAACTACTGTTTCACTCTAATCATAGGCCTGCCCTGCAGGGCGCATAACTGTAGAAGGCGATGAACCAGCCACTGATCCGGTAGGCTGAGTCGTAACATCCGTGCTACCCTTGGTCGGACAGTTCCTCGCAAAATGGCCCTGCTGGCCGCAAAAATAACAAGCTCCCCTGGCACCACGACACTCCCTGAAATGCGGTCTACCACATCGACCACACCGAGGTAGGGGTGACCGCGTCCGCCAACACCCTTACTTCCTGAAACTCAACCTCGAGCCACGACCGCTCCGAATACTCTGAAGGTTGTGGAGGACCACTCTGCACTGGCGGAGGTACAAAACTAGTATGCTGCTGAGGCGGTCCGCCTCGAAAGTCACCAAAGGACCCTGTTGTTCTGGCCCTCTTCTGCTGATCTTGGTCATTCCGTCGACCTCTCCGTGCCTCACATCCCAGTGCATGAGCCTGCATGCGGGCAATGTCCATGCCCGGCTGAAGAGCTACTCCTGAACATGCCTCTGACATGTAATCATCGAGCCCTGTAACATATCGGTGCACTCGATCCTCCATACTAGCTACCAACGCTGGGACGTACCGGGCCAATGAGTCGAACTCCACATTGTACTCCCGAACCGTACGCCCGCTCTGTCTAAGCATCAAAAATCTGTCGGCCCGTGCCCTCCTCATCTGCGGAGGCAAGAAGTGAGTGAGGAAAGCCCCCGAAAACTCATCCCATACTGCTGGAGGTGCATGCTCTCCCCGGGAAAGCTCCCATGAATCAAACCAATCGACTGCGGTATCACGCAGCCGATGCGAACCAAAGGTCACATACTCGGTCTCTGAAGCCTTGATCACCCGCATCGTAATGCTGCGGATGAACTCCTGCGGATCATCCTCGTGCCTCGACCCATAAAACTCTGGCGGGCTACAACTCATAAAGTACCGAAGCATCAAACTATCGCTCGGGGTGAACGGCATCGTGCTCGAACTGGGCTGCGCATCCGGCCTATCCTCATATCGGCCCACGACCGGCAAGAATCGGGCCATCTCCTTGTAACCCATCTCCTGCCCCGGTGTGGGGTGGAGGCTCGTGTCTGCGGTCTCGGCGGCCATTCTGCGCTCTAACCTCTGCTGGGGCTGGCGGCGTCACAAAACCCGCCGTCTGAAGCACAACCTCAGGTACAGTCTGGGCCTGCGCTCTCGTACTCCTCTGTATCTCACTAGCGGTTCCCTCGGCTGTCTTGCCCTTCAGGGCTCTGGTTGCCTTACACGGAGGCATAATGGTAAGGGAAAGAAATACGTTAGAGGGGTCCAACTTATCACACAGCTCTAAGGCACGATCTCAGAATGAGAAGAATGGAAACCAACCCTAAATATCCTATAGCCTCCTGATTATTGGTGTGGTGCACAACACATCGATAATCAAGACTCTACTGGATACGGTCTGTAGACACTTTCCGAGGATTAACTGCTCTGATACCACTTTTGTCACGACCCGTTCCGGGGCCCGTGACTGGTGCCTTACCCCGGGCACCCTAGTGATACAACATCAGAGTAATCAGCGGAACATAAAACACATACATGCAACAAATGAAGTATAAACAGTAATCTGAGGAAAACTTGCCTTACGGCATATATATGAATAACAACTTTTTTTCAACATGAACAGTGTAATCCTTTTTACAAACCCTGCCCACAACAGTACTACAGACCTCTAAGAAATGATACGACAACAATGGCGGGACAGGGCCCCGCCATACCCCTGAATGTAAATACCTACAACAACAGGGGACTATACCTGATAAGCCTCGGAGAAACGGAGCTTTCCCAACGAATCGTGACCCTAGAGCGAGGATCAATGGCGTGTACCTTTACTGCGGCATGAACGCGGCCCGAGAAGTCGATAACAGTACCAAGTATGTGGCGAAAATAAATCACGCAAATGAAATCATAGTAGTCTATACTGGCGAGAGACATGTATGATAACCAAATTACGTTCCAATAAATAGCGATCATGTCAAGTCGGACTCACGCCTCAGTCATCACTCAAATTTAACAATGGGTCTCACGCCCACAACATCAATCGTGCGTGGAACACATTCCTCATGCCGCGATCTATGATATGAAAGCACCAAGGAACACATGAACACGAGTCCACTGTGTTATAATAAAGCTATGCGGGTAAGTGCGAAGGCATGGCGACTACTAAAACCAGTACCAACAAGGTCATAAATCGTGTCATGATATCTGCTGAACCGTCACATGATAAAAGCCCGGTCACTCGCCGCGAGATCAAATGTGCGCGTCTAGCCACTGAACTCTCGCGACTCGCATAGGCCAACCACATAGGCCCGCATGAGGTATAACCCGCATCGAGGGTAGCTACTCCCGGCGTCGCCCCGACTCGCGATCGCGTAGCACAAAGACCGCGTGACCACAAGGGCGTAAACTAACCGGAACTCCGTAGTTCCGCATGGATCCCCGGACCCGCGTAGGTATTCTCGAATCATGGTCCTGCATCACTGAGTCTACCCGCGTCGGAGGCAGCTTAACCTCCGGACACAAGTCAAGGTGAGTGGTACAATACCAACATAACGGTGATAGTCAAACAACTTTAAGCGCGATCGAGGAAAACCCCTTTACACTAACATCACAAGATACTAACACGTAGCGTCCTAACATGTTTACTTATCAAATCAACAAGAAAGTATTACAAGGCTATCACAAACCAATACAATCAAGTTATTCACACAAGGTACTTTCTATTAACAAGTTCGTATCCATCCCAAAGTACTTCATACATTAAATCTTTAAAAGATCCGTTCCTTCCACATAAGTCACACAATACCGTAGTATAAAATAGAGTATTTGTCTTTTAAGTAAACCCAAAACACTTACCTTTGTAAAATTAAGTAACAACATTATTTTCCAAACGCCCAAGTTTGCCTAATTTCAAAAATGCTCAAGTTACTTATTTTAGAAAGGTTTCATAACTCATAGTCTTAATCTCTTTTAAAACATTTGAGTAACATAAGTCTTATGAGTGAATAGGTTATTCTTGTTTATAATAATCTTACTACTGACCGTGACCTAGAAAATGTAATATCATTTTGTCTCATCTTAGTATCTATGCAGATGGAGGTTTTACTGGTTTTAATAATACAACTCATTAGTCAAGACATTTTCCTTTATTAACTGCGGTGGTTTGGCGATACATTCTCGATTTCAAATCGAGAAAACATTCTTAAGCCGTTATACCTAACTTCCCATGAAGCTAGTATAACTCTTAAGTTTTCAAAACCAAGTATTACTCTCCCTTCAAAAGCGATTTATAAATCTTTTGAAATACATCAAGTTCTTTATTATAACAAGCCAGTTATAATTCACATCAGTTACCTTTTAAAACCACAAAGTATTTTCTTACCTACATAAAGCTGTTATAACCAACTTCCCATAAAGCCATTATAACACTTTATGTTTTAAAAACAATCAAACAGTTAACACGTATGCGTCTGCACTACATAGTTCACACATATCATGCTAGAAGAGATAGGAAGAGGTTCACATACCTCGGCGAGTATCGACAATAAGCAAAAATGCTCCAAGTACTACAACCTTGCTAGCCCTTTCCACTCCTCAAGTAGAATACGCTACTCTTAGTACTTTCACCTAAAAATGTCACAAACGTCTATTAACTTCAAAACACAAGGTCCCATTTCTCTACAGAAAATTCGAAGACTCCCCCACAACAGCGTAAATCTCCTCTCTATCGAGGCCGCCACCAAGCCAACCAGGGGGTTTACATCTAACCTGACGTGTACAATTCTACTCGATACTACACAAGTCTCATCGCAATACGATCTATGTAAATACAATGCGATTCTTTTCTTTATTCTTGGGCTTAAGTCAAAAGACATTGCGCGATACTAAGCTTAGTTCTATATATAGTATACTTCAACTATATATTCTAGTAACATGTAATTTCCAATTACAAAAAGAGGGACAAGATAATTACCTCGATAAGCCCATAATTATCCAAGTATAAATGTCGATCCTTAGCAACGCTTAGCTCCTACTCCGGTGCTTGACCCGCTCCAACAACCCTTAGAAGTTCTAACCAACTTCTACTTAATTACTTCAATCAACAATGAAGATTTCCTTAGGGTTTCGGTTTGAGACAAAAAGACATACGGTAGTATTTCCGACTCTACGTATAGAGGTTTCTTTGGAATACTACAAGGTATCTGGCTAAGGTAATTTGGGTATAGTAACAATACTTTTGAGAGTATTTCTACCAAGAGGGGTATTCTACGAGAACAACAAGGCAAAGGGGTACCCCAGCCTAGCCCTAAGGAAGGGGGTGGGTCTCGCCACACCACAAGGAGGGGTGCTACTCTGCGGCAAGGGCCTCGCGAAAAGGGGAGCTCTCAAGACTTAGAGATTTATTTGTGATGAAGCAGACTTCAAAGGGGGAGGGTATTTATAGGCCAACCAACGGCCAACCAAGGGCCAAGATCTAGCCAAGTGATATGCAAGTGTAGGGCCAAGATAGGCCCAAGTGCCCTAGTCCCTACTCCTTAAAACCCTCACAAATATCTTGCCCAACCTTATCTCCCAATCGTCCCATGTGCCGCCCACCTTGCCCACCAATGAGAGGGTGCCAAGTGCCGCCCTCTCGTTGGTCCAAAATGTTCCGTCTCTCGGAAAAATCCGCAAAAATACTAAATGACATAGCCGAATTTTCCCTGCAAGTTATGTAAAGCGTTTAGTCGAAAACGACTCTAGCAAGTGTTGTGCACAAATGTCATTCGGCCAAGCCACCTAGGCGGGGGTGACACGTGTCACCCTCCTATTGGCCCAAAATAAAACATCTTCCGAAAATATCCACAATGGCCAAAATCTCGAAAACAAAGTGGGCCCCACAAAACCGTAAATTTCTCCCGTGGGCCCCACGTGACCATTTCCGAAAATAAAATTCCATAATTCTCTAATATTCCAGGAAGTCCGAATACCAAATCTGGGAATCCAATTCCCATTAACGAACCTTTTTCCTTCACAAAAACCGGAAACTTTTCCGAGGAAAAATCACCTCTTTCTTCCTTTCCAATCTTTCTGTCGTATTCTCGTACGTACGTCCTCGCATACATACCCTGGAACTACGGGGTATAACAGACAGGGAGAGCATTGATCGATGTAGAAAGAGGAGAGCTGACATTGAGGGTGGAGAAGGAAGAAATGGTGTTTAAAGTATTTAAACACATCATTGAGCCACCAACCATGAGCAGGTGCATTGCAATCAGCACCATCAATCCCCCTGTGAGCCCATACAAGTCAAACCAAAGAAGATGAGCCCACGGAAGCAGGTATGGATTGCCGAACCTCCACAAAAGCAGGTATGTGTTCCTGAACTTTCCCTTAACGATAATGCTAAGAGGAGAAGAAGAAAAAGAAAACGAAAAATGTGGAGAAAATGGATTAGTTGTGGGGTTAATCCACCCCACTTATTGAGATAAGGAACTTGCGTCCGGCTAAAAGACGTTAAAGACAGCGCTACTTGGGAGGCAACCCAAGGTATTTTGATTTATTTTCACTTTAAATATAGTAGTTTTTATTAAGAACGGTCTCACGGAGGTAGTGTACGTGTTGTGATTGGCGGTATAGGCGATAATTTGAAGGCGAAAAAGCGAAGAACGGCCGGGATTTCGAGAAAAAGCGGGTAGCCGCGCTCAGAGCGAACGCGCGCGAAAAGCGAAGCGCTGAAGTTTAAGCGCGCGCTGAATCACGGTCGCGCGCCAAAAATCGAAAAATTGCCAAGTCTAAGCGTATTGCAATTCAGTCGCGGCGCGAAATTCTGACGATCTGCGAACATTGGCGCGCGGCTAAATGCAGGCCATGGCCGGAAATCTGAAAGTGATAAACGCCGAATCAGATTTCCCCCAATTTCAAAACCAAAACCTAACCCCCCTTCTCCACAAAACCCACGAAAATCCACAATTTACCCACAAATCCTCCACAAATCAAACCCAACCACGACCAAAACTCTTAAATCCCTAAAACCCTTAGCCATCTGTCGACCCGTTCGGGGCAGTGGATGCCTCCCGGCACCCAAGTATTCATACATCAGAGAAAATCAGCGGAATATAAAACAAGACATGAAATAATTGTAAATGATACACAGTTTCTGAGAAAAGGGTTGCCTTTCGGCATATATACATAAACCAAGGTTTGCTGTTACATCCCAACTGTACAACATGACTACAGACCTCTAAGGAAATAAACAACTATGGCGGGACGGGGCCGCCATACCTGTATCAAAACTATCTCTGACAGGAGATCATACCCAAAAGTAGAGCCTCGGAGAAGATGGAGCTCACGCACCAAAGAGATCCAGGATGTGGATCTAGCACTGCTTTGCCACCTGCGGCATGAACGCAACCGAAGGAGGTCGATCTACAAGTACCAAGTATGTGAAAGCGTAAAGTACTTAAATGAAATCATATTACTTTAAAACCAATTTTACAAATATGCATTTAAACAACCGATGTAGCACATAGTGCGCATCATAAACAAGAGCAATAGGTAAAGCGTAACGAGATCTTTTCTAGGTGCGAATGATCAAGCGGGGCCACTCGCCCATATTATCATTCTGCAAGCCTAATCCTGAACTCCGTAGTCGCGCATAGGCCACTCACGTGGGCCCGTGAGGTATACCCGCGTCGAGGGTAGCTACCTCGGCATCGTCCCTGGACTCATTGTCGCGCATGGCACATAGGCCGCATGAGGCATAACCCGCACACTAACACGGAACTCGTAGCTCGCGTAGGCCCCCTGGACCCGCATGAGGTATTCTCGAATCATGGTCCTGCATCACTGAGTCTACCGCGTCGGAGGGCTTAACCCCGGTATCATCTCAAGAGGTGAGTGATATAGTACTAACATAACAACTTATAGTTTAAACAACATAAGCATAAGTAAGACTGACCTCTTTACACAAACGTTACAAGATACTAACACATAGCATCAAAATAAGTCTACTTCATCAAAACCATCTTATTATGCCTTTCAGAAATCAATACAAGTCTTTTATAAACAGATAAGTAAACTGTTCCTTTTTATAAAACTTAAGTCGTTATACTTAACTTCCCATAAAGCTAGTATAACCCTTAAGCTTCTTGTTTTAAAAACAACTATTCTTCTTCTTTCGAACTGTGTTATAATTCTTTTGAAAGACTTTTTAAGATTTTTACCATTTAGGCTTAAGTCGCAAGACATTACCGTAAGTATTATTCAGGCTTAAGTCAAAAGACATTGCCGTAAGTATTATTCAGGCTTAAGTCAGAAGACATTGCCGTAGTTATTATTCAGTTAACACGTATGCGTCCGTACTATATATATATTTTAAAATATCATGCTTTAGGAAGAATCACATACCTTCTCGTGAAAACCTCGCCAAGTTGAATATGTCGTAGAGAATCGACTATAATAGTCACAGACATCTATCAAAGTCTAGACTACTCTGAAGGTCATTCTAAGCGGAGGGTTCACAATTCTACGGAAAGTCGGGCAGCATTTCCCTACCCGGTGAGCTATATAAGTCTACTGTGAAACAGTCCTATGTAAGTACAGTTCAATTATTCTTCTTTTAAACCCTTCTACTGTGATAACAGTTCAATTCTATTATGTAATATTCTTCTAGGTATTTAATACTTATTCTTATACTTCTACAGTATGCATTCTCTAATACAAAGAGGGTTAGGATTATTTACCTCGGTAAGCCCAATAATATCCTAGATATAAGTCGATCAGGAGCAAGGCTTAGCTCTAAGTTATGCGCTCAGATAGCTCGAGAAACCTTAGCAGTTCTTCACCACTTCTACGAAGTACTAAGGGATTTGGGCTAGGGTATTTTGGGCATTATAACAATAATCGAAGACAACTTTTCTACCAAGGGAGGGGGGTAGATTTCGGCTAGGCTAGGGGGGGTAGCCTCGGCTAAGCTTCTCAAAGGGGGGGAGAGGTGTTGGATGAAACAAGCTCAAGGGAGAGGAGGATTTTCAAGACTTGGAAAGGAATTTGTGGATGAAGAACTCTTCATCTTAAGGGGTATTTATAGGTCAAGCCATGGCCAACCAAGGGCCAAGATGATGCCAAGTGCAAGGCAAGTGTAGGGTGAAGATTTAGGCAAGTGTCCATTCTATCTACTACACACAAATATCCTACCAACTCCTTGACTTGTGCAAAGGCACAAAAAAACGTGCCATTCCAAGTCCAATTCGTCGATGGGCGATTCAAGTCCATCAATTGGAGGGTGACAAGTGTCGCCTCCCGTTGGTCCAAAATGTTTCGTCTCTCGGAAAAATCCGCAAAAATTAGAAATGGCATAGCCGGAATTTTCCCTACGGAAGCTGTGGAAACGTTTCGTCGGAAAACGATTCTTTTAGCGAGTTGTGCACAATTTCGAACTTGGCCTAACTTTAAGGCTAAACTTTAATGCGTGCGCCTCACGTACATACTCGGAAATACGGTATAACATTCTCCCCTCGCCGAAACATTCGTCGAATGTTCCTTCCCAAACGATTATCGATAAAGCTTAAGCGGTTTGCAAGTGCCACACATGGCCACAATATAACACTTAACAATTTACGAAAATTAAACGGCAAATAGGAAATTAAGTTACACGGAGGTGTGGGAATAAGTGAGGATACCTCCGCCGTATCTCCTCGGCTTCCCACGTCATCTCCTCCTAAGCTCGTTCGCCACAAGACTTTGACGGAAGCCACGTCCTTGGTCGCGACGCCTAACACGACGATCGACTATCGCTATGGGAATCTCCTCATACGATAACCCTCGGTCACACGGGCGTCGTCAATCGGATGTACTAGATGGATCCCGATACATCTCCTCGGCATAAAGCGTGAAACACGGATGCCTTTGCCTCGGATCGGACGGCAAATCCAACTCGTAAGCAACCTTGCCTACCCACTGCGGACGATCGATAGGGCCCGATGTACCTTGGGATGAGTTTCCCTTTCTTCCCGAATCTCATCACACCGCCGTGGGTGACACCTTCGTGAAAACCCAATCATCAGCTGCGAACTCGGATCTGACGGCGATGATCTGCATCATCGACTTATGCGACTCGGTATCGATAGCCGCTCTCGGATAAGCTTCACCTTATCCGCACTGCTGCACCAAGTCTGGTCCCACTAAGCGTACCTCGCCCATCGAACCAGCCTATAGGCGATCTGCACTTCCTCCCATACAAGGCCTCATAAGGCGCCATCCGAATCGGAGTGGTAGCTATTATTATATGCAAACTCAACTAGAGGCAAATGATCCTCCCATCTACCCACGAAGTCGATAACACGGGCTCGACATATCCTCGAAGTGCGGATAGTGCGCTCGGCCTGTCCGTCGTACGTGGATGGAATGCGATTACTCGAGCTCACTGTGTCCCCAAACCTTCGGAAGGACCTCGAAGTTAGCGTAAGCGGGCTCCTGCATGCGATATGATCGAAATAGGGACTCCATGCAGTCTGACGATCTCTCGGATGTAAAGTCTGGCATAATCCTCAGCCGAAAAAGTCATCCTGACGGGAAGAAAGTGGGCTGATTTCATCAGCCTGTCGACGATAACCCATATAGAATCATGTCTCCTCTGAATGCGAGGTAATCCTGTGATGAAGTCCATGTTGATCACCTCCCACTTCCAGGTCGGGATCTCTAAATGCGTAACAAACCACCAGGCCTCTGGTGCTCTACCTTCACCTGCTGACAACACGGGCACTGAGCTACGAACTCTGCAACGTCCCTCTTCAAGCCATCCCACCAATACACAGATCTAAGGTCGTGGTACATCTTGGTCGACCCTGGATGGATAGAGTAACGCGTGCTGTGTGCTTCCCGAGAACTCTGCGAAGTCTCAAACATCTGGAACACACAACGCCCTCAAACCTTAGCACCCCATGGTGCTACCTCAAGGACCGCTTCCCGCCATGAAGAGCCAGTATCGCGATAACGTGTCGAGCGGATCCTCAAGCTGTTGCCTCTTCACCTCGCCGGCGATGGAAGACTCGGCAACCTCACGAACTCTAACCCACCGCTATCGGAATCAATCAAGCGGACACAAGGCTCGCTAATCGATGCAAATCACGAACCATGCCCTCATCTCTAGCTGCACGTCGATAGGCTCCCATCGACCTACGACTAAGGCATACGCCATAACATTGGCCTTCCCGGGTGGTACGGGATATCAACATCGTAATCCTTAAGCAACTCTAACCACCGTCTCGCCGTAAGTTCGGCTCCTGCGGTGAAGATATCTTGGAGGCTCTTGTGGTGCGTATAAATATCCACGTGAACCCCATACAAATAGTGCCTCCGGATCTTGGCGTGAATCACGGTGCGACTCCAAATCATGGGTGGGGTAGTTCTCTCGTGTTTCTTAAGGCTGTCGGGATGCGTGCGCTATAACTCTACCTGCTGCATCAACACACATCCCAGCCCGATGCCGACGCGTCACGACACGACATAACCATCTGGACCTGCGGAAGAGTAAGAAGCGAGCGGTCGTCGGTCTCTCTTTCAAGAATCGAAACCACGCTCACAAGCATCGATCCATCAAACTTAGCTGCCTTCTGAGTCAGCCTAGTCAATGGGGGCAGAGATAGAAGCAAACTTCTCTACGAACCGCCGATAATAACCTGCGAGGCCCAGAAAGCTGCGAACCTCTGTCGGAGTAGTAGGTCTAGGCCAAGTCCTGACTGCCTCGATCTTGGTCGTATCCACTCGAATGCCATCAGCCCCGACAATATGCCCAAGAAAAGCCACCGAAGCTAACCAAAACTCACATTTGGAAAACTTGGCGTATAACTGCTGGTCCGGAGAATCGGCCAAGATCGCCAAATGCTCGCGTGCTCTGCTCTGGCGAGAATAAACCAAGATATCATCAATGAACACTATCACAAAGCGTGTCCAAAATGGTTTGAACACTCGGTTCATCAAATCCATGAATACCGCCGGAGCATTGGTCAACCAAAGACATGACCACGAACTCATAATGCCCGTGCGGTCCGAATGCGATCTAGGGACATCCACCTCTCGACTCGAACGATGATAGCCGATCGCGGATCAATCTTGGAGAAACATCTCGCGCGCAACTGGTCGAACAAATCATCAATCACAGGAAGGGGTATCGTTCTTAATGGTCACCTTGTTGTTGCACCGTAATCAACACATGCGTAGCGTCCGTCCTTCTTCTTCACGAACAATACCGGCGCTCCCGGGGAGAAACACTAGGCTTGATGAAGCCGCTTCTCCAGAAATCCCTAAGTTGATCCTTCAACTCTCTCAACTCGGCGGGTGTCATTACGTATGGCGGAATGGAAATAGGCGAGTGTCGCAACACATCTATACAAAACTCGATCTCCTCTCGGGAGGATACCCGAGGTCGTGCGGAAACACGTCTGGGAACTCGACTCTGGGCCGATGAAAATCTGCGCTGCGACCTCGATATCAAACACCCGAGCGAGATGGTAGATATACCGCCTTGCGCACCATCTTCCTAGCCTTGAGGTAAGAAATAAACTTACCCGCCGGCGTCTGATGTTCCTCCCACTCAACAACCGCCTCAGAGCTGGAACCGTACTACTCTCTGCGGTCTACATTGGCGTAGCAAGAGGCTAGCCAATCCATACCGTGATCACGTCGAAATCAATCATATCCAACTCTATCAAGTCGGCTGAGGTCGACGACGTAAATAGTCATGGACAAGCCACATATACCCGCCGAGCTACCACCGAATCACCCATCGCGTAGCTACCTCGAAAGGGTCTATGGACTCGTGCTCATCCCTATCCTACTAGCAACAAGGGAGATATATGGGGCCAGTAGAACCGGATATATCAAGGCATACAAATCATAATCGGAGACTGATAAGGTACCTGTTACGACATCAGGTGAGGCCTCCTGATCCTGCCGGCTGGACAAGACATAAATGCGGTTCTGAGGACCGCGAGAACTGAGACCCGAGCCACGACCTCTGCCGCGACCTGGCGACCCATGAGTACCACGCCTCGGGCGAGTAATGTAGGAGATGATGAGCGGCAACGAACACGAAGTGAGCCTACCACTGCCGATGCCCCGGTCGGACGATCCCGCCAAAGTGACCTGCTGGCCTGGCGTAACAAGCTCCCAAAGCGGTACCACACTTCCGTAATGGGATCTACCGCATCGGCCACCGGGGTGGTCGATCGGCGATACCTCTGCTACTGCGGGCGTCGAAGCCACGGGGCCCAGTGCGCCTCGAATACTCGGCCGTGTGCTGAGGACGGTGCAGGAGTGCTCTGAGCTGGCTGTGGTGCAAATCTAGACTGCTGCTGAGGCCGCCCACCACGATAGCCACCAGAAGACCCTCCCGTCCTGGCCCTCTTCTGCTGCTGTCTGTCAACTCGTCGGCCTCTGCGCTCCTCGCATCCAAGGGCGTGAGCCTGCATACGGGTAATATCCATGCCTGGCTGAAGAGCCACACCCGCACAAGACTCGGCCATATAATCATCTAGCCCCGTGACGTAACGATGCACCCTGTCCTCCATATCTGCTACCAATGCAGGGACATATCGAGCCAACGAATCAAACTCAACGTTGTACTCCCTAACGGTGCGTCCTCTCTGCCTCAGCAACAAGAATCTATCGGCCCGTGCCCTCCTCATCTGTGGAGGCAAGAAGTGAGTGAGAAAGGCCTCCGAAAACTCATCCCATACTGCTGGAGGTGCATGCTCTCCCCGGGAAAGCTCCCATGAATCAAACCAATCGACTGCGGTATCACGCAGCCGATGCGAACCGAAGGTCACAGACTCTGTCTCTGAGGCCTTGATCACCCGCATGATCCTCTGTAGCTGACGGATGAACTCCTGCGGATCATCCTCCGGCCTCGACCCGTAAAACTCTGGCGGGCTACAACTCAGAAATCCGTAGCCTCAAACGCTTGCGCCTCGGGTGAACCATCGTGCTACGAGGCTGGGCTGAAGCTGCGTCCGGCTATCCTCGTGTCGCCACAATCTAGCCAATAGCTGGGCCATCTCCTTGTACCCTAACTCCTCTGCCCCAGGCTGTGGGACGGGAGGTGCGGGTACTGTAGTCTCTGCTGGGGCTGGCGGCGTCGTGGAACTCGCCGTCTCGGGTATAGACTGGGCCTGAGCCCTCGTGACTCTCGGTGTCATACTAGCAGCTCCGCCGCCTTGCCGCCACGGGCGGGTTGCCTACGTGGGCATAATCGTTGAGAAAGGAATACGTTAGAGGTCCAACCTATAACACAACTCTATATACGATCTCGAGTGAGAAGAATGAAACCAATCCTAAAATATCCTATAGCCTCACGATTATTGGTGTGGTGCACAACACACCGATAATCAAGACTACTAGATACGGTGCGTAGACACTTTACGAGGATTAATCGCTCGATACCACTTTTGTCACGACCCGTTCGAAATTCGTGGATCGTGCCTTACCCGGGCACCCAAGTAGTCATACATCAGAGAAAATCAGCGGAATATAAAACAAGACATGAAATAATTGTAAATGATACACAGTTTCTGAGAAAAGGGTTGCCTTTCGGCATATATACATAAACCAAGGTTTGCAGTTACATCCCAACTGTACAACATGACTACAGACCTCTAAGGAAATAAACAACTATGGCGGGACAGGGCCCCGCCATACCCTGACTGTACAAAACTATCTACAACAGGGAGATCATACCCAAAAGTAGAGCCTCCGGAGAAGATGGAGCTCCTGACACCAACGCAAGAGATCCTAAGGATGTGGATCTAGCACCTGCTTGCCCTTACCTGCGGCATGAACGCAGCCCCCCGAAGGAGGTCAGTACAACAGGTACCAAGTATGTGAAACTGTAAAGTACTTAAATGAAATCATATTACTTTAAAAACCAATTTTACAAATATGCACGAAACAACCAATGTAACCGCACATAGTGCCACATCATAAACAAGAGCAACAATAGGTAAACTGTAACAGGTCTTTTCTAGGCTGCGAATGATCGAAGCAGGGCCACTCGCCCATATTATCATTCTGCAAGCCTAATCCTGGACTCCCGTAGTCCTTATAGGCCACTCACATGGGCCCGCATGAGGTATACCCCGCATCGAGGGTAGCTACTCCTCGGCATCGTCCTGGACTCGCTGTCCGCATGGCCACATAGACCGCATGAGGCATAACCCCGCATACTAACCTGGAACTCTCGTAGCTCCGCATAGGCCCCCTGGACCCGCATGAGGTATTCTCGAATCATGGTCCCGCATCGCTGAAGTCTACCCGCGTGGAGGCGACAACCCCGGTATCATCTCAAGAGGTGAGTGATATAGTACTAACATAACAACTTATAGTTTAAACAACATAAGCATAAGTAAGACTGACCTCTTTACACAAACGTTACAAGATAATAACACATAGCATCACAATAAGTCTACTTCATCAAAACCATCTTATTATGCCTTTCAGAAATCAATACAAGTCTTTTATAAACACATAAGTAAACTGTTCCTTTTTATAAAACTTAAGTCGTTATACTTAACTTCCCATAAAGCTAGTATAACCCTTAAGCTTCTTGTTTTAAAAACAACTATTCTTCTTCTTTCGAACTGTGTTATAATTCTTTTGAAAGACTTTTTAAGATTTTTATCATTTATGCTTAAGTCGCAAGACATTGCCGTAAGTATTATTCAGGCTTAAGTCAAAAGACATTGCCGTAAGTATTATTCAGGCTTAAGTCAAAAGACATTGCCGTAGTTATTATTCAGTTAACACGTATGCGTCTGTACTATATATATATTTTAAAATATCATGCTTTAGGAAGAATCACATACCTTCTCGGCGAAAACCTCCTGCCAAGTTGAATATGTCGCGCGCAGAGAATCAGCCTATAATAGTCACAGACATCTATCAAAGTCTAGACTACTCTGAAGGTCATTCTAAACAGAGGGTTCACAATTCTACGGAAAGTCGGGCAGCACTTCCCTACCCGGTGAGCCATATAAGTCTACTGTGAAAACAGTCCTATATAAGTATAGTTCAATTATTCTTCTTTTAAACCCTTCTACTGTGATAACAGTTCAATTCTATTCTGTAATATTCTTCTAAGTATTTAATACTTATTCTTATACTTCTACAGTATGCATTCTCTAATACAAAAGAGGGTTAGGATTATTTACCTCGGTAAGCCCAATAATATCCTAGATATAAGTCGATCCGGAGCAAGGCTTAGCTCCTAAGTTGTACGCTCCGATAGCTCCAAGGAAACCTTAGAAGTTCTTCACAACTTCTACTAAGTACTAAGGGATTTGGGCTAGGGTATTTTGGGCATTATAACAATACTAGAAGGCAACTTTTCTACCAAGGGAGGGGGGGTAGATTTCGGCTAGGCTAGGGGGGGTAGCCTCGGCTAAGCTTCTCAAAGGGGGGGGGGGGGGGAGAGGTGTTGGACGAAACAAGCTCAAGGGAGAGGGGAGGATTTTCAAGACTTGGAAAGGAATTTGTGGATGAAGAACTCTTCATCTTAAGGGGGTATTTATAGGTCAAGCCATGGCCAACCAAGGGCCAAGATGATGCCAAGTGCAAGGCAAGTGTAGGGTGAAGATTTAGGCAAGTGTCCATTCTATCTACTACACACAAATATCCTACCAACTCCTTGACTTGTGCAAAGGCACAAAAAACGTGCCATCCAAAGTCCAATTCGTCCAATGGACGATTCAAGTCCATCAATTGGAGGGTGACAAGTGTCGCCCTCCCGTTGGTCCAAAATGTTTCGTCTCTCGGAAAAATCCGCAAAAATTAGAAATGGCATAGCCGGAATTTTCCCTACGGAAGCTGTGGAAACGTTTCGTCGGAAAACGATTCTTTTAGCGAGTTGTGCACAATTTCGAACTTGGCCTAACTTTAAGGCTAAACTTTCGTACGTACGCCCTCACGTACATACTCCGGAAATACGGGGTATAACAATCTCAACCAACAAAACTCCATCTCATTGCCTCAAATCACCATTAGAAGCAAGAACACCTTGAAGAACACCATAAAAAGGTAATCTTCATCTTTTCTTGAAAGCTTTCAGTAGTCAAAGGAGGTAGTAGTTGGAAGAGTGTTGTATTGTTCAAGTAGTTGGGGTGTCGAAAAAAAATTGGTTGTGAAAAAGTGAGGAAGAGTATACAAAGAGGGTTGGGTATTGTGTAGTACGGGAGTTGAAGTTTGGAGGTGTGGGAGTTGTGCAGAAATTGAAGTTTTTGAGGGTGATAGTGTTGGGTAGTGTTGTGGATACGAAGGATAAGCTGCAAAAAGTGAAATAACCATGTCTGCCAGAAAGAGAAGATCCTCCACATCCACTTCAGCCCCGCAATACGATGATACTAGGTTCGTGAGCCACCAAGCTTATACAAGATACAAAAAGCTTAGTACTAGGCCTTTAATCCCTGAAAGGGGGAATGGACTATCAGAGGGAGTCACTTGGGGAAGAGGATGTCTATGAGCCCATTCGGGCAATGATTGAGATGATGGGGTGGAGGAGATTTGTAAACCCGGACAAGATAGCGCCTATGAACACAACGATGGTGCGTGAATTCTATGCTAACTTTCCGGAAAGGGTGGACAACAAATGCTTTGTAAGGGGAAGATATATGCCTGTGACGGCAGGAGTGATAAATATATCTCTAAAAACAGCAGATGTTGAAGAAAGGGATGATGACCGAAGCTATTTCAGACCATGGTCGAGAAGCACCACCAGCATCAATCGGGGCGCGTTGCGAACCACGATGAGCTACCCTAGGGCTGCATTTGATATTGCAAGAAATGGGTCAAGAGGATCGGCGGTGCGGTTGACAAAACGACCGAGGTTGGCTATATTTCATCAGTGCCCGTCTGATCCCATCAACGCACTTCACCAGAGTGCCAGAAGATAGGATTAAATTGATATATGGAATCATGACGGGGAAAACAATTGATGTGGGGAAAGAGATAGTGCAGAGCATTGAAGAAATCAGCAGGTTGGTAACAACAGGTGGATTGGGACATGGCTCACTTATCACTGATTTATGCCAGATGAACGGGGTCCCAATCCTACCCACTGACACCAATGAGAGAAACCAACTGCCTGTGTCATATGGGATAGTGCACTCTTTCCCAGACCCAAGCCCCCCAGCAGCAAGAAGAAGAGCACCACCAGCAGCAGCAGCAGCAGAGGCCGCCATGAACGAAGATGAGCCTGAAATAGAGGCTCAATATGCGGCAGGGCCAAGCCACCAGCCAACCACAGAATCAGAACCTTCAGTGCCCATGATGGAGCAATTACTCCAGAACCAGATGAGGATGATGCAAAGTTTGGAAACGGTGATACAAGGACAGCAAGAAACGAGGCAGCAAATTAACGAGATGAGCTCCTTGTTCAACCAGTGGTCCATGCACTATCCAATGCCACCGCCACCACCACCATTTTAGCCAAGTCTGTAAGTGTCCTGTTTTCTTTTATTGTCTTTGAGTCTACACACATTGGGGACAATGTGTTATTTAAGTTTGGGGGTGTTTTATTTGTGTTTTATTTATGTCTTATTGTTATAAGTATGTTTAAGTCTTTTTGTTGTTTTTGTGTAATTTTGAGTCACAATTTTTTTTCTTTTGAGTCATAATTGTCTGTCAAAAGATCATGTATGTTGTAGTTACTAGAAACACCTAGTGAAGTAAGGTGGAATAATGTAATGGAATTAGAAGCAACTATCTAAACACCTAGGTTAGATATGCCAAAAACTCACAAAATCTGTCTATTTGAAGTTTCTTGCTTGAATTGTGCATGCTAAATGATGAAAACTTATGTGTTATGATTGCTTGCTATTTGAGGCGAAATAGTTAGGATATGCATGTTAGGGAGATGACTCAGGCGTTTCTTTGATAGCCAATTCTTACCACTCTTTTCTATCCCTGACACTAAAAATATCCCTAGTCAGCCCCATTGAGCCTAAAAGTTGAACTTTTTCTTTGACACCCTATATTCCCACAATTGTGCCATAAGTAGAAATTTGAAATAGTTGGAATAAAATGTGTTAAAAAAAAGAGACAAAAAGAGTGAACAAAAGTGATGCACCCCAATAAAAAAGTAATAAGAACTAGGCAAAAGCCTAAGTTTGGGGGTGCATGTTATTATGATACACTTCATTCTCCCAAAACAAAAGAGGGGAAATATAGATTTGAAGTGAAGAAAAGAATCAAAAGAAAAGGGAAAAATTGAAAAGCTACAAGAGCTTATGGTACACAAAAATGAGCCTAAATGCCTATTTTTACCTACCCGTGCCTAAGCCTACATTACAACCCTTAAAAGTCCTGAAGATCTCTTAGATACATAGCCATGATTAGTGGAGAATAGCAAGTAAACATGTCATAGGAATTTTGAAATTAACATGCATGATTCAGTATTTGACTTCCATTAAGCATGATAAAAATGAGTTTGCGAAATATCTAGCTTAATGTATTTGGAATGCTGAAATTTCAGGCTATATGTTCTTGCATATTATTCTACTAATCTTCATGTTTTTCTAAGTAACATCAATGCAGCAAAAGTGATCAATGTCATTGAGTCTGTCTATTTTCCTTTTTCTTGAATCTTTTATTTCTTTCTTTGCTCGAGGGCGAGCAAAGGTTAAGTTTGGGGGTATTTGATCGGTGTATTTTATATACACTTTTTGAGTCGTTTTTAGTTAGTCTTTTGTCCCTTTTTGTACAAATAAGTTTCGTATTAGGATAGATTTTCTTTCTTTTGAGTCAAGTTGGTTAAAATGGCCAAATGGCGGAAAATGAGCTAAAAGAGGGCAAAAGTGGAGGTTCCAGAGCTTAAAAGCAGAGAAAGTGGCGAGCAGCGGCACGAGCCGGCGCGGCGCCTCATGCCAACAGGTGCAGGG
Source organism: Przewalskia tangutica (assembly GCA_029844215.1). Classification (NCBI taxonomy): domain Eukaryota; kingdom Viridiplantae; phylum Streptophyta; class Magnoliopsida; order Solanales; family Solanaceae; genus Przewalskia; species Przewalskia tangutica. The sequence continues at coordinate 23,523,380 of CM056720.1, read as the reverse complement.
CCACGGCGCCCAATATCGAGCGCGAAGTTGCGGCGCGCGGCCTCGAGAAGCGAAGGCGGTCGCGGCGTCAAATCATCCGGCATCGAACTTCGGCCATGGCGCTGATAGCGAAGCGCCGACGCGGGAAAATCAGGTTTAATGACGATTTTATGGGCCAGGCCTGGAGGGAAAAGTTAGAGGCGGTTTTGAGCCTATAAAAGGAGAACCCTAGGCAGTTTTTAAGGGTTCCCTTTCTTGCACAACACAAGGATTCTTGGATTGAAGATTGGAGACCATAACTTAGTAATTTTCTTTCTTTTCTTTCCTTTATTTCAGTTTTTATGATGAACCTTAAATTAGTTCTTGTCATGTCAATGGCTAGGAACTAATTCCTCTATAGGGCTTTCCATGTTAAATCACTAGAAACTTATGTTATGAATTGATGCATGATATGGTTATTCTTCTTCTTGTTGAGATTTATCCAATAATTGTTTTGAATGCTTGGTAACTAATTGATCACTAATTATCATTACTTATATGATTTCTAATCAAACTTCGAAAGGAGGAGGTTGTGAATATGTTGTAAGTTTGGTAGACATATTTTGGATTGGGGATGAAAATACCTCAATTACTTATGTAGCGTTAATGAGAGGCTTAACAACCCTAATTTTACGCATGGCGCGTGACGGTTAACTAGGTTTTTGGTCTTAATCCTCCTATAGAGTCATCCTTATCACGAAAGGTAGAAAGGAGCAATCTGGGGTTGAGTGTTTATATAGCCTTAACGGGAGTATAAAGCGATTTAAATAAACTGCTAGCTCCGAGAGAAGAAGAACCATAATTCATTGCATTAATAAGTAACATAAGCGGATAGTTGAGGAGACATGAAAGCCCTATTCTCATCACAACTGAAGTAAACCTATAGTTAATTAGCCTTTATAATTGTTAGTCATAAACAACAAAAATCAATATCGGTTACCAAATAGATATCAAAAGATAGATAATTGGTACTTGAACACTAATCCTTGTGGACGATATTCGGTCTTACCAAGACTATATTACTTGAGTCGACAACGTGCACTTGCGTTGAAGTGTGTGCATCTTTTCGCGCATCACGGACCAAGGATGTGGCTTCCGTCAAAATCTTGTGGCGGAATGATAATAGGGAGGAGATGACTTAGGAAGCAGGGGAGGACATTTTGAGGAAGTATCCTCACTTATTATCTACACCTTCAGGTAATCCATTTCCCTTACTTGTCAAGTTTTAATTGAAGTATTTGTTTAAGTGTTGATTATGTGGCCAGATGTGGCATATTTGGTATCTAGGGGTTGTAAAAGGAGAATATGTCGCTATCTATAAGTTTGACTCCGAAAGAACATTCGGGGACGAATGTTTCTAAGGGGGGAAGAATGTTACACCCCGTAATTCCATGACATGTTTATAAGAACGTACGTAAGAACTCAAAAATGTTAAGATTTGAGACTAGTAAAAATTTATCGGAATTATGGAAATGTCGGGAAACGAAATATTGCGACGAATGGGAGGGTGACATGTGTCACCCCCCTTGGTTGGTCTTGGTCGAATTAGACCATGGGTATAAAGGTCATTTGACCAATGTAAAGATGAACAAGTCTTGCAAGCTAGAGCTTGATATATTTGACTAAGTCAAATAGCCACTTGACTTGATCTTTTGAATGAAATGCATCCAAGCCACACATTTGTTCTAATCTAGACCCTCCATGTTGTTATATAACCACACTAGTAGCAAGACAAGCTTCCCACACATAGAAAAATTTAGAGAAAATTCTTGACCATGTCTAAGAGCTCTCGGGTTTGATATCCCTCCAACAAGATTTTTTTTTTGTGGTTCAATAATCCCAATACTTTAAACCAAGGTTCCTAAGGGTATTGTAAGGGTATCTCAATAGAAAGATCCCGGAAAAATGTCGTTTTTGCATTAGTCGCAGGGTGAAAACCTAAGTCGCTTTCATAGGTTTGGATTGGAAATTGAAGAAAAGTTGTTTGTGAACTTCTAAGGGCTTCAAGCAGCGGATTGGAGTGTCAAGGAAAGGCGCTAAGTTGCTAAGGAGCGACTTCGGATCTTGGAGTTAGATTAAGGCTCGTCAAGGTAACAATTTTGTTCTCTTAGTGTTATAAGATTACATATTGTTGTAGTTATTCATTTTAACAAGCATGAGGTATATGTATTGGAAATTATAAGTATTATGGATATTGGAAGCCTAAATCTGAAATGACCTTGTTAGCCATTTGAAATTGAATTACTTGGTATTAATTGTGGGGCAGAATTTTACACGTCTTGTTAGGCGTGTAATCCCCTTTTGTTAACTACATTATTGAGCCTTAAATGTGGTATGTTTGGTTATTGAATTCGGGCCTTGAAAAAGGTGAAAAGTACGTAGAAACAAAGGAAGTGCTGTCCGATTTTCCGTAGAATTTGGTGACTTTACACTTAGAATATTCTACGTTTGAAGCTAGAAGTTAATAGACGCATTATGGCCATTATAGGTTGGCATACTACGTACGGCATATTAGACTTAACAAGTGGATTGAACCGAAGAGGTATGTGGAACTTTCTTATCTCTTGAGCATGAGTAGTTGTAAATGTATAGTACGGTAGACGTACGAGATTTAAATGAATTTAGTTTCATTTGACATCCTTGACTTGTTTTAAGAATGTCCAAGTTGGTTGAGTTAGGGAATTAACTCACTTGTTTTAAAGGTTAAAGATATCTTAGTTTCTAAAGCATAAAGTTAGTATAACAGCTTTATGGGAAGTTGGTTATAATAACTTTATGGAAAGTTAAAGGAATGGTTTACTCTAGGGATGTAAATAAAGATAAAATGACTTGAAAGGAAGAAAGACAAAATGATTTGAAGGCATCAATTGCTTAAAGTTTTAAAGTAAAAAGTCACTTGGTTTAGAAGCCTATAAATGTATTTCTAAAAGGTATTGTGACTTGTCTTGAAAAGTAGATATGACTTGATACTACGGTTATTAGTATCTTGGAGTTTTATATGAAAAAACGTCATTTTAAAAGAATAGAAGTACGTAGTACTTGGGGTTAAATTCCCGGATCTTTCATGATACGATAGTGCCTTAAGTTAAAAGAAATGAGAGTGTATGCTAATCAAATCAATAAGAAGTTAAGGGGTTTCTTAACTTGTTTATGTTATTTATAGTAGCCGGTTGTGCTTGTGATATATTGTACATTACGGGGTCATTCCCCGGGCTTGTGGAATTTGCATATTCCGTGTATTTGCTACCCACGATGCGAGGAATACCTCATGCTAGTCCATAGGGCTCATGCGGGTGAAATAGTCCTATGCGGGGCAGACCAGTCCTATGCGAGGAAATTACCTCATGCGGGTCCATACGGCCTATGCGGGTGAAATAGTCCCAGGAGTAGGATTGCGTGATAATACTACGGGCGGATGGTCCTAGGTTAATCACAGGCTTCCTATTTTCAAGAACCGGAAATGTATATTTTACTCTCATTGTTAGTAAGGCACAGTATACTGTTAATTTGATTATCATACATGTCTCCAGCTTTATTTTAGACTTATGATGTAAATTGCAGTATTTTCCAGTTTTACATACTTGGTACATATTGTGTACTGACCCCCTTTCCTCGGGGTCTGCGTTCATGCCGCAGGTAGGGGTAAGCAGGTGGTGGATCCTCACTCTTAGGATCACTGATCAGTTGTCAGAAGCTCCATTTCTCCGGAGGCTTGTCTTTTGGTACGGTTTTCCCTGATGTTGTAGATTTATGTACATTCAGGGGTATGGCGGGGCCCTGTCCCGTCATAGTTGTAATTCTTAGAGGTCTATAGTCATATCTTGTGGATTGGGTTGTAAGAACAAAGATGTAACTGTTTTTATTTTTGGGTTATGTATATTTCCCGGAAGGTGGCCTTATCGGCTAGCCTGTTGATATTTACTGTCTAAGTATTTTATGAGTTTTGTATGTTCCGCTGCTATTCTCTGATGTATACCTGTAAGGGGTGCCCAGGTAGGGCACCAGTCGCGGGCCCGGGGTCGGGTCGTGACATCAAGCACCTCTTTGGCACACACCTTTCCCAGAAAGTGGCTTACTGGTCATCTTTCCTCTCAAGCAAGATTCACAATTACCATAGGACTCTAAGTCAAATAGCTCTGGGTAGTCTAACTTCTTTAATCTTACTATCCCTGATTCATTAATGTAACCAAGTCTGCAGTTCCATAAGTAGGTGGGGTTTCTTGGATTACTTATTTTAGCTCGTTTATTTTGTACATTGAAAATTTCACGACTACAGTTTAAAACATACAATCCGTCCACAAGCGGTGCAATCCATAAATAAAACTATTAAAAGACAGCACATAACTGCCATTTGTAATAAATGAGGAAAACCCCTCAATGTCTAACATTGGGACAGAAATAATATTCCTCGTCAACGAGGGAACGAAATAACAATTATTAATTTCTAAACAAAATCCAGAAGGTAAATCTAGTCTATAAGTTCCCACGCATTCAGCATCCACTCATGCTCTATTTCCAACAAGCAGATCTACCTCCACGGTCCAACCTTTATGCTATCAGTCAGCCCCTACACATTGTTACAAATGTGTGAGCCTCAAGCGGTATCTAATACCCAGTAGTTAGAGTTAGTTATAGACATATTTATTTCAATCACAAACATACCTTTTCCAACAGGGCCAGGAGCACCTAGTGCTTGGGCTCCCCCTGGAGTTGTGTAGTCCTTCTTCTAATACCCCCTCCTTTTGCAGTTGAGGCACACATCTGCAACTACTTTTGCCTTCTTCTGAGCACCTCTTCGAGGTCTTAAAACTGCGGGTGCGGCAGTAACTTCCTTACCCTTCTTCTTCTGCATGTTCTTACCTTTGGGTTTGAACTTGCTATAGGAGCCTACCATGAGCACATCTTTACCTTTTGAGGTGGACGATTTGAAGGTATTCAACATGTTGTAAAGCTGTTACACCCCGTAGTTCAGGTCATGCGTATGAGAGCGTACGAAATGGAGTAAGACTTAAAAAATTTCGAAATATAAGTTGATGGATTGTTTCGGACGGGTTTAGTCAACTTTGAGGCGGGTTATGACCCGGTACATTGAGAGTTCCTAAGTGTTTCAAAGGCCTAGGGCGTAGTTCGTTGAGTCTAGTTTCCAACGCAACCAACCGTTCGTCGATAGGACGTCGGAGTAGGAAGTTATGAGAGTTACAAGTTCGGTCTTGTGACGGACAGAAATGCGTTTGGACAAAGCGGCAGTCGCGCACGGAAATCGAGGTGTCGCTGAAGTTGCAGCGCCGCGGTGCCGGGAAGCAGGGCCGCAGCGTCGGAAGTTCAGAGAAGCTGCGGAGGTTTCAGCGCCGCGGCGTCGAGGCGGGATTTTTGGGCAGAAAAACTTAGGAAAATCTAATTTTCACTTTTAAAAAGGCCATGGGAGGGTGACAAGTGTCCCCCCCCCCCCATCTGATTTTTCTTGCATGCCTTATATTGACCAAGTCTTGAAGACTTGGTCATCTTTCAAACCTCTCTCTCCCTCTAAATTAGCTCTCACTTCTCTCTAAAATCCCAAGAGATATTCTAGCCTTAGGAAAAATCTGAAAAGTTACAGACAAGAAGGAAGCTTGTGGCTAGCTTGTAGGAGTTATCGTGGTGGTGTGCTTGGAAAGGAGGCTAGCAAAGTTGTTGGAATAATTTTGGCTAAAGCTCTAAAGGTAACATTTCTTCTCTTGTAGCTAGTTATTGTGTTGCATGTGAAGAAGAAGGGATTTGTAGTAGTAAATAATGCTCTTAGATTCATTGTATGTAAGAAATATGGGTTGGATATGAAAGAATTGGTTAAGAAGATTATGTGAGCATGTTGTAGCCTAAAAACTACCTTAGACTTGTTAAGTTAGTTGTTTTACCTTGTGGGGAAGAATTTTACACACCCAAGTTTAGGTGTGTAATCCCCTTTGAAATGTTTGGATTGTTGAGCCTTAAATGTGGCATTTGGATGTTGAATTCGGACCTTAAAAAGGTGGCAAAGTATGTAGAAACAAAGGAAATGCTGCCCAATTTTCCATAGAATTTAGGGGCTTTGAACTTAGATTATTTCTACATTGAAATTAGAGGTTAATAAACGTATTATGGTTATTATAGGTTGACTTATTACTTGCGGTAGTTTGGGCTTAGCAAGTGGATTGACCAAAGAGATATGTGGAAACTTTCTTATCTCTTGAGCATGAGTAGTTATAACTATATAGTACGGTAGACGTACGTGTTTTAAATGAAGTAAACCCTTTTGTTATACTTGACTTGTTTTAAGAAAATGTCTAAGTTGGTTGGGTTAAGAAGTTAACCCGCTTGTTCTTGAGGAGTGGTTTATCCTAAATAAAGTAGACAAGGATTTCTTGACATAAAGAAGTATAGAGTACTTGGTGTGAAAGTATTGAGTATTGAATTATTCTAAAAAGATAAGAGGCTTGAAGTATTTTTGAAAATTGTGTAATTTGTTTGAAGTATAAGTCTCTTGGTTAGTAAAAGAACGAAATGGTTTATAAGGAGTTATAACGGCTTTATGGAAAGTTAGTTATAACAGCCTTATAAAAGGATAAGAATGTCTTAATTTCTAAAGCATAAAGTTAGTATAACGGCTTTATGGGAAGTTGGTTATAATAACTTTATGGAAGGTTATGAAAGTTGTCTATTTTGATTAATGGGCATAAGTTGCCTAGATTGTGAAAAATTGAAGTTACTTGGGTTCAAGCTTTGAAATGAGTTTTCTAAAGGTGTAGTAGCTTACTTTGAAAAATAGACACGCCTTGATAGTACTTTGGCTTGTTTAATCGAGAATTATTCTATTTGTGCCTTGATAGTACTTTGGCTTATTTAATTGAGAATTATTCTATGTGTGCCTTGATAAGTACGTTGGCTTGCTTAAATAAGGATTGTCTTGGTTTATGTGAAAGGAAGGCATGTTAATTGTTTTGGTTTATGTAAGGACATGGTATTGCAATTCGAATTAAAAGCATGTAGTTATGAGTCTATTTGGGCGTACCGTCAGTGATGGAGGATTTCACGGGTATGCGGCCATGATGAGGGTTCGTTCCCTGTTGACAGTATTATTCCATGGATTAGCTCTCCATGAGGTCTACTGATGCAGGGTGGATCTAGTAGTTAGCCCTCGTACTTGCCGGTCGAGACATGATGCGAGTGGATCGGTAGTTTGCTTCGTGCTTGCCACGGTCGGGTGTTAAGCGGGCGTGTTGTGCGGGGTGGAGGTGAGTGGCTTGCCGATCGTGACGTGTGCAGGTGGATCTGGTAGAGGCTATCGTACTTGCCGGTCGATTCGTGGTGATTAATTAGTAGTATTGTTAGTGCGGTGGATCTGGTAGTTGGCTTTCGTACTTGCCCCGGTTAGTTGAGGATGCAGGGTGGATCTGGTAGCTATGCCTTCGTACTTGCCTCGTACGGTTATTATGACACAGGTGGGATCTAGCATTCATGTGTACTCCTTAGTATTGTTTCATCATAGACTGCCGGCAGTGAGGAAGGAATTCCACGGGCAGGATTGATATTATGGGCATGAGACCTATGGTTATATTTGAGTGATGACTTAGAGGGCGTGAGTCCCTAACTTGACATGGCTGCGTATATGTTGTGTACAGTAGTTTGGCTATCATACATGTCTCCTGCTTTATATATACTATTATGATTTCATTCTGATATTTTGATTTCACATACTTGGTACTGTTATCGACCTCGCCCGTAGGTGCGTTCATGCCGCAGGTCGAGATACGTAGCTTGCTGATCCGCACTCTTAGGATCATTGTTCATTTCTTGGAAAGCTCCATCTCTCCGGAGGCTTTGTCTTTTTGGTATGATTCCCTGAGGTTATAGACTTTTGTACATTCAGGGGGTATGGCGGGGCCCTGTCCCGCCACAGTTGTTATTCCTAGAGGTCTGTAGTCACGTTTGTGGTTTGGGGCTATAAGAATAAGTTGTACTTCTGATTAAGTATGTTTTTTTTTATGGAAGACAACCTTATCGGTTGGTCAGCGATGTTTACCTTTTTATAAGTTATGTGTTATGTATGTTCCGCTGCTATTCTCTGGTGTGTACCTGACAGGGTGCCCCGATAGGGCACCAGTCGCGGCCCCGGGGTCGGGTCGTGACAAAAGTGGTATCAAAGCAGTTAGTCCTCGGAAAGTGTCTGGCATCGTGTTCAGTAGAGTCTTGATTATCGGTGTGTTGTGCACCACATCTATAATCAGGAGGCTGCGGGACATTTAGGATTGGTTTCCATTCTTTCACTCTAAGATCGGGCAATAGAGTTGAGTTATAGGTTGAACCTCCTCTGATGTTTTTCTTTATGTATCAGTTATGCCTCCACGCAAGGCAACCGCGGCCCGTGGCAAGGCAAAGAGCAGGAGTCGCTAGTGGTACGCAGAGAGTTACCAGACTCGCACGCACTATGCCCGAGGAGTAGGCGGTCGGCGAGTTCACCACGCCGTATTAGATGAGCCGAGCGCGGTAGCTCCAGAGGTTTCGGTACCCGAGCCTCCATTTCCGCAGCAGAGCGAGCTATAGGGATTACGAGAGCGGTCGTTGTTGACTAGCATCGTGGCGAGCGACCGCCAGGGGCCAGTGGCTAACCCTAGGGCCGACAGTTTAAGGATTCGGGACTTTCTGAGTTGTAATCCACCCGAGTTCTATGGTTCGAGGTCTGAGGAGGATCCTCAGGAGTTTATTCGACAGGTGTGGCGGACTACACAGGTGCTTAGGGCCTCGTAGACGGAGTCCGTTGTGTTAGCTTCTTACCGGTTACGCGATATTGCGTTGAACTGGTTTGAGTCATGGGAATTGTCTAGATGGGAGGGTGCTCTTCCAGCGGTTTGGGAGGAGTTCACAGATTCCTTCCTGGATCACTTCTTGCCTCCTGAGTTGAGGAGAGCCCGCGTGGATAGATTCTTGACCTTGAGGCAGAATGGGAGGACCATCAGAGAGTACAGCCTGGAGTTTGACTCTTTGGCCAGGTATGCGCACACTATTGTAGCCGACATGGCAGACAGAGTTCATCGCTATGTGATGGGGCTAGACCGTCATATGATTACTGCGTGCTTGGGAGTGGCTCTTCAGCCAGGTATGGATATCGCCAGGATGCAGGCATATGCGCAGGGGATAGAGGACAGAGAAAGGGAGGGTCGACTTGACTCAGGCCAGCCCAAGAGGGCCAGGACAGCAGGATCTCGTGGCGCTGAGGCGGACCGCCTCGAAGCGAGCTAGTTATGCGCCTCGGCAAGACGGAGTACTCCACCACAGTCTTCAGGACGTTCGGGAGATTCGGGAGCAGGACAGGGCTCCAAGGGTTCAGGTTTTCGGGAGAGTAAGGGTGTTAGTTTGAGGAAGCCACCTCTACCTCGGTGTAGCCGATGTGGTAACACCCATTATGGGTAGTGTCGTGCTAGTTTGGGTAATTGCTATGCATGCGGCCAGCAGGGCCATTATGCGAGGAACTGTCCGACCAGAGATAGCACGGATGTAGAGATTCATCCTTCGGGATCAGTGGCTGGTTCATCGCCTTCTTTTGTTATGCGACGTGCAGGGCAGGATCATGATTAGAACGACAAGGGGAATGTGAAGCAATAATTACAGGTATATCTTTGACCCTTTAGAGATTAGTATGCATGATAGGATTATTGTATGATTTAGTGTTATGAACAGAGGATATTGAGACTGTGTACATGTGATAGAATGAGTGGTAGATACGAACGGGAAATTCTGTTAGGCCGTGAACGAGGGTAAGTAGTAATGGTTCATATGTTGGGTTCGTTTTCTGTTTGACTTACGGTGAATGGGTATGCGTGTGCGATATCTTAGGGTCATATGTGGCATAATGAAGTTCCATTAGTACATAGTACGAGGATGTACCGAGGAATAGTAGATTGGCTCCAAAAGAACATTCGGGGACGAATGTTTCTAAGGGGGGGAGAATGTTACACCCCGTAGTTCAGGTCATGCGTATGAGAGCGTACGAAAGGGAGTAAGACTTACAATTTTTCGAAATATAAGTTGATGGATTGTTTCGGACGGGTTTAGTCAACTTTGAGGCGGGTTATGACCCGGTACATTGAGAGTTCCTAAGTGTTTCAAAGGCCTAGGGCGTAGTTCGTTGAGTCTAGTTTCCAACGCAACCAACCGTTCGTCGATAGGACGTCGGAGTAGGAAGTTATGGGAGTTACAAGTTCAGTGCGCAGACGGACAGAAATGCGTTTCAGACAAAGGCGACAGGGCCGCGGCGCCGGATGCAGGGCCGCGGCGCCGGAAGTACTGAGGGGTCGCTGAAGTTGCAGCGCCGCGGCGCCGGGAAGCAGGGCCGCGGCGCCGGAAGTTCAGAGAAGCTGCGGAGGTTTCAGCGCCGGCAGCGGGGCCGCGGCGCCGAGGCGGGATTTTTGGGCGGAAAAACTTAGGAAAATCTGATTTTCTCTTTTAAAAAGGCCATGGGAGGGTGACAAGTGTCCCCCCCCCATCTGATTTTTCTTGCATGCCTTATATTGACCAAGTCTTGAAGACTTGGTCATCTTTCAAACCTCTCTCTCCCTCTAAATTAGCTCTCACTTCTCTCTAAAATCCCAAGAGATATTCTAGCCTTAGGAAAAATCTGAAAAGTTAAAGACAGGAAGGAAGCTTGTGGCTAGCTTGTAGGAGTTATCGTGGTGGTGTGCTTGGAAAGGAGGCAAGCAAAGTTGTTGGAATAATTTTGGCTAAAGCTCTAAAGGTAACATTTCTTCTCTTGTAGCTAGTTATTGTGTTGCATGTGAAGAAGAAGGGATTTGTAGTAGTAAATAATGCTCTTAGATTCATTGCATGTAAGAAATATGGGTTGGATATGAAAGAATTGGTTAAGAAGATTATGTGAGCATATTGTAGCCTAAAAACTACCTTAGACTTGTTAAGTTAGTTGTTTTACCTTGTGGGGAAGAATTTTACACACCCAAGTTTAGGTGTGTAATCCCCTTTGAAATGTTTGGATTGTTGAGCCTTAAATGTGGCATTTGGATGTTGAATTCGGACCTTAAAAAGGTGGCAAAGTATGTAGAAACAAAGGAAATGCTGCCCAATTTTCCATAGAATTTAGGGGCTTTGAACTTAGATTATTTCTACATTGAAATTAGAGGTTAATAAACGTATTATGGTTATTATAGGTTGACTTATTACTTGCGGTAGTTTGGGCTTAGCAAGTGGATTGACCAAAGAGATATGTGGAAACTTTCTTATCTCTTGAGCATGAGTAGTTATAACTATATAGTACGGTAGACGTACGTGTTTTAAATGAAGTAAACCCTTTTGTTATACTTGACTTGTTTTAAGAAAATGTCTAAGTTGGTTGGGTTAAGAAGTTAACCCGCTTGTTCTTGATGAGTGGTTTATCCTAAATAAAGTAGACAAGGATTTCTTGACATAAAGAAGTATAGAGTACTTGGTGTGAAAGTATTGAGTATTGAATTATTCTAAAAAGATAAGAGGCTTGAAGTATTTTTGAAAATTGTGTAATTTGTTTGAAGTATAAGTCTCTTGGTTAGTAAAAGAACGAAATGGTTTATAAGGAGTTATAACGGCTTTATGGGAAGTTAGTTATAACGGCCTTATAAAAGGATAAGAATGTCTTAATTTCTAAAGCATAAAGTTAGTATAACGGCTTTATGGGAAGTTGGTTATAATAACTTTATGGAAGGTTATGAAAGTTGTCTATTTTGATTAATGGGCATAAGTTGCCTAGATTGTGAAAAATTGAAGTTACTTGGGTTCAAGCTTTGAAATGAGTTTTCTAAAGGTGTAGTAGCTTACTTTGAAAAATAGACACGCCTTGATAGTACTTTGGCTTGTTTAATCGAGAATTATTCTATTTGTGTCTTGATAGTACTTTGGCTTGTTTAATTGAGAATTATTCTATGTGTTCCTTAATAAGTATGTTGGCTTGCTTAAATAAGGATTGTCTTGGTTTATGTGAAAGGAAGGCATGGTAATTGTTTTGGTTTATGTAAGGACATGGTATTGCAATTCGAATTAAAAGCATGTAGTTATGAGTCTATTTGGGCGTACCGTCAGTGATGGAGGATTCCACGGGTATGCGGCCATGATGAGGGTTCGCTCTCGTGATATTATTCCATGGATTAGCTCTCCATGAGGTCTCATCACGCAGGGTGGATCTAGTAGTTAGCCCTCGTACTTGCCCCGGTCAGAGACGTGATGCAGGGTGGATCTGGTAGTTGGCTTTCGTACTTGCCCCGGTCAGTGTTAGGGCGAAGTTGTGTGACGCAGGGTGGATCTGGTGGTTAGCCTGCGTACTTGCCCCGGTCAGCGACGTGACGCAGGGTGGATCTGGTAGAGGCTATCGTACTTGCCCCGGTCAGTTTCGTGATTCAGGTAATTAGTATTGTTGGTACGGGTGGATCTGGTAGTTGGCTTTCGTACTTGCCCCGGTCAGTTGAGGATGCAGGGTGGATCTGGTAGCTATGCCTTCGTACTTGCCTCGTACGGTTCTTATGACACAGGTGGGATCTAGCGTTCATGTGTACTCCTTAGTGTTGTTTCATCATAGACTGCCGGCAGTGAGGAAGGAATTCCACGGGCAGGATTGATATTATGGGCATGAGACCTATGGTTATATTTGAGTGATGACTTAGAGGGCGTGAGTCCCTGACTTGACATGGCTGCGTATATGTTGTGTACAGTAGTTTGGCTATCATACATGTCTCCTGCTTTATATATACTATTATGATTTCATTACAGTATTTTCAGTTTCACATACTTGGTACCTGTTATCGACCTCCTTCGGGCTGCGTCACGCCGCAGTCGAGATCGTAAGGCTGATCCGCACTCTTAGGATCATTGTTCATTTCTTGGAAAGCTCCATCTCTCCGGAGGCTTTGTCTTTTTGGTATGATTCCCTGAGGTTATAGACTTTTGTACATTCAGGGGGTATGGCGGGGCCCTGTCCCGCCACAGTTGTTATTCCTAGAGGTCTGTAGTCACGTTTGTGGTTTGGGGCTGTAAGAATAAGTTGTACTTCTGATTAAGTATGTTTTTTTATGGCACTTTATCGACTGGTCAGCGATGTTTACCTTTTTATAAGTTATGTGTTATGTATGTTCCGCTGCTATTCTCTGATGTGTACCTGACAGGGTGCCCCGATAGGGCACCAGTCGCGGCCCCGGGGTCGGGTCGTGACAAAAGCTTTGGAAGACTCGCCTTGGTTCTGTTCATGTTGAAGTTTACAATAAAGTTCTCAAACGAAGCAGGAAGGTAGTTCATGATTCAGTTGATATAAACATTCACGTGCAACTTCGTTCCAATCGAAGCCAACTCTCTATTAACGCAATCATCTTCAGAACATGTTGTGACACCTGGCCCCCTTCGTTCAACTTACATTTGAAGAGGTATCTCAGCAGTTCATACTCTATTGTCTGAGACTGTGAGTTATAGAGACTCTTCAAATATTCTAGCATCTCGTTGAGGCCCGTGTTTTCATGCTGCCTCTATAACTCTGCAGTCATAGAGGACAACATTACATATTGTGCCGATGTAGTGTTGTCAAGATGTTTCTGATAGGCTGCCTTATCGAACAGGGCATACTCTTCAGAATCTTCAGCAGGGACTATTGGGAATACATTATCTAAGACATACTCAATCATTTCCAATCGCAACACCAGACGCAGATTTCTTAACCAATCATGGAAGTTTGCTCCGGTCAACTTGTTCGTTTCAACCAACATTTTGAGTGACAAATTCGACATGTATAATGAAGAAATAGATAAACTCAAAAATTAAACTCTAATATAATTTCTATTGAACACATTCATTAACTAATTAACATGGCATTTATTATAATTAGCTCTCACTAATTTAACATACTCTTCGATCCCATTGAAGAATACAGACTCATATCAAATACAATCATAATGGGCCAAGATCCAGGTTCATGTTATCTCCGCGTTTATTGTGGCTGATAACTTTAACAACACAACCTGGTAGGTCTCTAGACCAATTACAAATAATTTGCAACTTTTGGTTTACCAAATGTTCTAAACAAATGATTTGCGTCCATCGGCTTGTTTGACACTGTGGCGCCAAGATAGCCTAGAAAGTCAACCCCGTTATGCAAGTGCAATTATGTATCTAAGTGAGTTTTTGTAAACATTGTGGCGTAAATACTCATGAAGGTTTATCACCCACTTCTGCATGTAACATGCATCTATGAAAGAGTCTGAGTCCTCGTGGACTTAGAGCAAATATTGTGGCATAAATACTCAAAGGATTTTGCAATACAATCAATTATAATGGACGACACTGTCACAGCCCGAGCCGACGGGCCGTGAATATGGCGCCCTACTTGGACGCCCCTATACCAAACCTGTCACATATAATCAACTGAGACTAAGGAAAATGTAGAAATTTGTATCAACATGTTGTGGACTCATAATGCCACATAACAAAGGGATCCTGTCCCCTGAACTGTCATAGCAAATCCTTATAACAACATAGGCAAGACGACAAGACAGTCTCTGTACACGGGAATATCTGACCAAAATACACATGCATGTACCAAACACATCTACCACCCACACCTGTCTACAGACCTCTAGGAGTATGATAATGAAATATGACGAGACAGGGCCCCGCCGTACCCCTAAATATGCATGAGTCTATATTAGAAGATCTGTACCAAAACGGATAGGCTCCAGAACAATGGAGCTCTCCAAACAGCTGAGTGGAAATCCTAGACTGTAGGATCACCAAACTGAGTACATGTACATGCGGGCATGAAACGCAGCCCCCCCGAGAAAAGGAGATCAGTACAAAATAATGTATTGAGTATGTAAAACATGATGTACTATAAAGAAGATCATAACTGGCCAGAACATAACATGAGACAAATATAATAACCAAAATATCAATGCACATGTGCCTTATGAAATGAGAGTCAAGACATGTCCATATAAAATAAGTCATATCTGTGGATGTCTGTCCACATAAATCATCATATATATATATATATACTTCTCGGCCCTCTAGTGAAGGACGCGATGAACATATAATGTGTACGCATAGTCATATCCGTGGATGCTTGTCCACATATATCATATCCGCGGATGCCTTTCCGCATATCTCATATCTGTGGATGTCTGTCCACATATATCATATATATATACTTCCCGACCCTCTAGTGAAGGACGCGATGAACATATAACGAATTACGCACGAAACATTCCCGGCCCGGGACTCGGTGAAATAATCATATCACATCAAGCACGAATAGAATATCATGAGTAACCTTAT
The DNA here is from genome assembly GCA_029844215.1 of Przewalskia tangutica. NCBI lineage: Eukaryota > Viridiplantae > Streptophyta > Magnoliopsida > Solanales > Solanaceae > Przewalskia > Przewalskia tangutica. The sequence goes on along the minus strand of CM056720.1, from coordinate 23,508,056 downwards.
ACAAATTAAATCATTTGACTCTCAATGGAATAAATAGAATGAACTATCACTTGTAAAATCAAAGGCAACTATTATATCAAGTATCACTAGGAATTTTGAGTCAATAGAATTATGTACGTCCGCCGTACACTCATTTTATATAAATCATGCCAAAAGAAAAAAGGATAGTTTCACATACGGCTTGTCTTCTATACCAACTTAAATATTAAAATACCTCTCGTCTAGCACTTAAACCAATAATAATGGTAATACGTCCGTCAATTCTATGATTACTAGTGTAAGTTATATACCAAATGATGACCTTCTTTTCATGTAAAAATTTGGACAGCATTTCCCCTACTTATACACATATCTACAACTTACAAACAAGGCCAACGATACCAATAACAAGACACAAATCAAGGATATACCAAAACAGTCTCATATATTTGATATACACTACCATTATACATTCTTTCTCCTTACATTCATGGAATACAACCAAAACAGCAACCAAGGTGATTAATACACATATTTCTCATGTTAATACAACCCCTTAATCATATTAAATCAGCCCTTAAAACAGCCCATACTTCTAGCAACAACAACAAGAGTACAAGTCTTATAGTTTGTAACATAACACATTTTCTACACTTCAATTCCTTTAAGACATATCTCCACAATTACAATAATGTATATGCACGTTTGTAACTAAATTTCCAGCATTATAACTTTAACAAAACAGCCCCTAAATACAACACAACATGTCCAACAATTTAATGCATGTCTCGGCACACTCAACATAATACCACAACTTTTTTTATAATTCCTTAAATCCAATTTCATATTTCAACCCTTTCATATAACCAATTACAACTTTAAATATCAACATTTCCTTCAATTTATAACATGCAATTAGTGTCGATAATAACAACAACAACAATCATACTCAAATCGGTAAAGCAGCCCCTAAAATCGGCTCAATCATTCCAACAACAACCACATGCAATTTCTTACTTCCAATTTCTCTTAACACAAGTTCATCTCTTAACTACAACATCATTAAACTCCAAATAATATATAAGAAGAAGAAATCTTACCTTACTTAGCCAAAACAGTCCCTAAATCGGCCACTACACCCACTGCTTCACTTTTGCACCAATTCTTCAACATCTAATGGCATGCATGCATTCTTTACAAGTTTAAAACCATCTTTCTTGCATGTTTTTCTTCCAAATAGCTTGTCTCCAAAACTGAAAATTTCTAGACAGATTTCGGCCAGACTACCGAATTTCCCACTGTTTTGGGGAGTTTACTATGGCTTAGAGCTTGTAGAGGAACTTTATTTTGGAAAGGGGAATTAATTTGGTCTATAACTTAGCTATGAAGTGGAGGAAAATCTGTTTTGAGAGGAGAATGATGGAGGATGAGGGAAGGGGGTGTTGTTCGAAAATGAGGGAGAAGTGAGGGGAGCCTTGGATATATGGGCTGAAAAGGATTGAGCCTATGCATGTTGATGCGCGACTTATACACACGCTAATGCAAGTGCACGTATCGTTACAAGTAATATAGTCTAGGTAAGACCGAATATCGTCCTCAGGGACTGGTTTTCAAGTACCGATTATCTATGCTTTAGTTTCTATTTGGTTAACGTTAATTGGTTTGAAAATCTAAACTAATAATGCAGGAAATAAAATAATTATGAAAATACTTTGATTTAAATCAGTTATGATGGAGAATTAGGGCTTTCAAAATCATCAAATATCCACTCTATTCAATCCTTAATACAATTAGACTAACTTCTTATTCTACGTTAAGATAGCAGGTTAACTAGACCGTTTTATACTCCTGTTAAGGTAATATAAACACTCAACCCCAATGGAGAACCCTTCTATCTTTCGATGACAAGATTGACTACAAAGGAGGATTAAGAGCAATAACATATTAAGCTACACAAGTATCGGGGTACTTTCGTCCACGATTTAAACCTATGTTTATTCAACTATAGCATATTCACAATCTCCCCTTTCGGATTTCGATTAGAACTCATATAAGTGATGATAACTAGTGATCAATTAATTATCAAGCAATCAAAGCAACTATTGAATAAATCTTAAACAAGTGAAGAAGAAATCAACTAATGTATTACTTCATGAATAAGAGTTTCAAGAGAATCACAGGGAAATCCCTAAATAAGTAATTAGCTCCTAACCATTGTCACACTAAGAACTAATACAATCTCCATACATGAACTGAAATAAACAAAACAAAAAGAAAGAAAAGAAAATACTTGAACTAGGTCTCAAATCTTCGCCTACTAGAGTTGTATTGTATGTACAATGGATGGAATGAACTCCCTAATGATGTAGAGACTATTTATAGCCCAAGAATCCTTTAGGTCAAGGGTTAGGGGTTATGTAGGTAGAAAAAGTTATCCCTTTTGGACCCTGAAAACGTGTCAAATTCGGCCCAAAAATACCGTGTCGTGTGGCCTCGCGATCGCCACTACAAAAATCAGAGGCGTTTCGGAAAATTCAGAGGGCGGCGCCGCGGCGCCGGTGACGGCATTCTTCCGGATTTTTCGTTTCTTCGTCCTTTTTTCGTCCGGTTTTCGTCTGATTTCTTCTATACTTCCCGGAACTTCTTAGGCTTCATTTCTTGGCCCTCTTAGTGTGCAATTCTATCTCATTTATGCTCATTTCATATCCTTTTTGTCATTTCTCCATTTCTGACCGTTGTGACACAAAAGAAAGGAAAACGGCCCTAATACTATACTAAACATAAATAAAATGAGTAAAATACTAACTATAAATGACTCAAAAGGTGTATATAAAATACACCGATCAAACACCCCAAACTTAAACTCTGCTCGTCCTCGAGTAAAGCTCAAAAAGATAGAAATAAAGACACGAAAGAAAATAAAATAAAATGACTCAAAGACACTGATCAATTTGCTGCACAATTGTCACTTAGAAAAGCATGAAGGTTAGTAGGATAATATGCAGAAACATATAGCATGTATTTTAGCCTTTTAAACATCAAGTCAGATATTTCGCAAATTCAATTCAATCATGCTCAATGGATGTAAAAATACCTAACTATGCATGTCAATTTCAAAATTATATGGCATGTTCACTTGATATTCTCCACTAATCATGGATACACATACTAGAGATCTTCAGGACTTTTCAAGGTTGTAATATAGGCTTAGGCATGGGTAGGTAAAAATAAGCTTTTAGGCTCAATCTTACGTACCATAAGCTCTTTTGCTTTAAATTCTTCCCTTTTCTTTTGATTTTCTTTTTAACCTCATACCTATCTTTCCCCTCTTTTGTTTTGAGAGAATGAGGTGTCTGATGAATAGTAAGCACCCTCAAACTTAGGCTTTTGCCTATTTATTATTACATTTCATTGGGGTGCATCAAAATTGTTCACTCTCTTTTGTCTCTTTTTTCAACACTTTGTATTCCAAGCATCTCAATTTTTCCACTTATGGCACAAATATGGAATTATAGGGTGTCAAAGAAAAGATCTTATTTTAGGCTCAAAGGGACTGACTAGGGATACAATTTTAATGTCAGGGATAGACAATGAATGGTAAGAAAGGGCTAACAAAAAAATGCATGAATCATCTCCCTAACATGCATATCCTAACTATTTCGCCTCAAATAGCAAGCAAGCAGACATATAGATTTAATCACTAACAATGCATAAATCAAGCAAGACACCCCAAATAGTTCGATTTCATGAATTTTTGGCATATCTATCCTAAGTGTTCAGATTTTCTGCTTCTAATTCCATTACATTATCTCACTTTACTTCATTAGGTATTTCAAGTGACTACAGCATGCATGATCAATTAAAAAAAAAAAATTATGACTCAAAAATACTCAAAAACACACAAAACAAATCAAAAAGACTCAAAAACAATAAGACACCCCCCAAACGTAAATCACACATTGTCCCCAATGTTTGAAGACTAAAAATAGGGACAACATACTAACACAACACAGCGGTCATAACGGAGTTACGAAGGAAAATTACGGAATTTGCGCACGAATATGCTCGAACTTTCGGTGCCACTCGAGATTCGGCGTGGCGCCCAATCTCGCGTCTCTCGAAGTTTCAGCGCACTGATTGAGCATCGTGGCACTGACGATGGCTTTTCCTTTTTTTCAGCGTTTTTGCTCCTTTTTCCTCAGAGTTAGCTTTCAGTCCACCTGTCATCCAACAACACAAAATAAGAACCCAAGACCGTTAGACTGTTCAAGACAAAATAAAACAAACTAAAGACAAAAATCAAACTAAAATAATTAAAAACATTGGGTTGCCTCCCAACAAGCGTTGTCTTTAACGTCTTTTAGCCGGACGCAGTTAACCTTTACTAGTGCCCGGCTGATCCTTCTGCGAACTGCTTGCAATCCGCACAGTGTTTGTTGCAGGTCTCACTTTTCCTACAACACCTTTTTCAAAAAAGGGCCTCAGACGTAAGATTATCCCCCAAGTACACAAGACAGACTTGTCTTTTAGGCTCTCTATAATGTAGGGATCAGTGAAATCTCCTACATCTCTCAACTCTATGGGGTGCGCTTGATGGTATGGACTTCCTATTTGAGGATCAACAGTGATAGCTGGTGGTGTTTCTTCTGCAATAGGTGTAGGAAAAAGAATTTCCACAGAATCCAAAAAGGTGAATAATTGGATCTCAGAAATCTTTTCCTTCTCTACACCAACTATCTCGCCAGATTCCTCAATAGTTGGGTGTGGTTCAGGCTCCTCAATTTGCTTACCACCTCTCATAATGATGTCGCTAGGCAGATTTGCTTGAGGTGTATTGCTCATCTTATCCATCAGTTGCCCTATGTGGGTCTCCAATATTTTTACGGACTCCCTTGTCTCAGCCATAAACTGAGTCTGGCACTTGGTGAGCCTGAGTATGCCTGCATGCAACTCATCTAGATCTTTCTCTAGAACCTGTGGGTTAAACTGTTGTTGATGACTCCACTGTCTCTGATAGTAGTAGTCCATGTGTCCTGAATTTGAATTTTATTTTTTTTTTCGATTTTTTTTTCGAATTTAACCTGCAAAATAAGAAAACAACAAAAGGTGATAAAAATATGCTCGCAGAACAAGTTAGAAACTTGTTCTTGGAGCAACCAAATTAGAAATAAGAATAGATAAATCGATATTGAAAGTACGCCAGTCCCCGGCAACGGCGCCAAAAACTTGATGCGCGACTTATACACACGCTAAACGCAAGTGCACGTATCGTTACAAGTAATATAGTCTAGGTAAGACCGAATATCGTCATCATGGACTGGTTTTCAAGTACCGATTATCTATGCTTTAGTTTCTATTTGGTTAACGTTAATTGGTTTGGAATTCTAAACTAATAATGCAGGAAATAAACTAATTATGAAAATACTTTGATTTAAATCAGTTATGATGGAGAATTAGGGCTTCCAAGATCATCAACTATCCACTCTATTCAATCCTTAATACAATTAGACTAACTTCTTCTTCTACGTTAAGATAGCAGGTTAACTAGACCGTTTTATACTCCTGTTAAGGTAGTATAAACACTCAACCCCAATGGAGAACCCTTCTATCTTTCGATGACAAGATTGACTACAAAGGAGGATTAAGAGCAATAACATATTAAGCTACACAAGTATCGGGGTACTTTCGTCCACGATTTAAACCTATGTTTATTCAACTATAGCATATTCACAATCTCTCCTTTCGGATTTCGATTAGAACTCATATATGTGATGATAACTAGTGATCAATTAATTATCAAGCAATCAAAGCAACTATTGAATAAATCTTAAACAAGTGAAGAAGAAATCAACTAATGTATTACTTCATGAATAAGAGTTTCAAGAGAATCACAAGGAAATCCCTAAATAAGTAATTAGACCTTAGCCATTGTCACACTAAGAACTAATACAATCTTCATACATGAACTGAAATAAACAAAGCAAAAAGAAAGAAAAGAAAATACTTGAACTAGATCTCAAAATCTTCGCTTACTAGAGTTGTATTGTATGTACAATGGATGGAATGAATTCCCTAATGATGTAGAGACTATTTATAGCCCAAGAATCCTTTAGGTCAAGGGTTAGGGGTTATGTAGGTAGGAAAAGTTATCCCTTTTGGACCCTGAAAACGTGTCAAATTCGGCCCAAAACGTCAAAAATACCGCTGCCGTGGCCTCGCCAAAGCGCCACGGCGAAAAATCAGAGGCGCTTCGGAAAATTCAGAGGGAGACACCGCGGCGCTGCTTCCAGGCGCCGCGGCGCCGGTGACGGCATTCTTCCGGATTTTTCGTTTCTTCGTCCTTTTTTTGTCCGGTCTTCGTCTAATTTCTTCTATACTTCCCGGAACTTCTTAGGCTTCATTTCTTGGCCCTCTTAGTATGCAATTCTATCTCATTTATGCTCATTTCATCTCCTTTTTTTCATTTCTCCATTTCTGACCGCTGTGACACAAAAGAAAGGAAAACGACCCTAATATTATACTAAACATAAATGAAATAAGTAAAATACTAACTATAAATGACTCAAAAGGTGTATATAAAATACACCGATCACATGTTGGGCACTAATGCCACTTGTATTCCACTAATCCCCACTTATCCTTCTTGCTACCAAAAAAATAGTCCCACACTTAGCTTTAAAATCTGAAAATTTAGAATGGACCCCTTATTATCAATGCCAAGATTTTATAATACAACACTAAGTCCATAACCCCATTGGAAAAATTCAACTACTAGTTATAAATTTTCTCATCGCATTTGTTGAATCCAAAATTATTCCGTATTAACATATGTAAATATACTTTTCTTCCAACACTCGAATCTTATTTTCTTAATTACGTTCTCAATTTATTGTCCTAAAATTACTGGGTGTAACAGACACATTCATTTTAAAATGAGACTTGTATTAAATTTTGGAGAACATTTTAATTTATTAACCAAGATCAACTCTAACATGCTTTATCAAATAAAGCATCATGCAAAGGTTTTAAGCACATATTGGGTACCGCGCTCCCAAGCATGATACTAAGCGGTTTAAACACGTGATGGGCGCCGCCTACCCAAACAAGTATTTGCAAACGCTATTCTAGTAATCTAAATGACAATCATTTAGCACATAAAACAATATACTTATCAAATAATATACTGTAAAATAATAATCATGGGTTAAACATTCTGAAACTGAATTTTTTTACTTTCTGGACAGGTGGTGTCGCAGCTCCCATCGTTAGAGTCGTGACTCCAGTGAGGCAGAAACCTTTCAGTTTCTATTTTGCGAATTAGGGTCGCGGCACTTCAGGTCCAGTATGTTTTGAATTTTAAAAAACGAAGCTTTTAATCGCGATTTTGAATAGGAGTCGCGGTCCCCATCTGTTATCGTGACAAGATCTATGGCGCTCCACTATGGAGTTATGAAGCTGCCTCAAAAACCTAGCAGGCACTGTGGCGCCCTACAGTAGGGTTGCGGCACTAACGTCCTGTCAGAACGAATCCGTGTTGATTTTTTAAAAATCGTCGAAACCATAAATCCAATTAAGGATCAGATCACTGGTCCTTCATTATCACCCACCAATATCAATAAGGCGCATATCGACCATCATCCATTCTTACTCGTTCTTCACCATGCACCATGTTCTCCATGAACCGATTTTCTACACTAGGCGTAGTTCGACTTAGAACAGAATGACTTCCTCGATTTAGCATTATTGATAATTTAGGGTGATTACAAAGGTCAATCGTTCAGTCAAGGTATCTCGGATTTCAAGTAGCCTTGTTTTAATTCAGTTTAAAACCAATTTTATGTTTAACTCATATTATTATGACTTTCAATTATAACGTAACCATTGAACCAACCTGGGCTCTGATACCACTGTAGGGTTTTGTTGGGTTCAAAACACGTAAGTAAGGCACAACAGAAGTTTAAAATTTTTGTTCAACTTACTTACCTCAACAATTTTGTTTGGTATGGTTACGTTACAATTGAAATATGTAAAGATATAACATAAAACTTATAGTTTGTTATTTCTGGAGTATTTACTAGAGGGAGCGCACGCGACTGTCCTTTCGACTAAAAGCTTTGCTTCGGTATATTCCTCTGTCAAGAAAGCCAGAAATCTTGGTAGAGGTTCGAGCGGATTTCCTTTCTAAACTCTAAGTTCAGAAAATATAGAATAGTCTATAAAATTATGGAGTTAAGTGTTGTTTATATAGGGATAATTAGGTTAATAATTAGACTAGGGTTGGGCTCCCAGCTTGACCCAAATCCCGAGTGCGATGGGCGATCGGGCTCATCGCCGCCTACGCTGGCGTGGTCGATGTCGCGACCCTTCACGTCCCATCATTTAATATATATTTAGCATGTTTTATTAAATCCAAAATCTAATTTTGACTTAATTAAATAATTTCCATCAAATATGTTATACCCCGTAGTTCTGACCCTACGTATGAGAGTGTACGAAGCATGTAAGACTTAAAATTTCCAAAGGATAGGTTGACGGATTGTTCCGGACGGGTTTTAGTCAACTTTGAGGCGGGTTATGACCCGGAACATTGAGAGTTCCTAAGTGTTTCAAAGGCCTAGGGCGTAGTTCGTTGAGTCTAGTTTCCAACGCAACCAACCGTTCATTGATAGGATATCGGAGTAGGAAGTTACGGGAGTTACAAGTTCAGTGACCAGACGGACTCGAAATCAGAAAACTTCGGTCGTGGCCTCGGCGCGGCCGAGGTGGCCGCGCGCCAAGGCGGGGAATTCATGGCCGGGGCGCCGGAAATCAGGCTGCGCGCTAAAGTTCCAGGGTCCGCAGAGTTCGGCCATGCGCCGGAAGGTGCCGCAGCCGAGGCGGAAATCGCGGAAAACTTAGGAAAATCTGATCTTTTCTTTTAAACGGGCATGGGTGGGTGTAACGTGCCCCCCCCCCCCCCCCTCTGATTTTTGCATGCATTATATTGACCAAGTCTTAAAGACTTAGTCATCTTTCATCTCTCTCTTAGAAAAAGCTCATCCTTCTCTCTTAATTATTTCAAGCTCCTCCTTCTCTCTAAAACTCCAAGAGATATTCTAGCCTTAGGAAAAATCTGAAAAGTAAAAGGCAAGGAGGAGGCTTGTGGCTAGCTTGTGAAGGTTGTTGTGGTGGTGTTCTTGGAATAGAAGCTAGCAAATTGTTGGATAAATGTGGCTAAAGCTCTAAGGTAATGATTATTCCTCTATTATTAGTTTTTAGTGTTGCATGTTAGGAAGAAAGTACTTGTGGTAGTAAATAATGCTATTAGAGTCATTGCATGCAAGAAATGTGGTTTGGGTATGAAGGATTTGGCTAAAGAGACATTATGAGCATGTTGTGGCCTAAAAACTACTTTAGAATTGTTAAGTGAATTGTTGTACCTTTTGGGGCAGAATTTTACACACCCAAGTTTAGGTGTGTAATCCCCTTTGATATGTTTGGATTGTTGAGCCTTAAATGTGGCATTTGGATGTTGAATTCGGCCTTGAGAAAGGTGGCAAAGTATGTAGAAACAAAGGAAATGCTGCCCAATTTTCCATAGAATTAGGGGCTTTGAACTTAGATTATTTCTACATTGAAATTAGAGGTTAATAAACGCACTATGGTTGTTATAGGTTGACATATTACTTGCGGTAGTTGGACTTAGCAAGTGGATTGACCGAAGAGGTATGTAGAGCTTTCCTATCTCTTGAGCATGAATAGTTGTATCTATGTAGTACGGTAATGCAAGATTTGATAATCTACACTTGTTTTAAAGTATATGATACTTGTTTCATTTCAAAAGTATAAGTCCCTTGGATTGAGGGAAAAATGTATTTGACAAAGGGATAACGCTAATATAATGACTTTATGGGAAGTTGGTTATATTAGTTTTCTTGAAAGGTTCCCAAAGAAAGTTTTACTCTAATTAAAACAAGTACGGGTAAAGGATTTGAAACTAAGAGAGGTGAGTTGATTTTTAGGCATTGGTTGCCTAAGGTTTTAAAGGAAATGAAGTCACTTGATTTAGAAGTCTATTATATTTCTAAAAGGAAATGTGACTTGTATTGAAAAGAAAACGTAACTTGATACTATGGTGAATAGTATCTTGGAATCTTTGTATAAAAAGAGTTTTTCTTAAAAAGTTAGAAGTGCATGGTACTTGGGTTGAATTCCCGGATTTTTCTATTAAAAGACATGTTGGTGCCTTAGGTATACTAAAATGAGAGGATATATTAATAATGTTAATAGGAAGTTAGGGGATTTCTTAACTTGCTTATGTTATGATAAGCCGGTAGCGCTTATGTTATGATATGATAGGCCGGTAGCGCTTATGTTATGTATGATAGCCGGTTGTGCTAGGTGATATGTTCTTACGGGGTAGACCCCGGGTTATTCTTGTTATTTCCTTTTGACATACTGACACGATGGATGGTCCACGGGTATGCGTTCATTAGGATGGTTCACTACTTATTCTTGTTAATTCCTGTTGGCATACTGACACGTTGGGTGGCCCACGGGTATGCGGATTCTTATTATTTCCTTTGGACATACTGACACGATGGATGGTCCACGGATATGCGTCCATTAGGATGGTTTACTACTTATGCCATGGATTTGCTACCCATGATGCGAGTGCGGCGCTTGTACTCATGCGGATCCGGTCCACAGGATCCATGCGGGTGAAATAGTCCCATGCGAGTGCGGCGATGGTACTCATGCGGGTCCACAGGATCCATGCGGGTGAAATAGTCCCATGCGGGTGAAATAGTCCCATGCGAGGCGGATGGCCTTATGCGGATCCACAGGATCCATGCGGGTGAAACAGTCCCAGGAGTAGGATTGCTTAATGATACTACGGGCGAGAGATCCTGTCTTGATCATGAGCCTCCTATTTTCATGCGAGATTATACTTATACTTGTTACTCCCATTGTTAGTAAGGCACGGGCAACATAATTTGATTTTTATCTATATCGCCATGTATTTTGGACTTATGATATTATTACGATTTTCCGCTTTACATACTTGGTACGTTGTGTCTCGACCCTTCCTGGCCATGCGTTCATGCCGCAGGTAAGGGTAAGCAGGTGGTGGATCCTCATTCTTAGGATCTTTGCTCAGGTGTCAGAAGCTCCATTACTCCGGAGGCTTGACTTGATTTTTGGTACGGTTCTCCCTGATGTGGTAGGTTTTGTGTACATTCAGGGGTATGACGGGGCCCTGTCCCGTCATGGTTGTTACAAACTCTTAGAGGCCTGTAGTCCGGTTATAAATTGGGTTATTAAGGATGTAACTGTTCAGTTCTATTTTATCTTATATGGTTCTTGTTTGTGAGTTTATTTCCGCTGGTTTTCTCTAATGTTATATCACAAGGGTGCCCGGGGTAAGGCACCATGTCACGACCCGATTCCGGGCCCGTGACTGGTGCCTTACCCCGGGCACCCTAGTGATACAACATCAGAGTAATCAGTGGAACATAAAACAATACAAGACATATTATGAAATATGAAACAATAACTGAGAAAACTTGCCTTTCTAAGATATATATAAATAACAACTTTTTCCAACATGAACGCTTTAATCCTTTTTACAAACCCCGCCACAACAAAGATTACATGCACTTAAGAAATGATATGACAACAATGGCGGACAGGGCCCGCCATACCTCGAATGTAAACACCTACAACAACAGGGACTATACCATCGATAAGCCTCCGAGAAACGGAGCTTTCCCACACGAATCGTGACCCAAGAGCGAGGATCAATGATCGTGTACCTTTACTGCGGCATGAACGCACTTCAAGGAGGTCGAGATAACAGTACAGTATGTGAAACTAAAAATACAGTAAATGAAATCATAATAGTCTATAAAGCAGAGACATGTATGATAACCAAACTACGCTCACAATAATAAGCGATATGTCAAGTCGTGACTCACGCCTCAAGTCATCACTCAAATATAACAATGGGTCTCACGCCCACAACATCAATCATGCCCGTGGAATACCTTCCTCATCGCAGCTTTATGATATAACCGCACCAAGGAACACACATGAACACCGTGTCCCACTGTACATAATAACACGCATGAGGTAAGTACGAAGGCATAGCCGATTACTAACACCCACGCACCAACAAGGTCGCGAATCAGATTATAAGATCTGTCTGCATCACACATGATCAAAGCCGACCACTTGCCCGCAGATCTAATGCGCGCGTCAGCCCTCGAACTTTCCGCAGCTCGCCTAGGCCAATCGATCGCCCGCATGAGGTATAACCCCGCATCGAGGGTAGCTACTCCCGCAGCGCCTGGACTCGCCGTCCGCACGCCACAAGTGACCGCATGACCACAAGGGCCGCGATCTCAACTCGAACTTCCGCAGCTCCGCATAGGCCCTCGACCCGCATGAGGTAGTCTCGAATCATAGGTCCATCGACCGCTGAGTCTACCCGCAGACGGAGGGCAAATTAACCCTAATCATCTCAAGAGATGAGTGATGTATAATACTATCATAACACTTATCGTTAAACAACATAAGCACAACAAAGGAAAACCCCTTTACACAAACATCACAAGATACTAACACACGTAGATCCTAGCATGTTTACTTATCAAATCAACAAGAAGGTATTACAAGGCTATCACAAACCAACACAATCAAGTTATACACACCAGGTACATTCTACTATATGCTAACAAGTTCTGTGTTTTATCCCCAAATTACTTCATACATTAACTCTTTAAAAGATACGTTACTTTCACAAAAGTCACACAATACCCGTAGTATATGAAAATATAGTGATTATCTTTGAAGTAAATCAAAACACTTCTCTTTGTAAAACTCAAGTAACAACATTATTTTCCAAACGCCCAAGTTTGCCTAATTTCAAATGTTCATGTTTCTTATTTAGAAAGGTTTCAGAGTTCATAGTCTTATTCATTTAAGAATATAATTCTCTTTTAAACTATCCGAGAAACATAAGTCTTATATGTGAGTAGGATATTCTTGTTTACAACAATCTTATTACAAAGAACCATGATCTAGGAAATATCATTTTGTCTCATCTTAGCTTCTATGCAGATGGAAGTTTCTCTGGTTTTAATAATACTTAATCACAAAACATTTCCTTTTATTAACGCCGCGTTGGTTTGTTGATACACATTCTGATTTCCAAAATCAAGAAACATTCTTAAGACGTTATACCTAACTTTCCATAAAGCTAGTATAACTCTTAAGTTTTCAAAACAAATCAAGTATTACTTCTTCTCTCAAAATGATTCAAAACTCTTTTGAAATACTTCAAGTTCTTTATTAACACATAACAAGCCGCTTATAGTTCAAATCGCTACCTTTTAAAACCACATGTATTTTCTTACCAACATAAAGCCGTTATAACCAACTTCCCATAAAGCCGTTATAACACTTTATGTTTTACACCAATCAAATACATTTAGTACATGACGCTCACCGCACTACATAGTTCACACATATCATGCTAGAAGAGATAGAAGAGGTTCACATACCTCGCGATGAGTATCGACTAATAGCAAAACGCCCAAGTACTCCCAACCGCCGGCTACTCCTAAAGCCAAGTAAGTACTTCAACCTATAAGGCCACGCGCTTATTAACATTAAGATCTTATCGTAGAACATTCTACGTAAAATTCGCAAAGACTCTCCCCGCAATAAACAGAATCTCCTCCTCTCACTGGCCGGCTACCAAGCCAACTGTGGGGTTATACATCTAACCCGAACGGGTACAATTCTACTCCACAAGATTACTACACAAAGTCATCAGTAATACGATTGGGATTCTTGCTTAAGTCAAAAGACATTGCCAACTAACCACGTTCATTTCTATATATAGTATACTTTAACTATATATTCTAACAACATGTAATTTCCAATTACAATAGAGGACAAGATATTTACCTCGATAAGCCCATAATTATCCAAGTATAAAGTCGATCCCGCAATCGCTTAGCTCAACTCCGAGCGCTCAACCCGCTCTAAACCACCCTTAGAAGTTCTAACCAACTTCTACACAATACTCCAACGGACTATGGAGATTTTCCTGTGGTTTCGGTTTGTGGATCGACGGAAGTATAATAGTATTTCCAAGCCAGATAGGTATAACCTTAGAATACTACAAGGTATACGGCTAAGGTAATTGGGCATTATAACAATACTTTGAGAGTATTTCTACACCACAAAGGGGTATTATACGAAGCAACTCACAGTGGGTACCCCACTACCACACTACTGTGAGTGGGGTGTACCCTCTGGCCAAGGCCTCTGAGAGGAGGCCTCTTGGCCGAACTCAACACTAAGGGAGGGAGAAGATTTAACACTTAGAAACATTTAGGAAAGGATGAAGAATTCATCAAAGGGAGAGGGTATTTATAGCACAAGCCAAGGCCAACCAATGGCCAAGATCGAGCCAAGTGCTACAAGTGTAGGCCAAGATATGCCCAAGTGCCCCTAGTCCCTACTCCTTAAAACCTCACAAATATCTACCAAAATATCTACCACTGACCTGACCCCCAATTGGCCCCACGTGTCGCCCACCTTGCACCAAACGAGGGTGCCAAGTGCCGCCTCTCGTTGGTCCAAAATGTTCCGCCTCTCGGAAAAATCCGCAAAAATAAGAAAATACATAGCCGGAATTTTCCTTCGCAAGTTATGTAAAACGCTTTTAAAAACGACTTAACCAAGTGTTGTGCACAAATGCCATTCGGCCACCTAGGCGGGGTGACACGTGTCACCCTCCTATTGGCCCAAAATAAAACATCTTCCAAAATATCCACAATGGCCAAAATCTCAAAACAAAGTGGGCCCACAAAATCAGAATTTCTCCCGTGGCCCCACGTGACCATTTCCAAAATAAAATTCCATAATTCTCTAATATTCCAGAAGTCCGAATACCAAATCGGGAATCCACCCCATTAACTAACCTTTTTCCTTCACAAAACCGAAACTTTTCCGTGGAAAAATCGCCTCTTTCTTCCTTTCCAATCTTTCGTCAGATTCTCGCACGCACGCCCTCGCATACATACCACGGAACTACGGGTATAACATTCTTCCTTAGAAACATTCGTCCGAATGTTCCTTCTAAGTCTCAAAACGAACGCAGCGCAAGATAGTCTTCACTACTATACTTACGAAACAATCCCGCCACACCGCCACGTAAATACCCACGCAAAATACCTACATCCAAGTCCACGAGGAAACACCTCTAACATCACCACAAATAATACTACTTTTGTCACTTTGTCGCGAGCCTTGCTCCAACGACCCAACAAATGGTACCGGCCGCATGCGATCACCGCCGTCAGACACTCAATTCTTACCATATTTCGAGCATCGCTTTAGTATCCAAAACTGGTTACTATCTCTAACGAGGTCATCATTAATCGAACATTCTCGATGGATCTTCGATACTTTCCCGAACATAACAATACGAAGACCGGACGCCCTTCCTCCTAAGTCGGACGGCAAATGCTAACATATAGGCAACCCGCCTATTCTTCACATGAACTCACAAAGGCCCAAAGTAACTCGCTAAGTTCCTTCGCTTCAAAACTCGTCACACTCGTCCGGTGGTACTTTCAAGAAGACCGACCAACTCAACTCTAAGCGCTGCCGATTATCCGCACGATTCCTCCGAGCCGCCGAACTTCTTCTAGACAAGCTTCACTATCCACATCCGGAACAAGATCAACCAACTATCTCAACCCCGCCAACATCGAACCAATCGACCGCAACTTACACTTCCGCCCGCAAGGCTTCATAAGGCGACATCCGAACACCAAATGGTAGCTCAAACGCTCCTCCACAGAGACAACAATCCTCACAACTACCCTCAAATCCACGACCGCCCGAGTGGCGAATGCGATTCTCGAGACTCACCGAAGTTCTTAACACATGCTTGGTAAAACTTCCAAACAAAAACAGCGTGAACTGGCTCCATCTGTCACATAAGGTGAAGGTAGGCACCCTGCAGCCTTACAACCTTCTCGATAAATCAACATCGCCAAGTGAACGGTCCCGACCAAGAACACGATGGGCTGCCCCATCGCCCGACCACCGGCCGAACGTATCCACGAACTCAGACGTTGGTTAACTAAACTGGGCCTAGCACTCGCGACCTACCACAAGGCGACCACCACAACCGCATTCCCACCGCCATACATGCCGCGGGTTGACCCGCAACGTGGCCTCAACCCGACCCGTAACGCCGCGACAATACTAGCTCCCGTCGGAACAATCTCACTAATCACGCTACGAAACCTAGCGGTCTTCTTAGCTCAACTACCCTCTTCATTTCACACTACTTAGGACCTATCCCCAAACACACCACGTGCACTATGCACTCCTATAAGGATCAAACATAAACATACGCCTCTACCCGAGACGGCCTTACCTCTAAGGTCTTTGCGTATAAAGCTCTAAGGCTCACACTTTCTCTATCCTCCAAAATCTTACCTGCTAACCCACCATGATTTCTAATCACAACTAACACATCGCTATCGTAACATAGCACTTAAGGTATACTCACCTTGAAAGTTACCGAAGGACCTTGCCGCCCGCCCTCTTCTCGTTGTCCTCGTTAACCCGTCGATCTCACGTTTCTGCTCACGCGCATAAGCCCGCATACGTGCCATGCTCAAGCCCAATCAAGAATTACTCTTGCACAACCCTTTCTTAGGTAGTCATCAAGACTCGTGGTACATCGGTATAATCTCCGTAGCCAAATCCATGGCTAGTAACAGGTCGCCTCTTTGCAATCTACATTCTCTGCTCGATGGTGGGCGAAGGTTCAAATATCATGGCGCGATAGGGCTGCGTCGCCGTGCTAAACTCAGGGCTAGTAACGTCGCAGAAATCCCGAATGAAGCACTACCCTAGGTAATGATTGGGCTGTGCCTCGCAACCCTGTATTCCACTCGCGGCTCCGCCGCCTTGCCTCTGGGCGGGTTGCCTGGCGGAGGCATAGCGGTAAGGGAAAGAAATACGTTTAGAGGTCCAACTTAAAACACACTCTAAGGCCACGACCTGCAGTGAGAAGAATAGAAACCAATCCTAAATATCCTATAGCCTCACGATTATTGGCGTGGTGCACAACACCGATAATCAAGACTCTACGGATACTGATCGTAGACACTTTCCGAGGATTAATCGCTCGATACCACTTTTGTCACGACCGATTCCGGCGTGATAGTGCCTTACCCTGCACCCTGGTGATACAACATCAGTAATCGTGGAACATAAAACAATACAAGACATATTATGAAATATGAAACAATAACTGAGAAAAACTTGCCTTTACGGCATATATATAAATAACAACTTTTTCCATGAGCAGTTTTAATCCTTTTACAAACCCCGCCACAACAAAGATTACAGACTTAAGAAATGATACGACAACAATGGCGGGACAGGGGCCGCCATACCCACGAATGTAAACACCTACAACAGGGACTATACCACTGATAAGCCTCGGAGAAACGGAGCTTTCACACGTGAATCGTGACCCTAGGCGAGGATCAATGGCGGTGTACCTTTACTGCGGCGTGAACGCAGCCCGAAGGAGGTCGATCTGGCAGTGCAAAGTATGTGAAACTAAAAATCACGTAAATGAAATCATAATAGTCTATAAAGCAGAGACATGTATGATAACCAAACTACGATTCTGATAATAGCGATCGTATCAAGTCGGGGACTCACGCTCAGTCATCACTCAAATATAACAATGGGTCTCACGCCCACAACATCAATCATGCGTGGAATACCTTCGCCACTGGCGGCTTATGATATAACCGCACGAGGAACACACATGAACACGTGTCCCACGCGTGCCATAATAACACGTCTGGAGGTAAGTGCGAAGGCATAGCCGACTACTAACACCCGGTACCAACAAGCGTCATGAATCGTATCATAAGATCTGTCTGAATCACATGATCAAAGCGACCACTTGCGCAGATCTAATGTGCGCGTCTAGCCACTCGAACTTTCGCACTCGCCTAGGCCAATCAGATCGCCCGCATGAGGTATAACCCGCATCGAGGGTAGCTACTCCCGGGCGTCTGGACTCGCCGTCCGCGTAGCCACAAGGACCGCATGACCACAAGGCGCGTCCCAACTCCGGAACTTCCGCGATTCCGCATAGGCCCCCTCGACCGCATGAGGTAGTCTCGAATCATAGGTCCATCGACCCTGAGTCTACCGCGACGGAGGCGGCAACCCGGAATCATCTCAAGAGATGAGTGATGTATAATACTATCATAACGACTTATCGTTAAACAACATAAGCACAACAAAGGAAAAACCCTTTACACAAACATCACAAGATACTAACACACGTAGCATCCTAGCATGTTTACTTATCAAATCAACAAGAAGGTATTACAAGGCTATCACAAACCAACACAATCAAGTTATACACACTGGTACTTTCTACTATATGCTAACAAGTTCGGGTTTTATCCCCAAAGTACTTCATACATTAACTCTTTAAAAGATACGTTACTTTCACAAAAGTCACACAATACCGTAGTATATGAAAATATAGTGATTATCTTTTGAAGTAAATCAAAACACTTCTCTTTGTAAAACTCAAGTAATAACATTATTTTCCAAGCGTCAAGTTTGTCTAATTTCAAATGTTCATGTTTCTTATTTAGAAAGGTTTAAGTAGTTCATAGTCTTATTCATTTAAGAATATAATTCTCTTTTAAACTATCTCGAGAAACATAAGTCTTATATGTGAGTAGGATATTCTTGTTTACAACAATCTTATTACAAAATCATGATCTAGGAAATATCATTTTGTCTCATCTTAGCTTCATGCAGATGGAAGTTTCTCTTGGTTTTAATAATACTTAATCACAAAACATTTCCTTTTATTAACGCTGCAAATGGTTTGTTGATACACATTCGATTTCCAAAATCAAGAAAACATTCTTAAGACGTTATACCTAACTTTCCATAAAGCTAGTATAACTCTTAAGTTTTCAAAACAAATCAAGTATTACTTCTCTCAAAATGATTCAAAACTCTTTTGAAATACTTCAAGTTCTTTATTAACACATAACAAGCCGCTTATAGTTCAAATCGATTACCTTTTAAAACCACATGTATTTTCTTACCAACATAAAGCCGTTATAACCAACTTCCCATAAAGCCGTTATAACACTTTATGTTTTACACCAATCAAATACATTTAGTACATGACGTCACCGTACTACATAGTTCACATATCATGCTAGAAGAGATAGGAAGAGGTTCACATACCTCGCGGCAGTATCGACTAATAGCAAACGCTCAGTACTCCCAGTATGGCTACTCCTAAAGCCAAGTAGAACGCGCCACACGTAGTACTTCAACCTATAAGGCCACAAGCGCTTATTAACATTAAGATCTTATCGTAGAACATTCTACGTAAAATTCGCGACCTCCCCGCAAATGCGTAAATCTCCTCCTCTCACGGGGCCGCTACGAAGCCAACCGGGGGTTATACATCTAACCCGAACGGTACAATTCTACTCCACGATTACTACACAAGTCTCATAATACGATTCGATTCGATTCTTGGGCTTAAGTCAAAAGACATTGCCAACTAACCACGTTGATTCTATATATAGTATACTTTAACTATATATTCTAACAACATGTAATTTCCAATTACAATAGAGGACAAGATATTTACCTCGATAAGCCCATAATTATCCAAGTATAAAGTCGATCCGGCAATCGTTTAGCTCCAACTCCGAGCGCTCCACCGCTCTAAACCACCCTTAGAAGTTCTAACCAACACCTGATACTCCAACGGACTATGGAGATTTTCCTAGGGTTTTGGTTTGTGGTACGGAAGTATAATAGTATTTCGGGCTTTTAGTATAGGTATAACCTTAGAATACTACAAGGTATCTGGCTAAGGTAATTTGGGCATTATAACAATACTTTGAGAGTATTTCTACACCACAAAGGGGTATTATCTGAAAGCAACTTGGCTGGGGTACCCACTGCCACACTAGGAGGGGGTGTACCCTCGGCAAGGCCTCTAGAGAGGGAGGCCTCTTGGCCGAACTCAACACTGGGGAGGGAGAAGATTTAACACTTAGAAACATTTAGGAAAGGATGAAGAAGAATTCATCAAAGGGAGAGGGTATTTATAGCCTGCGAGGCCAACCAATGGCCAAGATTGAGCCAAGTGCTACACAAGTGTAGGGCAAGATATGCCCAAGTGCCCTAGTCCCTACTCCTTAAAACCCTCACAAATATCTACCAAAATATCTACCACTGACCTCCCGATTCGTCGTGTCGCGCTTGCCGCTGAGAGGGTGCCAAGTGCGCCCTCTCATTGGTCCAAAATGTTACGTCTCTCGGAAAAATCCATAAAAATAAGAAAAGACATAGCCGGAATTTTCCCGCCAAGTTATGTAAAACGTTTCGTCGAAAACGACTCTAACCAAGGTGTTGTGCACAAATGCCATTCGGCCAAGCCACCTAGGCGGGGGTGACACGTGTCACCCTCCTATTGGCCCAAAATAAAACATCTTCCGAAAATATCCACAATGGCCAAAATCTCGAAAACAAAGTGGGCCCCACAAAACCGTAAATTTCTCCCGTGGGCCCCACGTGACCATTTCCGAAAATAAAATTCCATAATTCTCTAATATTCCAGGAAGTCCGAATACCAAATCTGGGAATCCAATTCCCATTAACGAACCTTTTCCTTCACAAAAACCGGAAACTTTTCCGTGGAAAAATCACCTCTTTCTTCCTTTCCAATATTTCTTACGTATTCTCGTACGTACGTCCTCGCATACATACCCAGGAACTACGGTATAACACACCGATCACGGATCGAGGGCGGGTCGTGACAAAGTGGTATCGAGCGATTAATCCTCGGGCAGTTGCAGTGTATCTAGTAGAGTCTTGATTATCGGTGTGTTGTGCACCACATCTATAATCAGGAGGCTGCAGGATATTTAGGATTGGTTTCCATTCTTTCACTCTAAGATCGTGCAATAGAGCTGTGTTATAGGTTGAATTTCCTCTGACGTATTTTTCCTGTATCGGTTATGCCTCCACGTAAGGCAACCGCGGCCCAGAAGGGCAAGGCAGTAGAGGGAACTACTAGTAGGGCACCGAGGGTTACCAGGGCACAGGCCCAGTCCAAGATGGTTACATGTTAAGTGTTATGTGCGGGTAATTTTATGTAAATTGTGACTTGGAAAGCCTGGCTTGTATAAGGGGGTAAGTTTAGGGACATGAAAGTGGGGAGTCCTTAGGATTTTGATAACCATGGGAACCTTAGCTACAGGGCCATCGTGAGTGGAAGATTTTACGGGTGATCGTTTTCGAGGAACATAGTACACGTAGGGTATACGTGGGTAATAAGTCCATGAGTGGTGTGAAATGATAGTGGGTAGCTAAGCTAGGGAAACCACTAGGTTTTCGTGACTTGGATAGTGAGGTTGTCTCGGGCCGGGAACAAGAGTGTGGTACGTATGCTAGGAAGAGTCGAGTGTGTAAGGAGGATACGACAGGTGGAAGAAGATATGAACATGTGTTGAGAAGAGGGGAGTGATCTTTTGTGAGGAGAATACCCTTAGACCGCGGATGGGGACTAATAAGTTGTTATACGTGTTAGAGGTAATTCCTCATAGGCGGGGAGGTAAGCTTTTGCGTGGTTAGTATATTATGACCATGTGTGGCATAATTGGTTTTATAAGTATAGTAGTGAAGACTACACCGGCACATGCGTTCTGGAGACGTAGAAGGAACATTCGGGACGAATGTTTCTAAGGGGGGGAGAATGTTATACCCCGTAGTTCTGACCCTACGTATGAGAGTGTACGAAAGCATGTAAGACTTAAAATTTCCAAAGGATAGGTTGACGGATTGTTCCGGACTGGTTTTAGTCAACTTTGAGGCGGGTTATGACCCGGAACATTGAGAGTTCCTAAGTGTTTCAAAGGCCTAGGGCGTAGTTCGTTGAGTCTAGTTTCCAACGCAACCAACCGTTCATCGATAGGACATCGGAGTAGGAAGTTACGGGAGTTACAAGTTCAGTGCGCAGACGGACTCGAAATCAGAAAACTTCGGTCGTGGCCTCGCCGCGCGGTGCAAGCGAGGCGCGCGCCAAGGCGGGAAATTCATGTCCGCGCGCGGAAATCGAACCACGCGCCTAAAGTTCCGAGGGTCCGCAGGAGTTGCGGCCGCATGGCCGGAAGCGAGCCACGCGGCGGGAAATCTGGCGGAAAAACTTAGGAAAATCTGATCTTTTATTTTAAAAGGGCATGGGTGGGTGACAAGTGTCCCCCCCATCTGATTTTTGCATGCATTATATTGACCAAGTCTTAAAGACTTGGTCATCTTTCATCTCTCTCTTAGAAAAAGCTCCTCCTTCTCTCTTAATTATTTCAAGCTCCTCCTTCTCTCTAAAACTCCAAGAGATATTCTAGCCTTAGGAAAAATCTGAAAAGTAAAAGGCAAGGAGGAGGCTTGTGGCTAGCTTGTGAAGGTTGTTGTGGTGGTGTTCTTAGAATAGAAGCTAGCAAATTGTTGGATAAATGTGGCTAAAGCTCTAAGGTAATGATTCTTCCTCTATTATTAGTTTTTAGTGTTGCATGTTAAGAAGAAAGTACTTGTGGTAGTAAATAATGTTATTAGAGTCATTGCATGCAAGAAATGTGGGTTGGGTATGAAGGATTTGGCTAAAGAGATATTATGAGCATGTTGTGGCCTAAAAACTACTTTAGAATTGTTAAGTGAATTGTTGTACCTTTTGGGGCAGAATTTTACACACCCAAGTTTAGGTGTGTAATCCCCTTTGATATGTTTGGATTGTTGAGCCTTAAATGTGGCATTTGGATGTTGAATTCGGCCTTGAGAAAGGTGGCAAAGTATGTAGAAACAAAGGAAATGCTGCCCAATTTTCCATAGAATTAGGGGCTTTGAACTTAGATTATTTCTACATTGAAATTAGAGGTTAATAAACGCACTATGGTTGTTATAGGTTGACATATTACTTGCGGTAGTTGGACTTAGCAAGTGGATTGACCGAAGAGGTATGTAGAGCTTTCCTATCTCTTGAGCATGAATAGTTGTATCTATGTAGTACGGTATACGTACAAGATTTGATAATCTACACTTGTTTTAAAGTATATGATACTTGTTTCATTTCAAAAGTATAAGTCCCTTGGATTGAGGGAAAAATGTATTTGACAAAGGGATAACGCTAATATAATGACTTTATGGGAAGTTGGTTATATTAGTTTTCTTGAAAGGTTCCCAAAGAAAGGTTTACTCTAATTAAAACAAGTACGGGTAAAGGATTTGAAACTAAGAGAGGTGAGTTGATTTTTAGGCATTGGTTGCCTAAGGTTTTAAAGGAAATGAAGTCACTTGATTTAGAAGCCTATTATATTTCTAAAAGGAAATGTGACTTGTCTTGAAAAGAAAACGTAACTTGATACTATGGTGAATAGTATCTTGGAATCTTTGTATAAAAAGAGTTTTTCTTAAAAATTTAGAAGTGCATGGTACTTGGGTTGAATTCCCGGATTTTTCTATTAAAAGACATGTTGGTGCCTTAGGTATACTAAAATGAGAGGATGTGTTAATAATGTTAATAGGAAGTTAGGGGATTTCTTAACTTGCTTATGTTATGATAAGCCGGTAGCGCTTATGTTATGATATGATAGGCCGGTAGCGCTTATGTTATGTATGATAGCCGGTTGTGCTAGGTGATATGTTCTTATGGGGTAGACCCCGGGTTATTCTTGTTATTTCCTTTTGACATACTGACACGATGGATGGTCCACGGGTATGCGTTCATTAGGATGGTTCACTACTTATTCTTGTTAATTCCTGTTGGCATACTGACACGTTGGGTGGCCCACGGGTATGCGGATTCTTGTTATTTCCTTTGGACATCGCGGCGATGGATGGTCCACGGGTATGCGTCCATTAGGATGGTTTACTACTTATGCCATGGATTTGCTACCCATGATGCGAGTGCGGCGCTTGTACTCATGCGGATCCGATCCACAGGATCCATGCGGGTGAAATAGTCTCATGCGAGTGCGGCGATGGTACTCATGCGGGTCCACAGGATCCATGCGGGTGAAATAGTCCCATGCGAGGCGGATGGCCTTATGCGGATCCACAGGATCCATGCGGGTGAAACAGTCCCAGGAGTAGGATTGCTTAATGATACTACGGGCGAGAGATCCTGTCTTGATCATGAGCCTCCTATTTTCATGCAGTATTATACTTCCATTTGTTACTCCCATTGTTAGTAAGGCACAGTGCAACATAATTTGATTTTTATCTATATCGCCAGTGTATTTTGGACTTATGATATTATTACAGTATTTTCCAGTTTTACATACCAGTACGTTGTGTCGACCCGCTTCTCGGCTGCGTTAAATGTCGCGGTAAGGGTAGCGGTGGTGGATCCTCATTCTTAGGATCTTTGCTCAGGTGTCAGAAGCTCCATTACTCCGGAGGCTTGACTTGATTTTTGGTACGGTTCTCCCTGACGTGGTAGGTTTTGTGTACATTCAGGGGTATGACGGGGCCCTGTCCCGTCATGGTTGTTACAAACTCTTAGAGGCATGTAGTCCGGTTATAAATTGGGTTATTAAGAATGTAACTGTTCAGTTCTATTTTATCTTATATGGTTCTTGTTTGTGAGTTTATTTCCGCTAGTTTTCTCTGATGTTGTATCACAAGGGTGCCCGGGGTAAGGCATCAGTCACGGATCCGAGGTCGGGTCGTGACAAAATAGAAATTATCCCATAATTTATTATCAATTTAAATATCTCGATTTTAAATTTAATATTTAATATTCTCTCAAAATACCCTTAGACCGAAAAGACAATCGACATAGTGTGACCCTTTATGCCTTCACATATCGACATTAATCAAATTAAGGTCCATACGGAACTCCTAGACTGCGTTGTATAACGAACTCAATATGTGAAGTATGTTTACATGAATCCAGCAAACATAACCTTTATGTGAGATGATAAATTTCTTTCATTCGCGACACACTCGATCAAGCTTAGGATTTGTCATGTGTTTATCCAAATGGCTTGATCACTTTATCTCATTTATATTAGTCGACAACTAGACCATATTCTAAATATGTCTCTTGCATTGACTAATGGCTTGGTCCACCTAATATCACTGAGAAGTTGAGTGTTCACTCGAATATCCAATCGAGGAATAAATCCTATTCTTGGCTCAACTGCCACTTTAATTTACATCGTAATGCACCCAATACAAGCCGTGTCTTATCCTATAAGGAATGTAAGCTTAGGACAGGGTCAAAGTACATTACACTCTAAACATGGTGCGTATTGACCTCAAGTCAAAGGACATTTATCTCTCACACGCTGATAACACTTTAGACATGTACAACAAATAATTTATCAACAGGATATACCAATACTTTCCAAAAGTATCTATGTGTCCATCACTAGTAACCATTACTAGTAGCAAGTGAGAATGTGATGCAGACCACATGTCGACTTATATCATATCATCGATATCCAATTTTTGATGATCATTAGTCGAGGCTATTTTCTGAGTTACGTCCTATCATTAATAACTCACTCTATTAATGACAACGTAAGCTCAAGGGATGCACATTAATAAATAATTACAAACAATCAAATAATAATTCAATAATTGCAAATGCTATAAAATATTAATCTTATTAATAATATAAATGTGTTCAAGTACCTTTGTCCCTAAAATAATTGTCTCTAGGACATAAATACTTTCAACAATAACTAACTTAAAACGATACGCATGTATAATTGAAGACCAACAAGAGGCCAGTTATATCTAATCCTATCTCTTCAGATAATAACTTGGAAAACATACTAACTAGTCATAAAGAAACCCTCACTCTTTCAAACACATTGGTGTATTAAACAATCCAAATGAATGATGTTAGAGCTAATATATATATATATATATATATATATATATATATATATATATATATTCTTTCTGTGCCATGTTGTAGTCGGTCAGACATGCACTTATATGTGCATTCCAGTAATCAGTTGGCAGATATTACCACATCCTATATGGTCGGGATGTTTATGATGAGCTTACCCACAGAGGGACTTAATACTACATTATATGGCTCCATAGAGTGGCTCGATTTTTACGTACATGTATATATTCATGGTTATAACAGTTGTACGCCCTCATAGGCCTTTTTGAGTTTCAGATTGACTTAAGTACCCTTCTGTTACATTATATTCCTTATTTATATGTTTTACCTGCTTTATATATTCAATACATTATTTCGTACTCACATCTCTTTCTGGGGTGTTGTGTTCCATGCCCACATGTACAGATAGATCGACTGATGTACATTCTCAGTAAGGTATTTGCTTCCAACTGTTGATAGTCGCACTCCACTTCTCCAGAGTTGATATACAGAGTCGTTAGCCATTATTGCATATGCATACAGTTATTTTGGGTATGTCGGGGCCTTGTCCCGACTTGATGAGATATGTTAGTACTCTTAGAGGCTTACATACTAGAGGTTGTTTTGTATATGTTTTGAGTGACCTTGTCGGCCTTTGTCAGTTGTTGATACACAATTTAAGGCTTTGTCGGCCTCAGTTATATAAATATCTATGTTGTTGTTATTGAGATTCTTCTGCTTGCAGGTTATTGTTACAATCAATCCTGCTGTTGTTAATTGGATGCCTTGTTAGACCAAATCTAGTGTCGTGTGATTCAGGTAGTATGGTTGGTATGCTCGGACCTTGGGGTACCAGGTGCTGGGCATAACCCCAAAAGTTAGGGTATGACATTGTCTAACTGTATCATGGAAAGATTCATGTTCTGTCCAAAATTTAAGAAACTTGAAAGGCCAAATTTGATCTGGAGCTGCTTCTCCATATGTGCATAATAGAGGAGCATGATCTGAACTAATTCTTGACAAGTGCTCCACTTCTATATGTAGGCATTTTTCGGGTTCGTACACGCAGCGAAATGTGAAAATTTATGTTTCAAACCCGACATTCGGTCAAACTATAGTATGAATATATGATGTAAAATAAACACACATAAATAATGTAATACTTCAAACGAAGACTTACATTTTGTAGATAGCACTCTTCAAATCTGGAAGCTATATGTAGTCCGAGGGTGCATACGCAAACGTCCCTCGATTTGCAAGTTTCAGGAAAATATTTGATGTAATTGCTAAGTCTAGAATGCTAGGGATTCCAACAGAGCTTTAGAAGAGAATACTCACTTAGTTTTGGTGTAGTGAAATGTGAGGGTGAAGCCCTCTATTTATACTTGATAATAGGAGCTTTAGGGTTCCTATGGGCTAGGCCCAGCAGACAGGTCAGCAAAACTGGGCCAGTCCGGATTCACTGGACGCGCATTAGCGCCGCGGCCCTGAGTAAGTGGCGTCGCGGCGCCTACACGCGTTCTTGGCGCCGCGGCCCTGAATCAAAGGCGACGCAGCCCTGTCCCAATTTTCTGTCGTGTTCCCATTTCTAATGTCCCGGTTATCAACCGAACATATATATATATAATCTTCTTCTAATTACATCATTCAATTGAGGAACATTTAAATTAGTGTTACCCTTCAGGCCTTTACATATCGACACTAATTACATTAGGGTCTTCACGAAACTCCTAGACTGCGCCGGAAGATGAACTCAATATGTAAAGTTTAGTTACACGAAACTTGTGAACTGAACCTACATGTGGGAAGACAAAATCCTTTCATTCACGACACACTCAATCAAGCTTAGGATTTGTCAAGTGTCTATCCAAATGGCTTGATTATTATACCTCATCTATATTAGTTGACAACATGACCGTATCACAGACATGTCCATCGCGTTGGCCAACGACTTAGTCAACCTAACATCTTATGAGTATCTGAGTGTTCTCTCGAATATATATTCAAGGAATGAATTCTAATCTTGGCTCAACTACCACCTTTAATCCACTTCGTAACGTACCCAAAACAAGCTGCGTCTCAACCTACAAGGCATTTGAGCTTAGGACAGGATCAAAGTACATTACTTCGTGAATAAGGTGCGTATCGACCTCAAGTCTAAGGACTACTATCTCCCACATACCGATGACATTTTAGATATATAACAAACAGTGCATCAGTAGGGTACACTAATACTTCAACAAGTATCCATGCGTCCATCACAAGTTGTCATAACTCGTAGCAAGTGAAACATACTTCATCCCATAAGGATATGATGCAAACCACATATCGACGTATCGCATATCATCGATATCCCAATTTTGATGATCATTAGTCGAGGCGATTTAAGGGTTACGTTATAATATTAATTCTCACATCATTAATAAACACGTGAACTCTAGGGATGCATTTATAGAATATTATAGACAATCAACTAATAAGTCAACAAATGCAAATGCCATAATATTAATATAAATACGAATGTGTACATTTTGTCCTAATACAGATTGTCTCTAGGACATACATATATTTTCAATCTCCCACTTGGCCTAGAGCCAATCACCAACATATCTAATACCCATGTTCTCAAAATGACCATTATGCTTTACCAAGCTTAATGGTTTAGTAAACGGGTCTGCTAGATTATTGTCTGTGGGAACATAATCTATCTTAATATCTTCAGCTTTCACCATCTCTCGGAGAATGTGGTACTTCCTCAGTACATGCTTGTTTCTGTTTGTTGATCTTGGTTACTTTGCTTGTGCAATCGCACTAGTGTTGTCACAATAATTAGTTATTGGACAAATAGAACTCGGAATAACCCCTAGTTCCTTCAGGAACTCAGAAATCGCGACAGCTTCCTTAGCAGCTTCTGATCCAGAAATTTACTCCGCTTCAGTAGTCGAGTCAGCAGTCGTAGCCTGTTTGGAATTCTTCCAGCTCACTGCTCCTCCGTTGAAAACAAAAGTGTAACCAGACTGAGATTTGAAATCATCAACATCTGTCTGGAAACTAGCATCGGTATACCCAGTGGCAACCAGCTCATTATTTCCACCATAGACTAAGAAGTAATCTTTAGTA
Organism: Przewalskia tangutica; assembly: GCA_029844215.1. NCBI lineage: Eukaryota > Viridiplantae > Streptophyta > Magnoliopsida > Solanales > Solanaceae > Przewalskia > Przewalskia tangutica. The sequence goes on along the minus strand of CM056720.1, from coordinate 23,478,970 downwards.
CGTCTGAGGTACTTGAGAATACTCTTGACTGCCTTCTAGTGTTCCTCACCAGGATTCTGCTGGAACTTGCAAGTCATACTAAGTGCAAAGACCACATCTGGCCTAGTGCAGGTCATGGCATACATGATCGATCCTATAGACGAAGCATATGGATCCTCTTCATGCGCTCAAGTTCTACAGCATTAGAAGGGCAACCCTTCTTAGATAACTTGATACCTTGACCCATTGGAAGACCACCTTTCTTGGAATTCTCCATTGAAAAGCGTCTAAGCACTTTGTCTATGTAGAGTGACTGTGACAGCCCCAACAATCTATTAGGTCTATCTCTATAGATCCTAATTCTCAGAATGTAACAAATTTCACCTAAATCCTTCATCATGAAGTATTGGACAACCATTCTTTAACTGACTGTATGAGGTCCTTATTGTCTCTCATTATCAATATGTCATCAACATATATAATAATGAAGACAATGCCCGCATTCTTGCGTTTGATATAAACACAAGGATCCTCTTTGCTTCTGACGAAACTAAAAGAATTGATAGTCTTGTCAAAGCAAATGTTCCAACTCCTAGAGGCTTGCTTAAGCCCATAAATAGACTTTTGTAGCCTACACACAGCATTTGGTCTGGACTCACATGAAAAACTCTCGGGTTGTTTCATATACACTTCATCAATTAGATCACCATTGAGGAATGCAGTTTTGACGTCCGTCTACCAAATGTCATAATCATAATGTGCAGTTATCGCAAGCAAAATCCGAATAGACTTTATCCTAGCCACCGGTGAAAAGGTTTCATCATAATCCACACCAGGACGCTGAGTAAAACCTTTAGACACTAGTCTAGCTTTATAAGTCTGAATCTTGCCAAATGCATCAATCTTCTTCTTAAAAACCCATTTGCATCCAATGGGTTTAACCCCATTTGGCAAATCAACCAAGTTCCACACTTGATTGATATACATAGATTCCATTTCGGATTTCATGGCTTCTAGCTATCTCTGCGAATCAATGTCTAGCATTTCTTCGTTGTAGGTTCTAGGCTCATCATCATCGGGAATATCTATCTCATTTTGTGTTCCACAAGTAGATTTAGTCTTTCTGGAGGACGATGAGTTCTAGTAGACCTACGGAGTTGAGTGTCTTGCAGTTCAGTTACAGACATGTTCTGGTTGTGAGAAGGTTCTTGTGCGTTGGTTGATCCACCAACATTAGAGCCTTCAGGAATATCATTTTGTCTTTCCAGAATGGGAGGAAATGCAACTGGTGCACTTGCTCCCAAGGTCTGTGCCGGAGGATCTTGCATTTCTATATTACTCCTCGTAGCACTCCCATTGGCCGAAGGGCGTATCCTGAGTACCCAATCTTCGCCAAAAGCTCCCACTGAATTCTTGCTTTTATCATCCGGGAAGGATTCAACCTCTATAATATCTTGTTCTTGAATTTATTCAAGATCTACCTCTGTGCAACTCTCTTCCTTGTAGACATATTCATTTTCAAGAAAAAATGCATTCCTAAAAACAAAGATCTTATGTTCTCCAGGAATATAAAAATAGTATCCCTTAGTTTCCTTTGGATACCCAACAAAGTAACATTTTCTCACTTTTAGATTCCAACTTATCAGTGATCAACTTCTTGACATATGCAGGACACCCCAGGGCCTCATGTGTCTAAGTGATGGCTTCTTGCCACACCATAACTCATATGGAATCTTTTCAACTGATTTAGAAGGAACTCTATTCATAACATATATCGAGGTTAAAATAGCGTATCCCCAAAGGTATGTTGGAAGAGCTGAAAAACTCATCATGGATCGAACCATGTCAAGCAAGGTTCGGTTTCTCCTCTCGGCAACACCATTCATCTATGATGTTCCAGGAGGTGTCCATTCGGAATGGACTCCGTGAAGCTTTAAGTAGTCAAGAAATTCTTTACTCAAGTATTCACCCTCTCGATCAGATCGGAGAGTCTTGATACTCTTTGAGAGTTGTTTCTCCACTTCACACTTAAACTCCTTAAACTTTTCAAAGGCCTCAGATTTATGTCTCATAAGATACACATATCCATACCTTGTCAAGTCGTCTGTGCAAGTAATGAAGTATGAGAAACCTTCTCTAGCTTGAGTCAAATATGGTCTGCATACGTCAGTATGCACCAACTCAAGCACCTATTTGGCACGGATCCCCTTTCCAGAAAGAGGTTTAATGGTCATCTTACCTTTCAAACAAGATTCACAATTACCATAAGATTGTAAGTCAAATGGTTCAAGATAATTTAATTTCCTCAACCGTTCTATCCTCGTTTGATTGATATGACCAAGTTTGCAATGCCACAAGTAGGTAGAATTTTTTTCATTCAACTTAGCTCTTTTATTTTGTACATTGAAAATATCCTTGCGGCAGTTTAACGTATACAATTCATTCACGAGACACGCAATTCCATACACAATATCATCATAAGCCAAAATCATATTGCTATTTGAAATGAGGAAAAGCCCTCAGTATCTAGTACAGGAATGGAAATAATGTTCCTTGTCAAAGAAGGAACATAATACAATTGTTCAACATTAAAATTTTGCCGAAAAGTAAATCTAGTCTATAATCTCCCACACGCTCAACATCAACTTTTGCTCTGTTTCCGACGCGTAGGTCCACCTCTCGAGACCCGACCTTCCTACTATTTGTTAGCCCCTGCACATTTGTACAAATGTGTGAGCCACAAGCGGTATCAAGTACCCAGAAATGAGAATCATTTATAGATAGATTAATTTCAATTACAAACATACCTTGTCCAGTAGAGGTAGAGGCACCTGGTGCCATTCCTGCACCCAGAGCAGTACAGTCCTTCCTCTAATGTCCCTTCCTGTTGCAGTTCATGCACATATCCTGTGTAGGAAGTTTCTTCTTCACCCCTCCCTTGGGCTTCATTGTTAGGGCTTTGGCACAGTTTTGCCCTTCCTCTTCTGTTGTCCCTTACCTTTCGATTTGGGATGACTATAGGAGCCAACTAAAAGTACCGGTTTGCTTCTGGAGGTCGAAGATTCGAAAGTTTTCAGCATATTATGCAACTCCGGTAATGTCGCTTTAGTTCCATTTATATTATAATTAACAATGATGTCACGCCCCGACTTTTTCTAAGCCTTTACTTAGGGCGTGATGGCACCTGGACGATTATTTTTCACCAGGAGCACTATTTAATTCTCTTTATTTATAAATTTAAATTTATATTCAAATACGGAGCTATTAATAAAAAATAACAATAAAGAAATCTGTTTATGAATTTATTGAAAACATAACGCGAGCCCATGCTCGTGCAAATATTATTTCTACACAGACATACTGACAAATATTATTCTAAGTTGGAAGGGAGACCATTCCACACGGCATTTCGAGACAACGAATGACATCACGAACTGGCGAGTACCAAGCGAAGCAATGGACTTGGTATGACAAGAGAGGCTGGGACGATCGCTAGCCTTGGCGTGGAGTCTTTCCTCTATCACGCTTTCTGAAACATGTTAAATAAAAGTCACTCTACCATCAATTTGGTGAGAACTACCTGCAATTAAAAGTAGCACCACAATATTCCAAGTGCAATCACATTATAACGTAATAAGCATATTGCAAAAACATATCAGGTTACAACACTTTTAAACATGCAGCAACTCCTCATAGGAAATTATCAGTTTAACTAACACTTCATTTTATCTCGTATTATACGTTAAGACATTCCCCTGCATTTCCATATGTTTGTTATATTTATATATTTGTGAACGCGTATTCACTTTTCATATTTATATATAGGTGAACATGTATTCATCTTTCATATTTATTGCGGCGTGCAACCCGATCCATTATATTTACGTATTTATGAACACGTATTCACTTTACGTTTTGTTGCGGCGTGCAACCCGATCCATTATGTTTACGTATTTGTGAACGCATATTCACTTTACGTTTTGTTGCGGCGTGCAACCCGATCCATTATGTTTACGTATTTGTGAACGCGTATTCACTTTAAGTTTTGTTGCGGCGTGCAACCCGATCCATTATGTTTATATTTATATATTTATGTGAACACGTATTCACTTTTCATATTTTTCAGAAGATCGAATAAATAATATTCTCTTTCTCAACATTCTGTCATTCATACTTGTAACGATTATAACTTTTTAACCATAACTCCAACTAAGGTGTTTCTCAAACGGAAACTAAGGTAAGACGAGGATCTTTCACTGTACCAAATTTCATTTAAAACTACTTTGGGTAACTAAAACAAATTTATCCTCAAAATAGCCACATAAAATTTGTTTCGGCAGAATTTTTATTAAACAGAACCAAATCTTAGAATAGTCATAACTCCTAATCTGTAAACCTGTTCAAGTCCCATAAAATCTCAAAACGACTCGAACAGAGAGCTACACGTCTCCATGTGAACCATCCTTTCATATTCTGTACCATTTGGTATAGTTTTACACTTTTATTCGCTGCCCTTCCTGGATCTCGATAGATCCGAGGCAGAAACTTTAAACAGCGATAACTCTCAATCCGTAAGTCGGATAGACCTCCGTAAGGTCTCAAAATGTCCAAAGCATATAGATCTAGAACTTTTATTTAGCACCAATGTTCATATTTCCCACGGATTAGTACAGTTTTACGTTTCCACGTCCTGCCCTTCTGGATTTCGATGAATCCGAGGCAGCAACTTCAAACTACAATACCTCTCAACTCGTAAGTCCGTTTTAACCTCTTTTTATCTATATCTGTCCGTAACAGAGAGATTTACAACCATGTAAATTTTCATATAAATCTAAAAAGTAAAACTCAATAAAAACAGTCTGTAATTATGTCTTTCTGAATTTCGGCCAAATCTAAGGCAGGAACTTTGAACTATGATAACTTTTAAACCGTATCTCCATTTTACCTCATTTTTGGTTCCATATGATCATAATAGAGAGGTGTACCATTCTTCCTAATTTCATCAAATTCTAACAATTATAACTCAGTGAAATCAGTTCGTAAATTTCATGACGCAACTAGTTGTTTAAACAATCACAAGCTCATTATTTATTTTCAACACTCAATTCTTATTCTAACATGTATTGAACTTAAAATAAAGGATGTTACCAAGAATTTCTTAGTGAGAAAACTCACCTTATAAGTGTGAAAATGATTGTTATTCGGTTGCTAAAAGTGACCCTTGCTCCCTAGTATTTTTTATTCTTGTTCTTCTTGCCCTCTCGATATTTTTCTAGATTTGTTTTCTTCTTACTCACTTGTCTTTTTTCTGATTTTCTAATCTTTGTGCTAGGTACTTTGTTTGTGTATAAGTACAATGTATAAGTAGAGATGGTTGTATAACCTATGGGAGATGGAAAGCCAAGAGTGGAGGGGAGTTAAAGGGGAGGGGAAGGGAAGTAGGTTGTTTCCTTACCAAAGAAACGTGTATGCAGATTTTTAATGTGGTTAATTCTTGAAGTCTTTAAGGCTTGAATTATATATTTTGTCAACTAATAGACTTCTAACATGCCATGTAGTCCTTATAAAAAGATTATGAATTATATATTTTGCCAACTAATAGATTTCTAACATGCCATGTAGTCCTTATAAAAAGATTATGAATTATATATTTTTATTAAACCAACCAACAACTATATATTATTATTTTTTTCCGGACTTTACATTCTCTCCTCCTTAAGCAACATTCGTCCTAGAATGTGAATAAGGTCGTAACATAATCACATAGACACAATAATGTGTATTGTTATTGTAACACTAATTTGGGGCTTCACATTCTCCCTTCCTTAAGAAACATTCGTCCTCGAATGTGAATAAGGTTGTAACACATGTATATAGACACGCAAATGGCACACATATGAAGTACTATGTAACACATTTTTTTTTTACCTTAGTCAAATAGGTATGGATATTTGACTTTCATCGCCTCTTCAGCTTCCCAGGTGGCTTCCTCTGTGGAGTGATTCCTCCATAGGACCTTCACGGAAGCAATATATTTACTCCTAAGGCGCTTAACCTTCCTATCAAGTATTTCCACCGGAACCTCTTCATATTGAAGCTCTTCATTAAGAACTATCTCCTGGGGAAGGACGACGTGACTTGGATCGTGCAAGTATTTTCGTAACATTGACACATGAAACACCGGATGCACTGCTTCCAGCTCTTGTGAAAGTGCTAATTCGTAAGCCACATTCCCCACTCTTCGCAAGATCTCATATGGCCCAATAAACCTTGGGCTCAATTTCCATTTCTTACCAAAGTGCATCACTCCCTTCATTGGGGACACTTTTAAAAATACTTTCTCCCCCTCTTTGAATTCAAGATCTCTTTTCCGATGATCCGCATAGGACTTATGACGGCTATGAGTTGTTTTGATCCGCTCCCGAATCATCTGTACCTTATCATTTGTTTCCTGAATGACTTGGTCGAGCGATTCGTCTACCGCTCGAACCATCCAAGTGGAGACCTACATTTTCATCCATATAATGCTTCAAACGGGGCCATTTGTATGCTAGAGTGAAAACTATTATTGTAGGCGAACTCAATTAGACATAGATGGTCCAACCAGCTTCCCTGAAAATCTAACACACAAGATCGCAACATGTCCTCAAGTGTTTGAATTGTTCGCTCAGCTTGCCCATTTGTTTGCGGGTGGAAAGTCGTGCTTAACTTAACTTTTGTCCGAGACCCTGCTGGAAACTTTGCCAAAAGTGTGAGGTGAACTGGGAACCCCTATCTAAAATAATTTGTAAAGGAATCCTGTGTAACCGCACAATCTCTCTCAAATAAATCTATGCGTACTGTGGTGCGCGATACGTAGTCTTGACCGGTAAGAAATGAGCTGACTTTGTAAGCCGATCAACAATCACCCAAATAGAATCATACCCTTCTCGAGTTTTCGGTAGACCAGTTACAAAATCCATATGAATCGCCTCCCATTTCCACATGGGGACTCCAATGTCCTGAATTAATCCGCCAGGTTTTTGATGTTCAGCTTTCACCTGCTGACATATAAGACACCTCCCGATAAACTCCGCAACGTCTTTCTTAATCCCGTCCCACCAGTAATTTGCCTTGAGGTCCTGATACATTTTTGTTGACCCTGGATGAATGGAATATCTTGTGTTGTGACCCTCGTCTAAGATCTTCCTCCTTAGATCCTTTACCTTAGGAACACATAACCTACCCTTGTACCGAAGGGTTCCGTCATTATCTCCCAATATAAACTGTGAAGGTTTTTCCTATTGGATCCTCTCCCGAAATCCAACAAACTCCGTATCCTCAAACTGACTTTCTTTTATTTCTGAGGCTAAGGCAGACTGCGAGGTATCATATACCACCACCCTACCTTCACCGATCTCAGTTAAACTAACCCCGATGTTTCCCAATCTTTGTACCTCACTAACAATACCCCTCTTTTGTATTGCCAAATGGGCCAAGATGCCCATTGATCTCCTACTGAGTGCATCAGCCACCACGTTGCCTTTTTCAGAATGGTAAAGAATATTGAGGTCATAATCCTTAAGCAACTCTAACTATCTTCTTTGTCGGAGATTCAAATCCTTCTGAGTGGTTATGTACTGCAAACTCTTATGATATGTAAATATGTCCACATGCACACCATACAAATAATGTCTCCATATTCGTAAGGCAAACACCACCGCAGCTAATTCCAAGTCATGAGTTGGGTAATTCTTCTCATGTATCTTCAACTGTCTAGATGCATACGCAATAACCTTCCCAAACTGCATCAAGACACATCCTAACCCAACTCTAGAGGCATCACAATAGGCGTGAACCTTCATCCCGATGGTAAGGTTGGGGTGGTGCGATGAGTCAACAATTCCTTTAGTTTCGAAAACTTGCTTCACATGTTTCGACCAGTATACTTAACCGCTTTTTGAGTCAACGGGTCGGAGAAGCAAGACTAGAAAAACCTTTTACGAATCTTCTATAATACCCGGCCAAACCCGAAACTTCTAACCTCCGCCGGAGTGGTCGGTTTGGCGATTCTTCATTCTTCTATCTTACGGGTCTACCATAATTTCATCCCTTGACACAACATGGCCTAAAAAGGCTACCTTTTCCAACCAAAATTCACACTTTGAAAATTTAGCATATAGTTTCTCATGTTTCAAGACTTGAAGCACTACCCTCAGATGATCTTCATGTTCTTCAACACTCTTACTGTAAATTAGGATATCATCTATGAACACGATCACGAACAAATCTAGGAATGGTTTGAAGATTCTGTTCATTAAATCCATAAAAGTCGCTGGGGCATTGGTTAACCCAAAAGACATGACCAAGAACTCATAATGGTCGTATCGGGTTCTAAAGGTTGTTTTGGATATATCATCTGGATTTATTTTCAGCTGGTGATATCCCGAACGGAGATCAATCTTGGAAAAATAGCTAGCTCTCTGAAGTTGGTCAAAAAGATCATCGATTCTTGGTAATGGGTATCGGTTCTTGATCGTGACCTTATTGAGTTCTGCGATAATCGATGCACATTCGAGCGATCCATCTTTCTTTTCACAAGCAGATCGTGCACCTGGGGATACACTAGGCCTTATAAAGCCTTTATCCGTAAGATCCTTCAATTGTTCTTTTAACTCCCTCAATTGGGCCATTCGATATGGAGGAATAGAAATGGGTCTTGTACCGGAATTAACTCTATAGCAAACTCCACTTCTATCAGGAGGAAGGCCCGAAGATCTTGGGGAAAAACCTCCGAAAATTTGAATAATAGGAACATCATTCACCTTTGGGATTCTTTTTGGGTATCCACTATATTAGCCAGATATGCATACTCCACTCTGTGACTTCTCAATAACTTTTGAGCCCCAAGGTAGGAAATAAACTGACCTGAGGATATTCCAATCCTACCCCTTATAACAACTTCTGGTTCTCCGGGAAAAGTTAATCTCAATATCTTTCGCCGACAATCTAACATGGCATAACATGCCGACAACCAATCCATACCCAAAATGACGTCGAAGTCTACCATATCAAGTAGTACTAGGTTCACCATTGTTCCCCTGCCATTCACTTCTAATGGGAAATTATTTACCACCCGATAGGCCCAAATTGAGGCCCCTACTGGTGTCATAACCTCAAAATGTTCACTTAAATAAGAAGGTTCTACGTGTAAATTCTTAGCAAAGCCCATTGACACATATGAAGATGTAGAGCCGGGATCGTATAATACAAATGTAGGAATACTCGAGACTAGCAAAATACATGTAACCACCGCATTAGATGCTTCTGTCTCATTCCTCTGGGGCAAAGCGTAGAGCCGATTAGAATTGTTGGGTTGTTGACCTCCCTGACTCTGGCGGGGTTGGTTTCCCTGATTTCCCCTGTAGGCAGTTGTGGTTGCTTCTGACCTCCTCTAAATAGATTGAGTTTGGGTCCTCTTCTTGCAATCCCTGGTATAGTGGTCTGACTCTTCACAGTTATAACATGTCTTCGTTAAGAGTCGACATTATCCAGTATGTTTCCTTTGACAAGTCCTACAAATCGGTTTGTCACCTCCTGTATTAGGGTTGGTGGCCTTGTCCTTGCTACCTTGGTAATTAGACCAACTGTGCCCTTTAGGCTTGAAATAAGACTGGCCCACAGATTGGTTCGGTCCTGAAGATCCCTTACTAAACTCCTTACGATTTTGACTCTGATTAAATGATCCTGACGTCCGAAATCTCTTCTGCGAATATTCTTTTTTTGCTTTAGCGAAACCTTCTACCCTCAAAGCCATATCGACAATCTGAAGATAAGTTCGATCGTTGGCTAACACCACCACCTTCTCTGCTATGTTCGGGTTTAAACCCTCTACAAATCGCTTGACTCTATCCATTTCTGTAGGGACGACATGTGTGTTATATGCCGATAACCTCACGAACTGTGTATCATATTCTTGTACACTGCGGTCACCTTGCTTCAACTATTCAAACTCCCGTCTGAGCGCATCCTTGCACGTATTAGGCATAAATTTCTCAATGAATGCCGCTCTGAACCCTCCCCAAGTCATTGGTGGTGACATCGCGACCGTTCGGGGCGTGGATCGTGCCTTACGAGCACCCGATAGTCATACATCAGAGTAATCAGCGGAATATAAAATAACCAAGATATGAATCAGTATAAATTGAGACACAGATATCTGAAGAAAGTTGCCTTTCGGCATAAATAATAATAACAACTCTTTCAAAATGAACAGTTTAATCCTTTCTTTACAACCCGCCACAACAAGATTACTGAGACCTCTACGAATGATATGACAACAACGGGACGGGGCCGTCATACCACTGAATGTAGCACCTACAACAAGGGGACTATACGAATAAGCCTCGGAGGCGGAGCTTCAACGCTGAATGTGACCCAGAGCGAGGATCAACGGCGGTGTACCTACTGCGGCATGAACGCGGCCCGAAGGAGGTCGATCTGAGTGCACGAGTATGTGGCTGAAAATCAGTAAATGAAATCATAGTAGTCTATATAAAGCGGGAGACATGTATGATAACCAAACTACGATTCCTGATAAATAAGCGGTCATATCAAGTCGTGACTCACGCCTCAAAGTCATCACTCAAATATAAACATGGGTCTCACGCCCACAACATCAATCATGCGCGGAATACCTTCCTCACCGCCGTGATCGATGATAGAAAAGCACCAAGGAATACATGAACAGCGAGTCCGCGTGTCCAAATAAAGCGATGCGGGGTAAATGCGAAGGCATGGCCGACTACTAACACCAGCGATACTAACAAGGTCATAAATCGTATCATGATATCTGTCTGACCGTCACATGATCAAAGTTGGTCGCTCGCGCAATATCAAATGTGCGTGTCTAGCCTGGAACTCCGCGACTCGCATAGGCCAATCTCATAGGCGCGTGAGGTATAACCCCGCATCGGTAGCTACTCCCGGCATCGTCACGGACTCGCGATCGCATAGCGCATGTAGGCCGCGTGACCATAAAGGCCGCACTAACACGGAACTCTCGTAGCTCGCGCATAGGCCCGGGACCCGCGTGAGGTATTCTCGAATCATGGTCCTGCATCACCGAGTCTACCCGCGTCGGAGGCGGCTTAACCCGGAAACACGGTGAGTGGTATAATACCAACATAACAGTTTATCGTTTAACCAACATAAGCACAATCAAGGGAAAAACCCTTTTACACAAACATCACAGAATACTAACACACGTAGCATCCTAATATGATTACTTATCCAATTAACACGAAGGTATTACAAGGCTATCACAAACCAACACAATCAAGTTATACACACAAGGTACTTTCTACTATAAGTCAACATGTTCGGGTTGCTATCCCCAAAGTACTCCATACATTAACTTTTTTTTTTTAAAAGATATGTTACTTTCACAAAAGTCACACAATACCCGCAGTATATGAAAAGAGAGTGATTATCTTTTGAAGTAAATCAAAACACTTATCTTTGTACAATCAAGTAACAACATTATTATCCAAACGTCCAAGTTTGCCTAATTTCAAATGTTCACGTTTCTTATTTTAGAAAGGTTTCGTAGTTCATAGTCTTACCCATTTAAGAATATAATTCTCTTTTAAACCATCTGAGAAACATAAGCCTTATATGTGAGTAGGATATTCTTGTTTATAACAATCTTATTACAGCAGCCATGATCTAGGAAATATCATTTTGTCTCATCTTAGCTTCTATGCAGATGGAAGTTTCTACTGATTTTAATAATACTAAATCTGTCAAAACATTTCCTTTTATTAACGCTGCAGTGGTTTGTCGATACACATTCTGATTTCCGAAATCAGTAAAACATTCTTAAGCCGTTATACCTAACTTTCCATAAAGCTAGTATAACTCTTAAGTTTTCAAAAACCAAGTATTACTCCTTCTTTCAAAATGATTCAAAAATCTTTTGAAATACTTCAAGTTCTTTATTAACACATAACAAGCCAGTTATAGTTCAAATCAGTTACCTTTTAAAAACCACAAGTATATTTTTACCAACATAAAGCTGTTATAACCAACTTCCCATAAAGCCGTTATAACACTTTATGTTTTAAACCAATCAAATACATTTAGCACATGTACGTCTACCGTACTACATAGTTCACACATATCATGCTAGAAGAGATAGGAAGAGGTTCACATACCTCGCGACGAGTATCGACTAATAGCAAAAGCGCTCAAGTACTTCCAATCGGCTACTCCTTAAGCCAAGTAGATCGCGCCATACGTAGTACTTCAACCTATAAGGCCACAAGGCGCATTAACATTTAGATCCCCGTAGAACATTACAGAAAATTCGTGACCTCCCACATGACAGCGTAAATCTCTCTCTAACAGTAGGCTACCAAGCCAACCGGGGAGGTTATACGTTTAATCCGGACGTGCACAATTCTACCTCGCGTAAAAGCTACACAAGTCTCATGTCTGATCCTATGTAAATCTGATTCGATTACTCTTCTTTCGAAAAGGTTTCTTATTATTCAGGCTTAAGTCAAAAGACATTGCCGACAACAACGTTCAGTTCTATATATAGTATACTTCAACTATATAGTCTAACAATCATGTAATCTCCAATTACAATAGAGGGACAAGATATTTACCTCGATAAGCCCATAATTATCCGAGTTTAAATGTCGATCTGAGCAAGGTTTAGCTCTACTCGTGCGCTCCGACCGCTCCAAACAACCCTTAGAAGTTCTAACCAACTTACTTATAACTTCAACTACGGTGAAGATTTACTTAGGGTTCGGTTTGTGGTAGCGGGAAGTATAATAGTATAACTGGGCTTTTGTAAAGGTATAACCTTAGAATACTACAAGGTATATGGCTAAGGTAATTTGGGCATTATAACAATACTTTTGAGTATTTCTACCAAGAGGGGGTGTTTTATACGAGACAACTAGGCTAGGGGAGTACCCCACGGCCACACTACTAGGAGGGGAGGGCTCTCGGCCAGGAGGAGGATGGTGTTGGGCGAGAACACTACAAAGAGAGGAGGATTTTTAACACTTAGAAATGATTTTTGGATGAAGAATTTCATCAACAAAGGGGGTATTTATAGGTCAAGAAATGGCCAACCAATGTCCAAGATTCTTCAGTGTTAGGCAAGTGTAAGGTGTAGATTAAGCCATGTGTTGTGTGGGTCCCACTTGGTCATCAACCACACAAATATCCTACCAAACATTGACCAAATGTTTTAGGCAACAAAATGCCAAAAGCGTGCCCAACAATTCCCTTTGGTGCCGTCCACTTGCTTCGATGTGAGGGTGACACATGTCACCCTCCGTTGGTCCAAAATGTTTCGCCTCTCGGAAAAATCCGCAAAAATTAGAAATGACATAGCCGAATTTTCCTACGAAAAAGTGAAAGCGTTTCGCCAAAACGACTCTAACAAGGTGTTGTGAACAAAGTTAAATCGGCGAGCCTAATTAAAAGTTTCAAATTTTCTACGTCGTCTTACGTACATACTGCGAAATACGGTATAACATTCCCCTCTTAGAAACATTCGTCGAATGTTCCTTCTAAGTCTCAAAACAAGCGTGCGCGAGATAGTCTTCACTACTATACTTACGAAACAATCACGCCACAATGGCCACGAAACAACTTGCGCAAATACTTCCATCCAAGTCCACGGAAACACCTCAATATCACCACAAAACCTCCTCGGGCTAAAATATACTTCGCGCGCTTTTTACCAAAGAAATGATCACATCTATGCTCGCCATACATGCTCGCTTCTCCATTTACTCGCCGTGATACCACTTTTGTCACTTTGCGCGAGGTTCTAGTGTCACTCGTGACCCAACAAATGATGCCGGCGCGTCGATCCACGAGGTCGTACCCTCGAACTCTTACCACATTCGAATCTTTGATTTCCAAAACTTCGGGGTTACTATCTCTAACGTGGTCATTATTAACGGGAACACTGATGGGTCTCGATACTTTCCCGAACATATCAATACGAAGGCCGGACGTCTTGCCTCCTAAGTCGGACGGCAAAGCTAACCTATAGGCAACCCGCCTATCTCCTTCACATGAACTCAAAGACCCAAAGTAACTCGGGCTAAGTTCCTCTGTTCCAAAACCCGCCACACCCTAACCGGTGGTACTTTCAAGAAAGACCGTCGGCAACTGAACTCTGGCGTCGCCGATTATCCGCACGATTTCTCGAGTGCCAAAACCTCTCCTGACGACTTCCATCCACGATCTGTGGAACAAGCTCAACCAACTATCTGCACGCGCAACATCGAACCAATCGGCCAACTTACACTTCCGCCCTGAGGCTTCAAAAGCGACATCCGAACATTGAAATGGTAGCTTAAACACTACCTCCACAGGAGACAACAATCCCAACTATCCTCGAAATCCACCGGCCGGCGGATGCGGTCGAGACTCGCGAGTTCCTAACCGCTGGTAAAACTTTTAGAAAGCGAAAATAGCCACCACCTGGGCTTCACTGTCTGCCATAAGGTGAAGGTAGGCACCCCGTGCAGCCTTACAACCTTTCTGATATAAACACTCTTTGCTAGAAGACAAGGCGGTGACCTCGCCGGCGACCATCGTCGAAAGCATCGCAGTTCGTCTGTTGGTTAACTAAACTTGGGCCTAACACCTCGTGACCACATCCTGGCGGGACCACAAACCGACCCCACCACCATACATGCCGCGGGTTGACCCGCGGCGTGGCCTCAACCCGACCGCCAGCGCTAACGCTAGCTCCCCGAAGGAAAACTCTCACTAACCACGTTACGAAAACCTAGCGGTCTTCTTAGCTCAACTACCCTCTTTCATACCACACTACTCAGGGACTTATCTCATAAAGATAGTTCACGTGCACTATGCACTCCTATAAGGGTCAAACATAACACTACACCTTCGCTCCAGATGGCCTTACCTCTAAGGTCTCTACGTATAACACTCTAAGGCTCACACCTTCTCTATCCCCCAAATCCTACTTGGTTAACTAACCAAGATTTCTAATCATAATAAACACTCATGTTATCTGAACATAACACTTAAGGTATACTCACCTTATCATACATACTGATCTCTAGAGGGTTAAGGATATATCTATATCTACTGTTTCACTCCCCTTAGTCGTTCTAATCAAATCTGCCCCGTAGGGCGCATAGCTAGGGAAGATGACGAACTACCCACCGATCCTGGAGGCTAAGTCCTCCTACTAGGACACTCTCTCGACATCGACCACGACGGTCGTAGTACAACAAGTACCAAAAAGCGACATTCCCGGGATGACGTCATGTCATGTGAACCGGAAGATGCGGAGCTCGACCAACTCCTGCATACCGAGCGTCCCGAAATTCGTGGAGGACCTCTGCATCGTGGATGTGCAAATCTAATCCGGTGAGGTGACTCGCCTTGAAAGTTACCAAAGGACCTTTACTGCGGCCTCTTCTCGTCGCCGTTAACGCGTCGATCTCTACGTTTCTCGGCTGCTGCATAAGCCCGCATACGTGCCATGCTCAAGCCTAATCAAGAACTTACTCTTGCACAACCTTCTCGTTGATATTCATCAAGACTCGCGGTACATCGGTATACTCTGCGGTAGTCAAATCCATAGTTAATGTGGTCGTCTCCGAAATTTATATTCTCTGTTCGGTCGTGGGCGAAGGTTCAAATATCATGGCGCAGAGGAATTGCTGCCGTGCTAAACTCTGCGGGCTAGTGGCGTCGCGAACTCCCGAATGAAGCACCACCCAAGGTGATAATTGGGCTGTGCCCACGTAACCCTCAGTACTCTGCTCGCGGCTCGCCGGTGCCGCCTCTGGCGGGTTGCCTACGCGGAGGCATAGCGGTGAGGAAAGAAATACGTTAGAGGTCCAACTTACAACGCGGCTCTAAGGCACGATCTCGAGTGAGAAGAAATAGAAACCAATCCTAAATATCCTATAGCCTCACGATTATTGATGTGGTGCAACACACCGATAATCAAGACTCTTCGATCTGATACGTAGACACTTTCCGAGGATTAAGCGCTCACGATACCACTTTTGTCACGACCCGTTCGGGCCCGTGGTCGTGCCTTACGGGCATCCCAAGAGTCATACATCGAGTAATCAGGAATATAAAATAACCAAGATATGAATCGGTATAAATTGAGACACGGATATACGAAGAAAGTTGCCTTTCGGCATAAATAATAATAACAACTCTTTCAAAATGAGCAGTTTAATCCTTTCTTTACAACCCCGCCACAACAAGATTACTGCACCTCTACGAATGATATGACAACAACGGGACGGGGCCCGTCATACCCCGAACGTAAGCACCTACAACAACGGGGACTATACGAATAAGCCTCCGAGGAACGGAGCTTCCCAACGCTGAATGACCACTAAGAGCGAGGATCAACGGCGGTGTACCTTTACTGCGGCATGACGCGGCCCGAAGGAGGTCGATGCACAGTGCAGAGTATGTGAAGCGAAAATCAGTAAATGAAATCATAGTAGTCTATATAAAGCGGGAGACATGTATGATAACCAAACTACGATTCACAATAAATAGCGGTCATATCAAGTCGTGACTCGCCTCAAAGTCATCACTCAAATATAAACATGGGTCTCACGCCCACAACATCAATCATGCGCGGAATACCTTCGCCACTGCCGATCGATGATAGAAAAGCACCAAGGAATACACGTGAACAGCGAGTCCCACTGTGTCCAAATAAAGCGATGCGGGGTAAATGCGAAGGCATGGCCGACTACTAACACCAGCGGTACTAACAAGGTCATAAAGCGTATCATGATATCTGTCTGGCCGTCGCATGATCAAAGGCTGGTCGCCGCCCGCAATATCAAATGTGCGCGTCTAGCCTCGAACTCCCCGACTCGCGTAGGCCAATCGTAGGCCCGCGTAAGGTATAACCCGCGTCGGTAGCTACTCCCGGCGTCACCGACTCGCGATCGCGTCCGCATGGCCGTACGCGTGACCATAAAGGCCGCACACTAACACCGGAACTCGTAGCTCCGCATAGGCCCGGGACCCGCGTGAGGTATTCTCGAATCATGGTCCCATACCGCTGAGTCTACCCGCGTCGGAGGCGACTTAACCCCGGAAACACGGTGAGTGGTATAATACCAACATAACGATTTATCGTTTAACCAACATAAGCACAATCGAGGAAAAACCCTTTTACACAAACATCACGAATACTAACACACGTAGCATCCTAATATGATTACTTATCCAATTAACACGAAGGTATTACAAGGCTATCACAAACCAACACAATCAAGTTATACCACAAGGTACTTTCTACTATAAGTCAATCATGTTGGGTTGCTATCCCAAAGTACTCCATACATTAACTTTTTTAAAAGATATGTTACTTTCACAAAAGTCACACAATACCAGATATATGAAAAGAGAGTGATTATCTTTGAAGTAAATCAAAACACTTATCTTTGTACAATCAGTAACAACATTATTATCCAAACGTCAAGTTTGCCTAATTTCAAATGTTCACGTTTCTTATTTTAGAAAGGTTTAAGTAGTTCATAGTCTTACCCATTTAAGAATATATTTCTCTTTTAAACCATCCGAGAAACATAAGCCTTATATGTGAGTAGGATATTCTTGTTTATAACAATCTTATTACAATGACCATGATCTAGGAAATATCATTTTGTCTCATCTTAGCTTCATGCGGATGGAAGTTTCTCTTGATTTTAATAATACTAAATCTGTCAAAACATTTCCTTTTATTAACGCTGCAGTTGGTTTGTCGATACACATTCGATTTCAAATCAAGAAACATTCTTAAGCCGTTATACCTAACTTTCCATAAAGCTAGTATAACTCTTAAGTTTTCAAAAACCAAGTATTACTCCTTCTTTCAAAATGATTCAAAAATCTTTTGAAATACTTCAAGTTCTTTATTAACACATAACAAGCCATTTATAGTTCAAATCAGTTACCTTTTAAAAACCACAAGTATTTTTTTTCCAACATAAAGCTGTTATAACCAACTTCCCATAAAGCCATTATAACACTTTATGTTTTAAACCAATCAAATACATTTAGCACATGTACGTCTACCGTACTACATAGTTCACACATATCATGCTAGAAGAGATAGGAAGAGGTTCACATACCTCGCGGCAGTATCGACTAATAGCAAAACGCTCAAGTACTTCCAACCGCTTACTCCTTAAGCCAAGTAGATCGCGCCATACGTAGTACTTCAACCTATAAGGCCACAGCGCTTATTAACATTTAGATCCCTTCGTAGAACATTCTACGTAAAATTCGCAAAGACCTCCCCGCAACAGCGTAAATCTCCTCCTCTAACGGGGCCGGCTACCAAGCCAACCAGGGGGGGGTTATACGTTTAATCCGGACGTGCACAATTCTACCTCACAGAAAAGCTACACAAGTCTACTGTAATACAGTCCTATGTAAATACGATTCGATCTTCTTTCGAAAAGGTTTCTTATTATTCAGGCTTAAGTCAAAAGACATTGCCGACAACAACGTTCAGTTCTATATATAGTATACTTCAACTATATAGTCTAACAATCATGTAATCTCCAATTACAATAGAGGGACAAGATATTTACCTCGATAAGCCCATAATTATCCGAGTTTAAATGTCGATCCTGAGCAAGGTTTAGCTCCTACTCCGTGCGCTCCGACCTGCTCCAAACAACCCTTAGAAGTTCTAACCAACTTCTAATTATAACTTCAACTACGGGTGAAGATTTACTTAGGGTTCGGTTTGTGGTGTGGGAAGTATAATAGTATAACTGGCTTTTTGTAAAGGTATAACCTTAGAATACTACAAGGTATATGGATAAGGTAATTTGGGCATTATAACAATACTTTTGAGAGTATTTCTACCAAGAGGGGGGGTGTTTTATACGAGACAACTAGGCTAGGGAGTACCCCACGCCACACTAGGAGAGGAGGTCTCTCGTCCAAGGGGGAGGGGGATGGTGTTGGACGAGAACACTACAAAGAGAGGGGGAGGATTTTTAACACTTAGAAATGATTTTTGGATGAAGAATTTCATCAACAAAGGGGGGTATTTATAGGTCAAGAAATGGCCAACCAATGGCCAAGATTCTTCCAAGTGTTAGGCAAGTGTAAGGTGTAGATTAAGCCATGTGTTGTGTGGGTCCCACTTGGTCATCAACCACACAAATATCCTACCAAACATTGACCAAATGTTTTAGGCAACAAAAATGCCAAAAACGTGCCCAACAATTCCCTTTGGTGCCGTCCACTTGCTTCGATGTGAGGTGACACACGCCTCGTTGGTCCAAAATGTTTCGTCTCTCGGAAAAATCCGCAAAAATTAGAAATGACATAGCCGGAATTTTCCCTACGAAAGCTGTGAAAACGTTTCGTCGAAAAACGACTCTAACCGGGTGTTGTGAACAAAGTTAAATCGGCCAAGCCTAATTAAAAGTTTCAAATTTTCTACGTACGTCCTTACGTACATACTCTGGAAATACGGGGTATAACAGTGACATCGGAGGATGATTTTTCCTAAAATTCCTCCACCACACCCCTGCATCATCCACTAGTCGTGCGCCTACCAAGTTGATGCCCTGCGTCTCCACGCATCCCAATATGAACATTAAGTCTTCAACTTCATCGAGGAATACTATCGGGTCGGCCTTAGGGTCCTTCCCTGAGTAAAGTGGTTCTCTTCTCCTCATAAAATTTGCCCATAGCCTATCAGTGCGCTTGAGCTTACACTCTCGATGCGTAGTGCGATGCAATCGGTCCCTGGCCGTGCAGTTACAGTTCGGGGCTATGACAGAGACACTATGTGCGGGCAGAACCATGTGTGGAACTGCAGCTGTCATTAACTCTATGAGTCTATCTAGTTTTTGTCCCACCGTTTCTTGGGCCATTTGACTCTCGTTCTCTCCAATATTTTCTCCGACATTTTCTCCGACATTTTCTCCGCTCCCTTCAGACACCACTACGTCAACTGGAGGTACATGAGCTTCGTGATGAACCTCCTCTTGAGCCCCCGGGATTTGTGAATTCACCATTTTCTGTGAAGACAAACACACTCATATTTTAGAAGACGGAATGTGTACTCTAGCTCTTAAATTTTTCTTATAGTTCATAAGCATGCAACACCACAAGAAAACGCAGATTAACTAAACAATAATGACAACTCATAACTTGCATTAATAATGTTTCATTCCTCATATTTGAAAATATTTCATGACATTACAATACATCAGAGCATGTCATTCTATGGCATTCCCTATAGCTCTCTTACTCGAACATGCACCTACTACAACACGTTCTAAAGGGCTTAACCGCATAATTCGCCTATTCTGCTGATTGGCATTCAACTCCCTGTGAACCTTCTTCCTTGCTTCCCTTTCCATTTCGCTCATTCTTTCCCTTACTACTATTACCTGAAATAGAAATTTGGTCCAGGAACCTTCTGTAACATCTCCTCTTAGCATCTTTTCCCCTCTGAATGAGGATCGGAATTTTTCCGGGACAGAGTTGAATATTATCTGTAATATGACTCCAATCGGAAAGTTGAAGAAGGTCGGGTCGTAGGAACGCCTCTTCTGTCTACTCCTAAGCAAATACGCACAAAGTACGATTGTGTCGCACATATACTCGTTAAAATCATCTCCCGAGTTCATCTTACGACGCATGAATTCCTTCTGAGCTTGCATTTCCTTTGCCTGTTCCTCGAGTACTTTCCTCTTTGTTGGAACTCGTCTTATAATCACCATCTACACAACAATTATTGGTCAGTATTTTCACATCCCGAACCCCGGGCCCGTGACTGGTGCCCTACCTGGGCACCCTTCTACTTTAACAACTAAGTAAACTGCGGAAATTAAATAACACCCTTTTTTTTTAAAACCAACATACGTGCAAGGGCAAAGCCGACAAGGCTGCCATAATATACATAACAAAAGACACTACACCGTACATGAGTCCAATCCCACATATGAATACAGACCTCTAAGAGTTAAACTGAACTATGACGGGACAAGACCACGTACCCATAATGTACAAAAGCATGTCTTGAAAGAACTTATACCAAAAGATAAACTCCCGATGAAGGAGCTATCCAAAACTCGAGCGGTCCTACACTGCCGATCACCAAACAACGTACCTAAACTGCGGCGTGAACGCAGCCTCGAAAGGTCGATCTGAAGAATGTACCAAGTATGTGAGCGATGAAATGCGTAATGAAATCATAACGATCTAAACAAAGCGGGAGACATGTATGATAGCCAACCTACGATACAATACATAAGTAGTTATATCAAGTCGGGACGCGTGCCTCAAAGTCACTACTCAAATATAACCATGGGTCTCACGCCCATAATATCAATCATGCGTGGAATCCTTTCTCACGCTGGCGATCCATGATATAATGTAACGGCGATAAGCATATCCAAGGAGTATCTCTCGTGGTCGCATGCCCCGGAATCCCACATCGTATAAGCATGACCATGGGGTATACAAACAAATCCGAGAATCAAACCCGCTCCTGGTCACATGCCCCGGAATCCCACATCGTATAAGCGTGTCGAGTATCCTCGTGGTCGCGTGCCGGCATCCCACATCGTATAAGCATGACCATAGGGTATCCTCGCGGTCGCGTGCCCGGCATCCACATCGTATAAGCATGACCGTAGGGTAACACAAACAAATCAGAATCTAACGACTCACGGTCACGTGCCGGAATCCCACATCGTATAAGCGTGTCCATGAGTATCCTCGTGGTCACGTGCCGGCGTCCCACATCGTATAAGCGTGACCATAGGGTATCCTCGGTCGCATGCCGGCATCCCACATCGTATAAGCATGACCGTATGGTAACACAAATAATGGAAGCATACGTGGAATCCCACTCGCTTCGATGCGTCAAGTAAACTTACAACAAGCGGTGACCTCCAACCGAGAGTCGCGGCAACGTAATAAAACGTAATACTTGTACTCAAATGCTATCACCAGCACACATTGGAAATTCTCAACTAAACAAGCCAAGTACTTATCAAGGCACACATAGAATAATTCTCAATTAAACAAGCAAAAGTACTTATCAAGGCATACATAGAATAATTCTCAATTAAACAAGCCAAAGTACTTATCAAGGCACACTTAGAATAATTCTCAATTAATCAAGCCAAAGTACTACGTACGTACATTCTTTTCAAAAGACTTCTTCTATGTAAAACCCCAAGATACTAACACCCGTAGTATCAAGGTGTGTCTATTTTTTTCAAAGTAAGTTACTACACTTTTAGAAACTCATCTCAAAGCTTGAAACCAAGTAACTTCAATTTTTCACAAACTAGGCAACTTATGCCTAATAATCAAAATAGACAACTTTCTTAACCTTACATAAAGCCGTTATAACCAACTTCCCATAAAGCCGTTATAACCCTTTATGTTTTAGACATATTCATTCCTTTTTATAACCAAGAGACTTATACTTAAAACCAAGTATCACATGCTTACAAATCAAGTTCTTAACTTTCAAAATACTTCAAGTCTCTTAATATTTAGAGAACAAGTTTCTTCTCTTAAATCATGTCATTTCTCCTCTTTTAAAACATTTAAGTAAATCACTCATTTGACTCCCCTAAAGTCATTATAACAACCCTTAGGTTTTGGAACTAAGGCACTAGCCAAAAGATTTGGAAACCACTTCCTTTCCAAGACTCTATGTACTTTAAGAAAAATACTTTCACTTATAAGAATCCAACTTCACTAAGGAAATGGATTATACAACTTACAATTTAAACATCAAAGTACAACCAAGGAAGTACATAGAACAAACTCTATTTTAGGCAATCCAAATACAACCAAGGAATGGATCATTTAAGGAGTAAAACTTACTTTCTTTATCTTAAGGAATCATGCTAGAAGAGGAGAGAGTTCACATACCTTTTCGGCTAAATCCACAAGCTAAGCCGAATACGCCGTACGTAGAAGTGTCAACCTATAATGGTCACAACAAGACTATCAACTTCTAGTCTCTAACGTAGAATAATACTAATTATACGGTCTCTAATTCTATGGAAAATCGGGCAGCACTTCCTTTGTTTCTACTCACTTTGCCACCTTTTTCAAGGTCGAATACAATAACCAACACGCCACATTTAAGGTTCCAAACAACAACCAAACAAAGGGGATTACACGCCTTACAATACGTGTAAAATTCCGCCCCACAATTCATACGAAGTAGTTTAATACTCACTAGCCATTCTCGGCCAACAATAACCAACAACACTAAGTCTTTTCCAATCCTTTTCCAATTCCAAGTTCTAAGGTCTAACATGTTATATAGCCATAAACAACTTCAACAACTACAATTTCCTTCTTTATACAACATGCGACGACTTAAACCAATAATCGACTTGAATTGTAATCTTAAGGCTAACATGCTAGTTTTCGGATTAGGGTTCCAATAGCCAATATAATTATCAAACTTCATACTAAACATCTCATGCTTGCTAATATCCATATCTACAACAATAAGTAAATCTTAAATGCTAAAACGACAAGATTTATACCTTTACAAGCCCTTAAAATTTCCAAGATTCAAAGTCGCGCCTTAGCAATTCTTAGCTCCTTTCCTTATGTTCCAATACGCTCCAAGCACTCCTTAGAAGCCTATGAAGAACCCATCTTCAAGTTCCAACTTCAAAGTTGAAGAACTCCTTAAGTTTCCGCCTTGTGACTAATACGAAAACGTCGTTTTTCCGAAATCTTTCTATTGAGATATCCTTACAATACCCTTATGGACATTGGGTTAAAGTCTTGTGGCTAATGTATCAAAACTATAAATTTTTTGTGTGGATGAAGGACCAAACCCGAGAGCTCTTGAACTCAAGCTCTAGTTCTCAAATATTTTCTAAGTGTTAAAGACCTTGTCTTGCACTAGTGAAGCATATATAACACAATGAAGGGCTTAGATAATAACACTTGTTAGGTTTTGGATGAAGGAGATCAAGCCAAATGGCTCTTGACTTGGTCAACAATGTCAAGCTCTTAATTAGCAAGACTTTGTCATCTACTCTTTGGTCAAATGACCATTTTAGCCTTGCAAATTTTCGACCAAGACATTGTGGTGGAGGTGCCACGTGTCGCCCTCTCATTCGTCCATAAAATTCTGTAACCCTCGTGGGCCCCTCAAAACGTAAAATTCCTCGGGTGGGCCCCACATGACCAAATCCATAAAAAATAAATTTCCATAAAGTTAATAAGTTCCATACTCTTCAAATAATACATTTTGAGAATCCAATTCTCAACAACGAACATTTTTCCTTTCCGACGTTCGGAAGATTTTCCGCCGGAAAAACAATTCTTCCTTTCGTACCAATTTCCAAGTCTTGATTCCTTACGTACATTCTCTTTTACATGTCCTGGACTTACGGGGTGTAACATTCTTCCCCCCTTAGAAACATTCGTCCCCGAATGTTCTTAGTCGGTTGTCAGGCTATACAAACTCCGGCACAATCTCTATACTATGCCTATCAATCAAAACTGCACAAGACCAACGACGCCACACATGGCCACCACATAACATACGTACAAAATCCCAATATTGTTTCTTGTTTCCCAATCCTTGGATTTACTATCCAAACTTGGCCATTATGTCACTTGAATTTCTGCTAAGGCTCTTCTCGGTCCTTACGACCTAGTTCCGGTGGAACGCATCCACGAACTCGTACAACGATTAACTAAACTTGGGCCTTTCATCCTCGGGACCCTATCACATAACGGGACCATTTCTAACTGACATCACCCCATTCCATACTACTGGTTGACCCGAAATGAGTCCATAACCCACTCGCGTCACTTAACTTCTCATTCTTAGTCTGAAATAAATCTTTCTCTTATCTCAAGGTACTTCTCACCCTATCCCCCTATTCACTAGAGGTTCGTCACATAGGTCGAAGTATTTCTACCGTACTTCCTTCCATATTGGTCTTACACTGTTATGGGACAATTACTACTTGTGAACTCTACACAACTATAGTCTCAGTTCACTTACCATTCTTGTCACATTCTTAACTTTCCACTTTACTGATCAAAGTATTCCTACCTCTGGGGTACTATCACTTACAACTGCTAGCAACAAAGGGAAAACATATATGCTAGGGCGAAATCTGAATCTAACAATGCACGTATGATTCAAAAGAATCGACATATACCTGTAACCCCATGCGATGTCGCCTCCTGATCATGTCCCGTAGTCACGTCATCTACGCGGTTCGAAGGACCGCCAGAACCATAAACTCCACCATGACCTCTACCATGGTGGTGACATCCGAACACCGCAGGGGGCCACGGTGTGGAGGAAAGGTAACCAACCATCGGCCTCATAGGCTGAGCCACCTTACCGGTGCTCTTTCTAACAGGACATTCCCACTTCTTGTGGCCCGGACGGCCACAATAATAACAACCATCTGTGTCATAACGGCATTTCCCCGAATGACGCTTACCACATATGATACACTGAGGAATATGTGGCCTCGACCGAGAAAGTCCTCTGCTCCTCTGAGAACCTCGACCCCTGGAGCTTGGACCGGCTCCTAAATACCTTGTGGGGTCATATCTCCCACATGTGAGCTGCGGGGGTATGTACTGGGTAGGCTGGGACGAATATCTCACTCGCTGCTGAGACTGTTCGTCCAATAACTCACCGGGATCACCAATCGGTCTAGCCCTCTTACGCTGATCTCCTCTTTGGCCCTCTACCCTCCGTATACCTGCATGTACTGGCCGAATAACCTCCTGCTGATGAAACTGTAGCACTGCTATCTTGGTTAATAACATAACTGCTTCCCTCATGACCCAATAGTCTTCTCCTAACTGAGAAACTGGAGGCTCTGGTGCTGGGGTCTCAAAACCTGGCGCAGAAGAACTCGCCGACTGCGGAACAATATCCGGTATACCCTGGGCATAAGCCCTATCAACTCTCTGAGTCTGACTAGTAGCTCCTGCTACTCCTTTGCCCTTCTGGGCGGCTGTTGCCTTCCTTGGAGGCATAACTGTAACACAAAATACGTCAGAGAGGAATTATCTTACTAACACAGCTCTATGGCACGATCTCAGAGTGAGAAGAATAGAAACCAACTCTTAAATGTCCTGTAGCCTCCTGTTTATGGGTGTGGCGCGCAACACACCGATAATCAAGACTCTACTAGACACGGTCTGTAGACATTCCGGATCGATCGCTTCGATACCACTCTGTCACATCCCGAACCCCGGGCCCGTGACTGGTGCCCTACCTGGGCACCCTTCTACTTTAACAACTAAGAAAACTGCGAAAATTAAATAACACCCTTTTTTTTTTAAAACCAACATACGTGCAAGGGCAAAGCCGACAAGGCTGCCATAATATACATAACAAAAGACACTACTGCGTATACGAGTCCAATCCACATATGAATACATACCTCTAAGAGTTAAATCAACTATGACGGACAAGACCCGCGTACCCATAATCGTACAAAAGCACATCTTGAAAGAACTTATACCAAAAGATAAACTCCCGATGAAGGAGCTATCCAAAATTCTGAGCGGTCCTACACTGCCGATCACCAAACAGCGTACCTAAACATGCGGCGTGAGCGGCCGAAGGAGGTCGATGCGAAGAATATACCAAGTATGTGAGCGATGAAATCGTAATGAAATCATAACGATCTAAATAAAGCGAGACATGTATGATAGCCAACCTACGATTACCTGATACATAGCGATTATATCAAGTCGGG
Source organism: Przewalskia tangutica (assembly GCA_029844215.1). NCBI lineage: Eukaryota > Viridiplantae > Streptophyta > Magnoliopsida > Solanales > Solanaceae > Przewalskia > Przewalskia tangutica. The sequence continues at coordinate 23,452,190 of CM056720.1, read as the reverse complement.
GACGCGTGCCTCAAAGTCACTACTCAAATATAACCATGGGTCTCACGCCCATAATATCAATCATGCCGTGGAATCCTTTCTCGCTGGCGATCCATGATATAATGTAACACCAATAAGCATATCGAGAGTATCCTCGTGGTCGCGTGACCGGAATCCCACATCGTATAAGCATGACCATGGGGTATACAAACAAATCCGGGAATCAAACCCGCTCCTGGTCACATGCCCCGGCATCCCACATCGTATAAGCATGTCCATGAGTATCCTCGTGGTCGCGTGCCCGGCATCCCACATCGTATAAGCATGACCATAGGGTATCCTCGGTCGCATGCCCCGGCATCCCACGTCGTATAAGCATGACCGTAGGGTAACACAAACAAATCCGGAATCTAACGACTCGGTCACGTGCCGGAATCCACATCATATAAGCGTGTCGAGTATCCCTCGTGGTCGCATGCCCCGGCATCCCACATCGTATAAGCATGACCATAGGGTATCCCTCGCGGTCGCATGCCCCGGCATCCCACATCGTATAAGCATGACCGTAGGGTAACACAAATAATGGAAGCATACCCGTGGAATCCCACTCACCGCTGCGTCAAGTAAACTTACTGACAATGCGGTAGAGTCGCGGCAACGTAATAAAATGTAATACTTGTACTCAAATGCTATCACCAGCACACATTGGAAATTCTCAACTAAACAAGCCAAAGTACTTATCAAGGCATACATAAATAATTCTCAATTAAACAAGCCAAAGTACTTATCAAGGCATACATAGAATAATTCTCAATTAAACAAGCCAAAGTACTTATCAAGGCACACTTAGAATAATTCTCAATTAATCAAGTCAAAGTACTACGTACGTACATTCTTTTCAAAAGACTCCTTCTATGTAAAACCCCAAGATACTAACACCCGTAGTATCAAGGTGTGTCTATTTTTTTCAAAGTAAGTTACTACACTTTTAGAAACTCATCTCAAAGCTTGAAACCAAGTAACTTCAATTTTTCACAAACTAGGCAACTTATGCCTAATAATCAAAATAGACAACTTTCTTAACCTTCCATAAAGCCGTTATAACCAACTTCCCATAAAGCCGTTATAACCAACTTCCCATAAAGCCGTTATAACCCTTTATGTTTTAGACATATTCATTCCTTTTTATAACCAAGAGACTTATACTTAAAACCAAGTATCACATGCTTACAAATCAAGTTCTTAACTTTCAAAATACTTCAAGTCTCTTAATATTTAGAGAACAAGTTTCTTCTCTTAAATCATGTCATTTCTCCTCTTTTAAAACATTTAAGTAAATCACTCCTTTGACTCCCCTAAAGTCATTATAACAACCCTTAGGTTTTGGAACTAAGGCACTAGCCAAAAGATTTGGAAACCACTTCCTTTCCAAGACTCTATGTACTTTAAGAAAAATACTTTCACTTATAAGAATCCAACTTCACTAAGGAAATGGATTATACAACTTACAATTTAAACATCAAAGTACAACCAAGGAAGTACATAGAACAAACTCTATTTTAGGCAATCCAAATACAACCAAGGAATGGATCATTTAAGGAGTAGAACTTACTTTCTTTATCTTAAGGAATCATGCTAGAAGAGGAGAGAGTTCACATACCTTTTCGGCTAAATCCACAAGCTAAGCCGAATACGCCGTACGTAGAAGTGTCAACCTATAATGGTCACAACAAGACTATCAACTTCTAGTCTCTAACGTAGAATAATACTAATTATACGGTCTCTAATTCTACGGAAAATCGGGCAGCACTTCCTTTGTTTCTACTCACTTTGCCACCTTTTTCAAGGTCGAATACAATAACCAACACGCCACATTTAAGGCTCCAAACAATAACCAAACAAAGGGGATTACACGCCTTACAATACGTGTAAAATTCCGCCCCACAATTCATACGAAGTAGTTTAATACTCACTAGCCATTCTCGGCCAACAATAACCAACAACACTAAGTCTTTTCCAATCCTTTTCCAATTCCAAGTTCTAAGGTCTAACATGTTATATAGCCATAAACAACTTCAACAACTACAATTTCCTTCTTTATACAACATGCGACGACTTAAACCAATAATCGACTTGAATTGTAATTTTAAGGCTAACATGCTAATTTTCGGATTAGGGTTCCAATAGCCAATATAATTATCAAACTTCATACTAAACATCTCATGCTTGCTAATATCCATATCTACAACAATAAGTAAATCTTAAATGCTAAAACGACAAGATTTATACCTTTACAAGCCCTTAAAATTTCCAAGATTCAAAGTCGCGCCTTAGCAATTCTTAGCTCCTTTCCTTATGTTCCAATCCGCTCCAAGCACTCCTTAGAAGCCTATGAAGAACCCATCTTCAAGTTCCAACTTCAAAGTTGAAGAACTCCTTAAGTTTCCGCCTTGCGACTAATAAGAAAACTTTGTTTTTCCGAAATCTTTCTATTGAGATATCCTTACAATACCCTTAGGGACATTGGGTTAAAGTCTTGTGGCTAATGGATCAAAACTACAAATTTTTTGTGTGGATGAAGGACCAAACCCGAGAGCTCTTGAACTCAAGCTCTAGTTCTCAAATATTTTCTAAGTGTTAAAGACCTTGTCTTGCACTAGTGAAGCATATATAACACAATGAAGGGCTTAGATAATAACACTTGTTAGGTTTTGGATGAAGGAGATCAAGCCAAATGGCTCTTGACTTGGTCAACAATGTCAAGCTCTTAATTAGCAAGACTTTGTCATCTACTCTTTGGTCAAATGACCATTTTAGCCTTGCAAATTTTCGACCAAGACCATGTGGTGGAGGTGTCACGTGTTGCCCTCTCATTCGTCCATAAAATTTCGTAACCCTCGTGGGCCCCTCAAAACGTAAAATTCCTCGGGTGGGCCCCACATGACCAAATCCATAAAAAATAAATTTCCATAAAGTTAATAAGTTCCATACTCTTCAAATAATGCATTTTGAGAATCCAATTCACAACAACGAACATTTTTCCTTTCCGACGTTCGGAAGATTTTCCGCCGGAAAAACAATTCTTCCTTTCGTACCAATTTCCAAGTCTTGATTCCTTACGTACATTCTCTTTTACATGTCCTGGACTTACGGGGTGTAACAAGTATAACGTTGTACAATCTTCTTCCTAACCCGCGTGAAAGATGTAGTACAAGAATCAAGTCTTGAAAAAGACTCAAGATAGGCACGAGAGGAGTATGAAAGAAGGGAAACTTTAGGATGTTATTTCGTTCACTTATTACTAGGGTGGCGCGCACACCGTCGCAATAAGTAACCGTTCAAACACCCAACTCGAAGAAACTTCCTAGAATCTCCTAACCTTATTTAGCTCTGATACCAACTTGTCACGCCCCGACTTTTCCTAAGCCTTTACTTAGGGCGTGATGGCACCTGGACAATTATTTCTCACCAGGAGCACCATTTAATTCTCTTTATTTATAAATTTAAATTTATATTCAAATACTGAGCTATTAATAAAAAATAACAATAAAGAAATCTGTTTATGAATTTATTGAAAACATAACGCGAGTCCATGCTCGTGCAAATATTGTTTCTACATAGACATACTGACAAAGATTATTCTAAGTTGGAAGGGAGACCATTCCACACGGGCATTTCGAGACAACATGTCGACATCCTGAACCTGACGAGTACCAAGCCCGAAGCAATGGACTTGGTATGACAAGAGGCTGCGGGACGATCGCTAGCCTTGGCGTGGAGTCTTTCCTCTATCACGCTTTCTTGAAACATGTTAAATAAAGTCATTACCTACCGTCCGAAATGGTGAGAACCTTACCCTGCAATTCAAAGTAGCACCACAATATTCCAAGTGCAATCACATTATAACGTAATAAGCATATTGCAAAAACATATCAGGTTACAACACTTTTAAACATGCAATAACTCCTCATAGGAAATTCTCAGTTTAACTAACACTTCATTTTATCTCGTATTATACGTTAAGACATTCCTCTGCATTTCCATATGTTTGTTACATTTATATATTTGTGAACGCGTATTCACTTTTCATATTTATATATAGGTGAACATGTATTCATCTTTCATATTTGTTGCAGCGTGCAACCCGATCCATTATATTTACGTATTTGTGAACACGTATTCACTTTACGTTTTGTTGCGGCGTGCAACCCGATCCATTATGTTTACGTATTTGTGAACGCATATTCACTTTATGTTTTGTTGCGGCGTGCAACCCGATCCATTATGTTTACGTATTTGTGAACGCGTATTCACTTTACGTTTTGTTGCGACGTGCAACCCGATCCATTATGTTTATATTTATATATTTATGTGAACACGTATTCACTTTTCATATTTTTCAGAAGATCGAATAAATAATATTCTATTTCTCAACATTCTGTCATTCATACTTGTAACGATTATAACTTTTTAACCATAACTCCAACTAAGGTGTTTCTCAAACGGAAACTAAGGTAAGACGAGGATCTTTCACTGTACCAAATTTCATTTAAAACTACTTTGGGTAACTAACACAAATTTATCCTCAAAATAGCCACATAAAATTTGTTTCGGCAGAATTTTTATTAAACAGAACCAAATCTTAGAATAGTCATAACTCCTAATCTGTAAACTCGTTCAAGTCCCATAAAATCTCAAAACGACTAGAACAGAGAGCTACACGTCTCCATGTGAATCATCCTTTCATATTCTGTACCATTTGGTACAGTGTTACACTTTTATTCGCTGCCCTTCCTGGATCTCGATAGATCCGAGGCAGAAACTTTAAACAGCGATAACTCTCAATCCGTAAGTCGGATAGACCTCCGTAAGGTCTCAAAATGTCCAAAGCATATAGATCTAGAACTTTTATTTAGCACCAATGTTCATATTTCCCACGGATTAGTACAGTTTTACGTTTCCACGTCCTGCCCTTCTGGATTCCGATGAATCCGAGGCAGCAACTTCAAACTACAATAACTCTCAACTCGTAAGTCCGTTTTAACCTATTTTTAACTATATCTGTCCGTAACAGAGATATTTACAACCATGTAAATTTTCATATAATTCTAATAAGTAAAACTCAATAAAAACAGTATGTAATTATGTCTTTCTGAATTTCGGCCAAATCTAAGGTAGGAACTTTGAACTATGATAACTTTCAAACCGTATGTCCATTTTACCTCATTTTTGGTTCCATATGATCATAATAGAGAGGTGTACCATTCTTACGAATTTCATCAAATTCTAACAATTATAGCTCAGTGAAATCAGTTCGTAAAGTTCATGACGCAACTAGTTGTTTAAACAATCACAAGCTCATTATTTATTTTCAACACTCAATTTTTATTCTAACATGTATTGAACATAAAATAAAGGATGTTACCAAGAATTTCTGAGTGAGAAAACTCACCTTATAAGTGTGAAAATGATTGTTATTCGGTTGCTAAAAGTGACTCTTGTTCCCTAGTATTTTTTATTCTTGTTCTTCTTGCCCTCTCGATATTTTTCCAGATTTGTTTTCTTCTTACTCACTTGTCTTTTTTCTGATTTTCTAATCTTTGTGCTAGGTACTTTGTTTGTGTATAAGTACAATGTATAAGTAGAGATGGTTGTATAACCTATGGGAGATGGAAAGTCAAGAGTGGATGGGAGTTAAAGGGGAGGGAAAGGGAAGTAGGTTGTTTCCTTACCAAAGAAACGTGTATGCAGATTTTTAATGTGGTTAATTCTTGAAGTCTTTAAGGCTTGAATTATATATTTTGTCAACTAATAGACTTCTAACATGCCAGGTAGTCCTTATAAAAAGATTATGAATTATATATTTGGTCAACTAATAGATTTCTAACATGCCATGTAGTCCTTATAAAAAGATTATGAATTATATATTTTTATTAAACCAACCAACAACTATATATTATTATTTTTTTCCGGACTTTACAAATGAAACTCTCAAACGACCTTGGAAGTGAATGCAGGATCAGGATGGTGGAGACTCTGTCATGAAACTTTATGTCGATGGAGGCCAGCCTCTCTATCAACTCAATCATCTTTAACACATGTGGAGACACATATCCCCCTTTATTTAGCTTACATTTGAAAAGTTCTATGAGCAGTTCATACTCCATTGTCTGAGACTGAGAGTCATAGAGACTCCTCAAATGTGCTAACATTTCGTTGGGCCCCATGTGTTCATGTTGTCTTTGCAATGGTGGTAACATAGAAGACAACATTAGATATTGAGTTGAAGTGGCATCTTCATAATGTTTCTCGTAAGCAGCCTTATCAAAGGTCACATATTCGGTAGAGTCTTTTGCAGGAGCTGTAGGGAATACCCAGTCCAAAGTATATTCAATCTTTTCTTGTCTCAAGACAATTCTCACATTCCTGAGTCAGTCTATGAAATTGGGTCCAGTTAATCTGTTGGACTCCATTAGCATTTTCAAGGAAAAACTCGACATTCTGAAGATCTGAAGGTATAGAAAGAACAGAAAAATGCAATGAAAATTCATTCTCCTAATTATACATATTCATTATATGCTAATTTAACATGTCTTTTTGTTTAATTAGCTCCCACTATTTTTCATACTTCTACGACCCCAAGGTAGAATACGGACCTAAATCATTTTAAGGTCATAATGGGTCAAGATCCAAACATATGTTATATCCGTGTTTTCTTTGGCTGATAACTTCAATAACACATTTTGGTAGGTCTACAACCAATTACAAAGCTTATTTTTAACTCTTGGTTTGATTAAATATCTTTCATTTTAATCTTGCGTCTTTAGATTAGTGTGACACTTTGGCGCCAAGATTTATCTAAACAAGTCAACCATTACACGACTGCATTTAAATGCCTAAGTAAACTTGGCCTTTGCGAGCAAACACTTTGGTGTAAATACCCACAAAAGATTATCATCTACTTTCATTTTAACACATCTATGAAAGGGCCTGAGTCCTCGTAGACTTAGAGCAAATACTTTGGCATAAATACTCATATCGCCGAAAAGAATTTTGCACCCTAACAATTATAATGGACGACGCGTTTTAATTAGACTTGTATTTAATGTTTGGGGAACAATTTTCAGTTTTCGGTTTTCGGGGATTTCATTCAAGACCAACAACCATGTCATACATCATATGACATCCTACCATGCAATTTCTAAACACATTTAGATGGAAACCTATCAAACCCAATAGGCATGATATAAGATGATTTTAATCAAGTACTGAATGCCGCCTATCCAGACAGTAATTTCGGTCATTAAAATTAAACAATTACTGGGCGTCACCTACTCAGACAATAATTGTGGACGCTATGCTAATAATTTAAATACATCATATTCAAACACTTAGCACATTTGTATATTATACAATAATATACCATTAATGATAATCATGTGTCAATTTGTCTAAACTCTATAATCTATGTCTATGCCAAACAGTCCCTAAACATTTTCTGATTTCAAAATTTTGATTTTCTGAAATTCTGTAAACTTTTAAAATTTAACAGTTCAGTCCGTTAAGAATTTAAAAGTTCAATTTTGAACCCCTATAAATTCAGAAAATACAATTTCAACTCAGAAAATATTTTCAAGTTTCTGGGACCTGTTTGCAATTTTCAGAACTTAAAATCAATTTTTAAAATTTTCTTAAATTACAGATTTACCCGAAAAGACCAAATCTGTCCAATTAAAATCTTATTTTCAGAAACTGAAATTTTTAAAACTTCAGAGTTAAAATCTGAAACTTTTAAACTTCTATTTCTGCTTTTCGTTTTTTTTAAAACACCGTCGTCGTCGGCGCCGCGGCGCCTCAGAGGAAGTGAGCACTGGAACTACAAAATGCCAATTAGCGTCGCGGCCATAACAGGTGGCGCCGCGGCACCTCTGGCGTCATCTGGGCAGCACCGTGGTGCTCCATCGTAGAGCCCCGGCGCCGCCACAAAATCCCTAGTAGCGACGCAGCGCTCCATGGTGGAGCCACAGCGCCTTACCTCCAGAAACACAATATCTGAAAATCCGAACCCTAAAACTGGTTTAGGGTCAGATCTTCAGATATCACTTGTATCACCATCACCATTAAAACAATATGTTCATCGACATCACTTCCAATTTTCTTCTCGTTCTTCGTTTCAATGCATCATGCTCTAAATCGAGTCGGATAACGCATGTCAACTTAGAGGAGTTATAAATTGGAATGACTTTCTAGAATACATTATTGTTTTTAATAGATATGGGTATGAGGACCATGTGTTCTAAAGATTTAGGATTTTAAAGTCTTTAACAACATAAAAAAATATATCTAAACAAATCTTAACTCATATTATCATTAATATTCATCATATAAACACACAAAACAACTCAATCTCTGATACCACTGTAGGCGTTTTGTCGGGTTCGTACACGCAGAAGAATTTGAAAATTTATATTTCAAACCAGACATTCGGTCAAACTGTAGTATGAATATATGATTTAAAATAAACACAAAGCAATAATGTAATACTTCGAACGAAGACTTACATTTTATAGATAGCACTCTTCAAATATGGAAGTTTTATGTAGTCCGAGGGTGCACACGTAAACGTCCCTCGATTTGCAAGTTTCTGGAAAAACGTTGATGTAATTGCTAAGTCTAGAATGTTAGGGATTCCAGCAGAGCTTTAGAATAGAATATTCTCTTGGTTTTGGTGTAGTGAAATGGGAGGGAGAAGCCCTCTATTTATAGCTGAGAATAGGAGCTTTAGGGCTCCCATAGGTCAGGTCCAGCAGGCAAGTCAGCAAAACTGGGCCAGTCCGAATTCACTGGATGCCCATTAGCACCGTCCCTGAGTAAGTGGCGCCGCAGCGCCTATACGCGTTGTTGGCGTCGCGGCCCTGAATCAAAGGTGTCGCGGCCCTGTCCCAATTTTCTGCCTTGTTCTTATTTCTATTGTCCCGGTTATCAACCGAACATATATATATAATATCCTTCTAATTACATCATTCAATCGACAGAACATTTGACTTAGTGTTACTCTTCAGACCTTTACATATCGACACTAATTACATTAGGGTCTTCACGGAACTCCTAGACTGCGCCAGAAGACGAACTCAATATGTAAAGTTTAGCTGTACGAAACTTGTGAAATGAACCTACATGTGGGAAGACAAAATCCTTTCATTCACGACTCACTCAATCAAGCTTAGGATTTGTCAAGTGTCTACCCAAATGACTTGATTATTATACCTCATTTATATTAGTTGACAACATGACCATATCACAGACATGTCCATCACGTTGGCCAACGACTTAGTCAACCTAACATCTTATGAGTATCTGATTGTTCTCTCGAATATATATTCAAGGAATAAATTCTAATCTTGGATCAACTACCACCTTTAATCCACTTCGTAACGTACCCAAAACAAGGCGCGTCTCAGCTCATAAAGCATTTGAGCTTAGGACTGGATCAAAGTACATTACTCCGTGAATAAGAATCGACCTCAAGTCTAAGGACTACTATCTCCCACATACCAATGACACTTTAGATATATAACAAACAGTGCATCGGTAGGGTATATCAATACTTCAACAAGTATTCATGCGTCCATCACGAGTTGTCATAACTCGTAGCAAGTGAGACATACTACATCCCCTAAGGATATGATGCAGACCACATGTCGACGTATCGCATATCATCGATGTCCCAATTTCGATGATCATTAGTCGAGGTGATTTAAGGGTTACGTTATAATATTAATTCTCACATCATTAAAAAACGCGTGAACTCTAGGGATGCATTTATAGAATATTATAAACAATCAACTAATAATTCAGCAAATGCGAATGTCATAATATTAATCATCATTAATATAAATACAAATGTGTACATTTTGTCCTAATACAGATTGTCTCTAGGACATACATATACTTTCACTATATGCCCAAACCAAGCTTGTAAATCTGAATTCACCAGTATCCTGTCTAGTCTCTAAAAAATGTGATTCTCAGAAGCTCTTCCATTTTGAAACTTACTACCTCTAATTCACAAGAGTTCACTCAAAACACAAAGTCTTTTACATCTTATGATTGGACAAGAATGCCACATATTTTTTCCTCATCATCCATAACTACATTGAAGTCTCCACCAATCATCCACGGATCTCTCATGGTACTAGCAAGCTGGTAAATACTATCCCACAACTTCTGCCTCTTAATCTCATCATATTTGGCATAGACCAATGTGGTTAGCACTTGCTGATTTAGCTCCTGGAAATTAAGCTTCATAGTAACTTGTTGAGCAGTATCCATAATAACTTCAACTTTTTTGTTATCTGCCACAAAATGCCAAATCTTTCCATTATAGTTAAAATTGGTTATATGTATTCATAATCTCTTTCTGTACTGCTGAATATGCTTATAACTTGTTGGAAATGTTCCATCAGGGCTATTAAAAAATTGTGATGCTTGTGAAGCATTTGAAGCCTATGAAAAGCCTTTTGTGTCTTTACTGATCTAATATCCATATAAATGATTTCATCATCATAATTTAAAATTAGATTTGCAGCAGTTATCTTCGGTAACACCCTGATAGGTTGTTGCTTATTAATAGGGTCATTCTTGTTGGTTTTCTTCTGGCCCTTGTTGTTGGATTTAATTTTTGGAGACAGTCTTGACTGTTTATAAGACCTCTCAATATGTTGCTTAATGTTTTCTTCTTTATTATCCTCTTTTCTTATGTTCTCCTTTTCAGAATATTCTTCTACAATAACATCAACATTGTGGGAAACCAGGTCATGTAAGACTTTATTAGGGGAAATCTTTTGAAGACTGCCAAACCTCATACATTATTTCCTCTAACAACTATTGGTTTTTCAGCATTCTTGGAAATTATCTTCTTAGAGTGAAAAGAAACAACTCCCATGTTATTTCCTAACAAAGATAGGCTTCAGCTAGGGTCTTGTGAATATCCTGACCCTGCTGATCCTATTCCTTCTAATCCCACTGAAACTCTTGATCTGCCTACACTTCCTCCTTGTGATCTCCTGTTTGCCTCTCTTGGTCATTATCCACTGGTGTGGAACTAGTGTTGACATCATCAAGTGGCTCAGAATTATGCCCATGTGAGGGAAAATTATGTGACTCGGGTTTATTGAGATAAAAATCACCATCAACAAAATTTCATTCAATAACATCTGAAATTGATATTTCCCCTTGTTTACTCTTTTCTATTTCAGCTTCGTCAATGGCAACTCTTGAGAGATAGAATTATTAACAGCTCCAACCTCCCTTTCTGTGCAAGAAGTTTTAAGAGTTGTCTCACATATTGCTGAAGTGCTACTTCTACCAGCACTTTATAATCTGCAATAATCACTTATGCATTGGACAAGTCCTGTATGACATCATCATTGGACATGTCTTTATATTGATCTTAAATACTACCAAGTGTTGCAACCTTTTCTAGTGCACCAGCTTCAGTAACCGTATCTTCCTCATCATGATTCTCTCCATTACCAACTGTTGTTTCTTTACTGATTGTTCCTTCTTCCATTTTTATCTGCCTAAGATTGAGAAACTTCATTTTCCTGATTTTCTTCCTATTGTTTATAGACAAAAGCTTATTCTACCTACTATTTTGTATTAGAACCTTCTGCAACCCCTTTTCTTTTGATCATATGCCCATTAAAAATTATACTACCGACTTCATCATTGTGCTCCTTATGTTCATTGCATATTTCCTTAACATTATCAACATTGTTATGATTTTGTTCATTGGGCACAATAACATTAGAACATTCCACCTTGTTGTTCTCCTTGAAAACCATTATTGTTACATTTTCTATCTGTGTTTGACTCCAGTATACTCCTCAATTTTGCCACTTGAGAGAACTCTAGGCAGGAGCTTCTGAACTAGAAAGTTTTTTCCATAATACCTCTTTAGTACTTCATGTTTCCCTTTATCATTTTCCTTGAATCTTCATTAGTCTGATACATTAGGAACTTCCTCAGCTGCTACATTATATAAATCAGGATGCAATATACGACATTCATCACAAGAATGACCTTGAAGCTTGCATTCAGTGCAATACTCGGGAAGAAAATCATATTGAATCTTCACCTTCATCAGTCTGATTTCCTTTGTATTCTCATCTTCTATTTGTATCATGACAAACTTTGGCAAATCCTCAGTAAATCCACTTGAACTTTCACCCTAGCACATCTAGGTCTTGATTTTGTTAATACTAGTCACATCCAATAGTAAAGTTTTCCCCACAGCAGAAGCTAGAGAAAACAATGATTAATTGACAAAAATGATGGCATCACATTAGGGAATGATATCCATGCCATAGCTTGTGAAGTTTCCTCATCAAGTTTAAACTTAGAATCAGGTATGAGAGGTCTCATTTGAAACATAAATCCATCATTAGATTTCAAACAATAAACACATTTAGAAGTGATGTTAATAAAATACTCTATTAACTTGAATCTGATAAGAACATGTCAGTTCCTGAAAAAACCTACTTGACACTCCCTTTTGCTCCACATTGCATCGGTATGATCTTATTCAATTCTTCAGGTTCAGGCCATCTATGGGAGAACTTTCCAATGATTGCATATTGAAAGTTCTCAATGATCTTCATTCGTTAAACTTCTGCCTCCATCCACTTCACCATTAGAATACCATCAACATATATTATCGACTTCATTGGGATAGGTTCACGTTATTGCATGATAGAGTTGTCTTTCGATATCAAAGCTTGAGCAAAATTATTGTTAGAGGTGGTAAAGGCTAGGGTTTTCAGGATAGTGACTGCATTAGCATATGGATTCGTTTGAACTAGTTGTTGGTATTGTGATGTGGAAACTAGCGGTGGAGGTTGACCAACCATCGGTGACGACTGGCTAGTGGCCGATGCGGCCATGAGGCGTCTAGTTTAAGGTTAAGTTAGGGTCTGCATGGGATATTGAGGAGAGAGAAGAGAGCATTTTTCGAGTGCAATTTATTTACTAAAAGGTCGATGATCCGGTCAAAATCCTACAAGAAACATAAAATATAGGCATTTAATCAACAACTAAATCAAATAAGAAGTTATCATCGTTTAAACAAACGGAATAGACATGTTCAGTAAATAAATTAAATCAAAGCAAGTAAATAATGAAGGAATATCAATAAAGATTGAATTTTTATCATCAAAATAATTCTCAACTAAATTGACCAACTCTTTCATAAGCAACATGCACACACACACAAGGAAATGTTAAGTCGGTGACTCGTGAGGTACGAATTCATAACCATACTGTTACGCCCCGTAATTTCAAGAGAATAAGATGAAGACGTACGAAAGGAAATAAGATTGGAATTTGGAAAGATAAGTTGGCAAAAATGTTTTAGCCAGATTTTGAGTCAACTTTGGAGTGCTATATATCCCAGTTTAGTAAGAGTTTTTAGGTATTTAAAAAGCCTAGTATGAAGTTCGTTGAGTCTAGTTTCCAACGCAACAAACCGCTCGTCGATAGGACATCGGAGCGGAGAAGTATGGACGTTAGAAGTTCAGTGGGCAGAAGTGAGGGAAAAATATTCCAGTCAGGCGTCACAGCGCCACGGCGCCGTTTGCAGGGCCGCGGCGTCGCAAATCCTGAAACTTTCTGAAGTTGCAGCGCCACGGCGCCGGCTGCAGGGCTGCGGCGGCGAGGCGGGATTTTTCGCGAAAAAGGGGGAAAAATCAGAAGATATTTGTGTAAAGGCCTATGGGAGGGTGACAAGTGTCCCTCCCATATTTTTGACCAAGGGAATGTCTTATATTATGACCAAGTCTTGAAGACTTGGTCATTTTACAAAGATTCATCCAAGGAAATTTCCTCTCCTCTTCTCTCTAAAAATTTAAAGAAACCTAAGCCTAGTGAAGTTATTGGAGAGGCGGCAAGAAGTTAAGGTGTTGATAAACTTGTAGAAAGTTCGGGTGGATGATTTTGACGAGAAAAGGAGTTGCGGAAAAAGGGCTATAGTGGGCGAAATCCTAAAGGTAAAATTTCTTCTCCTCTTGGAAATAAATTATGATACATGTAATAGTTGATAAGTGTTATAGAGTATTGGGAGCCTAAATCCGAACATGGGCTTATTAGCTATTGGAATTACAATACAAATGAATCGATAGATATAATTGTCGCATGTTATCTAAATGAGAGATTATAGTTGTTGAAATTGGTTGCGACTATATAACATGCGAGAACGACATTATGGATTGAAAAGGAATTGGAAAAGATTTATTGTGGTTGTACTTTGTAGTCGAAAAATGACCTTTAATATTAGACTGTTTATATGAATTGTGGGGCAGAATTTTATACGTCCTGTAAGGCGTATAATCCCCTTTGATTGGTTAATGTGTTGAGCCTTAAATGTGGCATGTCTGGTTATTGAATTCGGGCCTTGAAAAAGGTGGAAAAGTATATAGAAACAAAGGAAGTGATGTCCAATTTTCCGTAGAATTAAGTGACTTTACACTTGGGATATTCTACGTTTGAAGTTAGAAGTTAATAGACGTATTGTGGTCATTTTAGGTTGACATACGACGTACGGCATATTGGACTTAGCAAGTGGATTGAACCGAAGAGGTATGTGGAATTTTTCTATCTCTTGAGCATAAGTAGTTGTAAATATATAGTACGGTAGACTCAATAGTCTCCACATATCTCTTTCACAATCCGGACTCAATAGTCTTTGTATCAAATTGGATTGATACAGTTCCTATCAATGTGTCAATATAAGTTTTCACAATCTCAATAATGTGTCAACATCTTATTCACACGATACCCAAATGTCCTAATTAACAAGGCATGGATCATACAATAAATGGATTAACTTTTTAGTTTACACTTACTTGCATCAAGATCATGGATGAGCATATGGAATGACTGAATTTTTTTGGACTTTGCATAGTGAAAGAAATAAACCTTGATTATTCTTATTAATGAATTGGGTATATATACAAGTTACATATAGGAAAATCTTTTTCTTACTATATATCTAAATCCATATTTTATTTGGATACTAAATATACAATTATGAAAAGACTACAAGACTAATTCTACTATAATACATAATTGTACATATTATATTTAACACACACCCACAGTCATAGTGGGCGGTCTTCGTACGCTGAGTCTGTCTCTGAAATCTTCAAAAAAGACCGAGGGAAGACCCTTTGTAAAGATGTCTGCAATTTGATATCTGGAAGAGACATGACAGACGCGTACTTGTCCACGAGCTACCTTCTCTCGAACAAAATGAATGTCCATCTCAATATGTTTAGTGCGCTGGTGCTGAACCGGATTCCCAGAAAGGTACTTGGCACTAACATTATCACAATAAAACCAAGGTAGCTTTCTCAATAGAACAATGAAGTTCTAATAGAAGATTATGTAACCAACATGACTCGGAGACCACATTGGCTACCCCCGATACTCGGCCTCTACACTAGAACGGGATAATATTGACTGACATTTTGCAGACCATGAGACCAAATTATTCCCAAGAAACATACAATAGCCAGACATAGACCGACTGATGTCAAGAGAATCACCCTAATCAATATATGTATATGAGACAAGTGTAGATGTCGACGAAGGTTATAAATGCAGGCCATAATCAAGCGTCCCCTAGATGTATCTAATAATGTGTTTGAGCGCATTCATATGCTCTAAAATGGGATCATGCATAAACAAACACACATGTTGTACGACATATATAATATCCGGTCGCGTGAACGTAAGATACTGAAGGGCCCCTGCAAGACTGCGATAGCGGGTCGGATCCTCATATGGGGAGCTAGCTGCAGCACCCAACTTGGGTTTAGTATCAACTGGAGTGGGAGTGGACTTACAGGATGACATCCCAGTCCTCTCAATGATCTCAGCAACACACTTCCTCTGTGATAAGAACAATCCACCTGCATGATGAGTGACAACAATCCCCAAAAAATAACTCAATGGCCCCAAGTCAGGCAAACTCAAAAATGAAAAAGGTAATAATAAACTGACGTAATGCATCAGAAGAGGCAGTCAAGATAATATCATTCATATATAATAGTATATAAGTCATGGAAGAACCCTGACGATATATGAATGATGAATTATTAGACATGTTGTGAGAGAACCCAATAGTCGAAACATAGTCAGCAAACCTCTTATACCAAGCTCGTGGAGATTGCTTAAGCTCATACAAGGACTTCTTTAAAAAACAAACATGATGAGGCAATCGAGTATCCCTAAACCCGAGGTGATCATATACTGCTGTCTCGGCGAGATCACGTGTAGGAAAACATTCTTCACATCTAGCTGATGAATGGACCATGATTTTGAAAGAGTCAAGCTAAAAACAGTGCGAATGATAGCTGGCTTGACCACCAGGCTAAATGTCTTGCCACAATCCACACCAACCTGCTGAGTCTCCATCAACTACAAGCCGAGCCTTATGACTTGCAAACGAACCGTCATCATTAACATGACAATTAATAATGATTTTATTAGATGATAAATCAAAACATTTATAACCACAATGATTTGAAGGATAAACCAAAAACACACAAGGGGTAAAACGAGCCTGAAGTTTGTTAATTGTGGTGGACGGAAAAAGTGGATACACAAGCACCCAAAGACCCTAAGATGTGAATACGAAGGAGTCTTATTATATAAAATTTGAAGAGAGGACGAATATGTCAAATCTTTGGAAGGAAGAATGTTAAGAATATATATAGTCATTTGTAGAGTATGATGCCAAAAGAATGGGGGTACGGAAGCAAGCATCAATAAAGTGCGGATAATGTTATTAATGATACGAATTTTACGTTCGACTTTCTCATTTTGTGAAGACGTATGAGGACAAGAAAAATGAAAATTAATCCCATTTTTTGCACAAAACTCCCGAAACTCCCCATTGTCATATTTTTTTCCATTATCACATTCAATATTTTTTATTTTCCTGTTCGAATTGAGTTCTAATGAATGCTCGAAATTTCAAGAAGATGGAAAAGACTTGAGATTTTTTCGCTATCGGAAAAGTCCATAAAAACTTAGAATAATCTTCCAAAAATAGAACATAATACCGAAGACCCATAGAGCTAAGAACAGAAGACGTCCATAAATCACTATGAATAATATCAATTGGCATTAAAGTATGAGTTTTGGAGTCTACAAATGACAACTTAACAATTTTTCCTAAGGAACAAGAATGATAATTCGGAGTACTACGCGTACCCTTACAAGATATAAGTTTATTTTTATCTACGACAGACAAAATAGATGACCCCGGATGACCTAGATGAGCATGCCACAATGAAAGAGCAAGGGCTGCAAAAGTTAAAGGCATGGCTTGACGCTAAAAATGAGGTAATAATTCTTCTTTTTCCGTAGTAATTGGATATTACTCATTGTTATAGTATATGGATGAACTTTCATTAAGGAAGATATGGAAAATAAAGTGTGCATGTCCTACTTTGGAAGAGTTGGCCGAGACTAGGCATGTTTGTCGTCGTTGGATTCGTTGGTTATTATTGTTGTTAATAACACTTGTCGCATGTTATATAATGGAGGAAATATAGTTGATAAATTGTTATAACTTATATAACATGTTGGAATGAGAATTGGATTAAAAGGAATTAAGAAAAAAGACTTTGTATTGTTGTAGTAATTGGCTAATGGAAGTCCTAAAGAATAAGGGTGTTGAAGGCTTCACATGGTACCCTTAATGATGGATTAATTGTGGACTATTTTGCGAACTGTTTTATATAAATTGTGGGGCAGAATTTTACACGTCCAGTTTGGCGTGTAATCCAATTTGGTTAACTGTTGGTTGCGCCTTAAATATGGCTTGTTGGTTGATGAAATACGGACCTTAGAAAAGGTGGAAAAGTACGTAGAAACAAAGGAAGTGCTGCCCGATTTTCCGTAGAATTAGATGGCTATTAATTGGTATAAGTCTTACAATAATAAGTAAGATTTTGATAGAAGTACTATGGCCATTTTAGGTTGAGGTACTACGTGTAGCATGGTCTACTTGGCTTAAGGAATAGCTGATGAAGTTGAAGTACTTGGAGCGTTTTGCTACGTGTCGAAATGGTTAGTCGTCGCGAGGTATGTGGACTTCCTCTTCTCTAAGACATGAGTATTTTTATGGTATACTTGCCTTATTGTTAGGAGTATAGATGACTTGATATTTGAGTATACTTGCCTTGTTGTTAGGAGTATACATGACTTGCTATTTGAGTATACTTGCCTTGTTGTTAGGAGTATACATGGCTTGGTATTGGAGTATATTTGTCTTGTTGTTAGGAGTATACATGACTTGCCTTCTTGAAGTACTTGCCTTGTAATTAGGAAGTATTCATGTTATAGATTTTTAGGCTAAAATCATGTCTAGAATATTCCTAAGTTCTTACCAAGTCTTATGGGGGATGTTGGTAAGAGTCGTTAGAAAGTAGTGGAGTGTAGTTGACCTTGCTAAGTTACTACACTAATGAAAAAGGGACCGAACAAGCCAATGCAACGTTAATGAAAATGTATCGGAAATCAATTATATTGAAATGAGTAGAATCTTCCATCTGCATAGAAACTAAGATAAGACAAAATTGCATTACATTTTCTAGATCATGGCTCAATGGACAAGATCGTTATAAACGTGTATAACCTATTCACGGTTCAATGAATATTTATTTGGAAAGTTATGAGGCTTGTTTTATTTAAATAATTATGAGACTTTATTTTCAAGTTATGGGACTTGAGTTTTTAAAAAAATGAGAAGTAACTTGATTTAAAGAATAGGTTACTTGATTTTAAAAAGGAGAAGTAACTTGATTTAAAGAAATAGGTTACTTGATTTTAAAAATGAGAAGTAACTGGCTGTAAAGGATTCTTTTATAAAGAATAGATGTACGTAGAACTTTTGGGTACAACGCCCTAATATTTCATGAGACGGTTCTTCTTAAAGAATAAAGGTACATAGCTTCTTTGGATTTTTAATCCTACGTGATGTACGGCACTTTGATTTTTCTAAAAAAGATGTTTTAGAAATAGTACATGATAACTAGTGCCTTGATTTCCAAACCATGTTTTTAATATATACTTGATATGATAAGTATCTTAATATTTCAAATGATGATTTCAAAGTAATGCTTATAATGGATCTTAATCCTTAATGAACTATGTGATAACGCCTTAAGGATGATTAAAAAGGAAAGAGGTGATGGTACCTTAGTTTCATAAGAATTGTTATAATGACTTTATGGGAAGTGGTTATGACGGTCTTTATGAAAAGTCTAAAATGGTTGATGAACAAAAAAACGAACTTGGTTTCATTGTAGTACATGAAGGATGTGACTAGAGTACAAAGAGTGTAGGTCGCTTGAGTTGATGATTAAGTAACTTGATGTACAAGGCTAGTGCCTTGGTTTTTTTTATAAAGGAACCGGATGTGCGGTGGACGTACGTAGTACTTTGGCTTGTATAAATGATAGTTATACTACTTTTGCCTTGATGGTACTTTGGTGTTATAAATGAAAGACTTGATATTGTCTTAGTTATTTTAGAAAGGAAGACATGGTATTTTCTTGTTTGTTTTAAAAAGGAAGGCATGATATTGTCTTGTTTGTTTTAAAATGAGGGTATGGTATTGCCTTGGTTGTTCAAAACGACGGTGCCTTCATTTTGCCTAATAAGAGTCAAAGCTTGTCTTAACTTGGTTTGATAAAGTAAACATGACTGGATACTACGGGTAGTAGTGTCATGAGACTTTTTGTGTTAAGGAGGTTTTCCTAATTTGCTTATGTTGTTTACGATGGCCGGTTGCGTTTGTATTGTATCACTTAAACCCTGGCCATGTTGCGTTGTTCATACTCCGCGGGTTTGCTACCCCCGATGCGAGGAATACCTCATGCGGGTCCATGTGTCCTATGTGGATTGTGGGAGTCCAGGAAATACCCCGGGTTTGCTACCCCCGATGCGAGGAATACCTCATGCGGGTACATGTGACCCATGCGGATTGCGGGAGTCCAGGAAATACCGCGGGTTTGCTACCCCCGATGCGAGGAATACCTCATGCGGGTCCATGTGACCTATGCGGATTGCGGGAGTCCAGGAAATACCACGGGTTTGCTACCCCCGATGCGAGGAATACCTCATGCGGGTCCACGCGACCTATGCGGATTGCGGGAGTCCAGGATTAGGGTTTGTACACTGATACTATGGGCGAATGACCCTAGTTTGATCATTGGCGTTATACCGGTGAACCAGAGTTACACCTTTATTGCTCTCATTGTTTGTAAAGTTCAGTGTACTGTTGATGTGGGTATTATACTTGTCTCCTGATTTTTTTTGGACTATGTGATTTATATACGACAGCCTTATCAGCTTTGCGTTTGCTTTGAGAAAAAAAGAGTGTTGTTATCTTCCGCGTGTTACTCGTATTGTATGTATAGAAGGGTGCCCAGGTAGGGTACCAGTCGCGGGCCCAGGGTTCAGGGCGTGACAGAGTGGTATCAGAGCAGTTAGTCCTCGGAATGTCTACAGACCGTGTCTAGTAGAGTCTTGGGTATGGGTATGTGTGCACCATACTTATACACAGGAGGCTACAGAATATTTAGGATTGGTTTCTATTCTTCTTACTCTAAGGTCGTGCGATAGAGCTGTGTTGTTAGGATGGTCTTTCCCTAACAATTATTGTGATTGCAGCTTTGAGAAAGGCGACAGTGGCCCAGAACAGATTATATGGATTGCGTATCCAGGTTGGTAAAATTATCGTATAAAGGGTATGTTGATGATATATATCGGTATGGGTGTATTTATTTGGAGCCGTATGCATGTTGCCTAGAATGATTATAGATTACCAAGAATTGGTAAAAGCCTTAATTACTTGGAAGGTGTGAAACAGTTTATTGAACCCATACCTAGGCTTTATATATGTACTGATATGGAATATCAGGAGATAATGAACTGATTAAGATGGTGATAGACTCTTGGTAGATCAGGTTCAATTGAAGTAATGACATACCCGGTTGATAGGATAAGCTATGATTATAAGCTTAAGTGTCATATACGAATGATATTCGTATGGAGTAAATAGAGTTGTTGTGAGTTCTTAATAGGACTTTGAGATATTAAAAAGCTACATTTCCCGTAATTGTGGGGATTGATAATGTAGGCTCGGGACATTGTGAACCTTAGAATATTGATAACCGTTGAGACCTTAGATACAAAGTCGTCTCGAGTAAAAGATTTTACGTTTGATCTTGGTCGAAGTACGTAGTATACGTGGAGTATATTAGTGTGATAATTCCATGGGTTGTGTGAAATGAAAATGGACAGTTAATCTAAGAAGACCACTAGGCTTTCATGACTTGAATAGTAAGATTTGTTCCGGACCAGGTAGGAGAATTTAGTGCGACAATGGGTCGGGTTGAGGACCAATCGCGGGTCAACCCGCAACCCGAAATGGAGTGGGGTCAGTTTGAGGTGGTCTCTCTAGGTGATAGGGTCATGAGGGTGCAAGGCCTAAGTCTGGTTAATCGTTGTACTGGTTTGTGGATGCGTTCCACCAGAACCGGGTCGGGAAGGCCGATGATGGCCTTAAAGGATATTGAAGCTAGTTTAATGACCAAGTTTGAGGGTAGTAACTCCAAGGTTTTGAAAACTGAAGTGATGACTGAAATGTGGTATGTATACTAGGAAGAGTTCGGTTGTACGAGGAGAGTACGACGAGTAAGAAAAGAAGCGAACATGTGATAAAAGAATGAAAGTGATTATATATGTGAAGTAAAGGTACGAAGTATCCTTTTAGGCCATGAATGGGAGTTACTAATGATGTTATACACTTTAGAGGTGATTCCTCGTTGCCATGGATTTATGTATATGCGTGTGTGTTATATTGTGGTCATGTGTGGTATATTTGGTTTCGTTAGGTGTAGTTAAGAAGACTATGCCGAAAGTTGTATAGCTTGAGACCTTAGGTGAACATACGAGGACAAATATCTCTAAGGGGGAAGAATGTTACACCCCGTAATTCCATGATATTGATTTGAGGATATGACTAAGGAAATAAGATTTGAATTTTAGAAGAAAGAATTGTTGCATTTTCTTAAGGAAAATTATCCGAACCCCGTGAAGGAAAAGCGTTTAATAATGAGAATTGGGTTCTCAAAATTGGTAAGTGTGACTTATGGAATTTATCGGATTTATGGATTTGGTCATGTGGGGCCCACCCGAGAAATTTTACGTTTTTGTGGGGCCCACAAGTTTTCCGATATTTTGGCCAATTATGGACTTTTTGGGAGATGAAAATATTTTGGACGAATCATAGGGTGACACGTGGCACACCCCCACCCCCTTGTCTTGGTCTTGGAAGACTTTGACTATTTGACTTAGATATTTTGGAGACTTGATTAGATATTTGTGTGACAAGTGGACAAGTGGGTCATGTGGGTCCCACTCCACTTGTCTTTCTACACTTAGTATACATCTATATATACATAAGAGAGCTTGCAAGACACCACACTTAGCCACATTTCATTTCACAAAAAATAGCTCTCCTATTTTATCCCTTAAGCTCCATTTTCGAAAATCCTCCATAGCCAAGAACAACAAAGATTAGTTGGTTCCTTTCTCCAAGATTAGCTCCTAAACCAAGTGTTAAACCAAGTTAACTCTCCAAGCCTCTTAAACCTTGCTTTGGCCGAGAATGTGGGTGTCAAACCCTAAGGTTCCATCTACTTTTTGGAAGTGAAACGTGAAGAGAAGTTTCTCCTAAGGTTGTGGGGGATACATATATGTGATTGGAACTTGAAGAAGTGGAGCGAAACGAAAACTGTGGACCAAAGTATAGCGTTCTGCCCGGGACGATTTTAAGGCTAAAAATGAGGTAATAATTCTTCTTTTTCCGCAGTAATTAGATATTACTCATTGTTATAGTATATGGATGAACTTTCATTAAGGAAGATATGGAAAATAAAGTGTGCATGTCCTACTTTGGAAGAGTTGGCCGAGACTAGGCATGTTTGTCATCGTTGGATTCGTTGGTTATTATTGTTGTTAATAACACTTGTCGCATGTTATATAATGAAGGAAATATAGTTGATAAATTGTTATAACTTATATAACATGTTGGAATGAGAATTGGATTAAAAGGAATTAAGGAAAAAGACTTTGTATTGTTGTAGTAATTGGCTAATGGAAGTCATAAAGAATAAGGGTGTTGAAGGCTTCACATGGTACCCTTAATGATGGATTAATTGTGGACTGTTTTGCGGACTGTTTTATATAAATTGTGGGGCAGAATTTTACACGTCCAGTTAGGCGTGTAATCCCATTTGGTTAACTGTTGGTTGCGCCTTAAATATGGCTTGTTGGTTGATGAAATACGGACCTTGGAAAAGGTGGAAAATTACGTAGAAACAAAGGAAGTGATGTCCGATTTTCTGTAGAATTAGAGGGCTATTAATTGGTATAAGTCTTACAATAGTAAGTAAGATTTTGATAGAAGTACTATGGTCATTTTAGGTTGAGGTACTACGTGTAGCATGGTCTACTTGCCTTAAGGAATAGCCGATGAAGTTAAAGTACTTGGAGCGTTTTGCTACGTGTCGAAATGGTTAGTCGTCGCGAGGTATGTGGAATTCCTCTTCTCTAAGACATGAGTATTTTTATGGTATACTTGCCTTATTGTTAGGAGTATACATGACTTGATATTTAAGTATACTTGCCTTGTTGTTAGGAGTATACATGACTTGCTATTTGAGTATACTTGCCTTGTTGTTAGGAGTATACATGGCTTGGTATTGGAGTATACTTGTGGTGCGCGATTTATGCACACACTTACGCAAGTGCACGTGTCGTGACAAGTAATATAGTCTAGAAGACCGAGTTATCGTCCTCAGGGATTAGTGTTCAATTATCAAATTATATTCTATGGTATCTATTTGGTAACCGATGATTGATAAAGTGTTTATAACTATAATTATGAATGCTAATTAAACTACTTTGTTTTACTTCAGATATGATGGAAATAGGGCTTCCAAATCTCCTCAACTATCCGCTTATCTTACTTGTTAATGCAATTAATTATGGTTGTTATTCTATTTTGAGATAGCAGGTTAACTAAGTCGTTTTATACTCCTGTTAAGGTAATATAAACACTCAACCCCAATATAGAACCCTTCTACCTTTCGGTGATAAGATTGACTATAAAGGAGGATTAAGAGCAATAACCTATCAAGACTACACAAGTATCGGGGTACTTTCGTCCACGAATTAACCTATGTTTATTCAACTATAGCATATTCACAATCTCCCCTTTCGGCTTTTGATTAGAAATCATATGGGTTATGATAATTAGTGATCAATTAATTACCAAACATTCAAGACAATTATTGAATAAATCTCAACAATAACAAGAAGAACAAAAAACATGCATTAATTCATAATGATAAGGTTCAAGTGATTTGACATGGAAAGCCCTAGATTAAGTTAGTTCCTAGCCATAGACATGACAAGAACTAAATTAACATCCAACATAAACTACAAAGAAATAAAACAAGAAACAAGAAATTACTAAGAAGTGGTCTCCAATCTTGATCTCCAAAGTTGTGTGAATTGGTCAGGAAGGGAACTCCCAATTCTGACCTAAAGGCTGTTTTTTATAGCCTCCAAAACGTTTTCCAGGTTATCCTTCAGGCCTTGGCCCATTACCATTCGAATATGTCGCTTTTCCGCTTGGCGCCGCGGCCAGAATCGCCGCGGCTGAAACTCTCTGCGTCTCAGTAAATTGGGCGCGACGCTCGACTCTGGCTGGGCGCCGCTCGCTTCTGTTCGTGCGGTTCGGCAATTTTCTCGCTTTTTGAGCTCTGGAACCTCTGTTTCTGCCCTCTTTTTGCTCCTTTTCCGCCAATGAGCCACTTTAAACCAATATGACTCAAAAGAAAGAAAATATATCCTAAGACGACACGTATTTGTACAAAAGTGGGCAAAAGACTAACTAAAAATGACTCAAAATGTGTATATAAAATACACCGATCAAACACCCCCAAACTTAACATTTGCTCGCCCTCGAGCAAAGATCAAATGAAATACTTAAAGACACTGATCACTTTGCTGCATCATTGTTACTTAGAAAAGCATGAAGGTTAGCAGAATAATATGCAGGAACATATAGCATGAATTTTTAGCATTCTAAACACATTAAGTTAGATATTTCGCAAATTCAATTCAATCATGTTCAATGGAAGTAAGAATACCTAACTATGCATGTCAATTTCAAAATCCTATGGCATGTTTACTTGCTATTCTCCACTAATCATGGATACACATGTAAGAGATCTTCAGGGCTTTTCAGGGTTGTAATGTAGGCTTAGGCATGGGTAGGTAAAAATAGGTATTTAGTCTCATTTAATGTACCATAAACTCTTCTGCTTTTCAATTCTTCTTTTTTCTTTTGATTTTCTTTCTTCACTTCATACTATCTTTCCCCTCTTTTGTTTTGAGAGAGTAAAGTATATTATGAATAACAGGCACCTCCAAACTTAGGCTTTTGCCTATTTATTATTACTTTTTATTGGGGTGCATCAAAATTGTTCACTCTTTTTGTCTCTTTTTTTTAACACTTTCCATTCCAATCATTTCAAATTTTTACTTATGGCACAAGTGTGGAATTATAGGGTGTCAAAGAAAAAGTCTAATTTTTAGGCTCAAAGGGGCTGACTAGGGATATTTTGAATGTCAGGGATAGGTAAAAGTGGTAAGAAAGGGCTAACAAAGAATTGTCTGAGTCATTTCCCTAACATACATATCCTAACTATTTCGCCTCAAATAACAAGCAATCATACACATAGGTTTAATCATTAACAGTGCCCAAATCAAGCAAGATACCCCAAATAGACAGATTTCATGAGTTTTTGGCATATCTAACCTAAGTGTTTAGATGGTTGCTTCTAATTCCATTATATTATTCAACCATACTTCACTGGGCGATTCAAGTAACTGCAGCATGCATGATCTTTAAAAAAAACATGACTCAAAAATACTTAAAACAAATCAAAAAGACTCAAAAACAATAAGACACCCCCCCAAACTTAAATCACACATTTTCCCCAATATGTGCAAGACTCAAAAAAACAAAAATAAAATAAAATAAAAGAAACAGGACAACTTACAAACTTGGTTTAAAGTGGTGGCGGTGGCGGTGGATAATGTCAGGAGTCTTGTGAGAGTGGAAAGGCTTTGAATTTTTGATTTGGAGAAAGAAAAATCGGATTTAGGGCTCCTTTAAGCTTCAGAATTTCCGTCGCGAAGCCGCGGCGCCCAAACTTCTGCAATACTCTGAACTTCAGTATTTGTGGCGCTCGATTTAGCGCCCGGCTGACCTTGAACTTTTACGGACTTTTGGCGTCGCGGCCCTACAATTGGCGTCGCGGCGCTGAATCTTATGCGCCCTTCTGATCTTTTGGCGCCGCGGCGCTGAGCCGATTTTCTTTTCAGTTTTCATCCTCCAAATTCTTGGCTCTGCACCTGTCATCACAACATTTAAATAATACCTCCGTGAGACTGTTCTAAGTAAAAACTAAATTGCATTAAATTGAATCAAATCAAATAACCTTGGGTTGCCTCCCAAGTAGCGTTGTCTTTAACGTCTTTTAGTTGGACACAAGTTCCTTACTCAAGAGGCATGGGGTAAATTAACCCCACAGCCTATCCATTTCATCAACATTTTTCTCTTCCTCCTTCTGTTTTTCCTTTTCTCTTTTTTCTCAAGAGGAGGTTTAGTATCACTTACCTGTTTTGGCGGGCTTATCTCCCTTGTTGTGGCTTGCGCTGGCTCAACCGATGTGCTGACAGTGCTAATTGCAAAACACTTGCTCATGACTGGGGGTTCAATGATGTGTTTGAACACTTTAAATACCATCTCTTCACTTTTCACTCTAAGTGTCAGCTCACCCTTCTCCACATCAATCAAGGCTCTCCCGGTTGCCAAGAACGGTCTTCCCAATATGATGGGGATCTCATCATCTTCTTCTATATCCAGGATGAGGAAGTCCGCGGGAAAAAAAAAATTCCCACCTTAACTAAGACATCTTCAATCTTTCCTCAGGATGCACCAGTTCTATCGCTGCTCGCAAGCTCACAGTGGTTGGTTTGGCTTCACCTAACCCCAACCTCTTAAAAACAGACAAGGGCATAAGATTTATGCTAGCCCCCAAATCACAAAGGGCCCTATTACATGTAACCCTGCCAACTGTGCAAGGCAATGTGAAGCTCCCTGGATCCTTGAGTTTAGGGGGCAATTTCTTCTGCAAGATGGCACTACATTCCTCTGTCAGTGCCACCATCTCATACTCCGCCAACTTCTTCTTCTTCCCAAGAATTTCCTTCATGAATTTAAAGTAAGTAGGCATTTGCTCCAATGCCTCAATGAACGGAATGTTGATGTGTAACTTTCTGAATATCTCCAAGAACTTGGAGAATTGCTTATCAACCACTTTCTTTTGCAACCTCTGCGGGAAAGGGATCCTCTCAGTGTACTCCTTTATTGGGACTGTTGGAGCTTTCTCTAATATCGGGCTGTCTTCAGTAGCCCTCTCCCTCTCTGCATCTACTCTCTGTTCAACCACGGGCTGGGGTGTAAGCTGTTCTAACTGTTTTCCACTCCTCAGCTGCACCGCTTGGCACTGTTGTTACACCCCGTAAATTCTAATATAAGATAAGTTGACGCATGTATTGAACGGATTTTGAGTCTATTTTGGAGTGTTGTACCCCATTTTTAAGAATTAAGGGGTGTTTACCAAGCCTAGTATAAAGTTAGATGAGTCTAGTTTCCAACGCAACAAACCGCTCGTCGATTGGACATCGGAGCGGAGGGGTATGGGCGTTAGAAGTTCAGTGGACAGGCGTGGGGGGAAAGATTTTAGAATCAGGCGTCGCAGCGCCGCGGCGCCGTTAGCAGGGCCGCGGCGCCACTAATCCTGAAAATTCTCTGAGGTTACATCGCCGAGGCGGGAATTTTTCTGCGGTCAGGGCTGAAAACAGGGGATATTTTTGAAAAAAACTTATGGGAGGGTGACAAGTGTCCCTCCCATCTTGTTGACCATGAAAAGGGCCCTATTTTAGGACCAAGTCTTGAAAGACTTGGTCATTTCACCTTAAGGACTCTAAAGAGCTTCTCTCTCTCTCTTTTCTCTCAAGGTTTTGAAGGGAGCTTAGCCTAGAGGGTTTTGTTGGAGCGGCGGTAAGAAGGCAAAGTGTTGATAAGCTTGTGGGAAGCTCACGAGGACGAGTTTGGCGGGAAAAGGAGTTGAAGAAAGAGGGCTTTAGTGTGCTAATCCAAAAGGTAAAAGATTTCCTCTTCTCTTGGAATTAACAATAATCCTTGTTATAGTTGATATTGACCAAGTGAATCATGTTTTAGATTGATATGAATAATAGGTTTTGATAGCCATTTGAATTGTGAAATACAAAGGAAATCGATAGTTATAGTTGTAGCATGCTATATAAATGGAAGGTTAAGGTTGTCAAAGTTGGTTATGGCTATATAACTTGTGAAGGCAACTTTGTGGGTGAAAAAGACTTGTTGTGGTTATATATGTAGTCAAAATGGCCGTTAACATTGGATTGTTGTATATGAATTGTGGGGCGGAATTTTATACGTCTTGTAAGGCGTATAATCCCCTTTTTGACTAATGATATGTTGAGCCTTAAATGTGGCATGTTGGTTATTGTATTCGGCCTTGAAAAAAGTGGCAAAGTAAGTAGAAACAAAGGAGGTGTTGTCCGATTTTCCGTAGAACTTAGTGACCTTACACTTGTAATATTCTACGTTTGAAGTAAGACGTTAATAGACGTATTGTGGATATTATAGGTTGACATACTACGGGAGGGATATTGTACTTGGCAAGTGGTTGACCCGAAGAGGTATGTAGAACTTTTCCTATCTTTTGAGCATGACTAGTTGTACGTATATAGTACGGTGACGTCATGACCTTGATATCCTTTACTAGTTTTATGAATAGCCCAATGGTGAGTTAGTAGAATAACTCACTTCTTGAAAGTATTAAGGATGTCTAATGTTTTATTAAAGTTAAGGGACTTGAAGAGTTTTAAAGTATGTGATACTTGTTCCGTTTTAAACGTATAAGTCCCTTGGATAGGAAATTGTTTATGGCTAAGGTATAAAGCGAATGTAACGACTTTATGGGGAGTTGGTTATATTTGCTTTATGGAAAGATAAATGACTTAACTTTAATGAAAATGCAATTTGATTTTTAAGGCATCAATTGCCTAAGGTTTATAATAAAAGGAGTCACTTGATTTTGAAACCTAACTTTATGTTTAATGGTATTGTGACTTGTCTTGAAAAGAAATTTTGACTTGATACTACGGTTTATAGTATCTTGGAAGTTTGATATGAAAATGAGTCATTTTGAAAAGGTTAGAAGTACGTAGTACTTTGGGTTAAACTCCCGGTTTTATTATAACATATTAGTGCCTTAAGTGAACAAGAATGAGAGTGTAGATGAATAAGACTAATAAGAAGTTAGGGGGATTCTAACTTGCTTATTTATTGTATGACTGCCGGTTTGAGATAGGGTAAGAGTATAAGTGAGGGGCAGACCCCCAAGACGTTATACCACCTGTATTATTACCTTCTTCAGGGTAAGAGTATAAATGAGGGGCAAACCCCCAAGACGTTATACCACCTGCTTCAGGGTAAGAGTATAAATGAGGGGCAAACCCCCAAGACGTTATACCACCTGTATTATTACCTTCTTCAGGGTAAGAGTATAAATGAGGGGTAAACCCCCTAGACGTTATACCACTTGTTTCAGGGTAAGAGTATAAATGAGGGGTAAGAACCCTAAGACGTTATACCACCTGTTTCTATGGGTTCGCTACCCATGATTTGATTGGGAGTCTACTATTGTGATGTTGTACGTATTTCCCTTGATTTTACTCTCATTGTTAGTAAGGCCTTTGTGTCTTGTAATTTTGTTATCATACATGTCTCCGCTTTGTTTTAAACTTGTGTTGTAATTACAAGACTTTCGGTTTACATACTTAGTACATATTGTGTCTCGACCCCTTCTCGGCTGCGTTCATCTGCATGAGAAAGAGTAAGCGGTGGTGGATCCACATTCTTAGGATCACTTATCGGACGTCGAAGCTCCATTTATCCGAGGCTTGTCTCTTTTTAGTACGATCTTTTCCCCAGTGTTGTAGATTTATGTACATTCGTGGTATGGTGAAGGCCCTGTCCCGCCACGATTATTATTCCTAAGTGCGTATTCACATTTGTGGTTGAAATTTGTAGAACCGATTGTACAGTTGTACTTTTGAGTATGTTTATATTATGGAAAGCGGCCTTATCGGCTAGCCTGAGATGTTATTGTTTTCACATGTGTTTATGTTGTGTATGTTCCGCTGCTATTCTCTGATGTATACCTGAACAGGGTGCCCAGGTAGGGCGCCAGTCGCGGACCCGGGGTCGGGTCGTGACAACTGTTCTCTGGGGTTTATCTCTGTATTGCTAGGCAAAGTGCCCTGTGGCCTGTTGTTTTCCATCTTCGCTAGTTGTCCCACCTGTATCTCCAAATTCCTGATAGAGGATCTAGTCTCTGCCATGAACTGGGCCTGTGAGTTGGTGAGTGTCAACAGGGCTGCTCTCAACTCGTCTGGCTTCTCTTGTTGAGCAGGTGCACTGAATTGTTGTGAAGATGAGGCCTGAGTAAATGGTTGCTGATTTTGGTACTGACCTCGAAATTGGTTCTGCTGCCCTTGATCACCCCTCCATGAAAATTAGGGTGATTCCTCCACCCTGGATTGTAGGTATTCGAATAGGGGTTGTTCTGGGGCCTTTGATAATTCCCTACTGCTTGGCACTCTGCTTGCTCGATCAAGATGTTGTTAGGATCAGCTGATGGGCATCTATCAAAGGTATGTGGACCTCCACACATTTCACAACTCAATGGCATTTGCACTGCATTTACAGACACTGTATCTTGTTGCAGTTGCTTGGTCAGGAGAGCAACTTGTGCATTTAATGTTGTAATGGCATCAATCTCATGGACTCCTATTGCTCTTCTGCCACTCACCCCTCTGTCCTCTGTTACATGATTATTGGTGGCCATGTCTTCCAATAAATCATGAGCTTCGTGTGCTGTTTTTCTCATGAAAGTTCCACCTGCGGCTGCGTCAATGATCGTCCTGGTGGTCCCACTTAGCCCATTGTAGAAAATATGGACCAAATTCCACAACTCAATGCTGTGATGTGGACACTTTCTTTGCAAGTCCTTGAATCTCTCCCAAGCTTCATAGAGTGACTCTTCATCAGCTTGATAAAAATTGTTCAACTCCCCTCTCAGCTTCGCGGCTTTGGATGGTGGAAAGAACTTAGCTAAAAACTTCTGTGACAACTCCTTCCATGTGAATATCGAATCTGTATGCAAGGAATTCAACCAAACCTTCGCTATATCCCTGAGTGAGAAGGGAAAGAGCCTCAATCGGATGGCGTCATCAGTAACGCCATTATACTTGAAGGTTGCACACAACTCCAAGAAGTTTGCTATGTGCATGTGAGGATCTTCCGACGGCAACCCTCCAAACTGAACAGTATTCTGCACCATACTCAAGATCGCAGACTTGATTTCAAAATTATTCGCTCCTATTACTGGGAGCCTGATGCAAGTTTGTGCTTCATTCACCCTTGGCAGCACATAATCTCCCAAGCTTCTCTCAGCTTGGACCTGGACCCTATTTTCTACATCCATTGGCAATCTCCGGGGCATCCTTTGGTTAGGTTGATGATCACCTAACCCTTCGTTCATTTCATTGTTGTTCTGTAAACTCCCCATCGCTATTAAGGCCAAAACTCGTTGGTTTCTCCTGTTCTGTTTGCACGTCTTTTCAATTTCCGGGTTGAAGGGAACAAGTGTGTCTGCTCCTCTTCTCCTTCGCATAAACTGGATGCCTGCAACAGATCAAAATAAACAAACGGATCACGGCACACTGGTTTTCACAAAATAAAAAAAAATATAGTAATAAATAAACAATATAAAAACCAAATTAGAAATTAAGAATAGATAAAATTGATATTGAACTACGCCAATCCCCGGCAATGGCGCCAAAATCTTGGTGCGCGATTTATGCACACACTTACGCAAGTGCACATGTCGTGACAAGTAATATAGTCTAGAAGACCGAGTTATCGTCCTCATGGATTAGTATTCAATTCTCAAATTCTATTCTATGGTATCTATTTGGTAACCGATGATTGATAAAGTGTTTATAACTATAATTATGAATGCTAATTAAACTACTTTGTTTTACTTCAGATATGATGGAAATAGGGCTTCCAAATCTCCTCAACTATCCGCTTATCTTACTTGTTAATGCGATTAATTATGGTTCTTCTTCTATTTTGAGATAGCAGGTTAACTAAGCCATTTTATACTCCTGTTAAGGTAATATAAACACTCAACCCCAATATAGAACCCTTCTACCTTTCGGTGATAAGATTGACTATAAAGGAGGATTAAGAGCAATAACCTATCAAGACTACACAAGTATCGGGGTACTTTCGTCCACGATTTAACCTATGTTTATTCAACTATAGCATATTCACAATCTCCCCTTTCGGCTTTTGATTAGAAATCATATGGGTTATGATAATTAGTGATCAATTAATTACCAAACATTCAAGACAATTATTGAATAAATCTCAACAATAACAAAAAGAACCAAAAACATGCATTAATTCATAATGATAAGGTTCAAGTGATTTGACATGGAAAGCCCTAGATTAAGTTAGTTCCTAGCCATAGACATGACAAGAACTAAATTAACATCCAACATAAACTACAAAGAAATAAAACAAGAAACAAGAAATTACTAAGAAGTGGTCTCCAATCTTGATCTCCAAAGTTGTGTGAATTGGCCAGGAAGGTGTCACGACCCGACCCCGAGCCCGCTACTGGTGCCCTACCTGGGCACCCTAACAGGTATACATCAGAGATAATCAGCGGAACATACATGAAACTTATACAATAAATCAACAGATTAGTCGATGAGGCTACCTCCCTGAATATAAAAAAAACATAACCTAAGCAGTTGCCTCCTTTCCTTTACAAACTGACCCACAACATGTGACTACAGACCTCTAAGAGTTTTAACATAATAACTGTGGCGGGACAGGGTCCCGCCATACCCCTGAATATACATGAATCTACAACCTCAGGGAATCGTACCAAAAGACAAAACCTCCGGAGAAATGGAGATTTCCAAGAACTGAACAGTGATCCAAGAGTGTGGATCAGCAAGCTATGTACCTAAAACTGCGGCATGAACGCAGCCCCCCGAAGGAGGTCAGTACGAAATATGTACCAAGTATGTGAAACTGAAAATACTGTAATGAAATCATAACAGTCTATAAAAAGTTGGAGACATGTATGATAACCAAAATAACAGTACACTGTGCCTTACCAAAGTGAAAGTAATGAAAGTCAGTTTTACCTTTTAAAGACTATTTCAACACACGAACAATAGTCACAGGCTACCGGACAAGCCCTCAAATATAATCACATAGTCGATGCGGGTCTCAAGCCCACAATATCAAAGCGTGCGTGGAATCCCATCAACGGCATTTATAAGTGAAGAATATAACCGTGTGACGCGCCGTGGCACCACTGCCGGCGTGCCACCTCTGATACATATATGTATCTATACCGCTGCGTGGAATCCCCATCACTGTGACGATCGTAAGTGTAACATATAACCGTGTAACGCGCGCGTGGCATCTACCTCATTTCTTGGCGTACACATATATAATACATATATATATCTATACCCGCCGTGGAATCCCCATCGCCGATCGTAAGTGTAACATATAACCCGTGACGCGCGTGGCATCTTACCTCATTGTTATATACAATATATATATATATATATATATATATATATATATATCTCATGCCCGTGGAATCCCTAATCTCGTACATGACATCATGGAGAGCTAATCCATGGGGTAATAATCGTATATAACATGCGTGGAATCCCTCATCTCTAATGCATGTCTTCGTGGGAGCTAGTCCATGGAGTAATAGTCGTACATAACATGGTCGCGTGCCGAAATCCTCATCGTATAAGCATGGCCACGTGGGTAATAAAACACATCCGGGAATCTAACCCGCCTCCTGGTCGCATGCCCCGGAATCCCTCATCGTATAAGCATGTCCAAGGAGTAATAAAGACAAATCCGGGAATCTAACCCGCATCTTGATCGCATGACCCGGAATCCCTCATCGTATAAGCATGTCCAAGGATCAATCACAATGGAAGCATACCCGTGGAAGCCTCACATCGCTTGTGACGTCAAGTAGGTTCACAAGGCAGTGACCTCCAACTGAGAGTCACGGCAACGTAAACATATAATACTTGAACTCAAGGATATCACAAGCAAGCATAGGCAAGTTCATTAAATCTTTAGACTTTCATTTTTATATACCCAAGGCACTTTTCGTTTCATATAAAAATTCGGGAATTTAACCCAAAGTACTACGTACTTCTATTCTTTTAAAATGACTCTTTTTCATATAAAATTTCCAAGATACTAATAACCGTAGTATCAAGTCATATCTACTTTTCAAGACAAGTCACAATACCTTTTTAGAAATACATTTCTAGGCTTCTAAATCAAGTGACTTCTTTCTTTTGAAACCTTAAGAAATAGATGCCTTCAAATCAATTTGTCTTTAAGCCATTTATCATTTCTTACCTTACTTAGAGTAAACCACTCTTATAACTTTCCATAAAGCTATTATAACCAACTTCCCATAAAGTCGTTATACTAACTTTATACTTTTAGGCAAATACATTCTTTTTATAACCAAGAGACTTATACTTTCGAAAATCAAGTATCGTATACTTTCAAAATACTTCAAGTCTCTAATCTTTTAGAAATCAAGTTTCTTACTTTAGAAATCAAGTCTTCTTATCTTTCGAATGTCAATACTTTCCAAATCAAGTATTCTATACTTTTAAACTCAAGTCATTTCTTCCTTTAAGAATCAAGTCTCACAACTTGAAAAAAAAAAGTCCCTTAACCTTTTAAGAATTCATAGTTCATAGTCTTAACACTTCATAACGTAAATTCTTTAAGTTAAGAAACATATGCCTTATGTGTGTGAGTAGGTTATACTTATTTATAACGATCTTATTAAAGCAGCCATGATCTAGAAAATGTAATACAATTTTGTCTTATCTTAGCTTCTACGCAGATGGAGAATTCTACTCATTTTAATATAATCAATTGTCATTACATTTTCCTTTATTAACGCTGCAATGGCTTGTTCGATTCTTATTCTCATTCGTGTCATAAATTAGCCAAGTCAACTTGGCTCCAAATACCTCCTAACGACTCTTACCAACATCCCCCATAAGACTTGGTAAGAACTTAGGATAACTTAGACATAACCTTTACTTAGAGTAAATCACATACATACCTCTTAACTTCTAAGAGTAGAAGGGAACATGAAACAATACCACATGTATATTCCATACATAGAATCATGCCAAAGGAAGGAAGAGGTTCACATACCTCGCGACGATTATCGACAAGTAGCAAAATGCTCCAAAGTACTTCAACCTTGATAGCTATTCCATCCTTCACGTAGAATATGCTATACTTAGTACTTCAACCTATAATGGTCATGTCGTCCATTAACTTCTTACTTCAAACGTAGAATATTCTAAGTGTAAAATCTCCAAATTCTACGGAAAATCGGACAACACTTCCTTTGTTTCTACATACTTTTCCACCTTTTTCAAGGCCCGAATTCAATAACCAAACACGCCACATTTAAGGCTCAACAATGAATTTAACAATAGGGGATTACACGCCTACAAGACGTGTAAAATTCTGCCCCACAATTGATAAAAAACAATCCAATAATACAATGTCATTCTTGGCTAAGGTGCAACAACATATCATCTTTTCCAAGTCCTTTTCAATCCAAGTTGTTTAGTATAACATGTTACAAAGTCACAATCGATTATAACCACTATAATCTTCAAGTAGATTACATGCGACGATTCTAATTATCGACCAAATTGTATTTCAATTTAAAATGGCTCACAATTCCATTTCGGCTATAGGCTTCCACAATCCATATTACTTATCAAACCTTAATACATATACCTCATGCTAGTAAAAATGTAAGGCTACAACAATATGTAATCTTATAACACTAAGAGAACAAGATTGTTACCTTAACGAGCCTTAATCCACTTCAAGATCCGAAGTCGCTCCCTAGAAACTTAGAGCCTCTCCTTGACACTTCAATCCGCCACTTGAAGCCCTTAGAAGATCCCCAACAACTTTCCTTTAACTTCCAATTCAAACCTAAGAAAGTGACTAGGTTTTCACCTTGCGACTAATACGAAAATGATATTTTTCCGGGATCTTTCTATTGAGATACCCTTACAATACTCTTAGGAACCTTGGTTTAAAGTATGGATGTTATTGGAAAACAAACAAAAAAAATTCTCTTCTTCCTTTAGCCCAACCCGAGAGCTCCCTCAACTCTACAAAGTTTCATGAAAATTTTCTAAGTGTTAAGAACCTTGTCTTGCTACTAGTATGTATATATAACATAATGGAGGGCCAAGATTAGAACAAATGGGTGGTTTGGATGCAAAAATCTAGCCAAGTGGCCCTTTTGACTTAGTCAACATTATCAAGCTCTACTTGCAAGACTTAGTCATCTTCGCATAGGTCAAATGACCATTCAATCCATGTCCCATTTCGTTCCAAGACCAACTATTTCACGACACGACCCCGGGCCCGCGACTGGTTCCCTACCTAGGTACCCTTACAGGTATACATCGGAGAATAGTAGCGGAACATACATACATAAACTTAACAAGAATTAAATAATAGGTTAGCCGATAAGGCTACCTTCATGGATACATATAAACATGTAAAACCAAAAGCAGTTACCTCTTTTTTTTTCTTACAAAGTGACCCACAAGATATGACTACAGACCTCTAAGAATTTCTGACATAACGACTGTGATGGGACAGGGCCCCGCCATACCCCTGAATGTACATAAAACTAAACCCTCAGGGAACCGTACCAAAAGACAAAGCCTCCGTAAAAATGGAGCTTTCCAAGAACTGAACAGTGATCCTAATAGTGCGGATCAGCAAGCTATGTACCTCAACCTGCGACATGAACGCAGCCCCCCGAAGGAGGTCAGTACGAAATATGTACCAAGTATGTGAAACTGAAAATACTGTAATGAAATCATAACACCATATAAAGTCGAGACATGTATGATAACCAAAATAACGATATCAGGCTTGCCAAAGTAAAAGTAATGAAAGTCGGTTTACCTTTTAGAGACTATTTCAACACATGAACAATAGTCACAGAGCTACGGACACCACCTCAAATATCATCACATAGTCCGATGAGGTCTCAAGCCCACAAATATCAAAGTGTGCCGTGGAATCCCCATCACGCCGACACCATAAGTGTAAAATATAACCACGTGACGCGCGTGGCATCCCACCTCACTATCTGCATACATATACAATACATATATATATCTCCGCCTGGAATCCCCATCACCGTCGATACCGTAAGTGTAACATATAACCACGTGACGCGCCTGGCATCCTACCTCACTGCTTACAATACATACATATATATATATATATATATATATATATATATATATATATATATATATATATATATATATCTATGCCCATGGAATCCTCATCTTCGTACATGACTTCACTGGAGGCTAATCCATTGGGTAATAGTACATAACATGGTCGCATGCCCTAATCCTCATCGTATAAGCGTGGCCATATGGTAATAATC
The DNA here is from genome assembly GCA_029844215.1 of Przewalskia tangutica. Lineage (NCBI taxonomy): Eukaryota > Viridiplantae > Streptophyta > Magnoliopsida > Solanales > Solanaceae > Przewalskia > Przewalskia tangutica. Next base: position 23,414,280 of record CM056720.1, on the reverse strand, counting down.
GTATATAACATGCGTGGAATCCTCATCTCGTACATGTCTTCACGGGAGCTAGTCCACGGGTAATAATAGTCGCATAACACGGTCGCGTGCCGGAATCCTCATCGTATAAGCATGGCCATGGGTAATAAAACAACCGAATCTAACCCGCTCGGTCGCGTGCCGGAATCCTCATCGTATAAGCATGTCGAGGAGTAATAAGAACAATCCGAATCTAACGCATCACGGTCGCATGCCTAATCCCACATCGTATAAGCATGTCCAAGGATCAATCACAATGGAAGCATACGTGGAAGCCTCGTCGCTTCGATGCGTCAAGTAAATTTACAACAAGACAGTCGGCCCTCCAACTGAGAGTCACGGCAGCGTAAACATATAATGCTTGCACTCAAGGTTATCACAGCAAGCATAGGCAAGTTCATAAAATCTTTAGACTTTCATTTTATATACTCAAGGCACTTTTCGTTTCACATAAAACAAATTCGGGAATTTAACCCTAAGTACTACGTACTTCCATTCTTTTCAAAAGATTCCTTTTCATATGAAACCCCAAGATACTAACACCCGTAGTATCAAGGCTTGTTTACATTTCACATAAGTCACTACACTTTTAGAAATACATTTTTCGGCTTCTAAATCAAGTGACCCTTACTTTAAAACTTTAAGCAAGTGATACCTTTAAATCAAATTGCCCTTCCTTATTTCAAGTTATTTCTTTGTTTACATTATTAGAGAAAACCATTCTCTTAACCCTCCATAAAGTCGTTATAACCAACTTCCCATAAAGTCGTTATAACCCTTTATGGTTTTAGACAAATTCATTCCTTTTATAACCAAGAGACTTATACTTTCTAAAACCAAGTATCGTATACTTTCAAAATACTTCAAGTCTCTTATCTTTTAGAAATCAAGTTTCTTATCTTTCGAATGTCAAGAAGTCAATACTTTCCAAATCAAGTATTCTATGCTTTTAAAATCAAGTCTCATAACTGGAAAAATAAAGTCTCTTAACCTTTTAAGAATTCATAGTTCATAGTCTTGACACTTCATAACGTAAATTCTTTAAGTTAAGTAACATATGCCTTATGTGTGTGAGTAGGTTATACTTGTTTATAACGATCCTATTTAAGCAACCATGATCTAGAAAATGTAATACAATTTTGTCTTATCTTAGCTTCTATGCAGATGGAGAATTCTACTCATTTTAATATAATCAATTGTCATTACATTTTCCTTTATTAACGCTGCAATGGCTTGTTCGATACTTATTCTCATTCGTGACGTAAATTAGCCAAGCCAACTTGGCTCCAAATACCTCTTAACGACTCTTACCAACATCCCTCATAAGACTCGATAAGGACTTAGGATAACTTTGACATAAACCTTACATAGAGTAAATCACATACATACCTCTTAACTTCTAAGAGTAGAAGGGAACATGAAATAATACCACATGTATATTCCATACATAGAATCATGCCAAAGGAAAGAAGAGGTTCATATACCTCGCGACGATTATCGACATGTAGCAAAATGCTCCCAAATACTTCAACCTTGATAGCTATTCCACCCTTCAAGTAGAACACGCTATACTTAGCACTTCAACCTATAATGGCCATAATACGTCCATTAACCCTTAGCTTCAAACGTAGAATATTCTAAGTGCAAAGTCACTAAATTCTACGGAACATCGGACAGCACTTCATTTGTTTCTACATACTTTTCCACCTTTTTCAAGGCCCGAACTCAATAACCAAATGCAACATTTAAGGCTCAAACAAATCAGATAACCAAAGGGGATTACACGCCTTAACATGACGTGTAAAATTCTGCCCCACAATTAATACGAAACTGTCCAAAAATTAAGGCAATTCTCGGCTACAATCCATGCCTACAACAATGTCAGTTTCCGTTTGATTCCTTTTCAATCCAAGTTGTTATTCCAACATGTTATATACATAATAACAATTACAACAACTAAATTCCTTTATTCCTTAACATGCGACAATTATAACTACCGTCCAAATTAATTACAACATTAATGGCTAACTTGTTCATTTTCGGATTTGAGCTTCTAAAATTCCTTAACACTTATCAATCTTCATAACATATATCACATGCTCATTTCTAACTTATCATAACATGGAATCTTCAATTACAATAGTAAGACGAAGATTATTACCTCATTTAGCCCAAATATAATCCAAGATTACAAGTCGATCCTTAGCAACTCTAGCTCCTCTTTTCGACGTCCCAATCCACCCCAAGCAACCCTTAGAAGCTTATGAAGAACTCCTCTTCAAGTTCCATCTTCAAAGTTGAAGAACACCTTAGGGTTTCGCCTTGCGACTAACGTAAAAACGTCGTTTTTCCGGGATCATTCTATTGAGATATCCTTACAATACCCCTAGGAACCTTGGGTTAAAGTCTTGTGAATAATTGACCAAAATTACAAAAAACAATTGTGTGGGAACCCCAAACCCGAGAGCAACAATGGACAAGAACAATGTCTTGAAATTTTTCTAAGTGTTGGAAGACTTGTCTTGCTACTAGGGTGCTTATATAACACATTGGAGGGTCTAGATTATAACACTTGTTAGGGTTGGATGGAAGAGATCAAGCCAAGTGGCTCTTGGACTTAGTCAACAATATCAAGCTCTTTAATTAGCAAGACTTGGTCATCTATACATTGGTCAAATGACCATTCTATCCTTGGCATATTTCAAACAAGCCCATGTGGGGGTGACACGTGTCACCCTCCCATTCGTCCATAAAATTTCGTAACCCTCGTGGGCCCCACAAAACGTAAAATTTCTCGGGTGGGCCCCACGTGACCAAATCCGTAAAAATAAATTTCCATAATGTTAATAAGTTCCATACTCTTTAAGTAATGCATTTTGAGAATCCAATTCTCATCAACGAACATTTTTCCTTTCCGACGTTTCTAAGTTTTCCTTCTGAAAACAATTCTTCCTTTCGTACAATTTCAAGTCTTGTGTTCCTTACGCATATTCTCTTATTCATGTCACGGAATTACTGGTGTAACATTCTTCCCCCCTTAGAAATATTCGTCCCCGAATGTTCTTTCGGAGTTCAATCTAATTAGATAGCGACATAGTCTCCTTTTACTACACCCTTCATACAACATATGCCACCCATGTCCACATAACCATACTTATACTAAAACGTCAACCTTGGCACCCACGAAGCCGACTAGTCTATACTCATGATGACCTCAAAGTCTGTCGTATTCATCTCTACTAGGTCTGCTAGGGTCTGACGACTGTATCTTCACCGGGCAAATCTCATTTACCCGCTCGGCTACCACCCATCACACACGGGTGTAGTCACCTTGAAAAGTTCTCATGGATTCAGGCTCTATTTCTTTACACTTGGTTGCTATCTTTCTTACTGGTCGTACTCTTTCCGTACTTCCAAACTTATACTAGCATACGTACATAACTTCCATACTAAATCTGGCCTCCAATCTTTGGAGTTTACTAAATCGAACAATATAAGGCCATATTCGGATCTCTTGACCTAGTTCCGGTGGAACGCGTCCACGAACTCGTACAACGACTAACTAAGCTTGAGCCTTACACCCTCGTGACCCTATCACATAGCGGGACTACCTCCAACTGACTCCATTCCATTCCGGGCTACGGTTTGACCCGCAACAGTCCATAACCCGATCCATTGTCGCACTTAACTCGTACCATTTGTCTGAATAAAATCTTATTGCACGAGAAGGCCTTATATACCTAAGGTCTCGGCGGTTAACAATAGTCTTAGGCTCGCAATTTCCATGCTCCAAGCCTACCTTATCAGTCCCCCCCGTAAACGGGTACAATAACTTCTCATAATACCATAATCATGTCGTCTCGATCACAACAATCATTTCTTACTCCATACGGATCTCATCCGTACAATTCTCTTAAGCCTACCTCGTAGCTTAATCTATTAACATGGCATTCCATTAAGTTCATTAACATGACTTCTTAAGGGTTCACTACCCTATCAGACAGCTCATCATTTCCCAATTATCTCAAAATAATACATAAAACCTCGATGAGAATTCATGAACTGTTTCATACCTTCCCGGTATCTAGTTAGTCCTTAGCAACTCTTGGTAATCTAAAATCATTCTAGGCAACCCATAAATGACCCTCATACATAAATTTATGTAGTTGTACGTCATTCTACCAACTATACAACAATTACCACCAACCTGGATACGCAATCCACATAGTCCTTCCTGGGTCACTGCAGCCTTTCTCGTAGCTGCAATCAACATAACTCGTTAGGGAGAGACGACCCTAACAACACAGCTCTATCGCACGATCTGAGAGTGAGAAGAAAGGAAACAAATCCTAAATGTCCTGCAGCCTCCTAATTATAGATGTGGTGCACAACACACCAATAATCAAGACTCTACTAGACACGGTCTGTAGACACTTTTCGAGGACTAACTGCTCTGATACCACTTTTGTTATGACCCCACCGGGCGATCGTGCCCTACCTGGGCACCCTTACAGGTATACATCAGAGAATAGTAGCGGAACATACATACATAAACTTAACAAGAATTAAATAATAGGTTAGCCGATAAGGCAACCTTCCTGGATACATATAAACATGTAAAACCAAAATCAGTTACATCTTTTTTTTCTTACAAAGCGACCCACAAGATATGACTACAGAACTCTAAGAATTTCTGACATAACGATTGTGATGGGACAGGGCCCCGCCATACCCCTGAATGTACATAAAACTACACCCTCAGGGAACCGTACCAAAAGACAAAGCCTCCGGAGAAATGGAGCTTTCCAAGAACTGAACAGCGATCCTAAAAGTGTGGATCAGCAAGCTATGTACCTCAACCTGCGGCATGACGCGGCCCGAAGGTCGATTTAAATATGTACCAAGTATGTGGAAATCAAAAATCAGAATGAAATCATACGATCATATAAAGCTGGAGACATGTATGATAACTAAAATAACAGTACATTGTGCCTTGCCGAAGTAAAAGTAATGAAAGTCAGTTTTACCTTTTAGAGACTATTTCAACACATGAACAATAGTCACACAGAGCTACGGACACCAGCCCTCAAATATCATCACATAGTCCGATGTGGTCTCGAGCCCACAAATATCAAAGCGTGCGTGGAATCCCATCACCGCCAAGCGACCATAAGTGTAAAATATAACCGTGACGCGCCGTGGCATCCACCTCACCGTCGCGTACACATATACAATACATATATATATCTCGCCGTGGAATCCCTATCATCGCCGGTACCGTAAGTGTAACATATAACTACGTGACGCGCCTGGCATCTCTACTCATCAGCATATATATATATATATATATATATATATATATATATATCTCATGCCCGTGGAATCCCTCATCTCGGGTACATGACTTCATGGAGGGCTAATCCATGGGGTAATAGTACATAACCGATGAGGCTACCTCCCTGAATATAAAAAAAACATAACCGAAGCAGTTGCCTCCTTTCCTTTACAAACTGACCCACAACATGTGACTACAGACCTCTAAGAGTTTTAACATAACAACTGTGGCGGGACAGGGCCCCGCCATACCCCTGAATATACATGAATCTACAACCTCAGGGAACCGTACCAAAAGACAAAGCCTCCGGAGAAATGAAGCTTTCCAAGAACTGAACAGTGATCCAAGAGTGTGGATCAGCAAGCTATGTACCTAAACCTGCGGCATGAACGCAGCCCCGAGGTCGATGAAATATGTACCAAGTATGTGAAATTAAAAATCAGAATGAAATCATAACTTGATCATAAAAAGCTGGAGACATGTATGATAACCAAAATAACAGTACACCGTGCCTTACCAAAGTGAAAGTAATGAAAGTCAGTTTTACCTTTTAAAGACTATTTCAACACATGAACAATAGTCACACGGGGCTACCGACACAAGCCCCCAAATATCATCACATAGTCCAAGACGGTCTCAAGCCCACAATATCAAAGCGTGCGTGGAATCCCCATCAGCTTCGGCGGTATAAGTGAAGAATATAACCGTGACGCGCCCGTGGCACCCTAACTCACTGTCGGCGTATACACCTACAATACATATAGGTATCTATACCCGCCGTGGAATCCCCATCACCGCCATCGTAAGTGTAACATATAACCGTGTAACGCGCCTGGCATCTGCCTCATCGTACATATACATTACATATATATCTATACCCCGCTGGAATCCATGAATCTATCACGATCGTAAGTGTAACATATAACCACGTGACGCCTGCATGGCATCTCATCACGTAGACATATATATATATATATATATATATATATATATATATCATGCGATGGAATCCTCATCTCGGGTATATGACTTCATGGAGAGCTAATCCATGGGGTAATAATCGTATATAACATGCCTGTGGAATCCCTCATCTCGGGTACATGTCTTCATGGGGAGCTAGTCCATGTAGTAATAGTCGTACATAACATGGTCGCATGTCCCGAAATCCCTCATCGTATAAGCATGGCCATGGGTAATAAAACACATCCGAATCTAACGCCTCGCGGTCGCGTGCCCTAATCCTCATCATATAAGCATGTCCAAGGAGTAATAAAGACAAATCCGGGAATCTAACCCGCATCCTGGTCGCATGCCCCGGAATCTCTCATCGTATAAGTATGTCCAAGGATCAATCACAATGGATGCATACCCGTGGAAGCCTCCGTCACTGTCGGTACGTCCAAGTAGGTTTACAACAAGACAGCCGGCCGTCCAACTGAGAGTCACAACAACGTAAAAATATAATACTTGCACTCAAGGCTATCACAAGCAAGCATAGGCAAGTTCATTAAATCTTTAGACTTTCATTTTTATATACCCAAGGCACTTTTCGTTTCATATAAAAATTCGGGAATTTAACCCAAAGTACTACGTACTTCTATTCTTTTAAAATGACTCTTTTTCATATAAAACTTCCAAGATACTAATAACCGTAGTATCAAGTCATATCTACTTTTCAAGACAAGTCACAATACCTTTTTAGAAATACATTTCTAGGCTTCTAAATCAAGTGACTTCTTTCTTTTGAAACCTTAAGAAATTGATGCCTTCAAATCAATTTGTCTTTAAGCCATTTATCATTTCTTACCTTACTTAGAGTAAACCACTCTTATAACTTTCCATAAAGCTATTATAACCAACTTCCCATAAAGTCGTTATACTAACTTTATACTTTTAGGAAAATACATTCTTTTTATAACCAAGAGACTTATACTTTCGAAAATCAAGTATCGTATACTTTCAAAATACTTCAAGTCTCTTATCTTTTAGCAATCAAGTTTCTTACTTTAGAAATCAAGTCTTCTTATCTTTCGAATGTCAATACTTTCCAAATCAAGTATTCTATACTTTTAAACTCAAGTCATTTCTTCCTTTAAGAATCAAGTCTCACAACTTGAAAAAAAAAATAAAGTCCCTTAACCTTTTAAGAATTCATAGTTCATAGTCTTAACACTTCATAACGTAAATTCTTTAAGTTAAGAAGCATATGTCTTATGTATGTGAGTAGGTTATACTTATTTATAACGATCTTATTAAAGCAGCCATGATCTAGAAAATGTAATACAATTTTGTCTTATCTTAGCTTCTATGCAGATGGAGAATTCTACTCATTTTAATATAATCAATTGTCATTACATTTTCCTTTATTAACGCTGCAATGGCTTGTTCGATTCTTATTCTCATTCGTGCCATAAATTAGCCAAGTCAACTTGGCTACAAATACCTCCTAACGACTCTTACCAACATCCCCCATAAGACTTGGTAAGAACTTAGGATAACTTAGACATAACTTTTACTTAGAGTAAATCACATACATACCTCTTGAATTCTAAGAGTAGAAGGGAGCATGAAACAATACCACATGTATATTCCACACATAGAATCATGCCAAAGGAAGGAAGAGGTTCACATACCTCGCGACGATTATCGACAAGTACCAAAATGCTCCAAAGTACTTCAACCTTGATAGTTATTCCATCCTTCACGTAGAATATGTTATACTTAGTACTTCAACCTATAATGGTCATAATACATCTATTAACTTCTTACTTCAAACGTAGAATATTCTAAGTGTAAAATCTCCAAATTCTACGGAAAATCGGACAGCACTTCTTTTGTTTCTACATACTTTTCCACCTTTTTCAAGGCCCGAATTCAATAACCAAACACGCCACATTTAAGGCTCAACAATGAAGTTAACAATAGGGGATTACACGCCTACAAGACGTGTAAAATTCCGCCCCACAATTGATACAAAACAATCCAATAATACAATGTCATTCTCGGCTAAGGTGCAACAACATATCATCTTTTCCAAATCCTTTTCAATCCAAGTTGTTTAGTATAACATGTTACAAAGTCGCAATCGATTATAACCACTATAATTTTCAAGTAGATTACATGCGACGATTCTAATTATCGACCAAATTGTATTTCAATTTCAAATGGCTCACAATGCCATTTCGGCTATAGGCTTCCACAATCCATATTACTTATCAAACCTTAATACATATACCTCATGCTAGTAAAAATGTAAGGCTACAACAATATGTAATCTTATAACACTAAGAGAACAAGATTGTTACCTTAACGAGCCTTAATCCACTTCAAGATCTGAAGTCGCTCCCTAGAAACTTAGAGCCTCTCCTTGACACTCCAATCCGCCACTTGAAGCCCTTAGAAGATCCCCAACAACTTTCCTTTAACTTCCAATCCAAACCTAGGAAAGTGACTAGGTTTTCACCTTGCGACTAATACGAAAACGATATTTTTCCGGGATCTTTCTATTGAGATACCCTTACAATACTCTTAGGAACCTTGGTTTAAAGTATGGATGTTATTGGACAACAAACAAAAAAAATTCTCTTCTTCCTTTAGCCCAACCCGAGAGCTCCCTCAACTCTACAAAGTTTCATGAAAATTTTCTAAGTGTTAAGAACCTTGTCTTTCTACTAGTATGTATATATAACATAATGGAGGGCCAAGATTAGAACAAATGGGTGGTTTGGATGCAAAAATCTAGCCAAGTGGCCCTTTTGACTTAGTCAACATTATCAAGCTCTACTTGCAAGACTTAGTCATCTTCACATAGGTCAAATGGCCATTCAATCCATGTCCCATTTCGTTCCAAGACCAACTAGGGGTGACACGTGTCGCCCTCCCACACGTCGCAATATTTCGTTTTCCGACAATTCCATAATTCCGACAAATTTTTACTAGTCTCCAATCTTAACACTTTTGAATTCTTACGTACGTTCTTATAAACATGTCCTGGATAACGGGGTGTAACAGAAGGGAACTCCCAATTCTGACCTAAAGGCTGCTTTTTATAACCTCCAAAACATTTTCCAGGTTTTCCTTCAGGCCTTGGCCCAATACCATTCGAATATGTCAGTTTTCCCGCTTCGGCGCCATGCAATCAGCGTCGCGGCGCGAAACTCCCTGCGTCTCAGAATTGGGCGCCGCGAGCTCGACTCTGCTGGCTGGGCCGCATGGCCGCCTGTTCGTCTTGCCGATTTTCTCGCTGAGCTCTGGAACCTCTGTTTCTGCCCTCTTTTTGCTCCTTTTCCGCCAATGAGTCACTTTAAACCAATATGACTCAAAAGAAAGAAAATATATCCTAAGACGACACGTATTTGTACAAAAGTGGGCAAAAAACTAACTAAAAATGACTCAAAAGGTGTATATAAAATACACTGATCAACTTGTCTTGTTGTTTGGAGTATACATGACTTGCCTTCTTGAAGTACTTGCCTTGTAATTAGGAAGTATTCATGTAATAGATTTTTACGCTAAAATCATGTCTAGAATATTTCTAAGTTCTTACCAAGTCTTATGGGGGATGTTGGTAAGAGTCGTTAGGAAGTAGTGGAGTGTAGTTGACCTTGCTAAGTTACTACACTAATGAAAAAGGGACCGAACAAGCCAATGCAGCGTTAATGAAAATGTATCGGAAATCAATTATATTGAAATGAGTAGAATCTTCCATCTGCATAGAAACTAAGATAAGACAAAATTGTATTACATTTTCTAGATCATGGCTCAATGGACAAGATCGTTATAAACGTGTATAACCTATTCACGGTTCAATGAATATTTATTTGGAAAGTTATGAGGCTTGTTTTATTTAAATAATTATGAGACTTTATTTTCAAGTTATGGGACTTGAGTTTAAAGAAAAAGGAGAAGTAACTTGATTTAAAGAATAGGTTACTTAATTTTAAAAAGGAGAAGTAACTTGATTTAAAGAAATAAGTTACTTGATTTTAAAAAGGAGAAGTAAATGGATGTAAAGGATTCTTTTATAAAGAATAGATGTACGTAGAACTTTTGGGTCCAACGACCTAATATTTCATGAGACGGTTCTTCTTAAAGAATAAAGGTACATAGCTTCTTTGGATTTTTAATCCTATGCGATGTACGACACTTGATTTTTCTAAAAAAGATGTTTTAGAAATAGTACATGATAACTAGTGCCTTGATTTCCAAATCATGTTTTTAATATATACTTGATATGATAAGTATCTTAATATTTCAAATGATGATTTCAAAGTAATGCTTATAATGGATCTTAATCCTTAATGAACTATGTGATAACGCCTTAAGGATGATTAAAAAGGAAAGAGGTGATGGTACCTTAGTTTCATAAGAATTGTTATAATGACTTTATGGGAAGTGGTTATGACGGTCTTTATGAAAAGTCTAAAATGGTTGATGAAAAAAAAAATGAACTTGGTTTCATTGTAGTACATGAAGGATGTGACTAGAGTACAAAGAGTGTAGGTCGCTTGAGTTGATGATTAAGTAACTTGATGTGCAAGGCTAGTGCCTTGGTTTTTTTATAAAGGAACCGGATGTGCGGTGGACGTACGTAGTACTTTGGCTTGTATAAATGATAGTTATACTACTTTTGCCTTGATGGTACTTTAGTGTTATAAATGAAAGACTTGATATTGTCTTAGTTATTTTAGAAAGGAAGACATGATATTTTCTTGTTTGTTTTAAAAAGGAAGGCATGATATTGTCTTGTTTGTTTTAAAAGGAGGGTATGGTATTGTCTTGGTTGTTCAAAACGATGGTGCCTTCATTTTGCCTAATGAGAGTCAAAGCTTGTCTTAACTTGATTTGATAAAGCAAACATGACTGGATACTACGGGTAGTAGTGTCATGAGACTTTTTGTGTTAAGGAGGTTTTCCTAATTTGCTTATGTTGTTTACGATGGCCGGTTGCGTTTGTATTGTATCACTTAAACCCTGGCCATGTTGCGTTGTTCATACTCCGTGGATTTGTTACCCCCGATGCGAGGAATACCTCATGCGGGTCCATGTGTCCTATGCGAATTGCGGGAGTTCAGGAAATACCCCGGGTTTGCTACCCCCGATGCGAGGAATACCTCATGCGGGTCCATGTGACCTATGCAGATTGCGGGAGTCCATGAAATACCGCGTGTTTGCTACCCCCGATGCGAGGAATACCTCACGCGAGTCCATGTGACCTATGCGGATTGCGGGAGTCCAGGAAATACTGCGGGTTTGCTACCCCCGATGCGAGGAATACCTCATGCGGGTCCACGCGACCTATGCGGATTGCGGGAGTCCAGGATTAGGGTTTGTACAATGATACTATGGGCGAATGTCCCTAGTTTGATCATTGGCTGCCTATTCAGAACCGGCCAGGTTACACCTTTAATGCTCTCATTGTTTGTAAAGTTCAGTTTACTGTTGATATGAGTATTATACTTGTCTCCTGTTTTTTTTTGGACTATGTGATTTATATACGACAGCCTTATCGGCTTTGCTTTTGCTTTGAGAAAAAAAAAGAGTGCTGTTATCTTCCTCGTGTTACTCGTATTGTATATATAGAAGGGTGTTCAGGTAGGATACCCGTCGCGGGCCCGGGGTTCGGGGCGTGACAGTTGTTTATATAGCACGTTGTTTTTTCACTTTATTTCGATTCATTTTGCATTTTTTCCCCGTCATTTAGTAGGCGAAAACAGATCCTTATTGAACAGATAAAGTTGTAGACAATAACAACAATCCAAACAAGGTGTTAATCATCTAGAGGAAAAATATAAAAATAAAATGAGGTACAACATCTTGGAACTTAACAAGTACAACACAAGAAAGCACTGCAACACTTGAAGACGTGGGGATTCCTCTTATTCAAAGCAATCACATTGGAAGGTTATACAAAGTTTTGATTTTTATATACTTTGCTTTAAACCCTAAAATTCATTCTTTTATTTGTTGAATATTGCCCAACTGTTAATCGCTACGGCATATAAGTCTAAGTGGGTCATCTTCATCTTGTTTTTTTCCCCAGTTGATATAGTGGAATTCATCACCATTTGTTTCTTGTTTTCCCAAATTTTCTTCAGTAAATTTGTTGGGTTTTTTTGAGCTTTTAGTTATTTGTAAATTTATCCCCAGTTCTTGTTTTTACCTTGTCCAGGTTTGGTAATTTCTTGAATTTTCACAGGTACTGTAATTCCTTTTTCCTATATGTCTATATTCATTCCTTTTTCATCTATCTCTTGTTCTGTTTGCACAATGTTTTGAGTGCACAAGTTTAACCTTACTTATATATGAACAGCTTGATTGAGTGGTTAAGATGTGCTTGCTTTTTTCAACTTTACTCACATTTGGAAGAGCTATATATTTGACTGTATGACATGGTTGTTTGATCTGTATTTCTGTCTAAGACACTCCATGATAGAGTATTCTTTATTAGTTAGTACTTATAAGATGTGCGTACACTCTACCCTCCCCAGATTACAAGTCATCTTTATTAGATATGCTAGAGTATTCTTTATTAGTTACACTAGATATGTTGTTTGTTTTTTTAGTACTCCCTCCCCGTGGCTAATAGAGTAAAAATGATCTTTTTGGGTTATAGGTGAGTTGTTGAATCCCCTTGACATGAAGAAAAATTCAAGCAGTCTCTCTACCACATAAAGGTCGAGGTAAGGTCTGCGTACATCCTACCCTCCCCACCAGACCCACTTTGTGGGAATACACTGGGTATGATGTTGGTAAAGGGGGTTCAAACTTGCTTTAGGTCATATGTTCAAATTGCAACTGTGACATTCTAGAATTTTTTAAATCCCCTTGTATAAATTTCTGGTTCCACCATTGCTTCCTCCGTTCTAGGTTATGTGATCCTATTTCCTTTTTAGTCCATCCAAAAAGAATGACCCGAATGACCTCTTTTTAAATATGGAACAATTCAACTTAAACTTCTCATTTTATCCTTAGTGATAAACTCTTGTAGCCACCAATGTTTTGGAAGGCGCGCGGCGACAAAAGGCGACAAGGCTCTACACGCCTTTTTGAGAGGTGAGGCGGGGCACTCGCCTTTTTGAAGTGAGGTGCCAATTAATACCAAAAAATTAAAATATTTAATTGTATATATAAATAATTAAAATCTCGACAGCAATAGCATATTAGCAAATATTTCAATTAAAAAATTAAAAGTAGATAGTAGATACTAAATGTCTAGAACTTGAATGACTCAATAATTCATAAGACAAGCAATACTAAAAGTCTATTCTAATTCTTCTTCAAGATCTTCAAGTTCTAGAATTCCAAGATTCTCAACAATATATTGTTTTTTATGTTTTATTAATTATCCTAACTCTACGTTTTATATTTTACTAATTCAGCCTCTTTTATTTATTTATTTTGCAAAAGGTGATACCTTTCTCGCCTCGTCGCCTTCTTCTCACCTCATCGTCTCTTCTCGCCTTTTTGTTAACTGGTCGCCTCCCCGGGAAAAGGCGATACTCCATCACCTCGCCTCTCGCCATAGGCGACAAGGCACTCACCTTTAATAACACTGGCAGCCACACAAATGTTATGGCATGTTTAAAACAAAAAGGGTATTGGAGTCAAAGATCTCAAGGTGTTCAACAAAGCTCTGTTAGGAAAGTGGATCTGGAGATTCGGGGTGGAGGTGAATGCTCTCTGGAGGGAGTGATAGCGGAAAAGTATGATATAGTGGATGGTGGATGGAGGACTAGAAACATTGTAACTCCGTTTGGGTGTGGACTGTGGAGGAGTATCATGAACGGGTGGCTAGATTTTTGTGGACATATATATTTTAAGGTGGAGGATGGAAGCAGGATCAGTTTTTGGGCACATAAGTGGTGCAAGGTGATCGAGTTGAAAGAAGTCTTTCCTAATTTATAAAATTTTTCTTGTCAAAGAGAGATAACAGTCCAACAAATTTGTAGATCACATTAGGGTGTTATTCACCGAGATCTAAGATTCAGAAGGAACCTTTCTGATTGGGAGATGGAAGAGTTTCACAATTTGATAGAGCTTTTGTATGGGCTAGACACACTAAACAACCTATTGGATGTGTGGAGATGGCGGTAGAGCGGAGATGGCCTATTCACTGTTAGTTCTTATTATAAGAGGTTGCTAGTGAGAGAGGGATGTGCTTTCCTCTATTGCTCCATTTGGATCCCTAGAGCTCCAAGGAAGGTTTGTTTCTTTGTATGGTTGGCAACAAAAGGTGTGATTTTATTCTCCGAGAAAGAAGAAAATCACCTATGTTAGTTGGTATTTGATGTGTAAAAGTACCAGCGAAGTGTAGATCATCTTCTTTTGCATTGTAAGGTGACTAGCCGGTTATGGAGGCGGCTCTAAATTTGTTTGGGATGCAATGGGTCATGTCGGGTACAGTGAAAGAGGTTTTACAAAGTTGGACTTATAGACCGGGGAAGAAAAGCCCGAGGGCTTGGAGCGTTTGCCCCTTAGCAATCATGTGGGTTATTTGGAAAGAGAGAAAATAGGGCATTTGAAGGGTTGAAGCTTGATTTTGTGAAAATGCAAAGTAGTATTTTCTCTAGTTTCTTTTTGTACTTACGAGGTCCCAATTTGTATAGAGAATTGGATCTCTTTTGTTGAGAATCATATTTTGGTGTAGGTTCCCTTCTTTTGGTATAAGACTTGTATACGGGATTTTTCCTAATTGTCAATAAAATTATTTACCTTTTAAAAAAACAAATTTCAAAAGTCTTAAAACCACACAAATGTTATGACATTTTTAAGACCACAAGTTTTGAGAGACTCTTCTACCTTTTGAAACTCCAGTCAATTTGTTTCAACTAAATTGAAACAAAAGTAGTTTGTTCGATCTCCCAGGGAGAGATAGCTTAACAATAAGAAACAAAAATCTGATTTTTGAGATCTTTGGGCTGCCCTCAATGACATTCATTCCAGCATTATTCAGCCATTACTTGGCTGATAAATGGTTGTCATTACATGGGAAATTCATTGTCATTACCGGGATGATTCAATGTCATTACTTGGCACTTGAAGGGACAAATCTTACACACTATAAATTGAGGCCTTTGGCTGTCAATCATTTGCAATAAGAAATTTTCTAAAATTTTCTTCCTCTCTAGATTTCTTATAATATTCAAAGTTCTTCAAGAAAAACACTTGAGTTTCCTTTGTTAAAGTGTTAGTAATTGTTTTATCTTGGAAGACTATTGTCTAACAACCGTAAAAGGATATATATGGGGCAATTTTGTCTTAAAGTCTAGTGTCATCACTCGAGTCGGCAAGTAATCAAATCAAGTGTTCATTTTTGTTTCCAGTTGTTGTTCAGGTTATTTGTTTTGTTGTAATCTCGTGTTCTTCACTTTCCTAGTTCTTGTAATAGGTGTTTTACTATTTACTATTTTCCGTTTGTTGTATTCATTTTTAATAACAATTTTAAGACAAGATTTGTATTAGTACTTAGTAAACATGTTTGGACAAGAACAATTTGATTCTGAATCTGCTGCTGCTTATCAAGGCTATACCTTTGCCTCTCCCACAGCTGCTGCTACTCAAGGCAATAATTTTGCCTCTCCTTCAGTTGCTGCTCCTCAAGGAAACACCTCTGTCTTCCCCACTGATGCTCAATGGAATGTCAGAATTCCTCCTCCTGTCGGGTTTCACCAGTTGCTGCTCCTCAAGGAAACACCTCTGTCTTCCCCACTGCTGCTCAATGGAATGTCAGAATTCCTCCTCCTGTCGGGTTTCACCATGAACGTCCTGAAAAGTTCACGGGAATTGACTTCAAAAGATGGCAGCAAAAGATGTTTTTCCTAACTGTGATGGGAGTAGCACTCTGTGTCACAGAAGACCCTCCTCAAACAAGAGATGTTCGGACCCTCAGTTTATTGATACAACTGAAGGGGGCCAAGGTTCCTAGGCTCTCCTGGGAATAACTCTTGATGCATGGAATCATAATGATTTCATGTGTAAGAACTACATTCTGAATTTCTTGTCAGACCCTCTCTACACGGTGTATTGCATCGTAGGCACTGCCAAAGAGTTGTGGGAGAAGCTTCAGAAGAAGTACAACGCACAAGATGCAGGTACGAAGAAATTCATCGTTGGGAAGTTTTTGAAATTTCAAATGGTGGATAGCAAGACAGTGATGTCCCAAGTCCATGAATTTCAAATGATTATACATCGTCTGGATTTGGAAGGTATGAAACCAAATGAACAGATTTTTGTTGCATCACTAATTGAAAAGTTACCTCCCTCGTGGAATGAGTTTATGAGTTACTTAAAAACTCAAGACAAAGGAAATGTCATTTGAAGAACTTATTAGCAAACTCCAAATTCAGGAAGATAATAAGAAGTTCTTGCCTAAGGGAAAGCAACCTGCTGAGGCCAAGACAAATCTGGTTGACGCCAAAGGGAACCCAAGAAAGAAGCGCAAGTTCCAGAAAGATGGCAAGACCCAGACAGTGGTGAAGTTCAAGGAAAACTGTCACCACTGTGGCAAAGTTGGTCACATGATCAAAGACTGACGTCAGAAGGCCAAAGGCAAGGCTAAGGTTAACGTCGTCGAGGACACGCTTCTTGACGACATGATTGAGGAGTTCTCTGTGGTGGTGCTAGAAGCAAACCTTGTAGAGAATCCCAAGCAATGCTGGATGGACACAGGTGCTACCCGACACATCTGTTCCGATAGAGACGTCTTATCCACATATACACCGGTTACAAACAAAGAAGTTGTTCATGGGTAACAACGCTTCCTTTGATGTGCTGGGGGTAGGAAAGGTGGTCCTGAAGATGACTTCTGACAAGGAGCTCACTTTGAAGGAGGTGATGCATGTCCCTGAGATTAGAAAGAATTTAATTTCAGGTCTTGTATTGTTTAATGCTTGTTTTAGCCTAGTATTTGAGTCCAATAATTTTTGTAATCACCAAAAACGGAACCTTTGTGGGAAGGGGCTTCGTATGTGAAGGCCTATTCAAAGTTAATGCTATGTCTATCATACGTACAAGAAATAAAATTGAAGTTTCTTCTTACTTGCTTGAGTCTTCTAATTTATGACATCATAGATTAGGACATGTAAACTATCAATCCATCCAAAGGTTTGTAAAGTTAGAGTTGTTGTCGTCTATCGACGTAAATTCTCAACGTAAATGTGAGGTGTGCGTAGAGGTAAAACTCACTAAGACTCCCTTTAGATCCATCGAAAGGGATACCGCTCCTCTAGCACTTATTCACACAGATATATGTGATTTGAAGTTTGCACAAACTAGAGGGTAACAAATCCTTTGTGACATTCATATATGATAGCACAAGGTATTGTTACCTTGTTGAAAAGTAAGGATGAAGCCTTTGAAGTGTTCAGACGCTACAAAGCAAAAGTTGAAAACCAACTAAGCGTACAAATTAAGTCATTTGTAGCGATAGAGGGGGATAATACGTAGCGCCGTTTGAAGAATATTGTGCCCAATAAGGCATTGTTCATCAAACGACGGCTCCATACTCACCTCAATCAAATGGTATCGCTGAACGCAAGAACCATACATTGAAGGAAATGATGAATGTTTTACTCATCAATTCCAGTCTTTCCCAAAACATGTGGGGAGAAGCTGTCCTTACCGCTAATACGATTCTTAACAGAGTCCCATATAAGGGTAAGGACAAAACTCCATACGAGTTATGGAAAGGAAAGAAACCCACCTACAAATACTTGAAGGTGTGGGGTTGTTTGACGAAGGTTGAAGTACCTAAACCAAAGCAGGTCAAGATAGCGCCTAAGACTGTAGATTGCATTTTCATCGGATATGCAAATAACAGTAGTGCTTATCGCTTCTTAGTGCATAAGTCAGATGTACCTGATATCCACGGGGGTACGATCATGGAATCAATGAATGCCCAATTCTTTGAGTATACGTTTCCTAGACTCGCAAACGAAGTTATGAACAAAGCTCTCAGGAACCGGGAGTCGTTGACTGTCCGGATCTAGATGGTTCAGATCTAGTGTACTCCGAAATGGATGATTATTCGGAATATAGTGTTCCAGATTCTCAGAACTTGGAGACTCTAGAGATGGAACCAAGACGAAGTAAAAAGGCCATGAAGGATAAATCCTTCGGTCCTAACTTTGTGGCTTATATGGTTCACAATAAACCACAGACAATTGCTGAAGCATTGTCAACTCTAGAAGCACTGCTCTGGAAATAAGCTATTGAGAGTGAGATAGACTCCATCCTGCGCAATCATACTTGGGAGTTGGTTGATCTTCCTCCGGGAAACAAACCGTTGGGTTGTAAGTGGATACTCAAACAGAAGTATCTGGAAGATGGGTCTATAGATAAGTACAAGGCCAGAATGGTATTCAAGGGCTATCGACAGAAGGAAGGTCTTGACTACTTTGATACGTACTCCCCGGTATCTGGGATGACGTCCATACGATTATTTGCGATCGCAGCGTTGCGTGACCTTGAGATACATCAAATGGATGTCAAGACAATATTCCTAAATGGTGATTTGGAAGAAGAAATTTATATGGAACAACTCGAGGGGTATGTGGTTCCAGGGCAAGAGAAGAAAGTCTGTCGACTTGTCAAATCTATGTACGCGCAGAAACAGGCCCCGAAGCATGACACGAAAAATTTGATAGTACTCTATTATCGAAGGGTTTCTCCATTAATAAGTGTGACAAATGTGTCTACATGAAAGCTAATTCTGACTCGTTCGTCATGATATGCCTTTATGTAGATGACATGTTGATCACTGGAGTAGTCCTAGTTTGATCCTAGAGACTAAGAATATGTTGAAACAATGTTTCGACATGAAGGATATGGGTATTGCAGATGTCATCTTAGGGATCAAGATCTCTAAGACGTCTGACGGACTGGTCTTATCCCAGTCTCACTACATCTACATTGAGGATGTGTTGATAAAGTTTGAGATGTTCGACAGTTCGTCAATAAAGTCACCACTGGATATGAATCAGAAGATTGATAAAATCGTGGTGCGCCCGTATGCCAGGAGCGCGATATGCGCAGGTGATTGGTAGTTTGATGTACATAACAAACTGCACCCGACCTGATATCGCTTATGCAGTCAACAAGTTGGCTAGGTTTACCCGTAATCCAAGTGATGATCACTGGAAAGCGTTGAATCGGGTACTACAGTACCTGAAATACACGCTAACTTACGGGTTACATTATTCGAGATATCCAGTTGTACTAGAGGGGTACAATGATGCAAACTGGATATGTGATATCAAGAACACCAAGTCTACCAATGGGTATATATTTACAATTGGTGGTGGGACTGTGTCTTGGAAATCCTCTAAGCAAACTTGCATCGCCTGATCCACGATGGAGTCGGAGTTTATTGTTTTAGACAAAGTAGGAGAAGAAGCTGAGTGGCTTCATAACTTCTTTAGAGGATGTCCCGTGTTGGGATAACCCGTACCTTCTGTAATGATCCACTGCAAAAGTCAGTCGGCTCTAGAAAAGACACTGATTTCTATGTAGAATGGAAAATCTTGTCATATTCGACGGAGACATAAGACCGTTAGGCAATGATCTTGTCATATTCGACGGAGACATAATACCGTTAGGCAGCTGATCACTAAGGTATTATTTTCATTGATTATGTAAAATCAAAGGAGAACATAGCAAACCCTTTAACTAAGGGCATATCCAGAGATCAGATGTTCTGCATGTCTAGGGAAATGGGCTTAAAACCCAAACAATGAGGACTGATACAGTGGTAACCCAACCTTACTAACTGGATATCCCAGGAATTAGGTTCAATGGGAAAACTAAACTGTAAAGGTTCAGTTGAGTTCTTCGGCGGAGGAAAGGGCACTTTGGGTTATGATTTCTGTAAGGAACATAAACCTAAAGTCGTTCTCGCGATAGACGTTAAGTGCTATCTGCAGTATGGGTAGAGATTAAGTTTTCAAAACCTTTAATGATTCTCAGCGGTTGAGGTTAGGTTTGGGGAAACTTTTAATGGTTCCTAACACTTGTAAGTGGGGTATAGAAGGATGCCTTATAGGAGATCACCTATTTAAGTGCGAGGACAAACCGCCTCAAATGAACGCACTTAAGAATCCAAGAGTGTCCACGGCCACAACGGACAAAACATTAAGAAGAACAGAGTAAGGAAAGTTGTTGTGTTGGTACTGTTGACTTGACTTACCCTAAACACGGACGGTTCAAGACATCACGTTCACCGCGCAGTAAGTCCGATGGTATTCAACTAAGGAAGGTTCAAAGTGGAAGCTACCTCTCCTGATGCAACATCGGTCCGCCAAAAGATTGCTAGAAAGACACCTTGTGAGTGCGCCAAAATCTCTTTCAGGAGGGGATTGTTGAAAATTTATTAATGTGGAATAAAGTTTATCCCATTATTTATGACTCGAACAATAGGGGCCCCACACGTCGGAAACGCAGTTTCCACACACGTGCACACGTTGTACCAAGGATCGTAAATTTTCTTAGTGAAAGAGATATTGGTACGTAAGTAAATGTTTGAGACATAGAATGATGGACGGTTGTTGGCCAAATAATGAGTGTTCCACGTTAATGAATGAAGGAAAAAGTGTGCATAGTGTAAAAGATTGGAACGGATCGAAAAAAGGCCGCGGAGTCGAGAAGGACCGCGCCACCTCAGGCGGGGCGCGCGGCTAATTCGGTCTCGAGCTCACGGAGCAAAGCGCGCGTGGCTCTCAGTGAGTCGCGGCACTACCCAGGTAGAGAGTCAGGAACGAAAATCTTATTTTTGAGACCTTTGGGCTGCCCTCAATAGCATTAATTCCAGCATTAATCAGCCATTACTTGGCTGCTAAATGGCTGCCACTAAATGGGAAATCATTGTCATTACATGGGTGATTCAATGTCATTACTTGGCACTTGAAGGGACAAATCTTACCCACTATAATTTGAGGCCTTTGGCTCAATTGTCAATCACAATCAGAAATTTTCTGAAATTTTCTGCCTCTGTAGCTTTCTTACAATATTCAAATTTCTTTAAGAGAAACACTTGAGTTTCCTTTGCTCAAGTGTTAGTAGTTGTTTTATCTTGGGAGACTATTGTCTAACGACCGTAAAATAATATATACGGGGCAATCTTGTGTTAAAGACAGATTGTCATCACTCGACTAAGCAAACAATCAAACCAAGTGTTCGTTCTTGTTTCCCGTTGTTGTTCAGGTTATTTGTTTTGTTGTAATATCTTGTTCTTCACTTTCCTAGTTCTTGTAATAGGTGTTTTACTATTTACTATTTTCCGTTTGTTGTATTCATTTTTAGTAACACAGAGTGGGAAATTGTCGCTGTTAGGCTCTTGGGTAGGGGTTTTCCCGGGGGTGGGTAGTGGTGGATATTTTTCCTTCTAAAAAATGGTCCTGTCCTAAGTTACCAGTTTAAAAAAAATGGTTCTGTCCGCACTAGTGAGGGTTATGCTGGTAAAGCTCGTTGAGGAGTTTTGTTTCTCAAATCTCGAATATGGACAGCTGAAATACTGCACCCATAGTGCTGTCAATGGGTAATTTACTGGACAACCGCTTGAATAATTTTGACTTTGACTTGTTAAATTGTCAATTCCATTCACTTCTCCACTTCCTTTTCTGTGTAAGTAACAGTTGAGATTCCAAGAAAGTAGGGTTTCTTTCTTCTTTTTTCTTGAAAAGGTACAAGAGATGAAGAAAGCAGGGTTTCTTATAATTAATTAGCAAGTGGTAGGATATCAGGTTTCCGTTGGTGGACCTGATGATTTAGTGGTTCTGTAAATTTGCCAACAGCATGGTTTTTTGTGAGAAATGACTCCACTAAAGAAAACTATTCGACACATGCAGTTTTTACTATTTTACTCCACTTCATGTGATATCCATTTGGAATTCAAAGTGTCCTGGCTTAAGCGTAGCGAAAAGGCATCTCTTAATTTGCATGCTATTGCAGACAAACTTTTGTAGAATATAACTCATTTGCTTATTGTGTTATTAGGATTAAAGTAGAAACATTGCTCTTCGTGGGTGCTAGACTTGGTTTTCAACCTGGCTTCTGAACTGTGGTAACAATATTCAGGTCCACTTTAGTCCATTGAGTTTTATGTTTCTTCACGAAGGAGAGTTGGATTACTTGAAACTTTTGCATACTTTAAATTGTTCAGTGCAGACCTATCAACAAGAAAAGATATTATTTAGTACTGAATTGACATTTTATTCTCTCCAGCTATTGTTTGAGAAGATTGATTTCTCGTGGAAATAAATCTTGAAGAAATGTTCACACACCATGATTAAGCAAAAAGAACTGAAATGTTGTCCAAAAAATGGTTGATGATGGAGATGTGCAAAGTAGTGTTCAATTGACTGGTGATATGGTTGATGCTGTAGACAATAGGGATGGTGGAGTTGCTGGTTCTCCTAAGAGAAGCATTACTAGATTTGAAGAAAATGCAGCAGATTTTGAGCCACATGATGGGATTGAATTTGAGTCCCATGAGGCTGCGTATGCATTCTACCAAGAGTATGCCAAGTCCATGGGATTCACAACCTCGATTAAGAACAGCCGTCGCTCAAAGAAATCAAAAGAATTTATCGATGCTAAATTTGCATGTTCCAGATATGGCGTGACTCCAGAATCAGATACTGGCAGTAGTAGACGTCCTAGCATCAAAAAGACCGATTGCAAAGCAAGCATGCATGTTAAGAGAAAGCGAGCTGGAAAATGGTATATCCATGAGTTTATAAAGGAGCATAATCATGAGCTTTTGCCAGCCTTAGCTTATCATTTCCGAATCCACAGGAATGTTAAACTTGCTGAGAAAAATAACATCGATATTCTTCATGCTGTTAGTGAACGAACAAGAAAGATGTATGTTGAAATGTCTAGACAATGTGGTGGAAGTCAAGAAGTTGGCGTGTTGACTAATGATTTACATTACCAGTTTGATAAAGGCCGGTCCTTGTCATTAGAGGAGGGAGATGCGCAAGTTGTGCTCGAGTATTTCATGCATATCCAGAAAGAGAATCCATATTTCTTTTATGCAATTGATCTCAATGAAGATCAACGCCTAAGGAACTTATTCTGGATTGATGCCAAAAGTAGGAAAGACTACGTCAGCTTTAGTGATGTGGTTTTCTTAGATACGAGCTATACGAAAAGCAATGAGAAGATGCCGTTTGCTCTTTTTATTGGGGTAAACCATCATTGTCAACCTATGTTGCTTGGATGTGCACTTGTAGCAGATGAGACCAAACCAACATTTGTGTGGTTGATGAAGACATGGCTTAGAGCAGTTGGTGGGCAGGCTCCGAAAGTGATAATCACTGATCGAGATAAGTCACTCAAAGCAGCTACTGAAGAAGTTTTCCCAAGTTCACGTCACAGCTTTGCTCTTTGGCATGTGCTTGAAAGAATCCCGGAAATACTTGCTCATGTTGTAAAACAGCATGAGAATTTCATGGGAAAATTCAGCAAGTGTATATTTAAGTCAGTAACTGATGAACAATTTGATTTAAGATGGTGGAAAATGGTCAGCAGATTTGAACTGCAAGAGAATGAATGGATTCATACACTGTATGAGGACCGCAAAAAGTGGGTTCCAGCTTACATGAGAGGCAGTTTTAAGGCTGGAATGTCAACAGCTCAACGATCGGAGAGTATAAGCTCCTTCTTTGACAAGTACAATCATAAGAAAATCAGTCTCAAAGAGTTTATGAGACAATATGGAATGATTCTGCAAAATAGATATGAAGAGGAAGCAGTAGCGGACTTTGATACATTACACAAACAACCAGCTTTAAAATCACCTTCCCCTTGGGAAAAGCAGATGTCAACAATTTATACACATGCAATATTTAAGAAATTTCAAGTTGAAGTATTGGGTGTAGTTGGGTGTCATCCAAAGGAGGACGCTGAAAATGGGGAAAATGTAACTTTTAGAGTTGATGACTGCGAGAAAGATGAAAAGTTTATGGTTACGTGGAATGAGGCAAGATCAGATGTTTCTTGTTCGTGCCTTCTATTTGAATACAAAGGTTTCCTCTGTAGGCATGCAATGATTGTTCTTCAGATGTGTGGTCTTTCAAGCATCCCATCCCAATATATTTTGAAGAGGTGGAGCAAAGATGCAAAGAATAGACAGTTGATGTTTGAGGGGACAGAAAGAATTCAAACCAGGGTACAAAGATACAACGATCTATGTAGAAGGGCAATTGAACTGGGTGAGGAGGGTTCTATATCTGCGGAGAGTTACGCCATTGCCTTCCGTGTCCTAGATGAAGCTTTAAAGAACTGTGTGAATGTTAACAATACAAGTTGTGCATTAACAGAATGTAGCAGCAGTGCTGTTGGACTTCGTGCTCTTGAAGAAGATACTCAAAGGATTCATGCTACCAAAACAAGTAGGAAGAAAAATGCAAACAAGAAACGGAAGGTCGGTTGTAGGATCATCGATTGTTTTTAGCATAACTTGTTAATAATTTGCCTCCACTGACATGACCGTTGACATAATGATATCTCAGGTGCACACTGAACCAGAAGCTGCAATAGTTCAAGCTCAAGACAGCTTGCAACAAATGGTTTGTTTCTTAGCACTGTATTTATTATTTTGTTTCCTATTGCCAACTCCATATTAAGGAATCCCTTAGCATGATAAGAAACACTTTCAGTGTATGATAAATCTTTTTCCTACAAGCAGTGGGTAGTTTTAAACCTTGCAGAAATCTCGGGACTTGCCACATGTCCTTTTTGTCTGGAGTGACAATATATTTGGCTCGTGTGAGACTTTGGTGATATATTAATTTTTAAAATCTGGTTATAGGATAATCTCGGTGTGGGTGGAATGTCGTTGAATGGCTATTATGGCACACAGCAGAATGTGCAGGGACTGGTAGGTTACAATAATTCCCTTGATCACATTCCTGATTGTTGCTTATTCTCGCAAAAAGAGGTCATTACAAGTATAAATTTGTGATTTTCTACTGTTACGATCTCTAATTAGTGTTTACTGGTAGATACAGTTGAATTTGATGGAACCTCCCCATGATGGCTATTATGTTAACCAACAGAATATGCAGGGACTGGTATGTGACATCGGTCTATTGAGTTAGATTTTCTTGCAAGTTAGATTGAGATGCATGTAAACGAGATCTCTTCTAATCATACTGCAGGGACAACTCAACACAATTGCACCTGGCCATGATGGGTTTTTCGGGTCTCAACAAAGCATTCCAGGACTAGTATGCTATGCTACCACTTAACATTCTTGGCTAGAAATTATAATTCAGAGCATGAATTCTTTTAAATGATTCTTCCATGTATTTAGGGGCATTTGGATTTTAGGCAGCCGAGTTTCACATACGGCTTGCAGGTTTGTCCATTATCTTCCAGTTTTGCATTTTGTAATTTACAGGAGACAAATAACTTCCAGCATCTTATGTCACTTCAGGATGAGCCTAGTCTAAGAGCTGCTCACCTGCATGGAAACAATGCTAGAGGATGATTGCTTCTTTGAAAGAAAGATCAAAATTTTGTTTATGTATATCGAAGTGTTTCCTGTTCCTAGATTGGGTAATACTGCATTGTTTTCCTTTCACAACAGCTTTTTAATTTCAGAACTGCATAGGCTGTTTGGTCTCACGTTTTTTCGTATTGTGCTTTCCAGTTTGACGTCTCTGATACTCTGGGTAAATATACGCTGCATGAGGAGATTTCTTTGCTACTGTCAAATAAATTTTGGATTTCTGAACTGATATAGGTATTCACTTGTGTATCATAGAAGTTGACTCTAAAGAGGCTGAAGGAGCAACAAGTTCCAATTTTGATATGTAGATAGAGTTTAAGTTGCTGTAGTACCCTTTTCTCACAGGATCAGAATTTCAGGTTGGTTTACAAAACCAGATGTAGATATCTTGGTAAATAGCAGAGAAAATGATTTACAATTTTTGGATGTTAATGGAAATTCGAAATTTTCATGAACCTTGTCTCCTTTTTTGGCACTTTTGTGTTTCCTTTGATGCGATTTCTCATTACTCATGGAGGATGCAGCCATTCCGGGGCATCACTTATCGTTCTCCGGGTTCAGGGAAACTATTATCCAAGGAGTAACTTCGATACAGTGAGAATGTAAACATATTTTATACTGCCAGGTCATTTGAAAAGTAATTATTTCTGGGATTAGTAACTTGAAAAATAAGACAACTAACCTTGTATTGCAGGTTAAATTGCACTGATTGTAAAATTTGTTTCATGTAAGTGGATATAAGTTTAAATCTTTATCCAAGAATATGATACCATGGCCAACTTTGGTGTAGTTGAATGTGTTCCATCTGAATGGAATGTATTTTGTATGGAGAACGTTTACAAGTTGTTCATCTTCCGTCAAATGGGCTCTGCTATTTCTTCTCTCTTTGAAATACTAAAAGTTCTAATTGACATTTTCATTTCATATAAAGTCTCAATATATAGCTTAGGTTGGTATGTCCATGGCTAAATCTAATACAAACTTCTTACGGAGGAAACTCCTTGTTTAATACAATAGATTACATTTTGCGAAGAGATTAATTATACCAATAATTAAAAGAGAATAGAAATTTATTGTTTAGTCCCAACCGATTTAATAAATATATCAATTCATTTCTCTACCTAATGTGGGAAAGGGGATAGAGGACACAATTTCATTCCTTATGGTATTTTTTTCCTTTTATGTTTCCCATTTTTCATTAAATAAATAGGAGATTTCAACTAGTACCTATTTATGGGAGACATGCATATGTGGATTAGTACAATCAATTATTTATTGGGCATATATTGAAGATTCCAAAAGAAAAATGATGTGGTTTTTCAACCCAATCCATATATGTAATGGGTTATGGTATCTTATTTCTTTTAATCGGGAGCTCATAGACAAATGATTTTTTTTTTGTACTAATATAAAATGAATCACTCAATTACATTACCCTTAAAGAATACTTATCTAAACATGTAATATGTAATCTTTTGAGTCCAAAAGAACACTGAAGTTAACACCAAAAATAGATTTTGATTGCCTCAATTGTCCAACATTTACGGGAGTGAACCTAAATGAGGAGGTAAACTACATGCATCTTATCAAGTGCAGCATCTATAGCCATTTCTAAAGTTACAACAACACTATGGCCTCAATCTCAAGTAGACATAGGGTTGGCTATGTAAATTTTCCTTATTTATGCCCGTTCTAGTCTAATTATTATATATAAAAAAAAAGCAGTTTCTGTAAATCTCTAACAAAAGTAAAGACTCCTAGCAAACATTAGACCAAAGATAAAAAGTACTAGTATGACTAAAGCTTAATCTTAGCTAATAATTAGACATTAGTATTGTATATATAATTTTTATAGGTGTCACCTGCATAGATCTTTTCTTTCCTCATAGCTCTCTCTCTCCTCTTTCTCTCTCCTCCTTCAATGGCCCAAACCATAGATCTGATTCACTATCGGAGCCGGAATAACTCATCGGCTTCGAATTTCTCATCTGGGTTTGGCTCAGAATCGAATTTTAGTACTTGGTGTTGCAAGGCCTATATTGGCATTGAAATTTTGATTCGTCAAAGTAATCCTCTCCCGAAGTACTATCAAACCCGCTACATGCTTACCTTGGAAGAAGTCGGCTTGGCTAAAAAGGTGGCTACGAGTGCTAGTCCAGTGGCCATAATGACGTCCTCTCCTTCTTCTCCGAATTTTGGGGTCCATTCGAACCAAAACCGGTCACAAGGTGGTGGGAAAAATAATCGAAAAAATAATGAGGGCAAACGGACAATGGTAACGGTGGCCAAACTAGGGCGATGGACCCCCTCCCAGATATAGTGGGCCACCGACCCACTGGTCTCAGCCTTGGCCTTGGCGGTGGGAACGATGGCGATAACCTTACGACCCATATCCGATGAGTGGGCTTTCCAGAACTTATCGCCCATCGCCCCGGGCTAGAGGTTCCAAAGAAGCGATCGCGTGAGGCGAGAATGCGTGTGTTCTTGGGCCGCCGCAAGCCCCAACATCGCCCCACCCCAACCCACATTGAAGCTACTATGCACACTCTTGGTTTAACGCCACCGGACCCGAATTGGTACATGAACATCGAAGCTACTACCCACATGACATCCGACCAAGGTACTCTCTCGTCTTATTCCAATTTGAGCAGTAATCATGCTATAATTGTTGGGAATGGTAATTCATGTCACGACCCGACCCGACGGGCCATGACTGGTGCCCTACCTGGACACCCGTATATGAACCTGTCACATATAATCAAACTGATACCAAGGATAATGTAGAAATTTGTAAACCATATCAAAATAGGCAAGCCGACAAGGCTGCCACTATACGCGGGAATCTCTCAAAATGAACTACAACTGTATAGCTAACCAAAACACGTCTACAACCCGCACCTGTCCAACTCACACATGTCCACAGACCTCTAAGAGTATAACGGTGAAATATGACGGGACAGGGCCCCGCCGTACCCCTGACTATGCATAAGTCTATGACAAAGGATCTGTACCAAAATGACTAGGCTCCGGAACAATGTAACTCTCCAAATAACTGAGCAGAAATCCTAAGCTGGAGGATCACCAAACTGAGTACCTGTACCTGCGGGCATGAAACGCAGCCCCCTGAGGAAAGGAGGTCAGTACGAATTAATGTATTGAGTATATAAAACATGAAGTACGACAAAGAACATCATAACTGGCCAATAGATAACATGAGACAAGTATAATAATCAAGATATCAATGCACATGTGCCTTATGAAATGAGAGTCATGTATGTCCAAATAAAATATCGTACCCGGCCCAATGTGAGACTCAGTGAATGAAGTCATATACATATACATACCGTACTCGGCCCCCTAATGAGGGTCTCGGTGAAATCATATAATATGTACACATACCGTATCATTTTCGTGGATGGCTGTCCACATATATCATATCTGTGGATGTATGTCCACATATATCGTACCCGACTCATTATGGGACTCGGTAAAGTCATCATATACAACCATACCCGGCCCTCTAGTGAGGGACTCGGTGAACAATGCAAGGAACTGCGCACGAACATACCCGACCCGGGACTCGGTGAAATGATATAATCACATCAAGTACGAATATAATATCATGAGTAACCATATACAAATTAAATCATCATCTGACTCTCAATAGAATAATTAGAATGAACTATCACTGGAGAATCAAAGGCAACTACCATATCAAGTATCACTAGGAATTATGATTCATTGGAATTACGTACGTCCGCCGTACGCTCATTTTATGTAACTCATGCCAAAAAGAAAGAAGGGATATTTTCACATACCTCTTGTCGTCTATATCAACTCAATAATTAATATTCGTCTCGCCTAGCACTTCGACCTATAGCAATAGCAACATGCCCGTCAATATATATATCGAATGACTCTCTTTTTATTTAAAGATTTGGGCAGCACTTCCCCTGCTTTGCACACATCCGCAATTCACACACAAGGTCAACAATCATCGATAACACACCACTTCAAGGTCGTATAAAATCAGTCATGTATACCTCATATACACCATCGTTATACATTCTTTCTTTTTACGTTCATGGAATACAATAATCATAGCAACCAAGATGATTGATACACTTATTTCTCATGTTAATCCAGCCCCTTTAACCATATCAAAACAACCACTAAAACAGTCCATACTCTAGCAACAACAACAAGAGTGCAAGTCGTATAGTTTGCAACATAACACCTTTCTACACCTTAATTCCTTTAGGACTTATATTAGCAATTACCACAATGTATATACATGTTCATAACTTATAATTCCAGCATTATAACTCAACAAGAACATCCCCTAAATATAATACAACGATACACAACGATTTCATGGATGTCACGGTCACAAGACTTAATACCAAAGCTCTTATCATAATTCCTTAAAATTCAATTCATATTTCAACACTTTCATATAAACAACTACAACTTTAAATATCAAGATTTCTTCATTTTTAACATGCAATCAGAGACAACGATAACAACAACAACAACCGAACTCAATGTACTCAAAATAGACCCAAATCGGCTCATTCACAACATCAATACAATCACATGCATTTTCTTACTTCCAATTTCTCTTAATACAAGTTCATCTCTTAACTACAACATCATTTAACTTCCAATTACTCTATAAGAAGAAGAAATCTTACCTTAACTTAGCCAAAACAGTCCCTAGTTGCACTCGACATCCACTGCTCCAATATGCACCATTTCTTCAACTTTCAATGACATGCATGCATTCTTTACAAGTTTAAACTTATCTTACTTACATGTTTTTTTTTTCCAAATAGTTTGTCTCCAAAACTAAAGTTTTCTGGGCAGATTTCTCGGCCAGCATTGCCGAATTCACCACTATTTTGGGGAGTTTACTATGGCTTGGAACTTAGTAGAATAACTTAATCTTGGAAGGGGAGTTGGTTTAGTCTCTAACTTAGCTATGGAGAGAATGGGGAAAATCTATTTTGGAGGAGGAGAGAATGGATGATGGTGAGAGAGTGATTTTCGAACAAGAGGGAGAAATAAGAGGAGTCATGGATATATAGGCTGAAAAGGGATATAAGCCTATGCATGTTGGTGCCTTTGCCACTTGTCCCACGCGTGGGGGAACAAGGTGTCACTTGTTTTTCTCACTAGTTTCCACTTATCCTCCTTTCTACTAAAATTAATCCCACACTTAGTTAAATCCTGAAAATTCAAAATGTGCTAGTCTTTATAACACGCCACTAAGTCATAACCCTGTTGGGAAAATTCTACTACTAGTATTAATTCCCATCGTCACCTTTGTTGTATTCAAAATTATTCCGGGATTACATTATTTGCATTTTAATTTCCAATACTCGAATCTTATTTTCTAAATTACGTTCTCAATTTATACAACTAAAATTACGGGGTGTAATAATTCAATTCCGATTCGTGGTTATGGTCATAAAACTTTGTCACCCCCCATCCACCTCTTATCTTGAAAAATACCCTTCATGCCCCTAAATTGATCAAAAATTTGGTGTATGTCCGTAAATTCACCACTGATAATTCTGTGTCTATTAATTTTGATCTGTTTGGGTTTTTTGTGAAGGATTTCAAAATGGGCATGAGGTGTGATAGTACGGGGGACCTTTATCCTATTACACCAATTTTTGGTCTTTCGAGTCAAACCTTGTCATCTACGTTTGCCGCCCTTGCCCCTTCCTTATTGGCATGCTCGTCTAGGTCATCCGGGGTCGTCTATTTTGTCTTCCTTAGATAAAAATAAATTTATTTTTTGTAAAGGTATGCATAGTACTCTGAATTGTCAACCTTGTTCTTTAGAAAAATAAATGTTAGATTACCGTTTGTAGACTCTAATTCTCATACTCTAAAGCCATTTGATATTATTCATAGCGATCTATGTACATCTCTTGTTCTCGGTTCTTTAGGTCGTCGTTATTACATTATATTTTTGGGTGATTATTCTAATTTTTATGGACTTTTCCAATCGCGAATAAATCTCAAATTTTTTCACCTTCTTAAAATTTAGAGCATTCATTAGAACCCAATTCGGAAAATTAAAAATATCTAATGTGATAATGACAAAGAATATGATAATGGGATATTTTGGGCTAAAATTGGGATCAGTTTTTATTTTTATTGTCCTCTTAGGTCTTCACAAAATAGGAAAACTGAACGAAAAATTTGCACCATTAACAACATTGTCCGAACTTTATTGCTTCATGCTTCCGTACCCCCTATTTTTGGGCACCATGCTCTACAAATGGCTACATATCTTCTTAATATTCTTCCTATCAAAAGTTTGACGTATTCGTCCCCTCTTCACATTTTATATAATAACTCTTTTGTATTCATATCTTGGTATTGGGTGCTTGTGTTATCCCTTTTTTCCATCCACCACAATTAACAAACTTCAGATCCGTTCTACCCCTTGTGTGTTTTTGGGCTATCCGTCAAATCATCGTGGTTATAAATGTTTTGATTTAGTGTCTAAAAGAATCATTTTCAGTCGTCATATAATATTTGACGAGTCCCAATTTCCCTTTGCTAAGGAGAGATTCCCGTGCCTAGTTAGTATAATTTTTTGGATGATCATATATCCCCGTACCTTATTCACTATTTTTCAGACAGGTCCCGCACCCCAAATTCTCCAGCGGGCCCATTGCCCGCTGGTCCCACAAACCTGTACCAGCCCACTGTCCCGATCACGTTACTAGGCTGGGTTACGATATTGCCAGATCGACCCAATCTGGAGTCGGTTTACGTTTCTAAGTCTTATTTCGTTATGGGCAAAGCCCATCACTTGGTTAGCCCATACCGTATCCTGGAAATTCCCAATTCTACCCTGAGTCATGGTCCAGTCACCTAAAGTCAACGGGGTATTTTTAAACCAAAAAGACATTTTAATTTTAATTATAATGTTTTTAAATCACCACTACCCCGTAATCTTGTGTCAGCCTTAAATGACCCGAATTGAAAGATTGCTACGACTGGCGAATATAATGCTCTCATTGATAATAAGACGTGGGAGTTGGTGTCCCGTCTATCTGGTGTTAATATTATTCAATCTATGTGAATCTTTGCTCATAAAGACAATTCTGACGGTTCATTTGAGAGGCATAAAACTCGTCTTGTAGGTGATGGTAAGACTCAGCAGGTTGGTATAGATTGTGGTGAGACATTTATCCCGGTGGTCAAGCCAGCTACCATTCGCACTGTGCTCAGCTTGGCTCTTTCGAAAGCATGGCCCATTCATTAGCTAGATGTGAAGAATGTTTTCTTACATGGTGATATCAATGAGACAGTATATATGCATCAGCCTTTGGGGTTTAGGGATCCCAAATATCTTTATCATGTATGTTTGTTAAAGAAGTACTTATATGGGTTTAAGCAGTCCCCGAGGGCTTGGTACAAGAGATTTGCAGACTTTGTGTCGACTATTGGTTTCTCTCACCGCAGGTCTGATAATTCATTATTCATATATCGTCGTAGTTCGTCATTGGCTTATATACTCTTATATATAGATGATATTATCTTGAGTACTTCATCTGATGCATTACGTCAGTCTATCATGATAATACTCAGTTCTGAGTTTGTCATGAAAGACTTGGGACCCTTGAGTTATTTTTGGGGGATTGCTGTCACTCATCATGCAGGTGAATTGTTCTTATCACAGAAAAAGTATGCAGTTGAGATCATTGAAAGGGTTGGGATGTCATCCTGCAAGTCCACATTCACTCCAGTTGATACTAAACCCAGGTTGGGTGTTGCAACTGGCTCTACATATGAGGATCTGATCCGTTATCGCAGTCTTGCAGGGGCCCTTCAATATCTTACGTTCATGCGATCGGATATTACATATATCATATATCAGATGTGTTTATTTATGCATGATCCCAGGATTGAGCACATGAATGCGCTCAAACGCATTATTAGGTACATCCAAGGGACGCTTGAGTATGTCTTGCATTTGTATCCTTCATCGACGTCTACACTTGTCTCATATACATATGTTGATTGGGGTGGTTGTCCTTGTCGCACCCGTTTTTGACCTCGGGGGTCTGAACGGTATCCGCAACGTTGCTCTTTGGCGCGGTTCCCCTGGATGGAGCGATAATGCTGATTTTGAGGAGTCGCCACCTAATTATTTAAGTGAATTAGGACACTTGGTTTATTGCAATAAAAATACTGCAATTGACCTCCATTTAATGGTCTGCGAAATTAGTGAGATTCTGGATCAGGGTTCTTTATTATCCTAAAGGGAAGGGGTTAGACATCCTTTAAGATCCGCTAACTTGCGGTTATTCGTTCAAACTTAGGTTAATTATTTATTGCCTTTTTTATTCTACGTATTCTAAGCATTTTTTCATAATTTATAATTAAAATAAAATGCAATACAAAATAATAAAACTAAAATTAAATGCGACATAAAAAATAAAACTTCGGGACATCTTTTAGCCATTTTTAGGCCTTCTGCGTAAGATGATCTCCGGGTACCTGCATAAACACTTAGTAAAAGTGTCATTAATAGAATAAATAATTTTAAAGCAATGACAGGAATTAATAAGTAAATCAAAATAAATAAACCCGTCTTTTGCACAGAGGAGGCCTAAAAAATCAGACGGAGATTCCTTCATCGGCCAGAAGTGTAGTATTTGTTCAAATCAGTTTTCTTTTAGTAAAGTAAATAAAAGGGCAAAACTGTCAAAAATTAGTCCGAAGCAGTAAAACACAATAGAAGTAGTAGGCCAAGCTCTTCCTTTTATTCTTGCTTCTGTTGCACATGTTGAAACCCGTGCACAGTAACCAATTTTGTGTTGACTAGTACCTGCGAACAGAGATAATTGCAACAGTACAGAATAGACGTATAAAATAATATATATATATATATATATATATATATATATATATAAAACTATAAGTCCAGAAAGGAATCACAATACACACGAAAACTAAAGAGAGGGGGAAAGGGACAAACATGTGTAAATACAACAAGCAACAGTGACATGTATATATAGTTATCACCAAGAGGTGAAAGCTTACCCTTGCTGTAAGTCAAAGTGAGTACAACAGACAAAACAAGGTACAAATAAACACAGAGAGGAAAGCAACGTCCAAATATATAAATAAGATAAAATAACACAAGTATAATATATATTTGTAGATTTAATATATATATATATATATATATATATATATATAAAAATCTGATGAGATATTGTATATATATATATATAAAAAGTGTAATCGCTCACTGTTCTGCAAAGGACAACTTGGAATACACACCAAGAAAATTCAAACCGTCCCAACACAGCAGAATGGAGAGAAAAGGCAATTTCTAAGACACAAATAAATCAACTAGCATCTCATAAAACCCAGCTAATGGAGCAGCCAAGAATGGAGCATCCAAAAAAAAAATAAGTATCACAATCTATCACTGGTAAATAATAGCTTTGAATAACAATATGAGAACTTAGAAGCATTAACCCCAGAGATATTTATGCATGCATAGTACTCAATAAATCGTTCCTTAAAATACCAGTAATATAGATAGCCAAAAATCGATTAAACTAAGATAAACACATTAGGGGGGAAAGAGGATACAGAAACAACACAAGTGAAGAAACAAGAACTAAATGAAGTAAATAAGAAAATAATTTAAGGTATGAGTACACCTGGTGTTGGGGTGAACCAAATAGGCTTGCTGAGGTGCGAAAACGTTTGCATAAAGCTCCAAGAGTAAACCCAGAGCAGTGGTATCTTCGCTGGAGTTGTTCTTCGCTCCCACAACTCCAAAAGAGCTTTGAAACCCCATGAATGTCCAAAGAGATTCTAACGATGAAGACGAATACCCTCACAAAATAGGTCTCAGATGGTTCGCCATCGTTAGATAAAGCCAAAAATGTAAGAGTCGAGCTCTGGAGGTCGCCGGTAATGGAGTTACCGACCCTCAAATGAGGGTGGAAAACCCTTGTCTTCTCCAAACTGAAGAGAGAGATATATCAGTTGATATCTGAAGTCTTGCAGTTGCCCCCCTTTAAAAAAATGAACGTTGTGGGCTGCCCCCCTTTAAAATAAATGAACGTTGTGGGCTGCCCCCCTTTAAAATAAATGAACGTTGTAGGGTAGGGGAATAGGGGAATGGGCTTGAAAGAAAAGGTATGGGTAGTGTGTTGGAAAATGATAAAGATATGATGGGACTAGGTTTGGTGTTTGGGAAAAATTGAAAAAATAGTGTTGGATTGGACTGGTTCATATTGTGCCTTGGACTGGACTGGTTTGACAAAAAATGCAAGGCTGGTTAATTATTTAAAGAAAAATTAGTTAAAAGATGCAAGATTATTAAAATGCAAATGCCGATGCAATATTTAAGAAATGTTTAACGCCTGATTAAAAGTAAAAACGCGGTGCCAATTAATTATTTAAAAAGATGCAAATATTATTAAAATAAACGACTGTGTAATAATAATATAAACATAATATTAACAAAGACATAATGCTTAATTTTAAAATAAAAGATGCAATGCATTTTGTAAAAAAAATAAAAAAATAAATATAGAATATTATGTAAAAAAATGCAAAAAATGCAGATTAAAATGCGGTGTCCTAAAACACATAAAATTGCAATAAATATACGAAAAACGGATCAAAATTGACTGTCAACAGCATGTCCCTCTTTGTACGGAGATGATGGAAGAGTCTTCGGACAAAGATGTTGACTTGTAGCCAATTTTGTCCTGTTTTATAAACTAGAACTCAAAAATAGGGATGATGCAGACCCAAAATTGTCCCAGTGTCAAATCATGATGACACTGGGTCGTTGTGATGCAAAAATAAAAAGCAAAGCTGACGCTAATTAAAAATGTCCCAGTGTCGAAGTATGATTGACACTGGGTTGCAGGTGATGTGGTGTTGAAAAGGACATGGTGTTTGTAGATGTTGATGGCGTCATTGCATGGACGCGATGCAGATGCTCGTCGTTGCATAAACGAAACATGGATGAAGCCGTTGCATAGGCTTATATGAAATGACGTCGTTGCATAGAGGCGATGCAGATGTTCGTCGTTGCAAAGACGAAACATGAATGAAGTCGTTGCATAGGCTTTTATGAAATGACGTCGTTGCATAGAGGCGATGCAGATGTTCGTCATTGCATAGACGAAACATGGATGAAGCCGTTGCATAGGCTTTTAATGAAATGACGTCGTTGCATATACGTGATGCAGATGTTCGTCGTTGCATAGACGAAACATGGATGAAGCCGTTGCATAGGCTTAAATGAAATGACGTCGTTGCATAGACGCGATGCAGATGCTCGTCGTTGCATAGACGAAACATGAATGAAGTCGTTGCATAGGCTTAAATGAAATGGCGTCGTTGCATAGGCGATGCACGGTCTCGTCGTTGCATAGACGAAACATAGATGAAGCTGTTGCATAGGCTTAAATGAAATGACGTCGTTGCATAGACGCGATGCAGATGCTCGTCGTTGCATAGACGAAACATGAATGAAGCCGTTGCATAGACTTAAATGAAATGACGTCGTTGCATAGACGCGATGCAGATGCTCGTCGTTGCATAGACGAAACATGAATGAAGCCGTTGCATAGGCTTAAATGAAATGACGTCGTTGCATAGACGTGATACAGATGCTCGTCGTTGCATAGACGAAACATGGATGAAGCCGTTGCATAGGCTTAAAATGAAATGGCGTCGTTGCATAGACGCGATGCAGCTGCTCGTCGTTGCATAGACGAAACATAGATGAAGCCGTTGCATAGGCTTAAATGAAATGACGTCGTTGCATAGACGCGATGCATAGACGAAACATGAATGAAGCCGTTGCATAGGCTTAAATGAAATGGCATCGTTGCATAGACGCGATGCAGATGTCCGTCGTTGCGTAGACGAAACATGGATGAAGCCGTTGCATATGCTTAGAATGAAATGCATTGGTTTATGGGCGTACCTGCTTTGTGACCCGTCTGGATTGAGATAACGTCATTGCATAGACGTCGTGCGTTTGTGACCCGCATGGGCTTTTTTTTTTGTGCTCCTGCCTTTGTTGATATGAATATCATGCTCTGACTGGTTTGGCCTGCTTTTTTTTTTATCGCCATTTTCTTGCAGTGAATTATTAAAATGTCTCAGTTTCTGATAAATGAAGATGTTGAACTGGGTAAGGTTGACTCTTGACGCTATTAAAGCGACCATGTATGCAATTTTTTTTTTTTTATCATGAATGAAAAGTTAATGCGAGAATATGGACAATGTGCAATTGAGTAGATGAGAATGCAACCCTCAAAATATGCCCAGTCATGTGTAGGTAGATATGGATGCAAAATATATGAGTATGCTAAACTCTCCCATGGACAAAATCGAGTCCTGTGCAAAACAAAGAAGAAATATTTCTAACGGTGTGACCGAAGCCGATGTGGCTGTCTACGTATCCCACCGAGGGAATTAGGTCAAGACGTAGTTCGTGATGCAAAAATAAGGATTTTTTTTATGTAATATGCATTTTGTTGTTTTTTTTTTCCTGCAAAAATGGAAGACAACATTACTGTTGACAGTCAATTTTGACCCGTTTTTTATATATTTGTTGCAATTTTAAGTATTTTAGCACACCGCATTTTAATCAGCATTTTTTGCATTTTTATCTTTTTATTTTAAATTAAGCATTATGTCTTTGTTAATATTATGTTTATTATTGTTACACCGTCGTTACTTTTAATAATATTTGCATCTCTTTAAATAATTAATTGACATCCTATTTTACTTTTAATCAGGCATTAAACATGTCTTAAATATTGCATTTTAGTATTATTGCATCGGCATTTGTATTTTAATAATGTTGCATCTTTTGAAATAATTTTTCTTTAAATAATTAACCAGCCTTGCATTTTTGTCAACCAGTCCAGTCCAAGGCACGATTTGAATCAGTCCAATCCAACACCATTTTAATTTCATCCAAACACTCTTTTATTTTCCCCCCAAAACAATACCACACTTTTTATTTTCTCCCAAAACCTAAACCTAAACCTAAAATATCTACCCTATAAATAAAACCTTACCCCCTTTTTAAAAAACCTACCCTAGCCCCACATAACATCAGCCCTTAAGCCTCAGCCGCAACACACAAACCCTCACCCCCACTTTATCTTCCTCACCCTCTCCCTCACTCTCCCGTCGCCGCTGCCGCCCTTCGCCGGAGTTCTATCTCCGGCGAACTACCCATAAGCCCCAGTAAACCTGGCACACCTGTCGCCACCTCTCTCTCTCCTTCTTCCCCTCCCCCGTCAAACCACCATTCCCGTCACCCTCTCTCTCCCTTCCTCTCTTTAACCCTTCACCTCCCTCGTCGCCGCCGCCATCGTTCCGTCGCGGCGAGCCACACGCCACTCTCGCCCGCCTCGCGGAGTTCTAAAAACTCCGGCGAACTCTCAAACCACCACACATACCCCATCCGTCAACCCTAGCCCACTTCAACGCAGCCTCTGAGACCCATCCGTCGAACTCGCCAGCTGCCAGACGACACACCCACACTGCGCCACCATCTGTCCATCATCGTCGGGAGAGCGAACCCCATCAGCGATTACCATCACAGAACCACTCGTCGACCACCCCTTAACTCCGGCGACTATGTTTGTTTCTCTTTATCTTGCTATTATATGTTTGTGGTTTTATGTTGGACTGATTTTCGTATTTGGTATCTTATTGGGTCTGCTTTATCCTCTTCGAGTTGTTGGATTCAGCTAATGGGTTAATTTTCTCATGATTTTGGTATATGTGCGACCTTTGGGGGGTATTATTTGTTTGAAGGGCTGTTGATTGATTCTGCAGGAGTTCTCAAAACTCCGACGTCCTCTGCTTGTTGTTATTTGGGATATGTTGAACGCTTTTCTGATTGTGGGCCATTTTTGTCGTTTATTCCACTGTTTCGCGGCCTTTGTTGTTCACTGATTTTCCAAGGATTACTTACTGTCCGCTGGATTTTGGACTGGTTTTAGGCTATTTTGCTACTGTTTTGGGTATTCCACAGTGATTTGGACGATTTTGCCCTTTTACAACTTTATTTTACTGATTTTGAACAAGTTACTACACTTGGTATTTTTACTGATTTTGAACAAGATGCTACACTTGTTTGGCCGATGAAAAAGTTATCCGTCGATTTTTGAGGCCTCCATGATTTAAAGACGGAAAATAAAATAAATGAAGCTTTACGGGCAAGGATGATTTCTTCCACTTACACCGGATAACCAACATGCTGTTGTGGCGAATTCATGGCCGCACTTGTTTAGGCTGTCCCACTTTGCATTTTTTTTATATCTGAGCCCTCCGTGTTTAAAACTATTATTGTTTTGGCGCGGATATGAAGGTTTTATTTATTTTATTGCTTTTAACAATATTGGCCGATGAAGGAATCCGTCGATTTCCAAGGCCTCCTGCTGCAAAAAGACAGTTTATTTATTTTGCTTTACTTATTAATTCTTGTTATTGCTTTTAAAATTATTTATTCTACTATTAATACTTTTACTAAGTGTTTATGCAGTGCCGGAGATTAT
This sequence comes from Przewalskia tangutica, assembly GCA_029844215.1. Classification (NCBI taxonomy): domain Eukaryota; kingdom Viridiplantae; phylum Streptophyta; class Magnoliopsida; order Solanales; family Solanaceae; genus Przewalskia; species Przewalskia tangutica. The sequence continues at coordinate 23,373,821 of CM056720.1, read as the reverse complement.
CTTGTGCGAAGGCCTAAAAGGGCTAAAAGATGTCCCGGAGCTTTATTTTTATGTCTCATTTAATTTTAAGCTTTTATTATTTTTGTATTGCATTTTATTTTAATTATAAATTACTAAAAATGCTTAGAATAGGTAGAATAAAAAGGACAATAAATAATTAACCTAGGTTTGAACGAATAACCGCAAGTTAGCGGATCTTAAAGGGTGTCTAACCCCTTCCCTTTAAGATAATAAAGAACCCTGACTCAGAATCTCACTAATTTCGCAGACCATTAAATGGAGATTAATTGCAGTGTTTTACTGCAATAAATCAAGTGTCCTAATTCACTTAAATAATTAGGTGGCGACTCCTTAAAAATAGCATTAATTGCTCCATCCAGGGGAACCGCGCCAAAGAGCAACGTTGCGGATACCGTTCAGACCCCCGAGGTCGAAAACGGGCGCGACAATTACGTTCTGACTTCAGTTGATACCGATAATTAGTATTGTGCATAAGGATTTTCTTTTATTGATTTCAGTCTAACCGAGATTGACTCCGGTGTAATTCACACAGCTTCAGATAGTACCTCAGACATTCCCGAGTGTCGACACACCTGCTTGCATCCAAAGTTTCGAACTACACGTAATCTCACGTTCCAAATGCCCTCACTGAAAGAAGGTCCCATTTCACAAATATATTTCAGTATTTTAAATTTTGGGACGTTGAGAGAATTGCGCTCACACTCAAAAAGATGTTCAATGCATGCAATTGTGATACCATAGGCTTGGCCGTCATGTAAGTATCCACTAATGTGAGAACCCTCAGTATAAGATCATGTAGAACTTGTCACGGGCTTGTAATGTAGGCTTGGGGAAAGGAATGGATATCATTTGGATAAAAGTGACTAATCATTCTTCGAGAGTTGGACTACGTCCATGCTTGATATTTGTGCGCTTTAATGCTGACTTGCTTTCTTTTTGTCTCAGTTTTTCTGTACTGACTTCTTTTGAATCCTTCATTTCGAGCCCCTTTTTTCGGGGTCATATATCCCTTTTTTTTTATCGGGGCTTTTGATTGTGTGAAGTCGTCTCTGCTTTTGGTTTTTGAGACTTTGATAATTTTTGTCTTTGCAAACTTCAGCTAAAATTTTGTCAGTCACTTGCACATTTCTAAAGCACTCAAGGAGGTCGGGCCAAGAGAGGGATAGTGCGTACGCATTCAGAAAGGGTATAGGTGTAATATGCGGTTGTCAAAAATAAGTTTTAGGCTCAAAGGGGTGTACTAGGGATAATGTTATTTGGTAGGCTGAAAATGCTCAAATGGGTCAAAGAAAGCCTACGATCATTTCCTACACCGAGTGTTACTCAGGATTTCGCCTCAACAAACATTCAGGCCAAGTTCTAGATCACAACGCAATGCAATTGAACTTATTCAAATAACTCACCACACAATGCATATGAAACGATGAGGTCGGTTTCATTCTTATCTTGGAAACATGCAAGACAATGTCATCTGCGAGTATGAATAAGAGGTACCAAAAGAATCTATGATTTACCACAAAGTCAACCCATACTGATTATCACTTTTTTTTATGCACAACCCTAACTGTGTGGGTATCAACAATGTCAAACAATAATACTAAAAAAAATGTTTTTTTTTTGTATTTTTTGAATAAAATATTTGTTTTTTTTGTATTTTTCGAATAATTGATTTTTTTGTATTTTTTGAATAAATGGTACCGAATAGTTTGCCACGTATCCGCCGAGGAATCAGTCTTATAGTTCATTCAAATATGTTATAAAATGTATGCTTGAAAAAAAATTATCAATGAAAGGATGACAATGTTAAGTTATGCAAAAGAAAATGATTGTCCACTGTGGACGAATGCAAAGTAAAAATGAATGTAACGAAAATGAATGACAGAGAACATGATGAATGAGATGCATGAGTGAAAAAAAATATGTTTTTTTTTGTGTGGTGTCGAACCCAAAATGAGTTGCCTACGTATCACACCGTGTGGTGAGAATCAGACACGCGTAGTTCGGAATAATTATGATGTAAAATGCATGATATGAAAAAACTATGCAATCAACGCTAAACATGTCAATTGAGTTTGCAAATATAAATAAAATATAAAGTAAAGAAGAATTGAGAGCAATGTCTCGTTGAATCTGGTATAAACTAACTTCTTTTAATCGGCATAACTAACGCTCATTTTTTTTTCGACCGCCCTCGGTGGTTTGCGAGGACTACCTTCCTGCAAAAAATATAAAAAAATAGGTAAGTAGGAAAATGACCAAAATAATAAAAATGCAAAAGTGTGACAATAAAGTCAAAGACTCCCCTGATTGGTTCGACCGGAGTGGTGGTTGATGCTTCACAAAGTCCAAGTCACGCTATTCAAAAGTGATTTACGCAGTAGAAGTCCTGATTGCAATGTGACAGTAAAAAGTGCAAAAATGCAAATGCTCGAGCCCGAAATCACAAAAGGGTAATTATTGCATTAAATAATATGTACAGAGATGCTAGCGACAAACAACAGTAAACAAAAAGCATGGAAATCAAGCGCGTGCCCTAATATGCTTGGGACCTCCCTTATGCCAGAGGTGAGTCTAAACGCCAAATATGCGGGATTATGATAAATAAGTCCAAGCCGTTAAGCTGAAATGTTTTGTTGGAAATGGCGACCAAATGACGGTGCACTTTTTCCAATTTTGGCGTGTCATTACCAGGCTTGGATCTGTCTATCATTATCACGCTACACATATATGCTAATGGGTCGTTAGGTTGTGAAATCCGTCGACAATTTGGTGAATTCCCTAATTGTGGAGACGATACCAAGGTCTGATCCACCTAAGATGTATGCATGCATGACTTAAAAAATAAAAGTGTTGTATAGCTCTATCTTAAGCTTTCTAAGATTTGGCTTACTAGACACAATGGTTCCCGAGCGGACTACTCGAGTGAGAAGGCTACGCGGCCACCGGTTGGATCGGATTCTCCGCGCCTTTGCCAACTCTCCTAAATTGGGTTTTGAAGAAAGAATTTTGCTGATGCACCATGCGCACCTCGTGTGTAGTGTGTGATAGTGTGAATTTTCCAGAGTGGAAGAAATATGAGCGGAATGCCAATTTAAGCAAAGTAATAAAATATTGTAGCAATTAAATTAGTTAATTACAAAATAAAAGCAAACAATATAAAATATTTACAACAAATATAAAAGTAAAATAAAGTGCAATATTTAATTAACCTGGGCTTGCTATGATCAAGAACCTGATATCCCCAGCAGAGTCGCCATGCTGTCGCGCCCGTTTTTGACCTCGGGGGTCTGAACGTTATCTGCAACGTTGCTCTTTGGCGCGGTTCCCCTGGATGGAGCGATAATGCTGATTTTGAGGAGTCGCCACCTAATTATTTAAGTGAATTAGGACACTTGGTTTATTGCAATAAAAATACTGCAATTGACCTCCATTTAATGGTCTGCGAAATTAGTGAGATTCTGGATCAGGGTTCTTTATTATCCTAAAGAGAAGGGGTTAGGCATCCTTTAAGATCCGCTAACTTGCGGTTATTCGTTCAAACCTAGGTTAATTATTTATTGCCTTTTTTATTCTACGTATTCTAAGCATTTTTTCATAATTTATAATTAAAATAAAATGCAATACAAAATAATAAAACTAAAATTAAATGCGACATAAAAAATAAAACTTCGGGACATCTTTTAGCCATTTTTAGGTCTTCTGCGTAAGATGATCTCCGGGTACCTGCATAAACACTTAGTAAAAGTGTCAGTAATAGAATAAATAATTTTAAAGCAATGAAAGGAATTAATAAGTAAAGCAAAATAAATAAACCCGTCTTTTGCACAGAGGAGGCCTTGAAAATCAGACGGAGATTCCTTCATCGGCCAGAAGTGTAGTATTTGTTCAAATCAGTTTTCTTTTAGTAAAGTAAATACAAGGGCAAAACTGTCAAAAATTAGTCCGAAGCAGTAAAACACAATAGAAGTAGTAGGCCAAGCTCTTCCTTTTATTCTTGCTTCTGTTGCACATGTTGAAACAGTGCCAGAACCAATTTTGTGTTGACTAGTACTGCGAGCAGAGATAATTGCAACGATCTGAGAATAGGCGTATAAAATTATATATATATATATATATATATATATATATATATATATATATAAAACTATAAGTCGAGAAAGGAATCACAATACACGAAAACTAAAGAGAGGGAAAGGGACAAACATGTAAATACAAAGCAGCAGTGATGACATGTATATATAGTTATCGATTATCACCAAGAGGTGAAAGCTTACCCTTGCTGTAAGTCAAAGTGAGTACAACAGACAAAACAAGGTACAAATAAACACAGAGAGGAAAGCAACGTCCAAATATATAAATAAGATAAAATAACACAAGTATAATATATATTTGAAGATGTAATATATATATATATATATATATATATATAAAGTGTAATCGCTCACTGTTCTGCAAAGGACAGCTTGGAATACACACCAAGAAAATTCAAACCGTCCCAACACAGCAGAATGGAGAGAAAAGAGGACAAACAGAGCAATTTCTAAGACACAAATAAATCAACTAGCATCTCATAAAACCCAGCTAATGGAGCAGCCAAGAACGGAGCATCCAAAAAAAAATAAGTATCACAATCTATCACTGGTAAATAATAGCTTTGAATAACAATATCAGAACTTAGAAGCATTAACCCCAGAGATATTTATGCATGCATAGTACTCAATAAATCGTTCCTTAAAATACCAGTAATATAGATAGCCAAAAGTCGATTAAACTAAGATAAACACATTAGGGGGGAAAGAGGATACAGAAACAACACAAGTAAGTGAAGAAACAAGAACTAAATGAAGTAAATAAGAAAATAATTTAAGGTATGAGTACACCTGGTGTTGGGGTGAACCAAATAGGCTTGCTGAGGTGCGAAAACGTTTGCATAAAGCTCCAAGAGTAAACCCAGAGCAGTGGTATCTTCGCTGGAGTTGTTCTTCGCTCCCACAACTCCAAAAGAGCTTTGAAACCACATGAATGTCCAAAGAGATTCTAACGATGAAGACGAATACCCTCACAAAATAGGTCTCAGATGGTTCGCCATCGTTAGATAAAGCCAAAAATGTAAGAGTCGAGCTCTGGAGGTCGCCGGTAATGGAGTTACCGACCCTCAAATGAGGGTGGAAAACCCTTGTCTTCTCCAAACTGAAGAGAGAGATATATCAGTTGATATCTGAAGTCTTGCAGTTGCCCCCCTTTAAAAAAATGAAGGTTGTGGGCTGCCCCCCTTTAAAATAAATGAACGTTGTGGGCTGCCCCCCTTTAAAATAAATGAACGTTGTAGGGTAGGGGAATATGGGGATGGGCTTGAAAGAAAAGGTATGGGTAGTGTGTTGGAAAATGATAAAGATATGATGGGACTAGGTTTGGTGTTTGGGAAAAATTGAAAAAATAGTGTTGGATTGGACTGGTTCAAATTGTGCCTTGGACTGGACTGGTTTGACAAAAAATGCAAGACTGGTTAATTATTTAAAGAAAAATTATTTAAAAGATGCAAGATTATTAAAATGCAAATGCCGATGCAATATTTAAGAAATGTTTAACGCCTGATTAAAAGTAAAAACGCGGGTGCCAATTAATTATTTAAAAAGATGCAAATATTATTAAAATAAACGATTGTGTAATAATAATATAAACATAATATTAACAAAGACATAATGCTTAATTTTAAAATAAAAGATGCAATGCATTTTGTAAAAAAAATAAAATAATAAACATAGAATATTATGTAAAAAAAATGCAAAAAATGCTGATTAAAATGCAGTGTCCTAAAACACATAAAATTGCAATAAATATACGAAAAACGGGTCAAAATTGACTGTCAACAGTCCTGACACCAGACGGTCTACGTTTGGCTATTGTATGTTTCTTGGTAATAATTTGGTCTCATGATCTGCAAAACGTCAGTCAACGTTGTCCCGTTCTAGTGTAGAGGCCGAGTATCGAGGGGTAGCCAATGTGGTCTCCTTGTCATGTTGGTTACATAATCATCTATTAGAAGTTCATTGTCCTATTGAGAAAGATACCTTGGTGTATTGTGATAATGGTAGTGCCATCTACCTTTCTCGAAATCCAGTTCAGCACCAGCACACTAAACATATTGAGATGGACATTCATTTTGTTCGAGAGAAGGTAGCGCGTGGACAAGTATGTGTATGTCATGTCCATTCCAGATATCAAATTGCAGACATCTTTACAAAGTGTCTTTCCTCTGTCCTTTTTGAAGATTTCAGAGACAGTCTCAGCGTACGAAGACCGTCCGCTATGACTGTGGGGGTGTGTTAAATATATCACGAGATCATGTATATTGTGTATATTTAGAAAGTATATTGTAGTATAATTAGACTTATACTATTACCATAATTGTATAGTTAGTATCCAAATAGAATAAGGTTTTAGATGTATAATAGGAAAAAGATTTTCCTATATGTAACTTATATATACCCTATTCATGAATGAGAATAATCAAGGGATTATTTTTTCAATTGTCTTCATAAAATATGAAGATTAGACTAAGAGGAAAGCTACTGAATCTTTGCTAAAATTTGATATATAAAAAGTGTGAATCCTCTTTGAATTAAATTCTTTTTTAAAAAAAAAAAAACTTAAGAGATGGCCAGTACTTTTGCATTATGATTTGGACTGCTAGTTGAGATGTTTTCAAGATTAGTGAGAGCACTAGCTACTTTTCTAGTTTAATGTGAATGACTTAATATGGTTGAAAGTGTTTCAGCAAGCTAAGATTTTGGTTACACATTTGAGTTTTAAATTTTTACTTTGCTGGTCTATTGAGTTTAAAGTGACCATTGTCAAATCCTGAATAACAATGATCCAGCCCTTTTTTAAAAACAATTCCCGTTTCCCACATCTTGGTTTTAGATTAATTCTTGTTAAAGTTTACTAAGTGCATTTGTCTCATGTCTTGGACCACTCTGTAAGTTTAAGAGGTCATGTTTAGCTGCTGGTTCTAGAAATTGATCTAAAGTTCTGACACAATATTTTATAAGCTACCCAAATCTGTTTGTTTGAGGTTCATTGCTAGAATAGCTTTAAATTTCACCTAGTATGTTGTTTATTCTATCATGAAATGGTTATAGAGTCTGTCCCTAGTCCTCTTTTAAAGCAATTGAATGTGTTGCTTAAGCTTCTGTTCTTTGAGACTAGAAGATCTCGGAAACAGTCGCTCTACCTACCAAGGTAGAGGTAAGGTCTGCGTAAATTCTACCCTCCACAGACCCCACATTGTGGGATTTCACTGGGTATGTTGTTGTCCTATTTGAAACTAGGAGAATAAGCTTTCATTTGTATGTGCTCATTCATTTGCTATGATCTAAACTTTAGTCTTGTTTGAGATGTTAAACCTGGTTAAGTCATAGTATTTCCTCAGTTAATGTTTTAACTCATCCGAAAAGTGTTGTAGATTATCAGTATGTCTCAAGTTTGGTGTTCTGCCTCTTAAAAGTTTGATGGTGTGATTCAAAGTGGTGTGTTGTTTATGGACCAACCTAGGATTTGGTTTAAATAAAGTTGTCAGCCATAGTTAAGCCTTAGCATTGATCAAATTTGTTTGGTTAACAGCATATGTCCATCGTCTATTTTTAACTGGTTCTGATTATAGTGATTTGGGTTGAGAAAACTCTTTACTGGTTAAGTTGTGACAGGTTGTTTAAAGTGTAGCCTCTGCTCGTTTATTTTTGAGGAATTAGCTAAGCATCATTTTTCAGGATATTCATCTTGTCATTATAACAGTGGGGTTTAGATTTGTTACACCCAAGATTAAACTTTTACTTGTGAAAATCCTTAAGGGTGTACTTTATAAGAAATGTGAAAGAATTCTGTTTAGTGCAAATACAGTTATTTTTTCCTAAAGTACTTTATAAGAGGGTGTGTTATGTTCTGGATTCAGTAGCTACATTCAATATGGTTTAAAATGTCCTACTTGACTGTTTGATTCGCTGCTGCATTTTATCCATGTATGGTGTAACTTCTGTATTTTGGGCATGAGCTTACTGTTTTGCTGATTCATATACTGAGCTCGACTCTGTTGCATCTCGAGTCAATCGGTGGCTACATGTTGATGAAAATAGTTGTTGTCATAGTATGCTATCTGGTGTCATCATACTCATAAGAGCATTCTTTGATTAAGTGTTGTTAATTATATAAATCCTATTAGTTAACTGTTATAGGTTGGCTAATCTTTTTCCTTCTTTTACGCGTGAAACTGTTTCGAGACGAGTCCAATTGGACTTATACACTTTTCCCATATCTTGTCAAACCCAACTCTACTCATTTCATCAACCCCGGAGCAACGCAGAAGGCCCAATCATGAGTAAAAATGCAAACTAGTGGGTCGGTATGTCCGCCATCCCAACTCTCTTTTATTTACTTATTGTATCCTTGTACATTTTTATTTGTATTTTGTAAACACTAATGGAAATCTGAAATTGGTTTATGATTTAGGATAGGCAAGACGATGCTTTTATCGTTTAGTTTAGATCATCTAAGTAGTTTTGAGATTTGTTTAAACTAAAAAAAATAGAAAAAACTGATCTTCGACTAAGTATAAAAGAAATGGTTTGTACTCTGAAAATATGATTTGGATTTGAAACGGACAGAATACTGATTTGAAGGACCCAAATGGGCATGAGTGACATTAAAATAAAATGGACTGATAAATTGAATCTGGACTTGGAGTTAAATATTTTTAAGTTATAGTTCGGACTGAGTCTAATAGAATAAATGATTTTGGACAAATAAAAATTTATCTTGGACTTGAAAGTTGAGGATTTTTTATAAGTAGGATACAAAGTTGACTATGGGGACTATAACATGCTAAAAGGATAAAAGAAAAAACATTTTTTTTCTATTTCTTTGATAAAAATCGAACTTGCTATTTTAAGGGGAGCAATACCACTTTTGAGAAGGTTTTAAACAAAAGATGCAAGTGTAAAATAATAATAAATAGTTGGACTAAATATGAAGTACTATTCAAATTCACATTTGAGTGTTCCTAGTTCGAAAACTAAATTGATTAAACATCTCGTGCATATCATTTTGGCGGAAGATTTTAACTCTTTGTTTAAACAAAATCTTGAGTTTTTGAATACATGAAATGACAAATATTTTCTTGCGGATTTTACACCTTAAACAATTTATATCACTTTTAAAAGCATGCTATAGAATCCGTAGGTCAACCGTATTCTACGGATCTTTAATATCGGGGTGCTAACACCTTCCCTGTAGGATCACCAGAATCGTTACCTTGACTGGTTTAGATAGGATTTTTCAATGAATTTGAATAAATCATTTCACATGAATTTTTCTAATTTACCTATAAATTAAGTGGTGACTAAACATATTATCCAATTTAGAGCACCATCCAAATTCTTAGTAACTCTTTATGCGCTTACCCGTATAAAAAAGCGAACCATAACATATATCTATGTGCTAAGCTACACCATCAATAAAGGTTGAACATACATGATAACTAAAGGGTATGTGTTGTATTCAATTATAACTTGGCGCACCAAGGTTGAGAAATAGACTATGGAGTTAGTCTCAGTGGTTAAGGAGTCTCCTAATGTGTTTTGAGGGTTTACATAATGTACCACCTGATAGGGAGATAAAATTTGAGTATATATACATTGTCAGAAATATAATTTTTTTATTTGATATTATAGAAAGCCTTATGTTGTCTAGTAAAAAGGTGGTAGGTTGACGATATTATGCATTATTGCACTAGCATGTGTGTCGTTACAACTGTCGTTGTTTGAGTAGAAAAAGTTTATTGATATGAGAGTCATGTTCTTATTGGGGGCTAGTCATACTGCAGATCTGCTTGGTAGTTGACTTAAGAAGATTTATACTCAAAGAAATACAACATTTATACTTTCGAGATTCGTGAACATACATTGGATCGAAGGAGAGCTAATATTGACAGAAGGTGATCGGGAAAATGTTGTTCTTCAATGTTTGAATTGTTATACGTTAAAATACGCATGTTAAAGAATTAAAAAATTATCGCAGTCATAATTATCTTTGAGAGAAAGTAAAAATAGATCATTGTAGATTTTGTAGTTGGTCTACACGTTCATTCAGGTAATTGTGATAGTAGCTTGGGTGATACTGAAAGGCTTAACGAGATTGAGCATCTTATTCAAACTGAGCTGCTTATACATCATGCTAGCCTACGTGGAAACATATTTGAGAGTGTGAAAAGGAACGAGATGTGTGTATTGTCATGTTTAACAAGAGTAACATTACATGAAATGTTATATAGGGGTGTATGTATGTGTTCTAGTGCCGCTGTACATGAGAGTGTGTTATCTAGAGGTGTATGAATGTGTTCTAGAACTGTTGTACGTGAGAGAAATATGTAGAGGCATAAGGATGTGATTTAATGTTGTCGTACATAATCACATTAAGTAGGAATAACTGAATGTGTTTCAGCACTATCATATGTAAGAATGATGGATGTGTTCCATTACAGGACTATGGTCCTGACACTTGGATGTGTTCTTGCGCAATAGAGACATAAGGAGTAGGGCATTCTGTATTAATACTAGTCGAATAGCTAATGACATAGTGAGTGGTTCATTATTTGTTTCTTCTAATCGAGTCGTGTGTGATAGTAGTTTACTACTCTGTATGCAGATCTTTTCAGTTTTGATTTTATGTAAATTTTGTTATCTTGCTCTAACTGGTTGGTTGAATATTGTAATTCATGATTACTGGGTATAGCTTTGATTTAACGAGCCTTGAAAAAGATTGGGTAGAATGTGAAAATGACTTTGGACATCATAAAGTAACACAAAAGTCTTATGGAGATAAAAAGTTAGTGGGAAAAAGAAATATTGACCCTATGAAGAGTGTTGTGAGATTTAGTTAGAAAAGAAACTAAGTTCAAATTATGTTAGTCCATATGTGATTTGGATCGCTCATATTAGAAGCATATAGACTTGCTTTGGCTTCAAGATATTTGGTTGTACATTTTTTTTATGTCTACGATTAGACGATACATTCATGATGAGATTCATATAATTCAGTCCGAAAATATGAAAACTAAATGAGAATTTGACTTACGAGGAAGGTCAAATATCTATTGTTTTTTTTTTTTTTTTTTTTGTTGACGAAGGAACCCGCAGCCGCTACTCTTTCGAGTGCGCAAAACCACGTCGGTCATGTAAACCACACTTGGCAAGCCATGTGGTGAAGGTTTATGGATCGAACTCGTGACGTGAATATCTATTGTTAATAGACAAGTGGATAGTTGAGGTTGAAGTCGATTGCTTAAGTGGAAGTATGATGTGCAAATCATATCATTTGAGACTTTATATGGGCCTATATATGAATGTCAGTGTCGTACAAAAAGCGAGTCTCTTGAACTTGATAAGCAAAGATAATATATTAAAAGAATATTAGCGTGATAGACCTTGGATAAAATTGATTTTGAACAAAAATACTCGAATACAACTCAGAGCAGGGATAGACTCTTCTCGGACAAGAGAAATTCATGACTTAAACTTATGGTAGAATGTGTTTATAGAGCTATAGAAAGAAAAAAAAAATAAGTTAGGGCCCGAACATATTGCCAATAAGATTTTGGATAACAGGTTGTTGTCGTAGCTAGAAGACATGTTACGCTATCAGAGGTACATGCTATATTATGCGAATAGATTCTGAGAATACATTTATGATCCGACTCATGTTATTTACAATGAATTATTATAGGTAAATGAGAATCGCGCTTTTGAGGAAGTCGCTAATGCGTGATTGGACTAATGCATTTGTTAGCCAAGGACAAAGAAGTATTCTGCGGTCAAAGTATTGTAATAGAACTATCTGCTAGTAAAGACTACTTGAGAGTACGAGCCAGACGTGTGTTATGAGTATTCAAATCCTGACACATCGAAAAGATTTTGAACACGCTCGAGGACGAATGTTATTTTAAGTGGGGGAGAATGTAATAGCCCTAATTTTATTAAAGCTTATTTAGTAATTGATTAAAAAAGGAAACATAGATTTTTCTTAAACATAAAAGTAGAAGAATTTAAAGGTTTTTAAAAAAGAAATAGGGGGCCAAGCCCAAAGAAAAGAAAAAGAAAGGAATAAGTGTCTGATGATGACCATCAGACATGACAAAAAAACAGAAAGCACAGAAATAAAAAAATACAGTAGAAGAAAATAGAAGAAAGGAAGAAAAAGAGAAGAAAAGAGATGAGAAAAATAAGGATTTTTCATCCAACTCATCAAGGTAACGATTCTAATTTTTTATTTGATTTTATTGCATGATTATAAGAGAAATTGTATGGTAGAAATATGAGAAAAATTATGAAGATTTGAGAAAGTTTAGCCCTAGGATTCTTAAAAAATGACAGTCTGGTGCACTAAGCTCCCGCTATGCGCGGAGTCCGGATAAAGGCCGGACCACAAGAGTCAATTGTACGCAGCCTTACATCGTATTTCTGCAAGAGGCTATTTCCAGGGCTTGAACCCATGATCTCCTGGTCACATGGCAGCAACTTTACCAGTTACTCCAAGGTTCCCCTTCAAAATCCTAGGATTCTTCAACCTAAATTATTGATTTGAAAGGACAAACGATGTCGTATTTTAGGCTTCTTTATATCTGTTGATGTTGGAAGGATGTTGTGGCAACATCTGAAAATACCCAGGACAACATCTCTTGTGTGGACAAGAATGTTTCCTGCAATGTTGTGGCAACATTTCAGCCAACATCTATGTAACAGTTTTGCATATTCTTCCGGCCTAAACAGGAGAAGTTACTGCGAGTAAAAAAATGACACATGCTAGCTCACAAGTCTGTTGTGTTTAAAACGTGGTGGAAAACTCAGTCAAAACGTGTAGAGAAAGCAGAGAAAGACTCAATCCAAAACGTGAGGATTTTCAGGAAGAAATTAGAGGATTTTCAGGAGGATGAATCGGCCAATGATGCTGTCACATTTTACTCAACCTCCACAACAAGCAGTGAGGATTTCAAGGGAAGTTCCACACTATAAATAGAGGGGAACTTCAGTGCATTCGATATCCAAAATTACAACGACAACAAGTCAAGAGAGCTCTCAGATTTTACAATAGAAAACTGGATCAACAATTTGCCTAAAGTTGTTTTAACAACATCTTGTCTCACATTGCAATCGCTATCTCTATTCTAGATTAAGTTCATTGTTCAAGCGAGTGTAATGAAGATATTGTATTTTATCTTTTAGAATTTGTGACTTTAGGCGAAGTCATCTGCGACTTCATTTGTTTGTAATTTCTTTTTCGTATTTTATGATTTATCTTGTAAAAGAAATTCATTTGTAATTGTATATAATTTATACAATTCTTTTGATCACCGACCATCAAGGGATATTAATATATACCCTTAAGAATATAAACCTTGTGTTCTTTTACTTTTCCGCTGCATTTACTCTAACAAGGTTTATCTCGGTTTATCTCAATGTTGCCTTAAATGTTGACCCAACATTGAAGGTAACATCCAGAAACTGTTTCTAGTTTACTAAGTTGTCGATTTATTTTCTTACTCAAATTTACTTATCCGTAGCCTAGGAGCCAAGTGGTATCAGATCCAACACTTGATACAATAAGTGTCTTATTCTGAATATTACGGCTATGGACTCAGCTAACCATAACGTTGGTCGTCTTCCAATTCTAAATGGGACAAATTACGCCTATTGGAAAATTCGTCTTCGTTCTCACATCAAATCAATTGATGTTAGAGCATGGAGATTTGTCTCCGAAGGATATGTGGTCCCCAAATATCCAGCAGACGAGGACGGTGATGTTCTTACAAAGCCCGAGTCTGAATGGACCCAGGAAGAAGTCAACAACGCAAGCTATAATGAAAAGGCCCTAAATGCTATTTTTGGATGGGTGGATCTGTATATGTTTAAACTCGTCTAGAATTGTTCAACTGCCAAGGATGTTTGGGAAACTTTGCAAACTCATTGTGAATGTACATCAAGTGTCCGACGTACAAAGTTTCGCATAATCTTGAGCCAATACGAACGCTTAAGGATGGAAGAGTCTGGAGACATAAAATCCTATTTTGAAAATTTAATTGACATTGCTAATCAGTGTCAAGTGCTTGGGTCTCCTCTGACCAACACACAACTTGTGGATAAAGCCCTCAGATCTCTTCCTGAAAGATTTAATACTAAGATTTGTGCAATTAAAGAGGCCCATAATCTTGCTAATATGGATCTTCATGTCTTGATGAGCATCTTTCAAACATATGAGATGAACATGAAGAGCCAACGAGACATGTATCAAGATAATACTTTGGCACTCCAAGGTCAAACCTCGAGACTTGTAGAAGCCGAGGAGGAGAACCTGGAGGAATTAGGGGATGGTGCTATTGTTGCCTTGCTCACTCGTCGATTCAATTCAATGATGAGGAAGATCAACAATGACCGCAACAAAGCAAAATACAAACAGCACCAAAACCCCCTCTTCAACAAACAGTCAAATGGACCACCTTCTGAAAATCGAAATAACAATTCACTGAAAAAATCCAACTCTGACAATACCAATTTCAATCCGAAACATCTCAGAGGTGTGCAATGTCATGCGTGCTCGGGTTGGGGAAACTATGCCAATGAGTGTGTAAACACCCTTAGGAAAATTAGTACAGCCATGTGGATTACTCTCAGTGACGATGAGGATGATGAGGAGGTAGAAAGTCAAGAAGAAGAACCACAAGCAATGCTAGCAGCCATGTTCGAACACTCATTGCCCGATGATGAAGAAGTTGTTGACAATGTTGCCTCAACATCAGTAATAACATCGGACGCTGGAAGGACTGCATCATCAGAGAGGTATGTTTTCTTTAACTATTCTGATGTAAACTGTTTTAGTGTGTTTATTTCTTCATATGAGGTTGTAAACTTGGATCTGGTTGACTCCAAAGAAGAATTGATAAAAGAATTGCAAGACCTTTGTAAAGGTCTAATCACTGAATCAGAACAACTAGATTCAAAGGCACAATCACTGGCTCTTGAGAATAAAAGTCTTAAAGGCACAATCAACCGCTTAGAGGTAATGCTTACCAAGAGGGATCTTGAACTTGGTAAAATTCATGAAATATTGAACACAGCTGAGACCACTTTCCAAAGGCTCAACACGGGGAAGTGCAAACTGGATGAAATCCTGAATCTCAATAATACTTCGAGAGCAGGTCTTGGGTATAAATCACCAAGTAAACTCAGTACTTCTGGGATCCATAGAAAAACTGAGGGGATAAAATTTATCAAAGAAAATACTAATATGACTCTCATATCTCTATGATTGGATCAAAGTTTGTGTACAGTTTCTGTAAAAAGGCAGGACACTTAACACCCTACTGCTACAAACTTCGAAATTCTGCTCTCAGACCCATGCCTCAAGTGTTACCATACTTGTTGCCCAACATCACTGACAACATTCGAAGCAAAAAGTCTGGAAACAGAAGGAAGTATAGTTCTGAAAAGGTGTGGATACCGAAACTGAATCTGAAATGTAATGTGTGTATAATTGTCTTACGAACTAACATTACAGGATCATGATATTTCGATAGTGGCTGCTCACGTCACATGACAGGTACCAAAAGTTTATTGAAGGATTTTAGAGCATTTAATGGAGGATATGTGACCTTTGAAGGAGGAAATAAGAGTAGGATTATCGGGAAAGGAACTCTCAATGTTCCGAATGCACCCACATTGAAAGATGTTCTTCTCGTGAAAGGCTTAGTTGCTAATCTCCTAAGCATAAGCCAACTGTGTGACGATGACCTCGAGGTGAAGTTCAACAAGCTTGGATGCAAGGTTACAGACTCTGCGAATAAATGTGTCATGTCAGGAACAAGGACTGGAGACAATTGCTATCTAATAGGTGGACTAGAGGTGTGCAATTCAGCGAAGATAAGTGACTTGGCACTTTGGCACCAAAAGTTGGGACATGTCAACTACGGCACCTTGAAAAAGCTGATATCGTTCGTGGCTGCAAGAGGCATTCCCAAACTGGATCCAAATAAGAAAAGCTCACGACGACCACTGGCGCGGTGCCCTACTCAGGCACCACGGTATACATCGAGATAATCAGCGAACATACATGAAACTTATTAAAATAAAACAACGATAATAAAACAACGAGTTAGCGATAGGGCTACCTTCGCGGACGTCATACATAAGCAAGCGGTTGCCTCCTTTTTTTACAAACCGACCACAATATGTGACTACGCACCTCAAGAGTTTTAACATAACAAGCTGTGGCGGGACAAGGCCCGCCGTACTTCTGAATAAACATAAACGTGACAACTCGGAACACCGAGCCATCTCGACTTCTTTGAACCGGATCCTAAGCTCGCGGATCCACCATCGTACCTAAACTCGCGGGCATGGCGCGGCCCGAAGAAGTCGATAACAGTACAGAATATGGAGCGAAATAACGTGCAAGAATCAAATCATAATCGTATAAAAGAATGCCATTTTTAACTCACGAAATCACTCGTATATTAACTGCTCCATTCCTTCTTTCCGTAAGATTTAACATCATATTCTTACATACGCATTTAAGAGGTTAATCAAGTTTTTCCACATAACTTACTTATCTTACATAACATAATCCGCCCATTTGCGGGACACGGTGTCTTGACGAATCATGTGACATAATCCGCCCGCCTGTGGGGCTCGGTGTACTGTGGAATCATGTAGCATAATCCGGCCCGCCTGTGGAGCTCGGTGTACTGTGGAATCATGTAGCATAATCCGGCCCGCCTGTGGAGCTCGGTGTACTGTGAAATCATGTAGCATAATCCGTCCCCTTTGTGGGCTCGGTGTCTTGTGGCGTAACCGCTTTATGTGTAGGCTCGGGGTAATATAAATGTCAGGCCTATGTGTAGGCTCGGTGTATCTCATAACGTAATCCGCCTATTTGTAGGCTCGGTGTATCTCATAACGTGTCCGCCTATTTGTAGGCTCGGTGTATTTCATAACGTAATCCGCCTATTTGTAGGCTCGGTGTATTTTATAACGTAATCCGCCAATTCGTAGGCTCGTGTATTTTCCTTACATAACATTTTTAAACCATCTTTTCACTTCTTCTTAAGTCGTCATAACAACTTCCCATAAAGCTATTATAACAACCTTTCATTTTTGAGAACTTAAGACACTTTTATTCTTACAACATTAGGAAAACTAGATCCAAAAATACTACGTACATACATACTTAAAAGAATCATAAAACCTCCTTTCTTTTTAAAGCTCAAGTCACATACTCTTTTGGAAACCATCTTCTTAACTTTCGAAATAAATTAAGCCATACTTTTAAAATTTAGTCCTTTCCACTTATAATCAAGGCTTATGGTCTTAACACCTCGTAGCATACACTCTTTAAAATCATGTCGCTTATACTTATAAAATCATGTCATCAATACTTTAGAAATCAAGTCCCATAACTTGAAAAATAAAGTTTCAAAATCCTTCAAAGACAACCAAAGTTCATAGTCTTAAAACTTCATAACATACATTCTTTAAAGTCCATTTACTTATACTTATAAAAAAATATAAAGTTCCATACACTTCCAAAACCAAGTAACTTATTCTCTTAAAATCATATAACTCAATCCCCTTTTCACATATAAATTCAAGTCATTTTCGAACATAAAATCCACTTACTTACTTTAACCAAATCAAGACACATAGCCTTTAAATCAAATCTCATAACTTCCTAACCATTCTTACCAACGTCTCCCATAAGACCTAGTAAGGACTTAGGACAATTTAAACATACTCTTAACTTAGATTCAACAATGCAAATACTTCTTAACTTCTAAGAGTAGAAGAAATCTTGAAATATTATCACATTGAGATTTCATACGTAGGATCATGCCAAAGAAAGAAGAGGTTCACATACCTCGCGACGATTATCGACAAGTAGCAAAAAGCTCCAAAGTACTTCAACCTATAATGGTCACAATACGTCCATTAACCTCTTACTTCAAACGTAGAATATTCTAGGTGCTAAGTCGCTAAATTCTACGGAAAATCGGACAGCACCTCCTTTGTTTTTACTTACTTTGCCACCTTTTTCAAGGCCGGAAATACAATAACCAAACAGCCCCAATTGGCTCACAGTTTATAGAAGATAATCCAATACAATTGAATAACTACACAGCCCCAATTGGCTCACAATAAAATAACCAACTAAATGCAAACTACAAGTCCAAAATTCGGCCACCTTGAGTTCAACAAAACCAATTCTTATCCAATTTCCATTTCGATCCAAATTGGTAGCATAACATGATATCAAGTCGCATTTGATTATAACAACCATAAGCTTTAAGTCAATAACATGCGACGATTCCAATAACGATCAAATTATATTCCAACTAAACATGACTTACATTACACTTCGGATTTAAAGCTACAAGCAATCCATAATACTTATAAAACTTCAACACATACTACATGCTAGTAAAATGTAAGGCTAACATCAATACATAATCTTGTAACACTTAAAGAGAACAAGATTATACCTCAACGAATCTCAATCTAACTTCCGAATCCGAAGTCGCTCCTTAGTAGTTTAGAACCTCTCCAAGACACTTCAATCCGCTTGTTGAGACCCTTAGAACCACACCAACAACTTTCCTTCAACTTACAATCCAAATCCTAGAAAAGCCATTAGGTTTTCACTTTGCGACTAATACGAAAACTCTCTTTTTCCGGGATTTTTCTATTGAGATACACTTACATAACACTCATGAACCTTGGTTTAAAGTGTGGAGCTCAAAGATAAAGAAACAAATTTTTTTCTTCCTTGCTAAACCCAAACCCGAGAGCTTTCTTGCCCCTCTCTCAATTTTCTTGAAAATTTTCTAAGTGTTAGACAAGGTCTTGCTACTACTAGTATAGTAAAGGGACATGGAGGGTCAAGATGTGTACAATTGGGTGGCTAGGATGAGGTCTAAGCAAATATCAAGCCTTAGTGGGTCCATTGACTTAGTCAATAATGTCAAGCTACTCTTGCAAGACTTGTTCATCAAAGACTTATGGTAAATGACCATTATGGCCATGCCTAAATTCGTCCAAGGCATTCTAAGGGGGGGGGGGGTGACACGTGTCGCCCTCCCATTCGTCACAATATTACGTTTTCGACAATTCCATAATTGGTTAAAAAATTTTCTGATCTCAAATTTTAACACTTGCGAGTTCTTACGTACGTTCTTAACACATGTCCTGCAAATACGGGGTGTAACATTCTTCCCCCCTTAGAAACATTCGTCCTCGAATGTTCTTTCGGAGTCAAACTTATAATTAGCGACATAGTTTCCTTTCACCACCCCGACATACCAACAATGCCACATGGCCCTAATACTGCACACGCATATCATCATCATAAGCCCAAAAGAGATTATCTTTTCGTACTTCCAACTCCTTCTAACATACATACATAACTTCCATACCGACTCGCCTCAAACCTTTGGAGTCACTCTATAAAACAACATAAGGCCATTTCCGCTTTCATGACTGGTTCGGTGGAACGCGTCCACGAACCCGTAAAACAATTAACTAAACTTGGGCCTTGCGCCGCCGTGACTCGTCACGTGGCGAACTACTACCAACTGATCCCACTCCATTCCAGCGCCATGGGGAGACCCGTAACAGGTCCTCAACCCGACTCAGCGTCGCACTTAACTCTTATCCTTGGTCTGACTTAAAATCTTATTGCCAGAGAAAACCCTATATACCTAAGGTCTCGGCAGTAATCAATATTTTTAGGCTCGCAATTTCCATGCTCCACGCCCACCTTACGGTCCCCAAGAATCGTACAAAAACTTCTCATAATACCAAAACCATGTTGTTCCGATCACAATAACCATCGCTTACTCTATCCGGACCTCATCCGTATAATTCTCTTAAGCTTATTACACGACAATCTATTAACATGACATTCCATTAGGTTCCTTAATATGGCTTCTTAAGGGTTCACTACCCTATCGATGACTCATCCTTTCCCAATTATCTCGAAATAAAACACAAAACCTTGGCGAAAATTCATTAACTATTCCATACCTTCCGTATCTAGTTAGTCTTTACCAATTCACGGTAATCTAAAATCATTCTAGGCAACACGCGTCGACCCATACATAACTCGTATAGATGTATGTCACAATACCAACTATACTATAATCATTACCAACCCGATACGCAATCCACATAGTCATTCCTGGTCATCACGCTTTCTCGTAGTTGCAATCAACATAACTCGTTAGGGAGGATGACCACAACACACTCTCTATCGCACGATCTCGAGTGAGAAGAATGAAACCAATCCTAAATGTCCTGCGACCTCCGATTATAGATGTGGTGCCTGACACACCGATAATCAAGACTCTACTGACACGCAGTGTAGACACTTTCCGAGGACTAATCGCTCGATACCACTTTTGTCACGACCCGACCACGGGCCGCGGCGGTGCCCTACACGGGCACCCTTACTGTATACATCGAGATAATCGTGGAACATACATGAAACTTATTAAAATAAAACAACGAATAAAACAACAGGTTAGCCGATAGGCTACCTTCCGGACGTCATACATAAACAGCGATTGCCTCCTTTTTTTACAAGCGACCCACAATATGTGACTACGGACCTCTAAGAGTTTTAACATAACAACCGTGGCGGGACAAGGCCCGCCCACTGAATAAACATAAACGTGACAACTCCGAACACCGAGCCATCTCGACTTCTTTGAACCGATCCTAAGCTCGCGGATCCACCATCTGTACCTAAACTCGCGGGCATGCGCGGCCCCGAAGAAGTCGTACAACAGTGCGAATATGGAACAGAAATAACGTGCAAGAATCAAATCATAATCGTATAAAAGAATGCCATTTTTAACTCCCGAAATCACTCGTATATTAACTGCTCCATTCCTTCTTTCCGAAGATTTAACATCATATTCTTACATACGCATTTAAGAGGTTAATCAAGTTTTTCCACATAACTTACTTATCTTACATAACATAATCCGCCCATTTGCGGGACACGGTGTCTTGACGAATCATGTGACATAATCCGCCCGCTGTGGGGCTCGATTATCTTGTGGAATCATGTAGCATAATCCCGCCGCTGTGGAGCTCGGTGTCTTGTGGAATCATGTAGCATAATCCGGCCGCTGTGGAGCTCGGTGTCTTGTGAAATCATGTAGCATAATCCGTCCACTTTGTGGAGCTCGGTGTCTTGTGGCGTAACCGCCTATGTGTAGGCTCGGGGTAATATGGCGTATCCGGCACATGTGTAGGCTCGGTGTATCTCATAACGTGTCCGCCTATTTGTAGGCTCGGTGTATCTCATAACGTAATCCGGCCTATTTGTAGGCTCGGTGTATTTCATAACGTAATCCGCCTATTTGTAGGCTCGGTGTATTTTATAACGTGTCCAATTCGTAGGCTCTGTATTTTCCTTACATAACATTTTTAAACCATCTTTTCACTTCTTCTTAAGTCGTCATAACAACTTCCCATAAAGCTATTATAACAACCTTTCATTTTTGAGAACTTAAGACACTTTTATTCTTACAACATTTGGAAAACTAGATCCAAAATACTACGTGCATACATACTTAAAAGAATCATAAAACCTCCTTTCTTTTTAAAGCTCAAGTCACATACTCTTTTGGAAACCATCTTCTTAACTTTCAAATAAATTAAGCCATACTTTTAAAATTTAGTCCTTTCCACTTATAATCAAGGCTTATGGTCTTAACACCTCGTAGCATACACTCTTTAAAATCATGTCGCTTATACTTATAAAATCATGTCATCAATACTTTAGAAATCAAGTCCCATAACTTGAAAAATAAAGTTTCAAAATCCTTCAAAGACAACCAAAGTTCATAGTCTTAAAACTTCATAACATACATTCTTTAAAGTCCATTTACTTATACTTATAAAAAAATATAAAGTTCCATACACTTCCAAAACCAAGTAACTTATTCTCTTAAAATCATATAACTCAATCCCCTTTTCACATATAAATTCAAGTCATTTTCGAACATAAAATCCACTTACTTACTTTAACCAAATCAAGACACATAGCCTTTAAATCAAATCTCATAACTTCCTAACCATTCTTACCAACGTCTCCCATAAGACCTAGTAAGGACTTAGGACAATTTAAACATACTCTTAACTTAGATTCAACAATGCAAATACTTCTTAACTTCTAAGAGTAGAAGAAATCTTGAAATATTATCACATTGAGATTTCATACGTAGGATCATGCCAAAGAAAGAAGAGGTTCACATACCTCGCGACGATTATCGACAAGTAGCAAAAAGCTCCAAAGTACTTCAACCTATAATGGTCACAATACGTCCATTAACCTCTTACTTCAAACGTAGAATATTCTAGGTGCTAAGTCGCTAAATTCTACGGAAAATCGGACAGCACCTCCTTTGTTTTTACTTACTTTGCCACCTTTTTCAAGGCCGGAAATACAATAACCAAACAGCCCCAATTGGCTCACAGTTTATAGAAGATAATCCAATACAATTGACTAACTACACACCCCAATTGGCTCACAATAAAATAACCAACTAAATGCAAACTACAAGTCCAAAATTCGGCCACCTTGAGTTCAACAAAACCAATTCTTATCCAATTTCCATTTCGATCCAAATTGGTAGCATAACATGATATCAAGTCGCATTTGATTATAACAACCATAAGCTTTAAGTCAATAACATGCGACGATTCCAATAACGATCAAATTATATTCCAACTAAACATGACTTACATTACACTTGATTTAAAGCTACAAGCAATCCATAATACTTATAAAACTTCAACACATATACTACATGCTAGTAAAATGTAAGGCTAACAACAATACATAATCTTGTAACACTTAAAGAGAACAAGATTATACCTCAACGAATCTCAATCTAACTTCCGAATCCGAAGTCGCTCCTTAGTAGTTTAGAACCTCTCCAAGACACTTCAATCCGCATTGAGACCCTTAGAACCACACCAACAACTTTCCTTCAACTTACAATCCAAATCCTAGAAAAGCCATTAGGTTTTCACTTTGCGACTAATACGAAAACTCTCTTTTTCCGGGATTTTTCTATTGAGATACACTTACATAACACTCATGAACCTTGGTTTAAAGTGTGGAGCTCAAAGATAAAGAAACAAATTTTTTTCTTCCTTGCTAAACCCAAACCCGAGAGCTTTCTTGCCCCTCTCTCAATTTTCTTGAAAATTTTCTAAGTGTTAGACAAGGTCTTGCTACTACTAGTATAGTAAAGGGACATGGAGGGTCAAGACGTACAATGGGTGGCTAGGATGAGGTCTAAGCAAATATCAAGCCTTAGCGGGTCCATTGACTTAGTCAATAATGTCAAGCTACTCGCAAGACTTGTTCATCAAAGACTTATGGTAAATGACCATTATGGCCATGCCTAAATTCGTCCAAGGCATTCTAAGGGGGTGACACGTGTCGCCTCCCATTCGTCACAATATTACGCTTCCGACAATTCCATAATTCCTTAAAAATTTTTACAAGCCTCAAATTTTAACACTTGAAGTTCTTACGACGCTCTAACACATGTCCCGCAAATACGGTGTAACATTCTTCCCCTTAGAAACATTCGCCCCGAATGTTCTTTCTGAGTCAAACTTATAATTAGCGACATAGTTTCCTTTCACCACCCCGACATACCAACAATGCCACACATGGCCCTAATACTGCACACGCATATCCTGGCCCATCATAAGCCCAAAAGAGATTATCTTTTCGCATTTCCAACTCCTTCTAACATACATACATAACTTCCATACCGACTGCCTCAAACCTTCGAGTCACTCTATAAAACAACATAAGGCCATTTCCGCTTTCATGACTGGTTCCGTGGAACGCGCCCACGAACCCAGAAACAATTAACTAAACTTGGGCTCATCGCCGTGACTCGCCACGTAGCGGAACTACTACCAACCGATCCCACTCCATTCCGTGCCATGGGGAGACCCGTAATGTGTCCTCAACCACTCACCGCACTTAACTCTTATCCTCGTCCGACTTAAAATCTTATTGCCAGAGAAAACCCTATATACCTAAGGTCTCGAAGAATCAATATTTTTAGGCTCGCAATTTCCATGCTCCACGCCCACCTTACCACCCCCAAGAATCGTACAAAAACTTCTCATAATACCAAAACCATGTCAGTCTCGATCACAATAACCATTGCTTACTCTATCCGCACCTCATCCGTATAATTCTCTTAAGCTTATTACACAACCTTAATCTATTAACATGACATTCCATTAGGTTCCTTAATATGGCTTCTGCGGTTCACTACCCTATCGCATACCTCATCCTTTCCCAATTATCTCAAATAAAACACAAAACCTTCGCGAAAATTCATTAACTATTCCATACCTTCCCTAGATCTAGTTAGTCTTTACCAATTCCCGGTAATCTAAAATCATTCTAGGCAACACGCACCGACTTCATACATAACTCCGTATAGATGTATGTCACAATACCAACTATACTATAATCATTACCAACCGATACGCAATCCACATAGTCATTCCTGGTCATCACGCTTTCTCGTAGTTGCAATCAACATAACTCGTTAGGAGGGATGACACTAACAACACAAATTTATCGCACGATCTCAGAGTGAGAAGAATGAAACTAATCCTAAATGTCCTGCACTCCTCGATTATAGATGTGGTGCACAACACACCGATAATCAAGACTCTACTAGACACGGCTCAGACACTTTCCGAGGACTAATCGCTCGATACCACTTTTGTCACGACCGACTCGCTCGCGATCGTGCCCTACCTGGCACCCTTTGTATACATCGTAGATAATCAGCGAACATACATGAAACTTATTAAAATAAAACAACAAGAATAAAACAACAAAGTTAGCCGATAGGCTACCTTCCCGACGTCATACATAAACGGCGCTTGCCTTTTTTTACAAACGACCCACAATATGTGACTACGCACCTCTAAGAGTTTTAACATAACAATCGTAAGTGACAAGGCCCCGCCGTACCTCAATAAACATAAACGCGACAACTCGAACACCGAGCCATCTCGACTTAACCGGATCCTAAGCTCGCGGATCCACCATCAGTACCTAAACTCGCGGCATAGCGCACTTCGGCGGGCCGCATAACAAAAATTTAATATGGAATGTAAATAACGCGGTAAGAATCAAATCATAATCGCATAAAAGAATGCCATTTTTAACTCCCAAATCACTCAGATATTAACTGCTCCATTCCTTCTTTCCGTAAGATTTAACATCATATTCTTACATACATTTTTAAGAGGTTAATCAAGTTTTTCCACATAACTTACTTATCTTACATAACATAATCCGCCCATTTATGGACACGGTGTCGACGAATCATGTGACATAATCCGCCCGCATGGGGCTCTGTCTCGTGGAATCATGTAGCATAATCCGCCCGCTGTGGAGCTCGTATCGTGGAATCATGTAGCATAATCCGCCCGCTGTGAGCTCGGTGTCTTGTGAAATCATGTAGATAATCCGCCCGCCGTGAGCTCGGTGTCAGATTGTGACGCAACCGCCATGTGTAGGCTCGGTAATATGGCGTATCCGCCTATGTGTAGGCTCGGTGTATCTCATAACGTATCCGCCTATTTGTAGGCTCGTGTATCTCATAACGTAATCCGCCTATTTGTAGGCTCGGTGTATTTCATAACGTAATCCGCCTATTTGTAGGCTCTGTTTATTTTATAACGTAATCCGGCCAATTCGTAGGCTCGGTGTATTTTCCTTACATAACATTTTTAAACCATCTTTTCACTTCTTCTTAAGTCGTCATAACAACTTCCCATAAAGCTATTATAACAACCTTTCATTTTTGAGAACTTAAGACACTTTTATTCTTACAACATTAGGAAAACTAGATCCAAAAATACTACGTACATACATACTTAAAGAATCATAAAACCTCCTTTCTTTTAAAGCTCAAGTCACATACTCTTTTGAAACCATCTTCTTAACTTTCAAATAAATTAAGCCATACTTTTAAAATTTAGTCCTTTCCACTTATAATCAAGGCTTATGGTCTTAACACCTCGTAGCATACACTCTTTAAAATCATGTCGCTTATACTTATAAAATCATGTCATCAATACTTTAGAAATCAAGTCCCATAACTTGAAAAATAAAGTTTCAAAATCCTTCAAAGACAACCAAAGTTCATAGTCTTAAAACTTCATAACATACATTCTTTAAAGTCCATTTACTTATACTTATAAAAAAAATATAAAGTTCCATACACTTCCAAAACCAAGTAACTTATTCTCTTAAAATCATATAACTCAATCCCCTTTTCACATATAAATTCAAGTCATTTTCGAACATAAAATCCACTTACTTACTTTAACCAAATCAAGACACATAGCCTTTAAATCAAATCTCATAACTTCCTAACCATTCTTACTAACGCCTCCCATAAGACCTAGTAAGGACTTAGGACAATTTAAACATACTCTTAACTTAGATTCAACAATGCAAATACTTCTAACTTCTAAGAGTAGAAGAAATCTTGAAATATTATCACATCGAGATTTCATACGTAGGATCATGCCAAAGAAAGAAGAGGTTCACATACCTCGCGACGATTATCGACAAGTAGCAAAAAGCTCCAAAGTACTTCAACCTATAATGGTCACAATACGTCCATTAACCTCTTACTTCAAACGTAGAATATTCTAGGTGCTAAGTCGCTAAATTCTACGGAAAATCTGACACCTCCTTTGTTTTTACTTACTTTGCCACCTTTTTCAAGGCCGGAAATACAATAACCAAACAGCCCCAATTGGCTCACAGTTTATAGAAGATAATCCAATACAATTGAATAACTACACAGCCCCAATTGGCTCACAATAAAATAACCAACTAAATGCAAACTACAAGTCCAAAATTCGGCCACCTTGAGTTCAACAAAACCAATTCTTATCCAATTTCCATTTCGATCCAAATTGGTAGCATAACATGATATCAAGTCGCATTTGATTATAACAACCATAAGCTTTAAGTCAATAACATGCGACGATTCCAATAACGATCAAATTATATTCCAACTAAACATGACTTACATTACACTTCGGATTTAAAGCTACAAGCAATCCATAATACTTATAAAACTTCAACACATATACTACATGCTAGTAAAATGTAAGGCTAACAACAATACATAATCTTGTAACACTTAAAGAGAACAAGATTATACCTCAACGAATCTCAATCTAACTTCCAAATCCGAAGTCGCTCCTTAGTAGTTTAGAACCTCTCCAAGACACTTCAATCCGCTTGTTGAGACCCTTAGAACCACACCAACAACTTTCCTTCAACTTACAATCCAAATCCTAGAAAAGCCATTAGGTTTTCACTTTGCGACTAATACGAAAACTCTCTTTTTCCGGGATTTTTCTATTGAGATACACTTACATAACACTCATGAACCTTGGTTTAAAGTGTGGAGCTCAAAGATAAAGAAACAAATTTTTTTCTTCCTTGCTAAACCCAGGCAGAGCTTTCTTGCCCCTCTCTCAATTTTCTTGAAAATTTTCTAAGTGTTAGACAAGGTCTTGCTACTACTAGTATAGTAAAGGGACATGGAGGGTCAAGATGTGTACAATTGGGTGGCTAGGATGAGGTCTAAGAAAATATCAAGCCTTAGTGGGTCCATTGACTTAGTCAATAATGTCAAGCTACTCTTGCAAGACTTGTTCATCAAAGACTTATGGTAAATGACCATTATGGCCATGCCTAAATTCGTCCAAGGCATTCTAAGGGGGGGGGGGTGACACGTGTCGCCCTCCCATTCGTCACAATATTACGTTTTCCGACAATTCCATAATTCCGTTAAAAATTTTTTACAGTCTCAAATTTTAACACTTGCGAGTTCTTACGTACGTTCTTAACACATGTCCTGCAAATACGGGGTGTAACAAAAACACTATGCGAAGATTGTTTAAAAGGGAATCAGACCCGAGTCTCTCACAATGTTGCCCAACATGATGGCCAACATTCAGGTACGTCTCATTATTTTCAATTGTTACATATGTATCTTATGGGTCCAATTGAAGTAGACAGCCTAGGTGGAATGTGTCACGACCGACCGCCGCGGCGGTGCCCTACCGACACCCGCCTGTATACATCAAAGAATAGCAATGAACATACACAACCTAAACACACGTAAATAATAACACAAGCTAGCCGATAAGTGCCGCTTCCATAAAATAAACAAAGTCAAAAGTACAACTTTACAACTCGCTTCTTACACCAACCACAAAGGTGAATACAGACTTAGGAATAATAATCGTGGCGGGACAGGGGCCGCCATACCTCGAATGTACAAAATCTACAACATCGGGGACAAGATCGTACTAAAAGAAAGACAAGCCTCCGAGAATGGAGCTTCCGACGCGTCGATAAGCGATCCTAAGAATGTGGATCGCCACCGCTACCACTTTCTCGCGATTTGAACGCAACCCCGAGGAAGTCGACACATATGTACTAAGTATGTAAATCGGAAAATCGTAATTACAACATAAGTTTATAAGAAAGTTTAAACATGTATGATAACAAAATTACAGTACACAGTGCCTTGCTAACAATGGGAGTACATCAAGAGAATACGTATAACATCACAATAGCAGTCCCGATCATACCATGGGTAGCGAACCCATAAAAACAGGTGGTATAACGTCTTGGGGTGTCTACCCCTCATTTATACTCTTACCCTGAAGCAGGTGGTATAACGTCTTGGGGGTTTGCCCCTCATTTATACTCTTATCCTGTAGAAGATAGTAACGCAGGTGGTATAACGTCTTGGGGGCTTCCCCCTCATTTATACTCTTATCCTGAAGAAGGTGGTATAGCGTCTTGGGGGTTTGCCCCTCACTGATACTCTTACCCTACCTCAAAACCGGCCGTCATACAATAATTAAGCAAGTTAGCAATCCCCCTAACTTCTTATTAGTCTTATTCCTCTACATTCTCATTTTAGTTTACTTAAGGCACTTTCATGTCTTTTATAAGAATCCGGGAATTTAACCCAAAGTACTACGTACTTCTATGCTTTTAAAATGACTCATTTCATTATAAAACTTCCAAGATACTAATAGCGTAGTATCAGTGACAATTTCTTTTTAAGACAAGTCACAATACTTTGAAATAAATATGGCTTCTAAATCAAGTGACTCGTGTCTTATAAAACCTTAGGCAATTAATGCCTTAAAATAGAATTGCCTTCCATTAAATCAAGTCATTTATCTTTCCATAAAGTCAATATAACCAACTCCCCATAAAGTCGTTATATTCACTTTATACCGTAGTCATGTACAATTTCCTATCCAAGGGACTTATACGTTTAAAACGACACAAGTATTACATACTTTAAAATTCTTCAAGTCCCTTATCTTTAACAAGACTTAAGACATCTTTAATATTCTCAAAGAAGTGAGTTAAATCTCCTAACTCACCCGACTTGGCATTTCATAAAACAAGTAAAGGATGTCAAAGTCTTGTACGTCTACCGTACTATATACGCGAAACTAGTCATGCTCAAAGATAGGAAAAGTTCTACATACCTTGTCGGGTCAAACCACTTTGCCAAGTACGAAGTCCCGCCCGTACTATGTCAACCTATAATATTCACAATACGTCTATTAAAGCCTTACTTCAAACGTAGAATATTATAAGTGTTAAGTCTCTAAATTCTACGGAAAATCGGGCAGCACCTCCTTTGTTTCTACTTACTTTGCCACCTTTTCCAAGGTCGAAATACAATAACCAAACAGCCCCAATTGGCTCACAATCAATATAGCAGGTAGTCCCATACAAATGACTAACTAAACAGCCCCAATTGGCTCACAATTATATATAAGGTAGTCCAATTTCCATTTCAATCCAAATTTGTAGCATAACATGATATCAAGTCGCATTTGATTATAATAACCATAATCCTTAAGTCAATGACATGCGACGGTTCTAACAACGATTAAATTGTACTTCAACTTAGTCATGGCTTACATTACATTTCGGATTTCCAAGGCTATAATCAATCCATAATCCTTATAACCTCAAGATAACAATTCCATGCTTGCAACATACAAAGCTAACGACAACAATATAAATATACAACCTTGTAACACTTTCAAAGACAAGATTATACCTTCACGAATATGAAACCAACTCCAATCCGAAGTCGCTCCTTAGTAGTTTAGAACCTCTTCAAGACACCTCAATCCGCTTGTTGAGACCCTTAGAACAATACCAACAATTATCCTTCAAAGCTCCAAACAAAACCTAGAAAGACCATTAGGTTTTCGCTTTGCGACTAACCCAAAACAATCTTTTCCAAGATTTTTCTATTGAGATGTGTTCCTGATACACCTAAGACCCTTGGTTTAAAGTGTGGAATCAAATGGACAAGAAACTAAATTTTCTCTTTTCTATGTGATGAACCCAGACCTCTCTATGAGTTCTTCAAAATTTTGCAAAAATTTTCTAAGTGTTAAGTCTTCTCTTGCTACTAGTATTATATATAGGGTCATGGAGGTTAAGATGCATCCATTTGGTTGGCTTGGATATTCTCTTAGCAAAATATCAAGACTTATTGACCATTTGACTTAGTCAAGATTGTCAAGCCACAACTTGCAAGACTTAAGTCATAGAAGACTTATGGTAAATGACCATAATGGCCATGCCATTTCAGTCGAGCATAGCTAAGGGGGTGACACGTGTCGCCTCCCATTCATCACAACACTTACGTTTCCGACAATTTCATAATTTCCGATAAATTTTGCAAGTCTCAAATCCTTAACATTTGTGAGTTCTTACTTACGTTCTTAAGACATGTCTTGTAATTACGGGGTGTAACATTCTTCCCCCCTTAGAAACATTCGTCCCCGAATGTTCTTTCGGAGTCAAACTTAATTAGCGACATAGTTTCCTTTCACAACCCCGACATACCAAAAATGCCCCACATGGCCACATAATAGCATTTAAGCAAAGAGATACTTCAATTTAAAACTTGACAAGTAAGGAAGATGAATTACTGAAGGTATAGGAAATAAGTGAGATACTTCCTCAACATGTCTTCCTCCGCCTCCCAAGTCATCTCCTCTCGCTATCATTCCTCTACAGACTTTGACGGAACTACATCCTTGGTCCGCGATCGCGACTGGGCGATCGAGTATCGCATGGGACTCTCCTCATACGATAACCCATTCACACTGGACCTCACTAGTAGGAAAACTCTCATTGGATCACCGATACACTTCGCAACATAGAAACATGTAAGACCGGATGTACCGCCTAACTCGATGGCAGATCCAACTCGTAGGCAACCTGGCCCACTCTACGGATGATCTGGTAAGGCCCAATGTACCTTGGGCTGAGTTTCCCCTTCTTACCGAATCTCATCACACCCTTCATGGGTGACACCTTCAAGAAGACCCAATCGCTGCACCAAACTCCAAATGCCGGCCGATTATCCGCGTAAGACTTCGCGACTACGAGCCGCTAACGGTCTCTCCCGGATAAGCTTCACCTTATCCATAGCCTTGTTGTACCAAGTCCGCCAACTAATCGCACTCGCCCACGTCGAACCAACCGATCGGCGACCTGCATTTCCGCCCATATAAAGCCTCGTATGGCGCCATCTGTATGCTGGAATGGTAGCTGTTGTTGTAAGCAAACTCCACAAGAGGCAAATGATCCTCCCAGCTACCACTGAAATCTATCACGCAGGCTCGCAGCATATCCTCAAGTGTCTGGATAGTGCGCCCGCCGCCGTCACACCGAGGGTGAAATCTGTCTTTGAGACTCACGTGTCTCTAAACCCTTCCGAAAG
Source organism: Przewalskia tangutica (assembly GCA_029844215.1). NCBI lineage: Eukaryota > Viridiplantae > Streptophyta > Magnoliopsida > Solanales > Solanaceae > Przewalskia > Przewalskia tangutica. The sequence continues at coordinate 23,341,828 of CM056720.1, read as the reverse complement.
ACCTCCGGAAGTTAGTCGAATCGGGCTCCTATCGGATATAATCGACACCGAACACCGCAGCCTCACTATCTCTCGGATGTACAACTGCATAGTCCTCGGTGGCGCCGTCCGACCGAAGGAAATGGGCTGATTTCGTCACCGCCAACAATAACCCAAATGGAGTCAGACTTCTCCGAGTACGAGGTAACCTCAGAACAAAGTCCATGTTGATTATCTCGCACTTCCAAGTCGGAATCTCAATAGACCGCAATAAACCATCTGGCCTCGTGCTCGACCTTGACCTGGGCAATTAGGACATCAGGCAACAAAACCCGCCACGTCCCTCTTCAGGCCATCCCACCAATACAAACATCTGAGGTCATGGTACATCTTGGTCGACCCCGGATGAATAGAATATCGAGCGCTGTGTGCCTCCCCCAGAATCTGCTGACGAAGTCCTGATACATCGGGAACACACAACCGGCCCTCAAATCTCAAGACTTATCTGGCGCTACTCAAAAGACTCTTCTCCTCCCAAGAGCTGCATCACGGATGCATACCAACAAGTCCTCGAACTGTCGCCTCTTCACCTCATCAACGATGGAAGACTCGGCAACCTCACGAACCCGCACCCCACTATCGTCGGTATCGATCAATCGAACCCCAAGGCTCGCTAACTGGTGGATCTGACGGACCATGTCCTGCCTCTCTGGCTGTACCTCTGATAGGCTCCCCATCGACCTACGACTCAAGGCACAAACTACGTTGGCCTTCCGGATGGTATGTAATATCAACATCATAATCTTTCAGCAATTCTAACCACCGCCTTTGTCTCAAGTTCGCCTCCTCTGCTCAAGATATCTGGAGGCTCTTGTGGTCTGTATAAATATCCACATGAACTCCGTATAAATAATGTCTCCAAATCTTCAAGGCATGAATAACTGCTGCCAACTCTAAATCATGGGTAGGGTAATTCCTCTCATGCTTCCGTGAATCGCCGAAGCATAGGCTATAACCTTGCCGTCTGCATCAAACACACCCTAGCCCGATACCGAGGCATCACAATAGATCACGTGCCCATCTAACCCTCCTAAGAGTAAGAACCGAGTTGTAGTCAACCTTTCCTTCAACAACCGGAAACCCTTCTCGCAAGCCTCATCGCTGGAACTTGTCGCCACGAGTCGGCTAGTCAACGGTCGAAATCGAAGCAACCGCTCCACAAACTCGCGATAATAACCGCCGATCTAAGAAATCGCGCACTCGGCCGGAGTAGTAGGTCTCGGCCAAGACTTATCGCCTCAATCTTTGCCGTATCTACCCAACACCATCAGCCCAATAATATGCCCCAGAATGCCACCGAGGCCAACCAAAACTCACACTGAGAACTTGGCGAATAGCCGGCTCCGAGAACCCCGAGTACCGCCGCCAAGTGGTGCATGCTCTGCTCTGTCCGTGAATAAACCAGATGTCATCGATGAATACTATCACGAATGTATCCAAATGGCTTGAACACCCGGTTCATCAAATCCATAAATACACTGGGCGTTGGTCAAACCGAAAGACATAACCCTAAACTCATAGTGCCCATAGGGTCTGAATGCGATCTTTGGGATATCGCCTCTCGAACTCGAACGATGATAACCGGACCGCAGTCTATCTTTGAGAAACACCTCGCACTCACTGAATCGTCAAACAAATCATCAATCACGGGAGAGGTACCTATTCTTAATGGTTACCTTATTCACCGTGTAGTCACACATACGCAGCGGCCCCATCCTTCTTCTTTACAAACAATCTGGCGCTCCCGGGGAGATACACTAGGCCCGATAAAGCCTTTTTCCAAAGAAATCTTTCACCGTCCTTCACTCCTCAACTCGGCAGTGTCATCCTGTATGGCGGAATGGAAATAGGTCGAGTGTCCGCAACGTGTCAATACAAAACTCAATCTCCTCTCGGGAGGATACCCTAAGATCATCGGGAACACATCCGAAATTCCCTAACCACCGGTCAAGAATCGAACCTCACCTGTATCAAATACCCGCACCAGATGATAGATGTAACCCTTCTGCACCATCTTCCTAGCCTTGAGGTAAGAAATAAACCTACCCCTCGGCGATGCAGTGTTGCCCCTCCACTCGATAACTGGCTCGCCAGGAAACTGGAACCGAACCAACCTGTCCCTACTAACGTTGGCATAACAAGAAGCCAACCACCGTACCCATAATGACATCAAAATCACATCTCCAGCTCTATCAAGTCTGCAAGGGTCTGACGACTGTAAATAAATACCGGACAACCTCTATACACCCGCTCAGCTAACACCGAATCACCCACTGGCGTAGCTACCTCAAACGGCTCTATCGACACCGGCTCTATCCCGATTCTACCCGCAATGAGAGGGGACACATACGACAAGGTAGAACCTGGATCTATCAATGCATAAACATCACATCCTGAGATCGATGTAATGCACTGGCGACGTCGAGGAAGCCTCACGATCTGGCGATCGCTAGAGAATATATGCGATTCTGGGGACCGCTAGAACTGGAACCACCACCACGACCTCTACCGCGGCCTGCCGGTCCGTGAGTACCACGCTCCGGCGCATGACCACGTAGGAGAAGAAGACCAACAATCGATCCCGCTACCGGTGTCTTGTACCACCCATACTGCCTCTAGACGGACAATCTCTCTTCAAATGGCCCAGCTGGCCACAAGAGTAACAAGCTCCCGAAGCTCTGCGACACTCGCCCTGGTGGAACCTACCGCATCGAGCACACTGAGGTGTGGGTGGTCCCGATCGGTGACGGTTCCTGCCTCCCTGAAATCCTGTAGTCCCGAGCCCGACCGCTTCCCGACCTAGGTGGTCGGACCTCTTGCCGAAAAATCGCGGACGGAGCACTCTGTCTTTGGTGAACGTGGACCTACTCTGCCGAGGTTGTCCGCCTCGAAAGCGCCCGAGACCCCGATGTCACGGCCTCTTGGGCTGGCTCGTCAATCTGGTCCTCCCTCTCTATCCTCTATCCCGCGTGCATAGGCTGCATCCGGCGATGTCCATCTGGTGAAGAGCCACCCCAAGCATCTTTGTAATCATATGACGGCCTAGCCCATCACATAACGATGAACTCTATCCGTCATGCTAGCTACAATAGTGTGAGCATGCACGGCGAGTCAAACTCAGTCTACTCCTAACGGTCCTCCCGCTCGCAAGGTCAAAAATCTGTCTACCCGGCTCTCCTCATCTCGGAGGTAAAAGTGATCCATAAAGGCCTCTGTAAACTCCTCCCAAACAGCGGAAGAGCATCATCACCTCTCGAAAGCAACCACGACTCAAACCAGTTCAACGCAATATCGCGCAACGGTAAGAGGCTAGTGTAATGCACTCTGTCTCTGAAGCCCTAAGAACTGCATGGTCCGTCAGACTGCCGAACGAACTCCTGCGGATCCTCGTGGACCTCGAACCATAAAACTCGGTGGATTACATCCCGTAAAATCCCTAATCCGCAAACTATCGGCTCTAGGGTGCCGCTCGCTCAGTGTTGCCGCTACTATCTTGGTCAATAACCGAATCGCTCCCGTAGTCTCTATACTCGGTGGTGAGGCTGGAGGGTCAGTATCGAAACCTCTGGAGCTCACGCCGCTCTCGGCTCCTCTGTCTTGTCGGCGTGGTGAACTCAACGACCCCACTACCTCGTGCATAGTCGTGCTCGAGCCCGTGTGACCTCTGAGTACCGCTAGCGCTCCCGCTCTTTGCCCTTCCGGGCTCGTAGCTTTCCGTGGAGGCATAGTTGTTTCATAAGAAGAGGTCGAGAGGATTCAACCTAATAAGACGGCTCTAATGCACGATCTCGGAGAGAAGAATGAAACCAATCCTAAATGTCCTGTAGCCTCCGATTATAGATGTGGTGCACAACACACCGATAATCAAGACTACTGACACGGTGCAGACACTTTCCGAGGACTAATCGCTCCGATACCACTTTTGTCGCGACCCGACCGGCCGCGGCGGTGCCCTACCAGGCACCTGCCTGTATACATCGAGAATAGCAAAGGAACATACACAACCTAAACACGTGTGTAAATAATAACAACAGCTGGCGATAAGGCCGCTTCCATAAAATAAACAAAGTCAAAAGTACAACTTTACAACTCGGTTCTTCTGACCACAAAGGTGAATACGCACCTGCAGGAATAACAATCATGGCGGACGGGCCCCGCCATACCCGAATGTACAAAATCTACAACATCGGGGACAAGATCGTACTAAAGAAAGACAAGCCTCCGAGAATGGAGCTTAGGCGTCGATGTCGATCCTAAGAATGTGGATCGCCACCGCTTACCACTCTGCGGCATGAACGCAGCCCAGGAAGGGTCGTGACACAATATGTACTAAGTATGTAAATCGAAAGTATCTGTAATTACAACATAAGTTTATAAGAAAGTTTAAACATGTATGATAACAAAATTACGATTACAAAGGCCTTGCTAACAATGGGAGTACATCAAGAGAATACGTATAACATCACAATAGCAGTCTCCCGATCATACCATGGGTAGCGAACCCATAAAAACAGGTGGTATAACGTCTTGGGGTGTCTACCCCTCATTTATACTCTTACCCTGAAGCAGGTGGTATAACGTCTTGGGGGTTTGCCCCTCATTTATACTCTTATCCTGTAGAAGATAACGCAGTGGTATAACGCCTTGGGGCTTCCCTCATTTATACTCTTATCCCGAAGAAGGTGGTATAGCGTCTTGGGGTTTGCCTCACCGATACTCTTACCCTACCTCAAACCTACTCATACAATAATTAAGCAAGTTAGCAATCCCCTAACTTCTTATTAGTCTTATTCCTCTACATTCTCATTTTAGTTTACTTAAGGCACTTTCATGTCTTTTATAAGAATCAGAATTTAACCCAAAGTACTACGACTTCTATGCTTTTAAAATGACTCATTTCATTATAAAACTTCCAAGATACTAATAGTGTAGTATCATGACAATTTCTTTTAAGACAAGTCACAATACTTTCTAAATAAATATGGCTTCAAATCAAGTGACTCGTGTCTTATAAAACCTTAGGCAATTAATGCCTTAAAATAGAATTGCCTTCCATTAAATCAAGTCATTTATCTTTCCATAAAGTCAATATAACCAACTCCCATAAAGTCGTTATATTCACTTTATACCGTAGTCATGTACAATTTCCTATCCAAGTGACTTATACGTTTAAAGCGACACAAGTATTACATACTTTAAAATTCTTCAAGTCCCTTATCTTTAACAAGACTTAAGACATCTTTAATATTCTCAAGAAGTGAGTTAAATCTCCTAACTCACCCGACTTGGCATTTCATAAAACAAGTAAAGGATGTCAAAGTCTTGTACGTCTACCGTACTATATACGCGAAACTAGTCATGCTCAAAGATAGGAAAAGTTCTACATACCTTGTCGGGTCAAACCACTTTGCCAAGTACGAAGTCCCGCCCGTACTATGTCAACCTATAATATTCACAATACGTCTATTAAAGCCTTACTTCAAACGTAGAATATTATAAGTGTTAAGTCTCTAAATTCTACGGAAAATCGGCAAAGACCTCCTTTGTTTCTACTTACTTTGCCACCTTTTCCAAGGTCGAAATACAATAACCAAACAGCCCCAATTAGCTCACAATCAATATAGCAGGTAGTCCCATACAAATGACTAACTAAACAGCCCCAATTGGCTCACAATTATATATAAGGTAGTCCAATTTCCATTTCAATCCAAATTTGTAGCATAACATGATATCAAGTCGCATTTGATTATAATAACCATAATCCTTAAGTCAATGACATGCGACGGTTCTAACAACGATTAAATTGTACTTCAACTTAGTCATGGCTTACATTACATTTCGGATTTCCAAGGCTATAATCAATCCATAATCCTTATAACCTCAAGATAACAATTCCATGCTTGCAACATACAAAGCTAACGACAACAATATAAATATACAACTCAGTAACACTTTCAAAGACAAGATTATACCTTCACGAATATGAAACCAACTCCAATCCAAGTCGCTCCTTAGTAGTTTAGAACCTCTTCAAGACACCTCAATCCGCTTGTTGAGACCCTTAGAACAATACCAACAATTATCCTTCAAAGCTCCAAACAAAACCTAGAAAGACCATTAGGTTTTCGTTTGCGACTAACCCGAAAACAATCTTTTTCCAAGATTTTTCTATTGAGATGTGTTCACAATACACCTAAGACCCTTGGTTTAAAGTGTGGAATCAAATGGACAAGAAACGAAATTTTTCTCTTTTTCTATGTGATGAACCCGAGACCCCCCTCTATGAGTTCTTCAAAATTTTGCAAAAATTTTCTAAGTGTTAAGTCTTCTCTTGCTACTAGTATTATATATAGGGTCATGGAGGGTTAAGATGCATCCATATGGTTGGCTTGGATATTCTCTTAGCAAAATATCAAGACTTATTGACCATTTGACTTAGTCAAGATTGTCAAGCCACAACTTGCAAGACTTAAGTCATAGAAGACTTATGGTAAATGACCATAATGGCCATGCCATTTCGTCCAAGGCATAGCTAAGGGGGGGTGACACGTGTCGCCCTCCCATTCGTCACAACACTTACGTTTTCCGACAATGTCATAATTTCCGATAAATTTTGCAAGTCTCAAATCCTTAACATTTGTGAGTTCTTACTTACGTTCTTAAGACATGTCCTGTAATTACGGGGTGTAACAGAATGAGATACTCGTATGTGATAGTTGATGATTTTTCCAGGTTTACATGGATATATATCTTAAAGGAAAAATCACAAGTCTTTGACATGTTTAAGGCGCTTCACACTAGAATAAGGAACTTGTTTTGTTCTTCCATTTTCAGAATTCGTTCTGTCCATGGAAAGGAATTTGGAAATCAAAAATTTGCAAAGCTTTGTGAAACAAAAGGGATATTCCATGAGTTTTCGGCATCAAAAACACCTCAACAAAATGGGATTGTCAAAAGGAAGAACAGAACTTCACAAGAAATGTCTAGAGTCATGTTAAGTTCTAAGCATTTGTGAAAAAGATTTTGGGCTGAAGCCTTGAATACAACTTGTCACATATCAAATAGAGTATACCTTAGGCCAGGCACCAAGATGACACCCTATGAACTACTAAATGGAAAGAAACCCACCTTGCATTACTTTCTTGTCTTTGGGTGTGTATGCTATATTCTTAATGACAGGGATCAACTGGCCAAGTTCGACTCCAAGAGCGACAATGGTGTATTCATTGGCTACTCTCAGAATAGCCATGCTTACCGGGTATACAATCTTTGAACGAGAACCATACAGGAGTCTGTCAATGTTATTTTCGATGATATGCTGGATATATCTGGCATATCGTCTGAAAACAATATTATAGTTGTAGTGGAAGAGGAGCGACCCACTGAAGATGCAGATGTTGTACCAAATGTTGACCCAACATCAGAAAACAAATTTGACACTCAAGAGGATAACACTATGAATGAAGTCGAGGAGGAATCTGACACTGAACTCAATGATCAAGTAAAAAGATATCCTCATTCGAGAATCAGAAGGAACCATCCGCCCGATCAAGTGATATGGGGAGTGTTTGAGAGGAGGCGCACAAGAGAATGAACCAGTCAATTACCGAGAGATGGTAAGGTATGTGTGCATGTCCACCATATACCAACAGGTTAGTCTTTCTTGTTTTACATCTACACTAGAACCTAAGAATATTGGGGAAGCATTGAAAGATAATTTTTTGATGCAAGCGATGCAAGAGGAACTTGAACAATTTTCCAGAAATGAGGTTTGGGACTTGGTACCACGACCTAAAAACACTAATGTTATTGGGACAAAATCGATATTCAAAAACAAATCGGATAATTTAGGGAAAATTGTGAGAAATAAAGCAAGACTTGTTGCTTAAGGATATACACAAGTCGAATGGATCGACTATGACGAGACCTTCGCCCTTTTGGCTAGAATTGAGTCAATAAGACTACTACTTGTCATTGCTTGCTATCTAAGGATTACCTTTCACCAAATGGACGTTAAATGTGTTTTTCTCAATGGATACTTGGATAAAGAAGTGCATGTTGAACAACTCAAGGGATTTGAAGATCCACACAATCCACAACATGTATACAAGTTCAAGAAAGCCTTGTATGGATTTAAGCAAGCACCACGAGCATGGTATGTTCATTTAACTACCTTTCTTGTCGAATTTGAGTTCACCCGTGGAGAAGCCGATAAAATCTTGTTCATTAGAAGAAACGAAGGAGATGTAATAATTGCTCAGATCTATGTCGATGACATTGTTTTTGGATCAACATCAGAGTCATTCTTGAAGTCATTTGTCGAAGCAATATCCACGACATTCCAAATGAGCATGATTGGAGAACTAACATTTTTCTTATGCTTGCAGATTAGGCAAAATGAAGAGGGGATTTTTGTATCCCAAAGCAAATATGCCAAGAATCTTGTCAGAAAATTTGGTTGAACACTTCAATGGGCTCTATGCAACAGGTATGTAAAGAAGATGTTGGACAAGATGTTGACCCAACATTGTACCGATCCATGATAGCTAGTCTTTTTTACCCTACTGCAGTCTCCCAAATATCATGTTTAGTGTGTGTGTGTGTGCACGGTTTCAAGCCTGCCCCAAGGAATCTCATCTTAATACCGTGAAACGTATCATACGATATATTACCGGTACAAGTGACTTGGGTATATGGTATTCTAGAAACACTAATCCTAATCTAATAGGGTATAGTGACTCGGACTGGGCCGGTGATGTAGACGATAGAAAGAGTACTAGTGGTGGATGTTTCTATCTTGGCAATAACTTAGTCTTATGGTACAGCCGTAAATAAAATTGTGTGTCACTTTCGACTGCTGAATCCGAATATGTGGCAGCCGGAAGTTGTTGTGCTCAACTGGTTTGGTTACGACATATGCTTGATGACTATGGGTTTTCTAACAACTCCATGATTTTATATTGTGATAATCTGAGTGCTATAAACATTTCCAAAAATCATGTACAACACTCACGTACCAAGCATATAGACATAAGGCATCATTTTTTGAGAGACTTAGTGGAAAAACATTTAGTTCAAATCGAACATGTGGATACAGTACATCAACTAGCTGATATTTTTACCAAACCTTTAGATCATGAGAGATTCTCAAACTTGAAGAAATCTCTTGGTCTCTGTTTCCTCTAAGGCTGGCCAGTGGGCCGGGACGGGCCCAGTTAGATCGGGATGGGCGGGGCGGGTCGGGACGGGACGGGCGGGATAGGTTTTTTTTTATAAAAAAAAATTCCACTAAATTAAAAATACTAACATATCGTAATATATATTTATAAACTAAATAATTGAACAAAGACAAGAAGAGTGTAGAAAAAAACATTTCAAGGCTGTTTTTGTGCCTCTTATATTATTAATTATTTCATTGAAATATACAAGATTCAGAATTACAACATTGTAGTGTACTGTTGTTGAAAACAATTGCAAAAGACATAGAAAAAAATACTAAAATTGCAATGAAATAAATAACCAATTTGAAAATATTTTTTCTAGTTTCTTTATAATTTCGTGTGGTTCTTCGGTTGGAATTGGTATATCTTGGTCAAATTATTCCACGTCGCTACTCATGCTTTCAGATAAGATGTCGTTGTAGTTTTTGTCTTCTTCGTTAATCTCGTTGTGCACTTCTTCGCTCCGCTCGTATCCAATCTCTGAATAGTACCGCCATCTCCAAGCTGTCTCCGAGTAATGAGTGTTTGTGCTCTCCTATTTGAAATCTGCCGGCAGAAAAAGAGTTTTCAGAAGCGCTTGAATGTTCAAAACATCTCGGGCCATCATTGAAAGTGTCGAAAATGTCTTCTCATTCTGCATCCAATATTTCGGCAAGTCTTCCTTTCCGTCTTGATTGACAACTTCTTGGTAAGGTAAAGTACCCTGCAAAACAAAAACATCAAACTCACTAATTTGGTTAGCAGTGCTACCACCGCACATTCTATTTCTGAGGCTTTCAATACTATCCGCAGAAACATCATGTTTTTTAGAGGTTGTGTTGAAGTAGAAGAAGATGGTACGAAAGTCGGTTGGTTGCTAGCACTTTCTTGCTGATAATGTCGATATACTTTTTTGCATCCATCTTCTACGCTATCCAACACTTCTTCTAGCGTTTGTTCAATGGGTTGTGGGACATTTAAAATTTTGGGAGTTGGAGGTGGTAGTACGTCCATACAGTTAAAAATATTTTCAATAAGACTTTTACAACCGTCTACTTTAATAGTCGGGTTTAATACAACACCAATAATATAAATAGGGAAATAAGAATAAAATGTTTCTTTAATTTCATAAACATTTTTTTAATAGCTGTCTTATAAGCAGGTTTTTCCATATATTCTTGAAGCAGTAAAAATATTATAGCTATATAAAACAACATAGTTGAAATAGTAGGATAATATATAGTAGAAAATTATTTTGTTGCTCGATGAAAATTCTCTAGAAATACAATAAGTTCTTTAATTTTGTCTCAATCATTATCCATAATCATATCAGTTGGATTTTGATTATGGGCGTTAAAAAATAAAGTGATAGGTTTTCTATAATCATAAGAAACAACTAGTTGATCATATAAAGAATTCCACCTAGTGATACTTCTTCGGGAATTTTTCTATAAGATAGTCCACAATCGTGATAAGTTTTTTTATATTTTTTCTCTGTTGGATTCTATTATTTTTTAAAATAAAGTTTATAGCAAATTGTATTTTTTCAAGAATATCTTGAAAACGTGAAAGACCATCATTTACAACTAAGTTATAAATGTGGCACGCACATTTGATATGAAAATATTTTGAAAAAGACGGAGTTAAAACTTCATTTAAAACATAAATAGCAGATACGTTAGAAGATGCATTATCTAATGTAATACTCATAACTTTATCAGTTATTCTGTAATAATAGCAGACTAAATAAATATTTTCTGAAATAAACTGACCAGTGTGTCTATATATCTATATGCTAAAATACATTTTTGCATAGAACATTTATAATCTATCCAATGACAGGTTACAGTTAAATAATCATGGTCGTTAGTACTACGACCTATATCAGAAGTTAGAGCGACTTTGTCAATAAAATGATATAATGCATAACGTAAATACTGTTGATATTCATGCGCAAATTTAAATCATCTCTCTTAACAGTTGATCTAGGAAAACCTTCATAAGCAGGATTATTCATATCTCTAATATAATGAATAAAACCAGGAGATTCAGGAAATGAAAAAGGCAAATCCTCCACAGCAACTAATTTTGCTAGTGATTCTCTATCTTTATGTTTATCGTATTTAGGGCCTACAACTCCCCCTGTCATAGGGTTAATTTGACCCTGTACTTTATCCGGGACAGTATGTGAACCTTGTCCAGATTGAGAGGGCGCTTTCTTACCATCTTTTTCAATAATGTATTGGGCATGCAAGACTTTGTGTTTTTTGCAATAGGTGTCTTCCTAAATCCCGCGTCTCACCATGACCTTGTCCAGTTTTAAAAGTATAAACAATTTTACAAGTTTTACATATAGCTACTTGATTAGGTACGTTCCTGTGAAAATATTTCCATACATCTGATTTTAATGGTCGTTTTGCCGGACCTCGTCGCATACTAGAGGGAATAGGAGGCATTTCACTAGTGGGTGTATCATCATCTACATTAGTGGGTGCATCATCATCTAGAGTGGCATCTAAATCAAAGGCTTCTTCATTTTAAGAAAATACATGGTCGTGGTTAGGTGATTTTCACACGCGCAAAACGCAAGTGTACGTATCGTCTCAAGTACTATAGTCTGTAAGATCGAATATCATCCACAGAGACTGGTTTTTAAGTACTGAGCATCTATTTTGTGTTATCTATTTGGCGAACGAATATTGATTGGAGTTTTTATTTAACTACTGGAATGATTGCAAGAAATAAGTAAACTAATTAAGTTGTATTCAAATTATGAAGGAATTAGGGCTTTCAAAATCATCAACTATCCACTTTATTCAATCTTTAATGCGTTCTAGAATGATTTTTCTTCAATGTTAAGATTGTGGTTAACTAGATTGTCTTATATTCCGGTTAGGATATATAATCACTCAACTCCAGTGCAGAACTCTTCTATATTTCTATGATATGATTTACCACATAGGAGAATTAAGAACAGGAACCTATAAAGCTACACAAGTATCGGGGTACTGTCGTCCACGATTTTAACTTATGTCTATTCAACTATAGCATATTCAAATCTCTCCTCTCGGTTGTTGATTCGAAATCATAAATGTTATGATAATTAGTGATCAATTAACTATCAAGCATTCACATCAATTATTGAATAGATCTTAACAACTGAAGAAGTAATCAAACTATTGCATCAAATCATGAATAAAGGTTCAAGTGAACCATAAGGGAAGCCCTAATTAAGTGTTTAGTTCCTAGCCATAGACATGCTACGAACTAACACAATATCCAATATAAAACTGAAATAAAAACTAAAGATAGAAAATTACGAAGATTAAAGTCTCCAATTGTTGCTCCAAGTGTCTTGTGTTGTTCTTGTGTTCAAGAATGGACTCCCCTCCTAAAAACTAATCCCTAGGGCTTTAAATAGGTATCAATTTCGTGCCCTAGGGACCCTATTGCCCTTGGCCAATTCCAACTCGGAACTGAAAAATTCGTAGCACCGCTGATTCTGCAGTCAAGACCGCAGTCTGCAAACTTCGACTCTCTAAATATAGCACAACGGTTCTTTCTGAATGTACCCCGGTGTTGAAAGTCATGTGGGTTTCTACTGTTTGGCACCGCGGTCCTGCCTCTGGGCACCGCGGTGCTGCTGTGGTTTTTCCGAGTAATCGATCTTCGACCTTTTTCTGCCTCGGGACCTCCTTTTATGCTCATTTTCGCTCCTTTTTGCCATTTTGCCTTTTTGAACCGCTGTGACTCAAATGAAAGAAAAACAACCCTAAAACTGTACTAGACGCAACGAAAATGGGTAAAATACTAATCGAAAATGACTCAAAATAGGTATATGAAATATGTCTAACAAACCCCCAAACTTAAACTTTGCTCGCCCTCGAGCAAAGAAGAAAATAAAATAAAGAAATAAAATAAAAAAGACTCAAAGACTTACGTCAAGCAATTGCAAAATGTCACTTATAAACACATGAACGTTAGTTAGAACAATATGTAGGAATAGATGTAGCATGCATTGAACAATCTAGTATTTCAAATTAGATATTTAGCAAATTCATTTCAGTCACAATCACTGGAAGCATGAATACCTAACATATACATGTCAATGTCATTGCATTTTTGTCAAGGTACTATAGTCTGTTTACTTGTTATTCTCCACTAATCATGTACATACTAGGGATCATCGGGACTTCATGGTTGTAATGTAGGCTTAGGCAGGGGTAGGTAAAATAGGCATTTAGGCTCAAATTACGTACCATAATAGCTTTTCATTTTAGGCTCAAAGGGCTGACTAGGGATACAATTCATTGTCAATGTAGGTAATGAAAGGTAAGAAGGGCTAACAAATAAATGCATGAATCATCCCCCTAACATATACATCCTAATTATTTCGCCTCAAATAGCAAGCATGCAGGACATTTTTTGCAATTGACATACACAGGCTAAACACACAATATTCCAACTAATCAGGTTTTCATGAATCTTTGGCATATTTAACTTAAGCACACAGATTTTTCCATTACATTATCCTACTTAATTCACTAGGCGTTTCAAGCAACTACAGCATGCATGATAAAAAAATAATTGTGACTCATATAGACACATAAAAGACATAAATCAATGACTCAAAATTATAAGAAAATACAAGTACCCCCCCAAACTTAACTGACACATTGTCCCAAATGTGTATGACTCAAAGATGAAACATGGACGACTTACAGATGTACAGCGGCTCAAAATGGTGGTGGCGGCGGCGGATATTGCATTGTGACGGTATCTGTGGGAGGAGATTTGGCGATTTCGGACCTTTTTATATTTTCGGGGATCGTGAACGCGGTTCTGCCTCTGTGGCACCGCGGTGCATATAGTACTGAGGCTTTCCTAAAGATTCGGCACCGCGGTGCTGCAGATCGGTACTGCGGTGCTGACTCGATTTCGTGTCTTTTCGCCCTTTACTTCATGCTCCATCCTCTGAGTCCTTCACCTGGCATCATAACATAACAAACACACCAAAAGTGAGACTTTCCTAATTAAAATAAATTGCAGAATTTAAACATTGGATTGTCTCCCAAGTAGCGCTGTCTTTAACGTCTTTTAGCCGGACGCAATTAATCTTTACTAGTGTCTGGTGGATCCTTTTGCGAACGGCTTGAAATCCGAATAGTTATTTTTGTCGGCCTCACTTCACCTACACCATTTTTATAGAACACAGAAAAGTGTAGTACTTTTATGATTGCCCCCAAATTGCCCAATACTTGCTTGCATTCAAAATTCCCTATAGTGCAAGGGATAATGAAGCTCCATAGATTTCTAGACTTCTGGGGGTTCTCTTGAGGGTATGGATTTTCTGTTTGTGGGTCAGCAAAGACATCTGGTGGTGTTTCTTCTGCAATGGGTACAGCAAAAAGAAACTCCAAGGAATCCAAAAAGGTGAAAATTGGATTCCAGTAACCCTTTCTTTCTCTACACCAACTACCTTTCTCAACTCCTCAATAGATTGGTGTGGTTCTGGCTCCTCACTTTGCTTACCATTTCCCACAATGGTTTCGCTATGCAGATTTTCTTGAGGTGTATTGATCACCATATCCATCAGTTGCCCTATTTGTGTCTCCAAATTTCGAGGTGACACCGGTCTCACCATAAACCGAGTCGACGCCAGTGAGCTTGAGTATGGCTTCCTGCAGCTCATTTCGATCTTCCTGTGCAACCTGTGGGTTAAGCTGTTGTTGATGACTCCGCTGCCCCTGATAGTAGTAGTAGTCCATGTGTCCTTTTTTTTTAATTTACTAACTTTACCTATAAAATAAGAAAAATAACAAAAACTGATAGAAGGATGCTCGCAGAACAGGTTAGGAACTTGTTCTTGTTGCAACCAAATTAGACATAAAATAACATAACAAAATTTATACAAACCAAATTAGAAATAAGAATAGATGATTCGATATTAAAAGTACGTCAGTCCCCGGCAACGGCGCCAAAAACTTGTTAGGCGATTTCCACACGCGCAAAACGCAAGTGTACATATCATCTCAAGTAATATAGTTTGTAAGACCGAATATCATCCACAGAGACTGGTTTCTAAGTACCAAGCATCTATTTTGTGTTATTTATTTGGCGAACGAATATTGATTGGGGTTTTTATTTAACTACTTGAATGATTGTAAGAAATAAGTAAACTAATTAGGTTGTATTCAAATTATGAAGGAATTAGGGCTTCCAAAATCATCAACTATCCACTTTATTCAATCATTAATGTGTTCTAGACTGATTCTTCTTCTATGTTAAGATAGCGGTTAACTAGATTGTCTTATATTCCGGTTAGGATATATAATCACTCAACCCCAGTGCAGAACCCTTCTATATTTCTATGATAGGATTTATCACATATGAGAATAAAGAGCAGTAACCTATAAAGCTACACAAGTATTGGGGTACTGTCGTCCACGATTTTAACCTATGTCTATTCAACTACAACATATCCAAATCTCTCCTCTCGGTTGTTGATTCGAAATCATATATGTTATGATAATTAGTGATCAATTAACTATCAAGCATTCACATCAATTATTGAATAGATCTTAATAACTGAAGAAGTAATCAAACCATTGCATCAAATCATGAATAAAGGTTCAGGTGAATCATATGAAAATCCCTAATTAAGTGTTTAGTTCCTAGTCATAGACATGCTACGAACTAACACAATATCCAACATATAACTGAAATAAAAACTAAAGAAAATTACGAAGATTAAAGTCTCCAATTATTGCTCCAAGTGTCTTGTGTTGTTCTTGTGTTCAAGAATGGACTCTCCTCCTAAAAACTGATCCCTAGGACTTTAAATAGGTATCAATTTCGTGTCCTAGGGACCCTATTGCCCTTGACCAATTCCAACTCGGAACTAAAAAATTTCGTATTGTACGCATTTCTACAGTCGCATCATGCGTCAAACTCTTGCATCTCTCTGAATCAATGGCACCGATTCATGCGAATGCACCCGGTCTTTGAAAGTCTGCGGGTTTCTCTTGCTTTGGCACCGCGATCCGCCTGGGCATGCGGTCGCTTTGATTTTTCCGAGTCATCGATTTTTGATCTTTTTCTGCCTCAGGACCTCCTTTTATGTCCACTTTTCGTTCCTTTTTGCCATTTTGCCTTTTTAAACCGTTGTGACTCAAAAGAAAGAAAAACAACCCTAAAACTATACTAGACGCAACGAATATGGGTAAAATATTAATCGAAAATGACTCAAAATAGGTATATGAAATATGCCTAACAATCGTCTAGATCATATGGTATTTCATGAAATTGTTCAGGATCAATAAAATCATCTTTTCTAGGAGTAGGACTAGGAATACTAGAACAAGTACCCTTGCCCTTATTACCCTCCCTACTAGAATAAGTACCATTGCCCTTGTTACCCGCCCTACTAGAAGAAGTACCCTTGCCGAAAACACTTTTTACTCTTTTCATTTTAATTGTGGTAATAAATAGTTAAAGACTTAAAGATAATGAAATTAAATGTGCTAAATGAAATAAAGACAAAATAATAATTTAATGAAAGAACGAATGTACCAAACGTCGACGTAGAGTCGACGTGTAATCGAGAGGTTGAATTGAAACTTTGCTCGATAGATAATCCTCAAGCTAGTTGCCAACTTCACTCCCAATTTCCAAATTAATAAATAGATTGAATATGTAGTAGACAATGTTGTATAGATATTGATTGGTTGAGAGATTAGAGAGATAAGAGATTGTAGGAAGATTTGTGAGAAATAAAAAGAGAAAATGAGGTATTATATGGGCCTCCAAGTAAGCTACCCCCTCCTCATATTGGTACTCCGGATTTCAACTGGTCAGCAGAATGCTAGTATTTGTATGCTCTTTTTTCCCCGTGTAACATGTTCTTAGATCAAAGAGGAAATGCGAACTTCCAATCTGTTTGGACTTCAACCTGCTCAATGTTGTGGCAACATCTGAAAATACTCATGACAACATCTCTTGTGTTTACAAGAATGTTGTCTGCGATGTTGTGACAACATTTCAGTCAACATCTATGTAACAGTTTTGCCTATTCTTCCGGCCTAAGCAGGAGAAGTTACTGCGAGTAAAAATATGACGCAGGCTAGCTCACAAGTCTGTTGTGTTTAAAACGTGGTAAAAAACTCAGTCAAAGCGTGTAGAGAAAGCAGAGGAAGACTCAGTCCAAAACGTGAGGATTTTCAGGAAGAAGATGAGGATTTTCAGGAGGATGAATCGGTCAATGTTGCTGCCACATTTTACTCAACCTCCACAAGAAGCAGTGAGGATTTCAAGGGAAGTTCCACACTATAAATAGAGGAGAACTTCAGTGCATTCGATATCCAGAATTATAATGACAACAAGTCAAGAGAGCTCTCAGATTTTACAATAGAAAACTGGATCAACAATTAGCCTAAAGTTTTTTTAACAACATCTTGTCCCACATTGCAATCGCTATCTCTATTCTAGATTAAGCTCATTGTTCAAGCGAGTGTAATGAAGATGTTGTATTTTATCTTTTAGAATTTGTGACTTTAGGCGAAGTCATATGCGACTTCATTTGTTTGTAATTTCTTTTTCGTATTTTATGCTTTATCTTGTAAAAGAAATTCATTTGTAATTGTATATAATTTATACAATTCTTTTGATCACCGACCATCAAGGGATACTAATATATACCCTTAAGAATATAAACCTTGTGTTCTTTTACTTTTTCGCTGCATTTACTCTAACAAGGTTTATCTTGGTTTATCTCAATGTTGCCTCAAATGTTGACCCAACATTGAAGGCAACATCCAGAAATTGTTTTTAGTTTACTAAGCTGTCGATTTATTTTCTTACTCAAATTTACTTATCCGTAGCCTAGGACCCAACAATATCGTTGGAATCATATCATCAAAAGCTTTCCGAAAATATATGGCTTGTTGGGTTTTGAACCCGTTGATCAAAGGGCGTTTTCATTCTTTAAAATTCGACTTTGACCGTCTAAGCCTCTAAAAATATAAAAATGGTCTACCCTAAGATTTTGATTGTCCTGAATCTATAAATTGGAACAACTCGGAGACCCGATAATATTGAACTTAATTTCAAGAGAACCATTTGAGCTTGGATTTGAGGTAAGTGAAACTTTAAGCTTTGGATGCTTGCTTTTCAAACTCATTTTTAAAAAACATGTTGTCTTTCCGGTTCATGTGTTGGGACGAGTGTGTTCTTGGCAGAATCAGTGATCCTTGAGGCCAGCCGCGAAGTAATTAGATTAAAATATTGAAATTTGGTTCGCCCACCCTGTAGTGAGTGATGAGTGCCAACCATGTCTAATGGATAATTTGAGTCGTGAAATAATTATATACTCAATATAACTCATAAATTCATATAAAATATCATATTATTGCGGAAATTTGTATGATCATACTGAATCTCGTCGAACATAATACTTTATCACCTATTCAGTTAGATATTTACCTTGTTATAAGTACATATTATTTTGCTATTCTATTTTTACTAAGCCTGATGTGATCGGGTGGACATAACAAAAACAATCTAATAGTAATTAGTAGTAGTGTAAAATATGTTATATACTTTCTTTTTATGATTAATATCGATTTTTTATTTTTTATTTCGTTGTTATTCGACTTTATTAAAAACTACATATGTTATTACTAAATATTTATATTTCCTTTAATTGTGCCTCAGGCTATCATCGTTGTAGATATTGATCATAGACATATTTGATATTTTATAATATCTAAACAAATCAAGTTCTTCATTCCAAATAGACAATATTATTATTTTTTTATTCATTATTCAAATGAGTACTCCACTGTTCAAAATTACCCATAACGTTAGGTTTCTTCATTTGTAATAGAAAATTAGTTAGCGGATGAAATAATTGTTGTGGTTATTTCTCAAATTAATTTTATGGTTAATGTGAGATATTCGGTGTTAGAACTAAGCATCTTTGTGCTAAATAATCAATTTTGTGTTTTACATCCAAGTTGAAGAAGAATGATGATTTATATATCTTGGTGATTCAAGAACCTGAGTAGTCTTGAAAAACAATCTTCTTAAACTCATATTTTACCGTTGAAGTGAAGATTTATTTGAGAATGATGAGGTTGAATCAAACAAAAATCATATTTTATGGGCAATAATTATGATTTATTGTGCATAACAATTTTCAAGTTATAGATGAAAATGCTAGTGTTTGTACTTACTTTTCTTATCTTATGTCTGTCATATCACTCATATCAAAGACGAAAATTCTCTTATTTTAGAAGATTTCTTAGTAAGATTAAATATTATTTGATAGAATATACACCGTACATTCTTGTGATATCATTAGTCATCTTGTACATATGTAATTATAATAGTAATATTTTGTATTAAGTAAGTGTATATTTTGATTTTCGTAATTATAGCCTAGAATAACTATTGTATATCATGTATGTAAACAATTAACATTAATGAAATCGGCAAAGGATTATACTCTTTCATGGTATCAGCAATCTAGGGCAAAATTTTCCCTTCTCCACAAATTTTCGCCGCCCCCTCTCCCCCCTCCTCCTTGGTCTCGGCCGTTGATGAGATTTGGTATGAGATCGATGATCTCGATGAGATTGATATTCCAATCTTTCTTCTTAGAACGTATTGATAAGCGGGACCAAACATGTTTCCACCAGAAGCAGAACCCCGTATTTCTTTTAGAGAATCTCATAATTGTTCCAGAGCAACTAGAAAGTTGATTGTAAGGAAGGAAAGGAGTGAAAGCCACTTTCCTGCAAGGAAAGGAGCGAAAAGCAACCCCGTTCATTTTTTTTGAAACCTTAATTCTCCTCTTGTTCCTCAATCATGTCTAACACAGAGAATACTTTTCATCCTGCCCTTGAAGTCTCCAACACAAGAACAACATACCTATCGTCCTTGAAATGGAGAACGTCCAATACACGATGTGTGGATAAAAAGGCCACAATCGGAACACATTCCGCCATGATGGTGGCCACATCAGGCGACAGCGATGACCCTCAATCATTCTCTGAAAATTATTGCCAAAACCGCAATAACGGTGGTGGCAAAAAGAGCCAAAATCGGAAAAATATAGTAAAAACCACGGCGGCAGCTGCGGCAGTGGCAACAGTGGCATCCATGGTGGCGACGGTGGTGGATATGGTGGCGGCCAGCAGGGGCCTGGGCCATAACAACATCGGCGATCTTGGGCCGGCCGATGGATGTGAAATTTGGGCACGTGGGAAGTGGCCCATTTCACCTTGCCCATTTCCCACTCAATATTGGGCCATGCCCAATGGTAAACAACAGCAGTAGGCTTGGCAGAATCAGCCCTGGCAGCAGTCTGGCCTGCTTGGGCCTCGGCCACAGTAGGCTTTCGCTACTGCGGGCCCAACAGTCTTCCCGGTCCATACGGATATCGAGGCCACGATGCATACACTTGGACTAAATCCTCTGGATGCAAATTGGTACATGAACACCGGTGCTACTTCTCACATGACATCTACATAAGGTAATTTCTCGTCTTATTTCAATTTGAGCAAAAATCATGGCATAATTATTGGTAATGGTAATTCAATTCCAATTCATGGTTATGGTCACACAAATTTGTCTCTCCCGAACTCACCTTTAGCCTTGAAAATGTCTTTCATGCTCCTCAATTAATTAAAAATTTGGTGTTTGTTTGAAAATTTACAATTGATAACTCGGTTTCTGTTGAATTTGATCCTTTTGGATTTTCTATGAAGGATTTCTGGACGGAGATACATCTAATGAGATGTGATAGTCGGGGAGAGTTTTATCCCATCACCGCCACCATCATCACAAAACAAGCCACACCGGCAACGTTTGTCGCTTTAGCATCTTCCTTATGGCATGTGCGTTTGGGTCATCCGGGAGCGTTTGTTTTTTCATCCCTTAAAAATAATAAATTTATTGAGTGTAATAGTGTTCGTAGTACTAATGTTTGTCCTTCTTGTACGCTTGGAAAACATGTTAAATTGTCGTTTGTTGCCTCAAATTGTAGTACTTTGTTGTCATTTGATATTATTCATAGTGATCTTTGGACATCTCCCATTTTGATCTCTTTGAGCAACCATTATTATGTGTTATTTTTGAATGATTATTCTAATTTTTTGTGGACATTTTCGTTATCTAAAAAGTCTCATGTTTATTCCACATTCCTATCATTTATAGCATTCATCTGTACTCAATTTGAACAGAAAATTAAGAACATTCAATGTGATAATGGAAGGAAATTTGATAATGAGTCATTTAGAGAATTTTGTAAGATTAATGGTATATCTTTTCGGTTTTCATGTCCACATACGTCATCACAAAATGAGAAAGCCGAGAGAAAAAATCGCATCATTAATAATAGTGTTCGTACATTACTAGCTCATGTTTCATTACCACCTTCATTTTGGCATCATGTATTATAAATGGCGACTTACCTTCTTAACATACTTCCTAGAAAAGGATTAGCATATCAATCTCTACTCAAAATATCACAAAGACCCATCGTATTCTCATTTTCAGGTGTTTGGGTGTTTATGATATCTCTCTTCCCCTCCACTATAATAAACAAACTTCAAGCCTGCTTTACCGCTTGTGTTTTTTTGGGTTACCCATCTAATCATCGTGATTACAAATGTTATGATTTATACTCTAATAAAATCATAATTAATCGTCATGTCATTTTTTATGAAACCTAATTTTCTTTTGCTAAGTTGCATATATCTGTGTCTAATTCCTATAAATTTTTGGATGATGGGTTCTCACCGTATGTGGTCCACCATTTGGTCCAGCCTACAACTCGGCATCTGGACCAGCAAACACCGTCAGGCCCATTGTCTGCTGGCCCAAACACCTACGGTTCTCCCTGAGCTCCTGCCAACAGATCCACTCCCTGCTGATCCAATTACCTTCGGTCCGCATCTTCTACCAACAGGCCCATTACCCATCGCCCAACCAGTCCGATCGGCCCCAAATTCATCCGCCCCCTCCCAACTCGCGCCGAGCCCATCGCCGACCCCTACATCTGGCCCGCAACTTCTGCCAGCAGGCCCACTGCCTGATGGCCCAACCCAATTCATCCATCACCCAATCACTGTTCTCCCAACCCGAATCCAGTCCAACACCGCACCTTCTACAGTGGGCCAGCCCAAGGCTTCCACTCCTATCCAACCCACTTCTATTTCGGTATACATCTAACTGCTGACCTGCATCGACGGTGCACTTACAGGTTGAACAGGTTCGGATCGATTCTCGATCCGGTTCAACTTCTGGGCCTACGATCAGGTTTTATTTTAATTTCGAAAATTTAACTAAATTCAAATTAAATATGTAATATAATAATATAATATAGTTTATAACTTTATACTTTATAGTTTATAATATTATAGTTATACTTTTATTAATTTATTAAATTAGTAGACATAAGTTAACAAATAACAACTAAAGAGATAATAAAATAAAAATTAATTGTAGTTATACTTTATAGTTTATATTGTAGTTATACTTTTATTAATTTATTAAATTAGTAGACATAAGTTAACAAGTAACAACTAAAAAGTAAAGAGATAATAAAATAAAAACTAATTATAAGATGTAAACTTTCGAACTTTCATTATTCATAATGTTAATAAGAGTACATAATGAAGTAATAATAATTTTATTTACATATTATGCATCCTTTTATAAAGTTCTTCGTAATTTATAGGTTGATTGAATTGATGATGCTCCATAGTCCATAGCCTCTAAATCTGGAGTATTAATTCCAGTCCCGATTTCGCGATTCCGCCGCAACTTGTGTTGTTGTAAAAGTGCTCCATATATCTATAATCTAGATTCATTATCATTGTCTTCATTGAATCATGCAGATGTAGACACAGAACAGAAGCAGAACTAAAACGAAGAATAATAGCAAAGTTGTTCAATTATCAATTATCAAATAATGTAACTGCATCTTTATATTTTATACTTAATTTGTTGTTGATCAGTGTGTCGGATGAACTCTCTGTACATGCCTAACTAAAGTGTCCGTCCCCCCGTCATTACCATGTTTATAAGTTTGCCCACAAATATTACACCTAACTCTATCAGTGTCCCCAATTCTATCATAAAAGTTCCACACTTTACTCCTTATTCTCCTACTCGTTACTACTGGTAAAGGAGGTCTACGACTAGTAGTACTAACATTGACAGAAGGCACACTAGTAGGTGTATGAGTTTCAGTTTCAACAATATTATCTATATGAGCATTATCATAATAATTATCTTCTATTTCAAAATCTTCTTGCATTTGATCATAATCTATATTTTGATTAGATGATGAAGAACCTTTAGATTTTGTACCACTTGAAATAGTTTTACCTTTATCCATTATAAAATATTTAATTTTAATTTTAATTTAAATAATCAACAAATAAATATGACAATTTAATAAAATAATTAGAGAATGAAACGAGTGTACCAAACTTCGGGATTCAGAATTCAATTGAAACTCGAAGCTCGAAGTCTTGCGTCTTTGAAGTTTGAACTTGAAAATTAATAATAATAATAATAATAATAACTTGAGAATTGATAATAGAGAGAATTAAGAGAGTATGAGAATTAAGAGAATGGTAGAAATAATTGTGTGATAAAAATAAGAAAAATGTAGAGTATTTATAGATTTTTTAAAGGGTACAAAAGGAATTAATAAAAATAATAATTAATAAACAAACAAAAAAAATAGCCCAAACGGTCTAAAAGATCGTTAGCCACCCCCCAGCCCCCCAACGGTAATATTACCGTTGGGCAACAACCCATATTTTTAAAAAAAAAATTGTGAATTATTGGGTCGGTCCGGTTCGGTTAACCGGTAAGGTAACCGGTTTCCATTATCGATTCGTACCGGTCCGGGCCTTACCGGATTTTTATATAATCCGTGCGGGTTGGGGTCGACCCAACCTAACCCCAATCCAGTCGGTTTTGGCCCCCGTTTGTACCGATCATCAACCGATCCGATTCCGGATCAACCCGAACCGTTAGACATGTTTAGATGTGAGTAAGAAGAGAGAGGATGTGGTGGTGGAAATTGGGTTTTACGATTTTATGTAGTAGTTGTTTGGATTAGGTGGTGCTCCAATTGATTCAAGAGGACTTCAAAACTTAAATTTGAAGTGATTTGGAGTAGATTTGAGTTAGACTTTAGAAGAGACGCAAGGAGGAATCCGAAGCTATTTTTTGTGTATTAGTGAACATGGGTGTATACACACCTCTTATACATTATTATATATTAATATACATAATGTATTTATCTTGTATATTTATAATTAGTCCAGATCTATTCATAATCAATCCAGATATATATTTATACCCACTTATACAATATTTTATAATTGTGTATAAATTATAAGTGATATAAATGTGTATAAGTGCGTATTTTTTACTTTTCGTGTATAATATTGTATAATTATATTTTAGTGTATATACCTACACATTATATAATATTTGTATAATTATGTATAAATGTGTATACGTGCGTATTTTCATATATAATATTATATAATTATTTTTGTAGTGTACATAATTACACATTATATACCTTCAAATATCTATATACATAATGTACCTGTTTTTTGTATATAAGTGTATAATATTATATAAAAGTGATTTTATACTAAAGTTTTGCGATATAAGTTTTGGGTTATTTTTTCGATGTAAGTGATCAAATTGTATATTTCTGAAATTTTTCTAAAAAAAAAACCATCAAAAGTTGAACGACTATTTCTCCGTTCAAGTAAAATTATTTCAAGAACTTTTTTGGTGCATAATTGTAAATACACATCCTCTCTCTCTTATTTCAAGAACGACTATAATATATATATATAAAAGGCAGAACCACCCCTCTTTTTGGAAGAAAGCAGTCCCTTACTCCGTTTGCCTCCCCCCCCAAAAAAAACAAAAACAAATATGTACATGTTGTTTTAGAAGTGTAAAAGTTGGTACATGTTTTAATGACTTAAGATGGAAATTTTACTATCAAAACATGAGTTCGTGGATTTCAATGTGCTATATTCATTTTCGATTTTGGATAGCAGAAGAGAAGAACAATAAAAGGTTAATTCTTCTTAACTTTCTGCACTGACATTAAGCAGAAAAGCATTGTCCATAATTGTCTACTTGTATTTCCATCGTGAAATTGTTTCTT
The DNA here is from genome assembly GCA_029844215.1 of Przewalskia tangutica. Classification (NCBI taxonomy): domain Eukaryota; kingdom Viridiplantae; phylum Streptophyta; class Magnoliopsida; order Solanales; family Solanaceae; genus Przewalskia; species Przewalskia tangutica. The sequence goes on along the minus strand of CM056720.1, from coordinate 23,316,373 downwards.
GCTTTTAAACAATTAGCAGTGGCTCGTTAAAGTTTATGATAGGAGAAGCGGACTGTGGTATGATCATATATACTTAATTAAATTTTCTTTCCTAACCTTTTTGTATTGCATTTTTATGACAGCAATGTTGTGATAATCTTTATTTTTTTATTTTTAAGAAAACTAATGAAAATTGTGATAATCTCTTTCATTTTAATCTAAATTAATAATAGATTAAATTTAGTCGCTCATCATTCATCAGTTTGCACTTAAATTTATTCTTTTCAAATTTCGAGTTACTCATCACACACATGCTTAGTCTTGAAATAAATAGTCACCATTTCAGTTTTTGCTTCCCGTTAGCAACGCTTAATTTTGTTTGAATCATTTTACATATATCATCACTTCTTTTCTCTCTGTTTGTGTTGAGTTATTCCACACCAGTGGAATAAGTGGTCTTTGATCTCCTTATATGACTTAGGCAATCCTCCTTCCTCGTAAGCTATCGTTTGGAGTTGAGTTAGACCTAAGATCAATTCTTTACATGGTATCAGAGCAAAATCCGTCTCAATTCATTATTTTCGATGTTGGGCCTCTCTTATATTGTCCACGCTTTAGATGTTCAGCTCTGGGCGTGAGGCGGGGTGTTGAGTTCTCCCACATCGATGGAATAAGTAGTCATTGATCTCCTTATATAGCTTGGGCTATTCTTCTTCATTTGAACTAACTTTTGAGGTTGAGTTAGAGCTAAGATCCATTCATTACAGTTTGCATCTAATGATCCTTTCTGCCATAACTATTTTTGCCCCTCCAACTTTCATTAAATTGATGCAGTGCCAAAACATAGTACTCTAAATTATAATCTCTATATTTTAGCAAGAGAACCCTTTGACGATTCTAATATTTCATGAAGTTAAAAGTGTATGTCAAAATCATATTCTTTTTCTTCTTTTCGTTGGTTTATATTATTATGATGATGTTTGTCGATTTAATTTCTTCTGGTTGCTTGAATAAGTTTTGCATCTCTATGGTTGAAGTATTGAAGATAATCTATATGTGTTTGTCAGGGTCGTCTCAAATATTTTGGGGGTCATGTTCTAATTCGTAAAAGTGGATCTTTAATTGGGCTAAGACCTGCGAATTATGAGTCTTTACAGTAAATTTTGGCTAATACTATTTAATAAAAAATGAAAAAAGGGCCCTAAATTTTTTCATTTTTCGGGAGGCCCTGTGCGATAGCACACCTCGCACGGGTTCAAAGACCGTCCTGGTGCTTGTCAGAGGTGTATATATATCTTTATCAAGATATATTTAAAATCAATTAGATCAAACGATACATTCTAACATGTTTATAATAAACCGAAGTCGATTAACGTTTATGGGTAAAAACAACTTCAAATATTTGGGAGAAAATTATTCTAATTAATTTATTCACCAATATTATATATGCTTGAAAATAATTTTTTACTTTAAAAATAAAATTTATTTGTTCTATAGATAAGTTCATAAGATAAATTATAAAGAGAAAAAATATCGTAATATTAATATCATAATTGTGGTATCTGTCAAATATTATATTTTTCAAAATTAGAAATAATTTCACCATCAATGGCTTTCTTTCTAAAACAATGCATTAGGAGAAGAAATAACATCAAAAATATTTTAGACTCATTTTCAACAAAATCAATATATATTTTTCTCTTGTTCTTTTGCTTCTCCTCAAATCTTAATTTTCGAAAACACTTTGAATAATAATATCAAGTGAAATATTATCACTTTTAAAAAATTCTCTCAACATAACTCTAGTAAGACACTGTAACCCCCACACAATTTTTTTAAGAAGGAATAATATTTCCATAACTCACACGGTAACTCCCACATTTTTTAAATTTTAAGATAGGGAATAATGAAAGAGTATAATCACTTCCTGATTACATTATACATGATATACAATAGTCATTTTAGATTATAATTACGAAAATTAAATATGCTCTTACCTAATAGAAAATATTACTAACATAATTGCAGATGTACAAGATCACTAATTATATCACAAGAATATATGGTGTACATTATATCGCACCCCGCAATCATAGCGGGCGATCGTATGCTTAGACTATCCTTAAAATCTTCAAACAAAATTAGGAGAAGACCTTAGTAAATATGTCAGGTATTTGATAACGTGATGTGCAAGACACAGACTTATCCACGAGCTATATTTTCGCGAACAAAGTAAATATCCATCTCGATATGTTTAGTGCGATGATATCGCACTAACATTATCGCAGTAGACCAAGGTAGCTTTCCGAATAGGAAAATGAAGCTCTAAGAGGAGGTTACACAACCAACAGGACTCATACACCACATTGATAACCCCAGCCTCCATGCTATAGCGCGACAGTGTAGCCTGGCATTTAACCGACCAAGACACCAAGTTATCACCAAGAAACATACAATAACCAGATGTCGAACGCCTGTTGTTTGGACATTTGCCCCAATCATCATATGTATACGATATGAGAGTATATACTGATGATGGATATAAGTGTAAATCATAATCAAGAGTGCCCTGAATGTAGCGCACAATGCGTTTAAGAGCGTGCATATGTTCTTCCCTCGGATCATGCATGAATAAAAACACATGTTGGACTGCATAAGTAATATATGGCCTCGTAAATATGAGATATTAAAAAGCCCCCACAAAACTACGATAGTGGGAGGGATCCTCGTATGGTGTGCTAGAAGTATCACTCAACTTCGGTTTAGTGTCAACCGGAGTAGAAGATGACTTACAGGCTAACATGTCAGCCCGTTCAATAATCTCTGATGCATACTTCCTCTGAGATAGAAATAAATCACATGCATGATGAGTGACGTCTATACAAAAAAAAAATAGCTCAATGTCCCCAAGTCTTTCATAGCAAATTTTGTGCTGAGAAGAGATATGATAGACTTGCACAGTTTGTTAGAGGAAGCAGTCAATATAATATCATCCACATATAACAAAATGTATTCCATAGAAGTACTGTGACGATAGATGAACAGAAAATGATCATACCTGCTGTGAGAAAACCCAAAGAGTAGACATATAATCGATAAATATTTTGTACCAGGCCCGAGGAGCCTGTTTTAGCCCATACAAGGACTTCTTCAGCAAGCACACCTGATTAGGATGTGTGGGGTCCTTGAAACCCAAGGGTTGATGCATCTATACAGTTTCCTTGAGTTCGTCGTGTAATAATGCATTTTTCACTTTATGCTGATGAATGGGCCATGATTTTGAGAGAGCTAGACAGAGAACAATGTGAATAGTTATCGGTTTGACCACCACACTAAATGTCTCTCCACAATCCACGCCAATCTATTGAGTTTTGCCATCACCTATAAGACGGGCCTTATGCCTCTCAAAATAACCATCAGATTTTTTCTTATGAGCTAAAATTCACATAGAACGAATCACATTAACACCGAGTGGACGGGGCACCGACTCCCATATCTTATTTTCAATAAGAGCATTATACTTATCATCCATAGTCATTTTTCAATTCGGGTCACGAAGGGCAGACATGGGGTTACGTGGTGGGGGATTTAGTGACATTAGAATTGAGATTAAATTGTCGCTTTGATTTAAAAATGCCCCATTGACTATGAGTAACGGGTCGCATCCGACACCATCTATCCAATTTCAAGAAGAGAAACAAACTTCCTATCATTAAAAAGCACAAAATATACAGAAAGTAAAACTTCAATAATATATGTGACTGAATCGAAAAGAAAATACATTAAAATAGGAGGTGTTAATAAGATGATCCAGAGATTCACAATAATCAAATATATATTAGTCTTCTTTTTCTATTATAATTCTGATGATGAGGGTTTTGAGTGGGGGATGAGATGTGTTATACCCCGTAATTACAGGACATGTTTATAAGAACGTACGTAAGAATCCAAATGTTAAGATTTGAGACTAGTAAAAATTTATCGGAATTATGGAATTATCGAAAAACGAATATTACAAAGAATGGGAGGGCGACACGTGTCACCCCCCTTAAGTTGGTCTTGGACGAAATTGGCATGGGTAAAAGGGTCATTTGACCATAAGTTAGATGACCAAGTCTTGCTAAGTCTTGAAGCTTGATATTATTGACTTGTCAAAGGGCCACTTGGGCTTGATCCTAGTGAAATGTATCTAAGCCACACATATGTACTAATCTTGGCCCTCCATTATGCTATATATGTATACTAGTAGCAAGACAAGCTCCACACTTAGAAAAAAATTCAAGAAAATTGGATGAACATTTGAGAGTGCTCTCGGGTTCCAAGGGTTTCAAAAAGAAAAAAAATTGTTTGTTGTTCTTTAAGCTCCACACTTTAAACCAAGGTTCATAAGGGTATTGTAAGGGTATCTCAATAGAAAGATCCCGGAAAAATATCGTTTTCGTATTAATCGCAATGTGAAAACCTAGTTGCTTTCATAGGTTTGATTTGGAAGATTAAAGGAAAGTTGTTTGTGATTTTCTAAGGGTCTCAAGTGGCGGATTGAAGTGTCAAGGAGAGGCTCTAAGTTGCTAGGGAGCGACTTCGGATCTTGAAGTTGGATAAGGCTCGTTGAGGTAACAATCTCGTTCTCTTAAAGTGTTATAAGATTACATATTATTGTAGCCTTACATTTTAGCTAGCATGAAGTATTATGTGTTGAAGATTTATAAGTGATATGGATAGTAGGAGCCTAGAATCCGAAATGACATTCTAACCATTGGAAATTGAAATACAATTTGGTCGTTAATTAGAATCGTCGCATGTTACCTACTTGTAGATTGTAGTAGTTATAATCGATTGCGGCTTGATATCATGTTATACTAAACAACTTGGATTGAAAAGGAATTGGATAAGAATTTGTGTTGTTATACCTCAAGTTGTCGAATTGACCTTGTAAGTTTGTACTAGTTTGGTACCAATTGTGGGGCGTAATTTTACACGTCTTGTAGGCGTGTAATCCCCTATTGTTAATTACATTGTTGAGCCTTAAATGTGGCGTGTTTGTCTATTTAATTCGGGCCTTGAAAAAGGTGGGAATGTATGTAGAAACAAAGGAAGTGCTGTCCGATTTTCCGTAGAATTTTAGTGACTTTACACTTAAAATATTCTACGTTTGAAGTAAGAAGTTAATAGACGTACTATGGTCATTATAGGTTGACATACTACGTGCGGTATATTGGACTTCGCAAGTGGATTGACCCGAAGAGGTATGTGGAACTTTCCTATCTCTTGAGCATGATTAGTTGTACCTATATAGTACGGTAGACGTACAAGATTTTGATATCCTTTACTTGTTTTAAGAATGACCAAGTTGGTTGAGTTAGGGGATTATCTCACGTGTTTAAAAGTATTAAGGATGTCTTAATTTTCAAAGTTAAGGGACTTGAAGTGTTTTAAAAAGTATATGATACTTGTTTCGTTTTAAAAGTATAAGTCCCTTGGATATATGGAAGAATGTAATTGCCTAATGTATAAAGTTAATATAACGACTTTATGGGAAGTTGGTTATAATAACTTTATGAAAAGTTAAAAAGAGTGGTTTACTCTAAGTAATGTAAGTATGATAAATGACTTGAAATAATGAAAGGCAAATTGATTTGAAGGTATCAATTGCTTAAGGTTTTAAAAGAAAGAAGTCACTTGATTTAGAAGCCTATAAACGTATTTTCTAAAAAGGTATTGTGACTTGTCTTGAAAAGTAGATAGGACTTGATACTATTGTTATTAGTATCTTGGAAGTTTTATATGAAAAAGAGTCATTTTAAAAGAGTAGAAGTACGTAGTACTTTGGGTTAAATTCTCGGATTTTTAAAATGACATGTTAGTGCCTTAAGTAAACTAAAATGAGAGGGTATATTAATAATGTTAATAAGAAGTTGGGGGATTTCTTAACTTGCTTATGTTATGATAAGCCGGTAGCGCTTATGTTATGTATGATAGCCAGTTGTGCTAGTTCATGTTATTCTTACGGGGGAAAGCTTCGGGTTACTACTAATTTCATGGATTTGCTACCCATGATGCGAGTGCGGAATTTGTACTCATTGCGGGCCCACCGGGCCCAAGCGGGTGAAATAGTCTCACGCGGAGCGCATCGCTCCATTGCGGGTCCGTAGGACCTATGCGGGTGAAATAGTCTCAGGAGTAGGATTGCTTAATGATACTACGGGCGGGTGACCCTACTTTGATCATGAGCCTCCTATTTTTATGCAGTAAAGTATGTACTTGGTTACTCTCATTGTTAGTAAGGCACGATTATCGTAATTTGGTTATCATACATGTCTCCAGCTTTATTTTAGACTTATGATGTAAATTGCAGTATTTTTCCAGTTCTACATACTTGGTACATATTGTGTACTGACCCCCTTTCCTCGGGGGCTGCGTTCATGCCGCAGGTAGGGGTAAGCAGGTGGTGAATCCTCATTCCTAGGATCACTGATCAGGTGTCGGAAGCTCCATTTCTCCGGAGGCTTGTCTTTTGGTACGGTTTTCCCTAATGTTGTAGATTTATGTACATTCAGGGGTATGGCGGTGCCACTGTCCGCCAATGATTGTTATTCTTAGAGTGTAGTCATATTTGTGGATTGGGTTTTAAAGAAACGAATCTTGACGTATTTTGGTTTATGTACATTTACGAAGGTGGCCTTATCGGCTAGCTTTGTTGATGTTTATTTTCTATGTTTTGATATGTGTTGTGTATGTTCATTGCTATTCTCGATGTATACAGATAGGGTGCCCAGTAGGGCACTAGTCGCGCCTTCGGGTCGTGACAAAAGTGGTATCGCAGCGATTAGTCCTCGGAAAGTGTCTACGCACCGTGTCTAGTAAGTCTTGGTTATCGTGTGTTGTGCACCACATCTATAACCGTGAGGTGCAGGACATTTAGGATTGGTTTCCATTCTTCTCTCTAAGATCGTGCAATAGAGTGTCTTATTAGGTTGAATCCTCTCGACCTATTCTTATGTATCGCTTATGCCTCCACGGAAGGCGACCGTGGTCGAAGGGCAAAGCGGCGGCAGGAGGCGCTAGCGATGCGTGAGGTTACTAGGACTCGTGCCCGCACTATGCCCGAGGTTGTGGCGGTCGGCGAGTTCACCACGGCGATAGAAGGCGAGGCGGCGGTAGCTCGAGGTTCCGTGCACGAGCCTCGATTCGCGGCCGAGTGATATAGAGATTACGGAGAGCGATCCGGTTATTGACCAAAGATAGTGGCGGCGGCAGCGGAAGCGATTAGCTAACCCCAGAGCCGACAGTTTACGGATTCGGGATTTTCTGGGTTGCCACCCACCCGAGTTCTATGGTTCGAGATCTGAGGAGGATCCTCAGGAGTTTATTCAGCAGTTACAGCGGACTATGCAGGTGCTTAGGGCCTCGGAGGCAGAGTCAGTTGTGCTAGCCTCTTACCGGTTACGTGATATTGCGTTGAATTGGTTTGAGTCATGGGAGCTGTCTAGAGGTGAGGGTGCTCTTTCAGCTGTTTGGGAGGAGTTCACAGAGGCCTTCCTGTATCACTTTTTGCATCCTGAGATGAGGAGATCCCGCGTGGATAGATTTTTGACATTGAGACAGAATGGGAGGACTATCATAGAGTACAGCCTGGAGTTTGACTCATTGGCCATATATGCGCTCACCATCGTGGCTGACATGGCAGACAGAGTTCATCGCTACGTGATGGGGCTAGACCGTCACATGATTACTGCATGTTTGGGGGTGGCCCTTCAGCCAGGCATGGATATTGCCAGGATGCAGGCTTATGCGCAGGGGATAGAGGACAGAGAGAAAGGATCAGCTAGACTCAGGCCAGCCCAAGAGGGCCAGGACAGCAGGGTCTCAGGGTGATTTTCGAGGCGGACAGCCTCAGAAGCGAGCAGTCCACATTTCACGGCCTGAGTGCTCCTTCTCGGTTTTCTGGCAGGAGGTTTGATCGGTCGGGTCATTCAGGGGCAGGACAGGGCTCCAGGGCTACGTGTTCCCAGAGGAACCGGAGTTCCAGTCAGATGAGGCCACCTATACCTCGGTGTGGTCGATGTGGTGATTCCCATCGTGGGAGGTGTCGTGTTCCTCCAGGAGCTTGTTACTCTTATGGCCAGCAGGGCCATTTGAAGAGAGATTGTCCGACCAGAGGCAGCATGGGTGGTATGGTTCAGCCGACAAGATCAGTTGTTGGGTCTTCCTCTTCTTCGGTGGTTATGCGCCCCGGAGGGCAGGGTGTTCACGGACCGGCAGAGTTCGTGGTGGAGGTCCCAATTCTAGCGGTCCACAGAACCACATATATTTCTTAGCCAGCCGTCAGGATCAGGAGGCTTCCCCGGACGTCGTCACAGGTACATTATTGATTTCATGTTGTGACGTTTATGCTTTGATAGATCCAGGTTCTACCTTGTCCTATGTGTCCCCTCTTGTCGCTGGTAGAATCGGGATAGAGCCGGTGTCGATAGAGCCTTTTGAGGTAGCTACGCCAGTGGGTGATTCGGTGTTAGCTGAGCGGGTGTACAAAGGTTGCCCGGTGTTTATTTACAGTCGTCAGCCCTAGCAGACTTGATAGAGTTGGAGATGACAGATTTTGACGTCATTATGGGTATATACTGGTTGGCTTCTTGTTACGCCAACGTTGATTGTAGAGACAGGTTGGTCCGATTCCAGTTTCCTGGTGAGCCAGTTATCGAGTGGAAGGGCAGCACAGTGTCTCCGAGGGGTAAGTTTATTTCTTACCTCAAGGCTAAGAAGATGGTGCAGAAATGGTACATCTATCATCTGGTTCGGGTATTCGATACAGAGGCTGAGGTTCCAGCTCTTCAGTCAGTTCCAGTGGTTAGGGAGTTTCCAGATGTATTTCCAGACGATCTCCCGGGCATCCCCCCTGAGAGGGAGATTGAGTTTTGCATTGATATGTTGCCAGACACTCGGCCTATATCTATTCCGCAGACAGAGGATGCACTGCGAGTTGAGGAGTTGAAGGACCAGTGAAAGATTTCTTTGGAAAAGGCTTTATCGGGCCTAGTGTTTCTCCACAGGAGCGCCGGTTTTGTTTGTAAAAAAGAAGGATGGGACGCTGCGTATGTGTGTTGATTACAGGCAGCTGAATAAGGTAACCATCAAGAATAGATACCCCCTCCCCAGGATTGATGATTTGTTTGACCAGTTGCAGGTTGCGAGGTATTTCTCCAAGATAGATCTGCGGTCTGGTTATCATCAGGTGCGAGTTCGAGAGGCAGATATCCCAAAGACTGCATTCAGGACCCGGTATGGGCACTATGAGTTCAGGGTGATGTCTTTCGGTTTGACCAACGCTCCAGCGGTATTTATGGATTTGATGAACCGGGTGTTCAAGCCATTTTTGGATACATTTGTTATAGTATTCATAGATGACATCCTGGTTTATTCACGTACAGAGCAGGAGCATGCAGATCACTTGAGGACGGTACTTGGGGTCCTCCGGAGCCGGCAGTTGTTCGCCAAGTTCTCCAAGTGTGAGTTTTGGTTGGCCTCAGTGGCATTCTTGGGGCACATTGTTGGGGTTGATGGTGTTCAGGTTGATACGACAAAGATTTAGGCGGTCAAGTCTTGGCCGAGACCTACTACTCCGACGGAGGTGCGCAGTTTCTTAGGGCTGGCAGGTTATTATCGTAGGTTTGTGGAGCAGTTTGCCTCGATATCAGCACCGTTGACTAGGCTGACTCAGAAAGCAGCTAAGTTCCAGTGGACAGAAGCTTGTGAGAAGGGCTTCCAGTTACTGAAGGAAAGGTTGACGACGGCTCCAGTACTTACTCTTCCTGATGGGTTAGAGGGTTACGTGATTTATTGTGATGCCTTGGGTATCGGGCTAGGGTGCGTATTGATGCAGCACGACAAGGTTATAGCCTATGCTTCCCGACAGTTACGGAAGCATGAGAGGAATTACCCTACCCACGACTTAGAGTTAGCCGCAGTTATTCATGCCTTGAAGATTTGGAGACATTATTTATATGGGGTTCATGTGGATATTTATACAGACCACAAGAGCCTCCAGTATATCTTGAGGCAGAGGGAGCTGAACTTGTGGCAGAGACGGTGGTTAGAGTTGTTGAAGGATTATGATGTTGACATCCTATACCATCCGGGAAAAGCCAACGTGGTTGCAGATGCTTTGAGTCGTAGATCAATGGGGAGTCTGTCAGAGGTACAGCCAGAGAGACAGGACATGGTCCGTCAGATCCATCAGTTAGCGAGCCTTGGGGTTCGATTGGTCGATACCAATGGTAGTAGGGTACGGGTTCGTGAGATTTCCGAGTCTTCCATCGTTGATGAGGTGAAGAGGCGATGATGAGGACCCGATTATATCAGTATCGAGATACGGCTCTTCGGGAGGAGAAGAGTCTGTTTGAGGTAGAGCCTGATGGGGTGCTAAGATTTGAGGGCAGATTGTGTGTTCCCGATGTTGCAGGACTTCGTCAGCAGATTCTGGGGGAGGCACACAGCGCCCGTTATTCTATTCATCCAGGGTTGAGTAAGATGTACCATGACCTCAGATGTATGTATTGGTGGGATGGTCTGAAGAGGGACGTGGCAGGTTTTGTTGCACAGTGTCCTAATTGTCAGCAGGTCAAGGTTGAGCACCAGAAGCCCGGGGGGATATTGCAGGCTATTGATATTCCGACATGGAAGTGGGAGGTGATCAACATGGACTTTGTTACATGGTTACCTCGTACTCAGAGGAAGTATGATTCCATCTGGGTTATTGTTGACAGGCTAACGAAATCAGCCCACTTTCTTCCAGTCAGGACTACGTATTCGGCTGAGGATTATGTCAGATTGTATATCAGGGAGATTGTGAGACTGCACGGAGTCCCTATATCGATTATATCAGACAGAGGAGCCCAGTTTATGGCTAACTTGCAGTCTTTCGAGAAGGACTAGGGACACGGTGAATCTCGATCGCGTTTCATCCTCGGTGGCAGGCGGCAGAGCATACTATCCGACAACGAGGATATGCTGCGAGCCTGTGTTATTGATTTTAGGGGTAGCTGGGAGGATCATTTGCCTCTGGTGGAGTTTTCTTATAACAACAGCTACCATTCTAGTATACAGATGGCGCCATATGAGGCTTTGTATGAGCGAAAGTGTAGGTCGCCGATTGGTTGGTTCGACGTGGGCGAGGTTCAGTTAGTTGGCCCAGACTTGGTTCAGCAGGATGTGGATAAGGTGAAGCTTATCCAGGAGAGATTGTTAGTAGCTCAGAGTCGGCAGAAGTCTTATGCAGATAATCGACGTCGACATTTGGAGTTTCAGGTAGGCGATTGGGTCTTCTTGAAGGTATCGCCCATGAAGGGTGTGATGAGATTCGAAAAGAAGGGGAAACTTAGCCCAAGGTACATTGGGCCCTACCAGATCATCCGTAGAGTAGGCAAGGTTATCTATGAGTTGGATCTGCCATCAGAGTTAGAGGTGGTACATCCGGTCTTACATGTTTCTATGTTGGGGAAGTGTATCGGAGATCCATCGATAGTTTTCCCAGCTAGCGAGGTCCAGGTGACAGAGGGGTTATCATATGAGGGGAGTCCCATAGCGTCTTTGGATCGCCAGTCGGTATCGCGGACGAGGATGTGGCTTCCGTCAAAGTCTTGTGGCGGAATGATATCAGGGAGGAGATGACTTGGGAAGCGGAGGAGGACATGTTGATAAAGTATCCTCACTTATTCCCTACACCTTCAGGTAATTCATTTTCCCTTACTTGTCAAGTTTTAATTGAAGTATTTTGCTTAAGTGCTATTATGTGTCCATGTGTGGTATTATTATTATGTAGGGGTTGTAAAAGGAGAATATGTCGCGATCTATAAGTTTGACTCCGAAAGAACATTCGGGGACGAATGTTTCTAAGGGGGGAAGAATGTTACACCCCGTAATTACAGGACATGTTTATAAGAACGTACGTAAGAATCCAAATGTTAAGATTTGAGACTAGTAAAAATTTATCGGAATTATGGAATTGTCGGAAAACGAAATATTACAACGAATGGGAGGGCGACACGTGTCACCCCCCCTTAAGTTGGTCTTGGACGAAATTGGCATGGGTAAAAGGGGCATTTGACCATAAGTTAGATGACCAAGTCTTGCTAAGTCTTGAAGCTTGATATTATTGACTTGTCAAAGGGCCACTTGGGCTTGATCCTAGTGAAATGTATCTAAGCCACACATATGTACTAATCTTGACCCTCCATTATGCTATATATGTATACTAGTAGCAAGACAAGCTCCACACTTAGAAAAAAATTCAAGAAAATTGGATGAACATTTGAGAGTGCTCTCGGGTTCCAAGGGTTTCAAAAAGAAAAAAATTCGTTTGTTGTTCTTTAAGCTCCACACTTTAAACCAAGGTTCATAAGGCTATTGTAAGGGTATCTCAATAGAAAGATCCCGGAAAAATATCATTTTCGTATTAGCCGCAAGGTGAAAACCTAGTTGCTTTCATAGGTTTGGTTTGGAAGATTAAAGGAAAGTTGTTTGTGATCTTCTAAGGGTCTCAAGTGGCGGATTGAAGTGTCAAGGAGAGGCTCTAAGTTTCTAGGGAGAGACTTCGGATCTTGAAGTTGGATAAGGCTCGTTGAGGTAACAATATTGTTCTCTTAAAGTGTTATAAGATTACATATTATTGTAGCCTTACATTTTAGCTAGCATGAAGTATTATGTGTTGAAGATTTATAAGTGATATGGATAGTAGGAGCCTAGAATCCGAAATGACATTCTAACCATTGGAAATTGAAATACAATTTGGTCGTTAATTAGAATCGTCGCATGTTACCAACTTGTAGATTGTAGTAGTTATAATCGATTGCGGCTTGATATCATGTTATACTAAACAACTTGGATTGAAAAGGAATTGGATAAGAATTTGTGTTGTTATACCTCAAGTTGCCGAATTGACCTTGTAAGTTTATACTAGTTTGGTACCAATTGTGGGGCGGAATTTTACACGTCTTGTAGGTGTGTAATCCCCTATTGTTAATTACATTGTTGAGCCTTAAATGTGGCGTGTTTGGCTATTGAATTCGGGCCTTGAAAAAGGTGGGAATGTATGTAGAAACAAAGGAAGTGTTGTCCGATTTTCCGTAGAATTTTAGTGACTTTGCACTTAAAATATTCTACGTTTGAAGTAAGAAGTTAATAGACGTACTATGGTCATTATAGATTGACATACTACGTGCGATATATTGGACTTAGCAAGTGGATTGACCCGAAGAGGTATGTGGAACTTTCCTATCTCTTGAGCATGAGTAGTTGTACCTATATAGTACGGTAGACGTACAATATTTTGATATCCTTTACTTGTTTTAAGAATGACCAAGTTGGTTGAGTTAGGGGATTATCTCACTTGTTTAAAAGTATTAAGGATGTCTTAGTTTTCAAAGTTAAGGGACTTGAAGTGTTTTAAAAAAGTATATGATACTTGTTTCGTTTTAAAAGTATAAGTCCCTTGGATATATGGAAGAATGTAATTGCCTAATGTATAAAGTTAATATAACGACTTTATGGGAAGTTGGTTATAATAGCTTTATGAAAAGTTAAAAAGAGTGGTTTACTCTAAGTAATGTAAGTATGATAAATGACTTGAAATAATGAAAGGCAAATTGATTTGAAGGTATTAATTGCTTAAGGTTTTAAAAGAAAGAAGTCACTTGATTTAGAAGCCTATAAACGTATTTTCTAAAAATGTATTGTGACTTGTCTTGAAAAGTAGATAGGACTTGATACTATGGTTATTAGTATCTTGGAAGTTTTATTTGAAAAAGAGTCATTTTAAAAGGGTAGAAGTACGTAGTACTTTGGGTTAAATTCCCGGATTTTTAAAATGACATGTTAGTGTCTTAAGTAAACTAAAATGAGAGGGTATATTAATAATGTTAATAAGAAGTTAGGGAATTTCTTAACTTGCTTATGTTATGATAATCCGGTAGCGCTTATGTTATGTATGATAGCCGGTTGTGCTAGTTCATGTTATTCTTACGGGGAAAGCCTCGGGTTACTACTAATTCCATGGATTTGCTACCCATGATGCGAGTGCGGCGTTTGTACTCATTGCGGGCCCACCGGGCCAGCCGTGAAATAGTCTGTCTGGGTGAAATAGTCCCACGCGGAGAGCATCGCTCCATTCTTGGTCCGTAGGACCTATGCGGGTGAAATAGTCCCAGGAGTAGGATTGCTTAATGATACTACGGGAGGGTGACCCTACTTTGATCATGAGCCTCCTATTTTTATGCAGTAAAGTATGTACTTGGTTACTCTCATTGTTAGTAAGGCACAGTGTACTGTAATTTCGTTATCATACATGTCTCCAGCTTTATTTTAGACTTATGATGTAAATTGTAGTATTTTTCCAGTTCTACATACTTGGTACATATTGTGTACTGACCCCTTTCCTCGGGGGCTGCGTTCATGCCGCAGGTAGGGGTAAGCAGGTGGTGGATCCTCATTCCTAGGATCACTGATCAGGTGTCGGAAGCTCCATTTCTCCGGAGGCTTGTCTTTTGGTACGGTTTTCCCTAATGTTGTAGATTATGTACATTCAGGAGTATGGCGGGGCCCTCTCCCGCCAACAGTTGTTATTATTAGAGGTCTGTAGTCATATTTGTGGATTGGGTTTTAAAGAACAGAATTGTACTGACGTATTTTGGTTTATGTACATTTTACGGAAGGTGGTCTTATCGGCTAGCCTGTTGATGTTTATTTTCTAAGTTTTGATATGTGTTGTGTATGTTCCGCTGCTATTCTCTGATGTATACAGAACAGGGTGCCTGTGTAGGCACTGGCCATGCCTGGGTGGTCGTGACAAGATTTTAGAGGAAATAGAACAGGGCAGAGAGATAGAGCGTGGGAGAGAGAGGAGGGAGAGGGAGTGGGTCATTTTTTTATAAATTTTAAAAAAATGGGTCAATTTTTATAGTGTTGTTATCCTAATTAACATATAATGTAATTCTTTTTTTATTGTTAAAGAAAACTAAACCTTTTAATCATAATATGTATATATTTCTTTCAACTTGTTTCAATTCTTACATAACTTCTAAAACAAAAACATACGGACACAAATGGTGGCTAAAGAAAAGAGCTAAAGAGAAACAACTGAAATCGAGGCTCCCACTTAGCATCCATCATTGAAGCAAACGAGTATGACTCAGAGTCAGCTGACTACACTGCAGACACAATGGTGGCCGAGATTGTTAGGGGTAAGGTCTACTCTTGCCCAATATTGAAAGTCGCCAAAGGCAAGGAAACAAGTCCAATCGATGGCAGGGTTGATTACTTGTTTGATATCACAAAAGCAGATCAAATATTTGATCATCTGCTAAAAGACAAGCAAATTCGGCTGCTTGATGGCCACAGGATCCGGCCAGTTGAGGAACTCAAAGATAAGAAGTACTGCAAGTGGCATAACCCATACAGTCACTCTACTTTTAACTTTGTGGTCTTCACGAAGGCGATCCAGAACGACATCAGGGAGAGAAGGTTCAAGCTAACCGACAAGGGCATGGCTGAAATGTCTATTGATACCGACTCTTTTCCC
Source organism: Przewalskia tangutica (assembly GCA_029844215.1). NCBI lineage: Eukaryota > Viridiplantae > Streptophyta > Magnoliopsida > Solanales > Solanaceae > Przewalskia > Przewalskia tangutica. The sequence continues at coordinate 23,300,823 of CM056720.1, read as the reverse complement.
GCAGTACCAATATCCATGGTGTGTTTCGCTAGACCCAATAAATATGAGGACACCAAAGGGAAATGGCCGATAAAAAGGGTATGGGTCCCTAAGAAAACCATAGAAGGGGATAAGGTCATAAGGACTTATGTGTTCGACCGGATGGGAAACTCGCATGACACTCGTGATGACAGACAACCCCTCCAAAGAAGTGAGGGAATTTGAACGAGAACTTTAGGAACAAACCATGAGGATCAGACGAGACCCCAAAGAATGGTTAAACCAGATGCCAACACTGAGGAAGGGAAGTGGTTCATCAATCAGACTCCCGGAAAGAAAGATGCACCACCGAGAGTCGCATCCAGAAGCAAGAAGAGAAATATGCAACGTGCCAAAGTCTTGCGTAAGATGCAACAAACAATACATCTAATCTCCAATACCAAGGCAGCTGAAAATCAGAAGATTCCTGAGTTTGTTGTAGTTGAAGCTATCGAGCGGGCATTCGGCTCATGTGCTTCAGGAGCAATACCACCTGAAGAAGAGATGTCAGGACAACAAGATTTGGGTAAATAACCTACTAAAAACACGACAGAAGAACCCCAGCATGAGAACATGACCTCAGATGGACTTCTAGCCGAGGCAATCCCACAGATGGTGCAGAGAACTCAGTTAGAGGATCCCCAGCCGAACTCTATTTGTCTCCAAGAGAAGAAGGTGTCGATTTCTTTTTAACTGAATTCAATGAGGTGGGAGACTCAACCCTCTACTTATTTAGCCAATACATGGTTGATAATATGTGGGTAGACATTGAAATGGTCAGCCTAATCCCATGTGAGTTTTGGGCCAGCCGCTCCGGGCCAGATAGCCTCAAAGGTGATGTTTATGTAGAAGACGCAAAATGGGCAACAATAGTCGACACCCCAGCTAGGGACACTTTAAGCACCATATTTGGTTCACCCACAGAAGATATGGTTAAACACCGCAAGTCCCTCTATGTGAAGGCTTACACAAGAATATGCCTTAGCTGGTGCAACTCCAAGGCTCTCCATTTTAGATCCTTTCAAGTCCAATCCTTGAGATGTTGGCTGCCAGGTCTACATGTGAATCTTCAGCAAACTGTAATGTCATCATTCTCCTAATATATGATACTCATCTCTTTCAAGCATTCTATTTATGTTTGCTTACTGCTCTCACTCTTAATCATTTCAGTTTTCACAATAGGTCTGTACCAACAAGTATGCCAACATAAAGTTAATCCTATTATTTATGACTCGAACAATTGGGGCCCTGCACGTCAGAAACGTCGTTTTCACACACGTGCACACGTTGTACCAAAGATCGTAAATTTTCTTACGTGAGAGATATTGGTACGTAAACGAAATGTTTGAGACATGAAATGATAGACTGTTATTGGCCAAATAACGAGTGTTTTACGTTGGTAAATGAAGAAAGAAATGTACGATGTGTAAAAAGATGAAACGAGTCGAAAATCGTCGCGGAGCCGTGAAGGGCCGCGACGCAACAACCGTAGGAGTCGCGGCGCCTCCAGCCAGTGCCACAGCAACTTGCTGGAAGTGGCTACTGGAAGTCAGGCGTCGCGGCGCCTCCCAGGCAGCGCCGCGACGCTTCGATGGCAGTGAGGTCGACGGATGACGAAAAGTTTCTGACTTTTGGGTTGGTTTTGGAGCATTGATCCTCCATTACTTGGCACTTGAATTCAGCCATTATTTGGCTGAATAACACATCTCAATAAGTGTCATTACATGGCCATTTATTGCCATTAGTTGGCTAGATGAGAGGTCATCTTACACACACTATAAATTGAGGCCCTTGGCTCAACTGATGAACACACTTGCATTCAGAAAATTCTGAGGATTCCTTCCTTTCTAGCTTTCTTTCACACACTCAAAAGGCTCTTCTTTTTAGTAAACATTTGAGTTTTCTTTTCTCAATTGTTTGTTGTTGTTTTATCTTGTGAGACAAGTTGCCAATTACCGTAAAAAGATACATACGGGGCAATATTGTCTTAAGGACAGGGTGCTAACACCCGACTCATCAAATTCTTTGTAGCAGTTCATTTTGTTCTCAATTCAAGATTGTAATCTTTGGTGTTGTTACTTACTCCCCATTTCCTTGAATCCACAATTGTAAATCACAATCTTAAGACAATATTCTCGCTGTAAGTAACAACAAGATGACTGGAGGAGAACAATTCAACACTGAAACATATGCTGCTGCTCAAGGCAACCCCAATGCCTTTTCCACCGCTGATCAAGGCACCACTAGTGCCAATCCCACTGTTGCTCAAGGCTCTCACAACACCTTTTCCACTACTCATAGGAACGCTACTGTTTCACCACCCGCTGGTTTCACCATGAACGCCCAGAGAAGTTAATGGGGACAAATTTCAAGAGATGGCAGCAAAAGATGTTGTTCTTTTTTACGGTTATGGAAATGTCTCGTTTCCTAACTAAATATCCTCCACACGATGGAGATGAAATGGACCCTCAACCAAATAAAACGGTTGGAGGGGGCCAAGGTATCCATGTTGTTAACAACATGAAGATGGTTCGTGATGCATGAAGTCATAGTGATTTTATGTGTAAGAACTATATTTTTGAATTTTTTGTCTGATCCTCTCTACACGGTGTATTGCACCGATGACACCGCCAAAGTTATGGGATAAACTGCAAAAGAAGTACAACGCACAAGATGCGGGTACTAAGAAGTTCATTGTTGGGAAATTTCTGAAATTTCAAATGGTGGACAATAAAATTGTGATGTCCCAAGTCCAAGAATTTCAAATGATTTTACATCACCTGGATTTGGAAGGAATGAAGCCCAACGAGCAATTTCTGGTTGCGTCGATGTTGAGTGTATTTTGGTACACTCTTTTGAGTCATTTTTAGTTAGTATTTTACTCTTTTCGTTTGTGTTTAGTATAGTATTAGGGTTGTTTTTCTTTCTTTTGAGTCACAACGGTTCCAAAGGAGGAAATACAGAATTTAGGATGAAATGAGCTCAATGAAGATGAAATTTGCACAAGCACAGCCCAAGGAATGAAGCCTAAAATGTCCCAAGAAGAATAAAAGAAATCAGGTGAAATCCGGACGAAAACAGGTCAAGGGTCGCGGCGCAAGGCAATGAAGGGTTGCGGTGTTGATGAGCCGCGACTCTTGGCAAGGTGAATATTTTTCTTGCTCTCTGAAATTTTCATGTCGCGGCCCTAATTCCTTCAGTCGCGGCTCATCAGCGTTGTGGCCCTTCCTTGCCTTGCGCCGCGTCCCTTGACCTGTTTTCGTCTGGATTTCATCTGATTTCTTTTATTCTTCTTGGGAAATTTTAGGCATCATTCCTTGGGTTGTGCTTGTGCAAATTTCATCTTCATTGATCTCATTTCATCTTAAATTTTGTATTTCCTCCTTTGGAACCGATGTGACTCAAAAGAAAGAAAAACAACTCTAATACTATATTAAACACAAACGAAAAGAGTAAAATACTAACTAAAAATGACTCAAAAGAGTGTACCAAAATACACTCAACAAACACCCCCAAACTTAACCTTTACTCGCCCTAGAGTAAAGCAAAAAAACAAAAACAAAATAAAAACAATGACTCTATGAACTGGATCAAGTAGTTGTAGCAATGCTTCTTCAACATCATGGATGAAAGATGGAATAATATGTTAGAACATATAGCATGAATATATAGCAATCTAGAATTTCAAGTTAGATATTTCGCAGATTCACTTAGATCATAATTAATGGAAAAATAAACACCTAACATATGCATGTCAATTTCATTCCATCTTTCTCAAAATGCTATAGATCTGTTTACTTGTTATTTTCCACTAATCATAGATATACACATTAAGGATATTTAGGACTTTCAAGGGTTGCAATATAGGCTTAGGCAGGGATAGGTAAAAGTTGGCATTTTGGCTCAAATTATGTACCATAAGCATTTTTCATTCAACTCTTTGTCCTTCTTTTTTACTTTCTTTTCAATTTCATATCTATTTTCTCCCCTCTTTTCTTTTTTGAGAGAATGAGATACATTATAAATAACAAGCACCCCCAAACTTAGGCTTTTGCATATTTTTCATTGGGGTGCATCAAATTTATATTCTCTTTTTGATTCTTTTTCAACACTTTTCATTCCAAGAGTTTTCAAATATCATTTATGACACAACATAGGAATCATTGGGTGTCAAAGAAAGATCTTATTTTAGGCTCAAATGGGATGACTATTGATACAATTTATGTCAGGATATGTAATGAATGGTAAGAAGGGCTATCAAAGAAACGCCTGAATCATTTCCCTAAATATGTACATCTTAACTATTTCGCCTCAAATAACAAGCAAACAAGTTTTCTACACATTTTTCAACTTTTTTTTCCATAATTGACAACACATATGCTAAGCACAAATACCCCAAATAATTAGATGTCATGAATTTTTGACATATCTAACTTAAGCACATAGATTTTTGTTTTCAATTCTATTACATTATCTCACTTTATTCACTCAATGTCTTTAGCAACTATATCATGCTTGATCCATAAAAATATTATGACTCACGAACACATAAAACAAACAAAAAGAAAACAAATAGACTCAAAACAAAACACAAAACAAAGTAGGATCCTCCCAAACTTGATTGACACATTGTCCCCAATGTGTAAAGACCAAAAATAAATGGACACTTACAGACACAACACATCGGTCACAACGGAAGTCTGGGTTGATGGAAAACTCACTGTGCACAAAGACGAAGGAGCCGCGGCCCTTGGAACGTGCGCTGCGGCCCTAATTGCCTGGCAGAATTCACTGAGGTTACTGCCTCTCTTGCGTCGCGGCTCTCTCAACAGGAGTCGCAACTCTAACTCCCTGAAGTTTAGATTTTTTCAGTTTTCAGCATTTTTCGCCCTTTTTTCCTCGGAGTTAGTCTCTGCTCTTTATCTGTCATCCACAAACACTAAACATACTATATCGTGAGACTGTTCAAGACAAAATTAAAACAAACTAAAATTAAAATTAAAATAACATAATTAAAATATTAGGTTGCCTCTCAAATAGCGTTGTCTTTAACGTCTTTTAGCCGGACGCAAATACCTGTTCACTCAAGGGGATAGATTATCCCCTCCACATATCAATTTCAGCACTATTCTCTTTCTCCTCCTCTTCTTTTTCACAGGGTTGAGTTCAGTGGACTTTATTCCTTTCTCATCATTCACAGCATCATTCACAAATCCAAACTTCTTACCATCAAGGGCATTAGTACCCTTGAAAATTTCATGAGGAGTCTTTTTATAAATTACACCAACAGCAAAGCATTTATCATTGAATTGTGGATCAGTTGAAGGTTTGAAAACAGTGAAAGTCATCTCCTCATCTTGGACTCGGAGCTTCAATTCTTCTTTTTCAACATCAATAAGAGCTCTCCCTGTCGCTAGGAATGATCTCCCAAGGATAATGGACATATTTTTATCTTCCTCCATATCAAGAATGAGGAAATCAGCAGGGAAGATGAATTTGCCCACTTTCACTAACACGTCTTCAATTATACCTTTGGGATGCACGACTGAGCGATCAGCTAGCTGCAAGTTGACTGTGGTCGGCTTTGCTTCTCCCAATCGAAGTCTTTTGAATACAGAGAGAGGCATAAAGTTGATACTAGCCCCTAAGTCACACAAAGTCCTTTTACATGTCATTTTTTCTATAGTGCAAGGTAAGGTGAAACTCCCCGAATCTCTCAACTTTGGTGGGAGCTTCTTCTGCAAAATAGCATTGCATTCTTCAGTGAGCACCACTGTCTCATAGTCTGTCAGCTTTCTCTTTTTAAACATTATGTCTTTCATAAACTTTACATATGCTGGCATTTGCTCCAATGCTTCAATGAATGGAATGTTAATGTGCAGTTTTTTAAATACCTCCAAAAAATTTGAAAACTGCTTATCTAAGGACTTCTTCTGCAGCCTTTGAGGGTAAGGGATTTTTTTTGTGTATTCCCTCCTAACTGTGGGCGGAGCCTTCTCTAAAATAGGGCGGTCATCAGTAACCCCCTCCTTTTCTCCCTCAGTTGTCTTCTCTACCTCATTCTTCTTCTCCCTTACTGGTTGAGATCCAACCTGCTCTAACTGCTTCCCACTGCTCAAGCTAACTTCCTGGCATTGCTCTCTTGGATTCATCACTGTATTACTGAGGAGATTACCTTGCTCTTTTTTGTTCAGTGTGTTCGTCAGCTGTCCCATTTGAACTTTCAGATTTTTAATCGATGATCTTGTTTCCATTATGAACTGATTCTGGGAGTTGATCAGGGTCGAAAGTGAGGATTGGGTCTCTGCCATGAATTGGTTCTGGGTTTTTGCCATGGCTAACAGTGTTGCTTTCAAGTTATCTAGTTTCTCTTGTGGTGCTGGTTGGCTGAACTGTTGTGAAGATGAGGCTTAAAACTGTGGTTGCTGCCCCTAGTCATTCTTCCATGAAACAATTGAGTGATTTCTCCACCCCGGATTATATGTGTTGTAGAATGCATTGTTGTAGGGCCACTGAAAATTCCCCACTGCCTGAACCTGCTTCATAGGCACATTATTTGGGTCCACAACTGTACACTTATAAAAGTATGGGGACCCCCACAAATTTCACAACTCACAGGTGTCTGGACAGCTTTGACGGACATGGTATTCTGTTGCATCTGCTTTGTCAAAGTGGCCACCTGCGCAGTCAATGCACTGATAGCATCTAGCTCATGAATCCCAACTACTTTCCTACCATTCATTGCTCTATCATCGGTCCCCTGATGGTTGTTTGTGGCCATGTCCTCTAGCAAATCATGTGTCTCATTGGCACTCTTTCTCATGAACGTCCCTCCTGCTGCAGCATCAATAATGGTACGAGTTGTCCCACACAACCCATTGTAGAATATGTGGACTATCATCCACTTCTCAATCTCATGATGAGGACACTTTCTCTCATGCATCGTAGAGTGACTCTCCATCCATCTGATATATGTGACTTGAAGTTCGCACAAACTAGGGGGAACAAGTACTTTGTGACTTTCATAGATGATGACACAAGATATTGTTACCTTTACTTATTAAGAAGTAAGGATGAAGCCTTTGAAGCATTCAAACGCTACAAAGCAGAAGTTGAGAACCAACTAGGTGGACGGATTAAATCAATTCGTAGCGATAGAGGAGGAGAATATGTAGCGCCATTTGAAGAATATTGTGCCCAGTCAGGCATTGTTCATCAAACGACTGCTCCATACTCACCTCAATGAAACAGTGTCGCTGAACGCAAGAACCGTACTTTGAAGGAAATGATGAATATTTTGCTCATCAATTCTGGCCTTCCCCAAAATATGTGGGGAGAAGTTGTCCTTACCGCGAATAAGATCCTTAATAGAGTCCCTCATAAGGGTAAAGACAAGACCTCATACGAGCTATGAAAAGGAAAGAAACTCACCTACAAATACTTGAAGGTGTGGGGTTATCTGACAAAGGTTGAAGTACCTAAGCCAAAGTAGGTCAAGATTGGGCTTAATACTGTAGATTGCATATACATCGTATATGCAAATAACAGTAGTGCTTATCGCTTCTTAGTGCATAAGTCAGATGTACCAGACATTCAGGTGGGTACAATATGGAGTCAAGGAACGCCAGTTTCTTTGAAGACTCATTTCCTAGAAAGAAAAGAGACATGACCTCTCACAAACGAAGTTATGAACAAAACTCTCAAGATCCTGGAGTCGTTGACTGCCCGGATCTAGGTTGTTCAGATCTAGTGAACTCCGAAGTGGCTGATTATCCGGAATCTAGTATTTCAGATTCTCAGGACTTGGAGGGTCCATAGATGGAACCGAGACGAAGCAAAAGGGCCAGGATAGACAAATCCTTTGGTCCGGACTTTGTAGCTTATATGGTTCATGACGAACCACGGACAATTGCCAAAGAATTGTCAACTACAAAAGCACCGCTAATAAAAGAAGCTATAGAGAGTGAGATAGACTCCATTCTGCATAACCATACTTGGGAGTTGGTTGATCTTCCTCTGGGAAACAAACTGTTGGGTTGTAAGTGGATACTCAAACGGAAGTTGAAAGCAGATGGATCTATAGACAAGTACAAGGCCAGTTTGGTAGTCAAGGGCTATCGACAAAAAAAGGGCCTTGATTACTTTGATACTTATTTTCCGGTGTCTAGAATGACGTCCATACGAGTTGTCACGCCCCGAACCCTGGGCCCGTGACTGGTGCCCTACCTGGGCACCCTTCTACCTTAACAACACAAGTAAACTGCGGAAATTAAAGTAGCATCATGGCCAAGTATAGAAGTACGAGAAAGTATGACAAGTAAGGAAATAAAGGAACCTCTAAGGATCCCGTGTTTTAGAAGACTGTAACATTCGAGTTTTGTGAGGAGGGCTCGCGGACGGAAGGTCCATTGATATGTTTACGTATGTTGTGGTGGACATGTGTGGCATCGTTGATCTTGTGCAGTTTTGATTGAGAGGCATAGTATAGAGTTTATGCCGGAGTTTGTATAGCTTGACAACCGACTAAGAACATTCGGGGACGAATGTTTCTAAGGGGGGAAGAATGTTACATCCCGTAAGTCTAGGATATGTATAAGAGAATGTATGTAAGGAATCAAGACTTGGAAATTAGTACGAAAGGGAGAATTGTTTTTCCGACGGAAAATCTTCCGAACGTCGGAAAGGAAAAATGTTCGTTGTTGAGAATTGGATTCTCAAAATGCATTATTTGAAGAGTATGGAACCTATTAACATTATGGAAATTTATTTTTACGGATTTGGTCACGTGGGGCCCACCCGAGGAATTTTACGTTTTGTGGGGCCCACGAGGGTTACGGAATTTTATGAACGAATGAGAGGGCGACACGTGGCACCCTCACATATGGTCTTGGACGAAATTAGAGGAAGGGTAAAATGGTCATTGACCATCTTGGAAGATAAGTCTTGCAAGCTTGATATTGTTGACTTGTCAACTTGTCCACATGGGCTTAATCCTAGTGAAATTCATCCTAGCCTCACATTTGTTGATATCTAAGCCTTCCATTTTGTTATATATACATAACTAGTAGCAAGACAAGGTCTTGGAGACTTAGAAAAATTTCACAACACTTTGAGCTTGTTATGTTGCTCTCGGGTTTAGGCTAGATCCCACACAAAAATTTTGCAATTTTGATCCATTATTCACAAGACTTAAACCCAAGGTTCCTAAGAGTATTATAAGGTTATCTCAATAGAAAGATTGCGGAAAAACGGCGTTTTCGTATTAGTCATGAGTGGAAACTTAGGAGTTCTTGACTTTGAAGTTGGAACTTGAAGATGAGTTCTTCATAGGCTTCTGAGGAGTGCTTGGAGCGGATTGGAACCTAAGGAAAGGAGCTAAGAATTGCTAAGGCGCGACTTTGAATCTTGGAAATTTTAAGGGCTTATAAAGGTATAAATTTTGTCGTTTTAGTAGTTAAGACTTACTTATTGTTGTAGCTATGGATATTAGCAAGCATGAGTTATATGTTATGAGGTTTGATAAGTGTTGTGGCTATTGGAACCCTAATCCGAAAACTAGCATGTTAGCCCTAAGATTTCAATTCAAGTCGATTATTAGTAAAGTCGTCGCATGTTGTAAAAAGAAGGAAATTGTAGTTGTTGAAGTTGTTTATGACTATATAACATGTTAGACCTTAGAACTTGGAATTGGAAAATGATTGGAAAGGACTTAGTGTTATTATTTATGTTGGCCGAGAATGGCTAGATTATGGAGCTATTTCGTATGAATTGTGGGGCGGAATTTTACACGTATTGTAAGGCGTGTAATCCCCTTTGTTTGGTTGTTGTTTTGAGCCTTAAATGTGGCGTGTTGGTTATTGTATTCGGCCTTGAAAAAGGTGGCAAAGTGAGTAGAAACAAAGGAAGCGCTGCCCGATTTTCCATAGAATTAGAGATCGTATACTTAGTATTATTCTACGTTAGAGACTAGAAGTTGATAGTCTTGTTGTGACCATTATAGGTTGACACTTCTACGTGCGATTCGCTTAGCTTGTGGATTTAGCCGAAAAGGTATGTGAACTATCTCCTCTTCTAGCATGATTCCTTAAGATCAAGAAAGTTCGTCCTACTCCTTAAATGATCCATTCCTTGGTTGTATTTGGATTGCCTAAAATAGAATTTGTTCTATGTACTTCCTTGAGTGTACTTTGATGTTTAAATTGTAAGTTGTATAATCCATTTCCTTAGTGAAGTTTGGATTCTTAAAAGTGAAAGTATTTTACTTAAAGTACATAGAGTCTTGAAAAGGAAGTGGTTTCCAAATCTTTTGGTTGTGCCTTAGTTTCAAAACCTAAAGGTCATTATAATGACTTTAGGGAAGTCAAAGGAGTGATTTACTTAATTGTTTTAAAAGAGGAGAAATGACATGATTTAAGAGAAGTAACTTGTTTTAATCTGTAAGTTACTTGAGGTTTAAAAGTAGAAGAAACTTGTTTTCTAAATATTAAGAGACTCAAAGTATTTTGAAAGTTAAGAACTTGATTTGTGAGTATGTGATACTTGGTTTTAAAAGTATAAGTCTCTTGGTTATAAAAAGAATGAAATTGTCTAAAACCATAAAGGGTTATAACGGCTTTATGGGAAGTTGGTTATAACGGCTTTATGGAAGGTTAAGAAAGTTGTCTATTTTGATTATTGGGCATAAGTTGCCTAGATTATGAAAATTTGAAGTTACTTGATTTCAAGCTTTGAAATGAGTTTTCTAAAAGTGTAGTAACTTACTTTGAAAAATAGACACACCTTGATACCACGGGTGTTAGTATCTTGGGATTTTACATAAAAAGGAGTCTTTTGAAAAGAAGGTACGTACGTAGTACTTTGGCTTGTTAAATGAGAATTATTCTATTTGTGCCTTGATAAGTACTTTGGCTTGTTAAATGAGAATTATTCTATTTGTGTCTTGATAAGTACTTTGGCTTGTTAAATGAGAATTATTCTATTTGTGCCTTGATAAGTACTTTGGCTTGTTAAATGAGAATTATTCTATTGGTGCCTTGATAAGTACTTTGGCTTGTTAAATGAGAATTATTCTATTTGTGCCTTGATAAGTACTTTGGCTTGTTAAATGAGAATTATTCTATTGGTGCCTTGATAAGTACTTTGGCTTGTTAAATGAGAATTATTCTATTTGTGTCTTGATAAGTACTTTGGCTTGTTAATTGAGAATTATTCCATGTATGTCTTGATAAGTACTTTGGCTTGATTAATTGAGAATTTCCTATGTGTGCTGGTGATAGCCTTTGAGTGCAAGTATTTTGTTTTATTGCGTTGCCGCGACTCTCGGTTGGAGGGCCGGCTGTCTTGTTGTAAGTTACTTGGACGTACCGACAGTGATGTGGGATTCCACGGGTATGCTTCCGTTATTTGTAGTACTTGGGTTAAATTCCCGGATTTTTATAAAAGACCTGGTAGTGCTTATGTGTTGTTTGACGGCCGATCGAGATAGGGTAAGAGTATAAGTGAGGGGTAAACCCCCAAGACGCTATACCACCTTCTCCAGGGTAAGAGTATAAATGAGGGGTAAACCCCCAAGACAGTATACCCCCTGCTTGTTTTGTTTGATGGTCGGTCGAGATAGGGTAAGAGTATAAGTGAGGGGTAAACCCTCAAGACGTTATACCACCTTCTCCAGGGTAAGAGTATAAATGAGGGGTAAACCCCCAAGACATTATACCCCCTGCTTGTTTTGTTTGATGGTCGCCAGAGATAGGGTAAGAGTATAAATGAGGGTAAACCCCAAGACATTATACCTCCGCTTACCACCGCCGTCTTCCTACTTGCCCGATGCAGTTTTAGGACACAGTGGGACTTGGTGTTCGTGTATGCCTATTGGCGTTATACTATATCATGGATCGCGGTGAGGAAGGATTCCACGCATGATTGATATTGTGGCGTGAGACCCGTGGTTATATTTTAGAAATGACTTGAGGGCGTCACGACTTATTATGATTGCTTATGTGTTGTATGCTTGTAGGTTGGCTATCATACATGTCTCTTGTTTTGCTTAGACTGTTATGATTTCATTACGATTTCATCGCTTCACATACTTGGTACATTCTTCGTCGACCTCGCCGGCTGCGTTCATGCCGAGTTTAGGTACGCAGATTTGGTGATCGGCAGTGTAGGACCGCCGAGTTTTGGATAGCTCCTTCATTGGGATTTTATCTTTTTGGTATAAGTTCTTTCGATGTGCTTTTGTATCTGATTATGGGTACGGTGGGGCCTTGTCCCGTCATAGTTCAGTATAACTCTTAGAGGTCTGTATTCATATGTGGGTTTGGACTCATGTACAGTATAGTGTCTTTTGAGTATGTATATCATGGCAGCCTTGTCGGCTTTGCCCTTGCACGTACGATTGGTTTAAAAGAAAAAAAAAAGGGGGTGTTATTTAATTTCTGCAGTTTACTTGTGTTGTTAAGATAGAAGGGTGTCCAGGTAGGGCACCAGTCACGGGCCCGGGGTTCGGGGCATGACAGAGTGGTATCAGAGCAGTCAGTCCTCGGAATGTCTACAGACCGTGTCTAGTAGATTCTTGATTATCGGTGTGTTGCACGCCACACCCATAAACAGAAGGCTACAGGACATTTAGGAGTTGGTTTCTATTCTTCTCACTCTAAGATCGTGCCATAGAGCTGTGTTAGTAAGATAATTCCTCTCTGACGTGATTTTTTGTTACAGTTATGTCTCCAAGGAGGGCAACAGCCGCCCAGAAGGGCAAAGGAGTAGCAGGAGCTACTAGTCTGACTCAGAGAGTTGATAGGGCTTATGCCCAGGGTATACCGGATGTTGTGCCTCAGTCGGCGAGTTCTTCTGCACCAGGTTTTGAGAGCCCAGCACCAGCGCCTCCAGTTTCTCAGTTAGGAGAAGACTAGGAGTCGAGGAAGCGATTATGTTATTGACCAAGATAAGCGGTGCTCTGATTTCATCGCGAGGAAGTTATTCGGCCAAGACAGCAGTGTCAGAGGTAGAGGCCAACGCGGAGATCAGAAGAGGGCTAGACCGGTTGGTTATCCGGTGAGTTTTGGACGGCGATCTCGGCCGAGTGAGATATTCGTCGACCTACCCGGACATACCCCGCAGTTCAAAGGTGGGATATTGGACCCCACAAGGGATTTAGGAGCCGGTCCAAGCTCCAGGGGTCGAGGTTCTCAGAGGAGCAGAGGACTTTCGGTCGAGGCCACCTATTCCTCAGTGTATCAGATGTGGTAAGCGTCATTCGGGGAAACGTCGTTATGGCCCAGGAGTTTGTTTTTGTTGTGGCCGTCCGGGCCATATTCGGAGGGGATGTCCTTTTAGAAAGAGCACCGGTGAGGTGGCTCAGCCGATGAGGCTGATGGTTGATTCCCTTTCCTCCACAATCACGTCCCCAGGCGGGTGTTGGATGTCGACCACCGTGGTAGAGGTCAGGGTGGTGTTTATAGTTCTGGCGGTCCTTCGAACCGCATAGCTGACGTGACTACTAGGCAGGATAAGGAGGCAACATCTCATGGGGTTACAGGTATATTTTGATTCTTTGGAATCATACGTGTATTGATAGATTCAGATTTCGCCCTAGCATATATGTTTTCCCTTTGTTGCTAGCAGTTGTAAGTGATAGTACCCCCAGAGGTAGGAATACTTTGATTAGTAAGGTGAAAAGTTAAGAATGTTGACAAGAATGGTAAGTGAACTGAGACTATAGTTGTGTAGAGTTCACAAGTTGTAATTTCCCCATAACAGTGTAAGACCAATAGGGAAGAATGTACGGTAGAAATACTTTGGCTTATGTGACAAACCTCTAGTGAATAGGGGGGGATAGGGTGAGAAGTACCTTGAGATAAGAGAAAGATTTATTTCAGACTAAAAATGAGAAGTTAAGTGTGACGATGAGTCGGGTTATGGACTCATTTCGGGTCAACCGCTAGTATAGAATGGGGTGATGTCAGTTAGAAATGGTCCCGTTATGTGATAGGGTCCCGAGGATGCAAGGCCCAAGTTTAGTTAATCGTTGTACGAGTTTGTGGATGTGTTCCACCGGAATCAGGTCGTAAGGACCGAGAAGAGCCTTAGCGGAAATTCAAGTAGCATCATGGCCAAGTTTAGAAGTACGAGAAAGTATGACAAGTAAGGAAATAAAGGAACTTCTAAGGATCCCGTGTTTTAGAAGACTGTAACCTTCGAGTTTTGTGAGGAGGGCTCGCGGACGGAAGGTCCATTGATATGTTTACGTATGTTGTGGTGGCCATGTGTGGCATCGTTGGTCTTGTGCAGTTTTGATTGAGAGGCATAGTATAGAGTTTATGCCGGAGTTTGTATAGCTTGACAACCGACTAAGAACATTCGGGGAAGAATGTTACATCCCGTAAGTCCAGGACATGTATAAGAGAATGTATGTAAGGAATCAAGACTTGGAAATTAGTACGAAAGGGAGAATTGTTTTTCCGACGGAAAATCTTCCGAACGTCGGAAAGGAAAAATGTTCGTTGTTGAGAATTGGATTCTCAAAATGCATTATTTGAAGAGTATGGAACCTATTAACATTATGGAAATTTATTTTTACGGATTTTGTCATGTGGGGCCCACCCGAGGAATTTTACGTTTTATGGGGCCCACGAGGGTTACGGAATTTTATGAACGAATGAGAGGGCGACACGTGGCACCCTCACATATGGTCTTGGACGAAATTAGAGGAAGGGTAAAATGGTCATTGACCATCTTGGAAGATAAGTCTTGCAAGCTTGATATTGTTGACTTGTCAACTTGTCCACATGGGCTTAATCCTAGTGAAATTCATCCTAGCCTCACATTTGTTGATATCTAAGCCTCCCATTGTGTTATATATACATAACTAGTAGCAAGACAAGGTCTTGGAGACTTAGAAAAATTTCACAACACTTTGAGCTTGTTATGTTGCTCTCGGGTTTAGGCTAGATCCCACACAAAAATTTTGCAATTTTGATCCATTATTCACAAGACTTAAACCCAAGGTTCCTAAGAGTATTATAAGGTTATCTCAATAGAAAGATTGCGGAAAAACGGCGTTTTCGTATTAGTCGCAAGGCGGAAACTTAGGGAGTTCTTCAACTTTGAAGTTGGAACTTGAAGATGAGTTCTTCATAGGCTTCTAAGGAGTGCTTGGAGCGGATTGGAACCTAAGGAAAGGAGCTAAGAATTGCTAAGGCGCGACTTTGAATCTTGGAAATTTTAAGGGCTTATAAAGGTATAAATTGTCGTTTTAGTAGTTAAGACTTACTTATTGTTGTAGCTATGGATATTAGCAAGCATGAGTTATATGTTATGAGGTTTGATAAGTGTTGTGGCTATTGGAACCCTAATCCGAAAACTAGCATGTTAGCCCTAAGATTTCAATTCAAGTCGATTATTAGTAAAGTCGTCGCATGTTGTAAAAAGAAGGAAATTGTAGTTGTTGAAGTTGTTTATGACTATATAACATGTTAGACCTTAGAACTTGGAATTGGAAAAGGATTGGAAAGGACTTAGTGTTATTATTTATGTTGGCCGAGAATGGCTAGATTATGGAGCTATTTCGTATGAATTGTGGGGCGGAATTTTACACGTATTGTAAGGCGTGTAATCCCCTTTGTTTGGTTGTTGTTTTGAGCCTTAAATGTGGCGTGTTGGTTATTGTATTCGGCCTTGAAAAAGGTGGCAAAGTGAGTAGAAACAAAGGAAGTGCTGCCCGATTTTCCGTAGAATTAGAGACCGCAAACTTAGTATTATTCTACGTTAGAGACTAGAAGTTGATAGTCTTGTTGTGACCATTATAGGTTGACACTTCTACGTACGGCGTATTCGACTTAGCTTGTAGATTTAGCCGAAAAGGTATGTGAACTATCTCCTCTTCTAGCATGATTCCTTAAGATCAAGAAAGTACGTCCTACTCCTTAAATGATCCATTCCTTGGTTGTATTTGGATTGCCTAAAATAGAATTTGTTCTATGTACTTCCTTGAGTGTACTTTGATGTTTAAATTGTAAGTTGTATAATCCATTTCCTTAGTGAAGTTTGGATTCTTAAAAGTGAAAGTATTTTACTTAAAGTACATAGAGTCTTGAAAAGGAAGTGATTTCCAAATCTTTTGGCTAGTGCCTTAGTTCCAAAACCTAAAGGTCATTATAATGACTTTAGGGAAGTCAAAGGAGTGATTTACTTAATTGTTTTAAAAGAGGAGAAATGACATGATTTAAGAGAAGTAACTTGTTTTAACGGTGTAAGTTACTTGAGGTTTAAAAGTAGAAGAAACTTGTTTTCTAAATATTAAGAGACTCAAAGTATTTTGAAAGTTAAGAACTTGATTTGTGAGTATGTGATACTTGGTTTTAAAAGTATAAGTCTCTTGGTTATAAAAAGAATGAAATTGTCTAAAACCATAAAGGGTTATAACGGCTTTATGGGAAGTTGGTTATAACGGCTTTATGGAAGGTTAAGAAAGTTGTCTATTTTGATTATTGGGCATAAGTTGCCTAGATTATGAAAATTTGAAGTTACTTGATTTCAAGCTTTGAAATGAGTTTTCTAAAAGTGTAGTAACTTACTTTGAAAAATAGACACACCTTGATACTACGGGTGTTAGTATCTTGGGATTTTACATAAAAAGGAGTCTTTTGAAAAGAATGTACGTACGTAGTACTTTGGCTTGTTAAATGAGAATTATTCTATTTGTGCCTTGATAAGTACTTTGGCTTGTTAAATGAGAATTATTCTATTTGTGCCTTGATAAGTACTTTGGCTTGTTAAATGAGAATTATTATATTTGTGCCTTGATAAGTACTTTGGCTTGTTAAATGAGAATTATTCTATTGGTGCCTTGATAAGTACTTTGGCTTGTTAAATGAGAATTATTCTATTTGTGCCTTGATAAGTACTTTGGCTTGTTAAATGAGAATTATTCTATTGGTGCCTTGATAAGTACTTTAGCTTGTTAAATGAGAATTATTCTATTTGTGCCTTGATAAGTACTTTGGCTTGTTAATTGAGAATTATTTCATGTATGCCTTGATAAGTACTTTGGCTTGATTAATTGAGAATTGCCTATGTGTGCTGGTGATAGCCTTTGAGTGCAAGTATTATGTTTTATTGCGTTGTCGCGACTCTCGGTTGGAGGGCCGGCTGTCTTGTTGTAAGTTACTTGGACGTACCGACAGTGATGTGGGATTCCACGGGTATGCTAGTTATTTGTAGTACTTAGGTTAAATTCTCGGATTTTTATAAAAGACCGTAGTGCTTATGTGTTTTTGTGGCCGTCGAGATAGGGTAAGAGTATAAGTGAGGTAAACCCCAAGACGCTATACCACCTTCTCCAGGGTAAGAGTATAAATGAGGGGTAAACCCCCAAGACATTATACCCCCTGCTTGTTTTGTTTGATGGTCGGTCGAGATAGGGTAAGAGTATAAGTGAGGGGTAAACCCCCAAGACGCTATACCACCTTCTCCAGGGTAAGAGTATAAATGAGGGGTAAACCCCCAAGACATTATACCCCCTGCTTGTTTTGTTTGATGGTCGCCAGAGATAGGGTAAGAGTATAAATGAGGGGTAAACCCCCAAGACATTATACCTGCTTACCACCGCCGTCTTCCTACTTGCCCGTCTTTTTAGGACACAGTGGGACTTGGTGTTCAGTATGCCTATTGGTGTTATACTATATCATGGATCACGGCGGTGAGGAAGGATTTCAGGAATGATTGATATTGTGGCGTGAGACCCGTGGTTATATTTTAGAAATGACTTGAGGCACGCGTCCACGACTTGTTATGATTGCTTATGTTGTGTATTGTAGGTTGGCTATCATACATGTCTCTGTTTTGCTTAGATCGTTATGATTTCTTTACTGATTTCATCGCTTTCACATACTTGGTACATTCTTGATCTTGACCTCCTTTGCGAGTGCTCATGCCGCGAGTTTAGGTACGCAGATTTGGTGATCGGCAGTGTAGGACCACTTTCGAGTTTTGGATAGCTCATACATTGGGATTTTATCTTTTTGGTATAAGTTCTTTCGACATGCTTTTGTACTGATTATGGGTACGGGGCCTTGTCCCGTCATAGTTCAGTATAACTCTTAGAGGTCTGTATTCATATGTGGGTTTGGACTCATGTACAGTATAGTGTCTTTTGAGTATGTATATCATGGCAGCCTTGTCGGCTTTGCCCTTGCACGTACGATTGGTTTAAAAGGAAAAAAAAAAGGGTGTTATTTAATTTTCGCAGTTTACTTGTGTTGTTAAGGTAGAAGGGTGCCCAGGTAGGGAACCAGTCACGGGCCCGGGGTTCGGGGCGTGACACGAGTATTCATAGCTATCGCCACGTTGCGGGATCTTGAGATACATCAATAGATATCAAGACAGTCTTCCTAAATGGTGATTTGGAATTAGAAATCTATATGGACCAACCCGAGGGGTGTGGTTCCAGGACAAGAGAAAAAAGTGTGTCGGCTTTTCAAATATCTATATGGGCTGAAACAGTCCCCGAAGCAATGTCACGAGAAATTTGATAGTATTTTACTATCGAAAGGATTCTCCATAAATGAGTGTGACAAATGTGTCTACACGAAAGGAAATGTCGATTCGTTCGTGATTATTTTATCTTTACGTAGACGACATGTTGATCACATGGAGCAGTCCTAGGTTAATCCTAGAGACTAAAAACATGTTAAAACAATGTTTTGACATGAAGGATATGGGTATCGCAGATGTCATATTAGGGATCAGGATCTCTAAGACATCTGACGGACTGGTCTTATCTCAATCTCACTACATCGAGGATGTGTTGAAGAAGTTTGAGATGTTCGACAGTTCGTCGATATCGACACCATTGGATATAAATCAAAAGATTGATAAAAATCGTGGTGCGCCCGTACACCAGGAGCGATATGCGCAGGTGATTGACAGTGTATATCACAAACTGCACTCGACCTGATATCGCTGATGCATTCAACAAGTTGGCTAGGTTCACCCATAATCCAAGTGATGATCACTGGAAAGCATTAAATCGGGTACTTCGATACATGAAATACACGTTAGCTTACGGGTTGCATTATTCGAGATATCCAGTTGTATTAGAGGGGTACAGTGATGCAAATTGGATATCTGATATAGAGAACACCAAGTCCACCAGTGGTATATATTTACAATTGGTGGTGGGGCTGTGTCTTAAAAATTCTCTAAGCAAACTTGCATAGCCCGATCCATGATGGAATCAGAGTTTATCGCTTTAGATAAAGCATGAGAAGAAGTCTAGTGGCTTCATGACTTGTTAGAGGATATCCCGTGTTGGGATAAACCCGTACCTTCTGTAATGATCCACTACGACAACCAGCCGGCTCTAGGAAGGGCACAAATTTCTATGTACAATGGCAAATCTTGTCATATTCGACGGAGACATAAGATCGTTCGGCAGTTGATCACCTCGGGTATTATTTCCATTGATTATGTAAAATCAAAGGAAAACATTGCTGACCCTTTGACAAAGGACATACCCAGAGATCAGACAGTCTGCCTATC
The DNA here is from genome assembly GCA_029844215.1 of Przewalskia tangutica. Classification (NCBI taxonomy): domain Eukaryota; kingdom Viridiplantae; phylum Streptophyta; class Magnoliopsida; order Solanales; family Solanaceae; genus Przewalskia; species Przewalskia tangutica. The sequence continues at coordinate 23,281,266 of CM056720.1, read as the reverse complement.
TAGGGTAATGGGCCTAAAACCCAAACAATAAGAATTGATACGGTGGACACACAACCTTACTGACTGGAGATCCCGGGAATTAGGTTCAATGGGAACTAAGTCGTAAAGGTTCAGTTGAGCGCTTCAGTGGAAGCAAGAGCACTTCGGATAATGATTTCTACATAGAAGCATGAATCCAAGGTCGTTCCCGTGATAGACATTAAGTGCTATTTGAAGTGTGGGTAAAGGTTAATTTTCCAAAACCTTTAAATAATCCTCGACGGTTGAGGTTAGATTTGGGGAAACTTTTAATGGTTCCTAAGACTTGTGAAGTCGGGTATAGCAGGATACCTTATAGGAGACCATATATTTAAGTGCGAGGATAGTAGTCTCAGTGAGCGCTCTTTACCTGACACGTTCGGGTGTGGTAGTGGAGTGCCTTCACGTCATCAGTGTCAGTAGTCATCAGTCCTTGGACATAGAATACGGCAAGGAAATAAGGCCATTATAAAATAGGAACCATACAAGCTGTGACGCTATATATAGGCGTAATCATATAAAATCAACATTTTAGCGATTTACCTATTTCGCATCTGAACAACCCGACTCTGAACCTCTAAGGCCGCGCACTCCGGCTAACCTGGGGCCCTATGAAAACTGTTCATGAGAGATCAGCGGAGAAAGTACAGACAAAAGTCCCGGAAGAGAAGGAGCTCGCACGTCTGCTAGAGATCAGAGAATGCTATCCTAGCACACCTTGCCCCCTTACTGCAGCAGCGGCCGCGCCCCGAAAGGATCGCTGCTGTGAGTATAAATATATGCCAAAGCTAATCAATCTTAAAAAAAAATCATCAAATTACCAAACGAGCTACAAATATGTGTAGAAACAACCATCAAGCAGCATGATTATATCCTAATAGGTCTTATGCAATAGAGTAATATCAATAGGTCAGGTCTTCGAACCGGCCCAAGGCAGGGGGACTCGCCCCATCTACGTCGCCGAGGCTAATCTGAGCGTGAGGCTTTGACCACTCGCGTATAGGCGCGGGTATAACCCGCGTCGGTGCATTCTCATTTGTCGCGCTACGTACTCGCTGTCCGCATGGCCACACCCGCGTGTGAACACAGCCCGCGTACTAACAGCGAACTCCTAAGCGCCGCATGTCAGACACAGACCGAAGTGGTCCATCTCAATGGTAGTCCCTACGCCCGGCAACGCTACCGCGTGTCGGCGGCTTAACAATCGCTCATCTCAAGAACAAGTGATAGTATACTAACGCAGCTTATTAACGGCAAGCGTAAACCTGTGTACAGCTGTGCGCTTTATCTGAGCGTTACATCATGGCCACGTCATGTAGTCATAAGTATACATTTTATCAAACCAAAATTGCGGGTATTATTGCACATCTGGTATAATTATAAACATCTAGGCAAACTTGTTTCTTTTAAAAATCTTATGTCTCTCTACTCTCTTCAATAAAGCTATTATACCTCTTGAAACCTTGAAAAAAACCCGATTAGTTCAATTGCATTAATATGATGATAAATTCTTTCGAACGTTTTCCATTGGAGCTTTATTGGGAGGAACATTCAGTGCATTACATTGTAAATTATCATGCTTTACAAGAAAGACATTAAGCAAAGAAATATATGTATTTTATAAAATCCCACAGGAGGACGTGAAATATACGGTGAAACCGCTATGAATAGCAGATATCACGGAACTGTAGTCACAGAATAACTATTTTCTCTAGAAGGTGGGGTACTTCAACGAGTTCATAATTACTACATGAAAGCGTCGGGGCGCTTATGCATTTGATTATATATAAATTACTGCGTAAGCGATTTGAAATAAATGTGATTTGATTATTTACTATTTATCACCATACAATTTATACTTGTTATTATTACAATGATATATATACTTATTATTTATACTTATTCTTATAATTCTATAACAATATATTCGACAGATTCTCAGTATAAGATTGAAGCCTGCAGTAGACGAAAATGTCACCAGATCTTAAAACATTGACGAAGTTTGCTCACCAAGTTGTACAACCGAATTTGGGCTTTCAAAGAAAAAACTGCAAGTCTCTTGTAGTATTATTACTTTTCTACGAGGGCATTATAATTTTCTGAAGGTAACTTTTCTACCCGAGGGAGGAAGATTTTGGGGCTAGGCTAGGTCCCACTTAGGCGAGGCACAAGAGGCTAGAGGCGAGAGGGCTTGGGCAGTAATTTTAACAAGGATGAAGGGATTTACCACCCGTGCTTGAGTAGTTTTGTAAGTGAAGGAACAGTCTTGCGTCTTAAAGATGGCTAGGTGAGGCAAGTGTGTGCCCTCCCAGTAGACAAAGGCATAATCGAGAGGGTGAGGATTATCTATACACAAATATCCTACAGCTCCAGGCACCTACGAGGCACAAAAGAATGATCTCCCGGCGTGAAGATCCAAATGGGCGATTGCGTATCGTCACAAGGAGGTTGCACAAATAAGCCCTCCGTTAGAAAAAAAATGGAAAATCTACACAAAAATCATATGAAATTAGAAAGAATTTGGCGGAGTTTACTTTTTTCAGCAGGAAGTGAGTGTCGGGCCAATGCGTTTTGCAAACTGCCAAAAAAGAAATTTACTGACGTACAAGGCATTTCTTTAAATGCAGAACCACTTTAAGCTAATACTCTGAAAAACTGGGTTATCTTTCTCCCCCGCCGACGATTGCGTCGAATGCGATTGTAAGACGATTCTTAGAAGAAGACCGAAACTTGTAAATAAATTGATATTCACGGAGCGCACACGTAGCGATAACGAAATTTACAAGGTGGAAGTCATGAGACGGAAGTTAAAGGTATGGTGAGGATACTTACGCCTCGCTCGTCACTCGGCTTCGCGATCGTCTCATACCCGTCTCATTCACCTAGCTCGCTTTTTGTCGCGGCGTATTGTAGAATTGACCATAACTGTGATCGAAAGCCTGGCACATTATCCTCATCTACATCAGGGATATCCACGTCGATCTAACCCCGTAGTCTGAAAGGCGCGACCAGGTGGATCCCTAAATACATCTGTGATACGTAGATCAATCTACCGCCGGATCGCACGCCTGCTCGAGATCGCTTGTTGAGATCTGACTGCGTCGAATCTCGCCTGCCTGCGAACGATCACGCTGATTAACCCGGCCCTTGTCTGCACCCTGCTTCCGGCGTGTATTCGAACGGCCATCATTCTGGCCGCTAGGAAAACCCAATCATGAATATCGGACTCGTTCATATGATGCAGCGATGATCTGCGTCGTGTATGTCTTCAGTCCCCCTACGAAGCGGCTCTGTCGAACCATCCTTATCGACTTGCCTTTGTACCGTCTGGTCCGCCGTCGCCACCGCCAGTCAGACCAGTAAGGAACTCGATGGCCTCGTACAAACTTCCTCCATTTTGGCAATACGAATCTTTGGGTGTTGGTATATGCGAACTACATTAGAATATAATGATCCTCGACTAGTGCGAAATAGTCTGTGGATGCAATTTCGCGTCATGAAATGCGATTGTCTGATGGTGCAGCTCTGCTGTCCCGTCTGTCTGTATGGATGGGTTAGCGTTTCGAGCTCACTGATATGCATTATGATCGGTAGGACTCTCAAGTTAAGCGTGATATGAACCATGGGCAGTCTCCATGCGATAAGATGAAAAGTCGTCTGGCCCGCAGAAAGCTCGGATTCGAGTACGGCATCGGGCATATCGAAAAAGTGATCTGTCGTCGGCCGGAGGAGTGGTGTATGTGATCTTTGTCGGCGATATTACGATAGGTCATATGCGAGTGCGAGGTAATCGCTTGCATGAAAGTCGTGATTACCTCATTTCCGGTTGGGATCTCGATGCGATGATGCGCAGACTGAGGGCTTAAGAATCCAAGACGTGTCCACGGCCACAACGGACAAAACATTGAAGAAGAACAGAGTAAGAAAAGTTATTGTGTTGGTACCGTTGTCTTGGCTTACACTAAACACTGGCGGTTCAAGACATCATGTTCACCGCGCAGTAAGTAAGTCTGATGGTATTCTACTATGGAAGGTTCAAAGCCACGGCTACCTATCCAGATGCAACGTTAATTCGCCGAAAGATTGCTAGAAAGGCACCATGTGAGTGCGCCAAAATCTCTTTCAAGAGGGGATTGTTGGAAATTTATTAACGTGAATAAAGTTAATCCTGTTATTTATGACTCGAACAATTGGGGTCCCGCACGTCGGAAATATCGTTTCCACACACGTGCACACATTGTACAAATGATCATAAATTTCCTTACGTGAAAGAGATTTTGGTACATAAACGAAATGTTTGAGACATGAATGATAGACGGTTATTGGTCAAATGACGAGTGTTTCACGTTGGTAAATGAAGGAAGAAATGTATGATGTGTAAAAAGATGAAACGAGTCGGAAATCGTCGTGGAGCCGTGAAGGGCCGCAGCGCAACCACCGTCGGAGCCGCGGCGCCGGAACGCCGCAGTGTCTTGGTGGCAGTGGCTACTGGAAGTCAGGTGTCGCGACGCTTCGATGGCAGTGAGGTCGACGGATGACGAAAAGTTTCTGACTTTTGGGCTGATTTTGGAGCATTGATCCTCCATTACTTGGCAATTGAATTCAGCCATTATTTGGCTGAATAATACCTCTCAATAAGTGTCATTACATGGCCATTGATTGTCATTAGTTGGCTAGATAAGAGGTCATCTTACACACTATAAATTGAGGTCTTTGGCTCAATTAAAGAACACACTTGCATTCAAAAAATTCTGAGAATTCCTTCCTCTATAACTTTCTTTCACACTCAAAAGACTGTTCTTTTTAGTAAACATTTGAGTTTCTTTTGCTCAATTACTTGTTGTTGTTTTATCTTGAGAGACAAGTTGTCAATCAACGTAAAAGGATACATACGGAGCAATATTGTCTTAAGGACATGGTGTTAACACCCGACTCAATAAATCCTTTGTAGTAGTTCATTTTATTCTCAATTCAAGATTGTAATCTTTGACCTTGTATCCACAATTGTAAATCACAAGTTTACCAACATTGCGGACTAAACTGTAACAATTAATGAATTGACCAAACACGGAATCTGCATCTTTAGAAACAAAAATAAACACACTTGGGCAAAATTTACAGGTCTAAAATAGACAAGCAAGTTACCGTATAATACAAACATCTTGTAATTTTCCGTGATCAAGGCTACAAACTGAGGGATCATTTGCTATCTCAGATGAAAATCATACATAATTAGTGTGTTTTGTCCTGCCCATTTCCTGTAGGCTGATTCACATTCTTTTCCTTCGCTGGTGCAACCTTGGCAGCCGTAGAGCGTTCTGACTTGGAGAAATTAATCAAAATTTGCATAAGAACTGTAACAACGGCCATGAGAGCAGCTGAAATTGCAATACCCTTCCATGACGACAACAAGGCAGTGGCTTGTAAAAACTTTATGGTTCCTAAGATAAGAATGCATGCCCAAGATGCCACTACCTGTTATTTAGGAGAGACAATAGTTGGTTTGATGTACAAAAGGAATAAAAATATACACCAAATGCCCCAGCATAATCAGAAAGTATCTTACCACAAGGGATTTCATTGGGCGGCCAATGTCTTGCAGCTTTTCTTCTCCAAAAGTGTCTTCAGCAATATGTTTGTCCAATAACTTGTCCTGGTGAAAGCAGGTCACAAGACAACACCAAAAATATGACACTCATTCCATGGAGATGGAATGTTTTTCAGACATCACAAATAAGCACAAGAATGAAGAAACAGCCATTCCCCAATAAATATTTCGGTAAGGATATTTAAGGAAAAACCTTGGCCACAAAGATATCTCTACACCATTGAGCAATGGCATCATCATTTTCAGGCAGATCCTTCATCTCATGCCGCTTGAGGTGCACGTGCACCTGCACAAAAGCAATTAAAGAGCTAAATACTAGAAGAAGAAAAACCACTCTTGATGTTTTGATCCCAAGCACATTTAAGTTGTGGGCTCCATTAACATCCATGTACAGGATATGCCGAACTCCACATTTCTCATGATTCAGTTTCTAAAAAACCATTTCCTTAAACTCGCATTATGTATTGTTTCTTTAGTGTGACATTTTGCCAGACCAAAAGGAGAGATGATTGACTAAATACGTGTAATGTATCTTCACAATTTATCCATTGGCATGGAATTCCCAGTTCACACACCAGTTGTGGCAATCATAAGCAAGAAGTTCTTTCCAACTGCACTGGTCATTAACCTAACTTCCACTCTTATCCACAAGAGATCCACTTCACTGCACCAATTAAGCTTCCTCTAGGACCTCCACTTCAAGAACATTTACCGAAATGAAAAGCAAATTTCTATGTTTGGAAACATTAACTTTAAACTCCTATTTTACCCTTAATGAGAAGCTTTTACAACCACACAAATGTTATGGCATGTTTAAATCTACAAGTTTCAAAAGTCTTATAGCCACGCAACTGTTATGGCATGTTTAGGACTACAAATTTTAAGTCTTCATTTCTTTCTTTAACTTTCATACTGAGTCAAATTATACCAAGCAAATTGGAACAAAAGCAGTTTTTTTTTTGCCAATATCCATCGGCGGAGCAGGAAAAAGAGAACAGAACCCCCCTCCCTCCCTGAGGGGATGTTCATTTAATGTAATCCGGTGCTTCATCAAGTGCCTTGTGGGAAAAACTCATGACAAGACAAGATACCAAAGAAATGCTACCCTATGCACCATCCACTTGACAAATGGAAGTCACCTAGAAATTCTTTTCCGTGTTCCGAAGCAAAAAAAATGACTAGCAACTACTTAAACATAATACAAGAGTTCCAACTTAATGGATAGTTTTATTCACCACAGAAGGTTGCCCCTTGAAGAGTCTCAGCATTGTAGGTGCATGTGAACTTTTGGGGATGCATATTGTTGCATCATAAATAGCTGGAACAAATGAGCGCATATGACTTACTGCAGTAACAAAACCCTGAAATCAACAAAAACAAAGATCTTACTTCAGGACAAACACTAAAGAGATAGCAATGTAACAAAAGAATTGAGTTAAAGTGGAACTGAATCCATTATAAGCTTAAGAAAAATCTGTCTGGCACGCCTTAGTCAGTGTATTGCATCAGAGGCAACCTTGACATATACAATATTGTGAATCTGAAAGAATCAGTCTACTTATTTAAATTGCTACGATTTCTCTTTTTTTTTTCTCTGAGAAATGGTGAATGCGTTATTAACATAGAAACAAGGAGGTATTGTCAAAAACATCTACAATGTATTTAGGTTGTTACAATTTCTAAGATTGAAAACCTGATTTCCTAGTTCTTCATTACTTAATTATTTGGAAGTAAAAGAAGCTATCCACCATCTCTAGTAGTTGTCTGCTAAATTTGAGATCCAGGCGATTGGCAGGATTATCTGATTTCCTAAGCAAGTGTGGCGCCCCTTTCTCTTTTATTTTGTTCTTACCTTTTCCAAGACACTTAACTTTTCAAATTTCAAGCTGTGTCTTTGATATATAGAAGGTTTCCATACGTTTTACACACTGCAGAAGAAACTAAAGCCACCAGCTAGTTCTCAGGCTAAGTTCCTCATGGAACACTTAACTTCTTCCCATGGGGGAGTGGGTTCTTTGACAGTATTCTTCTTGAATAAAGAACTTCAAAATATAATGATTACCCTTCCTAGCAGAGGCAACAATGGAGGATAGAATCAAATTTGAGTGTCCCAACAAAATAAATGTGTAGCAAGGTGCTTTGGTTGAGGCACTACAGAAAGACAGATCTATCATCATATTGACAATTCAAGAGAAACAATCTGCAAAATCTTTTTTTTTTTAAACTGGTAATGTTGTATTCCTCAGCATCAAGGATATGCTGATCTGCAAAATCTACCTCTAGAAATATGACCTATGAGGAGAAAGAAGGAAATAAGGTGCCCACCTTAGTACGAGGAATCAATACATTCCGTGGAACAGGTAACCCTGCCGAAGCAGCATATTCTTGAGCAGCCAAAAGCTTTGCTTGTGTAAAGCGGGTCCCTTCAACAAAAAGTGCCAGCCAGAATGGCAAAGGGTAATCGCTTAGCCGTTGAAGACCTGACTGCAGATTGGATCCCCGTATATAAACTCACTATTAGTTGGGGTAATTTGGATTAATGAAAGAAGATACTGAAACACACATCAATAAGCCAAAAGAAACAGAAAGTATATTCAAATATGAATTACACTTCCTCATTTAGGGAACTATATCTTCGATTTGCTTCATTATAGCCACGTCTTCTTTTAAGAATTAAGACATCCAAAACTATTTAAATGTGCAATGAACAAGCCTTGGGATGATTTGGCTTAACTATACCTTCAATGTTCTTTCATCCTTGGCCCAGCTTCTTTCAAGGAAAAGATACTCAGAGAACCACATAGACCAACCGATTACCTGAAGAATACAAAATATTACTGACCATACTCTAGAAATCAACTACAAGAAAATAAATCAAGAGCAGCGGAGCGTATACAGTAAGCATATACTCCCCTTGTCCCATTTTATTATAGTGATTGACTAGATACGGCATTTAAAATTAACATTTAACTAGTTATATGAATTTGAACAATTGCAACTTTTAAAAGTTGTATAACATAATGTTGTTAGTAAAATAATGCAAAACATTCTGATTCTCAAGCTCGGATAGAATGTCATATAAGTTGGGACTTGGGACGGAGGAAGCAATTTCCAAGAAAAAGGTAACAGATGTTTTAGCCTTCACTAACAAAAATAGAGCCAAACTCCAGGCATGATCATGATTTTCTTCCTGTCAAGGATCTACCCACTGTTTTCAAATAAAGTGAAAATAACAGCCTCTTTCTCTCGAGGTTAAACTAATACTTCTGTGGATAAACATCTAATTTATCATTCCCACAGCATTCAGATAGACAAGTAACTAGGACATCATCTTGGAATTGAGAGCTTCACACATGCTAAAAGCAATGAGCTACCAAGGATAAAAATAAGCTGCAGTCTGAAAAAGATGCAATATCTTCATACATTTACTTCAAATACTTACTGGAAGGAGCTTAGATGATTTCTTCATTACAGCTAATGAGCTACCAAGGCAACCAGAGCGCTGCGATTTAAAGATACAAGAATCAATAAGCAGAGATCAATTGGAAAACAACTATGAGATATGATGTGAAAAGACCAAATATTCATCATGTATCATTGCATCTTCCAAAATGGATTTAATTTCGCAGAACTTCGTGTAAAATTGCTAGTTTACCGAGGATTCAAAATTACATGCATAAATGCCAATAGGTTATATCACATCCCTTAGCTTAAGGGTGTATCTGAGCTCATTTGTGAAGAATATGGTGCAGACTGAAAATAGAGGACAAAATAGAAAGGAACTTGAATTGGTTATAGAAGATATACAAGATAGTTCCTTATATAAGAGAGTAGACCACTTGAAATGAGGAGAGTTTATACATATGAAACAAGAAACGTTATTAAACAACAACAATTACCTAAATATCAAGAATCCTAATTATTTCAAAATTAGGAATAATATTGCATGCTATTAGCCTGAACACATTAATGAATCTAGAACATTCTGACATATCCTAAATAACACTATCAACTTTCAACACAAACCTGAGCTAAGATCCAACCAACAAGCCAATCTATGTCACTTCTGTGATTTGCGATGATAAGAGCATGTTCTTTACCTGGTAAGATCAATGTTTACCAATCATAACAGTCGCATGAAACTGAGCCGACAAAATATTACCATAAGATCTGCAGCATAAAAATGGAAACAGAATTGAACTTACCCATTAGATTAAATGTTTCTGGGTCTGCGTACACTTTAATCTGCAACCACAAAACCTCATCAATGAAACAAGAAGTCTCATATGACATACATAAAAAGAAAAACCAATGCAAAAGCATGTCAAAAATAATATCTCAATCATGTCTCTCTTAGTTCAAATGAAGTTGAAGTATTCTATTTTCCCAAGACACCAACTCAACATCTTTAAAAAAATAAAAGGATAAAAATGCAATCAGCATACGGACTAAACGAAAAAAAACCAGAAACGCAAATGAGAACTGGCAAGACGAAAGAAAACCTCATTGCAATCAAATATTTCAATAAAGTGTGGTTTTCTTAAACAAAAAGATGAAAATCATTCAAGAAAATCCTATATTGAAAGCTTTCTGAAACATTACGACTCCAGCTTAGTTTCCGATCCCAAAAACTGCAAAACATTGCCAATTGGTCGCTCTACACTTTCATTTGGATCACACAAAACTAAACTGAAATCAGTATGGGTCGTGTAGATAAACCTACAAAGGAAATCAACAAGATGAGCACACCAACCCATACAGTACCTTTGTTAGTAAATAAGCAAGCTAAAAAAGACAGCAAGCAACAGATAAAAGTGCAAGCATAACCATCAAAATATAGAAAGGACTTGTTTCTAGCTAATTGCTATCAGTAATTTTTAGGATCATGAGAATTCTCTTTTGAAGCTGTGAGGAAATCAATCACAGGGATGTCCTTTAACAACAATATAATCAGTGTAATCGCACAAGTGGGGTCACCTTACCTCTACAAAGTTCAAGTAAATAATGTCATGAAAGTTTTACATTTCATCACCCTCTTAAACCTCGTTGTTATCAAGGGTTTGTATTTATTTTTTTCAATTTTCTTTTTGGGGATGTGACAATAGGCAACGGAGTGCATTTACCTTAACAGCAGCCCACCAATCAACAATCCAGACAAGTTCGAGCCATAAGAGCTCAGCAAGGATTCTATTAATCCTCCTGTATCTGCTCTTCGATAATGGGCGTACTACCACAAAGCAACTTGCCTGTCATTCCATTACTCAAATCAACATGAAATAGAGAAAATTATTCATTCACTACGGGGTACAATCAAATACCTGAATAAGATTGATAACAAGGCCAGAAATGAAGAAGAGAACGCCCAAAGGAACGATAACAGCTGCAGCTGCAATCGCCATAGACTTAACACTCGCTCCCAACAAGATAAAATACTACTAATAATCTGTAGATGCAAATGAAAGATCGGGAAATGGGTTCAATAAATAGCTACAAAAAGGACATAATCACAATTTTGCACACATACCCAGAAATATATGAAGATTGATTTATTTATTTATAGTCCGTGTAGTTTTATTTCTGCTGGCTTGTTTAACTGCGTTAATTAGTGATTGATGTGACCGTTTATCTTGTTTTGATCTTCTTTGTCCGAATCTGTTTATCTTATTTTGGTTGTGTTTTTGCTTATAGTCTGTCTCGGATTCGTAGTTAAGATAGAATTAAAATCTAAATACATTATATCATATCCACACCTGACGTGGTATGTTGTTATTGTATTTATTGGTTGGGTAGGTTATGGGGAGAGGGTCAGGAGGCGCTGCATTTCAACTTCTACCTATCTGTGCCCCACCCCCCACCCGCTTTAAACGCCCTTTTTTCCATTTCATTCAAGTTGTTTTCGTGTACGACCCAAGTATACAACAAGGACGATAATTTTTATGCACACTTCTTTTCTATTCTTTCCTCTTGCGTTTTTTCATTTTTTTTTCTTTTTCTAGTTTCACTTTTTCTTTTTTTTTTGAAAATGGGAATTTGATCTAGGATAAAATCCACCACGATATAAATTTATAATTTAATGTTCAAAATTGACGTGGTAAAAAAATCTTTGCATCATGAATTGTGTTCACATCAACGAATAGAGTTTGCTAGATCTGAATTGCTAGTTCGACATAACCATTTGAGTTGCAAGTATACATGATAAGTAATACATAGTTAAGTTCATATATCATTCCCACAAAGGCATATATGATTCAAGAGATTCAACAATTGTTGAGTTTATTGTAACTAATGAATCGACAAAAAGAAAACAATAAAAATGATCTAAAACTTATGAGATTAGTGTAGGGTTATTTCGGGTTCGTACACGCAGCGAAATTTGAAAATTTATGTTTCAAATTCGACGGACGGTCAAACTGATGGATGATTATATAATGAAACACATAGAAAAATTGTAATGCTTCGAAAGAACATTTACAGTTTGCAAATATGGAATCTTCTTCTTCAAGTGTAAGCCGAGGGTGAGCACGCAACCGTTCTTCGATTTGCAAGTCATGACTCCAATGTAATTACTCTTTCGGAAAGCTAGGAAATCCGTCAAAGTTTTAGCAGAGAATAATTCTTGTGAATTAGGTGTATTAAAATAATGATTGAATCTTCTATTTATAGCTGGAAAAATCAGTTAGGGTTTCCAAGTGGGTCAGGCCCAGAAACCGAGACAGAGTGGGTCACTCGGACCCACTGAACACGTGACGCTGCGACGCTCAATGGGTAGCGTCGCGGCCCTTGGTCCTCCACGGTCCTAGTCCAATTCTGTCTCGTTTCTATTTTAATTAAATCTGAAAATATCATCTCGATTTAATTAAGCAATCATTATTATTCTAATGTCTCGATTATAAATCGAACATTTATATTCTCTCTAATTACATCATTGAATCGATGGAACAACTGACTTAGTGTTACCCTACATGCTTTCACATAACGACACTAATAACATTAGGGTCTACACGTAACTCCTAGACGGTGCTGGAAGACGAACTAAATATGTGAAGTATAGTTACATGAAACCTGTGAACTGAACTTCTATATGGGTAGATAAAAAAATTTCATTCACGACACACTCTATCAAGCTTAGGATCTGTCAAGTGTCTATCCAAATGGCTTGATCATTCTATCTCATCTATATTAGCTGACAACAAGACCATATCAAAGATATATCTACTGCATTGGCCAATGACTTAGTCAACCTAATACTATATGAGAATCTGAGTGTTCTCTCTAAGATACATTCGAGGAATGAATCTTAATCTTAGCTCAACTACCACATTTAATCTACGTCGCAATATACCTAATATAAGTCGCGTCTCAACCTATAAGGTAATTGAACTTAGGACAAGATCAAAGTACATTACTCCGTAAACAAGGCGCGTATCGACTTCAAGTATAAGAACTTCTATCTCCCACACGCTGATGACACTTTAGACATATATAACAAACGGTACATCAGTAAGGTATACTAATACTTCTATAAGTATCTTGTATCCATCACGAGTTGTCATAACTCATAGCAGGTGAGACATACTACATCCCTAAGGATATGATGCATACCACATGTCGACGTATCACATATCATCGATATCTCATTCTTGTTGATCATTAGTCGAGGCAATTTAAGAGTTACGTTATAATATTAATCTCTCACATTATTAATAACCATGTAACCTCTAGGGATGCAATTATAGAATATTACAGACAATCAACAAATAATTCAATAACTGCAAATGTCATAATATTAATCTCCATTAATATAAATATGAATGTGTATATAAAGTACATTTGTCCTAATATAGATTGTCTCTAGGACATAAATATACTTTCAATCTCCCACTTGGCCTAGAGCCAATCACCAACATATCTAATACTCATGTTCTCAAAATGACCATTATGTTTAACCAAGCTTAATGGTTTAGTAAATGGGTCTTCTAGATTATTGTCTATGGGAACATAATCTAATCTAATATCTTTAGTCACCACCATTTCTCAGAATATGTGGTACTTTCTTGGTACATGTTTGTTTCTGTTTGTTGATCTAGGAGCCTGTGTAATTGCACCAGTGTTGTCACAATAAATGGCTATTGGACAACTAACACTCGGAACAACCCCTAGTTCCTTTAGGAACTCAAAAATCGCGACAACATCTTTACCAGCCTCCAATCCAGTAATGTACTCTGTTTTAGTAGTCGAATCAGCAGTTGTAGCTTATTTGGAACTCTTCCAACTCACTACACCACTATTGAAAATGAACGTGTAACCAGACTGAGATTTGAAGTCATCAATATATGTCTGGAAGCTAGCATCAGTGTATCCAGTAACAACTAGCTTCTCATCTCCACCATAGACTAAGAAGTAATATTTAGTACGTCTGAGTTACTTAAGAATACTTTTGACTGTCTTCCAATGTTCATCACCAGGATTCTGCTGGAACTTGCAAGTCATACTAAGTGCAAATACAACATCTGGCCTAATACAAGTCATGACATACATGATTGATCTTATAGCCGAAGCATATGAGACCCTCTTCATGCGCTCAAGTTCTACAGCACTAGAAAGACAATCTTTCTTAGATAACTTGATGTCTTGACCCATTGGAAGGCCGTCTTTCTTGGAATTCTCCATAGAACAATATCTAAGCACTTTGTCTATGAAGAGCGACTGTGACAACCCCAACAATCTATTAGGTCTATCTCTATAGATCTTAATTCCCAGAATGTAGCAGGTTTCACCTAAGTCCTTCATCATGAAGGTATTGGAAAACCAATCTTTGACTGACTGCATGAGAGTCTTATCGTCTCTCATTATCAATATGTCATCAACATATATAACAATGAAGACAATACCATCATCTTTGCATTTGTTATAAACATAAGGATCTTCTTTGCTTCTGACGAAATCAAATAATTTGATAGCCTTGTCAAAGCAAATGTTTCAACTCCTAGAGGCTTGCTTAAGTCCATAAATGGACTTTTATAGCTTGCACACATCATTTGGTTTGGACTCGGATGAAAAACCTTCGGGTTGTTTCATATACTCTTCCTCAATTAGATTACCATTGAGGAATGCAATTTTGACGTCCATCTGTCAAATGTTATAGTCATAATGTGCAGCTATCGCAAGTAAAATCCGAATAGACTTAATCTTAGCAACAGGTGAAAAGGTTTTATCATAATCGACACCAGGCCGCTGATTATATCCTTTAGCCACCAGTCTAGCTTTATAAGTCTGAACCTTGCCAAATGCATCAATCTTCTTCTTGAAGACCCATTTGCATCATAAGGGTTTAACCCCATTTGGAAAATTAACCAAGTTCCACACTTGATTGACATACATAGACTTCATTTCGGATTTCGTGGCTTCTTGTCATCTTTTCGAATCAATGTCCACCATTGCTTCATTGTAGGTTGTAGGCTCATCATCATCTGGAATATTTATCTCACTGTGTGTTTCCATAAGTTGATTTAGTCTTTATGGAAGACGATGAGTTCTTATAGACCTACGGAGTTGATTGTTTTACAGTTTAGTTTCAGGTATGTTCTGACTGTGAGAAGGTTCTTGTGTGTTGGTTGATCCACCGAGAGCTTTCAGAAATATCACTTTTATGTCTTTCCTGAATGGGAGGAGGTTCAATCACTGCACTTGCTCCCAAGGTCTGTGTAGGAGGGTCTTGCATTTCTGCATCATTCCTCGCAACACTCCCACTGGCCTAAGGGCGTACCCTAAGTACCCAATCTTCGCCAAAAACTCCCACTGAATTCTTGCCTTGATCATTCGGCAAGGATTCAACCTCTATGTTACTTTGTTGTTCTTGAATTTCTTCAAGTTCTAACTCTGTGTAGCTCTCTTCCTTGTAGACATATTCTTCTTCAAGGAAAGTTGTGTTCCTAGAAACAATGATCTTATGTTTGCTAGGAAGATAGAAATAGTATCCCTTAGTTTCCTTTGGATACCCTACAAAGTAACATTTCTCACTCTTGGATTCCAACTTATCAGTGAGCATCTTCTTGACATATGCAGGATACCACAGGGTCTCATGTGTCTAAGAGATGGTATCTTACCACACCATATCTCATATGACATCTTTTCAACTGATTTGGAAGGAACCTTGTTCAGAACATGTATCGAGGTTTGTATAGCATATCCCCAAAGATACATGTAAAGCTGAAAAGCTCATCATAGATCGAACCATATCGAGTAGGTTCGGTTTCTCCTCTCGGCAACACCATTCATTTAAGGTGTTCCAGGAGGCGTCCATTCGGAATGAACTTCATGTAGCTTCAAGTAATTTAGAAATTTTTTACTTAAGTACTCACCTCCTCGATTAGATCGAAGAGTTTTGATACTCTTTGCGAGTTGTTTCTCCATTTCACACTTGTACTCCCTGAACTTTTTGAAGGCCTCGGACTTGTGTTTCATAAGATACACATATTCATACCTTGTTAAGTCGTCTATAAAAGTGATGTAGTAAGGGAAACCTCCTCTAGCTTGAGTAAAAAATAGTCCACATACGTCAGTATGTACCAACTCAAGTATCTCATTGGCTCGTATCCCATTTCCAGAAAGAGGCTTATTGGTCATCTTACCTTTCAAACGGGATTCACAGTTACCATAAAATTCTAAGTCAAATGGTTCGAGGTAGTTAAGTTTCCTCAACCGTTCTATCCTTGTTTGATTGATATGACCAAGTCTAAAATGTCACAGGTAGGTAGAATTTCTTTTACTTATTTTAGCTCATTTGTTTTGTATATTGAAAATTTCTCGACAACAATTTAGTGTATACAATCCATTCACAAGAGACACAATTCCAAATACAACATCATTAAAAGTCAATATCATACTGCCATTAAATATGCTTGAGGAAAAACCCTCCATATCTAAAACATGAATGGAAATGATGTTCCTCGTTAACGAGGGAACATAAAAACAATTGTTCAACACTAAACATTGCCATAAGGTAAATCTAATCTATAAGTTCTCACGCGCTCAATATCAACTCGTGCTCTATTTCCAACGCGTAGGTCCACCTCTCGAGGTCCGAACTTCCTGTTGTCAGCTAGCCCGTGCTCATTTGTACAAATGTGTGAGCCAAAAGAGGTATCAAGTAAAAAGAAATGAGAATTATTTACATATAGATTTATTTCAATTACAAACATATCTTGTCCACTAGAGGCTAAAGAACCAGGTGTCTTCCCTCCTCCTGGAGCAGTACAATCTTTCTTCCAATGCCCCTTCCTATTGCAATTCATGCACACATCCTTAACCGGGATAACTTTCTTCTTCTTCGCCTCTCCCTTGGGTTTCATTGATGTGGGTGCAACGTCAAACCCTTATTCTTCTGCCATTTCTTACCTTTCGGTTTGGGATGACTATAGGAGCTTACCATGAGCACAGCTTTGCCCTTAGAGATTGAAGATTCAAAAGTCTTTAACATATTATGCAATTCCGGCAGACTTGCTTTAGTTCCATTCATGTTGTAGTTAATGATGAAACTCTCAAACTAATGAGGAAGTGAATTTAGGATCAGCGTGGAAGCAACTCTACTCTGCAGATTAATACCAATTGAGGTCAACCTTTCAATTAGCCCTATCATCTTCAGCACGTGTTGAGACACTTAGCCTCCTTCGATCAACTTACATTTAAAAAGGTCTATCAACAACTCATATTCCGGTGTCTGGGACTGAGTCATAGAGGCTCTCTAAATGTCCTAGCATCTCATTAGGACCCATGTTCTCATGTTGTCTTTGCAGTTCCACTAACATGGAATATAGCATAACGCATTGTGCATATGTGGCATCATCAAGATGCTTCTGATAAGCAACCTTGTCAAAAGCAGCATACTCAGCAGAGTCTTCAACAGGCACTATGGGGAAAACATTGTCCAATACATATTCAATTTTCTATTGCCTTAGGATAATCCTTAGATTCCTAAGTCAATCTAAATAATTCGGTCCAGTGAGTTTGTTCATTTCAATAAGCATTTTTAGTGATATACTCGACATTCTGAAGATCTGATTAGATAGATAGGAAAATACAATCAAAATTTATCTTCCCTTTTATACACATTCGTTTTAAACTAATTTAACATGACTTTTTTTTAATTAGCTCCTACTATTTTAGCATACTTTTACGACCCCAAGGTAGAATACATACCTAAAATCATTTTAAGGTCATAATGGGCCAATATCCAAACCTATGCTACGTTCGCGTTTGCTTTGGCTGATAACTTCAATAGCATATTTTGGTAGGTCTTAAACCAATTGCAAAGCTTATTGCAACTCTTGGTTGATTAAATAATTCAATTTTAATCATGCGTCCTTAAATTAGTGCGAGACTTTGGCGCTAAGATTTGTCTAAGCAAGTCAACTCCATTACACGATTGTGTTTATGTATCTAAGTAAACTTGGCCTTTGCGAGCAAACACTTTGGTGTAAATACCCACAAAAGTTTCTCATTTACTTTTACATTTAACATATCTATGAAAGAGTCTGAGTCCTCATAGACTTAGAGCAAATGTTTTGGTATAAATACCCGTATCGCCGAAAAGGATTTTGCACTCTAACAAATATAATGGACGACACGTTTTAATTTAGACTTGTATTCAAAGGTTGGGGAACATTTTTCAGTTTTCGGGGATTTCAACCAAGATCAACATTCATGTCATATTTCATATGACATCTTATCATGCAATTTCTAAAATACATTTAGATGAAAAACCGTCAACCCAATAGACACGATATAAGATGGTTTTAATCAACTACTGGGCGTCGCCTACCCAGACAGCTATAGCGGTCACATATGTAAATCAATTATTGGGCGCCGTCTACCCAGACAATAATAGCAGACACTATGCTAATAATTAAATGTTTGCATTTAAAACACTTAACATATACGTATATTATTCAATAATATACAATTAATGATAATCATGAGTCTATTTGTCTAAACTCTAAGATCTATGTCTATGTCAAACAGTCCCTAAACATTTTCTGATTTTAAAATTTTGATTTTCAGGAAATTCTGTAAACTTTCAGAATTTATAGTTTAGTCCCTCAAGAATTTAAACTTTCAATTTGAACTCAGAAAATGCAATTTTAATTTTTAGAAAATATTTTCAG
The DNA here is from genome assembly GCA_029844215.1 of Przewalskia tangutica. Classification (NCBI taxonomy): domain Eukaryota; kingdom Viridiplantae; phylum Streptophyta; class Magnoliopsida; order Solanales; family Solanaceae; genus Przewalskia; species Przewalskia tangutica. Next base: position 23,262,477 of record CM056720.1, on the reverse strand, counting down.
GTTTCAGGGACCTGTTTGCAATTTACATATTTCAATAATTCACTTTTTAGAAACTTTATTTAATTACAGAATTGCCCGAAATGACCAAATCTATCTAATTTAAAAGTTTTAATTTTCAGATTCTTAATATTTTAAACTTTAGAATCTGAATATTTAAAACTTCAATTTCTGATCCTGATTTTTTTTTTGAAAAATCACCGTCGGAGCCGCGATCCTAATAGCGTTGCGACACCTGGGGGGCAGTGATGAAAAAGTTTTAATTTTAAGCTTTCGGGATGAATTGCGTCGCGGCGCTCCAGAACGGAGTCGCGACGCTTCTGACAAACCCAAGCAGCGCCGCAACGCTCCATTGTGGAGCCACGACGCTTATACCACAGAAACGCAAAATTCTGCAATTCTGAAACCCTAAAACTGGTTCAGGGTCCCCTTCACCATTAAACAACACGTTCATCGACCATCATCCAATCTCTTCCCGTTCTTCGTCACATTGCACCATGTTCGAAACGAACCGATAACGCACATCAACTTAGAAGAGTTAGATCGGAATGACTTCCCCGATTACATCATTGTTCAATAGTTTAAGAGACAAGGATTATGCATTCTTGAGATTTAAGGTTTTAAAGCTTATTAACGACATAAAATTAGATTTAAACAAATCCTAACCCATATTATCATTAATAAACATTATATAATCACACAAAACAACTCAGCCTCTGATACCACTATAGGGTTTTGTCAGATTCGTACATGCAGCGAAATTTGAAAATTTACGTTTCAAACCCGACGGACGGTCAAACTAATGGATGATTATATAATGAAATACATAAGAAAACTGTAATACTTCGAAAGAAGACTTACAGTTTGCAAATCTGGAATCTTCTTTTCAAGTGTAAGTCGAGGGTGAGCACGCAACCGTTTCTCGATTTGCAAGTCAAGACTCCAATGTAATTACTCTTTCAGAAAGCTAGGAAATCCGGCAGCGTTTTAGCAGAGAATAATTCGTGTGAATTAGGTGTATTAAAATAATGATTGAACCTTCTATATATAGATGAAAAATCAGCTAGGGTTTCCAAGTGGGCCAGACTCATAAACTGAGATAGAGTGGGTCACTCGGACCCACTGGACACGTGGCGCCGCAGCGCTCAATGGGTGGCGCCGCGACCCTTGGTCCTTTGAGCTGCGGCCCTAGTCCAATTTTGCCTCGTTTCTATTTTAATTAAATCCAAAATATCATCTCGATTTAATTAAGCAATCATTATTTATTCTAATGTCTCGATTATAAATCGAACTTTTATATTCTCTCTAATTACATCCTTGAATCGACGGAAAAATTTACTTAGTGTTACCCTACATGCCTTCACATATCGACACTAATAACATTAGGGTCTACACGGAACTCCTAGACGGCGCCGGAAGACGAACTCAATATGTGAAGTATAGTTACATGAAACTTGTGAGCTGAACTTCTATGTGGGTAGATAAAATCCTTTCATTCACGACACACTCGATCAAGCTTAAGATCTGCCAAATGTCTATCCAAATGGCTTGATCATTATATCTCATCTATATTAGCTGACAACAAGACCATATCAAATATATGTCTACTGCATTGGCCAGTGACTTAGTCAACCTAATGCCATATGACAATATGAGTGTTCTCTCGAAGATACATTCGAGGAATGAATCCTAATCTTGGCTCAACTACCACATTTAATCTACGTCGCAATATACTCAATACAAGTCGCGTCTCAACCTATAAGGTATTTGATCTTAGGACAGGATCAAAGTACATTACTTTGTAAATAAGACGCGTATCGACCTCAAGTATAAGGACTTATATCTCACACACGCTGATGACACTTTAGACATATATAACAAACAGTACATCAGTAAGGTATAACAATACTTCTACAAGTATCTATGTATCCATCACGAGTTGTCATAACTCATAGCAGGTGAGACATACTACATCCCTAAGGATATGATGCAGACCACATGTCGACGTATCACATATCATCGATATCTCATTCTTGTTGATCATTAGTCGAGGCAATTTAAGAGTTACGTTATAATATTAATCTCTCACATTATTAATAACCACGTAACCTCTAGGGATGCAATTATAGAATATTACAAACAATCAACAAATAATTCAATAACTGCAAATGTCATAATATTAATCTCCATTAATATAAATATGAATGTGTTTATAAAGTACAATTGTCATAATATATATTGTCTCTAGGACATAAATATACTTTCAATTGAGTTTTATCAGATGAGAGAAAGGTCCAGAGCTATAGCCACTAACAATCCGATTGAGTCTTTCCATCGTTACACCTATTCATTTCCCTGAGTTACTAATTGCAGGTTAATATTACTTATGAACATCATACCAATATCTCTAATATATTCAAACTACTCCACTGCCAATATTTTTATGGTCTTCAAAAAACAGTTGAATGCATATAAATCTCTGTATTCAGCTAAGCGATGCTAAAGTGTATATTTGTATTCACAATAGTGAAACGATTCCTTATTTAGAGGTTCACAAATACGCTCTATTTATTCTTATTACGCTCGTAAATCTCGCTTTCTAGTACAATTTATGAGTCACGGATAGTACTGCTATTTTGCACGACCAAATAACACAAGAGGGAGTGAATTAAGTTATGCATGATTTTTGCTTAAGTAATGAATTAGGTTACTTTATTTGTTTCTTCGGACTGATTTGTGGAATAATAAAAAGTAATAATATTTTTACGTGGAAAGCATCGGTTCACAAGGGTGAATAACCACGACTTACATCTCTGCATGATTTGTCTCAAACTTCACTATAATTGTAAGTCTCAATAAAATTCATATTACAAGAGATGAAATTTAGGAACTAACTTTAATCGGTCATACAATAATATATTTAGACTGTTGAGTCCCCTCCAAGTTGCCCTCAATTTGGAGCTGAATTTGACCAAGGTTTTTACCTAAAACAATGCTTCTAAGAAAGCTTATAATATCTACAACTCCATAACAACCCTAATACAAGATTTCTGGACTTGAAGACTATAAAATATATGACTATGAAATAGGTTCTTCAATCTAGTCTTTTGTATCAGGCAACACTTCAATAGCTAGTCAGGAGTCTCTCAAATGTGTTATTGCTTATTTGCTTGATTTCTGCTACTACTCTCAATGTAAGTGCGTAAGTATCTTTGATGAAAGACCCGCAGAAATATAGCAAACTATAAAGACAAATGGGTTAGTTACAATTTCTTACTGGGTAAGGACTTGAGGAGTGCTAGTGTTTGAGATATAGATGTTACACCCCGTAGTTACAGGGTATGTATGTGAGGACGTACGTACGAGAATTCGACATAAAAATTGGAAAGGAAGAAAGATGTGATTTTTCGACGGAAAAGTTTCCGGATTTTGTGAAGGAAAAAGGTCCGTTAATGGGAATTGGATTCCCAGATTTGGTATTCGGACTTCTTGGAATATTAGAGAATTATGGAATTTTATTTCCGACTGGTCACGTGGGCCCACTGAGAAATTTACTGATTTTGTAGCCCACTTTGTTTTCTAGATTTTGGCCTTTTTGATATTTTCAAGATGAAATATTTTGGACCCAGTAGGAGGCGACACGTGTCACCCTAGGTGGCCTTGTGGCCGAAATCTGTGCGTGTGGCACAAGTGGCCTTGTCTTGCAAGATATTTTAGTGTGGACAAGTGACTTGTGGGACCCACACACACTTGTCCTCAATCTCAACCACACACTTGCCTTCATCCTAGCCCTTGGTTGTCCTATATATGCACCCTTAGTTGATGAAATCTTCCACACTTAGACATTTCAAGACTTGAGAAAAACCCTCCCTCTCCCTTGTTGAGCTCTCGGCCATGGTGCCATTTCTTGAGCAAAATTTGTCCAACAATTCTTAAACTTTTAAGTGTTCTTCCTTAAGGTGTTAGGAAGATGGTGAACCAAGAGTTAGACAAGACTCCACACCCCTAACCTCTAATTGTTGCCTTGGCTGAAACTTGCTAAGATTGGAACCCAAGTGTTCTTCACTTTTTGGAGTTGATTCTTGAAGAGAAGTTGGTTAGGATCTTCTATGGGTTGCTTGTAGCGGATTGGAACGTAAGAATTTGGAGCTAAACTTGTTAAGGAGCGACTTTAAGTTCTTGGATATTTTTGGGCTTTTTGAGGTATTGATCTTAATCCTCCTTGTGAAGTTGGATATTATGTATATTGGAAGTATATATATAAGTATAAGATATGTGGAAAGAAGTTTGGAAAGATTTGGATCTTGTTAAGTTGCTAAAATGGAAAATTGGCAAGAAAGCCACAAAATGGTAAAAACGTATCTTACTTGCTAAGAAGTTATAACAAAGTAACTATAACTTATATTAAGATGGAATATAAGTTGGAAGACTAATGAAGTAATTGGATAAGTGAAATTGTAATAGTTGGCCAAGGACCCCAACTAAAGGACTATATTTACTTTGGACTGTATTTACTTTGGACTGTATTTACTTTGGGCTGTATTTACATTGGACTGTATTTACTTTGGACTGTATTTACATTGGACTGTATTTACATTAATGTTAAGGGGAAGATTGTTAATCGCGTCCGTTTGGGCGTGTGATCCCCTTCGTTAATTGTTGTTGTTGTTGTTGTTAAGGGGAAGATTGTTAATCGCGTCCGTTTGGGCGTGTGATCCCCTTCTTTAAATTTCGGAAATGTTGCGTCTTAAATGTGGCATGTTGGTTACTGTTATCGGGCCTTGAAAAAGGTGGAAAAGTACGTAGAAGTTAGGGAAGCTTTGCCCGATTTTCCGTAAGTAGAGAGGGCTTTTAATTGGTATAAGTCTTCAATGGTAAGTAAGGTTTGATAGAAGTACTATGACCATTTTAGGATTGAAGTACTACGTGGCGTGACCTACTTGGCTTAAGGAGTAGCCGACGGTTGAAGTACTTGAGCATTTTGCTATTTGTCGATAATCGTCGCGAGGTATGTGAACCTCTTCCTATCTTTTCTAGCATGATTGTTGAACTATGTAAGACGGTAGACGACGTGTGCTAAGCAATTTGGTTGGTTTAAAACATAAAGTGTTATAATAGCTTTATGGGAAGTTAGTTATAACGACTTTATGTAGGTAAAAAAATGGTTTGTTGATTTTAAAAGGCAAGAGACTTGACTTATATTTGACTTGTTATAATGTTAAAAACTTGAATTGTGTTAAAAAGTTGTGAAACCGCATTTATGAGAAATGGGTAATTGGGTTTTAAAAGGAATAAGTTATATTGATTTCGGAAATGAGAATAAGTATCGAACAAACCACTGCAGCGTTAATAAAGGAAAATGTATTGACTATTAATTATTATTAAAACCAGTAGAAACCTCCATCCAGATAGCTAAGATAAGACAAAATTGTATTACATTTCCTAGATCATGACTGCTTTAATAAGATCATTAATAACAAGTATTGATTTTTTCTTAAATTCCAAAGTAAGGAACTTGTTTTCTAAAAGAAAAGAGACTTGAGGAATTTGAAGTGTTTTGGTTTAAAAGAAATGCATGGTTTTGTCTTAAGATGGTTTAAAAAGAAGGTATGGAAATTGTTTTGGTTTACTTAAAAAGATAGTTACTCTATTTTGATACTACGGGTATCGTGTGACTTTTTGTGAAAGAAATGGATCTTTTAAAGAGTTAAAGTATGTAGTACTGGGGTTAAAAATCCGATTTGTTGTAATAAAATGAAAGTCTACGAGTACGTTGAACTTGCCTATGCTTGTTGTGATAGCCTTTGTTGTGCAAGTGTTTTGATTCTACTACCAGTCTCGATGAGGTCATTATCCGTTGATTGAACATACCGACACGTTGGGTGCCCACGAGTATGCTTCTACCATGAGTGCTATATTGTTATTTCCTTCGACATACCGACACGATGGGTGGCCCACGTATGCTTCCATTGTAAGTGTTATCTTGTTATTTGCTTGACATACCGACACGCCAGTGGCCCACGAGTACGCTTCCATTATGATTGTTATCTTGTTATTTCCTTGGACATACCGACACGATGGGTGGCCCACGTACGCTTCCACCAGAGTGTTATCTTGTTATTTTCTTCGACATACCGACACGTTGGGTGACCCACGAGTACGCTTCCACCATGAGTGTTATATTGTTATTTCCTTCGACATCGACACAATGGATGGTCCACGGTATGCGCCCATTAGGATGGTTCCATGGCCACGCTTATACCGAGGTAAGACGCCGGGCACGCGTTGTCATGTTAAATTCCTGTGTTATATTTGAGTGATGACTTTACGCGTGAGTCCCCGACTCGACGATCGCTAATATATATCAGATCGTAGTTTGGTTATCATACATGTCTCTGCTTTATATAGATCATATGATTTCATTTACTGATATTTTCGCCACATACTTGGTACTGTTGTCTTGACTTCCTTGGCCGCGCTACGCCGCAGTAGAGGTACACCGATTGTTGATCCTCGCCTTAGGATCACGGTTACAGATTGGAAGCTCCGCTTTCTCGAGGCTTATCTTTTGGTATAGTCCCGTCATTGTAGGTACTTGTACATTCAGGTATGGCGGGCCCCGTCCCCATAGTTGTTATAAAAACTCTTGAGGTCTGTAATCTTGTTGTGGTTTGTAAAGGATGTAACTGTTCGATTTTATATATATACATGCAGAAAGGTGACCGTTTTGGTTAGCCTGTTTCTTTTCATATTGTTCATATGTTTAAGTTTTTAATTCCGCTAATTTTCTCTGATGTTGTATCACTAGGGTGCCCGGGGTAAGGCACCAGTCGCGGGCCCGAAGTCGGGTCGTGACAATAGACAACTACTTTTCTTTCGCACGTCTGCAGATGTGCTTGAAGAGAGTCCAAAGCTTATCCTATATAAATATATCATAGACTCCCAAATCTTGTATAATGTATCAATATCACGGGACTTCTTCATTCCAAGAGTCTTGCTGCAACCGAATTCTAGAGCGGACCATGAAATCATAGACGTGGTTAATTGATGAAAGAATATAAGAAATAATCTCTTGATTATTCTTATTAATGAAAGACATATATATACAAGTTACAAGAAAGACCCTCTTTCTATTCTACTTAGTAATCCATATTCTATAAGAATACTAACTTTACAATTATGGTAACATTACACTACTAATTAAGGTACAAACTTAAGTCTAATTATTTACCAAATATACAAAGGAAGGGCCCCACTGGCCCATATTGGATGTGCTGCCCATAGGACTGATTTACCATATTTAACACACCCCCTCAGTCATAGCGGATGGTCTTCGTACGCTGAGACTGTCTCTAAAATCTTCAAAAGGACCGAAACCCTTTGTAAAGATATCTGCAATTTGATATCTGGATGACACATGACAGACGCGTACTTGTCCTTTAGCTACCTTCTATCGAACAAAGTGAATATCCATCTTTATGTTTTTAGTACGCTGGTGCTGAACTGGATTACCAGAAAGGTAGATGACACTTATATTATCACAATACACCAAGGTAGCCTTCTCAATAGGACAATGAAGCTCTAAAAGTATATTTCGTAACCAACATGACTCAGAAACCACATTGGCTACCCATCGATACTCAGTCTCTGCACTTGAACGTGAAAGCGTAGATTGACGTTTGGCAGACCATGAGACCAAGTTGTTACCCAAAAACATACAATAGCCAGACGCATGCCCGTGTCGTGACAACCACCCCAATCAAGATTCAGATATGAGACAAGTGTAGACGTCGACGAAGGATACAAATGCAAACCATACTCAAGTGTTCCCTGAATGTACCTAAGGATGTGTTTGAGCGCATTCATATGTTCAACTCTGGGATCATGCATAAACAAACACACCTGCTGGACTGCATATGTAATGTCTGGTCACGTGAACGTAAGATACCGAAGGGCGCCTGCAAGACTACGTTAGCGGGTCGGATCCTCATACGGAGAGTCAGCTGTAGCACCCAACTTGGATTTAGTATCAACTGGAGTAGAAGTGGACTTACAGGATGACATCCCAGCCCTCTCAATGATCATTGCTGCATACTTCCTCTGTGTTAAGAATAATCCACCTGCATGACGAGTGACTGCAATCCCCAAAAAATAGCTCAAGGGGCCCAAGTCTTTTATGGCAAACTCAGAGCTGAACATTATCATAATAGACTTTCTCAAAGCATCAGAAGAGGCAATCAAGATAATATCATCCACATATAACAATATATAAGCCATGGAAGAACCCCGACGATATATGAACAATGAATTATCAGACCTGCTGTGAGAAAAACCCATAGTTGAAACAAAATTAGCAAACCTCTTATACCAGGCTCGTGAAGACTGCTTAAGCCCATACAAGGACTTCTTCAATAGACAAACATGATTAGGATATCTAGTATCCCTAAACCCCAAGGGATGATGCATATACATTGTCTCCTGAAGATCACCATGTAGAAAAACATTCTTCACATCTAGCTGATGAATGGGCCATGATTTTGAAAGAGCCAAGCTGAGCACAGTGTGAATGGTAGCCGGCTTGACCACCGGGCTAAATGTCTCACCACAATTCACACCAACCTGCTGAGTCTTACCATTACCTACAAGTCTAGTCTTATGCCTCGCAAATGAACCATCAGAATTTTTCTTATGAACAAAAATCCACATAGAACGAATAATATTAACACCAGATGGATGGGGTACCAACTCCCATGTCTTATTATCAATAAGGGCATTATATTCTTCGGTCATGTCAATTTTTCAATTAGGGTCATTTAAGACAGACACAGGATTACGGGGTAAGAGAGATTTAAGAATATTAGAATTTAAATTAAAATGTACTTTAGGCTTAAAAATACCCCATTGACTGCGAGTGACTGGACCATGAATCGGGGCTGGATTGGGGGAATTTTGTGAATTTTGAAAAAATTTCAGGAAGTATCGTCGAAGGCGTCGCGGCGCCAGAAGAGCTGCAGAGCTCGCTGATGTTTTGGCGCTGTGGCGCCTCTGTGCAGGGCCGCGGCGCTGACTCGCATGAGTTTTGGCACCGCGACGCCTCTGTGCAGGGCCGCGGCGTTGACTGCGTTTTTTCGGACAAATCTGAAAAATGACGGAGAACATAGGGGGAGACATCCTCATCCAAAAAATCATAAGAACTAGACACGGATTTGTATACTTTAGAAAATGGAATTTGGGATTCATCAAAGAGAACATGACGACTAACGATGATTCGTTTAGAGGACAAATCAAAGCATTTATAACCACGGTGATTTGACGGAAAACCCAAAAACATACAAGGAGTAGAACGTGCCTGAAGTTTGTTGATCATAGTGGATGAAAACAGTGGATAACGTAAGCATCCGAAGACCCTAAGATGAGAATATGACGGAGTCTTATTGTATAACACTTGGAGAGGAGATGAATATGTCAAACCTTTAGAAGGAAGAATATTAGTAGATCGGTAGCCATTTGTAGCGCATGATGCCAAAAAATGGAGGAACGGAAGAATGAACTAATAATGTGCGAACAATATTATTAATGGTATGAATTTTTCGCTCAGCTTTCCCATTTTGTGGAGACGTATGAGGACATAAAAAATGAAAATTTATCTCATTTTGAGCACAAAACTCCTTAAATTCCCATTGTCATACTCTTTGTCATTATCACATTGGATGTTTTTGATTTCCCGTTCGGATTGTGTTCTTATAAAAACTCTAAATTTTATGAAAATGGAAAAAACTTGAGATTTTTTCGCAATAGGAAACGTCCATAAATATTTAAAATTGTCATCTAAGAATAAAACATAATAACGATGACCCATAGAACTGAGAATGAGAGATGTCCATAAATCACTATGAATAATATCAAATGACATTGAAGTATTAGAATTCGAAGCTACAAATGGTAATTTAATAATCTTTCCCAAAACACAAGATTGACAAAGTGGAGTATTATGCGTACCCTTACAAGAAATAAACTTATGTCTATCTAAAGAAGATAAAATAGACGACCCCGGATGACTGAACAGAAGCACGAGGAAAGAGCAAGAGATGCAAAAGTGGATGACATAGCTTGACGCGAGACGCTGAGACTTGGAGTGATTGGATAAAGATCACCCCTACTGTTGCACCTCATGAGATGACTATCCGTCTTGAAATCCTTCATAGAAAACCCAAACGGATCAAAATTAATAGAAACTCAATAATCAGTGGTGAATTTACGGACATACACCAAATTTTTATTCAATTTTGGGGCATGAAGGGTATATTTCAGGACAAGTGGTGGATGAGGAGGGGATAAAGTTTTATGATCATAACCCTTCTCCTCCTCCTCCTCCTCCTCCCCCCTCCCTCTCCCTCCTCCTCCCCTCCTCTTCATCCTCCTCCTCCCCCTCCCCCTCCTCCTCCTCCCTCTTCCTCCCCCTCCTCCTCCTCCTCCTACTCCTCATCCCCTCCTTCCCTCCTCTCCCCCTCTCTCTCCCCTCTCCTCGCTCTCTCCTTCTCCTCCTCCTTCTCCTCCTCCCTCCCTCCTCCTCATCCCCTCCTCCCCTCCTCCTCCTTCTCCCTCCCCTCCTTCTCTTCCTCCTTCTCCCCCTCCTCCTCCTCCCCGCCTCCCTCTCCCTCTTTCTCCTCCTCCTCCTCCTCCTCCCTCTCCCCCTCATCCCCCTCATCATCATCCTCCTCCTCCTCCTCTCCTCCTCCTCCCTCCTCCTCCTCCCCTCCCCTCCTCCTCTCCTCCTCCTCCTCCCCTCCCCTCATCCTCATCCTCCTCCCACTCCCCATCCCCTTCTCCCCATCCTCCTCCCCTCCCCTCCTCCTCCTCCTCTTGCCGCCTCTCCTCCTCCTCATCCTCCTCCTCTCCCTCCTCCCCGATCCCCTCTCCTCCTCATCCTCCCTCTCCCTCTCCCTCCTTCTCCTCCTCCTCCTCCTTCTCCTCCTCCTCCTCCTCCTCCTCATCCTCCTCCCCCATCCTCCTCCTCCTCCTCCCTCCCCTCCTCTCCTCCTCCTCCTCCTCATCCTCCTCTCCTCCCCTCCTCCTCCCCGATCCCCGCCTCCTCCTCATCCTCCCTCTCCCTCTCCCTCCTTCTCCTCCTCCCCCTCCTCCTTCTCCTCCTCCTCCTCCTCCCTCTCCCTCTCCCTCCTCCTCCTCCTCACTCCTCCTCCTCCTCCTCCTCCCCCATCTCCCTCCTCCTCCTCCTCCTCCTCCCCCATCTCCCTCCTCCTCCTCATCCTCCTTCTCCCCCTCCTCCTCCTCCACTGCTCCTCCTCCCCTTCCTCCTCCACTGCTCCTCCTCCCCTTCCTCCTCTTCCTCCTCCTTCTGCCTCTCTCTCTCCTCTTTCTCCTCCTCCTCCTCCCCTCCCCGCCATCCTCCTCCTTCTCCTGCCTCGCCCTCACCATCCTTCTCCTCCTCCCTCTCCATCATCCTCCACCTCCCCATCCTCTTCCTCCCCCTCCTCCTCCCTCTCCTCCTTCCCCTCCTCCTCCCCCTCCTCCTTCTCCTCCTCCTCCCCTTCATCCTCCTCATCCTCCCCTCCTCTCCTCCTCCCCTCCTCCTCCTCCTCCTCCTCCTCCCCTCCTCCTCCTCCCCCCTCTTCTCCCCTCCTCTTCATCCTCCTCCTCTCTCCCTTATTCCTCTCCCCTCATCCCCTCCTCCTCCTCCTCCTCCTCCTCCTCCTCCCTCCTCCCTCTCCCCTCTCCTCCTCCTCCTCCTCCCCCCTCCTCCCCATCCCTCCTCCTCCCCTCTCCTCCCCCTCCTCCTCCCCTCCCTCCTCCTCCTCCTCCTCCACACTATTTTCCACTACTTCTTTTTCTTCATTAAAATCGACATTCTTTCCCTTTTCAACATTTCTTCCTCCTGAATATCACAACTCTTTTCTTTTGCTACTCGTTTATTAGAATCCTTCTTTCGTTTATTAATGTAATTACACAGCAAATTTTCTCCTTCCTCCTTCCTCCCCCAATCCTAATCTTTTTCGATATTGCTTGTTAATTTTCAGCGGACTCGAGCACCGATTTACCTTTTCGAACAAATTTCTTACCTATTGATGTATCTTTCTCAATAAATTTTGTACTCTTCGTATTATCTTTTTTTAGGATTTTTTGTTTTATCCTTAAGTTTGTCATAAAAAGAAATTTGATGGCTCTTTTGCGAGATACAAAGCTCGTCTTGTAGGTGATGACATATCTCATCGTGGCGTGGAATTGCGGAAACATTGCACTCAGAGTAAGTTTCGCCACTATCAAGATTGTTCTGAGTCTTTCCTTGTCCAAATCATGACCATACATCAGTTGGATGTCAAGAATGCATTTTTACATGGTATCAGAGTTAGACTCATTCCAATTTTTTGTCCACCGATGTTGGACCCTCAAATTATATTTTCCACGCTTCAATTAACAAGATATGAAAGTGCAGGGGAGTGTTAAGAGTCCACATCGAATATGAAATAAGAACATGAACTCCTTATATGGACTTGGACAATCTCCACCCTAAAAGCTAACTTTTGGGGTTGAGTTAGGCCCAAGATTCATTCTTTACACCTTTATATTCCCATCTCTTTTTATGTAATCAAAATTGTGAATAAAAAAAATTACAAACTAATATCGAAAAATAAAATAAGAAAGATAAAATTAGGTTCCATACCTATATATCTCTTCAAGATAATGTAAATCTTGCAATCACAACTTTCTAAGAAAGTTGAAGAAGAGGATATTGAAGAACTTCAAATAACAACTATCGTTTTTCTCAAGTTTTTTGAATTATCTGAAGCGAGATCAAATAATGGGATTTGGTGGGAGTGAAGATGACGGTAAAGATGATATCAGTTGGAGCCTAAATTCTTAGATTTTTATTAGTTTAAAACTTAACTCTGAAGTTTTCAAAAATACAAAGAGCTCCCACGTCTTTGATAATAAGCTAATTAGTAATTTCTTGGGCGAAGAAAAGGGACCGTGCCACTTCTAAAAAGTTTTTTGGAGTCCTGCCAACAATTTTCTATATGACTTGTGTACATGAAACTCATGACTCTTTTGCTCGGTTATCAAAGGTCATTCTTTTGAAGAAAAAAAAGGGCTTCAGGACCAATTTGAATATAGTCGGCTCCAATGCCACACCAAATGGACCATCACAAAAAAAAAAAAAGTGGTACTTTCACACTTTTATTTTTCTAAAAATAACTTGTCCGTTTGGGAAAGCAAAAATCAGAGAGCAGAGAAGGCAACGAAGATTCGTGACTAGCCTGTGAATGTGAGCATATATGCAATATCCCATTTTCTTCAACTCCAGTGCATATATAATAAGGTAATTTTGATCGGCCTAATTATGTAAATATTTTATTTTCCATCTTCCGTTTCATGTAATTCAGATTTCAATTGCTTTATTATCATTATTATTCCATATAATTGCTTTGTTGTTCACGTCTATTTATCAAACACTTAGAAAAAAAGTGAATATATTTATAGCTGAAACACACATGCTTTCTTATTGAAGAATATATAATTGAATTTACTAAGGAAAACTAGAAATAACCAAGATTGCTAAGTCAGTGTTGAAATGACCCTTACCTGTTTGGTGAAATGCCCGAAAGAGATTGAAAGTATGTTGCCGGTAAATTTCAATTCGTGTATGTAGTAGCTTCAGGAGAACAACCTGCTTAATCTCTTCTTCGTGTAGATTATTTTATGGACTTCATAACGAAAGAGTTCAGTTTTTGAAGCCTTAGTTTCGGTTAAGAGTCCAAGACGATCAAGCTGGAGGGACAAAATTGATAAATTAAGAGGGTTAGTTATGATTTTGATTTATGTCGTTACTAAACGGAAGGATGGTGGTTGCAATTTTTTGAATTAGTTATGGGATGTCTTTTGCTTACTATAGAAACACACAAGGATGTTCCTTAGATTTGGGCCATAGTTCAGGCATGTTTTCAGCCAAAAACTCTTCATTTTACCCTAAATGTACTTCGATAGTACACTCTAAAAGGGGCATAAATTGTATCAATCAAGTGTACCTCAATCACGAGTTAGTTGGGGTTTGGTACATGAGTCCTCTGTGTCAATTTCGAAATTTTAAAGGATTCGTCATAATTAGACTTTTTTACTCTAGCTTTCAACTGATCTTACTTTAACGCGAAGTCATATATTCGATTCTGAGACAGGATATGCTTTGTGACTCTTACATACGTAAAGAAGAGGCCTAAATATGTGTGCTTATTGGAGGTTACTACTGGATCAAGAAAAATTAATTATTTGAAATGCTGGGGATTTACGCTTAAGCGATCAATTGTGATGTATTTTGAAATTTATATTTTGAAGTCGAAGTGTACTTTGTATTAGATGAATCATGTTTGCTAACAATAAGAGTTCGAATGCTCAAGGAATAAAGGGGAAAAAGATGAAGAGAAGTAAACTAGGAAGTGAAATGTTTCTGAAGGACCAATGAGAGAAAAACGTTTATTTGAACTCCTACTTTTGATTTACCACTTCACCTCCTTATCCAATCACCAGTGAGCCCATCATGTAGTTGAAATATTAAGGGATGTGGTTTTCTGTGCGTTCTCCATTGAACGCCTGAAATATTCAGCTTGTGAGTTGTCATGTCATATCCAGCAATTTGTAGCCACTAGTTTATTTCTCTAACTTACAATATAGCTTGTCCTGTAAAGGTAGAGGTAAGGTCTGCGTACATCCTACCCTCCCCACCCCAGACCCCACTTGTGTGATTACACTGGGTTGACTGAACTCAAGACCACCCCTCACCCAAAAATGTTTAGAATATGCTTCCACTAAATTTGGAAGGCTCAAGTTTATTACTGATGACTTTCATAAAGATTGTGTACAATAATTTAATCCAATGTATATGCTTAAAATTACCAATTTAAAAAATGTATTTGCTTAAAGTTAAACATCATCCAAGTCTAAAATTTTCTTTTTGGTACCACATGTCCATCTACCATCCAGGTACTTCTTACCAGTGTAAAATATTAAGGGATGGGGTTTGGTACATGAGTCCTCTGTGTCAATTTCGAAATTTTAAAGGATTCGTCATAATTAGACTTTTTTACTCTAGCTTTCAACTGATCTTACTTTAACGCGAAGTCATATATTCGATTCTGAGACAGGATATGCTTTGTGACTCTTACATAAGTAAAGAAGAGGCCTAAATATGTGTGCTTATTGGAGGTTACTACTGGATCAAGAAAAATTAATTATTTGAAATGCTGGGGATTTACGCTTAAGCGATCAATTGTGATGTATTTTGAAATTTATATTTTGAAGTCGAAGTGTACTTTGTATTAGATGAATCATGTTTGCTAACAATAAGAGTTCGAATGCTCAAGGAATAAAGGGGAAAAAGATGAAGAGAAGTAAACTAGGAAGTGAAATGTTTCTAAAGGACCAATGAGAGAAACGTTTATTTGAACTCCTACTTTTGATTTACCACTTCACCTCCTTATCCAATCACCAGTGAGCCCATGTAGTTGAAATATTAAGGGATGTGGTTTTCGTATGCTCTCCATTGAACGCCTGAAATATTCAGCTTGTGAGTTGTCATGTCATATCCAGCAATTTGTAGCCACTAGTTTATTTCTCTAACTTACAATATAGCTTGTCCTGTGAAGGTAGAGGTAAGGTCTGCGTACATCCTACCCTCCCCACCCCAGACCCCACTTGTGTGATTACACTGGGTTGACTGAACTCAAGACCACCCCTCACCCAAAAATGTTTAGAATATGCTTCCACTAAATTTGGAAGGCTCAAGTTTATTACTGATGACTTTCATAAAGATTGTGTACAATAATTTAATCCAATGTATATGCTTAAAATTACCAATTTAAAAAATGTATTTGCTTAAAGTTAAACATCATCCAAGTCTAAAATTTTCTTTTTGGTACCACATGTCCATCTACCATCCAGGTACTTCTTACCAGTGTAAAATATTAAGGGATGGGGTTTGGTACATGAGTCCTCTGTGTCAATTTCGAAATTTTAAAGGATTCGTCATAATTAGACTTTTTTACTCTAGCTTTCAACTGATCTTACTTTAACGCGAAGTCATATATTCGATTCTGAGACAGGATATGCTTTGTGACTCTTACATAAGTAAAGAAGAGGCCTAAATATGTGTGCTTATTGGAGGTTACTACTGGATCAAGAAAAATTAATTATTTGAAATGCTGGGGATTTACGCTTAAGCGATCAATTGTGATGTATTTTGAAATTTATATTTTGAAGTCGAAGTGTACTTTGTATTAGATGAATCATGTTTGCTAACAATAAGAGTTCGAATGCTCAAGGAATAAAGGGGAAAAAGATGAAGAGAAGTAAACTAGGAAGTGAAATGTTTCTAAAGGACCAATGAGAGAAACGTTTATTTGAACTCCTACTTTTGATTTACCACTTCACCTCCTTATCCAATCACCAGTGAGCCCATGTAGTTGAAATATTAAGGGATGTGGTTTTCTGTGCGTTCTCCATTGAACGCCTGAAATATTCAGCTTGTGAGTTGTCATGTCATATCCAGCAATTTGTAGCCACTAGTTTATTTCTCTAACTTACAATATAGCTTGTCCTGTGAAGGTAGAGGTAAGGTCTGCGTACATCCTACCCTCCCCACCCCAGACCCCACTTGTGTGATTACACTGGGTTGACTGAACTCAAGACCACCCCTCACCCAAAAATGTTTAGAATATGCTTCCACTAAATTTGGAAGGCTCAAGTTTATTACAGATGACTTTCATAAAGATTGTGTACAATAATTTAATCCAATGTATATGCTTAAAATTACCAATTTAAAAAATGTATTTGCTTAAAGTTAAACATCATCCAAGTCTAAAATTTTCTTTTTGGTACCACATGTCCATCTACCATCCAAGTACTTCTTACCAGTGTAGATAACAAGTTGACTGTCCTCTATTTATCTTAAGACAATTTTCAGTCTCATTTATGACACATCCTTCATTGAATGGAGTCTCAAATATAACCCGGCAGGTGGTATAGTTTGCAGTTTGAACTTCTCTTAATCATCTCATCCCAGCTCTTGCTTGTTTCTTTACCTGGTAATATGAGGGAAGGGGTGGGTTATTCTTTTGATAACTGAGAAATCCTCGAAATCCAGTGACCCACGGTTCAAAAATTCGGTGGATAATTGGCCCGTTCCTTCTACCCTTCTCCACTTAAATACCAAGAGGCTTTTGTCTGCGGCAGAGTGCAATCCTGTGACGTGCGCTTAACCCACATATCACTTGTTGTTCTTACCACTAGACCAAAGCCCCTGGGGCAGGGAAGGTGTGGGTTCTTGCTTGTTGTCTTTTTTTTATCTCTTAATGTGGTCATTTTATCAGGAAAATGTGGTCATAGTAAGTTGACCTGTAGGCTTAATACAACATAGATCGATTCTTGAAGTTCTACAAATAAATTTGTGATTCGTTTTGGTTGTTGATTCTTGTAAGTGTGTGCAAAATATTCTTTGTTATTTCTAAATAAATGATGTGAGAACAGTGTGCATATGAATTATATTCACTAGACAATTAATGAGAATCTTTGCTTTATAGTCTTTAATCTTCATGATGAGACAGTGTAGTAGAACTACCAATGGAGAAGGTTTACTTGATATTTTATATATTTCTATTTGCGCCAATGATGTGTAGGAGGGAATATAGACTTGATCTTGCTGGTCTCAATGAGAACCTTAGATCCTAACTTGAGCGCATCCATATGTTGTAATTAGTTAAGGTGTATTGCTTCCGATAGTACTACAGACACGGGTTACTACAACAACACAACAACAAGTCAACAACAACATACCCAGTAAAATCCCACCACGTGGGGTCTGGGGAGGGTAGAGTGTACACAGACCTTACCTCAACTCAGACATGGGTTACTGAAAGTTCATTTTGATTCCTTATATCTTCAAGGAAATATCTAGTTATCCAGCTTGTGAGCTAGTGTTCAGAAACGTCGTTCCTTTTTAAAGTAGTATAGTTGATACATTCCCTTTTTTTACATACAGGTTTGATACTCTGAGTTGAGGCATTTATCTCTGCCTGCTTAGAGGAGGAAGTTAATAAGCCTTAGTTGTGCAGAAGGATGGTTAACTTGGAGCAGCCAAAGCGAAGAGTTGCCTTTGTGCTTATTGATGGTGTGGGAGATGTCTCTGTGCCTAGATTTGGTTATAAAACCCCACTTCAATTGGCCAAAATACCAAATTTGGATGCCATAGCATCTGCCGGTGTTAATGGTCTGATGGACCCTGTTGAAGTCGGCTTGGGTTGTGGAAGTGATACCGCCCATCTTTCTCTACTGGGATATGAACCTAGGGTATATTACCGAGGTCGGGGTGCATTTGAGTCAATGGGTGCCGGATTGGCAATGTCACCGGGAGATATTGCATTTAAGGTATGCACCTTTCTTTGTCTCTTAGAGCTGTTATATATGTATGTTAGAATGTATGAATGGTATATCTGTATGGATAGGTAATGTGATGTTCTAATTCTTCTAGTCATATGTTAACTGCCCCTGAACTCTGTTGAAAAAAAAGAAGGATTTCACTGGTACACAGAATGAAAAGAACTGCAGGGCACACCATACTGAGTAAACAGAAAGCTTGCTCACCGACATTGTTCATTGAACTACAAGCAATAACTATATCTCCTCCTTGGTATCTTTTCTGCACATTGAACTTTGGCGATTAAAGACGGGGCTTCTCAAATATTGTCATGCATTCTGCCTTTTCTTTCATCGGGGTTGATAGAGGGACCATTATCTGAGACATTATTTTGAGTGGGCTATTGGACTGAGAAATTGTCATCTGTGCTAAGTATGAATAATAAGATATATGCACAGCACTGTCATTTGCTAACCATTGAACTTATTCTGTAATTTAAATTTCACTGTATTTGGTACTTTTCTTTGTATATGAGGTGAAATGTTGTCTTTGACTTATTTTTACCTTTTCAATACCAGTCAAACTTTGCTACACTGGATGAGGAAACCGGAACAGTTGTTAGCCGGAGGGCTGATAGGCATTTTGAAGAAGAAGGGCCAATTCTTTGTGCAGCATTGGATGGAATGAAGTTGCCCTCTTTTCCTGAATATGAAATTAGAGTCAGGTACATACAGTCCTTTTTTCTGAACTCCTTTGTCCTTTATGTATCACTGATGTGTATAATCATATGTTAGCCAACAGGGTTCAGTTATACTTTTCTTTGTCTGCTGCATGCTATGCTTGATAATTTTCTTCCAAAAGGTATTCTTATGAAAGGAACTGTTGTTTCTCAGTAGTGTACTATCTCTACTTAAATAGTATGCAAGTGATCTTATTATAAGTTGCTCTTGCCTGCTGCATCTGGAATGAGTTGTACACAATATCCATTAGTGAAGAAAAAGAGCAATACCCAATGTTTGTTTTAGGTATGCTACGGAACATAGATGTGGAGTGGTTGTCAAGGGGCCAAAATTAAGTGGAAATATATCGGGAACTGACCCATTGAAAGACAACCGCTTACTTTTACAAGCAAAGCCTCTTGATGATACAGATGAAACAAAACACACAGCTGCAGTTGTCAATGAGCTGTCTAAAGAAATTTCGCGCATTTTGCTTGCCCATCCATTGAATGCAAAACGCGCAGCAGAAGGAAAGAATGTTGCAAATTTGGTTCTTTTACGAGGATGTGGCATTAGAATTGAGGTATGCAGAGTGTGTGTTTGAGGTTCTTTTTTTTAAAGGTATTTTTCATGGTCAGTATGCGTTGTTATGATAATAACATGGAATATTTGCACTAGCCATTTCAGCTTAGGACATGCTAGAAAGAAGAGAGTCATTTTCTTCTGGTTGGAGCCTTATTTCTCAATTCTGATTTGTTCTATGCTGTAGGTTGCTCCGTTTGAAAAGATACATGGTCTCTGGCCATGCATGGTAGCTCCTACCAAGATTATTGCTGGCTTGGGTTTGTCACTCGGTATTGATATTCTGGAAGCTCCTGGAGCGACAGGAGACTATAGGACATTATTAACATCAAAAGCAACTGCCATAGCCAAGGCCCTCTCTGCACCTCTGCAATCTTGTCCCAATGTTTTTGTGCCCGGGGAAGATGAGCACAAGCCTGGTCGATTTGATGGATATGATTTTGGGTTCCTCCACATTAAGGTTTAACATCAAAATCCATTTAGCTTTTTCTTATGATGCTTCAATTGTTGACAAAAGGTCAATTTTGTAGTAACAGCTCACGGGGGTCAAATTGAACTCTTCTAATGAGACGATGCATGTGTTTATAGAATATGGAGGTTCTTTTCAGGGTGTTTAGGAGGGTTTCATTTAGGAAGACTATCCATTTGTCATCTTTTTTAGACTCAATTTTAGATGGAAGTCTTCTTAGGAGTAGTAACAACATGATACAAAAGAATCGTAGAATGACATTTGATTGTGTTATAGCACTTTTGGTATAATTTTCTTATGCTGTTTTACATCAACTTGCGCAAAGGATCATTTGCCTATTTAGTTGTTCTTTCCTTTTGTTTTTCTTTTTTCTCCTGTGAGGTTGATGGTTATATGTTCATTGTTGGATTTGCAGGCAATTGACGATGCAGGTCATGATAAAGCAACTGTGTTCAAAGTGAAAGGACTGGAAGCTGTCGATTGTGCTATAGGACAATTAGCTAGGCTTCTTTGGGAGGGCGAATCAACTGGGAAATTCAGCTATTACCTTTGTGTGACTGGAGACCACTCCACGCCTGTAGAATATGGAGATCACAGCTTTGAACCAGTGCCATTTGCATTATGTAGTTTAAAAGACTTTGTGAGTGCTTGGGGTGGAGAATCTGTCCTGTCAGGTATTTCCCTTGATCCATTTCCCCTTCCATCCGTCCAAGCCGACGAAGACCTAGACACTGGTACAAGGATTGAAGAAGACAAAAATAAGAAGCTTCAGTTTTCTGCTGGTGATTCGGTTGACAAGTTCAGTGAAATAGCAGCTGCTAGAGGTTGTCTTGGCCGGTTTCCTGGGAGTGAGATGATGGGAATCATAAAGGCATATCTTAACCTTGAAGCTTGATTGATTTGAACCTGAAGTTCATACATACCCAACTGAAGCTTCAAATCAGACATAAATTCATAATAATTTAACCTTCTCTGGAGGAGAAACATAGCTGTAATGTCTCAACTTTTTAATAAAACGGAGTTTCATGCTTTTTCTCAACCTAAACAATAGGCTATTATTTGGTTATATTTCTTCTCCGTTCTTTTGCTGATGCTGCAAGTACTTTTCATGATTGCATGTCTGTGCCATAAAATTTGGTTGTTCTGTTGATAGTATAATTTGATCCAAGAAGAATCATTGCATGGGAAAGACCAGGGAAAAGATGATGAAAGCTGGGTAATTTATCAAGTAAAATGATTAGTTACACTAAATATTGAAAGGAATATTAGGCTTGGCACATTATAATGATCTTTAACCATATTTATGGGCTGCAAGGCAAAATCTTTGTTGTTTGATGACAAGGTTTGCGACTAATGCTAGCTCTCGTACACGTCGCTTCAGTTTCTTTTTCTCTTTACATCATTTGAATATTTTATATATGGATCTAGGGGTGGCCAACGGGCTGGGGAGGGCTTGGCGGGATGAGGGTGGGGCGGGATGGGGGTTGGGGCGGGATCGGTCCCCGGCGGGACTGACTGGACGGGACTAGCGGTATTCGCCGATAACCTGTCCCGGTTTCGGTCCCTTCGGAAAAGGGTACCGGTCCTCGCGGGGTGGGATTTTTTTTTGCACTTAATTTTAAAAAATAACATATATATAAACAACTAAATAATTGAACAAGATAGTGTAATAAAAACATTTAAAGCTGTTTTTGTGGCTCTTATATTATTTAATAGAAATATGATTTTTTTGTAATACATATACAATTGTAAAAATTGCAACTTTGTGGTGTTGTTCAAAAGTTACAAATGACATAGTAAAATTGCATTTAAAAAAAATTACCAATTTGAAAACACTTTTTCTAGTTTCTTCACAATGTCTTGTGGTTCTTCGGTTGAAATTGATATATGTTGGTCAAATTGCTCCACGTCGCTTCCACCACCTTCGGATAAAATGTCGTTGTAGTTTTTGACTTCTTCGTTGATCTCCGGTTGACCGCACCTTCTCCGCTCGTATCCAATCTCTGAATAATACTGCAATCTCCAAGCTGTCTCCGGCTAACGAGTGTTTGTGCTCTCCTATTTGAAATATGTCGGTAGAAAAAGCGTTTTCAAACGCCGTTGATGACGCTTGAATGTTCAAATTCCCCCTCCAGTATTTCAGCAAGTCTTCACGTCCTTCTTCATTGAGAACTACTTGGTACGGTATAACACCCTGCAAAAAAAAAAAATCAAACTCGCTAATTTGGTTAGTAGTGTTAGCACCACACATTCTATTTCTGAGGCTTTCAATACTAGCCGCAGAAATAACATGTCTTTTTTTAGGCTGTGTTGAATGAGAAGAAGGAGATGGTATGGAAGCCGGTTGGTTGCTAGCACTTTCTTGTTGGTAATACCTATATACTTTTTTGTATTCGTCTTCTATGCTAGACAATACTTCTTCTTTCGTTTATTCAATAGGTGGTGGGTCATTTGAATTTTTGGGAGTTGAAGGTGGTAGTACTGCTATACATTCATAAATAGTTTCAATAAGTGATTTACAAACATCTATTTTAATAGTCGGATTTAATACAACTCCAATAATATAAATAGTGGGAATAAGAATAATTTTTTTTTTGATAAACATATTTTAATAGCTACCTTGTAAGCTGATTTTTCCATATATTCACTAAGCAGTAAAAATATTAGAGCTATATAAAACAACATAGTTGAAATTGTAGGATAATATATACCGGAAAATTCTTTTGTTGCTTGATTTTTTTTCTAGAAATACAATAAGTTCGAATTTTTTTCCCAATCGTTATCTACAAGCATATCAGTTGGATTTTGATTATGGGCGTTAAAAAATAAAGTTATAGGTTTTCTATAATCATAAGCAACAAGTAGTTGCTGGTATAAAGAATTCACCTAGTTTGTACTTCTTCGGGATTTTTTCTATAAGGTAGTTCGCAATCGCGATAAGTTTTGGGCTATTTCAGAGATCTGAAAATCTACTTTGGAATTTTTTTGGTGGCGATTGGAACTGGTGTGAACCGATTCGAGCAACTGGAAAATTGATGAAGACTGTAACGTCTCGTAATTTTGGGCAATAATTTGAGCATGTAAACGAAGGAAATAGACCCGAATGTTGGGAAAATTTTGTTATATTTACATATGCTAATAAGGAAATTAATATACAAAAGGATGTGATCCCGAAATAATTTTGGATGCAACAAGTGTGACGATGGAGAATAATAATTGTATATCCAGAATATACAATTAGGAAGTTCAATATCAGCCCATAGCAATAAACAAAAACAATAAAACAGCACAAGTCAAAGAGTGAAGGAAGTTCAAAAGAAGAAATAGAAGAGAAGACCAACTCTGAGACACAATAATTAATTAGGAGGGAATTAATAGATCGAAGCAGTATCAAAAAATAGAATTAGGTGCAACATTTAATTTTCATGATTTCAGAAAGCAGCAGTTAAGATCAAATTTTGCGAAGGTTAAGATAATTTTGTTTTTCTTTTGGCACGTTCTACGTATAAAATATAACTGTGATATGGTTCCATAATTTATCTACTCCTAAAAGTTAAGAAAAATCATGTTGTTGATTCCTATGCTAAAAGCATATCTAAATTATTTCTAAGTCCTTAATGAGGCATATGAAAAAGATGATAATGATATTCACAGTGTCGTCAAAGGTACAAATGTAATATGTCACCCGCAGGTTCAGTTAAAGAGTGATGGGTCACGCTGGTAGGTTGCTCGTTCAGCTGATGTTGGAGCACTCTATTTGTTCCAGAGTTGCAGTCTAGTCTTGATATGATACTTTGATGTCGTATACTCTTTAGAGGCTTGTAGACAGGTGTCCTATGGATAGTGATTTTGTATGGCCTCGTTGGTTTTGGCGTGGACATGTATATATGTATAAGTTCGTTTTCTGGTCAAGAGCTTTCATAATCTCTTTCGACAATCCGTGCTTATTGTGATTATATGGTGATGGTGAGATTTGGGGTACCCGGCGGGTGAGATCCGGGCACCCGTCACGGCCCTCCTGTTTGGGTCGTGACAAAGACGACATGAAGCACCTTTGATTTTATGTATAACAATGTGGATACATTATTTATACACAATTATATTATGTTTATACATTTTGTTATAGAAATCATATACCTTATTTATACAATAATAATAATAATGTATATACGCTCTTATACATCATGTTATACATATTTTAAGTATGACAAAGAGAAAAATGAAGAAGGTTCTATGGTAGCTCGGAGAAGAAGGTAAAAACATACACATTATATATAACTATACAAGACATATACATTTTCAATACATCGATGATATAGTGGGCTACATCGGCTACAAACTTGACACGTGAGTCGTGTGTATATATATATATATATACACCTAATTTTTACCCTCCAATACTTTCATTTAATTTAAATTTTCTGAGTCATGAACGGAGTAAAATATAAATTTTACAAAGCGAAAATAATTTTATAAAATTATTCCGATGGTATTTTGCCATGTCATTTGGCAAAATATCATCGAAAATATTACTATTATCTATCATTTGCCTATTTTTCACATACTTTTAAGAAATATCTATCAATTTTATAAATTTAAGAAGATAATTATTTAATTGATTGTCTAAATTAATTATTGTAAATTGATTAATATTTTAGTCCGTGCAATTAAGGAAATTTGATTAATTAAATAAGGTGTCAAATAGCATCTCACTTTTATTCCTCAATTGGATTTTTAATTATGAAGATTTTATGTTTTATTGGGTTTGTATTTTAATTTTAGTATCCAATTGATTTTAATTGATGCAAGAGTATCAAAAGCATATGTATGTCCAATACCTACCCCGACTTCAATGATCTCATAGAGATCGGGTAGAGAATTGAGGATATAATCCAATCAGGCGTATTTCAAGACAAGTCCTCTAACACCTCAAAGAGGAAGGGCTAATCCCCGAGTCAGGGGCATCTATCTTTATTTACGCAAAGCTATTTATTAATGCTAGCGATTATAAATGATATGATATACACAAATTTGATCAGGAATGATGACGACTTCTCGCCTGGGGGTTTGGAGCGTGGTCATAATTGAAATAGAATTGGTTATTTTCTAAATTAACTCGTGGCCTGAATTGGCCAACCCCTTTTATTTAACTGAATCTGGGCCATTTCTTTTTTAATTTCGATCGAGTCCGGTCTGATTTGAGCTTGCCTAGGCCAAATCAAACAACTTGGGTACTAAAGAACACACAGAAGAATTCAGTGGGATTACTATGCTAACATGGAAACACATGAAGTGGCCAAGGCTCTCTGCATCTTTGCCAAATTCGACGAGAGTGTACACAGACGGGTAGGGTTTTCTGCCCTTAAAGTGTAATGGACACCCTCATTTAGTGGATTAAAAGCACCTTTAGGTCGGGTCAGGTCTTAGACATTTGAGAAAATGCTAACTCTGAGCTGGTCTTGTTTGCTGCTTGTATAATCATGTTCTTGTCTTACTTCATTTTATTAGGGAATTATCTACCTAGTTCCAGTCTAAGTAGCTCTATGATATAACTGGATCTCTATGCTCTCTTGAACTGACCATGCACTTCTCCCTTACTTGCCTAAGTGTGAAAAGTCACCCATAATGACCAGTAAGGCTCCCTTATTCTCCCCTTTTATGGCATGCCATATCCATTGGATCATTAAATGGTTTGTATGCTAGCATCTTTATTTCATAGAACCTGCCATATCATGTCAACCTTAAGCCATTGTTTGTTTACATTCTGACCTGCAATCATGATCACATAAGTAGCATGTATAGAGCAATATGATATATGATGGTTTGAGAAATTGTTTTCCAAGAACAAAAGATCATAGTTTCTTATTGAAATGATCCATGTAGGCTATCCATTAGGACATATGTTATGATTGTTTTCAATTTCTGAGTCTGTTCATCTGAATTTATTGTGTCTGGCAAATGGTTTAGTATAAGTAGGGAGCAGTGCAACATGTCTTCCTCTTGCCTGGTTCTTTGAATAGTACCCCTTTGAAGCATATTAGTTAATTATGGTATATATCTCGGCCCTTTCTCATGTTAGTCCATCAACTTGCCTGTTCCTGCCTTGTTTTAGGACTAAATGTGTTGATTCTGATATATTATTACGTATGTGTTTGTGAATTGATGTGTCGTGTACTTTTCTCCCTTATTGTTGGATCCAAGCATGTCCATTGTATATTTGGTCTGTTGTTGTCTACTCATGTCATGTGGGGATACCTTAATACTCTACTTGTCTTTGCTGATATAAGAGTTTTCCCATTGATTTCGTTGAGCCCAGAAAGATATACCTCAAGAGTATACTAGATATATAGGCATGGGTATACACCAAGTGTATATTCAAGTTATATATCTTGTATGCCTTCGGGTATACCAGATATATCAAGAATATCCTTTGTATCTCAGTTCCCTTGTATGTGAACATGGGCCTACATGTTTGCTTGACATAAAAAAATTGGATTAATGTTGTGTTGGGCCTGTTTTCTTTTCTTCCCCTTAAATCTTAAAGACACGAGTTATTAGGTCCATCTATTTGCTTTCTGCATCTTGTCCAAGCCCAAATGATAATTTAAAAATGGACTTTTATTCTTCTGAGTGTGCTGACCCATAAAGCCGTTATAATTGATATATATCATAGACATATGTGTGTGTTTAGTGTTTTATTTATTTATATCTGATGAACTTGGGTGCGTTCTAACTGATATCTGTGTTTTCCCCTCTCCTTGTGCATGTCTCGTGGGCCTATGGGCCCACACCTCGCTGATTCGATGATCACTTGAGCCTATTGGGCCGAAAGGCCCAAATTCTATTTCTTCATCGAGTCCGACTGCCCAACTATGAGTAAAAATGGTTGAATATTTGCAAGAGGGCCAAACCCTGGATAAAAATGGTAGAAGGCCCTGAAAATTCTTGAAAATGGGATTTCTTTTATATACGGTGGTTGGTGGGCGGGTATATCCACCAACCCGTTTTGCTTTATTTCATTTGTGTATAGTATTTGCTATTTGAAAAACTTTAATTTATTGGAAACCTATATGATAGAATTTAATTAATATATAGTTGTCACCCTTTTTAAAAAATGGAATTGCTTTATATTGCGGATTAATATTTCAGCCGTTATGCTTTTAAATCAAACTTTTTTTAATCAAGTTCGCAAGACGGTTTGTAAACATGAAATTGGCTTAAACGTTTAAAAATGACAAGTCTTCACCAATATTTGTCTGTTTTCAAAAACCTAAGTAGTTATTTTTCTAATAATTGGAAAATCCTTTATTAATTATAGAGTTCGGGTAAAAGGAACAAGCAAATTAGCGGTTGACTCTTTTAAAATAAATAAATAAAGGTATATAATTAAACTCTCTATTTCATAAAGATAAAATATTTTTGAGAAGAATATACAATTTTTACCATCTCTTTTGTGAGAAAAGAGAGGATTTTGCGTTAAAAAAGAGAGAATATTTTTAAAGAATCATTTACTTTTAAAAGTATGTGTGAAAAGCTATTTTCTGACGGAATGTGATTTTGAATGACATTATTTGCAATGTTTTAAACACTTTAAGTAATTTAAAGCAATTTTCTATTATATAAGGCTCGAGGTCAATCGTATCTTACGGATCTTTATTATCGGGGTGCCTAACACCTTTCCGGGGATCATTTGAACTCTGATTTAATTTAGGATTTTTCTTTTATTTTGAAAAACCCTTTTTTAATATGGTTTCCTTATAAATTAGGTGATGACTCTAAAATAAAATCAATT
The DNA here is from genome assembly GCA_029844215.1 of Przewalskia tangutica. Taxonomy (NCBI): domain Eukaryota; kingdom Viridiplantae; phylum Streptophyta; class Magnoliopsida; order Solanales; family Solanaceae; genus Przewalskia; species Przewalskia tangutica. Next base: position 23,234,500 of record CM056720.1, on the reverse strand, counting down.
CCAAGAGTCTACAAGTTATGAAGTATCTTTTATGCCTCTGTGTAAAAGTGAATTGTAAACTGATGGCGACTCTACAGGGGATTAATTAGGTTCTAACCATAAAGGTTCCAATGATATGAAATTACTTTTGAATTGCTTATGTGTTTACTTTATTGTAAATATTATTGTCATTCATGCATTCATCTTTCGTTAAATGGCAAATCACACACACACTCACATCAGTGCACAAAGATGATTATGCAGATTCGCAATCGTCCTCCAGTAAAAAACCAAAACTAATTCTTTGGAACCTATTGAAGATTTAGTAGGTTCGTTATCGTTCAACAATCAACAACGGTTCACCTCGGACAATTTTCTGGGTACCCAAGTCATTTGATTAAGCCCACTCTAGTCAACTAGGATAGAGTCAAGCCAAATCCCTATTGAACTAGCGCATGCTGACCTAGACAGGTTCGGGATCTCAGACCTACCTGGACCTATTAGGAAGACTACGTTCTGTATCCGCACGGTCTTTCACCAGATAATACATTCATTCAACTATGTGCTATGTGCGAACATGTTCTGCGCCATATGGGTTAAACCATTGTCCGAGGGGCAGGGCCTAACTGTGTGTTGCCATGTCTATCAACCTCCGCTTTGACATGGTCCTGAAAGCGCCAAAAATGCTGAGACTGTGGTGGTTCGACTTAGAGGACAAAACATCGTAGAGAGATTAAATGCTTCCTAGGTCATTTACCCCCTCGTGACTATGGCGGGTTGTAAAGCACTCATCGAGGTCTTAACCGAGTATTGGGAAAATGATAGGATGTTAGTTAGGTTCGGACTTATAGAGATGACCCCGATCTTGGAAGAGATACATGACTGCATAGATAATAATGGAACCTATCTAAGAAGAAGAAAGAAACTCGATCACAATCTCTTAGCTCCAAATAAACCCACTCTAGTCGAAATCACGAAGATGTTATCCCTAGCCCAAGTCTTTTGGATCTCCGGAGACTTTTGGGATTTATACCAATGTTTCAGGAAGAAAGAGAGATTTATAAACCATTCTCTAGATTGACTATGACGTTGTCCGACCCCTAGCCTTCGTTATTTTCTTATCGGGTACCATGACATTTTCTCAAAATCCCCACCTCGTTATAAACACCGAGTCATCTCAGTCGCCCATGCCATCTTCTATGACATAACCAATAGCGGAAAAACCAAATACTTTGACATAGTCCCAGTCATCCTCGTTGATATATACCTAGCCTTGGGTAGAGGTCTGTTACACCCCGTAACTCCAGGACATGTTAAGAGAATGTACGTAAGGAACTCAAGACTTGAATAGGGTACGAAAGGAAGAATTGTTTTTCCGACGGAAAATCTTCCGAACGTCGGGAAGGAGAAATGTTCGTTGGTGAGAATTAGATTCTCAAAATGCATTAATTGAAGAGTATGGCACTTATTATCATTATGGAAATTTAATCTTACGGATTTGGTCACGTGGGGCCCACCCGAGGAATTTTACGTTTTGTGGGACCCACGAGGGTTGCGGAATTTTATGGACGAATGGGAGGGCGACATGTGGCACCTCCCCCACATTGGTCTTAGGCGAATTGGAGCAAGGATAGAATGGTCATTTGACCATTGTGTAGATGAGAAAGTCTTGCTAAGCTAGAGCTTGACATTGTTGACCAAGTCAAGAGCCACTTGGCTTGATCCCATTCATCCAATTTTAACATGTGTTGTAATCTAGACCCTCCAATGTGTTATATATCATCCTAAGTAGCAAGACTTGGCATTTTACACTTAGAAAATTTTGAGAGAACTTGTGAGTGCCTTAGATAGCTCTCGGGTTTGGGGTTATGTTCAAGACACAAATTTTCAATTGTTGTCCAATATTCACAAGACTTTAACCCAAGGTCCCTAAGGGTATTGTAAGGATATCTCAATAGAAAGATTTCGGAAAAACGGCGTTTTCACGTTAGTCGCAAGGCGAAAACCCAAGGTGTTCTTCAACTTTGAAGTTGAAACTTGAAGATGAGTTCTTCATAGGCTTCTAAGGAGTGCTTGGAGCGGATTGGAACATAAGGAAAGGATCTAAGAATTGCTAAGGAGCGACTTTGAATCTTGGAAAGATTAAGGGCTTGTAAATGTATAATTCTTGTCGTTTTAGTAATTAAGATTACTTATTGTTGTAGCTATGGATATTAACAAGCACGAGATGTTTATATTATGAAGTTTGATAAGTGTATTGGCTATTGGAACCCTAATCCGAAAACTAGTATGTTTAGCCTTAAGATTACAATTCAAGTTGATTATAAGTATAAGTCGTCACATGTTATATAAAGAAGGAAATTGTAGTTGTTGAAGTTGTTTATGACTATATAACATGTTAGACCTAAGAACTTGGATTGGAAAAGAATTGGAAAAGACTTTGAGTTGTTGTTTATGTTAGCCGAGAATGGCTTTAATTATGGAACTAGTTTCAGACAATTTGTGGGGCAGAATTTTACGCCCCGTTAAGGCGTGTAATCCCCTTTGGTTAGTCAATTGTTGGGCCTTAAATGTGGCGTGTTTGGTTATTGTATTCGCCTTGAAAAGGTGGCAAAGTATGTAGAAACAAAGGAAGTGTCAGATTTTCCGTAGAATTTAGTGACTTTGCACTTAGAATATTCTACGTTCGTTTGAGGTTAATGGACGATTATGACCATTTTAGGTTGAAGTACTAAGTATAGCAGATTCTACTGAAGGATGGAATAGCTATCAAGGTTGAAGTACTTCGGAGCATTTTGCTATTTGTCGATAATCGTCGCGAGGTATGTGAACCTCTTCCTTCTTTAGACATGATTCTATGTATGGAATATACACGTGGTATTATTTCATGATTTCCTGCTACTCTTAGAAGTTAAGAAGTATGTATGTTGATTCACTATACGTAAGGGTTATGTCTAAGTTATCCTAAGTTCTTACCAAGTCTTATGGGGGATGTTGGTAAGAGTCGTTAGGAGGTATTTGGAGCCAAGTTGACTTGGCTAATTTACGGCACGAATGAGAATAAGTATCGAACAAGTCATTGCAGCGTTAATAAAGGAAAATGTAATGACGATAAATTATATTAAAACAAGTAGAATTCTCCATCTGCATAGAAGCTAAGATAAGACAAAATTGTATTACATTTTCTAGATCATGACTGCTTTAATGAGATCAGTATAAACAAGTATAACCTATTCACACATATAAGGCATATGTTGCTTAAATTAAAGAGTTTACGTTATGAAGTGTTAAGACTATGAACTACGAAACTTGATTTTAAAAGATAAGAGACTTGAAAGTATACGATACTTGGTTTTCGAAAGTATAAGTCTCATGATTATAAAAATAATGTATTTGCCTAAAGTATAAAGTTAGTATAACGACTTTATGGGAAGTGGGTTATAATAGCTTTATGGAAAGTTAAAAGAGTGGTTTACTCTAAGTAATGATAAATGTTTTGAAATAAAGAAAGGCAAATGGATTTAAAAGCATCAATTGCTTAAGTTTTAAGGAAAGAAGTCACTTGATTTGAAAGTGAAAAATGTATTTCTAAAAGTGTAGTGACTTAGGTAAAATGTAAACAAGCCTTGATACTACGGGTGTTAGTATCTTGGGGTTTTATATGAAAAAAAGTCTTTTGAAAAGTATGTAAGCACGTAGTACTTTAGGTTAAATTCCCGAATTTTTATGTGTGAAACGAAAGTGCCATGAGTTTATAAAAATGGAAGTCTAAAGGTTTAATGAACTTGCCTATGTTTGCTTGTGATAGCTTTGAGTGCAAGTATTATATGTTTACGTTGTCGTGACTCTCAGTTGGAGGGCGATGCTTGTTGTAAGTTTACTTGGGCATCGAAGCGGTGATGTGAGATTCCACGTATGCTTCCATTATGATTGATCCTTGGACATGCTTATACGATATGGGATTCCGGCACGTGACCGGAGGCGGGTTAGATTCGGTTGTTTTATTACCCATGGCCACGCTTATACGATGAGGATTCCGGCACGCGACCACGCATGACGATTATTACTCCAGGCTAGCTCGTGAAGACATGTACCGCGATGAGGATTAGGGGCATGTTATATTATTACTCCACGGGCTAGCTCCCATGAAGACTGCACTACGATGAGGATGCCGAGGCACGTTATGGCCACGCTTATACGATGAGGATTCCGGCACGCGCCACGTTATATATATATATATATATTGTATATGTTACACCCACGCGGCGATGATGTGGGATTCCACGCGAGATATATATATGTATTGTGTATGTACGCCGCGGTGAGGTGGGATGCCACACGCGTCACGTGGTTATATGTTACACTTATGATCGCTTCAGCGATGGGGATTCCACGGCACGCTTTGATAATTGTGTGATTTGATCGCGTCCCAGTTAGGCGGGTAGTATATCGTCCCTCCATAAAGGGCGGATTATGTTATGAAAGATAAGTAAGTTATATGGTAATGAACTTAATGATTTCTCCTAAGTATGTATGCGTAAATTGGCTATAACTCTTAATGGAATGGAAAAGATAATGATGTGAAATTAAGTTCATAAGTGGTAATGACACGGCAGGATCTGGTATGTACTTTTCATACTTGCCCCTGTCATTCTTTTGTACAGTTATGATCTGTTTACTGTACTTTATTTTCGTTCCATATTTGGTACCTGTTGTATCGAATTTCTTCGGGGCTGCGTTCATGTCCGCAGTTTAGGTACTTATTGTGGATCCGCGAGCTTAGGATCTGGTTCAACATTTTGAGATGGCTCCAATGTTTTGAGTTGTCATGTTTATGTATATTCGTGAAGTGCGGGGCCTTGTCGTCATAGTATTTGTTCAAATCTTAGGTCAGATTCACAAATTTGGGTGGACCGTTAGAGTAATTATATTTTTGGATAGTGTAAGCCCTTTTTGGGTGATTTATATTATGGCGACTATCGCTTTGCCTGGTTTCTTTTAAAAAAAAGCGTGTGTACTTATTTTCCGCAGTTGTTTGGTGTCAGATGTTTGGAAGGTGCCCAGGTAGGGCACGCACCGCGCCGGGTCGGGTCGTGGATCGCCACCAGGGCCGGCCCGTAGTGCCTTATCTGCACCCAGCGATACATCGAGAAAATCGTGAATATAAAAACATAAGACATGAAACAATTGTAAAAGAGACACATTTTATCTCAAGAAAAGCACTCTTTGGCATATATATAAAAACATAGTTTTGCGATTACATCCCAACTGCATAATAGGACTACAGAGACCTGAAATGTAAACAACTATGGCGGGACAGGGGCTTGCCATACCCGAATGTACAAAACTATCTACAATGATGGAGATCATACCCAAAGTAGAGCCTCCGAGAAGATGGAGCTCGACACCAACGCAAAGGATCCTAAGGATGTGGATCTAGCACTGCTGCCCCTTACCGCAGATGAACGCAGCCTCGAAGGAGGTCAAGACACGATGTACTAAGTATGCAGCTGTAGAAAGTACTTGAATGAAAACATATCATTTATAAAATCGCCAGTTTATATGTATGAAACAACCAGAGTAAGGTAATCGCACATAGTGCCACATCATAAACAAGAGCAACAATAGGTAAACACAATAGTAAATCGTCTTTTCTAGGCTGCGAATGATGAAGCGGGGCCAATTGCCCGTATATCACCTCTGACTTTAATCATCCTGACTCGAGTCAAACGCGCTCGCGTAGGCGCAGGCGCGCCGGATAACTCACATGTCAGGGTATAACCATCGCCCCGAATCGTAGGTCGCGATGGCCACATGCAATCGCATGCAGGTACCCCGCACACTAACTCGAACTCGTAGCTCGCGATGCCCGCAAGAAGTCCCTCGACCCGCATTTAGGTACTCAATCACGGTCCTGCATCATCCGAAGGTCCCTCCCGCTGGAGACAATTTAACCCCAGAGAACACGTCAAATGTCGTAAAGTGATATAATACCAACATACCGTATTATCGTAACAACATAAGCACAACAAGAATACCTCTTATACAAACATTACAAGTCACTACCACACATAGCATCATATCATCGTGTTTACTTATCAAACCATTTTATTATTCTTTCATAAATCAATACAAGTCTGCTTGTAAACACTTAAGTAAACTGCTCCTTTTATCATTCTTAAGTCATATACCTAACTTCCCATAAAGCTAGTATAACTCTTAAGCTTTTGTTTAAAACCAATTAGTTCTCCTCTGTTAAAAATGATTCAGTATTCTTTTGAAATGCATCAAGATTCTTATTATTCAGGCTTAAGTCAAAAGACATTGCCGTAAGTATTATTCAGGCTTAAGTCAAAAGACATTGCCGTAGTTATTATTCGCTTAACACGTATGCGTCTACCGTACTACATATATATTTTAAAATATCATGCTTTAGGAAGAATCACATACCTTCTCGCGAAACCACCGCGAGTTGAATATGTCGCGCAGAATCAACCTATAATAGTCGACACGCCTATCAACGTCTAGACTACTCAGAAAGCTTCTAAGCAGAGGGTCCTTTATTCTACGGAAAATCGGGCAAAGACTTCCCTACCGGTGAGCTACTCAAGTCTCATGTGGAAAACATTCTAAGTAAGTATAGTTCAATTATTCTTCTTTTAAACCCTTCTCGTGATACTTGATTCAATTCTATTCTGCGATATCCTTCTAAGTATTTAATACTTATTTCTATACTTCTACAGTATGTATTCTCTAGTTACAAAAGAAGGACAAGTTTATTTACCTCGATAAGCCCTATAATATCCTAGATATAAGTCGATCCGAGCAAGGCTTAGCTCCTAAGTTATGCCTCCGATAGCTCGAGAAACCTTAGAAGCACAACTTCTACTAAGTACTAGGGATTTGGGCTGGGTATTTTGGGCATTATAACAATACTAGAAGGCAACATTTCTACCAAGGGAGGGGGGTAGATTTCGGCCAGGCTAGGGGTTGCCTCGCCAAGCTCACTCAAAGGGGGTTGTGTTGGACGAAAAGGCTCGAGGAGGAGAGGATTTCAAGACTTGGAAAGCTTGTTTGTGGATGAAGAACTCTTCATCACAAGAGGGGTATTTATAGGTCAAGGGATGGCCAACCAATGGCCAAGATTATGCCAAGTGCAAGGCAAGTGTAAGGTCAAGATTAGGGCAAGTGTACCTAGCCAACTTGCACACAAAATATCCTACCAACTACTTGACAAAATAGCCAATCCATTTCGGCTCACTTCGCCACGCCCACCAATGAGAGGTGACAAGTGTCGCCTCTCGTTGGTCCAAAGTGTTTCGCCTCGTAAAAATCCGCAAAAATTAGAAATGACATAGCCGGAATTTATCCTACGCGAGTCTTGTTACATGTTTCGTCGGAAAACCATTCATTTAGTGAGTTGTGCCCAAAAAACGTCTTGTGCCTAAACTTTAAGGCTAGACTTTCGTGCGTACGTCCTCACGTACATACCCTGGAAATACGGGGTATAACATTCTCCCCTCCTTAGAAACATTCGTCCCGAATGTTCCTTCCCAAGACAGTTAACGATAAGATTCTTCATAACTTAAACAGTTGCAAATGCCACACACGCCACGTAACAACACTTAGGCATAAACGATAACGAAAATTTACAAGTAGGAAAGTGAATTACGGAGGTGTGGGAATAGGTGAGGATACTTCGCCTCATGTCCTCCTCGCCTTCCCACGCCATCTCCTCCCGAGCTCGTTCGCCACAAGACTTTGCGGAAGCCACGCCTCGTCCGCAGACGCTAACTCCGACGATCGACTATCGCCATGGGAATCTCCTCATACGATAACCCCCTGGCCACTGGACATCTTCAATCGGGTGTACCCTAGATGGATCCCCGATACATCTCCTCAAAGATAGAAACATGAAACACCGGATGCATCGCTTCCGACGGACAGATCCAACTCATAGTAACCTTGCCTACCTGCGACAACTGAAACGGCTAATGTACCTTGGTGAGTTTCCTTCTACCGAATCTCATCACACCCTTCATGGGTGACACCTTAGGAAAACCCAATCATGAACCTCGAACTCGGATGCCGACGACGATGATCTGCATGCCGACTTCGACTCGAGCCGCGCCAACCTCTCTGGATAAACTTCACCTTATCCACTGCCACGCACAAATCGTCCCCTAATCGCACTCGCCCATCGAACCAGCCTATCGGGCGATCTGCACTTCCTCATACAAGGCCTCATAAGGCGCCATCCGAATCTTTGGGTGGTAGCTATTATTATATGCAAACTCAACTAGAGGCAAATGATCCTCCTACCACGAAGTCGATAACACGTGCTCGCGACATATCCTCAAGAGTCGGATAGTGAGCTCGGCCTGTCCGATGCATGCGTGGATGAAATGCGTACTCGTGCTCACTGCGTCCCAAACCCTTTTCCGAAAGACCTCCGGAAGTTAGCGTAAACCGGGCTCCTGCATGCGATATGATCGAAATAGGGACTCCATTCATCGGCGATCTCTCGGATATAAAGTCCGCATAATCCTCGGTAGAAAAAGTCATCCCGACGGGAAGAAAGTGGGCTGATTTCGACCGCCGATCAGAACCATATAGAATCATGTCTCCTCCGAGTGCGAGGCAATCGCGTGATGAAGTCCATGTTGATCACCTCCCACTTCCGGTCGGGATCTCTATCGTGCGTAACAAACCACCGTGCCTCCGTGCTCTACCTTCACCGCGACAACACGAGCACCGAGCTACGAACTCGCAACGTCCTCTTCAAGCCATCCCACCAATACACGTGATCTAAGGTCGTGGTACATCTTGGTCGACCACGGATGGATAGTAACGCGCTGTGTGCTTCCCCAAGAACTCGCCAAGTCCTGAAACATCTGGAACACACAACCTGCCCTCAAACCTTAGCACCCCATCAGGTGCTACCCCAAAAGGACCCTTCCCCTCACGAAGAGCCGTATCACGATAACGTGCAAAAACTGGATCCTCGAACTGTTGCCTCTTCACCTCCTCGACGATGGAAGACTCGGCAACCTCACGAACTCGAACCCCATCGCTATCGTAATCAATCAAACGGACACGAAGGATCGCTAAGTGATGCAAATCACGAACCATGTCCCTCCTCTCTGGCTGCACATCTGATAGACTCCCCATCGACCTTCGACTAAGAGCATCTGCCACAACATTGGCCTTCCCCGGGTGGTACAGGATATCAACATCGTAATCCTTAAGCAACTCTAACCACCGCCTCGCCGTAAGTTCGCCTCCTCTGGTGAAGATATACCGAGGCTCTTGTGGTGTATAAATATCCACATGAACCCCATACAAGTAGTGCCTCCAGCATCTTCAAGGCGTGAATCACCGCCAACTCCAAATCATGGGTGGTAGTTCTCTCGTGTTTCTGCAGCTGTCGGGATGCATACGCTATAACCTTGCCATACTGCATCAACACACATCCCAACCCGATGCCTGACGCATCACAATACATGACATAACCGTCTGGACCCTCTGGAAGAGTAAGAACGGGGGCGGTCGTCAGTCTCTCCTTCAAAGAATCGAAACCCTCGCCACAAGCATCACCATCAAACTTAGCCGCCACGAGTCACCCTAGTCAATGGTGCGTAGATAGAATCAAACTTTTCTACGAACCGTTAATAACTGCAAGGCCCGAAAATCGCGAACCTCTGCCGAGTAGTAGGTCTAGGCAAGTCCTGATCGCTTCGATCTTGGCCGTATCCACTGAATGCCATCACCCGACAATATGCCCCTAAAAGCCACCGGTTAACTAAAACTCACATTTGGAAAACTTGGCGTATAATCAGTCTGGTGAATCAGCCACGATCGCCTCAAATGCTCGCATGCTCCGCCTGGCGAGAATAAACCAAGATATCATCAATGAACACTATCACAACGTGTCCAAAATGGTTTGAACACTCGGTTCATCAAATCCATGAATACCGGAGCGTTGGTCAAACCAAACGACATAACCCTAAACTTCGTAGCTGCGTCTGGGTCCGAATGCGATCCTAGGGATGTCCGACTCTCGACTGCACTGATGATAGCCGAGTAGATCAATCTTGGAGAAACATCTCGCACTGCAACCGGGTCGAACAAATCATCAATCATGGGAAGGGTATTCGTTTAATGGTCACCTTGTTCAATATGGCATCGTAATCACACATGCGCAGCGTCGCCCTTCTTCTTCACGAACAATACGGCGCTCCCTGCGAGAAACACTAGGTCCGATGAAGCCCTTCTCCGCAAGTCTCTAAGTTGATCCTTCAACTCTCTTAACTCGCAGTGCCATTCGTATGGCGGAATGGAAATAGGCCAGTGTCGCAACACATCTATACAAAACTCGATCTCCTCTCGGGAGGATACCCGAGGTCGTCTCGAAACACGTCGGGAACTCTCGACTCATCGGAACCGAAAATCGTACCGCACTCGAGATCAAACACCGAACGAGATGGTAGATGTACCCTTCTCGCACCATCTTCCTAGCCTTGAGGTAGGAAATAAACCTACCCTCGGCGATACAAAGGCTCCTCCCACTCAACAACCGCTCCTCAGAAATCGGAACCGCACTACTCTCTCCTCGCAGCTACATTGGCGTAGCAAGAAGCTAGCCAATCCATACCCACGATCATGTCGAAATAAATCATATCCAACTCTATCAAGTCGGCCAGGTCCGACGCGTAAATGGTCATCGACAAGCCCTATATACCCGCCGAGCTACCACCGAATCACCCATCGCGTAGCTACCTCGAAAGTGGTCTATGGACTCGTGCTCTATCCCTATCCTACTAGCAATAAGGGAGATATATAGACAGTAGAACCCGGATCTATCAAGGCATACACATCAAATTCGAACCGATAAGGTACCGCGGATTTACATCGGTGAGGCCTCCGATCCTGCCGGTGGACAAGGCATAAATGCGATTCGAGGACCGCTAGAATCGACCCGAGCCACGACCTCGCGCGACCTGGTCCATGAGTACCACCGCCTCAGGCGTAGCTGTCGGGGATGAAGACCGCAAAAGAACCGGCTGACTTACTATCTGCGCCGCCCGTCGGACGGGCCTAGCAAAGTGACCTGCTGGCCAATCAAACAAGCTCCCCGTGAGCCACCACAACTCCCGTGGGATCTACCGACGGCCACACCGGTGGTGGTCCCGACGCAGCCTCTGCTGCGCCGACGTCAAGTCCTGGGGCCACTGTCCGCCTCGAATATCCGGGCCGTCCCGAGGACGGTGCAGAGTGCTCGAGCCGGCCGTGGTGCAAATCTCTCGGCCGCCGAGGCCGCCACCACGATAGCCACCAAAAGACCTGCGCCCCGGTCTTACCCTTCTGCCGTCAACCCGTCGGTCTCTACGCTCGCCTCGCACCCAAGAGCATGAGCTCGCACGCGGTAATGTCCATACCCGGTGAAGAGAAACACCCGCATGATTCGCCATATAGTCATCTAGCCCGGTGACGTAGCGGTGCACCCTATCCTCCATATTCGCTACTAATGCCGGACATATCGAGCCAATGAATCAAACTCGACATTGTACTCCCTAAGCCAAGGTCCTCCTCGCCTCGAACAAAAATCTATCGCCCGCGCCCTCCTCATCCGTGGAGGCAAGAAGTGAGTGAGAAAGCCTCCAGAACTCATCCCAGTAGGCGGGACGCGTGCTCTCCCGGGATAACTCCGAATCAAACCAATCGATCGCGGTATCACGCACCGATGCGAACCGGCGTCACGGACTCGGTCTCCGACGCCCGATCACCTCATAATCCTCTCAGAATCGACGGATGAACTCCCGCGGATCATCCTCGGCCTCGACCGTAGAACTCGGGCGGGCAACTCAGAAATCCGTAGCCTCAAACTGCGCCTCGGGTGAACCACGGTGCTATCGGGCCGAATCGAATCGCCGTGATCCACTGCCTCATGTTCGCCACGATCCCGGCGATCGGGCCATCTCTTCAGAACCCATCTCATCTCGCTCCGTGCCGTGGACCGGAGGTGTACTGCGTGGTCTCATCGCCACCGCTGCGCCCTAAACCTCTCGGGGTCGGGCGTCGTAGAACTCGCCGTCTCGTATCGACCGGGTCCGAGCCCTCGTGACTCTAGGTGTCCACTAGCGCCTCCTCGGGCCTTGCCTTCTCCGGGCGGGTTGCCTTACGTGGAGGCATAATCTGAGAAAGGAATACGTTAGAGGTCCAACTTTAACATGCCTCTAAAGCACGATCTCGAGTGAGAAGAATGGAAACCAACCCTAAATATCCTATAGCCTCTCGATTATTGGTGTGGTGCAACACACCGATAATCAAGACTCTACTAGATACGTTACGTAGACACTTTCCGAGGATTAATCGCTCGATACCACTTTTGTCACGACTGCCCGGGGCGTGGATCGTGCCTTACCCGCACCTGCGATCATACATCAGAGAAAATCAGCGGAATATAAAAACATAAGACATGAAACAATTGTAAAAGAGACACATTTTATCTGAAGAAAAGCCTGCCTTTCGGCATATATATAAAAACATTGTTTTGCAGTTACATCCCAACTGTACAATAGGACTACAGACCTCTAAGGAAGTAAACAACTATGGCGGGACAGGGCCTCGCCATACCCTGAATGTACAAAACTATCTACAATACAGGGAGATCATACCCAAAAGTAGAGCCTCCGGAGAAGATGGAGCTCCTGACACCAACGCAAGGATCCTAAGGATGTGGATCTAGCACCTGCTTTCCCTTACCTGCGGCATGAACGGCCCAGGAGGTCGAGATAACAGGTACTAAGTATGCGAAACTGTAAAGTACTTAAATGAAAACATATCATTTATAAAATCAGTTTACATATATGTATGAAACAACCAAGGTAACCGCACATAGTGTCACATCATAAACAAGAGCAACAATAGGTAAATCAGAATGTGTCTTTTCTAGGCCGCGAATGATCGAAGCAGGCCAATTGCCCGTAGTATCACCATGCAAGCCTAATCTCGACTGCCGTAGTCCGCATAGACCACTCACATAGGCCCGCATAGGGTATAACCCCGCATCGAGGGTAGCTACTCCTCGGCATCGTCCTGGACTCGTAGTCCGCATGGCCACATAGACCGCATGAGGTATAACCCCGCACACTAACCTGGAACTCTCGTAGCTCCGCATAGGTCCCCTGGACCCGCATGAGGTATTCTCGAATCATGGTCCTGCATCACTCGAAGTCTACCCCGCGACGGAGGCAACTTAACCCCGAATACGTCAAGAGGTGAGTGATATAATACCAACATAACAGCTTATCGTTAAACAACATAAGCACAACAAGAATACACTCTTAAACAAACGTTACAAGTCACTACCACACATAGCATCATATCATGTTTACTTATCAAACCATTTTATTATTCTTTCATAAATCAATACAAGTCTGTTTGTAAACACTTAAGTAAACTGTTCCTTTTATCATTCTTAAGTTGTTATACCTAACTTCCCATAAAGCTAGTATAACTCTTAAGCTTTTTGTTTAAAAACCAATTAGTTCTCTTCTGTTAAAAATGATTCAGTATTCTTTTGAAATGCATCAAGATTCTTATTATTCAGGCTTAAGTCAAAAGACATTGCCGTAAGTATTATTCAGGCTTAAGTCAAAAGACATTGCCGTAGTTATTATTCAGTTAACACATGTACGTCTACCGTACTACATATATATTTTAAAATATCATGCTTTAGGAAGAATCACATACCTTCTCGGCGAAAACCACCTGCCAAGTTGAATATGTCGCGCGCAGAGAATCAACCTATAATAGTCAGACACGTCTATCAACGCCTGAACTACTCAGAAATTCTAAGCAGAGGGTCCTTTATTCTACGGAAAATCGGGCAGCACTTCCCTACCCGGTGAGCTACTCAAGTCTACTGTGAAAACAGTCCTAAGTAAGTATAGTTCAATTATTCTTCTTTTAAACCCTTCTACTGTGATAACAGTTCAATTCTATTCTGCGATATCCTTCTAAGTATTTAATACTTATTTCTATACTTCTACAGTATGTATTCTCTAGTTACAAAAGAAGGACAAGTTTATTTACCTCGATAAGCCCAATAATATCCTAGATATAAGTCGATCCGGAGCAAGGCTTAGCTCCTAAGTTGTACGCTCCGATAGCTCCAAGGAAACCTTAGAAGTTCTTCACAACTTCTACTAAGTACTAAGGGATTTGGTCTAGGGTATTTTGGGCATTATAACAATACTAGAAGGCAACTTTTCTACCAAGGGAGATGGGGTAGATTTCGGCTAGGCTAGGGGTTGCCTCGCCAAGCTCACTCAAAGGGGGTTGTGTTGGACGAAAAGGCTCGGGAGAGGAGAGGATTTCAAGACTTGGAAAGCTTGTTTGTGGATGAAGAACTCTTCATCACAAGAGGGGTATTTATAGGTCAAGGGATGGCCAACCAATGGCCAAGATTATGCCAAGTGCAAGGCAAGTGTAAGGTCAAGATTAGGGCAAGTGTACCTAGCCAACTTGCACACAAAATATCCTACCAACTACTTGACAAAATAGCCAATCCATTTCGGCTCACTTCCGCCTCACGTCCACCAATGAGAGGGTGACAAGTGTCGCCCTCTCGTTGGTCCAAAGTGTTTCGTCTCTCGGAAAAATCCGCAAAAATTAGAAATGACATAGCCGGAATTTATCCTACGCGAGTCTTGTTACACGTTTCGTCGGAAAACCATTCTTTTAGTGAGTTGTGCCCAAAAAACGTCTTGTGCCTAAACTTTAAGGCTAGACTTTCGTGCGTACGTCCTCACGTACATACCCTGGAAATACGGGGTATAACAGTGACAAGGTCAAAACCATCTTAGGTACTTTCAGGGGTGCAACTTGTTGCTGTATTAGTAGATGTTGAACATCTTCAGAAATCTGTGGGACCCCCAGTTTTACCTACCGATAGCAGAAAATACGACCTCAAAAACTATCTACTAGATTTTGCTGATCGGACCAATAGAGAGTGGTTCATCTTCTTCACAAGTCTCAAAGAAAAAGATATACAGTGGAGGTTCACTGACTTTATTTCGACATGGGTTGTAGTCTGAAGCAGAAAAAGCAAATTTCTCATATTCGCGAGGTCTGCCTTTTTGCACCGACCTGGGTTTTGTGACAATTTGGGTTACGACAAGAAGCTCCTCAAATCTGAAGCATGGGCGATGATGTGATTGACTATGATAAAGATAAGATTTAAAATGTCTGAGAGTACATCCGAGAGTGGAACAGTCGTCTCATATATGAGATAAGAAATATTACCGAGGACTGCGATGAGGAGTATGGGGAATGGTTGAAAGTCGATTTGTTGGGAGTTACCGTGCTAGAGATCAACCAGTATCAGCGACATAGTGTCCAAAGCCGAGATCAAATCAGACTGATTCAAAGGCAAGCTGACGACAAGGATGCTAGGTACTTGGAGAAGATAGAGGCTGATAGACAGACCATAACAAGCTTAAAGAAAGATTTGGGGTTTGCACATGGGTGTTTAAAAGACATAGGGACCAGATAAAAGGGGTTCTAAAGGATACCCACTCAATGAACTTTCAGGAAAGGGGTACGTGGAGGACGATTTGATGATGGAGACATATCAACAAATTCAGATTGATCTTCGGCAGGCCTAGAAGGCCCAGACAGATGGGGAGTCATCATCGGCCACATGAGGATAATTCTATTAATTTTTCCATTATGATTTTACTTCTCATGTAACCTGTTAGCGATTTTTCGACTGCTCACGCAAGAGTACGCATCGTTCACAAGTAATATAGTCTGTAAGATCGAATATCGTCCACAGAGACTGGTTTCTAAGTACCGTTCATCTATTTTATGTTATCTATTTGGCAATCGATATTTGATTGGGGTATTTATTTAACTACTAGAATAATTGCAAGATTTAAACCAATAAAGTTGTAATCAGTTATGAATGAATTATGACTTCCAAAATCCTCGACTATCCACTTTATTCAATCCTTAATGCAACTAAAATGATTCTTCTTCTTCGTTAAGATAGCGGTTAACTAGACTGTCTTATATTCCGGTTAGGACATATAATCACTCAACCCCAGTGCAAAACCCTTCTATATTTCTATGATAGGATTTACCACATAGGAGGATTAATAACAATAACCTATAATGCTACACAAGTATCGGGGTACATTCGTCTGCGATTTTAACATATGTCTAGTCAATTACAGCATATCCAAATGTCTCCTCTCGATTTTTGATTCGAAATCATATAGGTTATGATAACAAGTGATCAATTAATTATAAACATTCATACAAAATATTGACTAAATCTTAATCAAGCGAAGAAGAAATCAAACTACTGCATTAATTCATGAATAACAGTTTCAAGCAATTCATAAGGAAAACCCTAATAGAGTGTTTAGCTCCTAGCCATAGTCACGCTAAGAACTAACACAATATCCATACATAAACTGAATTAAAAACGAAAGAAAGAAAATTACGTAAAACAAAGTCTCCAATTGTAGGTCCAAATCCGCATGTGTTGTGTTGTTTTGTAGAATGACCAACCTCCTTTTATAGCCTCCAAAGTAGAATTGTGGAATATGTACAAGATGCCTCAAAGTAGAATGAATAATATGACCTAGGGTATATGGTTTTATACTTATAAACTATATTGCTTTGGACCCTTATACCCCTGTCGAATTTCGGCTCAGATCTGCAAAATTCTGCGTCAGTACCGCAGTCCTGCAGAATGGCACCGCGATGCTGGAAGTCCTGTAGCCAACCTGAACTCACGGATCTTTTGGCACCGCGGTGCCGAAAGTACTGCAGCAAATATTTTCCGAAACCTTGTCTTTTCTCGTCCGGACTTCGTCTTATTTCTTCTATACTTCTCGGGACTTCTTAGGCTTCATTTCTTGGCCCTTTTAGTGTGCAATTCCATCTCAAATAAGCTCATTTCATATTCTTTTTGACGTTTCTCCATTTATGACCGATGTGACTCAAAAGAAAGAAAAACAACCACAATACTATACTAAACACAAATGAAATGCGTAAAATACTAACTAAAAATGACTCAAAAAGTGTATACAAAATACACTTAACAAATACCCCCAAACTTAAACTTTACTCGCCCTCGAGTAAAACACAAAAAATAAATAAAATGAAAACGAAAATAAAAACCTTTACTTGCCTTCCGTAAAGATCAAAACAAAAACAAAAATAAAAAAACAAAACTTAATGAAATGGATCAAGTAGCTATAGCCATGCTTCCTCAATATCATGGATGAAAGTTAGGATAATATGTTAGAACATATATAACATGAATAGTTAGCAATCTAGAAATTCAAGTTAGATATTTCGCAAATTCACTTAGATCATAGTCAATGGAAATACAAACACCTAACCTGTTACACCCCGTAAATTCTTGAAGATAGATAAGTTGGCAAACATGTGTTGGAAGGACTTTGAGTTTACCTTTGAGTGTTGGACCCCAGTTGTTAAGGATTGTAAGGTGTTTAAAAGGCCTAGTGTGTAGTCCGTTGAATCTAGGTCCCAACGCAACCAACTGTTCGTCGATTGGACATCGGAGTCAAAAGTTATGGAAGTTTCAAGTTTGGCGCGCAGTCAAGTAAAACAGTGACTTGATTCGGGGAGTTGCGCGGCATACGGAGAAACGAGCGCGGCGCCGATTGTACTGAGGGTCTGCGGGTGTTGGCGCGCGCGCTGAATGCAGGCCGCGCGCGCAGCGTCAATTATTTTTTTTTCGAGCAAGTGGCCGCGCAAGCGGGATTTTCATGTAAGGAGAAAAATCGTGATATTTTATAAGGAGCCTATGGGAGGGTGACAAGTGTCCCTCCCATCCTTTGACCAGCGATAGAAGCCTACTTTAGGGCCAAGTCTTGGAAGACTTGGCCATTTCATTTCAAACCCTCCCAAGAGAAAACCCCTCTCCCTTCTCTCTAGGTTTTTGAGAAACCTGGCCTTAGGGAACTGTTGGAGCGGCGGCAAGAAGGAAAAAGTGTTGGTGAACTTGTGGGAAGCACTGGTGGACGAGTTTGACGGAAAGGAAGTGGAAGAAAAGGGCTTGTGGGCTTTTCCAAAAGGTAAAAGTTTCCCTTCCTCTTGGATTTGAGTTTTTACTTATGATAGTAGTTTAGAAGTGAGCCCAAGGCTGTTATATCATTGTTGGAGTTTAGAAGTGAGCCCAAGGCTGTTATATTATTGTTGGAAATTAGATTTGAGCCTGAGGCTGTTATAATTAGGCTTGTGTAGTTTTGGATCTTGTTGTCCGTGGAAACCGGTGGGCATGTTAGCCTTAAGATTGTAACTACCTTTGGTGACAAAGTTAGTCGTTGCATGTTGTATAGAGGAAATTGTGGTAGTTGAAGATGTTTAGGTTAGACATCATGTTAACCTAAAACTTGAATTGAAAGAGTATTGAAAAGGGTTTAGAATGGGTTACCGTTTTCGACCTTGGATAAAGGTAGTAAGTTCCGTAGAACCCAGGGGCTTTGCTTTTAGCTTATTCTACGTTCGGAACTAGAAGTTAATAGATGTCTTATGACTCTTATAGGATTGAGGCGCCACGAGTAGCGTATCCTATGAAG
Source organism: Przewalskia tangutica (assembly GCA_029844215.1). NCBI lineage: Eukaryota > Viridiplantae > Streptophyta > Magnoliopsida > Solanales > Solanaceae > Przewalskia > Przewalskia tangutica. The sequence goes on along the minus strand of CM056720.1, from coordinate 23,215,898 downwards.
GGTTCAATCTTGCGGGCGTTTGCTTTTTGTCGGCAATCGTCGCGAGGTATGCGATTCTTCCTATCCTCTTCAAAGATGACTATTTGTGAAATATATAGTGCGGTTGGACGCGTGTGCTAAAGGAAATTGATTTTCCAAATTGTGTCTTGACTTGTTATGAAGTGTAAAGGGCTTCATTATGTGTAAGAGTAGTAAGTCTTATCCGTTAGTAATGGGCACTCGGTGCTTAAAGAATGAGCCCTCTTGGTCTCATAAATGTTTATGTGGTATTGGTTGGTTTAAAACATAAAGGGGTTATAACGGCTTTATGGGAAGTTAGTTATAACAACTTTATGTGAGTAAAAGAACGGTTGTTGATTGGTAGAAGTTAAGAGACTTGATCTTGTAAGATAAGAGACTTAACTTAGAATTGTGAAAGTTTTGTAATGCATTCAAAAGTTGTAAAACCTCATTCGTGAGTAATGAGTAATACTTGGTTTTTGAAAACTTAAGAGTTATACTAGCTTTATGGGAAGTTAGGTATAACGGCACAAGAATGTGAAATGGATTTCGAAAGTGGGAATAAGTATCGAACACACCATCAGTGCTTAATAAAGGAAATGGTTTCACTAATTGATTATACTAAAACCAAGAGAAACCTCCATCTGCATAGAAACTAAGATAAGACAAAATGATATTACATTTCCTAGATCATGGCTGCTTAAATAAGAATCATTGACAACAAGTTCTGGTTTTTCTTAAAATTCCAAAGAATGAACTTAATGGATTGTAAAGGATAATGTCTTTGGATTTTGGAAAAGAAGTAACTTGAGTTTGAAAGTATAAATCACTTGTTTCAAATATCGAACTTTTCTTAGGGAAAAGTAAATGACTTGGTTTTAAAAGGTAGGAATACTTGACCTTAAAGGAGTTAATTACTTGGACTTTTAAAAAGTATACTTGACGTTATGTTAATTGTGTTTGAAGTACGTGTTCTAAACATGAATGTGTGTGATACTATGTGTGATAGTATCGTATGGTTTCTACGTAAAGAGAGGTCTTTGAAGGTAGGAAAGAATGTAGTATTTTGGGGTTGGAACCCGTTTGTTGACTTAAACGAAGGTACTTTGAGTTGTGTGTAACCCGCTGCATGCTTGTGGTGATAGTTTTGTTGTTGTGCAAGTGTTTGACTTTGTGCTACCGAGTCTCGGCGGAGCGGATATTGGGGGGTATGATGGACATATCGACACGTTGGGTAGCCCACGGGTATGCTTCCACTATATTGATCCTTTGGGACATATCGACACGTTGGGTAGCCCACGAGTATGCTTCCATTACGAGTGTAATCTTGTAAACCGGTTTGGACATCGACACGTTGGGTAGCCGCAGTATGCGTCCGCGATGGTATTATCCGGTATTTGTTTGGACATCTTGACACGTTGGGTAGCCACGCAGTATCGTCCTGATGAGTATTATCTTGTTATTGGTTGGGACATACTGACACGTTGGGTAGCCCACGAGTATGCGTCCACTGTGAGTACTATCTTGTTATTGGGTTGGACATACTGACACGTTGGGTAGCCCACGAGTATGCGTCCACTTTGAGTAATGATCTTTCGGGCGTGAGTCCCTGACTTGATGTGGTTTGATTTGACTGAACTGTATATACGTGGTGTACTGTAGTTTGGTTATCATACATGTCTCCTGTTTTCCTTATAGACTATTATGATTTCATTTACAGTATTTTTCTGTTTCGCATACTGCACTGTTGTGACCCGCCGGGGCTGCATTCATCTGCAGTTGAGATACATCGCTTGTTGATCCGCGCACTTTGGATCTGTTCGGTTCTCGAAGCTCCATTCCTTCGAGACTTTGTCATTTGGTACGGTTCCCTGAAGTTGTAGAACTTTGGTACATTCAGGGGTATGGCGGGGCCCTGTCCCGTCAGAGATGTTATAAAAATTCTTAGGTGCAGTAGTAATCGATGTAGGCGAGGATTGTAATCGCTCAGTGTTAGTTATTTTCAGAAAAGGTAACCGTTTGGTTAGCCTGTTTTCTCTTTTCATTGGTTATCATGTATGAGTTTTAATTTCCGCTGATTTTCTCTGATGTTGTTTGACTACTTGGGTGCCCGGGTAAGGCACCAGTCGCGGGCCCGGTTTCGGGTCGTGACATAACCTATGCATGTCAATTTCATTCCATCTTTTCCAAAATGCAATAGACCTGTTTACTTGCTATTCTCCACTAATCATAGACATACATATTAAAGATCATCAGGACTTTTAAGGGTTGTAATGTAGGCTTAGGCTGGGGTAGATAAAAGTAGGCATTTAGGCTCAATTACGTACCATAAGCATTTTTCATTCAACTCATTTCCTTCTTTTGGTTTTCTTTTTAGTTTTATACCCACTTTCTCCCTTATTTATTTTGAGAGAATGATACACATTATAAATAACAAGCACCCCCAAACTTAGACTTTTGCATATTTTTCATTGGGGTGCATCAAATTTTCATTATCTTTTTATCTCTTTTTCAACACTTTTTATTCCAAGAATCTTCAATTATCACTTATGACACAAACATGAAATCATAGGGTGTCAAACACATATATTATTTTAGGCTCAATGGGGCTGACTAAGGATACAATTTATATCAGGGTAGGTAATGAATGGTCAGAAAGGCTATCAAAGAAATGCCTGAATCATCTCCCTAAATATGTACATCTTAACTATTTCGCCTTAAATAACAAGCAAATAGATTTTCTAGACATTTTCAACCTTTCTTTCCATAATCGACACACATAGGCTAAGCACAAATATCCCAAATAATTAGATGTCATGAATTTTTGACATATCTAACTTAAGCACACAGATTGTCGCTTTTAATTCCATTACATTATCCCACTTTATCCACTCAATGTTTTTAGCAAATACAACATGCTTGATCCATAAAAAAAATTATGACTCAAAAACACATGGAGGGACACAAAAGTATATTAAATAAAAAAAAAAACTCAAAAACAGACACACTAAACAAACTAAGATCCCCCCAAAACTTAAACGACACATTGTCCCTAATGTATAAAGACTAAAAACAAGGGACAACTTACTGACACAACACAAATGCATAACAGAGTATGAGGAAATTCAGAATCACACGCTGATTTTCAAATTTGATTTTTGCCACCTTTTTCCTCAGAGTTAGCTTCCAGTCACCTGTCATCCAAAACCACAAGACAAAAACCCAAGACCGTGAGACTGTTCAAGACAAAATAAAACAAACTGGAACAAAAATTGAAATAGCATAATTAAAAACATTGGGTTGCCTCCCAACAAACGCTGTCTTTAACGTCTTTTAGCCGGACGCAATTAATCCTTACTAGTGCCCAGTGGATCCTTCTGCGAACTTCTTGCAATCCGCACATTTATTGTTGCAGGTATCACTTCAACTATAACAATTTTTCCAAGCAAGAGCCTCAGATTTAAGATTGTCCCCCAATTACACAAGACAAACTTGTCTTCTAGGCACTCTATACTGTAGGGATCAGTGAAACTCCTAAATCTCTCAACTTTTAGGGGTGCCCTTGAGGGTATGGACTTTCTGGGTGGGGCTCAGCAAAGACATTTGGAGGTGTTTCTTCTGCAATGGGTACAACAAAAAGGAACTCCAAGGAATCCAAAAAGGTGAAAAATTGGATTCCAGTAACCCCTTCTTTCTCTACACCAACCACCTTTCTCAATTCTTCAACAGTTTGGTGTGGTTCAGGCTCCTCACTTTGCTTACCACTTCCCACAATGGTGTCGCTAGGCAGATTTTCTTGCGGTACATTGATCACCATATCCATCAGTTGCCCTATTTGTATCTCCAGATTTTTGATGGACACCCTTGTCTCAGCCATAAACTGAGTCTGACACTTGGTGAGCTCATATATGGTTGCCTGCAACTCATTTCAATATTTTTTAAGGAACCTGTGGGTTAGGCTGTTGTTGATGAATCTGCTGCCCCTGATAGTAGTAGTGGTCCATGTGTCCTATTTTCTTTTCAAGTGACTCTAGCTTTACCTACAAAATAAGAAAAACAACAAAAACTGATAACAAGATGCTCGCCTACCAAGTTAGAAACTTGTTCATGGAGCAACCAAATTAGAAATAAGAATAGATAAATCGATATTGAAAGTACGCCAGTCCCCGCAAACGGCGCCAAAAACTTGTTAGCAATTTTTCAACTGCTCACGCAAGCGTACGCATCGTTCACAAGTAATATAGTCTGTAAGACCGAATATCGTCCACAGAGACTGATTTCTAAGTACCGTTCATCTATTTTATGTTATCTATTTGACAATCGATATTTGATTGAGGTATTTATTTAACTACTAGAATAATTACAAGATTTAAACCTATAAAGTTGTAATCAGTTATGAATGAATTAGGGCTTCCAAAACCTCGACTATCCACTTTATTCAATCCTTAATGCAACTAAAATGATTCTTCTTCTTCGTTAAGATAGCGGTTGTCACGCCCTTTTTCGGCCGCGACATTTTTTCTTAAATAACTCCTGCTTAATAAAAGAGTTAGTCAATAAAATAAATGCTAAAAGTGCAAAAAGAATGCTAAAATGTTAAATGCTAAAGGGTGCTGAAAAGGTGCTAGCATATTAAAAGTGCTAAAAGTGCTAGGGGGTTCGCGGAGTCGCCACCTAATTAGTTTGGGTGAATTAGGACACCTAAATGTCAACTAAGTTAAAGTCAACACTAACTCCATTTAAATGGTCTGCTAAACTTAATGAGATTCTGGGTAAGAGTTCTTTATTATCCTAAAGGGAAGGGGTAAGGCACCCTAAAAGATCCGCTAACTTGCGGTTGTCCGTTCAAACCTAGGGAATTATTATTGCTCAAAATGCATATTTTGAAAAGTATTTGAGAAAAGAATGTGTTTTTTATGAAAGGTTCACAAGGTTAATACTATAAAATATGCGCAAAGTTCAAAAGCATGTATTTATATTATTTACAATGAAATAAATGATGAAAATTTACTTTATAGACTAAAAAACAAGGGCATTTACCTACTAAATAACTCTTAATTAGTATAGCATAATATGCAAAGATGTTTAGGACGATGAAAATAAGATTTCTGTACGGTTGTCAAAAGAGTTTATAGAAAATCGATTAGGCGTCTCGCAACAACTAATATACTAGCTACTTGAGTAATTATGTGGGTGAAGATTGTTAGATGTTTTAATATAGCTAAACATGACAAGCCTAAGGTAATTAATCTTGAAGGAAAATAAATTCTAGTGTCAGATTATCTCCTAATCTATAGTTTCAAGATTCAGATAATGTTAGTAGTGCAATGCTAAGCAATTAAATTACAACACATAAATGGGCGGGATAGGAAAATAGTAAAGGTTACTCGAAGAGTGGCGATGTAATTTCGCCTGCGGCTTGGAATTTCTGGCACAAACATAGATGCACATAGATGTGGGTTTTCACGTTTACTACGATGAGTCTCGCCATGAGACTCTTTGTTGCTCCGATGCGTTTCATGCAAAAATAAGAGAAGATAAAGATTAGTACGAGCCCCAAATAATAATAAACAAGTACTAGGTATAAGAATTAGCACGTATGATTTATACTTAAAACATGTATGCATGATTGAATTGCGGGATAGCGAAATAGGCGATGAGCAAATAAGGGAAGCCGAACCCAGATGTGTATATACATATGGGACAGAGTGCCAGGCAGTATGCAGGAAAGGAGGAATTACTTCCAAGATCAGCAAGTAAGAAATAAACAAAAGGCAAGCCCGAGGGCGGGACGAACTATAAGGATCACGTAAAGGAAATGCAAAAATGGGCAGAGCCCTAATAGGCGTACATGTCACAATGGTATACTTAAATGTACATTCAGTATTACCAAGGCTAGGCAAGCATATCAATGTGTTTTAAGAACAACTAAATGACACCAAAATTATGTTTGAACTCAGAATCATTCATACATAGCAAACAATACACAACTTTAAATCCCTTGTATCCTAGACCTTATATACCGCATTAGTATATTTGTTTTGCGGGGATACAACAGATGAGTATCTTCTTGTTAACTGATATGTAAACATGTAATAGTCTCATTTCCCTACTCCAAATAGCCTGCTATATTTGGTTTCATTTTATTACTACAACTGAATTAACGCATGGACCGTGGATGCAAAGGATTGAGTTCCCCTTACATTTTTGCCTAACCGTATATTATTGAGTAAATTCAATAGATGTAGACCAAGCAAATAACTTCAATACACCAGTAGAACCACGTATTATACCAGATCCATTATAGCAACAAATCAAACGTATGTGGACCAACAACGATGAAAACGACACACAACATTAAGCCTCTGTCGCGCGTAATGCTAATAATCTATATTCCATATTACGTCATTCCTGCATCCAAATACACAAAAGGCTTGGACAGTGATCTATTGCAAACAAAGGGTCACGTATTTGGTGAGACGTGAATGGGAACATACTGTAGCCGAACTAAACAGCCATTTACAAACAAAATCCACATACAGATATACTATAGCAACACTCCGTATAAAATAATCTCACGAAAGTAGCAGTGGCCAGTTCAACAAAATCCGCGATAGAATAAAGTGAAAGGGAGAGGAATTGGTTTTTACCTTCTCCGGGCAGCGAACCGAGGTAGCGTATCAAGTCGTCGATCCACTCGGAGGATTTATTGCGGTTATGCGATTTGAAAGGATGAAAACTTCTCAAAAGCTCGAGGATTACGATTATCTGCTCTAGAATGCTAACTTTGAATGATTCTTGCCTGTTTTTCTCTCAATATCTGAATGCCCTTTCAAGTGTATAGAGATTGGTTTATATAGCCTCAATGTTGGTTCCCAATTAGGTAAACCTTTTAATGCGAATTCGGTATGATTCTTTACATGATTTGGAGGTGTAAGATTTGTTATGATAAATGTGGACTTCCGATTTTGGAGAGATTCTGTGCTTATTGTGGTATGATGTAAATGGTAAGGATATATTCGATTATGGTAAGAAGAGTGGGGTGCGTGGGTAAAGAAACGGATTCTCCGTGAAATCCGGGCATGGCGATGGGGAAGGTGGCGAATTAGGGTTAGTGGGCTTGGTTTAGTGGTGTCTGAAGAGGATGAGGCGTGGGGGGGGGGGGATAAGGATAAGGCCCTGGGCCTGCGGGTGTGGGCTGGGCGAATTTGGGCTTATGGGTTAAATTAATGTAGGGAGTGGGCTGGGCGAATTTAAAAGGGTATTAGATTAAAGGAATTAGTTTTAGGTAGTAGGTATTTAATTAGTGGCAATTTAAATTGTGATTAGATTATTTAGGTGCTTTATTAATCTATGTTATAATAATAAATACGGGCGTGTTATTTAATTAGTGCCTAATATTTTAGAATGCGGCGCTATTTATTTAAAATCTTATTTATTGTGCATTATTATTTAAATTAAGTTATGAAATTGCTTTGCGTATTAATAAATGCGACTATGCTACTTGACACGACGTCGTTGCTAAATTATTTATTTTATGTATTTATTAATTATTTAAGAATTGTTTTACAGGGCTTAAAATTAATAAATACGGGCGCGAGACTCTAAGTGCTTAATACTCTACGCAAAATGCGGTGTTATTATTAAATTGTTTATTCATGCCTGTATTAATGTTTTATCGCCGCATTTTATCATAAAAAATCATAAAAAATTATTTTGCAAAATTAGTGTAATTTTATAGCTAATGACTGGACGAGAGGGTCAAAATTGTGTGTCAACAACTTGTCCCTCTTTGTATGGAGATGATGGAAGAATCTTCGGACAAAGACGTTGACTCATAGCCAATTTTGTCTCGATCTTCAGAATTGCAAAAAATGTTGGGCAATTAAGACAAGGTTGACGCGGACTTAAAATTGTCCCAGTGTCGAGTTATGACGACACTGGTCTACCAAGGCCAAACACACAGGCGGGCTAATGCGGACTCAAAACTGTCCCAGTGTCGATTTATGACGACACTGGGCTACCATGGTCCAAACACTGCGCGCTAACGCGACTCAAATTTGTCCCGAGGTCGAGTTATGGCGACACTGGCCGCGTGCAAAAAGTAAAATAAAATGACCGCTTGAACTCGGGGTACCGCTATGGCTTATGGTTCGGGTTTTATGGTGATGTGGAACGAGTGGACCGACGCTGAGGCCGCCGCCATTCATCGGAAGGTCGCCCCAACAAATTGTCGTCAGTAAGAGAAAATCCACGCCAGGCTCTCGCTTCCTGCATGCTAAGACTTAAACAAACGATTAGTGCATAACTGCTAAGGCAAAATGATGGTGCATGAATTTATTGATAATGTAATTGTGTGAGTAGACAATGCTATCCTGCAAAAGTGTGATGCCTGTTGCAAATGCTGTGATTTTGTCCTTGCACGGACGTGTTGCGATTGTGAACGCGGATATGTTGTCCTTGCCGCAATCGCCTCGCAGACTAAAGCTCAAGAAAGAGTTAGTGCATAACTGTTAAGACAGAATAATAAAGCACGAATAAGAAACGCAATTTTGAAAGTAGAGAAATCGTCCCTGCGTGGATGTGATATGCTGATGATGGCGTCATTTTTGGGCTTGTTGTGCTGATAACGTTGCTGCTTGGACGCGTTGCTGCTGTCGTTTTTGCGTAATGTTGATGACGTCATTGCCTGGACGTATTGTTTCTGGCGTCGTTGTGTAGACGCATTGTTGCTGACGTCGTTATGCGGACGTATTCCGGGCGCCGCGTTGCGTAGACGTATTGCCGGCGTTGCCGCGCGGACGCATCGCTGATTACGTCGTTATGCGGGCGTGTTGCTGCGGCGTTCTTTCGCCCCGCAATATGAAAAACTCGCTCAAATAAAATTTGTGAGTTTTGGGGGATGGTCGATTCGTATTTGACTTCGTCGCTCTGCTTCTTGACATCTACGCGCCTGGCCTGGGACTTGCAACCCCTGTCTGGTTTCCTTGAGGTGTTTGGTAGTGTCCCAAAAGTATTTTCAAAACGAAACATTTTCATGAGGTATGCACAAAACATTTTTTAGAAATAAACATTTATATGACATGCGTATAAAATGTAAAAGTCTAGTCGATTTTGCTGAATATGACATATATTCTGACCAAATGAACATCTTTGGAGCCCTCATTATGAGTTCTCTTCGTGAAGCGTAAAATTGTCACAGTTCCGTTATGCGGGCGGACGGGCGAGACTTAACTCTGACGAGGATTGCTCATATCTCTTTTGGAATAACCAACACATTCTGCAGCGCGCGGGCTAATGGGAAGATTCCTAATGGTGTGACCGAAACCGATTTAGGTCGCCTACGTATCCCCATGAGGGAATCAGGTCATGACGTAGTTCATTACAAGCAAAACTGGTAAAGCTAAAATTTCTAAACGTGGGACCGAGGCCGATGTGGCCGCCTACGTATCCGCTAAGGGAATCAGGTCGAACGTAGTTCCAATTACAAGTAAAGAGGCTTTTTAATTTGCAGTGGCGAGACCCTATATGGGCTCTATGCATATCCCACCGAGGGAATGCAGCCTTTTTACAATGAACAGGGGATTACATTGAAACAAATACTCCTAGACGTAATATCTCTTTACTGCATCTGCGTTGATAGGTTTAGGCCATATTTCACCATCCATCTCAGCTAAGATTAGAGCCCCTCCACTTAATACTCGATGAACCATGTAGGGCCCTTGCCAATTGGGTGCGAACTTTCCTCTAGCTTCACTTTGATTCGGAAATATGCGTTTCAAAACCAATTGTCCAGGCTTGAATAACCTTGGCCTTACTCTCTTGTTAAAAGCTCTAGCCATTCTGTTCTGATAAAGCTGCCCATGACAGACTGCATTCAACCTCTTTTCGTCAATCAACATCAGCTGCTCACAACGATCTTGTATCCATTCGGCTTCGCTCAACTCGGCTTCTTGGATAATTCTCAACGATGGTATTTCCACCTCTGCTGGTAGCACAACTTCTGTTCCATAGACTAAAAGATACGGCGTTGCCCCGGTAGAAGTTCGGATTGTGGTGCGATAACCCAAAAGCGCAAAAGGCAAATTCTCATGCCAATGTTTGTAGTTGCTGATCATCTTGCGCAATATCCTCTTGATGTTCTTGTTGGCTGCCTCTACTGCTCCATTCATCTGAGGCCGATATGGGGTGGAATTTCGGTGAGTGATCTTAAAATTTCCACATATCTCACGCATCAAGTTACTGTTGAGGTTGGTTCCGTTGTCGGTTACAATCGACTCAGGAATCCCAAATCGGCAAATGATGTTGTTGCGAACGAAGTCGACTACCACCTTCTTCGTCACTGATCTGTGTGATGATGCTTCTACCCATTTAGTGAAATAGTCAATGGCTACGAGGATGAATCTGTGTCCATTTGAAGCAGCGGGTTCGATAGGGCCGATGACATCCATGCCCCAAGTTGCGAATGGCCAAGGAGAACTTGTCACATTGAGTTAATTCGGAGGCACTCGAATCAAATCTCCATGAATCTGGCACGCCGACATTTCTGCACAAAGCGAATACAATCTGTTTCCATTGTCATCCAAAAATAACCTGCTCGTAGAATCTTTTTCGCCAAAGTGAAGCCGTTCATATGAGGTCCACATGTCCCCCCGTGTATTTCCTCTACTAGCTTGCTCGCCTCTTGAGCGTCAACACATCTTAGTAAGCCCAGATCTGGAGTCCTTCGGTATACAATCTCCCCGTTCAAAAAGAAGTGGTTTGCTAATCTTCGAAGTGTTTTCTTCTGAATGTTGGTTATGCCTTCTGGATACTCTCCTGCTTTGAGGTACCTTTTGATGTCATGGTACCATGGATTCCCGCCTGTTTCCTCATCTATATGGGAGCAATAAGCCGGTTGTTCCAGCACACTCACTGCGATCGGATCGATGTAATTCTTGTCCGGATGTTGAATCATGGAGGATAAGGTTGCCAATGCATCAGCGAATTCATTCTGGATCCTCGGGACATGCCTAAATTCTATATTGCTGAACTTCTTCTGTAATTCCTTCACGCAAAACAGGTAGGGGAGTATCTTCATATTCTTGGTTGCCCATTCACCCTGTACCTGGTGGATCAGCAAATCTGAATCACCCACAACTAGTAACTCTTGTATGTTCATATCTACGGCCATTCTGAGCCCCAATATGCAAGCTTCATATTCTGCCATATTATTGGTGCATGGAAATCTGAGCTTCGCGGAAATCGGATAATGCTGACCTGTTTCTGAAATCAAAACTGCTCCAATGCCGACTCCCTTGCAGTTTGCCGCTCCATCGAAAAACATCCTCCAACCCGGGTAATCCTCTGAGATATCTTCTCCGACAAACAATACCTCTTCATCAGGAAAATAGGTTCGAAGGGCTCAGACTCTCATCGACGGGTTCTCAAAGAAGATGATCAACTAATGCTCGCATTTTTACGGCTTTACTGCGTGATCAGACGATGTCAAACTCGCTCAACATAATTTGCCATTTTGCTAGTTTTTCGGTGGGCATGGGCTTCTGAAGGATATACTTAAGCGGATCCATTCTCGAAATAAGATAAGTAGTGTATGCTGATAGATAATGTCTGAACTTCTGGGCGACCCAAGTTAATGCGCAACAAGTACGTTCCAGCAGAGTGTAACGAGCTTCATAGGTTGTGAACTTCTTACTCAAATAGTATATGTCCTGCTCCTTTTTCCCTGTTTCATCGTGTTGCCCCAACACGCATCCGAAAGCATTTTCTAATACAGATAAATAGAGTAGCAAAGGTCTCCCCGGTTCTGGTGGTACTAGAACTGGTGGATTAGAAAGGTATTCTTTGATTCTGTCAAAAGCCTGTTGACAATCTGTTGTCCATTTGGTAGCTGCATCCTTTTTCAACAATTTGAATATCGGCTCGCATATCACGGTAGACTGAGCTATGAACCTGCTAATATAGTTGAGACGACCAAGGAAGCTCATCACGTCCTTTTTGCTTTTCGGAGGAGGTAACTCTTGGATGGCTTTTATTTTCGAGGGGTCTAGCTCAATCCCTCTCCTACTCACTATAAAACCCAACAGCTTCCCAGCGGGAACGCCAAATGCACACTTTGCAGGATTCAGTTTCAGGTTATACTGTCTTAGCCGTTTGAAGAACTTTTTCAAGTTTCCCAAATGGCCCTCCGCTTTTCGTGATTTGATGATGACATCGTCCACATAGACATCAATTTCTTTATGAATCATGTCATGGAAGATGGTAGTCATGGCTCTCATGTAGGTGGCGCCCGTGTTATTGAGACCGAACGACATAACTCGATAATAGTACACCCCCCACGGGGTAATGAATGCTGTCTTTTCTGCATCCTCCTCTGCCATAAGGATCTGATGATAACCAGCAAAACAGTCTACAAACGACTGTAGCTCATGCTTCACACAATTATCGATGAGTATATGAATGTTTGGAAGAGGAAAGTCATCTTTCGGGCTAGCTCTGTTGAGGTCCCTGTAATCCACGCAGACTCGAACCTTTCCATCTTTCTTCTTTACCGGCACGATATTGGCTAACCAAGTAGGGTACTTTGCAACCCGAATTACTTTTGCGTTGAACTGTTTAGACACCTCTTCTTTGACTTTCAAACTCATGTCTGGTTTGATCTTTCTTGGCCTTTGCTTTACGGGGGGATATGATGGCTCTATAGGCAACTTGTGCGCGACGATGTCCGTACTCAAACCGGGCATGTCGTCATACGACCAAGCAAACACGTCGGTGTATTGTTTCAGGAGCTCAATCAACTCTTTCTTCTGTGTGCCATTTAGGTGGACGCTGACTCTAGTTTCTTTCACAACTCTCTCATTGCCTAAGTTTATCAATTCCGTTTCTTCCAAATTCGGTTTGGGCTTATTCTCAAAGTTTTCTAGTTCTTGGCTGAGCTCTGATTGCGGACATTCCTCTTGTTTCTCGGGGCTATACTCGTCATTTGAACTTTGTTCGCTGGTCTCATTACATGTCATATTCGCATTATCAACAGGTTTATTAATATGATCGCTGAAAGAAAAATGCGTAAAGAATTTAATTTTAACACAAACAAAAAATTTTAAAGCTGCAAAAATATCCTGGAATTTATGATGAAAGTAAAATTGCGAGATTAAAAACATATCAAAGAAACGTAAATGCATGTCTGTTTTCTTTCTAGATAAAAAGTCACACTGCTAGAACTATCATAAATTCTACCAAGCTCATCGGAAGGTCAGGACAGGGGTGCAAGTCCAATTGTTCACGCTGTATCCATGCTCTGCGTCCCAAATGGTGGGCTCTTCCTCGTGACTCCCTGTGATCATACAACAATCTGCCTCGTCTTCGCCTATGAACAGATTCTGGAACCCTGCTGCAAGATCCTCTGGGTTATCTTCTCTTGGCATCTGGATGGTGCAGGCTCTGACGAATGACTGACTCAAGGGCGGAATGGGCATAGGCAAGGGAATGTATTCCTTTTTTCGGCGGCTCGCAGTCACCAAATCCTTCGAGGTGGGCTGGTACCCCAAACCAAAAGTGTCCTTCTTTCCAAACAACTGGATAGACTCTGTGATCCCCTTCATACTGGCTCCAAGACCTCTGCTGGGCTCGTATCCATTTCTTAACATTTCCTTGGCCACCATCATGGTAGAGAACGTGGCAAACAACGGCCCGACCGCTGCTCTCTTGTTCTCTTTATCATGATAAACCGAACCATCCAACTGTTTCACGTCCTCTATGACAGGGACTGCATAATCGGTGTTGACGCTTCCCTTTTTATCTCCAAATACCACCACTTCACGGTGATTCCATATAAACTTTAGGCACTGATGCAAGGTGGACGGGACTGCACCAGCCTCGTGGATCCACGGCCTTCCTATCAACAGGTTGTAACATGTAGCAATATCCAATACTTGAAATTCCACAACGAACTCTGCAGGTCCGATCAGCAGTGTGAGGTCAATTACGCCTTCGACTCCCCTGTGGACTCCGTCGAAGCCTTTGACTCTGATATGACTTTCACGAATTTTCTTACAATCTGCCCCCAATTTCAACAGTGTCGTCATGGGACAAATGTTGACGGCTGAGCCTCCATCAATCAGCACTGTTGAGACAATCTTGTCTGCGACCTGGATGGTGATATTCAATGCAAGATTATGTCTGACGCCACCAACGGGTAACTCCTCATCATGAAAGGCGATTCTGCGGGCCTCTAGCACTTGTCCGACTAAAGCTGCCAGGTTCTCATCTGTTGTACCCTCTGGAACGTATGCATCCTTCAATACCTCCATTAGCGCAGCCCTGTGTGGGGCAGAATGCATTAACAGTGCAAATAGAGAGATATGTGCTGATGTTTTCTTCAATTGCTCCACGACAGAATACCCCTTAGTGGGCATCCTCCTCCAAAACTCCTCGACTTCAGCCTCTGTCACGGGTTTCTTTTGTGGTACCTCCCTGGCTGCCTCCACAGGCGTGTAGTACCTCCCTGACCTGGTTATACCTGCAGCGGTGACTTCTATCACTTGCTTCCCAATTCCTCTGCGATCTACTCTGATTGGTGGCTCCCAGCCGGGTGTCTGGGCAACTGTGATTGAACCCTTGTGCTTTGGCGGCGCCCTTTCTAGCTCAAAAACTGCTTTCTTTCGGATATTGGTGACAGGGGCGACGAAAGCAGAAGGTTCAGCTCTTCCTTCAACTTGAACTGATCGGATGGTTCCCTCCAAGTCGTATTCCTCATCTAAGGTTATCAGGTGCACATTGACGTTGTCGTGGTTTGGCAAGGGATTATCATGCACGTTTGGGGCAGGATCCTTCACCGATTACCCTTCTGCGATCAATGCCTCGATTCTCGCCCCCGAGGAGTGGCAACCTTCATGTCCCCGGCTATCCAGTGATATGCGCAACGCTTGTTCTCATCATACCATCTTGGGATAGGTCGAATCCTTCCCGAATCGGTTGGATTAGGCCCGCACCGCAGCCTTTCATATATTCGGTAATGGGTTCAATAATGGGGTGCGAACTTTGGGTGGTTTTCCTTCAAAATTCGTATTCGGTCTGGGTGCATTGGGTGCTCTATTTTGTTGGCGGGCTTGGTGGGTGGGTCTATGTGGGGTAGGATAAATGGGTGTTTGGGAAGCGTTATATATAGGCTGTGTGTGGTAGTTGTGGTGTGGGGCAGGTGTATAGTGAGGTGTGGAGTTCTGATAGTAGGATGGGTTTTGGTATGTTATGAATGCTTCGGGTTTACGTTCTTGTACAAACATGGAAGGGGAAACTGTCTCTTTCTTCCTTTGTGAAGTACTCCCGAGTGTCCCTGACTGAATCGCCTTATTAGTTGCCTGTAATGCTGCCAGATTTGTAATCCTACCAGTTTTAATACCTTCTTCTACGAAGTCGCCCATTCTAACAACTTCCGCAAAATTCCGTCCGATGACGCTTATCATTCGCTCATAGTAGGTTGCGTCCTTCAAAGATTGTACGAATAGTGTGGTCATCTCACTCTCCACCATGGGTGGTTGTACTTTCGCTGCCTCTGAACGCCACCTCATGGCGTACTCCCTGAACGTCTCAGTAGACTTCTTTTCTAACTTCATTAGATAAAACCTGTCCACAACGGTTTCTGTGTTGAACCTGAACCGCTCCACAAAGTCTTGGGCCAATGCATTCCAGCTATGCCATTTTCGCGGATCCTGGCTAGTATACCAGTCTAGTGCTTCGCCGGTCAAACTTCGAATGAACAACTTCATAATGACTGCTGGGTTCTTCCCTACTCCGATTAGCTTGTCGCAATATGACCTCAAGTGTGCACGGGGGTTCCCTTTCCCATCAAATAGATCAAATTTCGGCACCTTGTATCCCACCGGCAGCTCCACATCTGGATGCATGCAAAGATCCTCGTAGTCTAGCCCTTCGTGACCTTTATCCGATCGCATGCCCCGAACTGCTTCCTTCAAGCTATGAATCTCTTTGGCTATGTCCTCGTCCATTTTGGCTCGAACTTCCCTCTCCATTTCTTCGTAATGATCTGCTTCCTGGTGAAGCACAGGGACGGTAAAAGGCTGGGTTTCTGTTGTGTAAGTTAGCTGTCTGGGTTGTTTGCTGGGGCTGGTAATGGGTATGGTGCGTGGATATTGGTTGGTCTGGTGATTAGGGCTGATTGGGGTGAAGTAAGTAGGCGGAGGCTGAGGTACATGGGTAGTAGGAGGATCATTTTGAGGGTGGGGTTGAGGATTGGCTGGACGAGGGACAGTTTGATCGGTAACCGGTAGTCTTTGCGGGGAGTTCTGGGAGATATGTGGTGGTGGAGGTCGATCTGGGATGGTTTGCGAGGTAGTGGCCCTTTGCTCTGGTATAGGGGTATTCAAACTAATGGATAGGTTGGTCAGATTCCGTAGCCTCTCCATCTCAACCTGCATATCAGCAATTTGTTGTAGCAGCTGTGCAATACATTCTTCCTGACTTGTGACATTCCTCCCTTCTGAAGGTTCCGTTTCGCTGACAGGAATAATTCCCAAACCATTTGGCTCAGACGCCCCCGAGCCAGTCATATCATCATTTCGTGCCTTGGACCTGGTAAAGTGTGGATGCTCCGACATTGTTGAATCAAATACGAACCGACCTTTTGGGGAAGATGATAATTTCTGTCACGCCCTTTTTCGGCCGCGACATTTTCTTAAATAACTCCTGCTTAATAAAAGAGTTAGTCAATAAAATAAATGCTAAAAGTGCAAAAGAATGCTAAAATGTTAAATGGTGCTTAAAATGTGCTAAGGTGTTAAAATGCTAAAGGGTAGTGCTAGCATATTAAAAGTGCTAAAGGGTGCTAAATGCTGAAGGGGTGCTTAAAAGTGCTAAGGGTTCGCGGAGTCGCTACCTAATTAATTGGGTGAATTAGGACACCTAAATGTCAACTTAGGTTAAAGTCAACACTAACTCCATTTTTTATGGTCTGCTAAACTTAATGAGATTCTGGGTAAAGGTTCTTTATTAATCTAGAGGGAAGGGGTTAGGCACCCTCTAAGATCCGCTAACTTGCGGTTGTCCTGCCAAACCTAGGGTTAATTATTATGCTAGAAAAAGGTGTATTTAAAACATTTAAGCGGAAGAGTATAAGATATACTTTCCAAAAATATTTTTTACAAGGTTTATGTATGAAAGTCAAGGTCAGTTTTGAAAAATATGCAATTAAGATGCCTAAATACTATATTATAACAGGAGTAAAAATGTATGCAAGTATTCTTTTACCTAAGGAGTATATATTACCTAGTATAATAATATAAGCTTATCATGACAAAACGTATGCTTGTAAAAAAAACGTGTCTGTTATGCCATAAAAAATATTTCTTATTCTGTATACGTATTAATAAGAATTTATAACACGGTTTTAAGAATGTTTTGACAAACAATATTCCAGTTTATTATGCGAGTGTAGATTATGAAGCGATTTATCACAACTAGTAAGCGAGGCAAGGCGAGCCTAAAGTAATTAAGGTAAGTAAGTCAAACTAATTTCTAGCTATTGATTCAAGGTTTAACTATTCTAAATGCTAATTAATTAGTGTAGCGTTAGACAATTAATTTACAACAAATAAATGAGGCAGAATAAAGAATAAGTAAAGATGACTCGAAGGAAAGGCGATGTCTTTTCGCCGGCGATTTGGAATTTCCATGAAATGAAGATGCACATAGATGTAGGTCCTTGTTTTGTTATAACTCATGATGAGTCTCGCAATGAGACTCTTCGTTTAGCTCCGAGGCATGCCATGCAAAAGAAAGAAAGAAAATAAAGATTAGTATATATCTCAATTATTTGGATCAAAACAAAAATCTATCTGAGATATAATCAGACACGAGGACATACAAGTCAGTAAATAAACCGAGGCCACCTGCTGCGACAACTAGCAAATAAAGCCAACAAACCATGAAATACAGTGCTTGACATATAGAGAATAATCTCAGGGTTCATGCTCAGATCACGATATACTTGAGTATTACAGTCAGATGTATACAATAAGAGTAGATAGATCACAATTCCTTTTCAGTATGTGTTATGGTAGTAACAAGAAATGCAAGTAATCGAGACAGCACACAGTGGATAGTTTAGGCAAACAAAGCAAATATTTATTCGAGCAAGGGAATCGCGGGTATGCAGATTCGATGGATAGTGTCTAGGTCATACCTTACCATATAATCATGCAAACAGGACCATAGCTCAAAAGATATAAACAGAGACGGGTAGGAAATCCAATGCCAAACCTATATGTCATTTGGAAACAGCAGATAAGCAATTTTAATGTTATACCCCGTATTTCCAGAGTATGTACGTGAGGGCGTACATATACAATTTGAGCCTTAAAGTTGGCTAGTTTCGAAATTTGTACACAACACCCGAGAGGAGTCGTTTTTCGATGAAACGTTTCCACAGCTTTCGAAGGGAAAATTCCGGCTATGTCATTAATAATTTTTGCGGATTTTTCCGAGAGACGAAACATTTTGGACCAACGGGAGGGTGACATGTGTCACCCTCACATTGGAAGAGGTTGGACGGCTTTTGGCTAAGTCTTGCACGTTTTTTTGTGCTAAAAAATGTGGTCAAGGGTTAGGTAGGATATTTTGGGTAGATGGATAAGGTAGCACATGGCTTAATCTTGGCCTTACACTTGCTATGCACTTGTCTTCATCTTGGCCATTGGTTGGCCTTCACTTGACCTATAAATACCCTCTAAGTGATGAACTTTCTTCATCCAAAAATTGAGCAATCTTTCTAAGTCTCAAACCTCCTCTCCTCTTGTGATCTCGCCCACCACACACCCTCCCCTCTCAAGGCCCTTGGCCGAAACCCACCCTCCCCTCAGAGGCTTGTGGGTACATACCCCTAGCCTAGTTGTCTCGTATAAATACCCCTTGTTGTGGTAAAGAAATACTCTCCTAGTATTGTTGTTATGTCCAAATACCTGGTAGTATTCCCAAAGTTACACTTGTACAACAGCCCAGAAAATACTATTATACTTCCTCACCACAAAAATGAAACCCTAAGTAAATCTTCACCCGTAGTTGAAGTTATAAGTAGAAGTTGGTTAGAACTTCTAAGGGTTGGTGGAGCGGTCAAGCGCACGGAGTAGAGCTAAACCTTGCTCAGATCGACATTTAAACTCGGATAATTTTGGGCTTATCGAGGTAAACACTCTTGACCTTCTATTGTAATTGGAAATTACATATTGTAGAAATATATAGTTGAAGTATACTATATATAGAACTGAACATTATAATTGTGCGGCAATGTCTTTTGACTTAAGCTGAATAATACTTACAGAATGTCTTGCGACTTAAGCTGAATTTAAAGAAGAGAATCAATCGTAATTACATAGATCAGACATGAGACTTGTGTAGCATTACCGTAGTAGAATTGTACACGCCCGGTTAGACATGTTAACCCTCGGTTGGCTTGGTAGCCGCCTCGATAGAGGAGAGATTTACGCTGTTGTGCGGGGAGGTCTTGCCAAATTTTCGTAGAATATTCTACGTCGATCTAAAAGATATTAATAGGCGCTTTGGGGCCTCTCTAGGTTTTAGTACTACGTGGAGTGATCTGCTTGACCGAGAGTGAGCGACGGTTTGGGGGTACTTGGAGCGTTTTGCTATTAGTCGATACTGTCGCGAGGTATGTGAACCTCTTCCTATCTGTTCTAGCATGATATGTGTATAACTATGTAGTACGGTAGACGTACATGTGTTAAATGTATTTGATTGCCTTTAAACATAAAGTGTTATAACAACTTTATGTAAATGAGAAATGCTTTGTTGTTTTTAAAAGATAACTGATTTTAATTATAACAGACTTGTTGTAAAGAACCTCAAGTATTCTAAGAGATTAAGAAACCTTTTTGAAAGAAGTGTATACTTGGTTTGAAAACATAAAAGTTATACGACTTTATGAGAAGTTAGGTGTAACGCCTTAAGAGAGATAAAAAGAATGGTTTAATGGTTTAGAAGTTAAGAGACTTGACTTAATATGGATGTTTGTGTGAAACCTCATTCGTGAGTAATGAGTACTTGGTTTTGTGGAAGGAATAATGTTTTACTGATTTCGGAAATCAGAATGTGTATCGACAAACCACTGCAGCGTTAATAAAGGAAAATGTATTGAATAATTAAGTATTATTAAAACCAGTAGAAACCTCCATCTGCATAGAAGCTAAGATGAGACAAAATGATATTACATTTTCTAGATCATGGCTGCTTAATAAGATTGATTATGAACAAGAATAACCTACTCGCCTATGGCATATGTTACTCAATTGTTTTAAAAGAGATTAAGACATTGAACTATGAAACTTTTCAAAAAGAGACTTGCGTAATTAAAATTAGGCAAACTGGAACCTTAGGGAAAAGAAAGGCATTGTGTTGTCTTAAAATGGTAAAGCATAAGGTGTTATAACGGCTTTATGGGAAGTTGGTTATAACGACCTTATGAAAACAAAAGAAAGGTTTTATCATTGGTTTTAACGTGGTAACTTGACTTAAAAGAAAGTATGGAAGTTGTTTTGGTTTACTTAAAAGATGTAAGTCACTCTATTTTATACTACTGTATCGTGTGACTTTTATACAAAGAATGAATCTCTTAAAAGGAATTTAACGCCAGAGTACTTTAGGGTTAAAACCCGGACCTTGGCATAAAAATGAAAGTACTTTGAGTTGTGGTGAAACCTGCCTATGCTTGTTGTTGTGAAACTTGCCTATGCTTGTTGTTGTGAAACTTGCCTATGCTTGTTGTGATAGCCTTTGTTGTGCAAGAATTGTGTTTCTATACTACCGCGTCTCTCGATGGAGGATCGGTTGACTTGTTGAGTACTTACTTGGACGTGACCGGCAGTGACGGATAAATTCCACGGGTACGTTCCTGTTGATAGTGTTACTTTTGTTAAATCACTTTGGACATACTGACACGATGCGTAGCGCACGGGTATGCATCCACTTTGATTACCGCCTTGTTGCTTATTGTTTCCCTTTGGACATACTGACACGATGCGTAGCGCACGGGTATGCTTCCATTTGGAATGCTGTCTTATTGTTTCCCTTTGGACATACTGACACGATGCGTAGCGCATCGCATGCTTCATTTGGAATGCCGTCTTATTGTTTCCTCTCGACTCATCGACACGACGCGTAGCGCACGGGCATGCTTCCATTTGGAATGTCTTATTGTTTCCTTTGACATATCGACACGATGCGTAGCGCACGGTATGCTTCCATTTGGAATCTTTGTCTTATTGTTTCCTCTCGACTCATCGACACGATGCGTAGCGCACGGGTATGCTTCCATTTGGAATGCTGTCTTATTGTTTCCCTTTGGACATACTGACACGATGCGTAGCGCACGGGTATGCTCCCATTTGGATTGCTATCTTGTTGTTATCATATCATGCATCGCCAGGTGAGGAAGGTACTCCACGGCGTGATTGATGTTGCGGGCGTGAGACCCCGAATTGATATAATCATTATGCCAGACATCGTAGTTTGGTTATCATACCGCTCCCCGCTTATAGACTATTATGATTTCGCCATGATTTTACGCTTTCACATACTTGGTACCGTTGTATCGACCTCCTCGGGCCGTTCACGCCGCAGTAGAGTACATCGGTGTCGATCCCCGCTAGGATCTCATTTCAGTCTTGGGAAGCTCCGTTCCTTCTGAGGCTTATCTGCTGTATGTTACCCCGAGTCCAGAGGTTCTTGTACATTCGTGGTATGGCGGGCCCTGTCCCGTCATAGTTGTTGTATAAATTCTTAAGGTCCAGTAATCAGCAAGCGGTGGTTTGTAAAAAGGATAAGCGTCGGTATTTATGTATATATATGATGAAGGCAACTGCTTTGGTTGGCCTGCTTATTTATTTTGTCTCTAAATTCATGTTCATGTTTTTATTTCCACGATTTTCTCTCGATGTTGTATCACCAGGGTGCCCGAGGTAGGCACGATCACGGCCCGGTTCGGTCGTGACAAAAGTGGTATCGAGCGCTTAGTCTCTGAAAGTGTCTACGCATCGTGTCAGTAGAGTCTTGATTATCGGTGTGTTGTGCACCACATCTATAATCGTGAGGCTATAGGACATTTAGGATTGGTTTCATTCTTCTCATTCCGAGATCGTGCCTTAGAGTTGTGTGATGAGTGAACCCTCTCGACGTATTCCTTTCCTTTACCGCTATGCCCGCGCAAGGCAACCCGCCCGGGCGGCAAGGCAAAGCAGAGGAAGATACGAGTAGAGCAAATGGCAGCCTCTACAGAGACCACAAGATCGAGCCTCCACCCTACAGCCGGGCGTATGAGATGGGTTACGGAGATGGCGATTAATGGCCGTGGTCAGGCGACTTGAGGATAAGTTGACGCAGCAGCCTCGCCCCAGAGCACCCGTAGTTCACCCCGAGCGCATGCTTGAGATTACGGGATTTTCTCGAGGTGTAACCCGCCGAGTTTTATGGGTCGAGGCCCGAGGATGATCCGCAGGAGTTCATCCGGCAGCTGCAGTGATCACGAGAGTGATCAAGGCATCGGAGACCGAGTCGGTGGTCCTAGGTTCGCATCGGCCGCGTGATACCGCAGCCGATCGTTTGATTCGCGAGCCGCCCCGGGAGAGCATGCACTTCCAGCCTTTATGGGACGAGTTCTCGCAGGCCTTTCGCACATTTCTTGCCTCACGCATTTGCGAGGGCTCGCCAACAGATTTTTGGGGTCATGCGCGAAGCGCGCATTTATCTGGAGTACAATGTGGAGTTCGACTCATTGGCCCAGACGTCCCCGCATTAGTAGCTAGTATGGAGGATCGAGTGCACCGATATGTTACAGGCTCGATGATTACCTAGCAGAGTTGTTCGTGTAGCTCTTCACCGCATGGACATTGCCCGCATGCAGCTTATGCACTGAGGTGAGGAGCGGAGAAATCGACTAATAACCAAGGTCGCAGAAGAGGCCGAGCAAGCAGGTCCTTGTGACTTTCGAGGCGGACCGCCAACAAAGCAGACTAGTTATGCGCTCCGCCAAGATCTGAGTGGTCCTCCACAATCTTCGTGAGCACCCAGAGTATTCGGGAGCGGTCGGGCTCCAAGGGTTCGGATTTTGAGAGCGGATGTGTTAGCTACCAGCCACCCCTACCTCGTTGCGACTGGCCGTGGTAGACTCCACGGTGAGTGTCGTGCTAGTCCGGGAGTTTGTTTTACATGCGGCTGCAGGCCATTTTGGGAGAAATTGTCCGACTGTGGGTAGCGCTAAGATAGCACAGACTACGGATCGGGCCAGGGTTTTTCACCTCCCATAGTCGTGCAGATGTTCATACACCGGCGGCCACGAGAGGTCGCGGTGGAAGTTCCCGCTTAGCGGCCTCCAATCGCCTATTTTCGTGTATATCCTTAACCTCTAGAGTTTTGTATTTATTGATGATGTGATGATGTGTTTAGTGTTATGTTCGGATAGCGTTGTGCTAAAACGTGATGTAGAACCCGGTTGTGAGAAGCGGTAAGCTTGAGGTGAGAAAATGATGAACCTTAGAATATTACAATGAGACCTTAGATGTAAGGCCGCCTTGAGTACCGATTTTGCAAGTGATCCTCGCGAGTGCATTTTATGCCTAGAACGCTGTGTGATAAAATCACAGGTAGTGTGTAATGGAAGTGGTAGCTTTCATGACCAGATAGGTAAGATTGTTCCGGATCGGAACAAGAGCTTGACGCGTAAGTGGGTCGGGTCAGCCATGTTGAGGCCAACCCGCGCCGTTTCAAAGTGGGGTCACGGGTGGTCCCGCCAGTGGTAGGTCACGAGGTGCTAGGCCCATGATTAGATAACCATCGTATGAGTTCGTGGATATGTTCGACCGCAGGCGGATCGTGAAGGCCGGAATGGCCTTAAGGAGATTGAAGCTAGTAAGATGACCAAGTTTGGAGGTTGTGACTCAAAGTATTGGGAATCAAGCGATGATCAAGTGTGGTACGATACTAGAAGAGTTCGTGTCCGAAGGGCACGACGAGTAGAAGGAAGAGAACGTGATATTTCGTGCGCGTGTGGCGTTGGCAACTTGTTAGAAGAACTTCGTTATTCGTTTCCGGAAGGAACATTCGGACGAATGTTTCGCGAGGGGAGAATGTTATACCCGTATTTCCAGAGTATGTACGAGGGCGACGATACAATTTGAGCCTTAAAGTTGGCTAGTTTCGAAATTTGTACACAACACCCGAGAGGAGTTTTCGACGAAACGCTTCCACGCTTTCGAAGGAAAATTCCGCTATGTCATTAATAATTTTTATGGATTTTTCCGAGAGACGAACATTTTGGACCAACGGGAGGGTGACATGTGTCACCCTCACATCGGAAGAGGTTGGACGGCTTTTGGCTAAGTCTTGCACGCTTTGTGCTAAAAATGTGGCCGGCGGTTAGGTAGGATATTTTGGGTAGATGGATAAGGTAGCACATGGCTTAATCTTGGCCTTACACTTGCTATGCACTTGTCTTCATCTTCGCCATTGGTTGGCCTTCACTTGACCTATAAATACCCTCTAAGTGATGAACTTTCTTCATCCAAAAATTGAGCAATCTTTCTAAGTCTCAAACCCTCCCCCTCCCCCTTGTGATCTCGCCCACCACACACCCTCCCCTCAAGGCCCCTTGGCCGAAACCCACCCCCTCCTCAGAGGCTTGGCCGTGGTACATACCCCCTAGCCTAGTTGTCTCGTATAAATACCCCTTGTTGTGGTATAGAAATACTCTCCTAGTATTGTTGTTATGTCCAAATACCTCGCCCAAATACCTTGTAGTATTCCCAAAGTTACACTTGTACAAAAGCCCGTAAAATACTATTATACTTCCTCACCACAAAAATGAAACCCTAAGTAAATCTTCACCCGTGGTTGAAGTTATAAGTAGAAGTTGGTTAGAACTTCTAAGGGTTGGTTGAGCGGTCAAGCGCACGGAGTAGAGCTAAACCTTGCTCAGATCGACATTTAAACTCGGATAATTTTGGGCTTATCGAGGTAAACACTCTTGACCTTCTATTGTAATTGAAATTACATATTGTAGAAATATATAGTCAAGTATACTATATATAGAACTGAACATTATAATTGTGCGGCAATGTCTTTTGACTTAAGCTCGAATAATACTTACGCAATGTCTTGCGACTTAAGCCTCAATTTAAAGAAGAGAATCGAATCAGAATTACATAGATCAGACATGAGACTTGTAGCATTACCGTGTAGTAGAATTGTACACGTCCGTTAGACATAACCCCTGGCCAAGCTTGTAGCCGCCTCGATAGAGAGAGATTTACGCTGTTGTGGGGAGGTGTCACAAATTTTCTCAGAGAATATTCTACGCCGATCTAAAGATATTAATAGGCGCTTTGTCGCCTCTATAGGTTGTAGTACTACGTGTGGAGTGATCCGCTGATCGAGAGTGCAGCGGTTTAGGGTACTTGGAGCGCTTTGCTATTAGTCGATACTGCCGCGAGGTATGTGAACCTCTTCCTATCTGTTCTAGCATGATATGTGTATAACTATGTAGTACGCAGTAGACGCATACGTGTTAAATGTATTTGATTGCCTTTAAACATAAAGTGTTATAACAACTTTATGTAAATGAGAAATGCTTGTGGTTTTTAAAAGATAATCGATTTGACTTATAACCGACTTGTTGTAAAAGAACCTCAAGTATTCTAAGAGATTAAGAAACCTTTTTGAAAGAAGTGTATACTTGGTTTGAAAACATAAAAGTTATACCACTTTATGAGAAGTTAGGTGTAACGCCCAAGAGAGATAAAAAGAATGGTTTAATGGTTTAGAAGTTAAGAGACTTGACTTAATATGGATGTTTGTGTGAAACCTCATTCGTGAGTAATGAGTACTTGGTTTTGTGGAAGGAATAATGTTTTACTGATTTCGGAAATCAGAATGTGTATCGACAAACCACTGCAGCGTTAATAAAGGAAAATGTATTGAATAATTAAGTATTATTAAAACCAGTAGAAACCTCCATCTGCATAGAAGCTAAGATGAGACAAAATGATATTACATTTTCTAGATCATGGCTGCTTAATAAGATTGATTATGAACAAGAATAACCTACTCGCCTAGGGCATATGTTACTCAATTGTTTTAAAAGAGATTAAGACATTGAACTATGAAACTTTTCAAAAAGAGACTTGCGTAATTAAAATTAGGCAAACTGGAACTTAGGGAAAAGAAAGGCATTGTGTTGTCTTAAAATGGTAAAGCATAAGGTGTTATAACGGCTTTATGGGAAGTTGGTTATAACGACCTTATGAAAACAAAAGAAAGGTTTTATCATTGGTTTTAACGTGGTAACTTGACTTAAAAGAAAGTATGGAAGTTGTTTTGGTTTACTTAAAAGATGTAAGTCACTCTATTTTATACTACGGGTATCGGGTGACTTTTATACAAAGAATGAATCTCTTAAAAGGAATTTAACGCGCGTAGTACTTTAGGGTTAAAACCCGGACCTTGGCATAAAAATGAAAGTACTTTGAGTTGTGGTGAAACCTGCCTATGCTTGTTGTTGTGAAACTTGCCTATGCTTGTTGTTGTGAAACTTGCCTATGCTTGTTGTGATAGCCTTTGTTGTGCAAGAATTGTGTTTCTATACTACCGCTCTCGATGGAGGATCGGTTGACTTGTTGAGTACTTACTTGGACGTGACCGCAGCCGACGGATAAATTCCACAGCACGCCTCGCTGATAGTGTTACTTTGTTAAATCACTTTGGACATATCGACACGATCGTGGCGCACGTATGCATCCACTTTGATTACCGCTTGTTGCTTATTGTTTCCTTTGGACATACCGACACGACGCGTGGCGCACGGGTATGCTTCCATTTGGAATCCGTCTTATTGTTTCCTTCGACATATCGACACGATCGTAGCGCGGGCATGCTTCCATTTGGAATGCCGTCTTATTGTTTCCTCCGACTCATCGACACGATGCGTAGCGCACGTATGCTTCCATTTGGAATGTCTTATTGTTTCTTTGGACATACCGACACGCGTAGCGCACGTATGCTTCCATTTGGAATCCGTCTTATTGTTTCCTCTCGACTCATCGACACGATGCAGAGCGCATCGCATGCTTCCATTTGGAATGTTGTCTTATTTGTTCCCTTTGGACATACCGACACGATGCGTAGCGCACGTATGCTCCTATTTGGATTGCTATCTTGTTGTTATCATATCATATCACGCGCAGCGGGAAGGTACTCCACGCGCAGATTGATGTTGTGGCGTGAGACCGAATTGATATAATCATATGTGTATGCATCGTAGTTTGCTATCATACCGCTCTCGCTTTTATAGACTATTATGATTTCGCCATGATTTTACGCCACATACTTGGTACTGTTATCGACTCTCCTTCGGGGCTACGCTCACGCCGCAGTAGAGTACATCGCTGTCGATCCCCGCTTAGGATCTCATTTCGCCTGGGAAGCTCCGTTCCTTCGAGGCTTATCTGCTGGTATGTTACCACCGAGTCCGTAGGTTCTGTACATTCTGTGGTATGGCGGCCCCGCCCCGTCATAGTTGTTGTATAAATTCTGCAGGTCCAGAGAACTGCAAAGGTGGTTTGTAAAAGGATAACTGTCGGTATTTATGTATATATATGATGAAGGCAAATCGCTTTGGTTGCTTTGCTTATTTATTTTGTCTCTAAATTCATGTTCATGTTTTTATTTCCGCTGATTTTCTCTGATGTTGTATCACTAGGGTTCCCGGTAGGCACTACCACGCCCTGTTGGTCGTGACATTTAATATGGAACAGAGACATATATGCCTGCTTTTATGGTTTAGATTTTTCAGCGCAGAGAAGTATTCACTTAGAAACTAATGGACTGATTTAGTAAGCATGCTAGACCCTTTAAAAATCAAATAGATCATTCCAAATAGTATTTAAGCAGGATTAACTGCCAGCATGTAGTGAGACTCCACTATGTGTTGCAGGGGCATATGTTCACACTTCACAGAAGGAATTTATCTAGGCTAACACAGGTTTAAGGCAGTGACCACATGAGTTGAGTCAAGTACATATATTGGGAATATAAACTTATGTAATCTCACAGTAGTACCTAAATCATGCTAGAAACAAACAGGGACAAGTATCACATCGATTTATATCACCTAAGGCTAGATGGAACTTCGATAGACATACTTAGGATATTTGCCCTGGTTTGAACAATCTACAATCTGGTCCATAATCACATATTGACTATCCAAGCTTAAAAGTTTCAGACATTGGTTTAAGGAAAGACCTTCAGTAGCTCCACACCAGACTAAACTAATTACGCCTCGATGCAAACTAACGCACTTAGTTTATGTCAAACACATAAATACATAACACCGACCTCATGGCTAGGCATATTAAACTGAAAGATCCAAGTACAGGTAATAGCCATCAACAAATCTCGAATAACTCAACAAAAATCAAACCAGCATAGTCAACCAGCATATAATCACTGCACATATCATGAAACACAAATCGAACGAGAAAATACAAAAGGAGACGAGTTTACCTTCTCCGGACAGCGAACCGAGGCAGCGTATCAAGTCGTCGGTCCACTCGGAGGGATTGCTAATGCAGTAGAAAGAAAGAATGAGGTTTGCGAAAATTATTGACTTTTAGGATTGTGTTCTTACTCTGAATGGCTCGATTGGACTCTGCTCTTCGAATGCTGGTCTCTGCTTTAGTGATACTAAAGGATTCTTGCTTTGAATAAATCAGTTACCCTGTTGATTTTCGATTTCTGAATGCCTATTGCATGCATAGCGGTTCTGTATTTATAGCTAGGATTTTGGATTCCAAGTTGGTAAGTAATCGGGGCTGATTTTGGACGAGATTTCGTGCTGATTCATGCTTGATTATGGTAAGTTAATATTTCAAGGACTGATTTGATTAGGGTCTTGGTACTTGATTATTTTTGGTGTAAGACTTGTTTTTGGTAAGTTTCTGATTATGAGGGTGCGATTTGGGCGAGATTTGGGCGTGATATGGACTGATTTGGGGCGTAATAGGTGATGGAGGCGGATGGTTTTTTAGGTTTTTGTTTGTGTGTTTGTGCGATAGGAGAGAGACGAAGTGTAAGGGCTGAAGTATAAGGGCTGTGGGCTGAAGGTATATGGACAACCGGGCGTGGTCACGATAAGGGAAAATAAAGTGGTAGGCTTCGGGCCTCATGTCAATGGTAATTTTAAAGAGTGGGCTGATTAGGTATTAGTTTTAGGAGTTAATTAATTTGGGTAGTGTATTATTAATCAATTAGTGGTAAATTAAATTAACAAATGCAACCCTAGGTGTTTTATTAGTCTAGGTGCTTAATATTTTAATGCGATGCCGTTATTAAAACTTATGTATTTTATTATTATTTAAGCCAAGAATAAATTATCTTAATGTGACTTTAGGCGCTACAATAATTATGAAATTACTTTGCGTATTAATAAATGCGACTATGCTATCTAACACGACGTCATTGTCAAATTATTTATTTTATGTATTTATTTATTTTATTATCATTTAAGAACTATGACATGGCTTAAAATTAATAGATGCGGGCGCGAGACTCTAAGTGTTTAATTTTTATGTAAGACGCAGTGCCATTATTAAATTGCTTATTTATGCCTGTATTAATGTCTTATTTGATGCATTTTATTATAAAAAATTATGAGAAATTATTTTGTAATTTTATAGTTAATGACTGGACGGGAGGGTCAAAATTGGGTGTCAACAACTTGTCCCTCTTTGTATGGAGATGATGGAAGAATCTTCGGACAAAGACGTTGACTCATAGCCAATTTTGTCTCGATCCTCAGAATTGCAAAAATGTTGGGCAGGTAGACAAGGCTGACGCAAAATCAAAATCTGTCCCAATGTCGAGTTATGACGACACTGGGCTGCCAGGGTCAAATACCAAGGCGGGCTAACGCGGACTCAAAATTTGTCCCAGTGTCGAGTTATGACGACACTGGGCTACCATGATCAAACACCAAGGTGGGCTAATGCTGTTATACCCCGTTTTTCCAAAGTATGTATGTGAGGACGTACGTACAATTGTGTAAGCCCGAATTATGTTAGGGACGAAAATTGTGAAGCTTCCTAGGAAAAGAATTGTTTTTCCGACGGAAAATTTTCCGAACCTTGTAAGGGAATTTTACGTTTTCAAGAATTTATTTATTTTGGATTTTTCTGAGAGATGAAATATTTTGGACCAACGAGAGGGCGACATGTGTCACCCTTAGGTGGCAAGGTTGGACGGTTTGGAGGGCAAGGAGTGGCACTTTTTTCACATGAAAAAGGCCTTAAACATTTGGTCAATGTTTTGTAGATATTTGTGGAGTAGATAGATAAGGTTGCACATGTCCAAATCTACACCATCCACTTACTTTGATCTTGGCCATTGAATGTCCTATAAATACCCCTTGTGTGCAAGACTTATTCTTCATCCCTTAAACATTTTCCAAGTCTCAAAATCCTCTCCCCTCTTAAGCTCTCGTCAAACTACCCCCGTAGAAAGGCTATCGGCCGAAACCCTCTCTCCCTCTTCCTAGTTGTTCTCGTTGTAATACCCCCCCCTCGGTAGAAAAATATTCTCCAAGTATTGTTGTTATTCCAAAATACCTTAGCCCAAATACCTTGTAGTATTCCAAGTTATCTCTATACAAAAAGCCCGGAAATGCTACTTTATATCCCTTAGTCACAAAACGAAGCCCTAGGAAAATCTTCATAGTTGGTTGAAGTATTAAGTAGAAGTTGTTTAGAACTTCTAAGGGTTTCTTGAGCGAATGGAGCGCGAATAGGAGCTAAACCTTGCTCAGGATCGACTTTAATCTTGGATAATTTTGGGCTTATCGAGGTAAATATCTCTGTCCTTCTATTGTAATTGGAAGTTACATACTATTGTAGTATAGAAATGAGTATAAGATATAGAAGGATATTAAAGAAGAGAATTGAACTGTACTTACATAGGACTGTATTTACAGTAGACTTGAGTAGTTGACGGGTAGGGAAGTGCTGCCCAATTTTCCGTAGAATTAAGAACCTTCTGCTTAGAATATTCTACAGAGTAGTCTAGACGTTGATAGACGTATTTGACTATTATAGGTTGATACTCTGCGCGCGACATATTCGACTTGACAGGTGGATTTCTGTCACGACCCGAACCCGGGCCCGTGACTGGTGCCTTACCCCGGGCACCCTAGTGATACAACATCAGAGAAAATTAGCGGAAATAAAACATAACATGAAACAAGAGACATGATAAATAAACAGGCCAACCAAAACAATTGCCTTATGTATAAATACATAAAAACCCGAACAATTATCCTTTTTACAAACTCTGCCCACAACAAGATTATGCACTCTAAGAAGGATAACAACTATGACGGACAGGCCCCGCCATACCCCGAATGTACAAGAACCTACTGCACTCGTGGTAACATACCAAAAGATAAGCCTCAAGAAACGGCTTCCCAACACGCTGAATCATGATCCTAAGAGCGAGGATCCACAACCGATGTACTCTACTGCAGCATGAACGCAGCCCAAGGAGGTCCGCATAACAGTACCAAGTATGTGAAATCAAAATATCAGAATGAAATCATAATCTATATAAAAACAGAGACATGTATGATAACAAAACTACAATTCACAATATAAAAGCAATATGTCGAGTCGTGACTCACGCTCAAAGTCATCCTCACGCGTGGAACTCCTTCCTCACCGCCATCTAGGTATAAATCATGTGGAATACGTGTCCCGCCATCCCACGGGACTCGGAAAGAATCATGTGGAATACGTGTCTCGCCCATCCTACGGGACTCGATAAAGAATCATGTGGAATACGTGTCTCGCCCATCCCATAGGACTCGATAAAGAATCGGTGGAATACGTGTCTCGCCCATCCCATGGGACTCGATAAAGAATCGGTGGAATACGTGTCTCGCCCATCCTGGGACTCGATAAAGAATCATTCATAACAAATCAGCCACCCTCCATCGAGACGCCAGAGTACGTAAATACAACACTTGCACAACAAAGGCTATCACCACAAGCATAGGCAAGTTCAACATACTCATGGACTTACATTTTATTACAACAAATCCGGGTTTTAACCCCAAAGTACTACATACATTAATCTCTTTTTAAAAGATCCATTTCTTTCACAATAAGTCACACAATACCCGTAGTATAAAAATAGAGTGACTATCTTTTTAAGTAAACCAAAACACTTCCCTTTGTAAAATCAAGTAACAACATTAATTTTCCAAACGTTCAAGTTTGCCTAATTTCAAATGCTCAAGTTTCTTATTTTAGAAAGGTTTCATAACTCATAGTCTTAATCCCTTTTAAAACAATTGAGTAACATATGTCTTATGCGTGAGCCGTTTATTCTTGTTTATAACAATCTTGCTACATCAGCCATGATCTAGGAAATGTAATACAATTTTGTCTTATCTTAGCTTCTATACAGATGGAGGTTTCTACGGATTTTAATAACAATCAGTTATTTATCAATACATTTTCCTTTATTAACGCTGCAGTGGTTTTGTTCGACACTTATTCTCATTTCCGAAATCAGGAAAACATTATTCTTTTAAAACCAACTACTCATTACTCTCGAATGAGGTTTTTACAACATTTTAGCAAAATTCATAACAAGTCAAACTAAGTCAAGTCTCTTATCTTTCAAGATCAAGTCTCTTAACTTCTACAATCAATAAACCATTATTTTACCTACATAGAGTCGTTATAACTAACTTCCCATAAAGTTATTATAACACCATATGTTTTGAAACAACCATACTCATTTAGCACATGTACGTCTACCGTACTACATAGTTTACAAAACATCATGCTAGAAAGGATAGGAAGAGGTTCACATATCTCGCGACGATTATCGACAAATAGCAAAACGCTCCAAGTACTTCAACCAGTCGGCTACTCCTTAAGCCAAGTAGATCACGCCACACGTAGTACTCCACTCCTAAAACAGTCATAGTACTTTTATCAAACCTTTCTTACCATTGAAGACTTATACCAATAAAAAGCCCTCTAATTCTACGGAAAATTGGGCAGCACTTCCCCCGTTTTTACTCACTTTTCCATCTTTCTCCAAGGCCCGAATAACCGTAATATATATATACCATATATAAGGTGTAATAATTAAACAACATAAAGAAGGGGATTACACGCCCAAACGGTAACGCGGTTTACTATCACGCCTTCATAACAACAATAAGTAAAAGAAGGGGATTACGCGCCAACCAGAACGCGGTTTACTATCACGCCTTCATAACAACGATAATTAAAAAGGGGATCACACGCCCAAACGGAACGCGATTGAACAATCTTCCCCTTAACAGAAATGTAAATACAGTCCAAAGTAAATACAGTCCTTAAGTTGGGGTCCTTGGCCAACTTTGTCCATTTTACTTATCCAATTACTTCATTAGTCATCCACTTATATTCCATCTTAATATAAGTTATACTTTGTTAATTACTTCTTCACAAGTAAGATACGTTTTTTACCATTTTAATGGCAAACGACCAATCCTTTCTATCCTTTCTTTTAACAAGTTAACAAGATCCAACTCTTCCAAACTTTACTCCATATATTACATAATCCATAATATACTTATAATATATGTATAATGACCAATTCACAAAGAGGTTTAAGATTCACTACCTCAAATAGCCCAAAATTATCCAAGAACTTAATGTCGCTCCAAGCAAGTCTTAGCTCCAAATCCTTTGTGTTCCAACCCACCACAAATCACCCTAAGAAGCTCCTAACCATCATCTCTTCAAGAACCAACTCAAACAAGTGAAGAACATTTAGGTTTTTCTTCCAAGAGCTCTCGGCCAAGGTGACCTTTTAGAGGCTGTGGGTGAAATATTTTCCAACTTTTGGTTAATAGTCTTCCTAATACACTAGGGAAGAACACTTAGGAGTTTAGGAATTATTGGACAAGGTTAGGTTAAAGAGGGGGGGTGTTCGACGAGAGCTAGGAGAGAGGGAGGGAGATGAACATCTTTCTCAAGTCTTGAAATATCTAAGTGTGCAAGATTTCATCAACTAAGGGTGCATATATAGGACAACCAAGGGCTAGGATGAAGGCAAGTGTGTGGTTGAGATTGGGGACAAGTGTGTGGGCCCCACAAGCCACTTGTCCAACTAAAATATCTTGCAAGACTCGCCACTGTCTTCGCCACTGGGCACACGATTTCGCCACAAGGCCACCTAGGTGAAACGTGTCGCCTCCTACTCATCCAAAATATTTCATCTTCCAAATATCCATAATGGCCAAAATCAAAACAAACTGGCCCCACAAAACCAGAATTTCTCCCGTGGCCCCACGTGACCAATTCCGAAATAAAATTCCATAATTCTAATATAATTCAAGAAGCCCAAATACCAAACTGGGAATCCAATTCCATCAACGAACCTTTTTCCTTCACAAAACCGGAAACTTTTTCGTGAAAAATCACATCTTTCTTTCTTTCCAATATTTCGTCAGATTCTCGCACGCACGCCCTCACATACATACCACGAAACTACGGGTGTAACATTCTTCCTTAGAAACATTCGTCCGAATGTTCCTTCTAAGTCTCCAAAAACACACATGCGCCAGATAGTCTTCACTACTATACTTTACAAACCAATTATGCCACACATGGCCATAATATCACATACGCACAAACCCAAATCCAAACTAACGAAATCACCTCTAAGATGTATAACAACACTAACTCTCACTCCTGGTCAAAAGGATACTCCTCGACCTTCACTTCACAAAAATGATCACTTCCATCCTCTTAACACATGTTTGCTTTCCTTTCTTACTCGTCGCACCTTCTCGCAGACACCCGAACTCTTTCTAGTACACGCACCATATTTCCGTCATCGCTGCGCTTCAAAACCTTGAGTCACTACCTCAAACTTGGTCATCTTATCGCCTCAAATTCTTTAAGGCCATCCCCGCCTTCACGATTCGACTCGTTGAACGATCCACGAACTCGCACGATGGTTACCTAAACTTGGGCCTAGCACCCTCGTGACCCTACCACCGCGGACCACCTCGAACCGACCCCACCTCATTCGGGCTACGGTTGACTCACAAATGGCCCTCAACCCGACCCCTAAACGCGCCAAACTCTTGTTTCCGATCCTAACAATCCTACTAATTTACGCCATGAAAGCTACCACTTCCATCTCACACCCCTCATGTAATTATCTCACAATATTTTTCACGCATTTCAAGTATTTCAACAAATACTAACCGTAAAATCACCCACTCAAGACGGCCTTGCATCCAAGGTCCTAACTGTTATAAATTCTAAGGCTCACAATTTGTCTCGCCCCTGCACTTACCCTTTTTCTAACCAGCTTCTAAATCATATTTTTCCACAATCCAACGAAACATAATACTAAGCACATCATCATAACATCAAAACAAACTAGTCTTTAGAGGGTAAGAATATACCAGTATCAACCGCCATTTTCCTTCGCCACCCTAATCATAATCCCGACTCGCGCATAGTCAGAAGGCGAGAACCCGCCATCGACCCGGTACGCTGCGTCATTCTACTTGTCTCTCTCTTCCTAGGACAGTACCTCGACACATGGCCCTCGATGGCCGCAGTGAAACAAGCACCGAAAAACGACATTCCGGGATGACGCCGCCGCATCGCACACCGAGGAAAACTCAACCCGATCGCTAGAACCTATGTATATCTGCGGAACTAAGCCACCGAGCCCCGACCAGCCCGAATACCCCGAACGCCCCAAGATCGTGGAGGACCACTGCATCGCGAAGGTGCATAACTAGCTCGCCACGAGGCGGTCCGCCTCGCAAGTTACCAAAGGACCATTGCTCGCCTTCTTCTCGCGATCCCGCCATTCCGTCGACCTCTCCGTGCCTCACACCCAAGTGCATGAGCCTGCATGCGGGCAATGTCCATGCCCGACTGAAGAGCTACCCCCGAACAAGCCTCCGCCAAATAATCGTCGAGCCCGGTGACGTAGCGGTGCACTCTGTCCTCCATATCGGTCACTAAGGCGAGGACATACCGAGCCAATGAGTCAAACTCCACGTTGTACTCCCTAATCAGAGGCTTGGTCGCTTTAACGCCAAAAATCTTACCGGCGAGCCTCTCTCATCTGTGGAGGCAAGAAATGTGCAAGAAATGCCTTGAGAACTCGCCTAAATCTGGAGCGCATGCTCCTCGGGCGATTCCTATGAATCAAACTACCAATCGCAGATCACGCGCGATGAGAACCGGGCGTCACCGACTCGGTCTCAAGCCTTGATCACTCTCATGATCCGTCAGAATCGCTCGGATGAACTCCTACGGATCATCCTCGTGCCTCGACCCATAGAACTCGCGGTCGCGGCTCGAAGTCCCGCAGCCTCAAACTATCCGTTCTCGTGAACTACGGTACTACCAGACGGAATTCGTCGATCCAAATTATCCTCGTGCCTTGCCACTATCACGACAATAATCGGGCCATCTCCGTAACCCATCTCCTCTGCTTCCTTGCCGGTCCGACGTCTTGTATCGTGGCCTCGATGAGACCGCTACTCCACTCGCAGCCTCCTCGCCGCTTTGCCTCCCGGCCCGATTGCCTTGCGAGGCATAATCGCACATAAGAATACGCCGGAGGAGTCCAACTGACAACACAGCTCTAAGGCACGATCTCAGAATGAGAAGAATGAAAACCAATCCTAAATGTCCTGCAGCCTCCTGATTATAGATGTGGTGCACAACACACCGATAATCAAGACTCTACTAGACACGGTCTGTAGACACTTTCCGAGGATTAACTGCTCTGATACCACTTTTGTCACGACCCGAACCCGGGCCCGTGACTGGTGCCTTACCCCGGGTTCTAAAGAAAAGTATGGTATTATCTTAATCTGTCTTAAAAGTGAGTTTAAATGTTATGGCCAATTTGACACCGAGTCCATGGGATGGACCGGGAATGTATACCACCCGATTCTACACCGAGTCCATGGGATGGACCGGGAATGTACTCCATCCGATTTGATACCGAGTCCATGGGATGGACCGGGAATGTATTCCACACGTTTTGATACCGAGTCCATGAGATAGACCGGGAATGTATTCCACCCGATTTGATACCGAGTCCATGGGATGGACCGGGAATGTATTCCACACGTTTTGATACCGAGTCCATGGGATGGACCGGGAATGTATTCCACCCGAGTTGATACCGAGTCCATGGGATGGACCGGGAATGTATTCCACACGTTTTGATACCGAGTCCATGGGATGGACCGGGAATGTATTCCACACGATTTGATACCGAGTCCATGAGATGGACCGGGAATGTATTCCATACGATCCGACACCGAGTCCATGAGATGGACCGGGAATGTGACCATGCGATTCCACCTCGAGTCCCATGGGATGGACCGGGAATGTATTCCATCCGATTTGATACCGAGTCCATGGGATGGACCGGGAATGTATTCCACACGTTTTGATACCGAGTCCATGAGATAGACCGGGAATGTATTCCACCCGATTTGATACCGAGTCCATGGGATGGACCGAATGTATTCCACATCGCTTTGATACCGAGTCCACGTGGACGGACCGAACGATTCCACCCGATTTGATACCGAGTCCATGGATGGACCGAATGTATTCCACACGCTTTGATACCGAGTCCATGGATGGACCGAATGTATTCCACACGCTTTGATACCGAGTCCATGAGATGGACCGAATGTATTCCATACGATCCGACACCGAGTCCATGAGACGGACCGAATGTGACCACGCGATTCCACCTCGAGTCCTAGGACGGGCCGAGACATGTTATACGTATCACACGATTTATACCTAGATCGCGATGAGGAATGAGTTCCACGCATGAGGATGACTTGAGGCGTGAGTCCCCGACTTGACATCGCTTTTATGTTGTGAATCAGAGTTTGTTATCATACATGTCTCATGTTTTATTTTAGATCGTTATGATTTCGTTCATGATTTTCCGATTTCACATACTTGGTACAGATCGACTGCTCGGGGGCCGCGTCATGCCGCAGAGGTACATCGATTGATCCTCACTCTTAGGATCACAATTCAGCGTACAGGAAGCTTCGCTTTCTCCGAGGCTTATCTTTTGGTATGTTTCCCGAGTTTGTAAGTTCTTGTACATTCGTGGTATGGCGGGGCCTGTCCGTCATAGTTGTTGTAATCTTAGAGGTCCGTAGTACCGCCAGGCAGGATTTGTAAAAGGGATGTAATCGCTCAAGTGTATATATATATGCCGACAGCATTTTTCTCAGATAAACTGTTTCTCACTTCATTTTGTTTCATGCCTTGTTTTATTCCGCTGGTTACTCTGATGTATGTCTACTTGGGTGCCCGGGTAAGGCACTACCACGCCCGGATCGGTCGTGACAAAAGTGGTATCGAGCGCTAATCCTCGGAAAGTGTCTGACCGTGATCTAGTAGTCTTGATTATCGGTGTGTTGTGCACCACACCAATAATCGTGAGGCTATAGGATATTTAGGATTGGTTTCATTCTACTCATTCCGAGATCGTGCCTTAGTCAGATTATAAGTTGGACCTCCGACGTATTTCGCTTTTACCGCTTATGCCTCGCGCAAGGCAACCCGCCTGGCGGCAAGGCGAGGAGCTTAGTAGGATACAGAGGAGTACGAGGCGCAGTCTGGCCATTACCCGAGATAGTGCTTGATAACGAGTTTTGCGACGCCGCCAACCCCCAGAGTTTAGAGCCGCAAGTGGTCGCCGAGACCACAAGACGAACCTCCGCCCACACCGAGCATGGAAGATGGGTTACAAAGAGATGGTTCGCCATCGCCGTGATCGTGGGCCGCATACGAGGATAGCCGATGCAGCAGCCCATTAGCACCCGTGGTTCTCCCGAGATCGGACTGTTTGAGACTACGGGATTTTCTGAGTTGTATACCGTGAGAGTTTTATGGGTCGAGGCCCGAGTACGTTCCGCAGGAGTTCATCCGAAGCGATTCTGACGGATCATGAGAGTGATCAAGGCTTCAGACCGAGTCGGTGGTCTTAGGTTCGCATCACCGTGATACCGCAGCTGATCGGTTTGATTCGCGAGTCCCGAGAGAGTATGCACTGCCAGCCGTATGAGACGAGTTCTCAGGGGCATTTCTTGCGCATTTCTTTCCTCCACAGATGAGGAGGGCTTGGGCCGACAAATTCTTGACGTTGAGGCAGACCGGGCGTACGGTTCGGGAGTACAATGTGGAGTTTGACTCATTAGCTCGGTACGTCCCCACATTAGTAGCCGACATGGAGGATAGCGTGCACCGATATGTCACAAGACTTGACGATTATCTAGCAGAGAGTTGCTCGGGTGTAGCTCTTCAGCCGGGCATGGACATTGCCCGCATGCAGGCTTATGCACTTGGATGTGAGGAGCGGAGGGGTCGATGGAATGACCGAGATCAGCAGAAGAGGGCCAGAACAACAGGGTCCTTTGGTAACTTTCGAGGCGGACCGCCTCAGCAGCAGGTTAGTTATGCACCTCCGCCAATACAGAGTGGTCCTCCGCGCCTTCGTGACGTTCGGTATTCGAGCTGGTCGGGCCTGTGGCTTCGGTTTACTGATATACATGGGTTCTAGCCAGCAGGATTCATGTCCTCAATTGCACGATGTGGCGCGCCATCCCGGAATGTCGTTTTTATCGGTGCTTGTTTCACTGCGCTGTGGCCATATGACGAGATCGCCCTTATAGGAGGGGTACATGCAAAATAACGCAGCCTACCGGGTCAGTGGCAGGTTCATCGCCTTCTATAGCTATGCTCCCGGCAGGGCAGGATTATGATTAGAGCGACGAAAGGAAAGTGAGGCAGTTAATACAGGTATATTCTTACCCCTCTAGGGATTAGTATGCTTGATATGATGATCTTGATTAAGTGTTACGTTCAGATATCATTGTGTTAATTGCGTTTAGAAGACAAGGTTGGTTAAAATGGTAAGATTGGGGACAGGGAAATTGTAAGCCTTAGAATTTTATACGTGGAGACCTTAGAGGCGAGGCCATCTTGAGTAAAAGATTTATTTTTATGTTTGACCCTTATCAGAGTGCATAGTATACGTGAGATATATTTGTGTGATAAGTCCCTGAGTAGTGTGAAATGTAAGAGGGTAGTTGAGCTAAGAAGACCACTAGGTTTTCGTGGCTTGATGGTGATATTGTTCCAGATCGGGAAACAAGAGCTTGGCGCTATGAATGGGTCGGGTTGAGGCCATATTGCGGGTCAACCCGCTGCCCGGTTTGAAGTAAGGAAAATTTATGGTGGTCCCACTATGTGTTAGGTTCACGAGGGTGTTAGGCCCAAGTTTAGTTAACCAGCGTGCGAGTTCGTGGGTGCGTTCGATCAGTAGTCGGGCCGATGAGGTCAGCCCATCTTGTCTTTCAGTCAGTACCGTTTACTCGGCAGAGGGTTATGCGAGATGTTATATATCTGGAAGGTTGTAAGGCTGCACGGGGTGCCTTCTTTCACCTTATGGCGGCGATGGAGCCAGTGTTACGCTATTTCTTTTTGGAAGTTTTACCAGGCGGGGTTAGGAACTCAGGTGAGTCTCAGTATCGCATTCACCCTCGGGCCGGTGTGTTGATTTCAGGGGTGGCAGCGAGGATTATGTTCCTCTTGTTGAGTGAGTATTATAATAGCTACCATTTCAGTATTCGGATGTCACCTTATGAAGCCTTGTATGGGTGGTAGTGTAGGTTGCCGGTCGATTGGTTCGATGTTGGCAAGGTTCAGATTGTTGGTTCATACTTGATTCAGCAGGATGTGGATAGGGTGAAGCTTATCCAGGAGAGGTTATTGACAGCTCAGAGTCAACGTGAGTCGGGCGGATAATCTGCGTCGATACTTGGAGTCTCGATTGACGGTCGGTCTTCAAGGTACCACCCGGAAGGGTGTGACGAGATTGGGAAAGCAGGGGAAACTTAGCCCGAGGTACTATGAGCGTTTTCAGATCATTTGGAGAATAGGCCAGGTTGCCTATAAGTTAGCATTGCCGTCCGACGTAGGAAGCAGTACGTCCGGTCTTTCATGTTGCTATGTTCGGAAAAGTATCGGAGATCCATCCAGAGTGTTCCCAGTTAATGATGACCAAGTTGGAGATAGTAACCCCGAGATTGTGGAAACTGAAGCAATAATGAAGGTGGTAAGTTTATTTAGGAAGTGTTCGAGTGTACGAGGAGGGTACGACGAGTAAGAGAATAGAAGTGATCATTACTTTTGTGAAGTAAAGGTGCGAAGGGAATATCTTTTAGACCTTGGGTGGGAGCTTTTGTGATGCTAAAGGTGATTCCTTGTGGACTGGGATTTAAGTATTTTGCGCGTGTTGTATTATGGCCATGTGTGGCATTTGCAAACTGTTTAAGTTATGAGGAACTTTATCGTTATCTGTCTTGGGAAGGAACATTCGGGACGAATGTTTCTAAGGAGGGGAGAATGTTATACCCCGTTTTTCCAAAGTATGTATGTGAGGACGTACGTACAATTGTGTAAGCCCGAATTATGTTAGGGACGAAAATTGTGAAGCTTCCTACGAAAAGAATTGTTTTTCCGACGGAAAATTTTCCGAACCTTGTAAGGGAATTTTACGTTTTCAAGAATTTATTTATTTTGGATTTTTCCGAGAGATGAAATATTTTGGACCAACGAGAGGGCGACATGTGTCACCCTTAGGTGGCAAGGTTGGACGGTTTGGAGGGCAAGGAGTGGCACGTTTTTCACATGAAAAAGGCCTTAAACATTTGGTCAATGTTTTGTAGATATTTGTGGAGTAGATAGATAAGGTTGCACATGTCCAAATCTACACCATCCACTTGCTTTGATCTTGGCCATTGAATGTCCTATAAATACCCCTTGTGTGCAAGACTTATTCTTCATCCCTTAAACATTTTCCAAGTCTCAAAATCCCTCTCCCCCTCTTAGAAGCTCTCGTCCAAACTACCCCCCCCCCCTTAGAAAGGCTCTCGGCCGAAACCCTCTCGCCCTCTTCCTAGTTGTTCTCGTTGTAATACCCCCTGTGAGAAAATATTCTCCAAGTATTGTTGTTATTCCAAAATACCTTAGCCCAAATACCTTGTAGTATTCCAAGTTATCTCTATACAAAAAGCCCGGAAATGCTACTTTATATCCCTTAGTCCCAAAACGAAGCCCTAGGAAAATCTTCATAGTTGGTTGAAGTATTAAGTAGAAGTTGTTTAGAACTTCTAAGGGTTTCTTGGAGCGAATTGAGCGCAGAATAGAGCTAAACCTGCTCAGATCGACTTTAATCTTGGATAATTTTGGGCTTATCGAGGTAAATATCTGTCCTTCTATTGTAATTGGAAGTTACATACTATTGTAGTATAGAAATGAGTATAAGATATAGAAGGATATTAAAGAAGAGAATTGAATCAGATTACATGTGACCGTATTTACATGAGACTTGAGTAGTTGACTGGTGGGAAGTCTTGCCCAATTTTCCGTAGAATTAGAACCTTCGCTTAGAATATTCTACAGAGTAGTCTAGACGTTGATAGACGTATTTGACTATTATAGGTTGATACTCTGCGCGCGACATATTCGACTTGGCAGATGGATTTCGCCGAGGA
Organism: Przewalskia tangutica; assembly: GCA_029844215.1. Taxonomy (NCBI): domain Eukaryota; kingdom Viridiplantae; phylum Streptophyta; class Magnoliopsida; order Solanales; family Solanaceae; genus Przewalskia; species Przewalskia tangutica. The sequence continues at coordinate 23,173,195 of CM056720.1, read as the reverse complement.
GGTATGTGATTCTTCCTATACTCTTGAGCATGATATTTTAAAAAGAATATATATATAGTACGGTAGACGTACGTGTGTTAACTGAACGTGGTTTTACTTCGATGTCTTTTGACATGAGTTTTAAATAATAAGAATCTTGAAGTATTTCAAAATAATTATGAATCGTTTTTGAAAAAAGAGTAATGCTTGGTTTTAAAAAGCTTAAGAGTTATGCTAGCTTTATAGGAAGTTATGTATAACGACTTAAGAGAGATAAAAGGAACGATTTACTTAATTGTTTATGAAAGCCTTGTATTGATTTCAGAAATGAGAATAAGTATCGAACAAACCACTGCAGCGCTAATAAAGGAAAATGTATTGACTAATTAAGCATTATTAAAACCAGTAGAAACCCCCATCTGCATAGAAGCTAAGATAAGACAAAATTGTATTACATTTTCTAGATCATGGCTGCTTTAATAAGATTGTTATAAACAAGAATAACTACTCACACATAAGGTATATGTTACTCAATTGTTTTAAAAAGAGATTACGACTATGAACTATGAAATCTTTCGGAAGTAAAAGACTTGAGTATATTTTAATTAGGCAACTTGAACTTTTGGAAAAGAATGTTGTTACTTGATTTTAAAAAAGGAAAGTGTTTTTGATTTAAAAGGAAAGTATGGTATTATCTTAATCTGTCTTAAAAGAGAGTTTAAATGTTATGGCCAATTTGACACCGAGTCCACGACGGACCTGAATGATACCACCCGATTCTACACCGAGTCCACGGATGGACCGGGAATGTATTCCATCCGATTTGATACCGAGTCCATGGGATGGACCGAATGTATTCCACACGCTTTGATACCGAGTCCATGGATGGACCGAACGATTCCACCCAATTTGATACCGAGTCCATGGATGGACCGAACGTATTCCACACGTTTGATACCGAGTCCACGGGATGGACCGGAATGTATTCCACCCGATTTGATACCGAGTCCACGGGATGGACCGGAATGTATTCCACACGTTTGATACCGAGTCCATGGATGGACCGGAATGTATTCCACACGCTGATACCGAGTCCACGATGGACCGAATGTATTCCATACGATCCGACACCGAGTCCATGAGATGGACCGAATGTGACTACGCGATTCTCGAGTCCCGTGGATGGGCCGAGACATGTTATACGATCACACGATTTATACCTAGATCGCCGGCAAATGAGGAAGGAGTTCCACTGCATGAGGATGACTTGAGGCGTGAGTCCTCGACTTGACATGATCGCTTATGTTGTGAATCGTAGTTTGTTATCATACATGTCTCATGTTTTATTTTAGATCGTTATGATTTCGCCATGCATTTTCCGCCACATACTTGGTACTGTTATCGACCTCCTCGGGCGCGTTCATGCCGCAGTAGAGGTACATCGGTTGATCCTCACTCTAGGATCACAGCTCAACGATTGGAAGCTTCGCTTTCTCGAGGCTTATCTTTGCATGTTTCCCGAGTTTGTAAGTTCTGTACATTCGTGGTATGGCGGCCCGTCGTCATAGTTGTTGTAATCTTAGAGGTCTGTAGTACTGTTGTGGGCAAGATTTGTAAAAGGGATGTAACTGTTCAAGTGTATATATATATATATGCCGACATGCAGCTTTTCTCAGATAAAATGTTTCTCACTTCATTTTGTTTCATGTCTTGTTTTATATTCCGCCGTTACTCGATGTATGTCTACTGGTGCCTGTGTAGGCACCGCCACGCCCGGATCGATCGTGACAAATCGCGATTCAATTGTCCTGTCGAGTTATGACGACACTGGGTTACCATGGCCGAAACGCCAAGGCGGGCTAATTCGGACTCAAAATTGTCCCAGTGTCGAGTTATGACGACACTGGGTTACCATGGCCGAAACGCCAAGGCGGGCTAATGCGGACTCAAAGCTTGTCCCAGTGTCGAGTTATGACGACATTGGGCTGTGGTGTAAAGAATAAAAAATAAGATAAACGGCTCGAACTCGCGCACCGCATCGACTTATGTGGATGGGTGTATGGTGATGCAGAGTGAGTGGACCGACGCTTGAGGCCGCTTCTGCCATTCATTGGGAAGGTTGGCCCCCCAACAAATTGCCTCGGTTCGCTGTAAGAGAAAATCCACGCCAGGCTCTCGCCTCGCATGCTAAGACTTAAACAAACGGTTAGTGCATAAATCGTTAAGGCAAAATGACGGTGCATGAATTTATTGATAATGTAATTACGCGAGTAGACAATGCTATCCGCAAAGTGTGATGCTGTTGCAAATGCTGTGATTTTGTCCTTGCACGGACGTGTTGCGATTGTGAACGCGGATATGTTGTCCTTGCTGAAACTGCCCCTGTAGACTAAAACTCAAGAAAGAGTTAGTGCATAAATCATAAGAGTAATAATAAAGCACGAATAAGAAACACAATTTTGAAAGTAGAGAAATCGCCCCGCGTGGACGTGATATCGCCATGATGGCGCCATTTTCGCTTGTTGTGCCGATAACGTTGCCGCTGACGCTGCTGGCGCCGGCGCTGCGCACGTCGATGACGCCGCCGTTCGACGATTGCCGCGCTGCCGCTGTAGACGCATTGCTGCCGACGCCGCCGTCGGACGTACGGCCGCGTCGCTAGACGCATTTTTGCCGACGCCGCTATCCGGATGTATTGCCGCGACGTCGCTGTGGACGCAATGCCGATAACGCCGCTGTCCGGACGTATTGCTGCCGGGCGCCGCTGCGACGATCGGCGCCGGCGCCGCTGCGGACGCATTGTTGCCGACGCCGTTGTCCGGACGACGCGCCGGGCGCCGCAGACGTATTGCCTGCGCGCCGCCAGCGGACGCATTGTTGCCGACGCCGTTGTTCGATGTATTGCCGGGCGCCGCTGCGTAGACGTATTCGCCGGGCGCCGCTGCGTGGACGCATTGTTGCCACGCCATTGTCCGGATGTATTGCCGCGCGCCGCTGCAGACGATTGTCAGCCGGCGCCGCTGTGGACGCATTGCTGCCGACGCCATTGTGCGGACGATTGCCGGGCGCCGCTGCGTGACGTATTGCCGCCGGGCGCTGCTACAGACGTATTGGCCGCGACGCCGTTGTCCGGACGTATTGCCGGGCGCCGCCGCGTGGACACATCGCCGATTACGCTGTCCGGACGCTGTTGTTGCGCTCTTTCGCCTCCCGCATATGAGAAAAAAACTCGCGCCAAAGAAAATTTGTGAGTTTTGGGACGGTCGACACGTGATTTGACTTCGCCGCTCGCTTCGACATCTACGCTACCGCCTGCTTAGACTTGCAACCCCGTCTGCTTCTCGAGGTGTTTGGTAGTGTCCCAAAAGTATTTTCAAAACTAAACATTTTCATGAGGTATGCACAAAACATTTTAGAAATAAACATTTATATGACATGCGTATAAAATGTAAAAGTCTAGTCGATTTTGCTGAATATGACATATATTCTGACCAAACGAACATCTTTGGAGCCCTCATTATGATCTCTTTGTGAAGCGTAAAATTGTCCCGCCTGCATGCGGGCGACGGCGAGACTTAACTCGACGAGGATTGCTCATATCTCTTTGGAATAACCAATACATTCTGCAGTCACAAGCTAATGGGAAGATTCCGAATGGTGTGACCGGCCGATTTAGGCCGCCACGTATCCCCACGAGGAATCAGCCATGACGTAGTTCATTACAAGCAAACCGTAAAGCTAAAATTTCTAAACGTGGACCGAGGCCGATACGCCACGATCCGCAGGGAATCAGTCGAACGTAGTTCCAATTACAAGTAAAGGGCTTTTAATTTGCGGCGAGACCCTATATGGGCTCTATGCATATCCCACCGAGGGAATGCAACTTTTACAATGTAAAGGGGATTACATGGAAAACAACTACTCTTAGACGTAATATCTCTTTATCAGATCACGTTGATAGCTTTAGGCCATATTTCACCATCCATCTCATAAGATTAGAGCCCTCCACTTAATACTGGATGAACCATGTAGGCCCTGCCAATCGTGCGAACTTTCCTCTAGCTTCACTTTGATTCGAAATATGCGTTTCAAAACCAATTGTCCAGGCTTGAATAACCTTCGCCTTACTCTGTAAAAGCTCTAGCCATTCTGCTCGATAAAGTCGCCCATGACAGATCGCATTCAACCTCTTTTCGCCAATCAACATCACCGCCACAACGATCTTGTATCCATTCGCTTCACTCAACTCACTTCTTGATAATTCTCAACGATGGTATTTCCACCTCACGGTAGCACAACTTCGCTCCATAGACCAAAAGCACGCATTGCCCCGTGAAGTCCGGATTGTGGCGCGATAACCCAAAAGCGCAAAAGGCAAATTCTCACGCCAATGTTTCAGAAGTCCGATCATCTTGCGCAATATCCTCTTGATGTTCTTGTTGGTCGCTTCATCGCCCATTCATCTGAGGCCGATATGGAGTGGAATTACGATGAGTGATCTTAAAATTTCCACATATCTCACGCATCAAGTTACTGTTGAGGTTGGTTCCGTTGTCGGTTACAATCGACTCAGGAATCCCAAATCGGCAATGATGTTGGCGAACTAAGTCGACTACCACCTTCTTCACATCGACCGTGATGATGCTTCACCCATTTGGTGAAATAGTCAACGGCTACGAGGATGAATCGCGGTCCATTTGAAGCAATGGTTCGATAGGGCCGATGACATCCATGCCCCAAGCTGCGAATGGCCAAGGAGAACTTGTCACATTAAGTTCATTCGGAGGTACTCGAATCAAATCTCCATGGATCTGACACTGGCGACATTTCTGCACAAAACGGATACAATCCGCTTCCATCGCTATCCAAAATAACTCGCTCGCAGAATCTTTTTCGCCAAAGCGAAGCCATTCATATGAGGTCCGCACGTCCCTCCGTGTATTTTCTCTACTAGCTTGCTCGCCTCTTGAGCGTCAACGCATCTTAGTAAGCCCAGCTCTGGAGTCCTTCGGTTTACAATCTCCCCATTCAAAAAGAAGTGGTTTGCCAATCTTCGAAGTGTTTTCTCAACGTTGGTTATGCCTTCGATACTCTCGCTGAGATACCTTTGATGTCATGGTACCATGGATTCCCGCTATTTCCTCATTTGTATGAGCAATGTTCTGGCTGTTCCAACACACTCACTGTGATCGGATCGATGTAATTCTTGTCCGGATGTTGAATCATGGAGGATAAGGTTGCCAATGCATCAGCGAATTCATTCTGGATCCTCGGGACATGCCTAAATTCTATATTGCTGAACTTCTTCTGTAATTCCTTCACGCAAAGCAGGTAGGGGAGTATCTTCATATTCTTGGTTGCCCATTCACCCTGTACTTGATGGATCAGCAAGTCTGAATCACCTATGACCAGTAACTCTTGTATGTTCATATCTACGGCCATTATGAGCCCCAATATGCAAGCTTCATATTCTGCCATGTTGTTGGTGCATGGAAATTGAGCCATGAGATCGGATAATGCCGACTGCTTCAAACCAAAATCGCCCAATGCCGACTCTCAAGTTTGCCGCCCATCAAAACATCCTCCAACCTCGAAAATAGGTTCGGGGCTCGATTTCATCGATCGTTCTCAAAGAAGATGATCGGCTAATGCTCGCCGGCTTTACGCCATGGCGTGAGACGATGTCAAACCGCTCAACATAATTTGCCATTTTGCTATTTTCCGGTACGGGCTTCAAGGATATACTTAAGCGGATCCATCCTCGAAATAAGATAAGTAGTGTATACGATAGATAATGTCTCGAACTGGGCGACCCAAGTTAACGCAACAAGTGCGTTCGAGAGAGTGTAACGAGCCATATCCGTGAACTTCTTACTCAAATAGTATATGGCTCGCTTCCTTTTTCCTTGTTTCATCGTGTCGCCCCAACACGCATCCGAAAGCATTTTGTAATACGTATAAATAGAGTAGCAAAGGTCTCCCTGCTCAAGCAAGACTAGAATCGCGATTAGAAAGGTATTCTTTGATTCTGTCAAAAGCCTGTTGACAATCTGTTGTCCATTTGGTAGCTGCATCCTTTTTCAACAATTTGAATATCGGCTCGCATATCACAATAGACTGAGCTATGAACCTGCTGATGTAGTTGAGACGACCAAGGAAGCTCATCACGTCCTTTTTGCTTTTCGGAGGAGGTAACTCTTGGATGGCTTTTATTTTCGAGGGGTCTAGCTCAATCCCTCTCCTACTCACTATAAACCCCAACAGCTTCCCAGCGGGAACGCCAAATGCACACTTTGCAGGATTCAGTTTCAGGTTATACTATCTTAGTCGTTCGAAGAACTTCTTCAAGTTTGCCAAATGGCCCTCCGCTTTTCGTTATTTGATGATGACATCGTCCACATAGACATCAATTTATTTATGAATCATGTCATGGAAGATGGTAGTCATGGCTCCCATGTAGGTGGCACCCGCGTTCTTGAGACCGAACGACATAACTCGATAATAGTACACCCCTCACGGGGTAATGAATGCTGTCTTTTCTGCATCCTCCTCTACCATAAGGAGCTGATGATAACCAGCAAAGCAGTCCACGAACGACTGTAGCTCATGCTTCGCACAATTGTCGATGAGTATATGAATGTTTGGAAGAGGAAAGTCATCCTTCGGGCTAGCTCTGTTGTGGTCCCTGTAATCCACGCAGACTCGAACCTTTCCATCTTTCTTCTTTACCGACACGATATTTGCTAACCAAGTAGGATACTTTGCAACCCGAATTACCTTTGCGTCGAACTGTTTAGACACCTCCTCTTTGACTTTCAAACTCATGTCTGGTTTGATCTTTCTTGGCCTTTGTTTTACGGGGAGATAGGATGGCTCAATAGGCAACCTGTGTGCTACGATGTCCGTACTCAAGCCCGGCATGTCATCATACGACCAAGCAAACACGCTTGTATTGTTTCAGAGCTCAATCAACTCTTCCTTCCGGTGTCATTTAGTGGACGCCGACTTCAGTTTCTTTCACAACTCTCTCATTGCCTAAGTTTATCAACTCCGCTTTCTTCCAAATTCGGTTGGGCCTATTCTCAAAGTTTTCTAGCTCTGGTCGAAGCTCATTATGACATTCCTCTTGTTCTTCTGGCTACACTCGTCATTTGAACTTTGTTCGCTGGTCTCATTATATGTCACATTCGCATTATCATTGTGTTTATTAATATGATCACCGAAAGAAGAATGCGTAAGAATTTAATTTTAACACAAGCAATTTTTTTTTTTAAAAACTGCAAAAATATCCTGGAATTTATGATGAAAAAATACGAGATTAAAAACATATCAAAGCAACGTAAATGCATGTCTGTTTTCTTTCTAGATAAAAAGTCACACTGCTAGAACTATCATAAATTCTACCAAGCTCCTCGGAAGGTCATGACAGGGGTGCAAGTCCAATTATCCAGGCTGTATCCATGCTCAAGGCCCCAAATGGCGAGCTCTTCCTCGTGATATCCTACGATCATACAACAGCCTCATCTTCACCTACAAACAGACTGAACCACGCCGAGATCCTCCGGTCATCTTCTTGGCATTGGATGGTGCAGTTCGACGAATGATCGACTCGCGGCGGAATGGGCATAGGCAAGGGAGTGTATTCCTCATCTAAGGTTATCAGGTGCACATTGACGTGGCCGTGGTTTGGCAAGGGATTATCATGCACATTTGGGGCAGACTCCTTCAGCTGAATTACCCCTTCTCTGATCAACGCCTCGATTCTGTCCCTGAGGGAGTGGCAACCTTCAGTGTCATGTCCTGGGCTATCGGAGTGATATGCGCAGCGCTTGTTCCCATCATACCATCTTGGGATAGGTCGAATCCTTCCCGAATTGTCGATCAGCTCGCAACGCAGCTTTCATATATTCGGTATGGGTTCAACGAGCTGGTGCGTAACTGGGGTGGTTTTCCTTCAAAATTCGTGATTTGGTCCGGTGCATTGGGTGCCCTACTTTATTAGCAAGCTTCATTGGGTGGATCTACGAGGCGTGATAAATGGTTGATTCAGCGGGTTCTCGCCGTGAACACCTCTTCCTTCAGTTCATCAGACTATCGCGAGGCCTCCTCCATCCGAATGACTCTCTTTGATTAGCTCCTCTATTTTGTCCTCGAGTGTATAGCAATTTTTCGATGTCGTGCCCTCGACACCGAGTGGTATGCACAATATTTGATTTTATCATGCCCGGGAAGTAGGCCCGGGATATTTTTGGGAATTGACTGAGTATTCTCGCGGCCACTCCTCATACACTCGGGTTATGGTTTGGCTAAAGGTGTATAGGTTCGTTGGTTTTCTCTTAGCACCTATCACGGGTTTGAAGGTGTTTAATGAACGGGCCTTTGGTCGTGGCGTATGCGGATGGGTATCGCAGGGTTGTCGATGATTGCAAAAGTGGGTTTGTGGTGGCCTTTTGTGTGTTTGCCCGAGTGTGGTAGGCATTTGTGGGATATATGGATGCAACCGTGTATTGACCGAATGGGATATGTAGTAAGAGGTCGTAACAATTTGGAGAGTTTTGACTTTTGGTTATTTGCGATGAGTACTTGTTGATATTTCGAGCCTTTGATTTCGCTGCAGGTTGCCATTTGTCGCGTAATCGGGCGAGGTGTTCGATCGATCTACGCTGCTTTTCTTTTCGATACCTCTGCTTTGCCATGGAACCAAGACAGTTCGACTGCTCGCCAAATGCCTGAATCACTCATGCTGGACCGTGCCTTTGATCTCGTGAGATATCGATGCTCTGCCATTGCTTAGTCAAATACAAATCGACCTTTGGGGAAAATGATAAATCTTTCTAAAAAATGCAACAAACGGTGTTAGCATAAAGCACATAATTTGCAGGTATGTAGCAGATATATTGCACATAGCACATTCAAACATTTCCTAACATGCAAGGGGGACCTCTTTGTGCCGCAGGCCTAAACGCCACATATGCGATAATGATGGATTGGTCCGAGCCATCGGATCAAATGCTTTTATTGGGACTAAAAATAGTTAAATTGCAACAATGAAATGTCAAAACTAAAGATTTATTCCCATGCTACATTATGTGGCGAATGTGGCGCGGTAGCTAGGCCCTGCTCCTGCATTTTCCAAATATTGCATGATGTTTTGTAGTTGGTCCCACCTCTCAGGGAGGATGGCGTTGTTCCCTAATCTGCATACTTTTACCCAATTGGTCATGTCAATATCCTCGAAACCCCGCTGCCTGGGGCTTGGACTTCACAATCTTCCTCAACCATCCACCGTATTCGCGTACCTCCCGCCTTGCTCATATTTGACATCTATTTTCTCAATGTTGTTCCATTCTTCAAGGATTTGTTTCTTTCTCGAAAGTGCAATTTGCCCCAAATGCGACCTCAATCCTTCGTATCCGATTGGAGCGGATTACCTGCTCTTGACCAAATCGCGGAGTACACGCAACAGGCGTATGGTCAAGTCCCCTTAATCCGATGAGCTCGATGTAATATGGCCTTGCTCCTTACATAGGCTTTGTTTATACAGATAGCAAAGGTACCTCCATTGCACTTGGTTGCTAGTGCGGGATGCGTAAATTCATACCGATCCTAGTACCGATCGTGACACAAACCGCTTCATCCCGTCGTAAAACTTACAATCCCTAATCATTGCTAAAACAAATGTCTGTTATATTCGATCGATAAAAGTGTTCCATGGCCCACATCGTAAGATGAGATTGCATCCTCAAGAAATTGGTTTCCTTCGCTGCATTTTCCTAGAGCTCAAATATCTCGGCTAGAATCATGGGGACCAAAGTAAGTTCGCGCCATTAATGCCTTCAAAACCATTCGTCACAGAACATATGCAATCGATCCGCCCATGATCAAGGGGAAACACTAGAGTGCTCTAATGTGAGCAACGATTTAACGCGGTATGTCGCCTAGTTTTTCATTGTCCCATCGCAAGAGAACTCCTTTCTAAACGATGATAGCTATCTTGCGACCATATCTCTCATACGAGATAATCTAGGGAAACTCAATTATTTTCAAAATGGAGTTCCTTTGTGTTCTTTAGGCCCATGTAATGCAATAATCTCTTTCCGTTGACTATAGGGATGATTTTCCTCTGCTTGGTAAGCTAAGCTCGTGAAGTAGCTTGATCTCCTCCAACGTGGGGTGAGTTCAAAGTCTTGAAATCAACACCGCCGATCCTATCCTAATCGAATTAAGGCCCTAACTATATGTTGATGCGAGCGATGTCAAACAAAGCGTGAGACAACCTAATTTGCTTCCTCGATGATCATTTCTGCTGTAGTAAATTCTCCCACCAAATCTTTAGCTTTGAACACCACTCACCATTCTCGACTTGTGATTGTTGAATATCGCTTCATCCTATACATAAACAGAGTAAATGCAAAATTTTCCCAATGCTAGCATGTCACGTTAGGCTCGGATTCATCCATCAATATCACGTGAACACATAATATGTTGTTGGTCGTTGGGTTGTGAAAAACCCTTCGACAAATTTGGTATCTTCTAATTGTGGCGCCGATACGAGGACCGACTCACCTAAGGTAAATGCATGCATGCCTTAAAATGAAGGGTGGTATAGCTTATCCCGAGTTGCTAAGATTTGGCTTTTCTAGACGCAAGGTTCGAGCGACAACTCGATGAGAAGGCTACGCGCCACCTGCTAGACCTGACACTCCACGATATTACCAACTCTCCTAAATTTGGGTTTGAAGAAAGAATTTTGCTGATGCACCAAGCGCACCTCGCATGTAGTGTGTGATTGTGTGAATTTTCCAGAGTGGAAGAAATATGAGCGGAATGCCAGTTTAAGGAAAGCAGTAAAGCAAATAGCAATTAAACAAAATACAGCACACAAATTAAATGCAAAAATAATTGCCGAATAATAACCCTAGGTCTGTTGTGGTTAAGAACCTTAGTCCCCAGCAGAGTCGCCATTTCTGTCACGCCCTTTTTCGGCCGCGACATTTTTTCTTAAATAACTCATGCTTAATAAAAGAGTTAGTCAATAAAATAAATGCTAAAAGTGCAAAAAGAATGCTAAAATGTTAAATGCTAAAGGGTGCTGAAAAGGTGCTAGCATATTAAAAGTGCTAAAAGTGCTAGGGGGTTCGCGGAGTCGCCACCTAATTAGTTTGGGTGAATTAGGACACCTAAATGTCAACTAAGTTAAAGTCAACACTAACTCCATTTAAATGGTCTGCTAAACTTAATGAGATTCTGGGTAAGAGTTCTTTATTATCCTAAAGGGAAGGGGTAAGGCACCCTAAATAATCCGCTAACTTGCGGTTGTCCGTTCAAACCTAGGGAATTATTATTGCTCAAAATGCATATTTTGAAAAGTATTTGAGAAAAGAATGTGTTTTTTATGAAAGGTTCACAAGGTTAATACTATAAAATATGCGCAAAGTTCAAAAGCATGTATTTATATTATTTACAATGAAATAAATGATGAAAATTTACTTTATAGACTAAAAAACAAGGGCATTTACCTACTAAATAACTCTTAATTAGTATAGCATAATATGCAAAGATGTTTAGGACGATGAAAATAAGATTTCTGTACGGTTGTCAAAAGAGTTTATAGAAAATCGATTAGGTGTCTCGCAACAACTAATATACTAGCTACTTGAGTAATTATGTGGGTGAAGATTGTTAGATGTTTTAATATAGCTAAACATGACAAGCCTAAGGTAATTAATCTTGAAGGAAAATAAATTCTAGTGTCAGATTATCTCCTAATCTATAGTTTCAAGATTCAGATAATATTAGTAGTGCAATGCTAAGCAATTAAATTACAACACATAAATGGGCGGGATAGGAAAATAGTAAAGGTGACTCGAAGAGTGGCGATGTAATTTCGCACGCGGCTTGGAATTTCTGGCACAAACATAGATGCACATAGATGTGGGTTTTCACGTTTACTACGATGAGTCTCGCCATGAGACTCTTTGTTGTCTGGATGCTTCATGCAAAAATAAGAGAAGATAAAGATTAGTACGAGCCCCAAATAATAATAAACAAGTACTAGGTATAAGAATTAGCACGTATGATTTATACTTAAAACATGTATGCATGATTGAATCGGGATAGCTAAATAGGCGGAACAAATAAGGAAGCCAAACCTGGATGTGTATATACATATGGGACAGGTGCCGAGCAAGATGCAGGAAAGAGGAATTACTTCCAAGATCGGCAAGTAAGAAATAAACAAAGTGCAAGTCATGCGGGACGAACTATAAGGATCACGTAAAGGAAATGCAAAAATGGGCAGAGCCCTAATAGGCGTACATGTCACAGTGGTATACTTAAATGTACATTCAGTATTACCAAGGCTAGGCAAACATATCAATGTGTTTTAAGAACAACTAAATGACACCAAAATTATGTTTGAACTCAGAATCATTCATACATAGCAAACAATACAAAACTTTAAATCCCTTGTATCCTAGACCTTATATACCGCATTAGTATATTTGTTTTGCGGGGATACAACAGATGAGTATCTTCTTGTTAACTGATATGTAAACATGTAATAGTCTCATTTCCCTACTCCAAATAGCCTGCTATATTTGGTTTCGTTTTATTACTACAACTGAATTAACGCATGGACCGTGGATGCAAAGGATTGAGTTCCCCTTACATTTTTGCCTAACCGTATATTATTGAGTAAATTCAATAGATGTAGACCAAACAAATAACTTCAATACACCAGTAGAACCACGTATTATACCAGATCCATTATAGCAACAAATCAAACGTATGTGGACCAACAACGATGAAAATGACACACAACATTAAGCCTCTGTCGCGCGTAATGCTAATAATCTATATTCCATATTAAGTCATTCCTGCATCCAAATACACAAAAGGCTTGGACAATGATCTATTGCAAACAAAGGGTCACGTATTTGGTGAGACGTGAATGGGAACATACTGTAGCCGAACTAAACAACCATTTACAAACAAAATCCACATACAGATATACTATAGCAACACTCCGTATAAAATAAGCTCACGAAAGTAGCAGTGGCCAGTTCAACAAAAGCCGCGATAGAATAAAGTGAAAGGGAGAGGAATTGGTTTTTACCTTCTCCGGGCAGCGAACCGAGGCAGCGTATCAAGTCGTCGATCCACTCGGAGGATTTATTGCGGTTATGCGATTTGAAAGGATGAAAACTTCTCAAAAAGCTTGAGGATTCTGATTATCTGCTCTAGAATGCTAACTTTGAATGATTCTTGCCTGTTTTTATCTCAATTTCTGAATGCCCTTTCAAGTGTATAGAGATTGGTTTATATAGCCTCAATGTTGGTTCCCAATTAGGTAAACCTTTTAATGCGAATTCAGTATGATTCTTTACATGATTTGGAGGTGTAAGATTTGTTATGATAAATGTGGACTTCCGATTTTGGAGAGATTCTGTGCTTATTGTGGTATGATGTAAATGGTAAGGATATATTCTGGTTATGGTAAGAAGAGCTGGCTGGGTGTGCATGGGTAAAGGGAAACCCCGGATTCTCCGGCGAGAAATCCGGGCATGGCGGCGATGGGGGAAGGTGCGGCGAATTAGGGTTAGAAATGGCGGTTTTAGTGGTGTCAAGAGGATGAGGCGAGGGGATAAGGATAAGGCCACAGGCACTGTGTGGTGGGCGAATTTGGGCTTATGGGTTAAATTAATGTAGGGAGTGGGCTGGGCGAATTTAAAAGGGTATTAGATTAAAGGAATTAGTTTTAGGTAGTAGGTATTTAATTAGTGGTAATTTAAATTGTGATTAGATTATTTATGTGCTTTATTAATCTATGTTATAATAATAAATGCGGGCGTGTTATTTAATTAGTGCCTAATATTTTAGAATGCGGCGCTATTTATTTAAAATCTTATTTATTGTGCATTATTATTTAAATTAAGTTATGAAATTGCTTTGCGTATTAATAAATGCGACTATGCTACTTGACACGACGTCGTTGCTAAATTATTTATTTTATGTATTTATTAATTATTTAAGAATTGTTTTACAGGGCTTAAAATTAATAAATGCGGGCGCGAGACTCTAAGTGCTTAATACTCTACGCAAAATGCGGTGTTATTATTAAATTGTTTATTCATGCCTGTATTAATGTTTTATCGCCGCATTTTATCATAAAAAATCATAAAAAATTATTTTGCAAAATTAGTGTAATTTTATAGCTAATGACTGGACGGGAGGGTCAAAATTGGGTGTCAACAGCGGTTAACTAGACTGTCTTATATTTCGGTTAGGACATATAATCACTCAACCCAGTGCAGAACCCTTATATATTTCTCTGATAGGATTTACCACATAGGAGGATTAAGAACAGTAACCTATAATGCTACACAAGTATCGGGGTATTTTCGTCTGCGATTTTAACCTATGTCTAGTCAATTACAACATATCCAAATCTCTCCTCTCGGTTTTTGATTCAAAATCATATAGGTTATGATAACTAGTGATCAATTAATTATCAAATATTCATACCAAATATTGACTAAATCTTAATCAAGCGAAGAAAAAATCAAACTACTGCATTAATTCATGAATAATAATTTCAAGCGATTCATAAGGAAAGTCCTAATAGAGTGTTTAGCTCCTAGCCATAGTTATACTAAGAACTATCACAATATCCACACAAACTGAATTAAAAACGAAAGAAAGAAAATTACATAGAACAAAGTCTTCAATTGTAGCTCCAAATCCGCCTGTGTTGTGTTGTCTTGTAGAATGACCAACCTCCTTTTCTAGCCTCCAAAGTAGAATTGTGGAATATGTACAAGATGCCCCAAAGTAGAATGAATAATATGACCTAGGGTATAGGGTTTTATACTTATATACTATATTGCTTTGGACCCTTATACCCCTGTCCAATTTCAGCTCAGATCTGTAAAATTCTGCGTCGGCACCGCGGTCCTGCAGAATGGCACCGAGATGCCGGAAGTCTTGTAGCCAACCTGAACTCGCGGATCTTTTGGCACCACGGTGCTGCATAATGGCACCGCGGTGCCGAAAGTACTGCAACAAATAGTTTTCGAAACCTTGTCCTTTTCTCGTTCGGACTTCGTCTTATATCTTCTATACTTCCCGGGACTTCTTAGGCTTCATTTCTTGGCCCTTTTAGAGTGCAATTCCATCTCAAATAAGCTCATTTCATCTTCTTTTTGACGTTTCTCCATTTATGACCGCTGTGACTCAAAAGAAAGAAAAACAACCACAATACTATACTAAACACAAATGAAATGCGTAAAATACTAACTAAAAATGACTCAAAAGTGTATAAAAAATACACCTAACAAATACCCCAAACTTAAACTTTACTCGCCCTCGAGTAAAGCACAAAACAAAAAAAATGAAAACGAAAATAAAAACCTTTACTCGCCCTAGAGTAAAGATCAAAACAAAAACAAAAATAAAAAACAAAATTTAATGAAATGGATCAAGTAGCTATAGCCATGCTGCCTCAATATCATGGATGAAAGTTAGGATAATATGTTAGAACATATATAGCATGAATAATTAGCAATCTAGAAATTCAAGTTAGATATTTCGCAAATTCACTTAGATCATGGTCAATGGAAATACAAACACCTAACCTATGCATGTCAATTTCATTCTATCTTTTCCAAAATGCTATAGACCTGTTTACTTGCTATTCTTCACTAATCATAGACATACACATTAAAGATCATCAGGACTTTTAAGGGTTGTAATGTAGGCTTAGGCTGAGGTAGATAAAAGTAGACATTTATGCTCAATTACGTACCGTAAACATTTTTCATTCAACTCCTTTTCTTCTTTTGGATTTCTTTTTAGTTTAATACCCACTTTCTCTCTTCTTTCTTTTGAGAGAATGATACACATTATAAATAACAAGCACCCCCAAACTTAGACTTTTGCATATTTTTCATTGAGGTGCATCAAATTTTCATTCTCTTTTTATCTCTTTTTCAACACTTTTTATTCCAAGAATCTTCAATTATCACTTATGGCACAAACATGGAATCATAGGGTGTCAAACACATATATTATTTTAGGCTCAACGGAGCTGACAAATGATACAATTTATGTCAGGGTAGGTAATGAATGGTCAGACGGGCTATCAAAGAAATACCTGAATCATCTCTCTAAACATGTACATCTTAACTATTTCGCCTCAAATAACAAGCAAAGAGATTTTCTAGACATTTTCAACATTTCTTTCCATAATCGACACACATAGGCTAAGCACAAATATTCCAAATAATTAGATGTTATGAATTTTTGGCATATCTAACTTAATCACACATATTGTCGCTTTTAATTCCATTACATTATCCACTTTATCCACTTTATCCACTTTATCCACTCAATGTCTTTAGCAACTACAACATGCTTGATTCATAAAAAATAATTATGACTAAAAAATACATGGAAGGACACATAAATATAATAATAAAAAAAAACTCAAAAACAGACACACAAAACAAACTAAGATCCCCCCAAACTTAAACACATTGTCCCTAATGTATGAAGACTAAAAACAAGGGACAACTTACTGCCACAACACATCGGTCATAACGGAGGTATGGGTGGAAATTCTGGAATCAAACAGTTTTCAAAATTTCATTTTTGCCACCTTTTTCCTCAGAGTTAGCTTTCAGTCCACCTGTCATCCAAAAACACAAGATAAAAACCTAAGATCGTGAGACTGTTCCAGACAAAATAAAACAAACTAGAGCAGAAATTGAAATAACATAATTAAAAATATTGGGTTGCCTCCCAACAAGCGTTGTCTTTAACGTCTTTTAGCCGGACGCAATTAATACTTACTAGTGCTCAGTGGATCCTTCTGCGAACTGCTTGCAATCTACACATTTATTGTTGCAGGTCTCACTTCAACTACAATAATTTTTCCAAGCAAGGGCCTCAGATTTAAGATTGTCCCCCAATTACACAAGGCATGCTTGTCTTCTAGGCTCTCTATATTGTAGGGATCAGTGAAATTCCTACATCTCTTAACTTTTGGGGGTGCCTTTGAGGGTATGGACTTTCTGGGTGGGGCTCAGCAAAGACATTTGGAGGTGTTTCTTCTGCAATGGGTACAACAAAAAGGAACTCCAAGGAATCCAAAAAGGTGAAAAATTGGATTCCAGTAACCCCTTCTTTCTTGTCACGACCCGACCCCGGGCCCGCGATTGGTGCCCTACCTGGGCACCCCTTTTAGGTATATATCAAAGAATAGCAGCGAAACATACACAACTCATAAAATAAAAATCATACTTAGACAATAGACATCAACAGGCTAGCCGATAAGGTCACCTTCCGTAACATATACATAATACAAAATTAAAAGACATCTCTGTTTACAAACCCAATCCACAAATGTGACTACACACTCTAAGAATAACAATGGCGGGACAGGCCCCGCCATACCCTCAATGTACAACAACCGAGAATACCAGGATAAGCCTCCGAGTAAAGCGAGCTTCTCAACAATGAATGATCCTAGAGTGAGGATCAAGAACTGTATACTCTACTGCGGCATGAACGCAGCCCAAAGCGAGGTCGACAACATGTACCAAATATGTGAAATCAAATCAGAATTAAATCATAAAGTCTAATATAAAACTAGAGACATGTATGATAACTCAAATAACAATACACTGTGCTTTACTAACAATGAGAGTAAACAAGAGTATACTTTACTGCATAAAAATAGGAGGCTCATGATCAAAGTAGGGCCACCCGCCCGTATGTCATTAAGCAATCCTACTCCTGGGACTATTTCACCCGCATAGGTCCTGTGGACCCGCAATGAGGTAACTTCCTCGCATAGGCTATATCCGCCCGCATAGGTCGTGTGGACTCGCATGAGGTATTCCTCGCACAGGACTATTTCACCCGCTTGGGCCCGGTGGGCCCGCAATGAGTACAAACGCCGCACTCGTATCATGGGTAGCAAATCCATGGAATTAGGAGTAACCCGGGGCTTTACCCCGTAAGAATAACATAAACTAGCACAACCGGCTATCATACATAACATAAGCACTATCGACTTATCATACATAACATAAGCGCTACCGGCTTATCCTAACATAACATAAGCGCTACGGGGTTATCATACATAACATAAGCAAGTTAAGAAATCCCCCTAACTTCTTATTAGTCTTATTCATATACACTCTCATTTTAGTTTACTTAAGGCACTAACGTGTCATTATAACAATCCGGAAATTTAACCCAAAATACTACATACTTCTAATATTTTAAAATGACTCTTTTTCATATAAAACTTCCAAGATACTAATAACCATAGTATCAAGTCATAACTACTTTTCAAGACAAGTCACAACACCTTTTAGAAATACATTTATAGGCTTCTAAATCAAGTGACTTCTTTCTTTTGAAACTTTAAGCAATTGATGCCTTTAAATCAATTTGCCTTTCATTATTTCAAGTCATTTATCATACTTAAATTACTTAGAGTAAACCACTCTTTTTAACTTTCCATAAAGCTATTATAACCAACTTCCCATAAAGCCGTTATACTAGCTTTATACTTTAGAAACTTACATTCTTCTTTATAACCGAGAGACTTAAACTTTCCAAACAAAACAAGTGTCATATACTTTCAAAAATACTTTAAGTCTCTTAACATTTAGAAAGTAAGATATCCTTAATATTTTAAACGAGTGAGTTAATTCCCTAACTCAACCAACTTGGACATTTCTTATAATAAGCCAAGGATATCAAAGGAACTAAATCCGTCAAAACCTCGTACGTCTACCGTACTATATACTTACAACTATTCATGCTCAAGAGATAGGAAAGTTCCACATACCTCTTCGGTTTAATCCACTTGCTAAGTCCAATATTCCATACGTAGTATGTCAACCTATAATGACCATAATACGTTTATTAACTTCTAGTTTCAAACGTAGAATATTCCAAGTGCAAAGCTACTAAATTCTACGAAAAATCGGACAACACTTCCTTTGTTTCTACATACTTTGCCACCTTTTTCAAGGCCGAATTCAATAACCAAACACGTCACATTTAAGGCTCAACCATGTAGTTATCAATAGGGGATTACACGTCTACAAGACGTGTAAAGTTCCGCCCCACAATTGATATCAAACAAGTCCAAAATACAACGTCCATTCGGCAAAATTAGGGACAACAATACAAATTCGTTTCCAATCCATTTTCAATCAAAGTGGTTTAGTATAACATGTTATCTAGCCGCAATTGATTATAACTACTTCAATCCTCAAGTAGGTAAACATGCGACGATTCTAATTATCGACCAAATTGTATTTCAATTTCAAATGGCTCAAATGTCAAATCGGATTTAGGCTACTACAATCCATAACACTTATCAATCTTCATAACACATATCACATGATGATTTCTAACTTATCATAACATGGAATCTTCAATTACAAAAGTAAGACGAAGATTATTACCTCATTTAGCCCAAATATGATCCAAGATTACAAGTCGATCCTTAGCAACTTTAGCTCCTCTTTTTGACGTTCCAATCCACTCCAAGCAACCCTTAGAGGCTTATGAAGAACTCATCTTCAAGTTCCAACTTCAAAGTTGAAGAACTCCTTAACTTTCCGCCTTGCGACTAATACGAAAACGCCACTTTTCCGGGATCTTTCTATTGAGATACCCTTGCAATACTCTTAGGAACCTTGGTTTAAAGTGTGGAGCTTATTGGACAAAAATTGAAAAATCTTGTCTTGAAGAACCTTCAAACCCGAGAGCCTCCTCAAGGTGTTCTTCAATTTCTTGAAATTTTTTCTAAGTGTAAAGCCTTTGTCTTGCTACTAGTACACATATATAACACAATGGAGGGTCAAGATTAGCACATATGGATGGCTTGGATGCATTTCACTAGGATCAAGCCCAAGTGGCCCTTTGACAAGTCAACAATGTCAAGCTCTTTGTCTTAGCAAGACTTGGTCATTTAAATTATGGTCAAATGACCATTTTATCCATGCCATTTCGTCCAAGACCACTAAGGGGGTGACCCATGTCGCCCTCCCGTTCGTCGCAATATTTCATTTTCCGACAAATTCCAAAATTCCGATAAATCTTTACTGGTCTCCAATCTTAACATTTTTGAGTTCTTACGTACGTTCTTATAAACATATCCTGGAATTCTGGGGTGTAACATTTCTCTAGCCCAACGACCTTTCTCAATTCTTTAACAGTTTGGTGTGGTTCAGGATCCTCACTTTGCTTACCACTTCCCACAATGGTGTCGCTAGACAGATTTTCTTGTGGTACATTGATCACCATATCCATCAGTTGCCCTATTTGTATCTCCAGATTTTTGATGGACACCCTTGTCTCAACCATAAACTGAGTCTGACACTTGGTGAGCTCATGTATGGTTGCCTGCAACTCATTTCGATCTTCCTAGGGAACCTGTGGGTTAGACTATTGCTGATGAATCTACTGCCCTTGATAGTAGTAGTGGTCCATGTGTCCATTTTTTTTCAAGTGACTCTAGCTTTACCTACAAAATAAGAAAAACAACAAAAACTGATAACAAGATGCTCGCCTAACAAGTTAGAAACTTGTTCATGGAGCAACCAAATTAGAAATAAGAATAGATAAATCGATATTGAAAGTACACCAGTCCCCGACAACGATGCCAAAAACTTGTTAGCGATTTTCAACTGCTCACGCAAGCGTACACATCGTTCACAAGTAATATAGTCTGTAAGACCGAATATCTTCCACAGAGACTGGTTTCTAAGTACCGTTAATCTATTTTATGTTAGCTATTTGACAATCGATATTTGATTGAGGTATTTATTTAACTACTAGATTAATTGCAATATTTAAACTAATAAAGTTGTAATCAGTTATGAATGAATTAGGGCTTCCAAAATTCTCTACTATCCACTTTATTCCATCCTTAATGCTAAAATGATTCTTCTTCTTCGTTAAGATAGCGGTTAACTAGACTGTCTTATATTCTGGTTAGGACATATAATTACTCAACCTCAGTGCAAAACTCTTCTATATTTCTATGATATGATTTACCACATAGGAGGATTAAGAACAGTAACCTATAATGTTACACAAATATCGGGGTACTTTCGTCTGCAATTTTAACCTATGTCTAGTCAATTACAACATATCCAAATCTATCCTCTCAGTTTTTGATTCGAAATCATATAGGTTATGATAACTAGTGATCAATTAATTATCAAATATTCATACCAAATATTGACTAAATCTTAATCAAGCGGAAGAAATCAAACTACTGCATTAATTCATGAATAACAGTTTCAAGCGATTCATACGGAAAACCCTAATAGAGTATTTAGCTCCTAGCCATAGTCACGCTAAGAACTAACACAATATCCATACATAAACTGAATTAAAAACAAAAGAAAATTACGTAGAACAAAGTCTCCAATTGTAGCTCCAAATCCGTCTGTGTTGTGTTGTCTTGTAGAATGACCAACCTCATTTTCTAGCCCCCAAAGTAGAATTGTGGAATATGTACAAGATGCCTCAAAGTAAAAAGAATAATATGACCTAGGGTATAGGGTTTTATACTTATAAACTATATTGCTTTGGACCCTTATTCCCCTGTCTAATTTCGGCTCGGATCTGTAAAATTCCGCGTCGGCACCGCGCGGTCCTGCAGAATGGCACCGCGATGCCGGAAGTCCTGTAGCCAACCTGAACTCGCGGTTCTTTTGGCACGCAGTGCATAATGGCACTGCGCAAAGTACTGCAACAAATATTTTCCGAAACCTTATCCTTTTCTCGTCCGGACTTCGTCTGATTTGTTCTATACTTCCCGGGACTTCTTAGGCTTCATTTCTTGGCCCTTTTAGTGTGTAATTCCATCTCAAATAAGCTCATTTAATCTTCTTTTTGACGTTTCTCCATTTATGACCGCTGTGACTCAAAAGAAAGAAAAACAACCACAATACTATACTAAACACAAATGAAATGCGTAAAATACTAACTAAAAATGACTCAAAAAGTGTATACAAAATAACTAACATAACCCTTCAGGGTGATTATTATTAATGAGATAATTATGAGGACTATGGTTTGACTTAACAAATTGGCGCAATTCATGTTCAAATGTTAGAAACGGTCTTGGTTTAACAAGGCTTAGGGGCACACTTTAATTTTGTAATTGCTTGATTATGTGCAAATATCTGCTTATGTGCTCCTTTCACGCATTTATATTGAATATGATTGATTCGATGTTCCGGGGATTACTCCAAAAAGAAAAACACAAGAACATGCCTTAAACTACCAAAAACTATACTTCTCGGATATTGAACCCTACTTACCCAATCCATTTATATCTCCCAGAAAGATTAACTTTGCTGAGATGGATTCCTGAAAAAGTTTGAGCACCGACCTACCCACTATCAACGCCAACAACGAAGAAGAGAGCAAATCCTCGCTCAGGAAGAAAGATCGTCGAATTGGATAATTGCCTTGGTTAAGGTAAGCTAAAGAAAGTTGATAACCTGCTGAACCTCTCAAAGAAAGTGAGAGAAATGATGGAAGACTACGTACCCATGTCAGGAAGACTAGGGACATCTAGAACATTGAAGGTTGAATCTGAGAGTCAGCCGCTCAAGGAATCTACAACTGTTGCATCTGCTTCCGCTCTTGAGAGCGATGAGGTTTAGCTAATACCAAGAGAGATATCTACACTGACCTGGTAGGCCATTGCTCTCAAGGCCTATGTCTGTCCTTATTAGGTAAAACCAATGCCCGTGTTAAGTTTAGAAGTCTATAAGACAATGGAGTGATGGGGACTGCGCACACCAGTGATGTGAGACTACCACCGTGCGCTCCATCATATGCACACAAGAGATGCATGTTTCATATGAATCAACCGAGACACACCAATGATGAATGTGTGCCCCTCAGAAGGAAGATAGCGCAACTGATTAACAATAGTACTATTCATCTTATCTGGGGACCCTAGTCCTTTTTATCACATGACCTAGTCACTTGTATGAGAGGCATTGATGCCGAGATCCGCTTGTGGAGGTATGAATTCACCATCTCCGAAGACTCCTACACCGAGATCTTTAAGAAATGGGTCGATGCTGAAAAGATCCATTCCATCGGGATAATGTAGAAACCCTCATCCTCCAGAGGTAGCGAAGGGAGGGGTTGTCTATACCACTCGGGAGCACTAGGTAAAAAAATTGAGGAATGTGAGACATTTAAGTTTGAGTTGGAGCACCTTATCGGTAAGGGGCAGATTTGAGTAGTTCTCTCTTCTCGACATGGGCTAATTGTTACACCCTGTAGTTTCGCATTCCATCACATCATCAATTAATACTTAAAGTTCCTGGAAGAGGTACGACCTTACAAAAGGATACCAAGGTTTGTAACTTGTTTACAGAAGTTTCGGAGTATATGGAAGCTACACGGATCAAAGAAAATACGTCTCGACAGAATCGGGGATAGTGGACGTTTGATGGAACATTTGATGGACCGTCAAACTGCCAGGGTGGACCATTAAAATATATGAGAAATTATGATCTCAGGAGGTAGATTGATGTTCAGGATTCACAGACCGTTGATCATTCAACGGACAGTCTATCCCACCGTCAAAGTATGGCAATAGAAAAACATTGATGGGTTTATAACGAGTTGAATGATTTGGGGTATTCATTTCCTCCAAGATCAGACTTCCAAATACCCCCAAAACCCTCTATAATATATTCCTTCATTCTAAGATCAATCCTAAGGTAAATCACACAAGATTTTGGAAACCCTAGGTGTTAGTTCGGGTTGATATTTTATGGGTGTTTAGATGCCTAAAGGTAAGATTTATCATTCTCTATCTATATTGGTTATTAATTGATAATTTGAGAGAGTTGTGAAACTATTTTCATAATCAGAACTCGTAAACTTATGAAATCTTCGTAGTAAGAGTTATTGGACTATTTTAATGGAATTCTTGAGGTGTTTATGGCAGGATGTGATAGAGTATGGTAATTTTATTGTTGATGTTGTAGTAGTTGATGAAGGGTAAGTGATTGTGGCTAGTTGACATGGAAATAGAAGAATGAGAACTATGAACGCTAGGTGTTCGATGAAATGTCTGAATGAGTTTTTTATGAGATGTGAATCCATCGTTGATATAAATCATTTGTATACTATAGATGAGAACTCGTGGAGAATACGAGGACTCGTGGAATTCATATATCTAAGTGAAAAATGTATGTAATGGCTATCCCTTCTTTCAATTGGAATGACTCAATAGAAAACGTATTTGTCTTGCAGAGTTAGGAAGCGTAATTGTCATAGATATTCTACTATTTTAGTTGACGTTAGTTTTACTGTAGGTTGTATGGTATATAGTTGGATTGAGAATGCGAGTTGTTATTAAGTTCCATAACCTTTTATTTGATCCATTGCGCAAGTGTATACTTATAGTTGAAGTATATGACTCGACTCATTGGTAGGTGTGTCATTGGGCAGAATCTACTCTAAACCATTAGATCTCTTCTAGACGTTGTAGCTTACGAGGTGAGCATAAGGCATTTGGAATCGTTAGTGTTTTCCTTAAAATAAGAATATGGTTTTATAATTTTTCATTGCATAGTTGCTATGTTAGTTGCATTATTAGAAAGAGCGCCCTAATTGTACACCTAGGTACTTAGTTGGAGATTCAAGGGGAAAGCTAGTCGTAGTTGCATCAATTGTAGTTGATTGTGCACGCTATAAGATGTTCTTAGCAAAGAGTAGGTGAAATGACTTGTAAGGAATGATGTTGCTTATGTCTTGAAATCTCAATAGTAAGAAATGGTTGTTAGTAGTGATAAGAGTCGAGGACCCGTAAGAATCCAATCTAAATGCTAATTGATAGTTGCCCTCGTCCGTTACACATGTAGCCCAATCAAATACACATGCCTTCGTATAGTTATCTGCAGTGATAGTAGTAGTAGTTGCTACCCCTCTAGTTGGATGCTCGTATATTTTGTTAGACTTTGAAGGTAAATGAGTCCTTAGTTGCATTATTGAAAAGTAATTATCAGTAAGAATCAAATCTAGATATTTGTTGATAGTTTGATGTATTGAATTTGACTCGTTCCAGTTTAGTAAACTTTCATTAGAGGTTATGCCACTTGATGTGCCCGTATAAAATAGTTGAAGTTATTAGTTGTTTTTCTAAAATTAAAGTCTTCAGAGGTCGGGTGTAGTAGACGCCATGTTGCGTACTTGCTAGTTGTATAATTGCCCCTGTCAGTTACACTAGTTGCTCGACTTCCCTAGTTGAAGATCTATGCACTTGTGTAGTTGTCAACGTTGGTTACCTTAGTAGTTATTACTCCTCTGGTTGGAAGCTTGTGTAGTTGGTTAAACTCCGAGGATAAGCTAGTCTTTAATTGCATTTCTCAAAAGTAATTATGGATAACAAGTTATGTCACCTCAGAAAGGGAAGTTTAGTTGAACGAGTTGATGTATAAAGAACTTAGTTGAGTTATGTGATACGATTTGTTGGCCCTCGCGACCTATTTGCCAGTTTGAGCTTATTTTCTAGTCTTTGAGCTTGTTTGCTAGCCATCAAGGGTTATTTTACGGTCTACAGGACTTATTTATCACCCTTAGTAGAACATATTTGCGAGACAAATATCGACTAAATAAATAGACAACACTTAGGCCTATTGTGATAAGTTCACTAGTATAATTGATAAGCGTCCTAGTAAATGGTCACCTATAGGTAAGTGACAGTTCTCCTATACTTGTTGTTACTTGTTTACTTGAAGTTCCAGTACTTATCATTGTTCTTATCTGCAAAACATACTCAGTGTATTATTCGTACTTACGTCCCTTTTTCTAGGGGTGCTGTGTCACGCCCCGAACCCCGGGCCCGCGACTAGTACCCTACCTGGCACCCTTCTATTCATACAACATAATAAACCACAGAAGATAAATAACACTCGTTTTTTTCTTTAAATACATGCAAGGCCGATAAGGCTGCCATAAATAAAAAATCACCCGAAAGGGTCTACACTGTTCAACGATGTAACTACAATTCTAGCCAGTCCAGCCCACAGTCTAAGAATTTGGACAAATACTATGACGGGACAAGGCCCCGCCGTACCCCTGAATATACCTAGCGACGAGCTCCGGAACATTGGAGCTATCTCAAAATGCTGAACCAGGATCCTAAGCTCGCGGATCCACAACAGTGTACCTAGACCTGCAGACATGAACGCAACCCCCCGAAGGAGGTCAGTACAACAGGTACCAAGTATGGAACGAAAATACAGTACAGTAAATATACAAAAGAATGACAAGGGCAAGTATGAAAATTAAATACCAGATCCTACCGTGTCATATAACAATCAGAGCCAGCTAACCTTGTATCATCAGACTACTATAACACCGCACCACTTTCACATACGAAAGCCATGTCAAAATCGTGACACTCGCCTCGATATAATATCACGTGCGTTTCGTGGAATACAACATCATCACAAGATCGAGATAAGCATGCCCGTGGAATTCCAACATCACTGTCGGCATGTAAAAAGTACAATACTCAAATATCAGTACACTGTGCCTTTTTAAGTAGAGTAAACTTTACCGCTTTAAACTAGGATGCTTATGATCAATCTAGGGCCACCCCCCGTAGTATCATTATGCAATCCTACTCCTGAGACTATTTCACCCGCATAGGTCTCGTAGACCCGCATGAGGTAATTTCCTCGCATAGGACTATTTCACCCGTATAGATCACGTGGACCCGCATGAGGTAATTTCCTCGCATAGGACTATTTCACCCGCATGAGACTATTTCACCCGCATGAGCCCTACAGACTCGCATGAGGTAGTTTCCTCGCATCGTGGGGAGCAAATCCACAGAATATGTATAATGTCTTGGGGGTTTACCCCGCAATCATACTCAGGGGATGTATAATGTCTTGGGGGTTTATCCCGCAATTATACTCAGGAGATGTATAATGTCTTGGGGGTTTACCCCACAATTATACTCATAACACTAGCACCAATGACTATCATGAACAACTTATGCAAGTTAAGTAATCTTTAACTCTCATTAGACAAAATGAAGGCACCATCTTTTTGAACAACCAAGGCAATGCCATGCCTTCCTTTTAATACAAACAAGACAATACCATGCCTTCCTTTCTGAAATAACCAAGACAATACCATGACTTCCTTTTCTAAATCAAACAAGACACTAACAAGTCTTTCATTTTATAACACCAAGGCACTATCACACTTGCATCACTAAGGATTAAAGTCCATTACAACAATGTACGTGAGTCGTACATTCACTTTATAACTAAATTTCCATTTTTAGAAAAGCCCAAGTACTACATGTATCACTAAGAAGTAGAATCCAATACATGTATCATTTTGAAACCATCATCAAGACACTTATCATACTAAGTATCTTTCTAAGACATGGTTTGACCAATCAGGGAAATAGACATCACGTATTACTTTAAAACATCTTTGAAAATAAAAGTGCCTCATATCATGTACTATATTAAGGACTTAACCATGGACATTTTCCCATGATTTCCTTACAACATTTTAAACCATCTCTTGACTTTCCACAAACCTTGCTATAACAAACTTCCCATAAAGCCGTTATAACACTTTCATTTTAGAAAACTAAAGCACTACCATATCATGTACGGGATTTGAACCCAAAGTACTATGTACGTCTATTCTTTATAAAAGAATCGTTTCATGCAATGTATAGGGAGTTGAACCCAAAAGCACTCTCACTATTAAAATCAAGTTACTTATGCCTTTAAATCAAGCCACTTATTCTTTCAAAACTCAAGGAACTTACTTTTTAAATCAAGTAACTCCCTTTTTCAAAATCAAGTAACTTATACCTTTTAAATCAAGTTACTTCTACTCTTTAAATTAACAATACTTTTCAAATCAAGTTACTTATTCTCTTCAAATCAAGTAACATATACTTTTCAAATCAAGTAATCTATACTTTTCAAATCAAGTTACTTCTTCTTTCAACATTTAAGGAAATTATTCCTTTAAATCAAGTAACTCATTCTTTTTCAATGACGTTACTCCTATCTTTTTAAAGTCAAGTAAGCTTGTACTTTTTAATTCAAGTATTATAACTTTCAAAATAAACCAAGTCTCTTATCTTTAAAATTCAAGTATCATATACTTCAAAATCAATTCACTTATACTTCATATAATCAAATCACACAAACTTTCAAATCAAGTCCCACAACTTGAAAATAAAGTCTCATAATCATTTAAATAAAACAAGTCTCATAACCTTGGAAATTAAGTCTCATAACTTGAAAATCAATACTTATTTGAACCGTGAATAGGTTATACTTGTTTCTAATACTTCCTAACGACTTACCAACATCCCCCATAAGACATGGTAAAAACTTAGGAATCTTTTAGACAGGCCTTTAGCCTGAAATCAATAACATGAATACTTCCTAATGACAAGGTAAGTACTTCAAGAAAACAAGTCACGTATACTCCAAATAACAAGGCAAGTATACTTCAAGAATAAGTCATGTATACTCCAAAACAAGGCAAGTATACTTCAAGGATAGTCATGTCGATAGAAGAAAGAAGTTCACATACCTCGTGACGACTAATCCAAACGACAAGTAGCAAAACGCTCCAAAGTACTTCAACTTTATTGGCTATTCCACCCTCCAAGTAGAATATGCTACACGTAGTACTTCAACTTATAATGATGATAGCGCTTCTATCAATATCATACTTTCTAGTATAAGACTTATACCAAATAATGGTCCTCTAATTTTACAAAAATTTGGGCAGCATTTCCTTTGTTTCTACGTACTTTTCCACCTTTTCCAAGGCCCGTATTTCAATAACCAATACACCACATTTAAGGCTCAACCAAATAAGCTAATCAAAGGGGATTACACGCCTAACATACGTGTAAAATTCTGCCCCACAATTCATATAACACAGTCCATTTAATTAGTCCATTTTTAACCAACTTCTAGGGCCATTCTCGGCCACAATCAATTCAATACAACGTATAGTCTTTTTTTCAACTCTTTTCAATCCAAGTTGTTATTACAACATGTTATACAAGTCATGATCAATTATAACGACTATATTCCTTTCCTTAAATAACATGCGACGATTATAACTAACAACTTTAATGGCTAGCATGCCAATTTTCGGTTTTAACATCTCAACACGATCCAAATCTTTTCAAACTTCATTCTATATAACACATGCTCATTATTCCACTACTACAACATGTAATCTTCAATTACATTAAGAAGACAAATACTTTTACCTTAATAAGCCCAAATATAATCCAAGCCTAAAAGTCGATCCTTAACAACTTTAGCTCTTTTTATATACATTTCAATCCACTCCAAGCAACCCTTAGAAGTTCATAAACAACTTCTCTTCAATTTCCAACTTCAAAGTTGAAGAACCCTTTAGGTTTTCATGTTGCGACTAATGGATTAACGTCGTATTTCCGGGATTTAAGTGTTTGGTTATCCTTAGTATACTACTAGGGACCTATGGTTTGAATATTGGGATTTATCAAACAAGATTGAAGAATTTCTTCTTCTTAGAGAGGGTTTGGCCGAGAGCTTCCATAGCTCAACAAGGCTTCTTGATTTTTTTCTAAGTGTTGAAATTCCTCTTGCACTAGTAGGTGATATATACAACAACCAAGGGCCAAGATCAAAACAAATGTGTGGCTAAGATTTGGATGACTAAAGCTTGCAACTTGACCCTAAGACTTGGTCAATTCGACCAACAAGCCCATGTGGAGGGTGACACGTGTCGCCCTCCCATATGTCTAAAATATTTCGTTTCTCGAAATTTTCATAATTGGTCAAAATATCGAAAACCTTGTGGGCCCCACGAAACGTAAAATTTCTCGGGTGGGCCCCATGTGACCAAATCCGTAAATAAATTTCCACAATGTTAAATAAATTCCATACGTCTCAAATAACGCATTTTGAGAATCTAATTCTCATCAACGAACATTTTTCCTTTCCGACGTTCGGAAGATTTTTCTTCGGAAAAACAATTCTTCCTTTCGTACCAATTTTAAAGTCCTGATTCCTTACGTACATTATCTTTAAACATATCCTGGAATTACGGGGTGTAACATTCTCCCCCCCTTAGAAAAATTCGTCCCCGAATGTTCTTTCGAGGTTCAATCTAAACGGATATCACATAGTCCCCCTTAACTACACCCAACATAATCACATATGCCAAACATGGCCCTAATACATCGCACATGCATACCTATCAATCACAACCCAAACGAGGAATCAAATCCAAAGGGTGCATCATCACTATTTACTCTCATTCATGGCCTAAAAGGATTATCTTTTCGTACTTTTCTTTAGTCATAACTATAAGAACTTCAATTCTTTCAACCCTTGTTCTCTCCTTTTCTTACTTATCGTATTCTTCTCGTACTTCCAAACTTATTCTAGTATACGTACATAATCTCAATCATTGCTGTTTTCAAATCCTTGGAGTTACTACATCCAACAATTCAGGGTTATTTTCGTCTCTCACAACCCGGTTCCGGTGGAACGCGTCTACGAAATCGTACAACGATTAACTAGGCTTGGGCCTTGCACCCTTGTGACCCTATCACATAGAGGGAACATCTCCAACTGACCACACTCCATTCCAGGCTACGGGTTGACCTGTAATCAGCCCACAACCCGATCCATTGTCACACTTAATTCTCATTCTTGGTCTGAAATAAATCTTACTACCCGAGAAAGCCTTATACCTCTAAGGTCTCAGCGGTTATCAATATTCTAAGGTTCACCATTATTCCATGTTCCAAGCTTTCATTATCAGTCCCCACATACGGGAAATGCAGCTTCTCAAAATCTTAAAATCTTGTTGTCTTAATCACAACAACTTTAATTACTCCATACCATTATTATTCACATAATCACTTAAGCGTACAACACAGCTTAATCTAACAACATGGTATGCTCTCAAATCAATAAAACATGATCTCTTTTAAGAGTCTATCACAATCTCAGACCGTTCATTACCTTCTGACTATTCCAAGTCAGTACATACATAAAGCCTAGGTGTGGGTTCAATAAACTGTTTCACACATTCCAAGTATTTATCAAGACTTTACCAACTTATGGTAACTCATAGTCATTCTAGGCAACACACATATGAACCCAAGTAAATACGCTCGTACATATATACATCATCATAATACCATCTATACGATAATTTACCAACCTTGATACGAAATCCATATAATCCTTTCTATGCCACTGTTGTCTTTCTCATAGCTGCAACCACAATAACACGTTAGGGAGAGACTACCCTAACAACACAGCTCTATCACACGATCTCAGAGTGAGAAAAAGGGAAACCAATCCTAAATGTACTATAGCCTCCTGTTTATAGATGTGGTGGACAACACACCGATAAACAAGACTCTACTATACACGGTCTGTAGACATTCCGATGACTAACTGTTCTACCACTCTGTCACGCCCTGAACCCGGGCCCGCGACTAGTGCCCTACCTGCGCACCCTTCTATTCATACAACATAATAAACTGCGGAAGATAAATAACACTTGTTTTTTTTCTTTAAATACAGGCAAGGCCGATAAGGCTGCCATAAATAAAAAATCACCCGAAATAGTCTACACTGTTCAACAATGTAACTACAACCAGTACAGCCCATATATGAATACAAACCTCTAAGAATTTGGACAAATACTATGACGGGACAAGACCCCGCCGTACCCCTGAATATACCTAGCCATAATGACGAGCTCCGAAACATTGGAGCTATCTCAAAATGCTGAACCAGGATCCTAAGCTCGCGGATCCACAACTGTGTACCTAGACATACAGACATAAATGCAGCCCCCCGAAGGAGGTCAGTACAACAGGTACCAAGTATGAAACGAAAATACAAGATGTAGAACAAGATCATAATCGTACAAAAGAATAGCGAGGGCAAGTATGAAAATCAAATACCAGATCCTACCGTGTCATATAACAATCAGAGCCAACTGTACCTTATATCACTATACTACTATAACACCGTACCACTTTGACATATGAAAGCCATGTCAAAATCAGGGACACCTGCCCTCAGCATATAATATCACAGAAGCGTGCTCGTGGAATACAACATCATTGTCAGCATGTATCAAGTACAATATACCACCATCATCAGATAAGCATGCCCGTGGAATTCCAACATCACCGTCGGCATGTAAAAAGTACAATACTCAAATATCAGTACACTGTGCCTTTTTAAAAAGTAGAGTAAACTTTACCGCTTTAAACTAGGAAGCTTATGATCAATCTAGGGTCACCGGCCCGTAGTATCATTATGCAATCCTACTCCTGGGACTATTTCACCCACATAGGTCTCGTGGACCCGCATGAGGTAATTTCCTCGCATAGGACTATTTCACCCGCATAGATCACGTGGACCCGCATGAGGTAATTTCCTCGCATAGGACTATTTCACCCGCATGAGACTATTTCACCCGCATGAGCCCTACGGACTCGCATGAGGTAGTTTCCTCGCATCGTGGGGAGCAAATCCACAGAATATGTATAATGTCTTGGGGGTTTACCCCACAATCATACTCAGGGGATGTATAATGTCTTGGGGGTTTACCCCGTAATTATACTCAGGAGATGTATAATGTCTTGGGGGTTTACCCCGCAATTATACTCAGGGGATGTATAATGTCTTGGGGGTTTACCCCGCAATTATACTCATAACACTAGCACCAATGGCTATCATGAATAACTTATGCAAGTTAAGTAATCTTTAACTCTCATTAGACAAAATGAAGGCACCATCTTTTTGAACAACCAAGGCAATACCATGCATTCATTTTAAAACAAACAAGACAATATCATGCCTTCCTTTCTGAAATAACCAAGACAATACCATGCCTTCCTTTTCTAAATCAAACAAGACACTAACAAGTCTTTCATTTTATAACACCAAGGCACTATCACACTTGCATCACTAAGGATTAAAGTCCATTACAATAATGTACGTGAGTCGTACATTCACTTTATAACTAAAATTCCATTTTTAGAAAAGCCCAAGTACTACATGTATCACTAAGAAGTAGAATTCAATACATGTATCATTTTGAAACCATCATCAAGACACTTATCATACTAAGTATCTTTCTAAGACATGGTTTGACCAATCAGGGAAATAGACATCACGTATTACTTTAAAACATCTTTGAAAATCAAAGTGCCTCATATCATGTACTATATTAAGGACTTAACCATGGACATTTTCCCATGATTTCCTTACAACATTTTAAACCATCTCTTGACTTTCCACAAACCTTGTTATAACAAACTTTTCATAAAGCTGTTATAACACTTTCATTTTAGAAAACTAAAGCACTACCATATCATGTACGGGATTTGAACCCAAAGTACTATGTACGTCTATTCTTTATAAAAGAATCGTTTCATGCAATGTTTAGGGAGTTGAACCCAAAAGAACTTTCACTATTAAAACCAAGTTACTTATGCCTTTAAATCAAGCCACTTATTCTTTCAAAACTCAAGGAACTTACTTTTTAAATCAAGTAACTCCCTTTTTCAAAATCAAGTAACTTATACTTTTTAAATCAAGTTACTTCTACTCTTTAAATTAAGTAACATATACTTTTCAAATCAAGTTACTTATTCTCTTTGAATCAAGTAACATATACTTTTCAAATCAAGTAATCTATACATTTCAAATCAAGCAATCTATACTTTTCAAATCAAGTTACTTCTTCTTTCAACATTTAAGGAAATTATTCCTTTAAATCAAGTAACTCATTCTTTTCCAATGACGTTACTCCTATCTTTTTAAAGTCAAGTAAGCTTGTACTTTTTAATTCAAGTTTTATAACTTTCAAAATAAACCAAGTCTCTTATCTTTAAAATTCAAGTATCATATACTTCAAAATCAATTCACTTATACTTCATATAATCAAATCACACAAACTTTCAAATCAAGTCCCACAACTTGAAAATAAAGTCTCATAATCATTTAAATAAAATAAGTCTCATAACCTTGGAAATCAAGTCTCATAACTTGAAAATCAATACTCATTTGAACCGTGAATAGGTTATACTTGTTTCTTATACTTCCTAACGACTCTTACCAACATCCCCCATAAGACATGGTAAGAACTTAGGAATCTTTTAGACAGGCCTTTAGCATGAAATTAATAACATGAATACTTCCTAATGACAAGGTAAGTACTTCAAGAAAACAAGTCACGTATACTCCAAATAACAAGGCAAATATACTTCAAGAATAAGTCATGTATACTCCAAAACAAGGCAAGTATACTTCAAATATAGTCATGTCGATAGAAGGAAGAAGTTCACATACCTCGTGACGACTAACCCAAACGACAAGTAGCAAAACGTTCCAAAGTACTTCAACTTTATTGGTTATTCCACCCTCCAAGTAGAATATGCTACACGTAGTACTTCAACCTATAATGATGATAGTGCTTCTATCAATATCATACTTTCTAGTATAAGACTTATACCAAATAATGGCCCTCTAATTTTACAAAAATTTGGCCAGCACTTCCTTTGTTTCTACATACTTTTCCACCTTTTCCAAGACCCATATTTCAATAACCAATACGCCACATTTAAGGCTCAACCAAATAAGCTAATCAAAGGGGATTACACGCCTAACATACGTGTAAAATTCTGCCCCACAATTCATATAACACAGTCCATTTAATTAGTCTATTTTTAACCAGCTTCTAGGGCCATTCTCGACCATAATCAATTCAATACAACATATAATCTTTTTTTCAATTCTTTTCAATCCAAGTTGTTATTACAACATGTTATACAAGTCATGATCAATTATAACGACTATATTCCTTTCTTTAAATAACATGCGACGATTATAACTAACAACTTTAATGGCTAGCATGCCAATTTTCGGTTTTAACATCTCAACACGATCCAAATCTTTTCAAACTTCATTCTATATAGCACATGCTCATTATTCCACTACTACAACATGTAATCTTCAATTACATTAAGAAGACAAAGACTTTTACCTTAATAAGCCCAAATATAATCCAAGCCTAAAAGTCGATCCTTAGCAACTTTAGCTCTTTTTATCTACATTTCAATCCACTCCAAGTACAACTTCTCTTCAATTTCCAACTTCAAAGTTGAAGAACCCTTTAGGTTTTCATGTTGCGACTAACGGATTAACATCGTATATCCGGGATTTAAGTATCTGGTTATCCTTAGTATACTACTAGGGACCTATGGTTTGAATATTTGGATTTATCAAACAAGATTGAAGAATTTCTTCTTCTTAGAGAGGGTTTGGCCGAGAGCTTCCATAGCTCAACAAGGCTTCTTGATTTTTTTCTATAGTGTTGAAATTCCTCTTGCACTAGTAGGTGATATATACAACAACCAAGGGCCAAGATCAAAACAAATGTGTGGCTAAGATTTGGATGACTAAAGCTTGCAACTTGACCCTAAGACTTGGTCAATAATATCTAGCTCCCATTTGGTCTCTTGGACTTGGTCAATTCGACCAACAAGCCCATATGGAGGGTCACACGTGTCGCCCTCCTATATGTCTAAAATATTTCGTTTTCCGAAATTTTCATATTTGGTCAAAATATCAAAAACCTTATGGGCCCCACGAAACGTAAAATTTCTCGGGTGGGCCCCATGTGACCAAATCAGTAAATAAATTTCCACAATGTTAAAAAAATTCCATACATCTCAAATAACGCATTTTGAGAATCTAATTCTCATCAACGAACATTTTTCCTTTCTGATGTTCGGAAGATTTTCCTTCGGAAAAACAATTCTTCCTTTCATACCAATTTTTAAAGTCCTGATTCCTTACGTACATTCTTTTTAAACATATCCTGGAATTACGGGGTGTAACATGTTGCATGTCATGTTGCAGGACCATGTTTGCAAGTGGCATTTTTGTGGGTAGATACTCCAGTTGATCATCAGAGTTTTGGTGAGCTCCCCTTCCTCTTGGAGTAGCTGAGTCAAGTCACTAGGGATATAGTTGTACATGCTAGTTGGGTAGGCCGGGGCCTTGTCTCGTCGAAATTGTTTTGTCAAACACTCTTAGAGGCTTTTGTAGACAGGTGGACACCTGTGGTCAGTAATGTTATGTGATGTTGGGTTTTACAGTTGAGGCCTTGTAGGTCATGTATCTATATACTTATTTTGGGCTCTTTTGTTTGCAGGTAATTGAACATAGGAAACTACTTGTACTACTGATTATATTAGTCGTATAGATGTGGTACTAAGTTCCCCGTCCACCCCACCAAGGTTGAGGTGTAACACTAATACAGGCCAAGGGCTGAATGTGCGGTTGTAAGTGTGACAATCGTCCATTGTTTCAAAGAAAAGCCATCTTTTGGGTAGATTTAAGCACCATGTTATCCCCCCTTTATTTGTAAAAGAACTACACTAGACTTGATGTTCCCAATGAGGGATACATAGGAAGCCCATATCGGGCCTGGTCTTAGGATTTTGGGTAAGTAGAAATCGGTGGGGGAAAGGATTATTTTATGTAAACTGAACTACGAATTAGCCTGACTTCCCCCGACGGGATATATAGATAGTCTACTTAAGACTTGGTCCTTAATATATATAAATATTGGCTCCCCCTCCCTTTCCCCCATTTCATAGAAGAAGTTAGATCCAGCTGGAAGACCAATCGTTGGGACTATCGTATGAAGCAA
The DNA here is from genome assembly GCA_029844215.1 of Przewalskia tangutica. NCBI lineage: Eukaryota > Viridiplantae > Streptophyta > Magnoliopsida > Solanales > Solanaceae > Przewalskia > Przewalskia tangutica. The sequence continues at coordinate 23,136,391 of CM056720.1, read as the reverse complement.
GTCAATTGACCCTAAAGTTACCAAAAGCCCTTACAAACCCTATAATACCCGGAACAAGGAATCAATCAAATATTTGTATATGGATGTGTGAACTTATGTGTTTACTTTCAAAATATGGGTTTATTCATTCATGTGATTTATTTGACTAATGTATTGACATCACCTGCCTTTGAGTGATTCTTTTTATAAAGGAGGTTAGTTCATGTCGTGTCACTAGTGTATTACATAATATCTAAAGAATAAACAACATCCCTGTCCGAGCAAATCCAAAAAGAAATTACTAGTAATTCAGAGGAGGAAGGCAACATCAGGAATTCCAGGTCTTATGTGCGGCCTGAGGCAATTTATAATGAAGACGTGGTCAAAATGCTGAGAGACCTTCAAGAGAAAACTACAAGGTTGGAAAAAGCCCAGATTTCTAGAGAAAAACAAATTGAGGAGAGAAGGACTCCACCACCTTTCCTATCTCTGTCTTCCCCAATTTAGGAACACTGTCCAAACTACCCCGCGAAGACTGACCCACATAACATAGGTACTTCGTACCAAACTCTTCCACCCACAAACCCCACTCAAATACATGAGACCACTTACTCTATATAAGTCCCTTTAACAACCAATCCCACCACACATCCAAATATCAATACTCACATTCCATAAAATAACCCAACACGTCAGAACGTCTCTATCCAAACCCCAGTCACTCAAAGCCAACTCTTACCGAAATGCACAGAACTAGACCACTATGAAGAGATGGAGAGGGCCTGGAGGACCGATCAAGAGAAGTTTTCCAAGGAAATGAAAATAGAATTAGCTCAAGGCATAGAGCAAAAATTAAAAAAAATCAATCAGGCCACTCGAAAAACTCCTGGATTAAGTTATGATGACATGTGCATACATCCAGGGCTAGATCTGCTGGAGGGCTTCAAGGTGCCTAAATTCAAAGGGCCAGGAAACCTAATGGCCTACTTGCATTCATATTGTGACCAACTGGGAGGAGTTCTAAATAACCTTACTTTGATCACGAGACTATTTAATCACAACTTGACTGGGAGGCCTATGAATGGTTTTTTGTGCAAGATATGTGCCGATGGATTAATTGGGAGGACATGGCAGAATCCTTCATGGAACGATACAAGTTCAATGTCGAAACCGTTCCTGATTAATATTACTTGGAGAAAATCAAGCATAATTCCATAAAGAGCTATTGGGAATACGCAAGTCGGTGGAGAGAGGAAGCCACTCGTGTGCAACCACATATGACAAAGAAGGAATTGGTCGCGACTTTTATCAGAGCACTAGACCAGGACTGTTATGACATGATGTTTTCCATGGCCGAACGACCATTTTTAGAATTAGTTGAGATGGGAAAGGCAATAGAAGATGGTCTCAAGTCCGGTAAGATCACCAGCGTGACTGGTAGAATATCCCAGCCAAATACTCTGGGAGGTGTACAAAAGAAAAGAGAAGACATGGCAAATGTAACCCGATCATCCAACCCAAAAATAAAGAAACGGGAAGAATCCTGTTCCCCCATGAAAATATACCAATCACTGCCCCTTAATAGCTACCTGACTCCACCATATAGCCTAGTGCCCATTTACTATGCCCAACCCTGTTACCAAACCTCCCCAAACTACCAAAGCCCTCCACCAAACTCGCAAGTGGTGGATGGTACGAGGTTATTCAGAATTTAATAGTAGTTCCATCTATATGTGTCAGGCCGATTTCCACGAGCTCACGCAAGTGTATGTATCGTCACAAGTAATATAGTCTTGTAAGACCGAATATCGTCCTCAGAGACTGGTTTCTAATTACCGAACATCTATTCTAGGTTAGCTATTTGGCAAACAATAAGTTGATTTGGTTGTTATCTAACACTAGTAGAGTAATTGCAAGAATTGAACTAAATTATTGAGGTTTAATCAGTTATGAAGGAATTAGGGCTTTCAATATCCTCAACTATCCACTATTTTCAATCCTTAATGCAACTAGAAGGACTTCTTCTTCTACGTTAAAATAGCGGTTAACTAGACTGTCTTATATTCCAGTTAGGATATATAATCGCTCAACCCCAGTTCAGAAACCTTCTATATTTCTATGATAGGTTTTACCACATATGAGGATTAAGAACAATAGCCTATAATGCTACACAAGTATCGGGGTACTTTCGTCCCCGATTTTAACCTATGTCTATTCAATTACAACATATCCAAATCTCTCATCTCGGTTCTTTATTCGAAATCATATAGATTATGATAATTAGTGATCAATTAACTATCAAACATTCATACCAATATTGAATAAATCTTAATCAAGTGAATAAGAAATCAAACTAATGCATTAATTCATGAAATAGAGTTTCAAGCGATTCAATAGGAAAACCCTAATAAAGTGTTTAGCTCCTAGCCATAGACCTGCTAAGAACTAATACAAATCCAAACATGAACTGGATGAAAATAAAGGAAAGAAAAATACTTAGAACTAATGTCTTCAATTGTAGCCGCCAAGCGTTGTGTTGCGTTATGAGAGATGATATGTGATAGCTCCTCCCCCAAAATTTGTCCCAAGTGTTTATATATGTTGTCAAAACGTGTTCCTTGGACCCTTTTGCCCCTTTCCAATTCTATTTCGGATTGGAAATTCCCGCATCGGCACCACAGTCCTGCAGAATGGTACCGTGGTGCTGAAAATACTGTGACTTCTCAATAATTATGGCACCGCGGTCCCGCGGTCTTTCGTCCTGATCTTCCAACTTTCATCATTTTTGCTTCGGGAGCTCCTTTCCTGCCCACTTTTAGCTTATTTTTGCCATTTTGCCATTTAGAACCGCTGCGACTCAAAAAAAAAAAAAACAACCCTAACACGACACTAATTTCAAAGAAAAATACTAACTAAAAATGACTCAAAAAGTGTATATAAAATATGCCTAACAAACCCCCAAACTTAACCTTTACTCGCCCTCGAGTAAAACACTAAACAAAAACAAAAATATAAACAAAGACTATGAAATGAATCAAGTAGTTATAGCAATGCTTCTTCAAAATCATGAATGAAAGTTGGGATAATATGTTAGAACATACATAACATGAATATTTTAGCAATCTAGAATTTCAAGTTAGATATTTCGCAAATTCACTTAGATCATGATCAATTGGAAATACAAATACCTAACCTATGCATGTCAATTTCATTTCATCTTTCCCAAATTTCTATAGACCTGTTTATTTGATATTCTCCACTAATCATAGACATACACATTTTGAGATCATCAGGACTTTCAAGGGTTGTAATGTAGGCTTAGGCAGGGGTAGGTAAAAGTAGGCATTTTGGCTCAATTACGTACCATAAGCATTTTTCATTCAACTCTTTTTTCCTTCTTTCTGATTTTCTTTTTAATCTCATACCTATTTCTCTCCTCTTTTCTTTTGAGAGAGTGAGATACATTATAAATAACAAGCACCCCCAAACTTAGGCGTTTGCATATTTTTCATTGGGGTGCATCAAATTTTCACTCTCTTCATGTTTCCTTTTCAACACTTTTGATCCCACTAACTTTCAATTATTACTTATGGCACAAACAGGAAATCATAGGGTGTCAAAGAAAGATCTTATTTTAGGCCAATGGGGCTGACTAGTGATACAATTCATGTCAGGATATGTAATGAATGACTAGAAAGGCTATCAAAGAAATGCCTGAATCATCTCCCTAAACATGTACATCTTAACTATTTCGCCTCAAATAACAAGCAAACAAATTTTCTTAGACATTTTTCAACCTTTCTTTCCATAACTGACACACATATGCTAAGCACAAATATCCCAAAGAATTAGATGTCATGATTTTTTGGCATATCTAACTTAAGCATACATATTGTTGCTTTCAATACCATTACATTATCCCACTTTATCCACTCAATATCTTTAGCAACTACAACATGCATGATCTATAAAAATAAATTGACTCACAAAACATCTAAAACAAACAAAAAGACTCAAAACAAACAATAAAACAAAATAAGACCCCCCCCCCCCAAACTTAATCGACACATTGTACCCAATGTGTGAAGACTAAAAATAAGAGGACAACTTACAGACACAAAACATCGGTCATAACGGAGGTCTGGGATGAGATTCTTGAAATTGCACAGGTCATCGGGACTCCCTGAACCTCTGAATTTCAGCATTTTGACACTTTAGTTCCCATTCCACCTGACAACATAAGACAAGGAGCCAATACCGTGAGACTGTTCAAGACAAAATAAAATAAACTAAAACATGAAACCAAACTAACATAATTAAAACATTGGATTCCCTCCCAACAAGCGTTGTATTTAACGTCTTTTAGCCGGACACATTTAATCTTTATTAGTGCACAGTAGATCCTTCTGCGAACTGCTTGCAATCCGCACAATTATTGTTGCAGGTCTCACTTCTCCTACAACATTTTTTTCAAACAAGGGCCTCATATCTTAGAATATCCCCCAATTACACAAGGCAGACTTGTCTTCTAAGCTCTCTATAATGTAGGGATCAGTGAAACTCCCTACATCTCTCAACTTTAGGGGGTGCCCTTGGGGGTATGGACTTTCTGGTTGGGGCTCAACAATGATAGTTGGTGGTGTCTTTTCTGCAACGAGTATAGGAAAAAGAAATTCCAAGGAACCCAAAAAGGTGAAAAATTGGATCTCAGTAACCTCTTCTTTCTCTACACCAACTATCTCTCTCTCAATTCCTCATTATTCTCAATAGCTTATTGTGGTTCAGGTTCCTCACTCTACTTATCACTCCCCACAACTGTGTCGCTAGGCAGATTTTCTTGCGGTACATTGATCACCATATCCATCAGCTGCCCTATTTGTGTCTCCAAATTTTTGAGGGACACCCTTGTCTCAGCCATAAACTGAGTCTGGCACTTGGTGAGTACGAGTATGGCTGCCTGCAACTCATTTGATCTTTCTGTGGAATTTGTGGGTTAGGCTGTTGTTGATGATTCCACTGCCCCTGATAGTAGTAGTAGTCCATGCCTTTTTTTTCTCTATACACTAACTTTACCTACAGAATAAGAAAAACACCAAAAACAATGATAAAAAGATGATCGCAGAACAAGTTAGAAACTTGTTCCTGGAGCAACCAAATTAGAAATAAAATAACATAACCGAATATACACAAACCAAATTAGAAATAAGTTTAGATAATTCGATATTGCAAGTACGTCAATCCCCGACAACAACACCAAAAACTTGTCAGGCCGATTTCCACGAGCTCACGCAAGTGTACGTATCGTCACAAGTAATATAGTCTTGTAAGACCGAATATCGTCCTCAGAGACTGGTTTCTAATTACCGAACATCTATTCTAGGTTATCTATTTGGTAAACGATAAGTTGATTTGGTTGTTATCTAACACTAGTAGAGTAATTGCAAAAATTGAACTAAATTATTGATGTTTAATCAGTTATGAAGGAATTAGGGCTTCCAATATCCTCAACTATCCACTCTTTTCAATCCTTAATGCAACTAGAACCAGGAATGAAATAGCGAGACCAAACGAGCAAAAAGCCACGAAGGTTGACGATAAGAGCGTACTTCTTCTTCTACGTTAAGATATCGATTAACTAGACTGTCTTATATTACGGCTAGGATATATAATCGCTCAACCCCAATGCAGAAACCTTCTATATTTCTATGATAGGTTTTACCACATAGGAGGATTAAGAACAATAACCTATAATGCTACACAAGTATCAGGGTACTTTCGTTCGCGATTTTAACCTATGTCTATTCAATTACAGCATATCTAAATCTCTTCTCTCGGTTCTTGATTCAAAATCATATAGATTATGATAATTAGTGATCAATTAACTATCAAACATTCATACCAATATTGAATAAATCTTAATCAAGTGAAGAAGAAATCAAACTAATGCATTAATTCATGAAAGAGAGTTTCAAGCGATTCCTTAGGAAAGCCCTAATAAAGTGTTTAGCTCCTAGTCATAGACCAGCTAATAACTAATACAAATCCAAACATGAACTGAATGAAAATAAAGGAAAGAAAAGTACTTAGAACTAATGTCCAATTATAGCCGCCAAGCGTTGTGTTGCGTTCTGAGAGATGATATGTGATAGATCCTCCCCCAAAATTTGTCCCAAGGGTTTATACATGTTGTCAATAACGTGTGCCTTGGACCCTTTTACCCCTTGCCAATTCTATTTCGGATTGAAAATTCTCGCATCAGAACCGCGGTCCTGTAGAATGGCACCGTGGTGCCGAAAGTACTGCGGCTTCTCGATGGTGGCACCGCATGATCCTGAGTCCGTGCCATGATCGTGATCTTCGTCCTGATCTTCTAACTTTCTTCCTTTTTGCTTCGGGAGCTCCTTTTCTGCCTTTTCTGTCCACTTTTAGCTTCTTTTTGCCATTTAGAACCGTTGCGACTCAAAATAAAGAAAAATAACCCTAACATGACACTAATTTCAAAGAAAATAAGATAAATACTAACTAAAAATGACTCAAAAAGTGTATATAAAATATGTCTAACAATATGGATATTGTAAGATGTGGTTTTTGATCTTTTGAGGCACGTATAAGAATGCCACTGGTCCTAATTCCTGGGGAAACTCTACCGAAATTTTGTCAGGCCTACGAAAATTGTTAAGATAAATAAGGCTTGTAATGGATAGACACAACATCAGCTAACATATGAGATAGTGACGGATGGAAATATGTAGATGAGTGACATTAATTTGTTAGGTGAATAGTGGGATAATTATGTCCTTTGGTATTGACAAAGAGGTAATGATATTTGGAGATATTTCATATTAGCAAGTAGAGAAAAGCCTATTTGAGAGTTATATTCCTTCCTTGCTTCCTTATGTTGCAGTAGCTACCTTTTTGAAAATGTAATACTATTATATTTTATTTATCAAATGAGAACCATATAATTATTGGTAGTAAGCTTCTCGAGATTTCTATATTTGAGACCATCAAGAACTTTTCATAATATGATACTTTGAACCTTGCTCATAACAAAATATTAGTGGTGATGGTTACATATATTAAATTAATTAGTTATTTAGAGTATGTGATGATATTTTGTTTATCGTATAACTAGTATTTTATTAGAGTTTTTTTGGGTTGTAAAGAAGTTACAAAGTATATTAGAAACTAGGATGAAATATTATGATGGTCTGTCATTGTAGTGTTGATCACAAAGAAGATCAAGTATAAGACATGAATAGAGGATAAAATAGTCGGGAATTGAAAGTTATCTAGAATTCAGGAAAAGGACTCTATAATTTATGTTGACCTATGAATTTAATTTGGGGGATGATATGTAATGAATGAATAAGAAATAATGAGACTATGAAAAAAGAGTAAGCTTTTATGCTACATCCTTTGAGCTTTTATTCTTGTTTCTTTTGTTTGTTCTCTTGTGGTATTTAAAATTTGGGATTGAAGGTTTGAGCTTTGATAGATATGTGTAAAAACAATTGTTGGTGTGACTAGATTAGAGACAGTCATAGGCAAATTTGTGGATTGTGCGATGATGCTACAGTACTCTATACGAGTTTAAGTAGAAGTATCTATAGATTATTATGGCTTTGCGACATACTTGAGATGTGATATGTTTAGAGTACTAAAGATTCTAATGAAATAAAATTTGAAGGAATCTTATAGTGAATTAAGAATTATCATACATTGAGGCTATTTTGATGTTTAGTGGAAGAACTACATTTTAGGCTTGAAATTCGAAAACAACCGCTTACGGAAGAATAATTTGAGAAGATGATAGAGTTTGATTTAGGCTTTAGTTTATTATCCTAGGTTTTGATATAAAGAATTTTAATTTAAGTCTATAGTTAGATGGACATGTGTGATTTTGATAGGCTACTTTTGTCATGGACTCTCAATAGACTAATGTTTCTTCGATTGTACTCTAACAATTATAATTTTATCTAGCCCAAAAGGGATTTGTGTTGTTGCCTAGGTTGGTACCAATTATTGGGTTGGAACTTTAAGTAATCACCTTGATGGGAGAACGATAGTATGAGAGTGGTAAAACTAGATTTTATGTAGTAGGTTTGATATAGAAAATACAAGAACTCAAGTCAATAATCTACGACACGTGTGAAGGTATGAGTATGATATATATATAATTTTTATATGAATAAGTGAATGAAGGATGAAACCTTAGTTACAAAAGATTCAAAGAGTTTGATTGAAAAGAGCATGCTAAGTAGGTGAGATACCCTAGGAAATTCTAAAAGTTATACTTTAAAAGACCTATGATATGTGGAATATAGTACTACGCTACCTATGTAGGGTTGTGATAAGATTAAGAATGGTGTGAGAGGTTGTATAGTGATAAGAGTGAAGGGATATTATGTTAGACAAAGTTAAGGTCCGACTGATCCACTCCAGACTAAGAAAGGGGAATATATAAGTAGTTGATACTCCTCTTATTGGAAACTATATGTATGCTTGTTATTTCCAAATTTAATGAAAACAAGAAGTAAGGTAAGTTAGGTTTGAATCATGTATTGTTGAATTAGCCTCACTGCCGGAGTATATTGTTTAGATTGATATATTCTGCACCTCATTGTTAAAGCATATACATGTTAAACCTTTTGGTTATCCAACTCTTGAGAAAGTGAGCTAAAGGAAGAAACCTCATTACTTCATGTTGAGACTTGAGTGTTCTAGTTGTTAGAATCCCCTTGAGGACTATTGTTCGTATTTGGGTGTTAGTTGTGTATTCATATTTCCGGGACCATTTTGCACAAAGGAAGCTCGACTTCATGATTTGGCTCGTAGGGAGATGGATAAAGCCTCATACGACGTGGTCACATGTATTCTAACTATTTGTTCTTTTGAGGCAATCTTTCCTATGTGACGTCATACTTGGTCCTTGAATTTTGGTGTGGAACTCAAACAATTGTCAGGACCCTTCTTCTGTGAATACCCCTGCTAGTGTTCCCATTAATTTTATAGGATCTATAGAGATTGTGTAGTGTAGTTAAGAGTCTTGAGACTATTGTTGATTTGTTTGAATTAAAAATGGTGAACTTTGATGTGAGTATGGGGATAAACTGTCTTTCTAAGTGTTATGAAACTTTGGATTTGCAATCAAAATAGTTAGGCTTGAATTTCTTGATGAACCTGTTATACAGTGGAGGAATGATATTGTTAAACCTTGAGGTAGACTTATGTTACACCCCGTTTTTTTTTCCAGGACATGTTTTAAGAACGTACGTAAGAACTCACAAGTGTTAAGATTTGAGACTTGTAAAAATTTATCGGAATTATGAAATTGTCGGAAAACGTATTATATTGACGAATGGGAGGGCGACATGTGTCACCACCCCTTAATGATGCCTTGGACGAATTTTGCAAGGGCAAGAGGGTCATTGGACCTTTGTTAGCAAGACAAGTCTTGCAACTTGAGAGCTTGATATTCTTGACTAAGTCAAAAGACCCACAAGGCTTGATATTTGTTAAGAGCTCATCCAAACCACCCATTTGTTTATATCTTGACCCTCCATTACACTATATAATACTAGTAGTGCAAGACAAGCTTAACACTTAGCCAGAATTTCACAAAAATTTAAAGAACTCAAGCTTGAGCTCTCGGGTTCACTCCCATTTGAAAAGAAAAAAAATTGTTTCTTGTTCTTTAAGCTCCACACTTTAAACCAAGGTTCTTGAGTGTATTGTAAGCATATCTCAATAGAAAAATCTCGGAAAAAGATAGTTTTCGGGTTAGTCGCAAAGCGAAAACCTAGTTGTCTTTCTAGGTTTTGTTTGGAAGTTTGAAGGAACTTTGTTGGTGTTGTTCTAAGGGTCTCAAGTAGCGGATTGAAGCGTCTTGAAAAGGCTCTAAGTTTCTAAGGAGCGACTTCGGATTTGGAGATTGGATTAAGATTCGTTGAGGTATAATCTTGTCCCTTAAAAGTGTTACAAGATTATTTATATTGTTGTTAGCTTTACATGTTGCTAGCATGAAGTATATGTGTTGAAGTTTATAAGTATTATGGATTGCTTGTAGCCTTAAAATCCGAAATGTAATGTAAGCCATGTGAAGTTAGATTACAATTTGGTCGTTTACTAGAATCGTCGCATGTTACTTACTTGAAGATTTTAATAGTATAATCGATTGCGACTTGATATCATGTTATGCTAACAATTTGGATTGAAATGGAAATTGGATAAGAATTGGTATTGTTGTACTCTATATGGCCGAAATTGGACTAGTAGTTGTATTAGTTTGATATCTATTGTGGGGCGGAATTTTACACGTCTAGTAGGCGTGTAATCCCCTATTGTTGATTGCATTGATTGGGCCTTAAATGAGGCGTGTTTGGTTATTGTATTCGGCCTTGAAAAGGTGGCAAAGTAAGTAGAAACAAAGGAGGTGCTGTCCGATTTTCCGTAGAATTTAGAGACTTTACACTTATAATATTCTACGTTTGAAGTAAGTCGTTAATAGACATATTGTGGATATTATAGGTTGATATTCTACGGGCGGGAATTTGTATTTGGCAAGTGGTTTGACCCGAAGAGGTATGTAGAACTTTTCCTATCTTTTGAGCATGACTAGTTACACGTATATAGTACGGTAGACATACAAGATCTTGATATCCTTTACTAGTTTTATGAATGGCCAAGTCGGGTGAGTTAAGGGATTAACTCACTTCTTTGAAAGGATTAAGGATGTCTTAAGTTTTATTAAAGTTAAGGGACTTGAAGAATTTTAAAGTATGTGATACTTGTTTCGTTTTAAACGTATAAGTCCCTTGGATAGGAAATTGTATTTGGATAAGGTATAAAGTTAATATAACGACTTTATGGGGGGTTGGCTATATTAGCTTTATGGAAGGATAAATGACTTTATTTTAATGAAAAGGCAATTTGATTTTAAGGCATCAATTGCCTAAGGTTTTATAAGGAAAGGGAGTCACTTGATTTAGAAACCTAACTTTATTTTTAAAGGTATTGTGACTTGCCTTGAAATGTAATTTGGACTTGATACTATGGTTAATAGTATCTTGGAAGTTTTATATGAAAAAGAGTCATTTGTTTTAAAGAGTAGAAGTATGTAGTACTTTGGGTTAAATTCCCGGATCTTTAAAAAGACATGTTAGTGCCTTAAGTAAACTAAAATGAGAGTGTTTGTGAACAAGAATAATAAGAAGTTAGGGTATTCTTAACTTGCTTATGTATTGCATGATAGTCGGTTTTGTGCTAGTGGTATGTTATTCTTTACGGGGTCATTCCCCGGGTTTGTGGCATTTGCATATTCCATGGATTTGCTACCCACGATGCGAGGAATACCTCATGCGAGTCCACAAGGGCTTATGCAGGTGAAATAGTCCCATGCGGGCGGGTCCAGCCTATGCGAGGAATACCTCATGCGAGTCCGTAAGGGCTTATGCGGGTGAAATAGTCCCATGCGAGAATACCTCACGCGGGTCCACGCGACCTATGCGGGTGAAATAGTTCGAGTAGGATTGTAACGATCTGCGGCGGGTGGTCTCGCTGATCGTGAGCTTCCTATTTTATGTTGTAAGTATACTCCTATTTACTCTCATTGTTAGTAAGGCACGATTATCAGTAATTTGATTATCATACATGTCTCCGCTTTGATTTAAACTTATGATGTAATTCTGATATTTTCGGTTTACATACTTAGTACATATTGTGTCTTGACCCCTTCCTCGGGGCTGCGTTCATGTCGCAGTAGGGTAAGCAGTGGTGGATCCTCATTCTTAGGATCACTTATCGACGCCGAAGCTCGTTTCTCGGAGGCTTGTCTCTTTTAGTACGATCTTTCCCACGATGTTGTAGATTATGTACATTCGGGGTATGGCGGGGCCCGTCATCACGATTGTTATTCTAGAGGTTTGTATTCACATATGTGGTTGGGTGTAGAACCGAGTTAGATTGTACTTTTGATTATGTTGATATTATGGAAGACGGCCTTATCGGCTAGCCTGTGTTGTTTATTGTTTACACATGCGTTTATGTTGTGTATGTTCCGCTGCTATTATCTGATGTATACCTGAACGGGGTGCCCAGGTAGGGCACCAGTCGCGGCCCGGGGTCGGGTCGTGACAAAAGTGGTATCAGAGCAGTTAGTCCTCGGAAAGTGTCTAGTAGAGTCTTGATTATCGGTGTGTTGTGCACCACATCTATAATCAGGAGGCTGCAGGACATTTAGGATTGGTTTCCATTCTTCTCTCTCTGAGATTTTGCAGTAGAGCTGTCTTATTAGGTTGAATCCTCTTTGACCTACTCTTATGAAATAGTTATGCCTCCACGGAAGGTGACCAGGGCCCAGAAGGGCAAGGCAGCAGCAGGAGCTGCTAGCGGTAATCATAGGGTTACACGGACTCAGACACAGACAATACCTGAGGTAGTAGGCGGGTCGGCGAGTTCAGCCACGCCGGCAAGATTAGAAGGCGAGGCGGCGGTAGCTCGAAGGTTCGTGCGAGCCTCGATCCACGGCCGGGCGAGTATAGAGACTACGGGAAGCAGATCCGGTTATTGACGATATAGTAGCGAGGCGGCGCCGGCGAAGCGAGCGGCTAACCCTAGCCGGCGGTTTGCGGATCCGGATTTTACAGGTTGTCATCGCCCGAATTTTATGGTTCGAAGTGCGAGGAGGATCCGCGAGGAGTTCATTCGGCGGCTGACGGACTATGCGAGTTCTTAGGGCTTGAGAGGCAGTGCATTACGCTAGCCTCTTCTGGTTCGTGATATTGCGTTGAAGCTGGTTTGAGTCGTGGTTGCTTTCGAGAGGTGAGGATGCTCTTCCGGTGTTTGGGAGGAGTTCTGAGGCCTTCATGGATCACTTTGCCTCACGAGATGAGAGGGCCGCGTAGATAGATTTTTGACTTTGAGGCGGAATGGGAGGACTATCGGGAGTATAGCACGAGTTTGACTTCGGCGACATCGCACACCATTGTAGCTGACATGACGGATAGAGTTCATCGTTATGTGATGTGGCTAGACCGTCATATGATTACTGCCTTCTTGGGGGTGGCTATTCAGCCCGGTATGGACATTGCCAGGATGCAGGCCTATGCGCAGGGGATAGAGGATAGAGAGAGAGGACCAGATAGACTCGGGCGGCCCAGAGGCGGGGCGATAAGGTCTCAGGCGATTTTCGAGGCGGACAACCTCATGTGAGACTAGGTCCACTTTCCGGCCCGGCCGCGAGTGCTCCTTCACGATTTCGCGGGAGGTCGATCAGCCAGTCATTCGGGGCGGTCGGGGCTCAGGCTTGAGGTTTCGGGGAGGCGGATCGTCTCCGATCGAGACCACCCACATCTTGGTATGCTCGATGCGGTAGATCTCACCCAGGAGAGTGTCGTGTCCCTGCAGGAGCTTTTTACTCTTGTGGCCAGCTGGGCCATTTGAAGAGAGATTGTCCGTCTAGAGGCAGCATGGGTGATACGGTGCAGCTGACATGATCAGTTGCTGGGTCTTCCTCTCCTTCTGTGGTTATGCGCCGCGGAGGCGGTACTCACGGACGGCGAGCGCGGTAGAGGTCGTAGTGGTGGTTCGATTCTAGCGGTCCGCAGAACGCATATATTCATTAACACCGCCCGAGATCGGGAGGCTTCCACGGCGTCGTCCGCGGTACATTATTGATTTCATCTTTGTGGCGTTTATGCTTTGATAGATCGTGTTCTACCTTGTCCTATGTGTCCCTCTTATGCGGGTAGAATCGGGATAGCCGAGTCGATAGAGCCTTTTGAGGTAGCTACGCCATGGGTGATTCGGTGTTAGGTGGCGGATGTATAGAGGTTGTCGGTATATATTCTGATCGTCGGACCTTGCGAACTTGATAGAGTTAGAGATGGATTTTGATGTCATTATGGGTATGGATGGTTGGCTTCTTGTTATGCCAACGTTGACCGTAGGGACGAGTTGGTTGGTTCAGTTCTGGCGAGCCGATTATCGAGTGGAAGGGCAACACAGCGTCGCCGGAGGTAGGTTTATTTCTTACCTCAAGGCTAGGAAGATGGTGCGAAAGAATACATCTATCATCCGGTTGAATTATTTGATACGGTGAGGTGTCAACTCTTGATCGGTGCGGTGGTTAGGAGTTTCGTGATGTGTTCCCGCACGATCTTGGGTATCCCTCTGAGAGGAGATTGAGTTTTGTATTGACACGTTGCGGACACTCGACCTATTTCTATTCGACATACGGGATGGCACTTGAGTTGAGGAGTGAAGGACCCGGTGAAAGATTTCTTGGAGAAAGGCTTTATCAAGCCTAGTGTATCTCCACAGGGAGCGCGGTTTTGTTCGTGAAGAAGAAGAAGGATGGGGCGCTGCGTATGTGTGTTGATTCTGACGGTGAATAAGGTAATCATCAAGAATAGATACCCTCCCGTGATTGATGATTTGTTTGGCGATTCTGCGAGTGCGAGGTGTTTCTCAAGATAGACATGCGTGCGGTTATCATCAGTGCGAGTGCGAGCGAATATCCCAAAGCGCATTCGGGACCGGTATGGGCACTATGAGTTCAAGGTCTATTCATCCGGGGTCGACCAAGATGTACCATGACCTCAGATGTTTGTATTGGTGGGATGGCACGAAGAGGGCGTGGCGGAGTTTTGTTGCCTGATGTCCTAATTGCGGCCAGTCAAGGTCGAGCACCGAGGCCCGATGGATTATTGCAGCTATTGAGATTCCGACTTGGAAGTGGGAGGTGATCAACATGGACTTTGTTCGAGGTTACCTCGCACTCGGAGGAAATGCGACTCCATTTGGGTTATTATTGTGGTGACGAAATCAGCCCATTTCCTTCCGATCGAGACGGCGTTTTGGTGAGATTATGCAGTTATACATCGAGAGATTGTGAGGTCGCGGTGTCGGTGTCGATTATATCTCATAGGAGCCCGGTTCTGGCTAACTTCCGAGGTCTTTCGGAAGAGATTAGGGACCAGTGAGTCTCATTACAACATTTCATCCTCGGAATGGCGGCAGCGGGCGTACTATTCGGACAACGAGGATATCTGCGAGCTGCGTGATTGATTTCGGTAGTGGGATGATCATTTGCCTCTTGTAGAGTTTGCTTATAACAACGGCTACCATTCCGAAGATACGAGATGGCGCCATACGAGGCTTTATATGGCGGAAATGCAGTCGCCGATTGGTTGGTTCGGCGTGGGCGAGTACGATTAGTTGGCGGACTTGGTTCAATGAGTTGTGGATAAGGTGAAGCTTATCCGGAGAGATGTTTGCGGCTGAGTCGGCAAGTCATATCGCGGATAATCGGCGTCGGCATTGGGAGTTTGGTAGGCGATTGGGTCTTCTTGAAGGTGTCACCCATGAAGGGTGTGATGAGATTCGGTAAGAATAGGAAACTCAGCCCAAGGTACATTGGGCCCTACCAGATCGTCTGTAGAGTGGGCAAGGTTGCCTATGAGTTGGATCTGCCATCAGAGTTAGAGGCGGTACATCTGGTCTTCCATGTTTCTATGTTGCGGAAGTGTATCGGAGATCGGCGAGTTTTCCTGCTAGTGAGGTCCGGGTGATAGAGGGTTATCGTGTGAGGAGAGTCCATAGCGATACTCGATCGCCCAGTCAAGCGGCTCGGACCAAGGATGTGGCTTCCGTCAAAGTCTTGTGGAGGAATGATAACCGAGAGGAGATGACTTGGGAAGCGGAAGAGGACATGTTGAGGAAGTATCCTCACTTATTCCCTATACCTTCAGGTAATTCATCTTCCCTTACTTGTCAAGTTTTAATTGAAGTATTCTTTTGCTTAAATATTTTTTATGTGGCCATGTGTGGCATTATTGGTATGTCGGGGTTGTGAAAGGAAACTATGTCGTTAATTATAAGTTTGACTCCAAAAGAACATTCGGGGACGAATGTTTCTAAGGGGGGAAGAATGTTACACCCCGTATTTTTTTTTCAGGACATGTTTTAAGAACGTACGTAAGAACTCACAAGTGTTAATATTTGAGACTTGTAAAAATTTATCGGAATTATGAAATTGTCGGAAAACGTATTATATTGACGAATGGGAGGGCGACACGTGTCACCCCCTTAATGATGCCTTGGATGAATTTTGCAAGGGCAAGAGGGTCATTGGACCTTTGTTAGCAAGACAAGTCTTGCAACTTGAGAGCTTGATATTCTTGACTAAGTCAAAGGACCCACAAGGCTTGATATTTGTTAAGAGCTCATCCAAACCACCCATTTGTTTATATCTTGACCCTTCATTACACTATATAATACTAGTAGTGCAAGACAAGCTTAACAATTAGCCAGAATTTTACAAAAATTTGAAAAACTCAAGCTTGAGCTCTCGGGTTCACTCCCATTTGAAAAGAAAAAAAATTGTTTCTTGTTCTTTAAGCTCCACACTTTAAACCAAGGTTCTTGAGTGTATTGTAAGCATATCTCAATAGAAAAATCTCGGAAAAAGATAGTTTTCGGGTTAGTCGCAAAGCGAAAACCTAGTTGTCTTTCTAGGTTTTGTTTGGAATTTTGAAGGAACTTTGTTGGTGTTGTTCTATGGGTCTCAAGTAGCGGATTGAAGCGTCTTGAAAAGGCTCTAAGTTGCTAAGGAGCGACTTCGGATTTGGAGATTGGATTAAGATTCGTTGAGGTATAATTGTTATACCCCGTATTTCCAGAGTATGTACGTGGAGACGTACGTACGAAAATTTGAGACTTAAAGTTTGGCATAGGTTCGAAATTTGTGCACAACACCCGATTAGAGTCGTTTTTCGACGAAGCGTTTCTGAGCTTGCGTAGGAAAATTCGGCTATGTCGTTTTGTATTTTTGCGGATTTTTCGGCGGCGGAACATTTTTGGGCCAACGAGAGGGTGACACTTGTCACCCTCAGTGGCGATGTGGATGGCGGTTGGGTCACGGGTTTGTGGCAATTGGCTCCTTGTTTTGGCCTTGTTTTGTGCCTTATTTTATGGCTTGTTTGGTGCCTTGTTTTGTGGAGTAGGGTTAGGGTGCACTTGGCAGATCAAGGCCTTACACTTGCCTTGCACATGGCTTGATCTTGTCCATTGGTTGGCCAGCTTCCCTATAAATACCCCTCCCTTTGTGAAGACTTCATTCATCCACAAATGTTTCCAAGTCTTGAAATCTCCCTCCTCTCCTCTTGTTTCTCTCGTCCTAGCCTTCCCTCCCCTTCAGTGGCCTTTGGCCGAGAGGTTCCCTCCCCAGTGGTGTCTTGCGAGGTACCCACTAGCCTAGTTGTTTAGATAATACACCCTCTTGGTAGAAATACTCTCCAGTATTGTTATAATGCCCAAAATACCTTAGCCTTTACCTTGTAGTATTCCAAAGTTACCTCTATCGTAGTCAGAAAATACTACCTTTTGTCCTTTTAGTCTCAACCGAAACCTAAGGAAATCTTCATAGTTGGTTGAAGTATTTAAGTAGAAGTTGGTTAGAACTTCTAAGGGTTGTTTGGAGGCGGATTGGGCGCTTGAGTAGGAGCTAAACCTTGCTCAGATCGACATTATAACTTGGATAATTTTGGGCTTATCGAGGTAAATATTCCTGTCCCCTTATTGTAATTGGAAATTACATGTTGTAGGATTATATAGTTGAAGTATACTATATATATAGAACTAAGCATAGCTTTGCGGCAATGTCTTTTGACTTAAGCCTGAATTTAAAGAAGAGAACTGAACTGTAATTACATAGGACTGTATTACAGTAGACTTGTGGTATTACTGTATAGTAGAAATTATATACGTCCGGTTAGACGTATAAACCCCTCGGTTGGCTTGGTAGTAGCCTCGATAGAGGAGGAGATTTACGCCATGTGGGTAGTAGTGCCGAATTTTACAGAATATGGAACCGTGCGGTTAGAAGTTAATAGGCGTTTGTGGCCTTATAGGTGGGAGTACTACGAGTAGCGTATTCTACTTGAAGAGTGGAAACGGCCAGCCAGTTCTGATCTTGTGGGCGTTTTGCTTTTTGTCGATAATCGCCGCGAGGTATGTGAACCTCTTCCTATCCTTCTAGCATGATGCTTTGTAAACTATGTAGTGCGGTAGACGTCATGTGTTAAATGAGTTGGTTGGTTTAAAACATAGGGTGTTATAATAGCTTTATGGGAAGTTAGTTATAACGACTTCATGTAGGTAAAAGATTGGTTTTTTGATTGTAGAAGTTAAGAGACTTGATCTTGAAAGATAAGAGACTTAACTTGTTTTACTTGGTTATTAACATTTTGTTAAATGTGTTGTGAAACCTCATTCGCGAGTAATGAGTACTTGGTTTTTAAAAGAATAATGTTTCTTGATTTCGAAATGAGAATAAGTGTCGAGCAAACCACAGCGCTAATAAAGGAAGGTGTATTGACAATTAACTAATTGTTATTAAAACCAAGAGAAACCTCCATCCGCATAAGCTAAGATAAGACAAAATTGTATTACATTTCTAGATCATGGTCATTGAATAAAGATTGTTGTAAACAAGAATAAACTACTCACGACAAGACATATGTTACTCAATTGTTTTAAAAGAGATTAAGACTATGAGTTATGAAACCCTTCTAAAATGAGAAACTTGAGCATTTGAAATTAGGCAAACTTGAACGTTTGGAAAATAATGTTGTTACTTGATTTTACAAAAGGGAAGTATTTTGGTTTACCTAAAAATGTGAGTCACTCTATTTTTATACTACGGGTATCGGGTGACCTTTATGAAAGGAATGGATCTCTTAAAAAGGAATTTAACGTACGTAGTACTTTAGGGTTAAAACCCAGACTTTGATACGAAATGGAAGTACCTTGAGTTGTGTGTAACTTGCCTATGCTTGTTGTTGTGTAACTCGCCTATGCTTGTTGTGATAGCCTTTGTTGTGCAAGTGTTGATATCAGGTGACTTCTTGGGAAGGAGTGGATCTTTTTATAAAAGTCTAGAAGTATGGTAATTTGCTTGAGCTTGTTTGTGATAGCCTGGTTGTGCGGTATATTGTTGTTGATGTCATATGGACATGTCTACACCGATGCAGAATTCTGGGGGCATGTGGCCATGCGGCAGGGTTGATTACCCGATATATTGTTATTGTGGTTACATGGACATGTCTACTCCGATGCAGAATTCCGGGGGCATGTGACCATGGGGCATTGTTATTAGTGTTGCATCATGGACATGTCTACACCGATGCAGAATTCCGGGGGCATGTGGCCATGTGGCATTGTTATTAGTGTTGCATCATGGACATGTCTACACCGATGCAGAATTCCGGGGGCATGCGGCCATGATGCGAACATGATTGAGGTTGTGGGCGTGAGACCCATAGTTATATTTGAGTGATGACTTGAGGGCGTGAGTCCCTGACTTGACATGACTGCTTTTATGTTGTGAACTGTAGTTTTGTTATCATACATGTCTCTGCTTTTATATAAGATCGTTATGATTTCATTTACTGATTTTTCGGGCACATACTTGGTACTGTTATCGACCTCCTTGGGCTGCGTTCATGCCGTAGAGTACATCGGTAGTGGATCCTCGCCATGGGATCACGCCAACAGATTGGGAAGCTCCGCTTCTCCGAGGCTTATTCTTGTATGTGTTCTCGAGTTGTAGGTTCTTGTACATTCGTGGTATGGCGGCCCTGTCCCGTCATGGTTGTGTAAATCTTAGAGGTGCAGCATCTTGTGTGGCGGGGTTGTAAGAAGGATTAAACTGTTCGGGTTTTATGTATATATCGTAGGCAAATCTTTTGGTTGGCTTTGTTTATGATCATATATCTTGTTTCATGTTTATGTTTTATTTTCCATTGGTTTTCTCGATGTTGTATCACTAGGGTGCCCAGGTAAGGCACGATCCACGCCCGGATCGGGTCGTGACAAAAGTGGTATCGAGCGATTAATCCTCGGAAAGTGTCTACTGCATCGTGTCAGTAAGTCTTGATTATCGATGTGTTGTGCACCACATCTATAATCGTGAGGCTGCAGACATTTAGGATTAGTTTCCATTCTTCTCATTACGAGATCGTGCCTTAGAGTGTGTTGTAAGTTGGACCCTCTCGACGTATCTCGTTTTTACCGATTATGCCTCCGCGCAAGCAACGAGCCCAGAAGGGCAAGGCAGCCAGGCGAGCTGCTAGTGAGATCTGAGAGCACGAGGCGCAGCCCGACAAGACTGAGGTTGTGCTTCAGACGGCGAGTTTTGCGACGCCGCCACCAAAGAGAGTTTAGAGCGCAGCGATGGCTGCTGAGACCACAAGACTGAGCCTCCCCCACACCTGGAGCAGATGAGATGGTACAGAGATGGCCGATTGTTGGCGGTCGTGGGCGATATGAGGATAGGTTGACGCAGCAGCCTGGGGCCCGGCACCGATGGTTCACCCCCGAGCGATAGTTTGAGGCTACGGACTTTACGAGTCAGAGCCCGCCAGAGTTTTATGGGTCGAGGCACGAGGATGATCCGCAGGAGTTCATCCGGCGATTCTGGTCGCGAGAGTGATCAAGGCTTCGAGACCGAGTCGGTGGTCTTAGGTTCGCATCGGTGCGTGATACCGCATGATCGTTTGATTCGTGGGAGTTGTCCGGGAGAGCATGCGCTCCAGCAGATGGGACGAGTTCTCGAGAGGCATTCTCACTTACTTCTTGCCTCCGCATGAGGAGGGCACGGCCGGCAGATTTATGATCTTTGAGCGAGAGAGGCGTGCGGTTCGGGAGTACAACGTGGAGTTTGACTCGTTGGCTCGGTATGTCCCCGCTTTAGTGGCAACCATGGAGGATAGAGTGCACCGCCACGCCACCGCTAGATGATTACTTGTAGAGCTTGTTCGGGTGTAGCTCTTGACCGGGCATGGACATTGCCCGCATGCAGCTCATGCACTGGGATGAGGCACGGAGAGGTCGGCGAGAATGACTCAAGATCGCGAAGAGGCGAGAACAGTGGTCCTTTGGTGACTTTCGAGGCGGACCGCCTCGAAGATACTAGTTTTGTACCTCCGCCGGCAGAGTGGTCCTCCACAACCTTGAGCATCCAGAGTATTCGGGAGCGGTCGGGGCTCCAGGTTCGTGTTTCCGAGTAAGGGTGTTGGCGGATCGGTCACCCCTACCTCGGTGTGGTCGATGTGGTAGACCGCATTTCGGGGAATGTCGTGGTGCCAAGGGAGCTTGTTACTTTTGCGGCCAGCAGGGCTATTTTGCGAGAAACTGTCCGACCAAGGGTAGCACGAATGTTACGACTCAGCCTTCAGGATCAGTGGCTGGTTCATCACCTTCACTGGTAATGCACTGCAGGCGTGATTGTGATTAGAAAGCGGTAGAGACAGGTATATCCTTAACCCTCTAGAGTTTTGTATGCTGATGTGTTTAGTGTTATGTTCGGATAGCTTTGTGCTAAAATGTGATTTAGAAAACTGGTTAGTGTAGAAGGGTAAGCCTGGGGCCATGGTAAGTGTGAACCTTAGACTATGTCACGATTGAGACCTTAGAGGTAAGGTCGTCTTGAGTAAAAGATTTATTTCATGTTTGACCCTTATCAGAGTAAGTAGTACATGGGAATTATTTGTGTGATAAGTCCATGGGTAGTGTGAGATGGAAGTGGTAGCTTTCATGACTTGATTAGGTAGAGATTGTTCCGTTTCGAGGAGCAAGTATTGGCGCGATTGTGGGTCGGGTTGATGGCCGCTCGCGGGTCGACCCACAGCCCGGTTTTGGGTGGGGTCAGTTCTGGGTAGTCCCGCCAGGTGGTAGGGTCACGAGGATGCTAGGCCCCAGTTTAGTTGACCATCGTATGAGTTCGTGGATATGTTCGACCAGAAGCGGTTCGTGAAGGTCGGGAATGGCCTTAAAGAAGATTGAGGTTAGTAAGATGACCAAGTTTGGAGGTAGTGACTCACGCTTTGAGAACCGGCGATGATCAAGTATGGCACGCCCCGAGTGACACTAGAACCTCGAGGATCGCATGCAGTTGGCACCATTTGTCGGGTCGCCGAGTGACACTAGAACCTCGCGCAAAGTGACAAAAGTGGTATCGCACGACGAGCAAGGAAGAGAACGTGTGTTATTTCGTGGCCGCGTGGCGTTGGCAACTTGTTAGAGGAACTTTATCGATATCCGCTTGAGAAGGAACATTCGACGAATGTTTCTAAGGAGGGGAGAATGTTATACCCCGTATTTCCAGAGTATGTACGAGGAGACGTACGTACGAAAATTTGAGACTTAAAGTTTGGCATAGGTTCGAAATTTGTGCACAACACCCGATTAGAGTCGTTTTTCGACGAACGTTTACTGAGCTTGCGACGGAAAATTCGGCTATGTCGTTTTGTATTTTGCGGATTTTTCCGAGCGATTTAAACATTTTGGGCCAACGAGGGTGACACTTGTCACCTCAAGTGGCGATGGATGGCCGTTGGGTCACGGTTTGTGGCCAATTGGCTCCTTGTTTTGGCCTTGTTTTGTGCCATGTTTTATGGCTTGTTTGGTGCCTTGTTTTGTGGAGTAGGGTTAGGGTGCACTTGGCTTGATCAAGGCCTTACACTTGCCTTCCACATGGCTTGATCTTGTCCATTGGTTGGCCCTGGCTTCCTATAAATACCCTCTCCTTTGTGAAGACTTCATTCATCCACAAATGTTTCCAAGTCTTGAAATCTCCTCCTCCTCTTGTTGCTCTGTCACGACCAACTGGGCCCGTGGATCGTGCCTTACCCCGGCACCCTAGTGATACAACATCGAGTAATCGAACATAAAACACATACATGAAACAAATGAAGTACAAAACAAGAATCGAGGAAAACTTGCCTTTCGTATATAAATAACAACTCTTACAAATGAGCAGTTTAATCCTTTTACAAACCACGCCCACAACAAAGATTTACTGCACTCTCTAAGAAATGATACGACAACAATGGCGGGACAGGGCCGCCATACCGAATGTAAATACCTACAACGACAGGGACTATACCAAGATAAGCCTCCGAGAAACGGAGCTTTCCCAAACGCTGAACCGTGACCCTAAGAGCGAGGATCAACGATCGTGTACCTTTACACGCAGCTTCGGCCGAGGTCGATCAGTAATTACAAGTATGTGAAATCAAAATAGATCTCGTAAATGAAATCATAGTAGTCTATATAAAGCGGAGACATGTATGATAACCAAACTACGTTCACAATAAATAAGCGATCATGTCAAGTCGTGACTCATGCCTCAAAGTTATCACAATAAAACCGCACGGCAAGTACGAAGGCATAGCCGACTACTAAGACCCACGCCAAAATACCATAAAGCGTATCCCGAGGTCTTTCTAGACCGCACTACATGATCGAAGCCGCCACTCGCCCGCAATATCAATGTGCGCGCGTCTATCCCTGGAACTCTCGCAGCTCCGCATAGGTCACACACGGACCCGCATGAGGTATTCCTCGAATCATGGTCCCAGACCGCCTGAGGTATACCCCGCATCGAGGGCAGCTTAACCCCCGGTATCCACCTAGGCTCCCGCAACCCGCATAGTCTCAAAAGACCGCATAGTCTCAATAGACCGCATAGGGAATCCCCCGCATCAGGCTAAACACCCGGAATGATCAATCCAGGAGCTACCGCGACTCGCGTAGTCACAAGGACCGCATAGGCCGTAAGACCCGCATCAAGGGTGGCAAGCACTAGTTATAAGTCAAAGGTGTAGGTGATATAATAATAGTACAACGGGCTTAACGTTTAACAACGTAAGCACAACAAGAATGACCCCCTTACATCACGATCACACAAGATACTAACACACGTAGCATCCTAACATGTTTACTTATCACATCAACAAGAAAGTATTTACAAGGCTATCTCAAACCAACACAATCAAGTTATTCACACAAGGTACTTTATGCTAACAATTTCTGGTTTCTATCCCCAAAGTAATTCATAAATTAAATCTTTAAAAGATACGTTACTCACAAAACCACACAATACCCGTAGTATATAGAGTGATTATCTTTTAAAGTAAATCAATTACTTCTTTGTAAAATCAATTAGCAACATTCTCTTCCAATGTTCAAGTTTGCCTAATTTCCAATGTTCAAGTTTGCCTAATTTCCAATGTTCACGGTTCTTATTTTAGAAAGGTTTCAGTAGTTCATAGTCTTATTCATTTAAGAATATAATTCTCCTTTAAACAACTGAGAAACATAAGCCTTATATGAGTAGGATATTCTTGTTTATAACAATCTTATTACAAAGAACCATGATCTAGAAAATATCATTTTGTCTCTTCTTAGATTCTATGCAGATGGATGTTTCTTCTGGTTTTAATTATACTTAATTAGTCAAAACATTTCCTTTTATTAACGCTACAGTTGTTTGTCGATACACATTCGATTTCAAATCAAGAAACATTCTTAAGCCGTTATACCTAACTTCCCATAAAGCTAGTATAACTCTTAAGTTTTTAAAACCAAGTATTACTTCAAGTTCTTTATTAATACATAACAAGCCGATTATAGTTCAAATCGATTACCTTTTAAAACCACAAGTATTTTCTTACCAACATAAAGTCATATAACCAACTTCCCATAAAGCCGTTATAACACTTTATGTTTTAAACCAATCAAATACATTTAGCACGACGCTCACCGCTTCGCATAGTTCACACATATCATGCTAGAAGAGATAGGAAGAGGTTCACATACCTCGCGGCGAGTATCGACTAATAGCAAAACGCCCAAGTACTTCAAACCGCTGCTACTCCTTAGCCTTGATCGCGCCATCGTAGTACTTCAACCTATAAGGCCACAAGGCGCTTATTAACATTTAGATCCCTTCGTAGAACATTCTACGAAAATTCGGCAAAGACCTCCCGCAACAGAAATCTCTTCTTTATCGAGGCCGCTATCAAGCCAACCAGGGGTTAACACGCCTAACCTGGCCGTGTACAATTCTACTATATAGTAATGCTACACAAGCCTATCGTAATACTTCATGTAATTACATTGATTCTCTTCTTTAAATTCAGCTTAAGTCAAAAGACATTGCCGCACAACTATGTTCAATTCTATATATAGTATACTTTAACTATATATTCCAACAACATGTAATTTCCAATTACAATAAGGTCAAGATATTTACCTCGATAAGCCCAAAATTATCCAAGTTATAATGTCGATCCCGAGCAAGGTTTAGCTCCTACTCCGTGCGCTCAATCCGCTCCAAACAACCCTTAGAAGTTCTAACCAACTTCTACTTAAATACTTCAACCAACAATGAAGATTTCCTTAGGGTTTCGGTTTGAGACTAAAAGGACAAAGGTAGTATTTCCTGACTCACGTATAGAGGTAACTTTTGGAATACAACGAGGTAAAGGCTAAGGTATTTTGGGCATTATAACAATACTTGGAGAGGTATTTCTACCAAGAGAGGGGTATTATACGAAAACAACTAGGCTGTGGGGTACCCACGGCTAGCACCCAAAGGGGAGGGAGGCTCACGCCACAAAGGCCACTCAAAGGGAGGTTTCTGCCAAGGGCCTTTACTAGGAGGGGGCTCTTGGACGAGTCAAACAAGAGGAGAGGAAGGATTTCAAGACTTAGAACACATTTGGATGAAGAAGTCTTCAACAAAGGGAGGGTATTTATAGGGAAGCTGGCCAACCAATGGACAAGATCAAGCCATGTGTTAGGCAAGTGTAAGGCCAAGATCAAGCCAAGTGCACCCTATCCCTACTCCACAAAACATGGCACAAAACAAGGCACAAAACAAGGCCAAGAAAGCTAGCCAAAACGCCCCACTTTCGCCAGCAAACCGCCAACTTGAGGTGACAAGTGTCGCCTCTCGTTGGTCCAAAATATTCCGCCTCT
The DNA here is from genome assembly GCA_029844215.1 of Przewalskia tangutica. Lineage (NCBI taxonomy): Eukaryota > Viridiplantae > Streptophyta > Magnoliopsida > Solanales > Solanaceae > Przewalskia > Przewalskia tangutica. Next base: position 23,110,585 of record CM056720.1, on the reverse strand, counting down.
CGAAAAATCCGCAAAAATTAGAAATGACATAGCCGATTTTACCCTACGAAGTCATGGAAACGTTTCGGCCAAAAACGACTCTAATCGGGTGTTGTGAACAAATAATTTCGCCAAGCCACTTTTAAAAGTTTCAAATTTCTCGTCGTCCCTTACGTACATACTGCGGAAATACGGGTATAACATTCTCCTCCTTAGAAACATTCGTCGAATGTTCCTTCTAAGTCTCAAAACAAGCGCGCCAAGATAGTCTTCTTATTATACTTACGAAAATAATCACGCCACGCGTAGCTCTGAAACACCCTATGCACAATACCTCCATCCAAGTCCACGAGGAACACCTCTAACATAACCACAAACACCCCTCTCCGGGGTCTAAAATATCCTTCCTTCGCCTTCTCCTTACAAAAGAAATGATCATATCTATGCTCGCCATACCGCCGCTTCTCCCTTTTCTCGTCGTGATACCACTTTTTCACTTTGCGAGTCTCACTCCGAGACCCGACAAATGGTACCGGGCTGCTTGCAATCCCCGAGGTCGTGCACTCGAACTTTTACCACATTTAAATCTTGCTTGTTCCAAAACTCGGGTTACTATCTCTAACGTGGTCATCATTAATCGGGAACACTGGATGGATCTCGATACTTTCCGAACATAACAATACGAAAGACCGGACGTCGCCTCCTAAGTCGGACGACAAAGCTAACATATAGGCAACCCGGCCTATTCTTCACATGAACTTAAAAGGCCCAAAACAACTGGGCTAAGTTTCCTCTGTTTTCCAAAGTTCGTCACCCAATCAGGGTGGTACTTTCAAGAAGACCGACCGTCAACCTGAACTCTGGCGTCGTCGCGATTATCCGCACGATTTCCTGCAGTGCGAACTTCTTCTAGACAAACTTCTCACTATCCACGGTCTGTGGAACACGCTGAACCAATCGTCAACCTTGCCAACATCGAACCACTCGGCCAAGAACTTACACATCCGCCCTACAAGGCTTTATAAGGCGACATCCGAACACCGAAATGGTAGCTTAAACACTCCCTCACGTGAGACAACAATCCCCACAACTACCCACGAAATCAAACACCGCCCGGCGCGAACGCGGTCGAGACTCACCGAGTTCTTAACCGCCTGGTAAAACTTTGAAACAAAAGCCGTCTCTGGGCTCCACTGCGCCATAAGGTGAAGGAGGCACCGTGCAGCCTTACAACCTTTCAAATAACAACACTGCGAGCACTCGGTGCTTTGCTAGAAGACAAGGCGGTGACCTCCTCGGCCCGACATCGGTCGAATCGTCCACGACCAGACTGTTTGGTTAACTAAACTCGGGCCTAACACCCTCGTGACCTACCACAGCGGGACCACCAACTGACCCACCACCAAGCGAGCCGCGGGTTGACCCGCAACATGGCCTCAACCCTACCCGGCATCGCGCAAAACACTAGCTCCCCGATCCGGAACAATTTCACAAATCACGTTACGAAAACCTAGCGGTCTTCCTAGCTCGACTACCCTCTTTCAAATCACGCTACTCAGGGACTTATCCCACAAACATAGCTCACGTGCACTATGCACTCCGATAAGGATCAAACATAACACTACACCTATACTTGAGATGGCCTTACCTCTAAGGTCTCTACGTATAAAACTCTAAGGCTCCACCTGCTATCACCCAAAATCTTACTCGGTTAACCCACCATGATTTCTAATCACAACTAACATACTGCTATCAGAACATAGCACTTAAGGTATACTCACCTTATCACACATACAGATCTCTAGAGGGTTAAGGATAATCTATATCTACTGCTTCACTCCCCTAGTCGTTCTAATCAACCCTGCCCCGTAGGGCGCATAGCTAAGGAAGATGACGAACTACCCACCGATCCTGAAGGCTAAGTCCTCCTACAAGGACACTCTCTCGACACATGGCCCTGACGGCCGCAGTGCAACAAGTACCAACTAAAGACGACATTCCCGGGATGGCGTCACACTAATGAACACCGGGAAAAGCGAATCGGTGGCCGAACCATACGATGTGGCGTGAGCGAAAACTCGAGTTCACCAACTCCTGCGCATACCGACGTCCCGAACCACAGCGAGGACCACTGCACGCGGTGGATGCGCGTATTCAATCTCGGTGAGGTGACTCGCCTCGAAAGTTACCAAAGGACCTTGCTGCTGGCCTCTTCGCGTCGCCCGTTAACCCGCTGATCTACGTTTCTTGGCACATTGCGCATAAGCGCATACGTGCCATGCTCAAGCCTAATCAAGAATTACTCGCACAACCTTCTCGTTGATATTCATCAAGACTCGCGGTGCATCGGTATACTCTATACTCTCTGTTCGGCCGCGGGCGAAGGTCCAAACATCGTGGCGCAGTAGGAGCAGCCGCCGTGCTAAAACTTCTTGGGGCTAGTGACGCCGCAGAACTCCCGAATGAAGCACTACCTAGGTAATGATTGGACTGTGCCCTCGCCACCTCCGAACTCTACTCGCGGCTCCTCGGTGCTTTGCCTCACGGGCGGGTTGCCCTACGCGGAGGCATAACGATAAGGGAAATAATTTCGTCAGAGGGTCCAACTTACAACACAACTCTAAGGCACGATCTCAGAGTGAGAAGAATAGAAACCAATCCTAAATACCCTATAGCCTCCTGATTATTGGTGTGGTGCACAACACACCGATAATCAAACTTCGGATACTGGTCAGACACTTTCCGAGGATTAACTGCTCTGATACCACTTTTGTCACGACCCGAAACTGGGCCCGTGACTGGTGCCTTACCCCGGGCACCCTAGTGACACAACATCAGAGTAATCAGCGGAACATAAAACACATACATGAAACAAATGAAGTACAAAACGATGTCGAGGAAAACTTGCCTTTCGCGTATATAAATAACAACTCTTACAAAATTAACGATTTAATCCTTTTTACAAACCTCGCCTACAACAAGATTTCTGCACTTAAGAAATGATACGACAACAATGGCGGGACGTGGCCCGCCATACCCTCGAATGTAAATACCTACAACGAGGACTATACCAAGATAAGCCTCCAGAAACGGAGCTTTCCAAACCAACTGTGACCCTAAGGCGAGGATCAACGGCGGTGTACCTTTACTGCGGCATGACGCAGCCCGAAGGAGGTCGATAACAGTACCAAGTATGTGGCGAAAATAGATCAGTAAATGAAATCATAGTAGTCTATATAAAGCAGAGACATGTATGATAACCAAACTACGATTCCTGATAAATAAGCGATCGTGTCAAGTCAGGGACTCATGCCCTCAAAGTTATCACAATAAAACCGTACGGGGTAAGTACGAAGGCATAGCCGACTACTAAGACCAGCATGCCAAAATACCAAACCGTATCCGAGGTCTTTCTGCATCGCACCATGTCGAAGGCGGCCACTCGCCGCAATATCAATGCTTGGCGTCTATCCTGGAACTCGCGACTCCGCATAGGTCACACGGACCCGCATGAGGTATTCCTCGAATCATGGTCCCGCATCACCGAGATATACCCCGCGTCGAGGCGGCTTAACCCCGGTATCCACCTAGGCTCCGCAACCCGCATAGTCTCAAAAGACCGCATAGTCTCATAGACCGCATAGGAATCCCGCGTCGGGCTAAACACCCGGAATGATCAATCCCGAGCTACCGCGCTCGCGTAGTCACAAGGACCGCATAGGCGTAGACCGCATCAAGGGTGGCAAGCCCTCGGTATAAGTCAAAGGGTAGGTGATATAATAATAGTACACGCTTAACGTTTAACAACGTAAGCAACAAGAATGACCCCTTACATCACGATCACACAAGATACTAACACACGTAGCATCCTAACATGTTTACTTATCACATCAACAAGAAAGTATTTACAAGGCTATCTCAAACCAACACAATCAAGTTATTCACACAAGGTACTTTATGCTAACAAGTTGGGTATCTATCCCCAAAGTACTTCATACATTAAATCTTTAAAAGATCGTTACTTCACAAAACCACACAATACGTAGTATATAGAGTGATTATCTTTTAAAGTAAATCAATTACTTCTCTTTGTAAAATCAATTAGCAACATTCTCTTCCAATGTTCAAGTTTGCCTAATTTCCAATGTTCAAGTTTGCCTAATTTCCAATGTTCACGGTTATTATTTTAGAAAGGTTTTGTAGTTCATAGTCTTATTAATTTAAGAATATAATTCTCCTTTAAACAATCTGAGAAACATAAGCCTTATATGTGAGTAGGATATTCTTGTTTATAACAATCTTATTACAAGACCATGATCTAGAAAATATCATTTTGTCTCATCTTAGCTTCTATGCGGATGGAAGTTTCTCTGGTTTTAATAATACTTAATTAGTCAAAACATTTCCTTTTATTAACTGCAGTTGGTTTGTCGATACACATTACGATTTCCAAATCAAGAAAACATTCTTAAGCCGTTATACCTAACTTCCCATAAAGCTAGTATAACTCTTAAGTTTTAAAACCAAGTATTACTTCAAGTTCTTTATTAATACATAACAAGCGGTTATAGTTCAAATCGATACCTTTTAAAAACCACAAGTATTTTCTTACCAACATAAAGTCATATAACCAACTTCCCATAAAGCGTTATAACACTTTATGTTTTAAACCAATCAAATACATTTAGCGTATGCGTCTGCCATCTTTGCATAGTTCACATATCATGCTAGAAGAGATAGGAAGAGGTTCACATACCTCGCGACGAGTATCGACTAATAGCAAAACGCTCAAGTACTTCAAACCGCGTCGGCTACTCCTTAGCCAAGATCGCGCCATACGTAGTACTTCAACCTATAAGGCCACAAGGCGCTTATTAACATTTAGATCCCGTAGAACATTCTACGAGAAAATTAGCGACACCTCCCCCATGCAGCGTAAATCTCCTCCTTTATCGGTAGGCCATCAAGCCAACCGAGGGGGTTAACACGCCTAACCTGGTCGTGTACAATTCTACTATATAGTAATGCTACACAAGCCTACTGTAATACAGTCCTATGTAATTACAGTTCAGTTCTCTTCTTTAAATTCAGGCTTAAGTCAAAAGACATTGCCGCACAACTATGTTCAATTCTATATATAGTATACTTTAACTATATATTCCAACAACATGTAATTTCCAATTACAATAGAAGGTCAAGATATTTACCTCGATAAGCCCAAAATTATCCAAGTTATAATGTCGATCCTGAGCAAGGTTTAGCTCATACTCCGTGCGCTCCAATCCGCTCCAAACAACCCTTAGAAGTTCTAACCAACTTCTACTTAAATACTTCAACCAACAATGAAGATTTCCTAAGGGTTTCGGTTTGAGACTAAAAGGACAAAGGTAGTATTTCCGGCTCTACGATAGAGGTAACTTTTGGAATACAACGAGGTAAAGGCTAAGGTATTTTGGGCATTATAACAATACTTGAGAGGTATTTCTACCAAGAGGGGGTATTATACGAAAGCAACTAGGCTAGGGGTACCCACGGCTAGCACCCCAAAGGGGAGGGGAGGCTCACGCCAAAGGCCACTCAGGGGAGGGTTTCTCGGCGAGGGCCTTTACTAGGGAGGGGGCTCTTGGACGAGAGTCAAACAAGAGGAGAGGGGAAGGATTTCAAGACTTAGAACACATTTGGATGAAGAAGTCTTCAACAAAGGGAGGGTATTTATAGGAAGCGAGGCCAACCAATGGACAAGATCAAGCCATGTGTTAGGCAAGTGTAAGGCCAAGATCAAGCCAAGTGCACCCTATCCCTACTCCACAAAACATGGCACAAAACAAGGCACAAACAAGGCACAAAACAAGGCACAAACAAGGCCAAGAAAGCTAGCCAAACGTCCCACTTTCGGCCAGCAAACCGCCAACTTGAGGGTGACAAGTGTCGCCTCTCGTTGGTCCAAAATATTCGCCTCTCGGAAAAATCCATAAAAATTAGAAATGACATAGCCGTATTTTACCCTACGAAAGTGTGGAAACGTTTCGTAAACGACTCTAATCGGGTGTTGTGAACAAATAATTTCGCCAAGCCACTTTTAAAAGTTTCAAATTTCTCGTCGTCCCTTACGTACATACTCTGGAAATACGGGTATAACACTCGCCCTAGCCTTCCTCCCCTTCTAGTGGCCTTTGGCCGAGGTTCCCCTCCCCTTGTGGTGTCTTGCCGAGGGTACCCCTAGCCTAGTGGTTTCGTCTAATACACCCCCCCTGTTGGTAGAAATACTCTCCAAATATTGTTATAATGCCCAAAATACCTTAGCCTTTACCTTGTAGTATTCCAAAAGTTACCTCTATACGTATAGTCCGGAAATACTACCTTTTGTCCTTTTAGTCTCAAACCGAAACCCTAAGGAAATCTTCATAGTTGGTTGAAGTATTTAAGTAGAAGTTGGTTAGAACTTCTAAGGGTTTTTTGGAGCGGATTGGAGCGCACGGAGTAGGAGCTAAACCTTGCTCAGGATCGACATTATAACTTGGATAATTTTGGGCTTATCGAGGTAAATATTCTTATCCCCTTATTGTAATTGGAAATTACATGTTGTAGGATTATATAGTTGAAGTATACTATATATATAGAACTAAGCATAGCTTTGCGGCAATGTCTTTTGACTTAAGCCTGAATTTAAAGAAGAGAATCAGTAATTACATGGGGTGTATTCTGATGGACTTGTGGTATTATTGTATAGTAGAAATTGTATCGTCGGTTAGGCGTATAAACCCCCGTTGGCTTGGTGGCAGCCTCGATAGAGGAGGAGATTTACGCTGTTGTGCGTAGGGAGGTCTTCGAATTTTACGTAGAATATGGGCAGTGCGGTTAGAAGTTAATAGACGTTTGTGGCCTTATAGGTGGGAGTACTACAGTGGCGTATTCTACTTGAAGAGTGGAAACGGCTAAGATTCTGATCGTGGGCGTTTTGCTTTTTGTCGATAATCGTCGCGAGGTATGTGAACCTCTTCCTATCCTTCTAGCATGATGCTTTGTAAACTATGTAGTACGGCAGACGTAATGTGTTAAATGAGTTGGTTGGTTTAAAACATAGGGTGTTATAATAGCTTTATGGGAAGTTAGTTATAACGACTCTACGTAGGTAAAAATTGGTTTTTTTATTGTAGAAGTTAAGAGACTTGATCTTGAAAGATAAGAGACTTAACTTGTTTTACTTGGTTATTAACATTTTGTTAAATGTGTTGTGAAACCTCATTCGCGAGTAATGAGTACTTGGTTTTAAAAAGAATAATGTTTCTTGATTTGGAAATGAGAATAAGTGTCGAGCAAACCACAATGGCGCTAATAAAGGAAGGTGTATTGACAATTAACTAATTGTTATTAAAACCAGAGAAACCTCCATCCGCATGTAAGCTAAGATAAGACAAAATTGTATTACATTTCCTAGATCATGGTCACAGAATAAGATTGTTGTAAACAAGAATAAATGGCTCACGTCTGAGACATATGTTACTCAATTGTTTTAAAAGAGATTAAGACTATGAGTTATGAAACCCTTCTAAAATGAGAAACTTGAGCATTTGAAATTAGGCAAACTTGAGCGCTTGGAAAATAATGTTGTTACTTGATTTTACAAAGGGAAGTATTTTGGTTTACCTAAAAATGTGAGTCACTCTATTTTTATACTACTGTATCGGGTGACCTTTATGAAAGGAATGGATCTCTTAAAAGGAATTTAACGTACGTAGTACTTTTGGGTTAAAACCCAGACTTTGATACGAAATGGAAGTACCTTGAGTTGTGTGTAACTTGCCTATGCTTGTTGTTGTGTAACTCGCCTATGCTTGTTGTGATAGCCTTTGTTGTGCTAGTGTTGATATCGGGTGACTTCTTGGGAAGGAGTGGATCTTTTATAAAAGTCTAGAAGTATGGTAATTTGCTTGAGCTTGTTTGTGATAGCCGGTTGTGCGGTATATTGTTGTTGATGTCACGTGGACATGCCTACACCGACGCAATTAGGGGCATGTGGCCGTGCGGCGGGGTTGATTACGATATATTGTTATTGTGGTTACATGGACATGTCTACACCGTCACAGTGCAGGGGCACGTGGCCATGGGGCATTGTTATTAGTGTTGCATCATGGACATGTCTACACCGGCAGAAGGGCATGTGGCCATGGGGCATTGTTATTAGTGTTGCATCATGGGACATGCCTACACCGTCAGAAATTCGGGCATGCGCCGTGATGCGAACATGATTGAGGTTGTGGGCGTGAGACCCATAGTTATATTTGAGTGATGACTTGAGGCGTGAGTCACGACTTGACATATCGCTTTATGTTGTGAATCGTAGTTTTGTTATCATACATGTCTCTATTTTTATATAAGCATTATGATTTCATTCTGATATTTTGATTTCACATACTTGGTACTGTTATCGACCTCGCCCGGGCTGCGTTCATCTGCGCGGTAGGAGTACATCGGTAGTGGATCCTCGCCATGGGATCACGATTCGGCGTATTAGGAAGCTCCGTTTCTCCGAGGCTTATTCTTTTGGTATGTGTTCCACGAGTTGTAGGTTCTTGTACATTCGTGGTATGGCGGGGCCTGTCCGTCATGGTTATTGTAAATCTTAGAAGTGCAGTAGTACTGTTGTGGGCGGGGTTGTAAGAAGGATTAAACTGTTGGGTTTTATGTATATATCTGAGGCAACTTTTTTTTGGCTTTGTTTATGAACATATATCTTGTTTCATGTTTATGTTTTATTTTCCGCTGGTTTTCTCTGATGTTGTATCACTAGGGTGCCCGGGGTAAGGCACCAGTCACGGGCCCGGGATCGGGTCGTGACAATAATCTTGTCCCTTAAAAGTGTTACAAGATTATTTATATTGTTGTTAGCTTTACATGTTGCTAGCATGAAGTATATGTGTTGAAGTTTATAAGTATTATGGATTGCTTGTAGCCTTAAAATCCGAAATGTAATGTAAACCATGTGAAGTTGGATTACAATTTGGTCGTTTACTAGAATCGTCGCATGTTACTTACTTGAAGATTTTAGTAGTATAATCGATTGCAACTTGATATCATGTTATGCTAACAATTTGGATTGAAATGGAAATTGGATAAGAATTGGTATTGTTGTACTCTATATGGCCGAAATTGGACTAGTAGTTGTATTAGTTTGATATCTATTGTGGGGCGGAATTTTACACGTCTAGTAGGCGTGTAATCCCCTATTGTTGATTGCATTGATTGGGCCTTAAATGAGGCGTGTTTGGTTATTGTATTCGGCCTTGAAAAGGGTGGCAAAGTAAGTAGAAACAAATGAGGTGCTGTCCGATTTTCCGTAGAATTTAGAGACTTTACACTTATAATATTCTACGTTTGAAGTAAGTCGTTAATAGACATATTGTGGATATTATAGGTTGATATTCTACGGGCGGGAATTTGTATTTGGCAAGTGGTTTGACCCGAAGAGGTATGTAGAACTTTTCCTATCTTTTGAGCATGACTAGTTACACGTATATAGTACGGTAGACGTACAAGATCTTGATATCCTTTACTAGTTTTATGAATGGCCAAGTCGGGTGAGTTAGGGGATTAACTCACTTCTTTGAAAGGATTAAGGATGTCTTAAGTTTTATTAAAGTTAAGGGACTTGAAGAATTTTAAAGTATGTGATACTTGTTTCGTTTTAAACTTATAAGTCCCTTGGATAGGAAATTGTATTTGGCTAAGGTATAAAGTTAATATAACGACTTTATGGGGAGTTGGTTATATTAGCTTTATGGAAGGATAAATGACTTTATTTTAATGAAAATGCAATTTGATTTTAAGGCATCAATTGCCTAAGGTTTTATAAGGAAAGGGAGTCACTTGATTTAGAAACCTAACTTTATTTTTAAAGGTATTGTGACTTGCCTTGAAATGTAATTTGGACTTGATACACTGGTTAATAGTATCTTGGAAGTTTTATATGAAAAATAGTCATTTGTTTTAAAGAGTAGAAGTATGTAGTACTTTGGGTTAAATTCCCGGATCATTAAAAAGACATGTTAGTGCCTTAAGTAAACTAAAATGAGAGTGTATGTGAACAAGAATAATAAGAAGTTAGGGGATTCTTAACTTGCTTATGTATTGCATGATAGCCGGTTTTGTGCTAGTGGTATGTTATTCTTTACGGGGTCATTCCCCGGGTTTGTGGCATTTGCATATTCCATGGATTTGCTACCCACGATGCGAGGAATACCTCATGCGAGTCCGCAAGGGCTTATGCGGTTGAAATAGTCCCATGCGGGCGGGTCCAGCCTATGCGAGGAATACCTCATGCGAGTCCGTAAGGGCTTATGCGGGTGAAATAGTCCCATGCGAGGAATACCTCACGCGGGTCCACGCGACCTATGCGGGTGAAATAGTCCCAGGAGTATGATTGCTTAATGATCTTTGCGGCGGGTGGTCCCGCTGATCGTGAGCTTCCTATTTTATGTTGTAAGTATACTCCTATTTACTCTCATTGTTAGTAAGGCACAGTGTACTGTAATTTGATTATCATACATGTCTCCGGCTTTGATTTAAACTTATGATGTAATTACAGTATTTTCCAGTTTTACATACTTAGTACATATTGTGTCGACCCTTCCTCGGGGTTGCGTTCATCTGCAGTGGGGTAAGCAGGTGGTGGATCCTCATTCTTAGGATCACTTATCAGACGTCAGAAGCTCCATTTCTCCGGAGGCTTGTCTCTTTTGGTACAGTCTTTCCCTGATGTTGTAGATTATGTACATTCAGGGGTATGGCGGGGCCCTGTCCCGCCACAGTTGTTATTCCTAGAGGTTTGTATTCACATATGTGGTTGGGCTGTAAGAACTGAGTTGTACAGTTGTACTTTTGATTATGTTTATATTATGGAAGGCGGCCTTATCGGCTAGCCTGTGTTGTTTATTGTTTACACATGTGTTTATGTTGTGTATGTTCATTGCTATTCTCGATGTATACGAGCAGGTACCCGGGTAGGGCACCAGTCGCGGCCCCGGGGTAGGGTCGTGACAAAAGTGGTATCAGAGCAGTTAGTCCTCGGAAAGTGTCTACAGACCGTGTCTAGTAGAGTCTTGATTATCGGTGTGTTGTGCACCACATCTATAATCAGGAGGCTGCAGGACATTTAGGATTGGTTTCCATTCTTCTCTCTCTGAGATCGTGCAGTAGAGCTATCTTATTAGGTTGAATCCTCTCTGACCTACTCTTATGAAATAGTTATGCCTCCACTGCGGCGCGAGCCTGAAGGGCAAAGCGGCGGCGGCGAGGCGCTAGCGGTACTCAGTGTTACGAACTCGAGCACGAACTATACGAGTAGTAGGCGGGTCGGCGAGTTCAGCCACGCCGGCGATATTAGAAGGCGAGAGCGGCGGAGCTCCAGAGGTTCCGTGCGAGCCTCGATCCGCGGCGAGGTGAGTATAGAACTACGAGGAAGCGATCCGGTTATTGGCGATATAAGTAGCGAGCGGCCAAGCGAGCGGCGGCTAACCTGGCCGGCTTTGCGGATCCGGATTTTCTGGTTGTCATCCGCCGAGTTTTATGGTTCGAGTGCGAGGAGGATCGCGAGGAGTTCATTCGGCGACTACGGACTATGCAGTTCTTAGGGCTTCAGAGATGAGTGCATTACGCTAGCCTCTTCTGGGATTCTGTGATATTGCGTTGAACTGTTTGAGTCGTGGTTGCTTTCGAGAGGTGATGATGCTCTTCCGGTGTTTGGGAGGAGTTCTGAGAGGCCTTCATGGATCACTTTTGCCTCACGAGATGAGGAGGCCCGCGTGAATAGATTTTTGACTTTGAGGCGGAATGAGAGGACTATCGTGGAGTATAGCACGAGTTTGACTCGCGGCGGTACGCGCACACCATTGTAGGCGGCATGGCGGATAGAGTTCATCGTTATGTGACGGGCTAGACCGTCGTATGATTCTTGCACTTGGGGTGACTCTTCACCGGTATTGACATTGCCGGAGATGCAGCCTATGCGCGAGGATAGAGGATAGAGAGAGAGGACGAGATAGACTCAAAGCCAGGCCCAGAGGCCCACGACAACGAGGTCTCGGGGCGATTTTGGCGAACGGCCTCGGCCGGCAGACCAGTCCATTTCCGGCCCGGCCAGAGTGCTCCTTCACGGTTTTACGGTGGAGGTCCGATCGGCCAGTCATTCGAGGCGGTCGGGGCTCCAGCCGTGGTTTCGAGTGAGGCAGAGATCATCTCCGATCGAGACCACCCACATCTTGGTGTGCTCGATGCGGTAGATCTCACCCATGCGAGTTTCGTGTCCCTGCAGGAGCTTGTTACTCTTGTGGCCAGCTGGGCCATTTGAAGAGAGATTGTCCGTCTAGAGGCAGCATGGGTGATACTGGTGCGGTAGCGAGGATCGATTCTTTGGAGTCTTCCTCTCATACGTGGTTATGCGCCGAGGCGAGTACTCACGGGCCGGCGCGGTAGGTCGTAGTGGTGGTTCCAGTTCTAGCGGTCCCCAAAACCGCATATATTCATTAGCCAGCCGCCAGGATCAGGAGGCTTCCCCTGACGTCGTCACAGGTACATTATTGATTTCATGATGTGACGTTTATGCTTTGATAGATCCAGGTTCTACCTTGTCCTATGTGTCCTCTTATCGCGGGTAGAATCGGGATAGGCCGAGTCGATAGAGCCTTTTGAGGTAGCTACGCGATGGGTGATTCGGTGTTAGGCGGCGGGTGTATAGAGGTTGTCGGTATATATTTCTGATGTCGGACCTTGCAGACTTGATAGAGTTAGAGATGACAGATTTTGATGTCATTATGGGTATGGACTGGTTGGCTTCTTGTTATGCCAACGTCGACTATAGGGACAGGTTGGTTCGGTTCCAGTTTCCTGGCGAGCCAGTTATCGAGTGGAAGGGCAACACATCGTCGCCGATAGGTAGGTTTATTTCTTACTTCAAGGCTAGAAAGATGGTGAAGAAAGGGTACATCTATCATCTGGTTCGGGTATTTGATACAGAGGCTGAGGTGCCAACTCTTCAGTCAGTGCCAGTGGTTAGGGAGTTTCGTGATGTGTTCCCAGACGATCTTCCGGGTATCCCTCCTGAGAGGGAGATTGAGTTTTTTATTGACACGTTGCCAGACACTCGACCTATTTCTATTCCGCCATACAGGATGGCTTTCTTGAGTTGAGGAGTGAAGGACCGGTGAAAGATTTCTTTGGAGAAAGGCTTTATCAAGCCTAGTGTATCTCCCTGGGGAGCGCCGGTTTTGTTCGTGAAGAATAAGGATGGGACGCTGCGTATGTGTGTTGATTACAGGCAGCTGAATAAGGTAATCATCAAGAATAGATACCCCCTCCCCAGGATTGATGATTTGTTTGGCCAGTTGCAGGGTGCGAGGTGTTTCTCCAAGATAGACATGCGGTCTGGTTATCATCAGGTGCGAGTGCGAGAGGCAGATATCCCAAAGATCGCATTCAGACCGGTATGGGCACTATGAGTTCAAGGTTATGTCTTCGGTTTGACCAACGCTCCAGTGGTATTTATGGATCGATGAATCGGGTGTTCAAGCCATTTTGGATACATTTGTGATAGTATTCATTGATGACATCTGGTTTATTCGCGGACGAGCGAGAGCATGCGATCACTTGAGGGCGGTACTTGGGTCCTCGGGCCGTGATTATTCGCCAAGTTCTCAGTGTGAGTTTTGGTTGGACTCGTTGGCATTCTGGGGCATATTATTGGGTGATGGTGTTGGTGGATACGGCAAAGATTGAGGCGATCAAGTCTTGGCGAGACCTCTACTCCGACCGAGTGCGCGATTTCTTAGTTTGGCGAGTTATTATCGTAGGTTCGTGGAAGCGGTTGCTTGATTTCAGACCGTTGACTAGGGTGACTCGAAAGGCGCCAAGTTCCGATGGGCGAGAGGCTTGAGAAGGGTTTCCAGTTGCTGAAGGAAAGGTTGACTACAGCTCCCGTTCTTACTCTTCCTGAGGGGTTAGACGGGTATGTGATCTATTGTGATGCCTCGGGTATCGGGCTAGGGTGTGTTTTGATGCAGCACGGCAAGGTTATAGCCTATGCTTTCCGGCAGTTACGGAAGCATGAGAGGAATTACCCTACCCATGACTTAGAGTTGGCCGCAGTTATTCATGCCTTGAAGATTTGGAGACATTATTTGTATGGGGTTCATGTGGATATTTATACGCACCACAAGAGCCTCCAGATATCTTCGAGCAGAGGAGTGAACTTGCGGCGAGAGATGGTGGTTAGAGTTCTTTGAAAGATTATGATGTTGATATTCTATACCATCCGGGGAAGGCCAACGTAGTTGATGATGCCTTGAGTCGTAGATCGATGGGAGCCTATCGGAGTACGGCCAGAGGCGGGACATGGTCGTCAGATCCACCAATTAGCGAGCCTTGGGGTTCGATTGGTCGATCTGCGATGATAGTGGGGTGCGGGTTCGTGAGGTTGCGAGTCTTCCATCATTGATGAGGTGAAGGCGGCAGTTTGAGGACCCGATGTTAGTACGGTATCGTGATGCGACTCTTGGGAGGAGAAGAGTCTATTCGAGGTAGCGCTGATGGGGTGCTAAGATTTGAGGCGGTTGTGTGTTCCCGATGTGAGGCTTCGTCGGCGAGATATTAGGGAAGCGCGCGGTGCTCGTTATTCTATTCATCCGGATCGACAGATGTACCATGACCTCGGATGTTTGTATTGGTGGGATGGCACGAAGAGGGCGTGGCGAGTTTTGTTGCACGATGTCTAATTGCGCAGTCAAGGTCGAGCACGCAGGCCCAGTGGATTATTGCAGGCTATTGAGATTCCGACTTGGAAGTGGGAGGTGATCAACATGGACTTTGTTACAGGGTTACCTCGTACTCAGAGGAAGTGCGACTCCATTTGGGTTATTATTGGCAGGCTGACGAAATCAGCCCATTTCCTTCGATCGGGACGGCGTTTTTGCGAGGATTATGCCAGTTATACATCGAGAGATTGTGAGGTCGCGGTGTCGGTGTCGATTATATCCGATAGGGAGCCCGGTTCGGCTAACTTCGAGGTCTTTCGGAAGGATTAGGGACCAGTGAGTCTCGATGCTGAGATTTCATCCTCGGTGTGACGGGCAGAGCGTACTATCGAACACGAGGATATGATGCGAGCTGCGTGATTGATTCGAGGTAGTTGGGAGGATCATTTGCCTCTTGTAGAGTTTGCTTATAACAACGGCTACCATTCCGATATCTGAGATGGCGCCATACGAGGCTTTATATGGCGGAAATGCAGTCGCCGATTGGTTGGTTCGACGTGGGCGAGGTGCAGTTAGTTGGCCCAGACTTGGTACAGCAGGCTGTGGATAAGGTGAAGCTTATCCAGGAGAGGCTGTTAGCAGCTCAGAGCCGGCAGAAGTCATATGCGGATAATCGGCGTCGACATTTGGAGTTTCGTGAAGCGATTGGGTCTTGAAGGTGTCACCCATGAAGGGTGTGATGAGATTCGGTAAGAAGGGGAAACTCAGCCCAAGGTACATTGGGCCCTACCAGATCGTCCGTAGAGTGGGCAAGGTTGCCTATGAGTTGGATCTGCCGTCAGAGTTAGAGGCGGTACATCCGGTCTTCCATGTTTCTATGTTGCGGAAGTGTATATGAGATCCAGCGAGAGTTTTCCCTGCTAGTGAGGTCCAGGTGACAAAGGGGTTATCGTATGAGGAGAGTCCCATAGCGACACTCGATCGCCAAGTCAAGCGACTGCGGACCAAGGATGTGGCTTCCGTCAAAGTCTTGTGGAGGAATGATAACCGAGAGGAGATGACTTGGGAAGCGGAAGAGGACATGTTGAGGAAGTATCCTAACTTATTCCCTATACATTCAGGTAATTCATCTTCCCTTACTTGTCAAGTTTTAATTGAAGTATTCTTTTGCTTAAATATTTTTTATGTGGCCATGTGTGGCATTATTGGTATGTCGGGGTTGTGAAAGGAAACTATGTCGTTAATTATAAGTTTGACTCCGAAAGAACATTCGGGGACGAATGTTTCTAAGGGGGGAAGAATGTTACACCCCGTTTTTTTTTCAGGACATGTTTTAAGAACGTACGTAAGAACTCACAAGTGTTAAGATTTGAGACTTGTAAAAATTTATCGGAATTATGAAATTGTCGGAAAACGTATTATATTGACGAATGGGAGGGTGACACGTGTCACCCCCTTAATGATGCCTTGGATGAATTTTGCAAGGGCAAGAGGGTCATTGGACCTTTGTTAGCAAGACAAGTCTTGCAACTTGAGAGCTTGATATTCTTGACTAAGTCAAAGGACCCACAAGGCTTGATATTTGTTAAGAGCTCATCCAAACCACCCATTTGTTTATATCTTGACCCTTCATTACACTATATAATATTAGTAGTGCAAGACAAGCTTAACACTTAGCCAGAATTTCACAAAAATTTGAAGAACTCAAGCTTGAGATCTCGGGTTCACTCCCATTTGAAAAGAAAAAAAATTGTTTCTTGTTCTTTAAGCTCCACACTTTAAACCAAGGTTCTTTAGTGTATTGTAAGCATATCTCAATAGAAAAATCTCGGAAAAAGATAGTTTTCGGGTTAGTCGCAAAGCGAAAACCTAGTTGTCTTTCTAGGTTTTGTTTGGAAGTTAGAAGGAACTTTGTTGGTGTTGTTCTAAGGGTCTCAAGTAGCGGATTGAAGCGTCTTAAAAATGCTCTAAGTTGCTAAGGAGCGACTTCGGATTTGGAGATTGGATTAAGATTCGTTGAGGTATAATCTTGTCCCTTAAAAGTGTTACAAGATTATTTATATTGTTGTTAGCTTTACATGTTGCTAGCATGAAGTATATGTGTTGAAGTTTATAAGTATTATGGATTGCTTGTAGCCTTAAAATCCAAAATGTAATGTAAGCCATGTGAATTTGGATTACAATTTGGTCGTTTACTAGAATCGTCGCATGTTACTTACTTGAAGATTTTAGTAGTATAATCGATTGCGACTTGATATCATGTTATGCTAACAATTTGGATTGAAATGGAAATTGGATAAGAATTGGTATTGTTGTACTCTATATGGCCGAAATTGGACTAGTAGTTGTATTAGTTTGATATCTATTGTGGGGCGGAATTTTACACGTCTAGTAGGCGTGTAATCCCCTATTGTTGATTGCATTGATTGGGCCTTAAATGAGGCGTGTTTGGTTATTGTATTCGGCCTTGAAAAAGGTGGCAAAGTAAGTAGAAACAAAGGAGGTGCTGTCCGATTTTCCGTAGAATTTAGAGACTTTACACTTATAATATTCTACGTTTGAAGTAAGTCGTTAATAGACATATTGTGGATATTATAGGTTGATATTCTATGGGCGGGAATTTGTATTTGGCAAGTGGTTTGACCCGAAGAGGTATGTAGAACTTTTCCTATCTTTTGAGCATGACTAGTTACACGTATATAGTACGATAGACGTACAAGATCTTGATATCCTTTACTAGTTTTATGAATGGCCAAGTCGGGTGAGTTAGGGGATTAACTCACTTCTTTGAAAGGATTAATGATGTCTTAAGTTTTATTAAAGTTAAGGGACTTGAAGAATTTTAAAGTATGTGATACTTGTTTCGTTTTAAACGTATAAGTCCCTTGGATAGGAAATTGTATTTGGCTAAGGTATAAAGTTAATATAACGACTTTATGGGGAGTTGGTTATATTAGCTATATGGAAGGATAAATGACTTTATTTTAATGAAAAGGCAATTTGATTTTAAGGCATCAATTGCCTAAGGTTTTATAAGGAAAGAGAGTCACTTGATTTAGAAACCTAACTTTATTTTTAAAGGTATTGTGACTTGCCTTGAAATGTAATTTGGACTTGATACTATGGTTAATAGTATCTTGGAAGTTTTATATGAAAAATAGTCATTTGTTTTAAAGAGTAGAAGTATGTAGTACTTTGGGTTAAATTCTCGGATCTTTAAAAAGACATGTTAGTGCCTTAAGTAAACTAAAATGAGAGTGTATGTGAACAAGAATAATAAGAAGTTAGGGGATTCTTAACTTGCTTATGTATTGCATGATATCCGGTTTTGTGCTAGTGGTATGTTATTCTTTACGGGGTCATTCCCCGGGTTTGTGGCATTTGCATATTCCATGGATTTGCTACCCACGATGCGAGGAATACCTCATGCGAGTCCGCAAGGGCTTATGCGGTTGAAATAGTCTCATGCGGGCGGGTCCAGCCTATGCGAGGAATACCTCATGCGAGTCCGTAAGGGCTTATGCGGGTGAAATAGTCCCATGCGAGGAATACCTCACGCGGTTCTACGCGACCTATGCGGGTGAAATAGTCCCAGGAGTAGGATTGCTTAATGATACTGCGGGTGGGTGGTCCTGCTTTGATCGTGAGCTTCCTATTTTATGTTGTAAGTATACTCCTATTTACTCTCATTGTTAGTAAGGCACAGTGTACTGTAATTTGATTATCATACATGTCTCCGGCTTTGATTTAAACTTATGATGTAATTACGATATTTTCGATTTTACATACTTAGTACATATTGTGTCGACCCCTTCTCGGGTGCGTTATCCGCGGTAGGGTAAGCAGTGGTGGATCCTCATTCTTAGGATCACTTATCGACGTCGAGCTCTATTTCTCGGAGGCTTGTCTCTTTTAGTGATCTTTCCCGATGTTGTAGATTATGTACATTCGGGTATGGCGAAGCCCATCCGCCACAGTTGTTATTCTAAGTCTGTATTCACATATGTGGTTCATTGTAGAACCGAGTTATGATTGTACTTTTGATTATGTTTATATTATGGAAGGCGACCTTATCGGCTAGCCTGTGTTGTTTATTGTTTACACATGTGTTTATGTTGTGTATGTTCCGCTGCTATTCTCTGATGTATACCTGAACGGGGTGCCCAGGTAGGGCACCAGTCGCGGCCCCGGGGTCGGGTCGTGACAACTTATTTCGAATAAGACTCGCCAAATGAACTCGAAGAGTGTAGTTACCGTCTAGTTGCTGTTAATGACACTCAGGACATAATACCCTTACTTATTTCCTATTTGAGGTATGTGTTGAACCTTCGGGTACTTAATTCCTA
Source organism: Przewalskia tangutica (assembly GCA_029844215.1). Lineage (NCBI taxonomy): Eukaryota > Viridiplantae > Streptophyta > Magnoliopsida > Solanales > Solanaceae > Przewalskia > Przewalskia tangutica. Next base: position 23,091,516 of record CM056720.1, on the reverse strand, counting down.
TGAAAGTATAGATTAGAGGTATAAATCCATCACTCTTATATTTAGGCTTGAATGATCTAATCGTTATGTGGTTAGTCATATGTTGTTCTTGGGGATAACTCACTTTTCTAAAGAACTCTAGAAATTATGAAAATTTGAGATTTAGTGAAAAATCTTAAGCCATGACCTTCATTAGGGGACAAATGATCTTGAGAGGAGGATAATGTAATATTTCATAAATTCCGGTTAGGTGTGAATGAATTAAATGAGTGTTGACGTGTAATATTTTAGCTATATGAATCCTTTAGGGATGAATACGGGTGAAAGATAGTCGTTTTGAAGTCAAACCAAATAATGAAGTTCGTAAGAGCTCTTAAGTTCATCTGAGTCTGAGGTACATTGCACTTATGCCAGGTACGGTAGTGGCATTTTGAATTTGAGAAACCTCAAAATATAGAAGTTGTAGGTCTTTAGAATTCCTTTTCAATCATATATTATGGAGCTCTGCCAATTTTACTGGAAGTTATACGATTTCCACAACCACGCTGGTAGGCTTGGTGCGATCGTGCACGGAGGTAGTGTTCTTGCCTTCCTGTCGATCAGTGCTTGATTGGGCCTCTAGATGTGTGGCCGCACACCTGGAATGACCTTCTAAAAGCCTAACTTAGTTATAACCCTTCCCCACTTTGTTTTGGTTGACTCTTTGGAGGAAAAGAACCCTAAGGACCTCTCTCAAACTCTAAGGTAATATTTTTCTCAAACCCCATTGGTTTTACATCAATCTAACATCAAATTAACTCTAGTTCATCCATCAAAACCATATATTCTTGAAAACTGAAGAAAGAGAAGTTGAAGGAGATTTTGGAAAACTTCTTAAAGGTATATCTATGATTCTTACTTAGATTATTGAGAGGGGTAGGACTAATGTAAGTTATTAGAAATAGTAAGAATACATGGGTGATTCATGGGGTATTCAATAACACATTTTTGGGGCACGAAAAGCCCTAGTTTTCGATAAAGGTAGGAACTCTTAGAATTTGATTAAAGTTCTAATCTTTCTCATCTAAATCTATGTAGAGTGATTGTTGAACCTCAAAAACTATGTTTGGTAGCGTTTTAGCAAGAATTGTGGTATGTCTCTTTTTCGAACATACTTTTCAAACATTTAAGGTGATTCTTTGGCAAGGTTTGTGTGCGTGAGGGACAAACCCGCATTAAACCTTTATGTATATTATATCATAAATATGTATACATGATTTTTTCTTATTGAAGGATGATTGGAATTGAATACAAAGCTTTAATCTTTGAACAGGGATTACCCCATAAGGGATACTTAAACTTGATTTCAGAAAGCTTAGATATTTCATGTGTTTTGCTCTATGAATGAATTTTGTTGAATTTGAAACTCATTTAGTGACTTTAACATAGTTTCTAAACCCATAAATGATTTGATGTACCCTTAATAATGGGATGATGAATATAATTCATAATGAGTGATTCATCTTCTATGTTGTGATTGTGATTCCGCTATTTTATCATGATTCTATTGTATGTGTTTGACCTAGCTACTCAGGAGGAATGACAATCAAATCACTATGGATCATAGTGTAGTTTACTTAGCTATTCAGGAGGAAGGATAACTATCGAGGGCCAATAGTCTCTATGTGGTTTTGCCTAGCTATTCGGGATAAAAGATAGCCATCGAGGATGACAACCTCGATGTGGTACATCTATGCGATTTTAGAGAAAGTAATGATCATCCCTTAATTGCAATTATTTGGGTCTGTGTTGTCATGTATTATACTTTGATTGTATGTGAGTGGCTTATAACTTGAGTTCATGATTGAAAAGACTTAACGTGATGAACGGTATAATAAAGTTAAAATTGATATATTTCTATGTTATTGGCTTCAACTGACGATTTTACTAAGGTTATAATCTTACTTCAACTTTGGAATTTCGAACTGTTTTTGAAATAATTTATGATAACAAGAATGACTTAAGTATTCAAAGTGATTATATATTCATCATTGACTTATATTGGGTGTTCATGTGATGTTATCATTTGTTTTTAATTGTTTCTCAATATTATTTTTAATTATACTTATTACTTATATATTTTGCTATTAACCATTGTCCCGAGACACTCACTAAGTATCCAATATTCAGGCATATCATTATTGTTTTGATGGAATGTTAGGTAATGAAGAAGAGCAGGTTCGTGGTACGTGGACTAGGAGAACTTGATGCTTTCCAGACTTATTGGTGAGCCCACGTGCTTGTTAGTGGAAAATCCCTCTTTATTCATTTATTTGTTTTTGTTTTCGGGCTTTATCTCGAAGTTGGACACTAGATTTATTTATCTTAGGAGCCCCATAGATAGTTGTCATATCGTGGGTAGATGTTGAAAGTCTCATATGACTTATTGAGGCGTTGCCACATTTTATAATTGATTATTCATATTAGACCTCCGTTAATTTTATTTTATAAGTGAGAGCATGATTTCAGTAGCCTTAAATGACTTGTTTTAAGTAAATATTGAAAGATTATTAAAAGAGATTAGACGTTTATTGATTTCATAAGGTGCTTCCGGTGTTGTTTATAACATTGGATGCTTGTTGCGTCTAGGGTGAATTTTGGGGCGTGACAAGGAAGTAGAATATTTGAAAAAGGAATTTGAAATGAAAGACATTGAAAAGACAAAATTTTGTCTTTGTCTACAAATAGAGTATTTTACAAATGAAATATTTGCCCATCAATCGACATATACTAAAAATATCTTAAAGAGCTTTTACATGAATAAAGCACATCCATTGAGTACCCCAATAATTGTGATATCACTTGATATTAATAAAGATCAATTTCAATTATATGAAAATGATGAAGAACTTATTGGTGTTGAATACCATAACTGAGTGCAATTGGGCCAATAATGTATCATGCCAATAATTCTAGATTAGATATATCTTTCTTTGTAAGCCTATTAGCAAGATTTAGTTCTTCCCTAATAAGAAGACACTAGAATGGTATTAAACATATATTCAGATACCTCCGAGAAACCCTTGATACATGATTATTTTATTCAAATGAGTCATACTCACAACTAATTGGTTATGCAGATGCAGAATATTTGTCTGACCCACATAAAGGTCAATCTCAAATAGGTTATTTATTTACATGTGGAGATATATTCATATCATGACATTCAACAAAACAAACTATGATTGCTACTTCTTCAAATCATGCAGAAATAATAGTCATTCATGAAGCAAGTCGAGAATGTGTTTGGTTGAGATCAATAATTCAACATATCCGGGAAACATGTGGAATTCCTTTGGAGATGAATATTCCAACAACATTGTATGAAAATAATGTTGCATGCATAGGTCAACTAAGATGATGATACATTAAAAGAGACAGAACAAAACAGATTTCACCAAAAATTTTCTTTACTCATGATCTTCAAAAGAAGGGTGAAATAGATGTTCAACAAATCCGTTCAAGTGATAACTTAGCAGATATGTTCACTAAGGCATTGCCAACCTAAACATTTGAGAAGCTAATATATAAGATTGGAGTGACCCATCTTCGAGACATTAAGTGATGTTTCCATCAGGGGGAGTAATACACGCCGCACTATTTTTTCCTTAACCAAGATTTTGTCTCATTGGATTTTTCTGATAAAGTTTTTTATGAAGAAGCAAGCAATGCGTATTACGAATAACTTTTTTTTTAGGTAAATGCAAATATTATTACTAATAACGGAAAGAAAGGTGGCTACAATCAGTCATTGAGGGTTTTCAATCCTCAACGTAATATAAACAAGAAATGGAGGGGGGGAGGGGTGGTCACTCAAAAGGTGCCTTTACAAGAGGGGATTAAGTCATATAGAACTCTATAAGATGTTGTTTTAATCTTTGCAATGACCTCCTCTGCCGGTATGCTTGTGCCTTCAAAGAGCAATGTATTTTTTGTCCTCCAAATCTCATAGACCACTATGCGAAAGGCAAGCAAGATAGAGAATTTTCTTTTGCAAGAGTTTTTAATTTACATGGACATCTAAAAGAGAGTGTGGTGAATGATATGGACGCACCCACTTATATATTGTAGCAAACATACTACCCGAAGTTTTAAGGGTTATATAAAGCCTCTTATTTCTTATGTAACAACACACCCAAAAATAGAAAGAAAATATTACTATTTCCTGTTTTCTCTCTAGCTCTCTCTTGCTATTTTACATATTACACAGTTTTATTTTATAACACGCAGCTACTTTTTTTTGGTTTAACTATATTGACGTCATCTAATATTTTTTTAATATTGTTAATTTCATCCGATCCCCAATCTCCCAGTATTAATATTTCGGCTGACTTAACCAGCTCCGTGTGAAGGGAAGAGGCAGAACTACGATACGATAGATCCGCAGGAAATCGCGTTCGTTAGCTGCCAACTACTCAATTCTATGTATTACACTTGAATCCTAAATAATATTACTAGCAATAAATAAAGAAACAAAGAAATTAAGCAAAATGAAACAAATCCATTTGACAAGTTTTACTAATTAAAAAAGGAAAAAGTAAATGAATAAAGAACTTGTTTCGGATGGGAGATTTCGGGAGGGAGGGAACACAAAAAATAGTTAAGGCATATTGTAAAAAATCTAAGTTACAACCAAACGTTGAGAAAACATTGAAACTTTTGTCTTCTCTCATATCAAAACACCCTATATTACATTTCATTTTCAAAAGAAAGAAAGAGTTTCCATTCATGACACATTGACACTCATGATCTTACTTTCTTGAATGGTTAGTTAGATATACATACAATATACACATGATATACATGTATATTGTATGTATATTGTAGTAGCAAAATCGAGAAACAGTCCAGCCCAAAATACTCTCGGTCAAAACACATATTTGATAAATATTGTTTAGTAGTATTGTACCCTAATTAGTCTTGTACTCTTTACCATAATTGTATTATTAGTCTCCAAATAGAATAGGGATTTAGGAGTAGAATAGGACGGTTCGGCGAGTCAGGGTCGGACTGATTGGCGTGTTGAGTGTCAATCGTCGTTTTTGTAGCCTCATGTATATTGGAGTCCTTTTGTATTATTGTCATTATAATAAAAAGGTTGGGCTTTGCCCGTAAACATTGTGTTCCGTTTATTTACTTATTGCCTTAAATTGTTCTAAGTGTGGGGAACCGAGTTTAGGAAAGGCTGAAGTTGGCTTGCGAAGCTGGCTGCCGTGCAGGGGAAACTCGCAAAAAATCACCCCTATTTGTAAAGTGTATATATTGTCTTTCAATCAATGAAAATAATCAAGAGATTATTTCTTTCATGGTATCAAGAATCTAGGTCTTAATTCCCTCCTCTCCACAAACTTTTTTTTTCCGACAACTTCTTTCTCGGAAATCCGAGAGTACCTCATCAGAACTTCCTTTTTCCGACGGTATTCTTTCTTTTTCCAAAAATCTAGGACTCAAATACTTTCGCTCCTCTCCCAAAGAAAATAAGAAAATCCAGCTTCTTCCTTCTCGGTTTCATCAACCCGAAAGTTATCCCTTCCAAATTCAGTTTTTCTTGTTCAAAATTTCGTGTTCTATTCACTATGACTGATAAGAACACGTTTCATCCGTCCCTAACGATTTCTAACATCAAGAGCGTTCTTCCTATTGTTCTTGACCTCGAAAATGTTCAATATGGGACGTGGGCAGAATTGTTCAAATTTCATGCAATGACACATCAAGTTCTCCACCACATCATCCCTCCGGCTACTAATACGGAGGGTAATACGGAGGATACTACGAAGGTTGTGCCCACCAAAGTGGATGATTCAAAATTATGGGTCACGCTTGATGCAAAAGTTCTTCAGTGGATTTATGCCACTATCTCCATTGACCTCTTACAGACGATTATGGAACCCAACTCCACAACTATGGAAGCTTGGAATCGATTGCGTGATATCTTCCAGGATAACAGTCATTCTCACATTGTCACCCTTGAACAGGAATTTTCTCAAGTTGTTATGGTGAATTTTCCTAACGTTTCATCTTATTGTAAATGACTCAAGGACTTGGCGGATCAATTTTGCAACGTGGGTGCTCCTCTTACTAATAGTCATCTTATTCTACAGATGGTGCAGGCCTGTCCAAGGACTATAACAGTGTTGCTTCGATCATTCGTCAAAGTAATCCTCTTCCGGAATTCTATTAAGCCTGCTCCATACTTACATTGGAAGAAGCAGGTTTGGCTAAAAAGGCAGCTACCGGGGCTAGTCCAATCGTCATGATGACTGAGTCTAATTTTCCTCCTTCCGGTTCCACCAACTCGAGCCAAAATCGCAATAACGGTGGTGGTAAAAAAGGTCAAAATCAGAAAAATAATGGCAAGAAATCGCGGTGGCAACACCGATGGCAACCAGAACAGTGGCAGTGGCGGTGGTACCTCTCGGGGCAGTTAGAAATAGTAGTCATGGGGCCAACAGTGGGCCAATATGCAGTGGCGGTGGGTTGAGCAGTATAGTCCAACCAGCAGCCTACTTTATCGGGTCAGTTTCCGGGTTTCAGACCAATATATGGGTCGGGACAGTAGTCCGGAGTACTTGGGCCTCGACCCCATCAATCCCATCACACAGTAGGACCCACACAAGCCGACATTGAAGCCGCAATGCACACACTTGGCTTGAATCAACCTGACCCAAATTGGTACATGGACACCGGTGCTACTACCCACATGACATCCGATCAAGGTACTCTCTCATCTTATTCCAATTTGAGCAGTAATCGTGGTATAATTATTGGTAATGGTAATTCAATTCCAATTTGTGGTTATGGTCCTAAGACTTTGTCTCCCCCCATCCACTATTTGTCTTGCAAAATACCCTTCATGCCCCAAAATTGATTAAAAATTTGGTGTCTGTCCGTAAATTCACAACTGATAATTGGGTTTCTGTTAATTTTGATCATTTTGAATTTTCTGTGAAGGATCTTAAGACGGGGAACCCTATAATGAGGTGTGATAGTAGGGGAGATATTTATCTAATCACACCAAGTCTCGGTTTCTCGCGTCAAGTCATGCCTTCATCTTTTGCAACTCTTGCTCCTTCCTTGTGGCATGTTCGTCTAGGTCATCCGAAATCATCTATTTTATTTGTCTTAGATAAAAATAATCTTATTTGTTGTAAGGGTATGCTTAGTACTCCGAATTGTCAATCTTGTTCTTTAGGAAAAAATATTATGTTGTCATTTGTAGACTCTAATTCTCATACTTTAATGCCATTTGATATTATTCATAGTGATTTATGGACGTCTCATGTTTTGAGTTCTATGGGTCATCGGTAATATGTTTTATTTTTGGATGATTATTCTAAATTTTTATGGACTTTTCCAATAGCGAAAAAATCTCAAGTTTTTTCCATCATCTTAAAATTTAGAGCGTTCATTAGAACTCAATTCGAACGGAAAATAAAAAATATTCAATGTGATAATGACAAGAATATGACAATGGAGAGTTTCGAGAATTCTGTGCTAAAAATGGGATCAATTTTCATTTTTTTGTCCTCATACGTCTTCACAAAATGGGAAAGCCGAACGTAAAATTCGTACCATTAATAACATTATCCGCACTTTATTGATTCATGCTTCCATACCCCCATTTTTTTGACATCATGCTCTACAAATGACTACATATATTCTTAACATTCTTCCTTCTAAAGGTTTGACATATTCATCCCCTCTTCAAATTTTATATAATAAGACTACTTCGTATTCACATCTTAGGGTCTTTGGGTGCTTGTGTTATCCATTTTTCTGTCCACCACAATTTACAAACTTCAGTCCCATTCTACCCCTTGTGTGTTTTTGGGTTATCCGTCAAATCATCGTGGTTACAAATATTTTGATTTGTCATCTAATAAATTATCATTAGTCGCCATGTTATTTTTGATGAATCCCAATTTACGTTTGATAAGGAAAAAAGTCTCATGCCTAGTTCGTATAATATTTTGGATGATGATATATCCCCGTATATTATTGGTCATTTTTCGGATGCGTCCCGCACCCCGAATCTACCAGCGGGTCCATTGCCCGCTAGTCCTCATGTACTGTCATTATTGGGTATAGTAACTAGGCCATCTTTCGAGCCCAGTTCGTGCTTCAGCATCTGGTATTGTTTCTGGCCCAATTTCGTGTCCAGTTCTGGGCCAGCAGGCCCACTTCCTGTTGGCCAGCCCATACCGTGTCCCAGAAATTCCCCAAATTCACCCAATTCTGCCCCGAGTCATAGTCCAGTCACCCGAAGTTAACAGGGTATTTTAAACCTAAAATACATTTAATTTAAATTCGAATGCTCTTAAATCACAACTGCCCCGTAATCCTGTGTCTGCTTTAAATGACCCGAATTGAAAAATTGATTTGACTGATGAATATAATGCTCTTATTGATAATAAGACGTGAGAGTCGGTGCCCCGTCCATCTGGTGTTAATATTATTTGGTTTATGTGGATTTTTGCTCATAAGGACAATTTTGACGGTTCATTTGCAAGGCATAAGACTCGTCTTGTAGGTGATGATAAGACTCAGTAGGTTGGTGTAGATTGTGGTGAGACATTTATCCCGGTGGTCAAGTCGGCTACCATTCGCACGGTGCTCAACTTGACTCTTTCGAAAGCATGACCCATTCATCAGCTAGACGTGAAAAATGCTTTCCTACATGATGATCTCAAAGAGATAGTATATATGCATCAGCCCTTGGGGTTTAGGGATACTCAATATCCTCATCATGTCTCTTTGTTGAAGAAGTCCTTGTATGGGCTTAAGTAGTCTCCACGGGCTTGGTATAAGAGGTTTGCTGACTATGTTTCGACTATTGGGTTCTCTCACAGCATGCCTGATAATTCATTATTCATATATTGTTGGGGTTCTTCGATGGATTATATACTATTATATATGGATGATATTATCTTGATAGCCTCTTCTGATGCATTACGCCAGTCTATTATGACAATGCCCAGTTCTGAGTTTTCCATGAAAGACTTGGGGCCATTGAGTTATTTTTTGGGGATTGATGTCACTCGTCATGCAGGTGGACTGTTCTTATCACGGAGAAAGTATGCAGCTGAGATCATTGAGAGGGATGGAATGTCATCTGTAAGTCCACTTCCACTCCAGTTGATACTAGACCTAAGTTGGGTGCTGCAGCAGGCTCCCCCTATGAGGATCCTACCCGCTATCGTAGTCTTACAGGGGCCATCCCAGTGAATAAGAAAGCTTTTGACTAATAGAATGATTCATCTTCCCCAATTGTTGCTTAGCAGTTTTCTGGGCACCACTCTATTGGAGCTTAGTTACTTACGTTCACACGACCTGATATTACATATGTCGTACAACATGTGTGTTTATTTATGCATGAACCCATGATTGAACATATGAATGCGCTCAAACGCATTCTTAGGTACGTTCAGGGAACACTTGATTATGGCTTGCATTTGTATCCTTCGTCGACGTCTACACTTGTCTCATATACAGATGTTGATTGAGGTGGTTGTCCGGATACCAAGAGTTCTATGTCTGGCTATTGTATGTTTCTTGGTAATAACTTGGTCTTCTGGTCTGCCAAGCATCAATCCACGCTTTCACGTTCGAGTGCAGAGGCCGAGTATCGAGGGTAGCCAATGTGGTCTCTGAGTCATGTTGGTTACGTAATCTTATTTTAGAGCTCCGTTCATATTCAGAAAGCTACTTTGGTGTATTGTGATAATATTAGTGCTATCTACCTTTCTGGTAATCTAGTTCAGCACCAGCACACTAAACATATAGAGATGGACATTCACTTTGTTCGAGAAAAGGTAGCTCGAGGACAAGTACGCGTCTGTCATGTCCCTTCCAGATATCAAATTGCAGACATCTTTACAAAGCGTCTTCCATTGGTCCTTTTTGAAGATTTTAGAGACAGTCTCAGCGTACGAAGACCGCTAGCTATGACTGCGGGTGTGTGTTAGATATACATACAATATACACATGATATACATGTATATTGTAGTAGCAAAACCGAGAAACCGAGAACCGAGAAACAGTCCAGCCCAAAATACTCTCGATCAAAACACATATTTGGTAAATATTGTATAGTAGCATTATACCTTAATTAGTCTTGTACACTTTACCATAATTATATTATTAGTCTCCAAATAGAATAGGAATTTAGGAGTAGAATAAGAATAAAATTCTCCTATTTGTAAAGTGTATATTGTCTTTCAATCAATGAAAATAATTAAGAGATTATTTCTTTCAGTTAGAAACTAGCTTTCTTCCAAGAATTTAATACTAGAGAGAGTTTAGGTTTTTCGATACTATAGGAAACTATATTTCTTATAGTATGTTCTTTGTTTAACGTGAAACCCGCAACCGCTATTCGAAGGTGCGCACTGGGTAAACCACAGACTGACGTAATAGCCTGCAAACCCCATCATCCAGTTAAACCACACTTGAAAATAGTGGTAGGGTAAACTTTTTAAAGTGACTGGTTCCACCGCATTACGACCCCATACCCCAGAAAATTCCACCTCCATTCTGGCCCTACGTGTCACGACCCGACCGGGCGCGGCGGTGCCCTATCGGCACCGCAGTCTGCATCGAGAATAGCAATGAACATACATAAAACAAATCTGCATAAGGTAAACATCACTGGCAAGCCGACAAGGCCGCCTTTCATAAAATAACTTAATCGAAAGTGAAATAGTACAACTTATTCTTACAGCCCAAACCACAAACATGACTACAGACCTCTAGGAATAACAACTGTGGCGGGACAGGGCCCCGCCATACCCCCTGAATGTACAAAAGTCCATAACCTCGAGAATCATACCAAAAGACAAAGCCTCGGAGAGATGGAGCTTTCAAGAAATGAGCGGTGATCCTAAGAGTGCGGACCAACAAGCTACGATCTCGACTGCGGCGTGAACGCATGCCGGGGAGGTCGATAACAGTACCAAGTATGTGAAACGAAAATCGTAATGAAATCATAAGTATGAAAATAAAGTCGGGTCGATGAAATCAACTTACCTTTTCCGTGCCTTACTAACAATGAGTAACAAGCATATATATAATCTTGCGTAAAATAGGAGGCTCGTGATCAAAGCAGGTCCGCCTGCGTAGTATCAATAAGCAATCCTACTCTTGGGACTATTTCACCCGCGTGGGTCTGTGGACCGCGTGAGGTATTCCTCGCGTAGCCGTACCACCGCGTGGGACTATTTCACCCGCATAAGCCCATAAGGACTCGCGTGAGGTATTCCTCGCATCGTGGGTAGCAAGTCCACGGGCAGTGGTATAACGATCTTGGGGACTTACCCGCCGGATATACTCTTACCACAGCGGATGGTATAACGATCTTGGGGACTTACCCCTCAGATATACTCTTACACTAGAGCAGATGGTATAACGATCTTGGGGTACTCGCCGGATATACTCTTTGCTGGAGCGGATGGTATAACGATCTTGGGGCTTGCCCATCGATATACTCTTTACAGTGCGGATGGTATAACGATCTTGGGCTTGCCCGCCGGATATACTCTTACCAAGAAGTGGTATGGTTATACCGTATTTCGAGTATATGCGTGGGGCGTGCGTAGAAAATTTGAAACTTGTATTAGGCTTGGCGAATTAATTTTTGTTCCAACACCCGTTTAGAGTCGTTTTTAAAGCGTTTTCCACTTTCGTAGGAAAATTCCGGCTATGTCATTTTTAATTTTTACGGATTTTTCCGAGAGCGAAGCGTGTTGGGCCAACAAGAGGCGCCAGCACCTCCTATCGGGCGTAAGAGGCGGATTGGGCGAATTGAAGAGGAGTTGGTAGGATATTTTTGTGTGTTAGTTGGTTAAGGACACGTGGGTGAATCTTGGCCCTACACTTGCTATGCACTTGGCTAGATCTTGGACATTGGTTGGCCTTGGCTTGTGCTATAAATACCCCCCTTAGGATGACTTCTTCATCCATTCCAAATATTTCCTAAGTGTTAGAAATCCTCCCTCCCTTGAAAGAGTTGTTCTCGTCCTCCCTCCCTTGGCGAGTCCCCACAGTGGGGTAGGCCGAGGGTAGACACCCCTCCTTGGGGTGCTAGCCAAGGGTACCCCCAGCCTAGTAGTTTTCGTATAAATACCCCCTCTTGTTAGAAATACTCTCAAAAGTATTGTTATAATGCCCAAATTACCTTAGCCATATACCTTGTAGTATTCTAAGGTTATACTTATACAAAAAGCCCAGTTATACTATCATACTTCCGTCGGTCACAAACCAAACCCTAAGGAAAATCTCCATAGTTAGTTGGAGTAATTAGTAGAAGTTGGTTAGAACTTCTAAGGGTTGTTTGGAGGCGAGTCGGGCCTTGTGAGTAGGAGCTAAACCTTGCTCTGGATCGACATTTAAACTCGGATAATTATGGGCTTATCGAGGTAATTATCTTGCCCTCCTATTGTAATTGGAAATTACATGTTGTTAGATTATATAGTTGAAGTATACTATATATAGTCTTGAGCGTTGTTATCGCAATGTCTTTTGACTTAAGCACGAATAATAAGAAACCTTTTGAAAGAAGAGTATTGAATCAGAATTACATGGGGTGTATTCTGATGGACTTGTGTAGATTTTACGTGAGGTAGAATTGTACGTCCGGATTAGACGATAACCCCACACGGTTGGCTTGGCAGCGGCCCGATAGAGAGGAGATTTACGCTGTTGCGGGAAGAGTAGTCTTTGTGAATTTTACGTAGAATGTTCTACAATTAGACCTAAATGTTAATAAGCGCCTTGTGGCCTTATAGGTTGAAGTACTACGTGTGGCGCGATCTACTTGGCAGGAGTAGCCAAGCGGTTGGAAGTACTTGGAGCGTTTTGCTATTAGTCGATACTCGTCGCGAGGTATGTGAACCTCTTCCTATCTCTTCTAGCATGATATGTGTGAACTATGTAGTGCGGTGAAGCGTCGTGTGCTAAATGTATTTGATTGGTTTAAAACATAAAGTGTTATAACGGCTTTATGGGAAGTTAGTTATATGACTTTATGTTGGTAAGAAAATACTTGTGGTTTTAAAAGGTAACTGATTTGAACTATAAGCGCTTGTTATGTGTTAATAAAGAACTTGAAGTATTTCAAAGATTTTGAATCATTTTGAAAGAAGAGGTAATACTTGATTTTTAGAAAACTTAAGAGTTATACTAGCTTTATGGAAAGTTAGGTATAACGGCTTAAGAATGTTTCTGGATTTTGGAAATCGTAATGTGTATCGACAAACCATGCGAGCGTTAATAAAGGAAATGTTTTTAATAATTAAGTATTATTAAAACCGGTAGAAACTTCCATCTGCATAGAAGCTAAGATGAGACAAAATGATATTTCCTAGATCATGGTTGTAATAAGATTGTTATAAACAAGAATATCCTACTCACATATAAGGCTTATGTTTCTCAGTTGTTTAAGGAGAATTATATTCTTAAATGAATAAGACTATGAACTACGAAACCTTTCTAAAATGAGAAACTTGAACATTGGAAATTAGGCAAACTTGAACATTGGAAATTAGGCAAACTTGAACATTGGAAAGAATGTTGCTACTTGATTTTACAAAGAGAAGTAATTGATTTACTTTAAAAAGATAATCACTCTATTGTTATATACTACGTATTGTGTGACTTTTGTGAAAGTAACATATCTTTAAGAGTTATTGTATAAAGTACTTTGGGGATAAAAACCGATCTAGTTAATCATATAGTAGAAAGTACCTTATGTGTGAATAACTTGATTGTATTGGTTTGTGATAGCACAGTAATACCTTCGTGTTGTTTTGATAAGTAATCATATTAGGATGCTACGTGTGTTAGTATTCGTGATGTTGTGTAAAGGGTTTTCCCTCGATTGTGCTTATGTTGTTTAAACGATAAATCGTTATGTTGGTATTATACCACTCACCGTGTTTCGGGGTTAAGGCGCCTCCGTCTGCGGGGTAGACTCGAGCGATGCAGGACCATGATTCGAGAATACCTCATGCGGGTCCCGGCCTATGCGAGCTACGAGTTCGAGTTAGTGTGCGGCCTTTATGGTCATGCGTGCATGTGGCCGTGCGGATCGCGAGTCGGGGCGATCTTGGGAGTAGCTACCTCGATGCGGGGTTATACCTCATGCGGGCCTATGAGATTGGCCTATCGGGCTGCGGGAGTTCGGGGCTAGACGCGCACATTTGATATTGCGAGCGGCGACGGCTTTGATCATGTGGCGGTGCAAGCGGATATCATGATCTGATTTATGACACTGTTAGTACTGCGGGTGTTAGTAGTCGGTTATGCCTTACGTACTTACCTGTCTTTATTTTATTTGAACACAGTGGGACTGCTGTTCATGTATTTCTAGGTGCTTTTCTATCATTGGATTGCCGGTGAGGAAAGGTATTCCACGCATGATTGGTGTTGTGGGCGTGAGACTCATTGTTATATTGGAGTGATGACTTTGAGGCGTGAGTCACGACTAGACATGTGCTTATTTATCATGGCTGTAGTTTGGTTATCATACATGTCTCTGCTGTATAGACTATTATGATTTCATTTCTGATATTTTGATTTCACATACTTGGTACTGTTATCTGACCTCGCCCGAAGTGCGTTACATCCGCGGTAAAGGTACACGATCTTTGATCCTCGCTCTTAGGGTCACGATTCAGCGTTTGGGAAGCTCCGTTCCTCCGAGGCTTATCTTGGTATAGTCCTGTTGTTGTAGGTGCTACATTCGTGGTATGGCGGAACCTGTTAGTCGTTATTGTCATATCATTCGTAGAAGTGCAGTAATCTTGTTATGGCGAGTTTGTAAAAGGATTAAAGCTGCTCATTTGGAAAGAGTTGTTATTTATATATACCTTGTGATGTCGTTTTTAGTTGCTTTGTCTTCTTATTTCACCGCTGTCTTACATTGATTTCATGTATGTGTTTATGTTCGTGATTACTGATGTTGTATCACTAGGGTGCCGGGGTAAGGCACGATCCGCGGGCCGAGTTCGGTCGTGACAAAAGTGGTATCGAGCGATTAATCCTCGGAAAGTGTCTGACCGTATCGATGGAAGTCTTGATTATCGGTGTGTTGTGCACCACACCAATAATCAGGAGGCTATAGGATATTTAGGATTGGTTTCTATTCTTCTCACTCTGAGATCGTGCCTTAAGAGCTGTGTTGTAAGTTGGACCCTCTCACGTATTTCTTTCCCTTACCGTTATTCCTCCGCGTAGGGCAAACCCGCCCGGGAGGGCAAGCGGCCGGAGGCCGCGAGTAGAGTTTAGAGGGTTACGTGGGCACAGCCCAATCATTACCTAGGGTAGTGCTTCATTCGGGGATTTCTGCGACGTCACTAGCCCAGTAAAGTTTAGCACGGCGGCAGTTCCTACTGCGGCCATGATATGAACCTTGATTCGCGGCCACGAGCAGAACAGAATATAGATTGCAAAGAGGCAACCACATTAGCTATGGATTTGGCTACCGAGAGTATACCGATGTATCGCGAGTCTTGATGACTACCAGAGAAGGTTGTGCAAGAGTAATTCTTGATTGAAGCTTGAGCATGGCTCGTATGCGGGCCTATGCAGCCGAGAAAGCGTAGAGATCGACGGGTTAACGAAGGACAACATAAGAGGCGAGCGTGAGTCCTTTGGTAACTTTCGGCGAGTCACCTCACGTGGATTAGATTATGCACATCCACGGTCTGAGAGGTCCTCCACGGGGTTCGGGGCGTTCGGTATACAGGAGTTGGTTGGAACTCCGGGGCTTCCGGTTCCGCGATGTGTGACGTCATCCGGGAATGTCATCTTTTAGGTTGGTACTTGTTGTACTATGGCCGTCAGTGCAGTGTCGAAAGAGTGTCCTGTAGGAGGACTTAGCCTTCGTGATCGATGGGTAGTCGTCACCTTCCAGCTATGCGCCTGCAGGCGGGTTTGATTAGAACGACTAAGGGAGTGAAGCGATACTGAGATAGATCTTTAACCCTCTGGGTTTAGTATGTGTGATAAGGTGAGTATACCGTAAGTGTTCTATCCTGATAGCATTGTGGAAATGGTGATTAGAAATCTTGGTTAGTTAACCAAGTAAGATTTGGGGGATAGAGAAGGTGTGAGCCTTAGAGTTTTATACGTGAGACCTTAGAGGTGAGGCCGTCTCGAGAAAGGTGTAGTGTTATGTTTGATACGTATCGGAAGTGCATAGTGCGTGAGCTATGTTTGGGATAGGTCCTGGTAGTGTGGAATGAAAGGGGATAGTTGAGCTAAGAAGGCGCTAGGTTTTCAAAGCGTGATTAGTAAGATTGTTCCGATCGGGAGCTAGTATTGTCGGCGTTGCGGGTCGGGTTGAGGCCGTTGCGGGTCAACCGCGTAGTTTTAGTGGTGGGGGTCAGGTTGTGGTGGTCCCGCCTTGTGTTAGGGTTGCGAGGGTGTTAGGCGAGTTTAGTTAACAACGTATGAATTCATGGATCGTTCGACCGGTAGTCGGGCGAGAGGTTAGCCGCCTTGTCTTAGCAAAGGCCGTTTACTCGCGAGAGGTTATGCGAGATGATATATCGAGAAAGGTTGTAAAGGCTGCGGTGCCTACCTTCACCTTATGGCGAACAGTGGAGCCAGTGCAGGTTTTTGGTTTTGGAAGTTTTTACCAAGCGAGGTTAAGAACTCGGTGAGTCTCGGAATCGCGTTCGCCCTCGGGCGGTCGTGGATTTGAGGTAGTTGTGGGGATTGTTGTCTCTGTGGAGGAGTATTTAAGCTACCATTTCGGTGTTCGGATGTCGCCTTATAAAGCCTTGTAGGCGGATGTGTAAATCGGCCGATTGGTTCGATGTTGGCAAGATTCAAATAGTTGGTTCAGCTTGTTCCGCAGATTGTGGATAGAGTAAAGCTTGTCTAGAAGAGGTTACAGCGGCTCGGAGAAATCGTGCGGATAATCGGCGGCACGCTTGAGTTCAGGTTGACGGTCGGTCTTCTTGGAGGTACCACCCGGTTTGGGTGTGACGAGTTTTGGAAAGCAGAGGAACTTAGCGAGTTACTTTGGGCCCGAGTTCATGTGAAGAATAAGCCGTGTTGCCTATATGTTAGCATTTGACGTCCGACTTAGGAGCGATGCGTCCGATCTTTCGTATTGTTATGATCGGAAAGTATCGAGATCCATCCAGAGTGTTCCCGATTAATGATGACCACGTTAGAGATAGTAACCCGAGTTTTGGAAAGCTGAAGCGATGTAAATGTGATAAGAGTTCGCGGTATGAGAAAGTGCGGCGAGTAAAAGGGAGAAGCGGCATGTATTACGAGCATAGATGTGATCTTTACTTTGGTGATGTTAGAGTGTTTCCTCGTGGACTTGAATGGAAGTATGCGCGGGTGTATGCGTGGCGGTGTGGCGGGTTTGTTCTCGTAAGTATAGTAGTGAAGACTATCTTGCGCACGCTTGTTTTGAGACTTAGAAGGAACATTCGGGACGAATGTTTCTAAGGAGGAGAATGTTATACCCGTATTTCAGTATATGCGTGGGGCGTGCGTAGAAAATTTGAAACTTATATTAGGCTTGGCGAATTAATTTTTGTTCCTGACACCCGTTTAAGTCGTTTTTTAAACGCGTTTTCCACTTTCGTAGGAAAATTCCGCTATGTCATTTTTAATTTTACGGATTTTTCCGAGAGGCGAAGCGTGTTGGGCCAACAAGAGGCGCCACGGCACCTCCCATTAGCGGACGTAAAGGCGGATTGGGACGAATTGAAGAGGGGAGTTGGTAGGATATTTTTGTGTGTTAGTTGGTTAAGGACACGTGGGTGAATCTTGGCCTACACTTGCTATGCACTTGGCTAGATCTTGGCCATTGGTTGGCCTTGGCTTGCTATAAATACCCCCTTAGGATGACCTTCATCCATTCCAAATATTTCTAAGTGTTAGAAATCCTCCTCCCTTGAAAGGGTTGTTCTCGCCCTCCCCTCCCCTGGCGAGAGTTCCCCACACAGTGGGGTAGGCCGAGGGTAGACACCCTCCGGGTGCTATCCGTGGGTACCCACTGCCTAGTAGTTTTCGTATAAATACCCCCCTCTTGTTAGAAATACTCTCAAAAGTATTGTTATAATGCCCAAATTACCTTAGTCATATACCTTGTAGTATTCTAAGGTTATACTTATACAAAAAGCCCAGTTATACTATCATACTTCCCGTCAGTCACAAAACCGAAACCCTAAGGAAAATCTCCATAGTTAGTTGGAGTAATTAGTAGAAGTTGGTTAGAACTTCTAAGGGTTGTTTGGAGCGGGTCGGCGCGAGGAGCTAAACCTTGCTCAGGATCGACATTTAAACTCGGATAATTATGGGCTTATCGAGGTAATTATCTTGCCCCCCTATTGTAATTGGAAATTACATGTTGTTAGATTATATAGTTGAAGTATACTATATATAGTACTGAACGTTGTTATCGGCAATGTCTTTTGACTTAAGCCTGAATAATAAGAAACCTTTTGAAAGAAAATCTTGCTGTAATTACATAGGGTGTATTACAGTGATGACTTGTGTAGCTTTTACGTGAGGTAGAATTGTGCACGTCCGGATTAGGCGTATAACCCCCTGGTTGGCTTGGTAGCGGCCCGATAGAGGAGGAGATTTCTGTTGTTGCGGGAAGTCTTTGCGAATTTTACGTAGAATGTTCTACGATTAGACCTAAATGTTAATAAAGCGTCTTGTGGCCTTATAGGTTGAAGTACTACGTGTGGCGCGATCTACGGCAGGAGTGGCCGACGGTTGGAAGTACTTGGAGCGTTTTGCTATTAGTCGATACTCGTCGCGAGGTATGTGAACCTCTTCCTATCTCTTCTAGCATGATATGTGTGAACTATGTAGTACGGTGAGCGTACATGTGCTAAATGTATTTGATTGGTTTAAAACATAAAGTGTTATAACGGCTTTATGGGAAGTTAGTTATATGACTTTATGTTGGTAAGAAAATACTTGTGGTTTTTAAAAGGTAAATCGATTTGAACTATAAGCGGCTTGTTATGTGTTAATAAAGAACTTGAAGTATTTCAAAAGATTTTGAATCATTTTGAAAGAAGAGGTAATACTTGATTTTTAGAAAACTTAAGAGTTATACTAGCTTTATGGAAAGTTAGGTATAACGGCTTAAGAATGTTTCGATTTTGGAAATCGAGAATGTGTATCGACAAACCAACTGCCGTTAATAAAGGAAATGTTTTTAATAATTAAGTATTATTAAAACCAGAGAAACTTCCATCTGCATAGAAGCTAAGATGAGACAAAATGATATTTCCTAGATCATAGCTCTTTGTAATAAGATTGTTATAAACAAGAATATCCTACTCACATATAAGACTTATGTTTCTCAGATTGTTTAAGGGAGAATTATATTCTTAAATGAATAAGACTATGAACTACGAAACCTTTCTAAAATGAGAAACTTGAACATTGGAAATTAGGCAAACTTGAACATTGGAAATTAGGCAAACTTGAACATTGGAAAAGAATGTTGCTACTTGATTTTACAAAGAGAAGTAATTGATTTACTTTAAAAAGATAATCACTCTATTGTTATATACTACGGGTATTGTGTGACTTTTGTGAAAGTAACATATCTTTAAAGAGTTATTGTATAAAGTACTTTGGGGATAAAAACCCGATCTCGTTAATCATATAGTAGAAAGTACCTTATGTGTGAATAACTTGATTGTATTGGTTTGTGATAGCCTGGTTATACCTTCGTGTTGTTTTGATAAGTAATCATATTAGGATGCTACGTGTGTTAGTATTCGGTGATGTTGTGTAAAGGGGTTTTCCCTTGATTGTGCTTATGTTGTTTAAACGATAAAGCATTATGTTGGTATTATACCACTCACCGTGTTTCCGGGTTAAGCGCCCTCCGTCGGGGTAGACTCAGCGATGCAGGACCATGATTCGAGAATACCTCATGCGGGTCCCGGGGGCCTATGCGGAGCTACGAGAGTTCCAGGTTAGTGTGCGGCCTTTATGGTCATGCGGTCTATGTGGCCATGCGGACTGCGAGTCCAGGACAATGCCGGGGAGTAGCTACCCTCGATGCGGGGTTATACCTCATGCGGGCCTATGAGATTGGCCTATGCGGAGCTGCGGGGAGTTCGGGGCTAGGCAGCGCACATTTGATATTGCGAGCGGCGACCAGCTTTGATCATGTGACGGTCTAGACAGATATCATGATACAGTTTATGACCTTGTTAGTACTGTGGGTGTTAGTAGTCGGCTATGCCTTCGTACTTACCCTGTACTGTTTTATTTGGACACAGGTGGGACCTGCTGTTCATGTGTATTTCTTGGTGCTTTTCTATCATTGACTGCCGGCAGTGAGGAAGGTATTCCACGGGCATGATTGGTGTTGTGGGCGTGAGACCCATTGTTATATTGGAGTGATGACTTTGAGGGCGTGAGTCCCTGACTAGACATGACTGCTTATTTATTGTGAACTGTAGTTTGGTTATCATACATGTCTCCTGCTGTATAGACTATTATGATTTCATTTACAGTATTTTCAGTTTCACATACTTGGTACCTGTTGTACTGACCTCCTTCGGGGGGCTGCGTTCATGCCGCAGGTAAAGGTACACCAGTCGTTGATCCTCGCTCTTAGGGTCACAGTTCAGCGTTTGGGAAGCTCCGTTCCTCCGGAGGCTTATCTTGGTATAGTCCCCTGTTGTTGTAGGTGCTTACATTCAGGGGTATGACGGGGCCCTGTTCCGTCGTTATTGTCATATCATTCGTAGAGGTCTGTAGTACTGTTATGGGCAGGGTTTGTAAAAAGGATTAAACTGTTCATTTGGAAAGAGTTGTTATTTATATATACTGACGGTAATCGTTTTTGGTTAGCATGTCTTCTTATTTCACTGTCTTCTTACATTGATTTCATGTATGTGTTTTATGTTCCGCTGATTACTCTGATGTTGTATCACTAGGGTGCCCGGGGTAAGGCACCAGTCACGGGCCCGGGTTCGGGTCGTGACAATGACGATCTTGGAGCTTGCCCCTCAGACATACTCTTACCCTGGAGAAGGTGGTATAACGATCTTGGGGCTTACCCCTCAGATATACTCTTACCCTAGCTCAAACTGTCATCATATCATAATCATAAATAAGTTAAGAAAACGTATAACTTCTTATTAGTCTTGTTCATATACCCTCTCATTTTAGTTTACTTAAGACACTTAATCATATCTTTAATAAAAGAAAACCGGGAATTTAACCCAAGCACTACATACTTCAACTCTTTTAAAAGTGACTCTTTTTCATACATAAAACCTCTGGGCAATTGATGCCTTAAAATCAATTTGCCTTTCATAAAGCAAATCATTTGTCCTTACTTGTCTTACTTAGAGTAAACATCTTCTCATTAATCTTTTATAAAACTAATATAACTAACTTCCCATAAAGCCGTTATACTATCTTTATGCTTTAGAAATTAAGACATTCTTATCTTTTCATAAGGCCGTTATAACTAACTTCCCATAAAGCCGTTATAACTCCTTATAAACCATTTCGTTCTTTTACTAACCAAGAGACTCATACTTCAAACAAATTTACACAATTTTCAAAATACTTCAAGCCTCTTATCTTTTTAGAAAACAAGTCTCTTACCTCAACAATTTAAGCCTCTTATCTTTTAGAATAATTCAATACTCAATACTTTCACACCAAGTACTCTATACTTCTTTATGTCAAGAAATCCTTGTCTACCTTATTTAGAATAAACCACTCCTCAAGAACAAGCGGGTTAACTTCTTAACCCAACCAACTTAGACATTTTCTTAAAACAAGTCAAATATAGCAAAATGATTTACTTCATTTAAAACACGTACGTCTACCGTACTATATAGTTAAAACTACTCATGCTCAAGAGATAAGAAAACTCCACATACCTCTTTGGTCAATCCACTTGCTAAGCTCAAACTACCGCAAGTAATATATCAACCTATAATAATCATGATACGTGTATTAACCTCTAATTTCAATGTAAAATAATCTAAGTTCAAAGCCACTAAATTCTATGGAAAATTGGGCAGCATTTCCTTTGTTTCTACATACTATGCCACCTTTCTCAAGGCCGAATCCAACATCCAAACGCCACATTTAAGGCTCAACAATCCAAACATTTCAAAGGGGATTACACACCTAAACTTGGGTGTGTAAAATTCTGCCCCAAAAGGTACAATAATTCACTTAACAATTCTAAAGTAGTTTTTAGGCTACAACATGCTCATAATATCTTTTTAGCCATTTCTTTCATATCCAAACCACATTTTTTACATGCAATGACTCTAAGTGCATTATTTACTACTACAAATCCCTTCTTCTTAACATGCAACCTTAACAACTAAACCACAAGAGAAGAAATGTTACCTTAACCTTAGCCAAACTTATTCCAACAATTTTGCTAGCCTCCTTTCCAAGAACACCACCACAACAACACCAACAAGCTAGCCACAAGCTTCCTTCTTGTTCTTCACTTTTCAGATTTTTCTTAGGCTTTGAATTCCCCTTGGAATTTTAGAGAGAAGTGAGAGCTAATTTAGAGAGGGAGAGAGAGATTGAAAGATGACCAAGTCTTCAAGACTTGGTCAATATAAGGCATGCAAGAAAATCAGATGGGGGGGCACTTGTCACCCTCCCATGGCCTTTTTAAAAGAAAAAATCAGATTTTCCTAAGTTTTTCCGCCTGGAATCCCGCCTTGGCGCCGCGGCGCTGAAACCTCTGCGGACTCTCGGAACTTCGCGCGGCCTCGCTGTCTGGCGCGCCACGCAACTTCAGCGACCCTCGGATTTCCGCGCGGCCTCAGATCCGGCGCCGCGGCCCCGCGCTTTGCACAAACGCATTTCTGTCCGATCACGCCCGAACTTGTAACTCCCATAACTTTCTACTCCGACGTCCTATCGACGAACGGTTGGTTGCATTGGAAACTAGACTCAACGAACTACACCTTAGGCCTTTGAAACACTTAGGAACTCTCAAAGTACCGGGTCATAACCCGCCTCAAAGTTGACTAAAACCCGTCCGAAGCAATCCGTCAACCTATCTTTCGAAAATTTTAAGTCTTACTCCTTTTCATACGCTCTCATACGCATGACCTGAACTACGGGGTGTAACACTACAGATTAGTATACACCGCTTGACTTGCATGCGAATAGTGGAGGGATTTTTTTGGGGAACACAATTCCACTCTCGCTGATCAGGGGAATCGAACACGAGACCCCAGGTAGTAATACCCTAATGAAATGGCCACTGGGCCAAACACTTTGGATTTCTTATAGTATGCTCTTGGTTAAGGTTAAAATTGGAAATAGAAGTTTAACTCAATATAGTTGGTGAAATATCAAATATAGTTTTTTAATATTATATTGGTAATCTGTATATTCTTTTTTAATTCAATGAACCAAATATCTATTAGAAAAAGTATATTCATTAAATAATCACGTCATTAGTTAGTCCTCGTATTATAATAACACTATAATTCCTCTATAACTTGTTCACCAAGCAAATGACGACCCTTTGTGAATCAGTTTTAATTTTTTTTTATTGAACAGTAGTAATTTTATAAAATTAAACTTGTTTTTATGATTGTTCATTAATTTTCAGGGTTAGCTTTGAGCAGAGTAACATCGTCCTTCTTCTTCCATCTCTAGCTATTCAACACCTCTCTTTTTCTTTGTTAATTTCACTGTTTCTTTTCAAGACAAAATCTTGAATTTGTATTATACTCTGGAAAACTGCATTCAGCATAACTCATGAACTTGTATGAGGTTGATGTGTCCTAATTTACTCGATTGATAGTATGGCTGATACATAAGTATTTTCTGAATAAGTAGATTATAGATCTGAAATTAATGGATCAGATCTTTAATATTGATTCTGTCTCCTTGTTTATTCTTTAATCACTGCTTAATTTACTAACCTTTCGAAATGACTAGTGGCAGATTTTGTCTCCTATACTTTTCATTTTTGGAATTTGCTTGCTTGTCTTTATTCTTGATTCTTGCCTTTTCAGTGTTATTATACTGTTAGTTTTAGTAAAGACAGAACCCATCGGGAGCCTGAGATGAATAACAACTTTTATTTAGATAATTTAATTAAATTTTGTTTCATTTGGACACTGAGATGAGATAGGGTTTAATGGTGTAATTTAGATACTTTTCGCACAATCATCCAAATATATAATGGGTGTGTAATACACTCGCCTGGCAAAATGACAAATCAAATTAGGACACGTGTCATTTGATCACATAATAAATATAAAAAATAAAATTTGAGTAAAAATTAATATATAAGAAAAATCTATTTTCTAAACCCTACACATTATTAACACACACAAAAATGCTTTTACTGACAAAATAAAAATTTGAAAATCATGTTCTTGGTGTTCTTCATCATATTCATGTGTGTTCCTTTTTCAACCACAATGTTAATTCAAATTTTAAAGAAAAACTCCTTCAAATTTGTTATAACTTCAGCTAAAGATTCTCCATGAAGATCCGAAAAGAATTCCAACATTAATCTCTCAAGATTTTTATGAAATAAAGTAACTCATTTTATTCCTTCAAGCTTTCTAAAGAACTCATTAATGGGCTTCGATGAGCTCCTTTGATTTTCTTTTTCTTTTTTCATTTTACTAGGATATAGAGCAAGAAATTGAGTTGAATTAAAAATGTAGTTGATATTTTTTTCCTATAGTGATAGCGGCGGCAGTGATCCTGATGATGCTAGGAAGATGGTAGAAGAAAATAATGAAATAGAAGGATGAAATAAAAAATATAAAAAAATGAAGAAGAAATAAGAAAAAAATTGATTTTTGGCATTTTCATGCGCCTGTTTGGTCTGAAATACACACAACTTTTTAAGTCACTGAAAAGTGACTAAATGACACAGTCGTGGCCAACATCAAGTGTCATTATGAAACAAGATTTAATTGGAGTGTTTAAGTGAAAAATCGTGTCCAGCTTAGGGCCTCCCGATGGGTTCTTCCTTTACCAAACCTTAGATTATTACAAACTTATGTTTAGTGCCGTCGGTGAGTCGGTGAATGATAGTAGATTAAGCTCATATCTTCGATTGAGGATGGGGGCGGGCGCGAGGGGGATACGAGTTTCAATGGAGCCACTAGGCTACGAGTTGGGTCTTAGAACATATATACGAACATCGACGGAAAAGTCTATAGAGTTAGTGAAGATTCTCATGTAGAGAAAGATCAATATAGCTTGTGTCCAGGTGATCAAATATGTGGAAACTAAAGGCACGGGATGTAGACGGGTTTAATTATGGTACCCAAGATGCTCGAGGAATATGAAGGGTTAACGACATGATCGATGATGACTGTTACAGTTCACTTTTACGCGAGGCATAAAGCTACTAAGAGTTGTTGCTGCTCTAAGTCGGATAATTTAGTTTTAGAGTCTCCACCTAATTTATAGGTAAATTATGAAAACCAAGTTAAAAGTATTTATTTCAGCAAAATCCATAAAAAGTCCTTTCAAAATCAGAGTCGATGTAAGGGTTTTGGTGATCTCCGGGGAAGATATTAGACACATCAATATTAAGGATCCGTAGAATACGGTTGACCTTCGAGTTCTATAGCATGTTTATTGTTACAAATTGCTTAAAAATATTTACTTTCCGCAAAATCATTAACATGTCATTCATTTCAAATCATAAGGGGTTTTTGAAAACCCAGATTTGAATTTGGCCTAAAATAGTTCGTATAGAGGTAATTTGTAAATCTATTTCGGACTAAAGCACACTCAACCTTAAATTTGAGTAAAACTCTAGTATTCTTAGTCCAATGGTTATCCAAATGTTTCTTATACCTTTTTATGAGAAAATCTTTTTAAAATCAAAGTATAATAGATTTACTTTATTTTGAAATCTGTTTCCATGACGATTCTAACTAAACGATGTACTTATCGTTTGCCTATCCTAAGTTATAATCATAAGTATCCAATAGTATCAGGTATGTTTATACAACATATATACATACATATATAAAATGGAAATGAGGGAGTTAGGCTGGTGGGCCTACCGAAGCCCACCAGTTGACTATTTTCACCCATAGTTAGGTCTTCAATGTGTAGCTACAAGAGTCAGAATCGATCAAATGAATTAATTGGGCCAAAGGCCCAACTATTTTTGGAAGATGCAGCGGCCCAACTGGCCTATTGCGGTGTGTAGAAAGGAAAGGAGGAGGGAAAAAAGTAAATATAAGTTAGAAGGTACCCAAATTTATCTAAGTGTAGCACAAATAATTTTAGATTAAACACACAATTAAGATGAGAAATAAATATGTAAAGGAAATGCCACTCATGGTCCAAAAGTAAATGTCACGACCCGACCCGACGGGCCGCGACCCGGTGCCCTAATTGGACACCCTTATACTGACCTGTCACATATAATCCGACTGACACAAATGACAATGTAGAAATCTGTAACCCATATCAAAATAGGCAAGCCGACGAGACTGTCACTATACACAGGAATATCTAAAACGAATTACAACAGTAAGGCTAACCAAAACACGTCTATAATCCACACACGTCCAACCCATATATGACTACAGACCTCTAAGAGTATAACAATAAATTATGAAGGGACAGGGCCCCGCCGTACCCCCGACTAGCACGAATATGCATAAGCCTATAATAGAAGATCTGTACCAAAATAACTAGACTACGGAACAATTGATCTCTCCAAACAGCTGAGCAGAATCCTAGACTGGAGGACCATCAAACTGAGTATCTGTACATGCGGGCATTAAACGCAGCCCCCCCGAGGAAAGGGGGTCAGTACGAAATAATGTACTGAGTATATAAAACATAAAGTACTGTAAATAACATCATAACAGTCCAAAAGGTAACATGAGACAAGTATAATAATCAAGATATTAATGCACATGTGCCTTATGAAATGAGAGTCAAAACATGTCCATATAAAATAAGTCATATCCGTGGA
Organism: Przewalskia tangutica; assembly: GCA_029844215.1. Lineage (NCBI taxonomy): Eukaryota > Viridiplantae > Streptophyta > Magnoliopsida > Solanales > Solanaceae > Przewalskia > Przewalskia tangutica. The sequence goes on along the minus strand of CM056720.1, from coordinate 23,064,521 downwards.
TGCCTGTCCACATAACCGTACCCGGCCCTCTAGTGAGGGTCTCGGTGAACATATAATGTGTACACATAGTCATATCCGTGGATACCTGTCCACATATATCATATCCGCGGATGCCTGTCCGCATATCTCATATCCGTGGATGCCGGTCTACATATAAATCATCATATATATACTGCCCGACCCTCTAGTGAGGGACGCAGTGAACAATGCAAGGAACTGCGCACGAATATTTCCGGCCCGGGACGCGGTGAAATGATATAATCACATCAAGCACAAATAAATTATCATGAGCAACCACATGAAATTTAAATCATCATTTGACTCTCAATAGAATAAATAGAATGAACTATCACTGTAAAATCAAAGGCAACTATCATATCAAGTATCACTAGGAATTAGGATTCAATGGAATTATGTACGTCCGCCGTACACTCATTTTATGTAGATCATGCCAAAAGAAAGAAGGGATAGTTTCACATACCTTATAGTCGAACTAACCAACTCAATGTTTAGAATACGTCTCAATTAGAACTTCAACCTATAATAATAATGACATGTCTGTCAACTCTATGATTACTAGTATACTTTATATGTATCGAATGATGACTCTCTTGTTATATAAAATTGGGCATCACTTCCCCTATTTATATATACATCCACAAATGACAAACAAGGTCAACAACATCAATAATAAGACACGTCTCAAGGTCAAAACCGTCCCATATACTTCTATAGGCGCCCTTGTTATACGTTCTTTCTTTTTACGTTCATGGAAGACAATAACCACAACAACCAAGGTGATTAACACACCTATTTCTCATGTTAATCCAGCTCCTTAATCCATATTAAAACAACCTTTAAAAACAGTCCATACTTCTAGCAACAACGAGAGTTCAAGTCTTATAGTTTGCAACATAACACTCTTCTACACCTTAATTCCTTTAAGACATATATCCACAACTACAACAATGTATATGCATGTTCATAACTAAATTTTCAGCAATCTAACTTCAACAAAACAACCCCTAATTTCGGCACCACACGCCCAACAATTTCGTGAAAGTCACGGCTTCACCAAACATAATATCATTACTCTTCTCATAATTTCATAAAATCCAATTTCATATTTCAACACTTTCATATAACCAATTACAACTTTAATTATTAAGATTTCCTTCAATTTAACATGCAATTAGTGACAACGATAACAACAACAATCAACCCAATGTACTTAAAAACAATCCCAAATAGGTAATCACAAATCCAACAACAACCATGTGCATTTTCTTACTTCTAATTTCTCTTAACACAAGTTCATTGTCACGACCCGACCCGACGGGCCATGACCCAGTGCCCTACCTGGGCACCCTTATACTCACCTGTCACATAATTACACGGATACCAAGGATAATATAGTAATCTATAAATCATATCAAATAGGCAAGCCGACAAGGTTGCCACTATATACGGGAACATCCCAACATGAAGCGTAACAGTACAGTCGACCAAAACCCATATACAATCCACGCAAGTCCCAAACACATCTACCACTCACAACTGTCTACAGACCTCTAAGAGTACGATAATGAAATCTGACGGAACAGGGCCCCGCCGTGCCCCTAAATATACATAAGTAAAAAATAAGGTTCTATACCAAAATTACTAAGCTCCGGATCAATGGAGCTCTCCAAACAGATGAACATGAAATCCTAGACTAGAGGATCACTGAGTACACAGTACTGCGGCATGAAACGCGACCTCGGAAAAATTCGATCTGAAATAATGTACTGAGTATGTCAAACATGAAGTACTATAATAAGATCATAACTGGGCAAGAGATGTCAGGATACATATATAATAATCCAAATATCAATACAACTATGCCTTATGAAATGAGAGTCATGTATGTCCATATAAAATCATCATATATACACTGTCCGACCCTCTAGTGAAGGACGCGATGATATACACTGCCCGGTCTCTAATGAAGGACGCGGTGAAATACACTGCCCGACCCTCTAATGAAGGACGCAATGAAATACATAGTCATATACGTGGATGCCTGTCCACATATCATATATACACTGCCTGACCTTTTAGTGAAGAATGCGGTGAACATATAAGGAACTATGCACGAAACTTCCCGGCCCGGGACGCGGTGAAATGATATAATCACATCAGCACGAATAGAATATCATGAGTAACTTTATACATATTAAATCATCATTTGACTCTCAATGAAATAAATAAAAGGCATTATCCTATCATGTATCATTTTAAATCACCATTTGGAAAATCCAGGCACTTATCACATCATGTATCATTAGGAGTTAAGATTCATTAGAACTATGTACGTCCGCCGTACATTCATTTATGTAAAACATGCCAAAAGAAAGAAATGATGATTTCACATACCTTATTGTCGAACTAACCATCTCTATAATTAAAACTCGTCTAGATTAGTACTTCAACCTATAACAATAGTAACCCATTCGTCAACTCTATGCTTTCTAGTATAAGTTAAATCGAATGACGACTCTCTTTCCTATAAAAATTTGGGCAGCACTTACATATTTATATGCACATACACAACTTACAAACAAAGCCAACAATACCAACAACAAGATACAACTTAAAGATATAACCAAAACAATCCCAAATACTCCATATACGCCATCATAATACATTCTTTCTCTTTACGTTCATGGAAGACAACAACTACAACAACCAAGGTGATTAATACACTTTTTTCTCTTGTTAATTCAGCCCCTTAATCCATATTAAAACAACCTTAAAAAAATAGCCCATCAAATCTAGCAACAACAACAAGAGTTCAAGTCCTATAGTTTGCAACATAACACCTTTCTACACTTTAATTCTTTTGGGACATACATTAGCAATTACCGCATTGTACATGCATAATTGTAACTAAATTTCCAGTATTATAACACCACCAAAATAGCCCCTAAAATACAATACGACATGTCCAATAATTTATACAAGTCTCGACCAACAAGGCTTAATTACCAAAGTTCTTTTCTTGACTCCTTAAAATCCAATTCATGTTTCAACACTCTCATATAACCAATTATAACTTAAACATCAAGGTTTCCCTTCAATTTTCAACATGTAATTAGTGATAAGGATAACAACAACAATACTCAAATCCAATGTAGCCAAGACAGTCCCCGAATCGATACAACACCCACAACATTCTCATGCATTGTCTTAATTCCAAGTTTCTCTTAACATAAGTTCATTTCTTAAACTACCACAACATGCAACTCCAATTATATCATAAGAAGAAGAGTTCTTACCTTAATTTTTGCCAAAATAGTCCCTTAAAAATCGATCCACTGCTCCAGTTTTCTTCACCATTTTTATCATTTCTTCAACTCCAAAATGACATGCATGTATTCTATAAGTTTAAATCTATCTTCCTTACATATTTTTCTTCCAAAAACTCATCTCCAAAGTTGAAAATTCTGGGCAGTTTCTCGGCCAGGCAATGTCGATTTCACTGCTCTTGGAGTTTACTTTGGCTTATAATTTATAGAAGAACTAATCTAAGAAGAAGGAGATGAAATAAACTTCAATGTTGGTTATGAAAGAGGAGAGGAAAATCGGCTGAAGGGGGAGAGAAAGGATGAGGGAGTGTGTGAGGGATATTTTGAAATAAAAGAGTTAGAAGAATGAAAAGTTTTAAGGGTATTAGTGTGCTGATTTTTATTTTTGCAAACTTAGTCCAATTCCCATAATTAATTAGTCTTGGATCCCACTTCTTTTTAAATCTTGAAATTTCCATAGGACATTGTATTCTCAATGTACTAATTTTTATAATACAACTAATCCATAATTCCATTAGAAAGTATACAACTATTATTATAAGTTCACATCGTCACATTCATAGTAGACAAAATTATTCACGAATCACATCATTTGTATACAAATTTCCGGATTAGCATATATAAATATACTTTATATCCAAGATTCGAATCTTATTCCTTAATTACGTTCGCTAATTATTGTCTTAAACTTACGAGGTGTAACATCCTTCGCCCCTTAGAAACATTCGTCCTCGAATGTTTATAATATGTCTTATGATATAGAAATTTCGGCAGAGTATCCTTTATAACTATGTCTATCCACCTATATTCAGCAAACCCACATATGCCTCATAGGGCCACAATATAACATATATACAATTCATCAATTACTACAATCAAATAAGGGATCGAGTTGAATTACCTGTAGGCATAGGGAATAAGTGAGGACACTTCTCCTTTATCTCGCTCTCTGCTTCCCAAGTCATCTCTTCCCTATTATTGTTTCGCCATAATACTTTGATGGAAGACACTTCCTTAGTATGCAACCTTCTAACCTGGCGATCAAGTATCGCTATGGGACTCTCCTCATAAGTCAACTTCTCTGTCACCTGAACATCATCTATAGGAAAGAATACTCTAGAGGGATCTCCAATACACTTACGCAGCATCGATACATGAAAGACTGGATGTACCACTTCCAAATCAGATGGAAGGTCCAACTCATAGGCAACCTTGCCTATCCTTCAAATAATCTGATAAGGCTAAATGTACCTCGGGCTAAGCTTCCCCTTCTTACCGAATCTCATCATACCCTTCATGAGTGACACCTTCAGGAATACCCAATCACTAATCTGAAACTCTAAGTGTCAACATCAATTATCTGCATATGACTTATGTCGACTCTGAGCTGCTAATAATCTCTCATGAATAAGCTTCACTTTATCAACAACTTGCTGAATCATGTCTGGGCCTATTAAATTAGTCTCACCTACATCGAACCAACCGATAGGTGACCTACACTTCATCCCATATAAGGTCTCATATGGGGTCATCTGGATACTGGAATGGTAGCTATTATTATACACAAACTCAACGAGCAGTAAATGATCATCCCAGCTACCTCTGAAGTCAATAATACAGGCTCTCAACATATCCTCAAGTGCCTGAATAGTACGCTCAGTCTGCCCATCAGTCTGAGGATGAAATGATGTGCTAAGACTCAATTGCGTCCCCAATCCCTTTTGGAACGACCTCCAAAAGTTAGTTGTAAAATGAGCTCCTCTGTCTGATATAATAGATGTGGGAACCCCATGAAGTCTCACTATCTCCCTGATGTACAATCTCGCATAGTCCTCAGCTGAATAAGTAGTCCTGACTGGAAGAAAATGGGTTGATTACGTCAGCCTATCCACAATAACCCATATGGAATCACATTTCCGCTGAGTGCGAGGTAAGCCTGTAATGAAGTCCATATTAATCACTTCCCATTTCCAAGCTGGGATCTCCATCTCCCGTAATAACCCACCAGGCTTCTGATGCTCGACCTTAACCTATTGACAATTCGGACACTAAGCAACAAACTCCGCTATGTCCCTTTTCATGCCATCCCACCATTATAAGTATCTAAGGTCATGATACATCTTCGTTGACCCTGGATGAACAGAATAACGGGCATAGTGCGCCTCTCCCATAACCTGCCGTCGTAGCCTTACAACATCAGGTACACATAATTTGATGTCATACCGTAATACCCCATCAGGTGCAACCTCGAATATGGTCTTCTCCTTTCGGAGAGCTGCATCTCTAAACTGTGCTAGAATAGGGTCCTCATACTGACGTCTCTTTACATCTTCTATGATAGAGGACTCGACAACTTCTTGAACAACAACTCCACTATCTCCAGAATCAGCCAAACGGACTCCAAGGCTAGCTAGCTGGTGTATCTCACGAGGCATCTCCTTTCTGTCCGTCTGCACATCCGTCAAGCTACCCATAGATCTACGTCTAAGAGCATCTGCCACAACATTTGCTTTCCCCGGATGGTACAAGATATCAACATCAAAATCCTTTAGCAACTCCAGCGACCGTCTCTGTCGTAAATTCAACTCATTTTGCTTAAAGATGTATTGGACACTCTTGTGATCCGTATAAATATCAACATGAACTCCATATAAATAATGTCTCCATATCTTCAAGGCATGAATCACCGCTGCTAACTCCAGATCATGCGTAGGATAATTCTTCTCGTGCTTCCTGAGCTGTCGGGAGGCATAAGCTATAGCTCTGTCGTGCTGCATCAACACACAACCTAGTCCAACACCAGAAGCATCATAATATATGACATAACTATCTGGTCCCCCAGGAAGAGTTAGAACTGGAGCCGTAGTCAACTTGTCTTTCAACAACTGAAAGCTTTGCTCATAAACATCGGTCCACTGGAACTTAGCCGCCTTCTTAGTTAGCCTTGTTAAAGGCGCTGAAATCGAGGCAAACTTTTCTACAAACCTCCTGTAATACCCTGCTAGCCCTAGAAAACTGCGTACTTCCATAGGCGTCTTCGGTCTGGGCCAAGTCTTAACTGTCTCAATCTTCTGCGTATCTACCCGAATACCATCAGCTCCAATAATATGCCCCAAGAATGCCACTGAAGTCAACCAGAATTCACACTTAAAAAACTTGGCATACAACCTCTGGTGCTGGAGCACCCTAATTACCGTCCTCAAATGGTCCGCATGCTCCTCTTCTGAACGTGAATAAACCAGGATATCATCAATGAATACAATAATGAACATATCCAATAATGGCTTGAATATCCGGTTAATCAAATCCATAAATATTGCTGGAGCATTGGTCAGCCCAAAAAACATCACTCTGAACTCATAATGTCCGTATCGGGTCCTGAATGCTGTCTTAGGAATATATGCCTCCTTTACCCGCACCTAATGATAACCTGACTGCAAGTCTATTTTCGAAAAACACTTAGCACCCTGCAACTGGTCAAATAAATCATCAATCCTGGGGAGGGGATACTTATTCTTTATGGTTACCTTGTTCATCTGTATATAATCAATAGACATCTGCAACGACCCATCCTTCTTTCTCACAAATAGCATCTGTGCTCCCCAAGGTGATGTATTAGGCCTGATGAAGCCTTTTTCTAATAAGTCTCTTAGCTGCTCCTTCAATTACTTCAACTATGCAGGTGCCATTCTATAGGGAGGAATAGATATAAGCTGGGTACCTGGCGGTACATCAATAGTGAACTCTATCTCCCGTTCTGGAGGAAGACCTGGAAGATCATCTGGGAATATATTCGGGAATTCACTAACTATCGGAACTGACCGAAGAGCCGGTACCTCAGCTTTCATATCATGCACCCGAACCAGGTGATAAATATAATCTTTCCTAACCATCTTCCTTGTCTTGAGGTATGAAATAAACTTACCCCTCTGCGATGATGTATTCCCCTTCCACTCTATAATTGGCTCGCCTGAAAACTGAAATCGAACCAACTTCACTCTACAATCGGCATTATCAAAACAAGAAGCCAACCAATCCATACCCATAATAACATCAAAGTCAGTCATGTCTAACTCTATCAAATCTGCTATGGTATGACGACTATATATAACCACCGAACAATTTATATATACTCGCCTAGACATGACATAATCTTCTACCGGTGTAGCTACCTCAAATGGTTCTATCAACTCAGGTTCTATTCTGATACTACTAGCAACAAGGGGATATATATATGATAAGGTGGAACCTGGATCCATCAATGCATATACGTCTTGGGAAAAGATCGATAATATACATGTAACCACATTTGGCGAAGCCTCCTGATCCTGCCTACTAGCCAAGACATATATGCGATTCAAAGGACCACTAGAACTGGAAACTCCACCACGGCCTACTGGCATATGAACACCGCCTTACATGGGCGATAGCATTATAGAAGATGATAAACCAAAGAATCGTCCGGTGGTGAGCCATACTACACTGTACTCACTCGGAAGCGATACTCATCATATGTCCTGACGGCCGCAAGAATAACAAACACCTATAGCAAAACGACATTACCCAAAATGGGACCTACCACACCGAGAACACCAAGGCAAATGTGGCCTCTACTGACTAGAACCTATGATCGCCTGTGAACCTGATGCCCTGGAGCTCTAACCAGCTCCTGAATACCCTGTACGGTCAAATCTCCTGCCTGAGGACTGTGGAGGTGCACTTTGTGCTGGCTGGGAAGAATACCTAACATGCTGCTGAGGCTGCCCGCCTCGAGACTCACCAGTATACCCAGCTGACCTAGCCCTCTTATGCTGGTCTATCTGACTGACACCCTCTTTGCTGGTCCTCTACCCCCTGTGCATAGGCCTGTACTCGGGCAATATCCATACCTGGCTGAAGAGCCACTGCCATACAACCATCGATCAAATAACGGTCCAGTCCCATCACATAACGATGCACCCTATCCGCCATATCAGCTATGATAGTAGGTTCATATCTGGCCAACGAATCAAACTCCAGACTATACTCCCGAACGCTCCTGCCACCCTGCCTCAACTGTAAGAATCTATCGACTCTGGCTCGTCTCATCTCTGGAGGCAGGAAGTGGCCAAGGAATGCCTCTGTAAATTCATCTCATACAGCTGGAGGAGCACCCTCGCCTCTAGATAACTCCCAAAACTCATACCAATTAATCGCTACATCCCGCATCCGATATAAAGCCAACTCAACAGACTTAGTCTCCGAAGCCTTGATCACCTTCAATGTACGCTGCATCTGTCGGATAAACCCCTGTGGGTCATCCTCGGGCTTTGACCTGAATAACTCTGGAGGATTACAACTCAAAAAGTCACGAACCCTCAAACTTTCAGATATGTTATCAAATCCAAGCCCCTGTCTACGAGTCTGCCCTGCCACTAATGTGGTCAGCAGTTGTACTGCATCTCTCTTAGCTCTGTCCTCTGCCCCTGGAGCCTCAGGAGCTAGTGATGATGTTGCCCCCTGAACTGGAGCCTCTGGAGGTGGCGATATAGCGAGCTTCGTCGATCGATATAGTCTCGGGCATAGGTAGATGCAGGCCTAGTAACTCTCCGGGTCTGACTAGTAGCTCCTGCTATTGATTTGCCCTTCTGGGCGGCTGTCGTTTTCTTCGGAGGCATAGCTGTAAACACATTAATACGTTAGAGAGGGTATTAACCTAATAACATAGCTCTATCGCACGATTAACGAGATGAAAGAATAGAAACCAATCCTAAATGTCCGACAGCCTCCTGCGTATAAGTATGGTGCACAACATACCCATACGCAATACTCTACTAGACACAGTCTATAGACATTCCGAGGACTAACTGCTCTGATACCACATTTTGTCACGACCTAACCTGATGGGCCGCGACCCGATGCCCTACCTGGGCACCCTTATACTCACCTGTCACATAATCACACGGATACCAAGGATAATGTAGTAATCTGTAAATCATATCAAATAGGAAAGCCGACAAGGCTGCCACTATATACGGGATTATCCCAACATGAAGCGTAACAGTACAGTCGACCAAAACACATATACAATCCACGCAAGTCCCAAACACATCTACCACCCACAACTGTTTACAGATCTCTAAGACTACGATAATGAAATATGATGGAACAGGGCCCCGTCGTGCCCCTAAATATATTTAAGTCAAAATAATATTCTGTACCAAAATGACTAAGCTCCGAATCAATGGAGCTCTCCAAACAGCTGAACAGGAAATCTTAGACTGGAGGATCACCAAACTGAGTACCTGTATCTGCGGGCATAAAATGCAGCCTCCCGGGAAAAGGGGGTCAGTACAAAATAATGTACTGAGTATGTAAAACATGAAGTACTATAATAAGATCATAACTGGGCAAGAGATGTGTCACACCCCGAACCCCGGGCCCGTGACTGGTGCCCTACCTGGGCACCCTTCTACCTTAACAACTAAGTACATTGCGGAAATTAGTAACAGCTCATTTTTTTTTTTAAAATAAACGTACGTGCAAGGGCAAAGCCGACAAGGCTGCCATATATACATAAACAATGACACAACACTGTATACGTGAGTCCAATCCACATATGAATCGGACCTAAGAGTTATATCAACTATGACGACAAGACCCATGCCGCATCCAAATCGTACAAAGCCTGCATCAAGGATATATACCAAAAGATAAACTCACGAGCAGGAGCTATCCAAAACCCCGAGCAGATCCTACGCCGCCGATCACCGAACAGCGTACCTAAACTCACGGCGTGAACGCACTTCGAAGGAGGTCAAGAAGAATGTACCAAGTATGTGAATGAAGCATCGTAATAAAATCATAATCTAAACAAAGCGGAGACATGTATGATAGCCAACCTACGATATAATACATAAGCGATCCACGTCAAGTCGGGACGCAGCCCTGAGTCATTACTCAAATATAACCATGGGTCTCACGCCCATAACATCAATCATGCCCGTGGAATATTTCTCACCGCCTGATCCATGATATAGTAACACCAATAGGCATACATGAACACCAAGTCCCGCGGTGGTATAGCATCTTGGGGTTTACCCTCACTTATACTCTTACCTGGAGTAGGTGGTAGAAGGTGGTATAGCATCTCAAAGTGTACTTCACATATACTCTACCCTGGAGAAGGTGGTAAAGCGGTGGTATAGCGTCTTGGGGTGTACTTCACATATACTCTACCCTGGAGAAGGTGGTAAACAGTGGTATAAAGATCTGGGTTTACCCTCACATATACTCTACCGAGAAGGTGGTAAAGCAGTGGTATAAGCGTCTTGGGGTTTACCTCACATATACTCTACTGGAGAAGGTGGTAAAACAGTGGTATAGCGTCTTGGGGTTTACCCTCACTTATACTCTTACCCTATCTCTGCAGGCCATCAAACAAAGACATAAGCACCGCCATGTCTTTTATAAAAAGAATCCGGGAATTTAACCCAAGTACTACAAATAACGGAAGCATACCCGTGGAATCCCACATCACCGCTTCGACGTCCCAAGAACTTACAACTGCATTACCATTTTCAACCGAGAGTCGCGACAACGTAATTAAACATAGTACTTGCACTCAAAGGCTATTACCAGCACATATAGGCAAGTTCTAAATTAACCAAGCCAAAGTACTTATCAGGGCACAAGTAGAATAAATTCTCATTTAACAAGCCAAAGTACTTATCCGCACAAATAGAATAAATTCTCATTTAACAAGCCAAAGTACCTATCCGCACAAATAGAATAAATTCTCATTTAACAAGCCAAAGTACTAATCAAGGCATACATAGAATAATTCTCTTTAACAAGTCAAAGTACTTGTTAAGGCACACTTAGACAAATTCTCAATTTATCAAGCCAAAGTACTAATCAAGGCATACATAGAATAATTCTCTTTTAACAAGTCAAAGTACTTATCAAGGCACACTTAGACAAATTCTCAATTTATCAAGCCAAAGTACTAATCAAAGCATACATAGAATAATTCTCTTTTAACAAGTCAAAGTACTTATCAAGGCACACTTTAGACAAATTCTCAATTTATCAAGCCAAAGTACTACATACGACATTCTTTTATAAAGACTCATTTCTATGTAAAGCCCCAAGATACTAACACCGTAGTATCAAGGCGTGTCTATTTTTCAAAGTAAGTTACTACACTTTTAGAAAACTCATTTCAAAGCTTGAAATCAAGTAACTCCAAATTTTCACAATCTAGGCAACTTATGCCGATTTAATCAAAATAGACAACTTTCTAAACCTTCCATAAAGCCGTTATAACCAACTTCCCATAAAGCCGTTATAACCCTTTATGGTTTTAGACGATCCATTCCTTCAATAACCAAGAGACTTATACTATTAAAACCAAGTATCACATACTTACAAATCAAGTTCTTAACTTTCAAAATACTTCAAGTCTCTTACTAGTTAGAAAACAAGTTTTCTTCTACTTTTTAAACCTCAAGTAACTTCACCCTTAACGCAAGTTACTTCTCTTAAATCATGTCATTTCTCCTCTTTTAAATCAAATAAGTAAATCACTCTTTGACTCCCTAAAGTCATTATAATGACCTTTAGGATTGAGAACTACGGCATTAGTCAAAAGAGTTGGAAAACCACGTCCTTTTCAAGTCTCTATGTACTTTAAGAAAAATACCTTCACTATTAAGAATCCAAACTTCCCTAAGGAAATGGATTATACTACTTACAATTTAAACATCAAAGTACACCCAAGTACATAGAACAAATTCTATCTTAGGCAATCCAAATACAAGCAAGGAATGGATCATTCAGAGTAGAACTTACTTTCTTTATTCTAGAATCATGCTAGAAGAGAGATAGTTCACATACCTTTCGCTAAATCCACAAGCTGTCGAATACACCGCACGTAGAAGTGTCAACCTATAATGGTCACAACAAGGCTATCAACTTCTAGTCTCTATGTAGAATAATACTAAGTATTTAGTCTCTAATTCTACGGAAAATCGAGCAAAGACTTCCTTTGTTTCTACTCACTTTGCCACCTTTTCAAGGCCGAATACAATAACCAACATGCCACATTTAAGGCTCCAAACAACAATCAAACAAAGGGGATTACACGCCTTACTATACGTAAAATTCCGCCCCACAATTCATACGAAATAGCCTAAGGCACACTAGCCAATTCTCGGCCAACTTCCATAGCAACACTAAGTCCTTTCCAATCCTTTTCCAATTCCAAGTTCTAAGGTCTAACATGTTATATAGTCTAAACAACTTCAACAACTACAATTTCCTTCTTTATACAACATGCGACGCTTAGACTAATAATCAACTAGAATTGAAATCTTAAAGTTAAACATGCTAGATTTGGATTAGGGTTCCAATAACCGATATCCTTATCAATACTCATACTATATATCTCATGCTTGCTAATAACCATAGCTACAATCATAAGTAAGCCTTAACTATTAAAACGACAAAATTTATACCTTTCAAAGCCCTTAAAATTTCCAAGATCCAAAATCGCGCCTTAGCAATTCTTAGCTCCTTTCCTTAGGTTCCAATCCGCTCAAGCACTCCTTAGAGGCCTATGAAGAACCCATCTTCAAGTTCCAACTTCAAAGTCAAGAACTCCCTTAGTTTCCGCCATGACTAACGTAAAAATACGTTTTTCCGAAATCTTTCTATTGAGATATCCTTACAATACCCTAAGGGACATTGGGTTAAAGTCTTGTGGCTAATGGATCAAAACTATAAATTTTTTGTGGGATACAAGGTGAACCCGAGAGCATGTAGTGAAGGCAACAAGGTTCTCTAATTTTTCTAAGTGTAAAATGAGCTTCTTGCACTAGTAGTATACTTATAACACAATGGAGGGTCATGACTTAAACAAATGTGAGGCTAGGATGAGTTTCACTGGATCAAGCCTAGGTGGACAAGTTGACTTGGTCAACAAACTCAAGCTAGCAAGACTTATCTTCCAAAGTGGTCAATGACCATTTTACCCTTGTACAAATTTCGACCAAGCCATGTGGGGTGCCACGTGTCGCCTCTCTCATTCGTCCATAAAATTCCGTAACCTCGTGGCCCCGCAAAACGTAAATTTCTCGGGTGGGCCCCACGTGACCAAATCCACAAAATAAATTTCCAAAAGTTAAGAGTTCCATACTCTTCAAATAATGCATTTGAGAATCCAATTCTCAACCACGAACATTTTTCCTTTCCGACGTCCTAAGATTTTCCGGAAAAACAATTCTTCCTTTCGTACATATTTCCAAGTCTTGTGTTCCACACGTACCTTCACTTACACCTGTCCTGAACTTACGGGGTGTAACATTCTTCCCCCCTTAGAAACATTCGTCCCCGAATGTTCTTAGTCGGTTATCAAGCTATACAAACTCCATAAACTCTATACTATGCATATCAATCAAAACTGCACAAGACCAACGATGTCACACATGGCCACCATATAACATACGTAAACATAATAATGGACCTTCCGTCCGTGGTCCCTTCTCACAAAACCCAACGGTTACAGTCTTCCCAAACACGGGATCCTTAGAGGGTCCTTTCTTTTCTTACTTGTCATACTTCCGCATTTTCAAACTCATCTAGACGACAAAATCTCAAATTGCTTGCTCCCAACTTGGAATTACTAACCAACCCGCCATTTTGCTACTTGAATTTCCCGCTAAGGCTCTTCTCGGTCATACGACCTAGTTCCGTGGAACGATCCACGAACTCGTATAACGATTAACTCAACTGGTCCGCATCCCTGACCCTATCACATAACGGGACCATTTCTATCCGACATTCACCCGATTCCATACTATCGGTTGACCGAAATGAGTCTATAACCCACTCATCGTCACACTTAACTTCTTGTTCTTAGCACGAAATAAATCTCTCTCTTATCTCAAGGTACTTCTTACACTATCCCCTAATTACTGAGGTTCGTCACATAGTTGAAGTATTTCTACTGCATAATCTTCCCTATTGGTCTTACACCGCTGTGGGCAATTACTACGTGTGAACTCTACACAACTATAGTCTCGGTTCACTTACCATTCTTGTCAACATTCTTAACTCCACACCTTAGTAATCAAAGTATTCCTACCTGCGGGAACTATCACTTATAATCGCTAGCAACACAAGGAAAACATATATGCTAGGGCAAAATCAATCTATCAAAGCACGTATGATTCAAAAGAGTCGAAATATACTGCATTCCATGCGATGTCGCTCCCGATCCTGCCCAAAGAGTCACGTCATCTATGCGTTCAAGGACCGCCGGAACTATAAACTCCTCGACTCTACCACGCATCGATGACATCCGAACACCCCGCCGGGGACGACACCGCGGAGGAAGGGAACCAACCACCGCCTCAAAGGTGAGCCACCCTCGGCGCTCCTTCTAACCGGCATTCCCACTTCAGGGCCCTTGACGCCACAATAGTAACAACCATCCGTGTCATAACGGCATTTCCGAATGATGCTTACCACATCCGATACATCGAGGAATAGGTGGCCTCGGCCAGAAGGTCCTCTCCTCGAGAACCTCGACCAGGGAGCTTGGACCGCTCCTAAATACCTTGGGGTCAAATCTCCCACCGTGAGCTGCGGGGTATGTCGGGTAGGCCGACGAATACCTCACTCATTCGAGGCAGCTCGTCCCAAAACTCACCGATAACCAACCGTCCAGCCTCTTACGCCGATCTCCGCCGCCCTCTTCCTCTCAGACACTGTCTGCATCGCCGACTAACTCCTCACTGTGGAAATCAGAGCACCGCTAACTTGGTCAATAACATAATCGCTTCTCATGACCTAAGGTCTTCTCCTAACCGAAATCAGAGGCTCGTGCCGGGTCTCAAAACCTGGCGCAGAAGAACTTGCCGACTGTGGAACAACATCCGGTATACCCTGGGCACGAGCCCTATCAACTCTCTGAGTCTGACTAGTAGCTCTTGCTACTCCCTTGCCCTTTGAGCGGTTGTTGCTCCTCGAGGCATAGCAGAATAACAAAAATACATCCGAGAGGAATCATCTTACTACCACAGCTCTATGGCACGATCTCAGAGTGAGAAGAATAGAAACCAACTCCTAAATGTCCTGTAGCCTCCTGTTTATGGGTGTGGCGCGCAACACACCGATAAGCAAGACTCTACTAGACACTGCATCAGACATTCCGAGGATCGATTGCTCGATACCACTCTCACACCCCGAACCCGGGCGTGGATCGTGCCTTACCCAGGCACCTTCTACCTTAACAACTAAGTACATTGCGGAAATTAGTAATGCTCATTTTTTTTTTAAAATAAACGTGCGTGCAAGCGGCAAAGCCGACAAGGCTGCCATATATACATAAACAATGCATACAACATCGCATACGAGTCCAATCCCACATATGAATACGCACTCTAAGAGTTATATCAACTATGACGGACAAGACCTCATTGCATCCAAAATCAGACAAAGCATGCATCAAGGATATATACCAAAAAGATAAACTCACGAGCAGGAGCTATCCAAAAACCACGAAGCAGATCCTACGCTGCCGATCACCGAACAGCGTACCTAAACTGCGGCGTGACGGCCCGAAGGAGGTCATGCGAAGAATGTACCAAGTATGTGAGCGAGAAATCGTAATAAAATCATAACGATCTAAACAAAGCGGGAGACATGTATGATAGCCAACCTACGATATACATAATAGCGATCCATCAAGTCGGGCGCAGCCCTCGGAGTCATTACTCAAATATAACCATGGGTCTCACGCCCATAACATCAATCATGCCCGTGGAATCTTTCCTCACTGCCGGCACTCCATGATATCGTACAACACCAATAGCCATACATGAACACAAGTCCCACCGGTGGTATAGCATCTTGGGGTTTACCCTCACTTATACTCTTACCACGGAGAAGGTGGAAAAGCGGTGGTATAGCATCTTGGGGGTTTACCCCTCACTTATACTCTTACCCTGGAGAAGGTGGTAAAGCATGTGGTATAGCATCTTGGGGGTTTACCCCTCACATATACTCTACCCTGGAGAAGGTGGTAAAACAGGTGGTATAGCATCTTGGGGGTTTACCCCTCACATATACTCTACCCTGGAGAAGGTGGTAAATCAGGTGGTATAGCATCTTGGGGGTTTACCCCTCACTGATACTCTACCCTGGAGAAGGTGGTACAGCAGGTGGTATAGCATCTTGGGGGTTTACCCCTCACTTATACTCTTACCCTATCTCGACCGACCATCAAACAAGACATAAGCACCGCCATGTCTTTTATAAAAAGAATCAGGGAATTTAACCCAAGTACTACAAATAACGGAAGCATACGTGGAATCCCACATCATCGCTTGCGTCCGAGAACTTACAACTGACGGTAGGCCGCTTCCGGAGAGTCGCGACAACGTAATTAAACATAGTACTTGCACTCAAAGGCTATTACCAGCACATATAGGCAAGTTCTAAATTAACCAAGCCAAAGTACTTATCAGGGCACAAGTAGAATAAATTCTCATTTAACAAGCCAAAGTACTTATCCGGGCACAAATAGAATAAATTCTCATTTAACAAGCCAAAGTACCTATCCGGGCACAAATAGAATAAATTCTCATTTAACAAGCCAAAGTACTAATCAAGGCATACATAGAATAATTCTCTTTTAACAAGTCAAAGTACTTATTAAGGCACACTTAGACAAATTCTCAATTTATCAAGCCAAAGTACTAATCAAGGCATACATAGAATAATTCTCTTTTAACAAGTCAAAGTACTTATCAAGGCACTTAGACAAATTCTCAATTTATCAAGCCAAGTACTAATCAAGGCATACATAGAATAATTCTCTTTTAACAAGTCAAAGTACTTATCAAGGCACACTTTAGACAAATTCTCAATTTATCAAGCCAAAGTACTACATACGTGCATTCTTTTATAAAGACTCCTTTCTATGTAAAGCCCCAAGATACTAACACCGTAGTATCAGCGTGTCTATTTTTCAAAGTAAGTTACTACACTTTTAGAAAACTCATTTCAAAGCTTGAAATCAAGTAACTCCAAATTTTCACAATCTAGGCAACTTATGCCGATTTAATCAAAATAGACAACTTTCTAAACCTTCCATAAAGTTATAACCAACTTCCCATAAAGCGTTATAACCCTTTATGGTTTTAGGCGTATCCATTCCTTGATAACCAAGAGACTTATACTATTAAAACCAAGTATCACATACTTACAAATCAAGTTCTTAACTTTCAAAATACTTCAAGTCTCTTACTAGTTAGAAAACAAGTTTTCTTCTACTTTTAAACCTCAAGTAACTTCACCCTTAACGCAAGTTACTTCTCTTAAATCATGTCATTTCTCCTCTTTTAAATCAAATAAGTAAATCACTCCTTTGACTCCTAAAGTCATTATAATGACCTTTAGGTTTTAGAACTAAGGCATTAGTCAAAAGATTTGGAAAACCACTTCTTTTCAAGTCTCTATGTACTTTAAGAAAAATACCTTCACTTTTAAGAATCCAAACTTCCTAAGGAAATGGATTATACTACTTACAATTTAAACATCAAAGTACACCAGGAAGTACATAGAACAAATTCTATCTTAGGCAATCCAAATACAAGCAAGGAATGGATCATTGAGGAGTAGAACTTACTTTCTTTATTCTAAGGAATCATGCTAGAAGAGGAGATAGTTCACATACCTTTTCGCTAAATCCACAAGCTAAGCCGAATACACCGTGCGTAGAAGTGTCAACCTATAATGGTCACAACAAGGCTATCAACTTCTAGTCTCATGTAGAATAATACTAAGTATTTAGTCTCTAATTCTACGGAAAATCGGGCGAGACTTCCTTTGTTTCTACTCACTTTGCCACCTTTTTCAAGGCCAATACAATAACCAACATGCCACATTTAAGGCTCAAACAACAATCAAACAAAGGGGATTACACGCCTTACTATACGTGTAAAATTCGCCCCATGATTCATACGAAATAGCCTAAGGAACACTAGAAAATTCTCGGAAAAATTCCATATAAACAATAAGTCGTTTCCAATCCTTTTCCAATTCCAAGTTCTAAGGTCTAACATGTTATATAGTCTAAACAACTTCAACAACTACAATTTCCTTCTTTATACAACATGCGGCGCTTAGACTAATAATCAACTAGAATTGAAATCTTAAAGTTAAACATGCTAGATTTGGATTAGGGTTCCAATAACCAATATCCTTATCAATACTCATACTATATATCTCATGCTTGCTAATAACCATAGCTACAATCATAAGTAAGCCTTAACTATTAAAGCGACAAAATTTATACCTTTCAAAGCCCTTAAAATTTCCAAGATCCAAAATCGCCTTAGCAATTCTTAGCTCCTTTCCTTAGGTTCCAATCCGCTCAAGCACTCCTTGAGGCCTATGAAGAACCCGTCTTCAAGTTCCAACTTCAAAGTTGAAGAACTCCCTTAGTTTCCGCTTGCGACTAACGTAAAAATCGTTTTTCGAAATCTTTCTATTGAGATATCCTTACAATACCCTAAGGGACATTGGGTTAAAGTCTTGTGGCTAATGGATCAAAACTATAAATTTTTGTGTGGGATACAAGGTGAACCCAGAGCGTGTAGTGAAGACAACAAGGTTCTCTAATTTTTCTAAGTGTAAAATGAGCTTGTCTTGCACTAGTAGTATACTTATAACACTGATGGAGTCATGACTTAAACAAATGTGAGGCTAGGATGAGTTTCACTTGGATCAGCCTGGGTGGACAAGTTGACTTGGTCAACAAACTCAAGCTAGCAAGACTTATCTTCCAAAGTGGTCAATGACCATTTTACCCTTGTACAAATTTCGACCAAGCCATGTGGGGTGCCACGTGTCGCCTCTCATTCGTCCATAAAATTACGTAACCCTCGTGGGCCATAAGCGTAAAATTCCTCGGGTGGGCCCACGTGACCAAATCCACAAAATAAATTTCCAAAAAGTTAAGAGTTCCATACTCTTCAAATAATGCATTTTGAGAATCCAATTCTCAACCACGAACATTTTTCCTTTCCGACGTCCGGAAGATTTTCCGTTGGAAAAACAATTCATCCTTTCGTACATATTTCCAAGTCTTGTGTTCCACACGTACCTTCACTTACACCTGTCCTGAACTTACGGGGTGTAACAAGATGTCAGGATACAAATATAATAATCCAAATATCAATACAACTGTGCCTTATGAAATGAGAGTCATGTATGTCCATATAAAATCATCATATATACACTGCCCGACCCTCTAGTGAAGGACGCGATGATATACACTGCCCGACCTCTAATGAAGGACGCGGTGAAATACACTGCCCGACCCTCTAATGAAGGACGCAGTGAAATACATAGTCATATCCGTGGATGCCTGTCCACATATCATATATACACTGCCTGACCTTTTAGTGAAGAACGCGGTGAACATATAAGGAACTATGCACGAAACTTCCCGGCCCGGGACGCGGTTAAATGATATAATCACATCAGCACGAATAGAATATCATGAGTAACTTTATACATATTAAATTATCATTTGACTCTCAATGGAATAAATAAAAGGCACTATCCTATCATGTATCATTTTAAATCACCATTTGGAAAATCAAGACACTTATCACATCATGTATCATTAGGAGTTAGGATTCATTAGAACTATGTACGTCCGCCGTACATTCATTTATGTAAAACATGCCAAAAGAAAGAAATGATGATTTCACATACCTTATTGTCGAACTAACCATCTCTATAATTAAAACTCGTCTAGATTAGTACTTCAACCTATAACAATAGTAACCCATTCGTCAACTCTATGCTTTCTAGTATAAGTTAAATCGAATGACGACTCTCTTTCCTATAAAAATTTGGGCAGCACTTACCCTATTTATATGCACATCCACAACTTACAAACAAAGCCAACAATACCAACAACAAGATACAACTTAAAGATATAACCAAAACAATCCCAAATACTCCATATACACCATCATAATACATTCTTTCTCTTTACGTTCATGGAAGACAACAACTACAACAACCAAGGTGATTAATACACCTTTTTCTCTTGTTAATTCAGCCCCTTAATCCATATTAAAACAACCTTAAAAAATAGCCCATCAAATCTAGCAACAACAACAAGAGTTCAAGTCCTATAGTTTGCAACATAACACCTTTCTACACTTTAATTCTTTTGGGACATACGTTAGCAATTACCGCATTGTACATGCATAATTGTAACTAAATTTCCAGCATTATAACACCACCAAAATAGCCCCTAAAATACAATACAACATGTCCAATAATTTATACAAGTCTCGGCCAACAAGGCTTAATTACCAAAGTTCTTTTCTTAACTCCTTAAAATCCAATTCATGTTTCAACACTCTCATATAACCAATTATAACTTAAACATCAAGGTTTCCCTTCAATTTTCAACATGCAATTAGTGATAAGGGTAACAACAATACTCAAATCCAATGTAGCCAAGACAGTCCCCAAATCGGTACAACACCCACAACATTCACATGCATTGTCTTAATTCCAAGTTTCTCTTAACACAAGTTCATTTCTTAAACTACCACAACATGCAACTCCAATTATACCATAAGAAGAAGAGTTTTTACCTTAATTTTTTGCCAAAATAGTCCCTTAAAAATCGGTCCACTGCTCCAGATTTCTTCACCATTTTTATCATCTCTTCAACTCCAAAATGACATACATGTATTCTATAAGTTTAAATCTATCTTCCTTACATGTTTTTCTTCCAACATGTTATCGTGACCCACTGTTTGTAGTTTATCTTGGCTTAGAAATTTGTAGAATAGCTTAATCTTGGAAGAGGAGTTAGTTTAGTCTATACTTATCTTATGAAAGATGGTGGAGACTCGAAAATATGTCGGGAGGGAGAGAGAAGAGAGGTTGAAGGAGAAGTTTTTAATTAAAGGTGAAGGAGCATTGATAAATTTGGGCTGAAAATCATTATGTGTGTTATGGGGTCTTGTTCACGCGTGAGGGGGGGGGGGGGAGAGGGGTACAAGTTCCATGATTTTTTTCTACTAATTCCCACTTATCATCCTCTCCACTAAAATTAATCCCACAATTAAATAATCTTAGACCCCACTTTATTTGTATCCTGAAATTTTTGAAATATGCAACTATAATAATCAATTCCCATTGTCACATTTGTAGTATCCAAAATTATCCCGGGATCACATCCTTTTGTATACTAATTTCCAATACTCGTATCTTATTTTCTTAATTATGTTCTCAATTTATTATCCTAAAATTACGAGGTGTAACAGTAAACCAAAGACAGACCAGGCCTAATATTTTAATTAAAATTGTAAACGATGACTGAGCCTAGTTAATGCATAAACATAGAAAGCAAACATGTAATTATTAAGACCATATTGCAAGCAAGCAAATACGCATGAGGAAGAGAAAATTAGGCAGATGGGCTATTGTCACGACCCAAATCGCAGGGCCGCGACGGGCACCCGAATCCTACCCGTCGGGTATCACCAATCGTATAGTCAACACCTAAATCATAATTAAATACGAACTAAGTCGAAAAAGGATTAGGGAAACAGTAAACTAGAAATCCAACTTATATATATATATATACTCATACCAAGGCCGACGAGGTCGTACATGACTACTACCCACATGTTATCTGTCTACAAGCCTCTAAGAGTACAAAACATCAATGGCATAGAGGGACAGGGCCCCACCATACCCATATAATCTTATGCAAAAAATACACCGTACCAAAATTAGACCAACACCCCGAAATAAGGAGAGTACTCCAAAATCCGCTGAGTCAGCAACCTACTAACGTGAATTGTCTCATTGCCTATGTGGGCATGCGGGCATGAAACACAGCATCCCCCGACAAAAAAGACGTTAGTACGATTGATGTACTGAGTATGACAGACATGGATAATAGCATAACATGAATATAAAAATATCAGAAACAGAAACAACTGACCAGTAAATGCCTCTAAGGGTCCTAATACGTATGCCTAAATGTTATGCATAATGCAAATGCAGTATACATATAAATATTGGCCACACAAGGGAATCTTCCTTCCCATAACCGCCTCTGTGGACATCAGGTTATATCTATTGGCCACACATGCATCAATATTGGCTTCTTCAAGCTCTTTTGTGATAGTTTGTACCAGTTTCCTGTCTCACATAAACTCCTCATAGTTCCACCCCTCCCCTCTAAGGGGAGACAAATGAACTTAATGGCCCACCATCACAGAGTTGCAGGTGTGGTGTGCGTATATAACACCTTCCCCTTTCCCCATATACCCTATATATATAATATTTACCATATAGTAGTGTGCATAGCATAAGTTGGTCCAGAGTAATATATGAATATAATGCGAATGAAAATGCAAGAAATACAATAAAATATCATGAGTGACATAATGTCATTGCCCCTTTGGCTAACACAATGAATATCAATATCTTTTCGATATGCCTCGATAAGGACTTAGGAACATATTTAGACATGCTTTAAACATAGAAATCAATAATATGAATATTCTTAACTTCTAGGAGTAGAATAATTTATGGAACAATATCACGATTATATTTCGTTTCATGAAACATGCCAAAAGAATAAAATAATTTGCCTTAACATACCTTAATACGTGCAGAAAGCCATAACCAAAATAAGAACTTGGCCGAGCATAACAGGGGATAACAGAAAGGAAAATAAGCAATTTAGTTTTCTAAATGAACGAAATGGGTGGAGTTCTCATTTTTGCTTTACTACTAAGAATGAATGTTAGCATCTAACATTTCTTAGTTGAGGTAAAATGTTTGTTTTAGTTTCGTACTAAAAAAATAGGGGTTGGAGGAATCTAAAAATGCATCACGATTTTCTTAATTGGAATGTTTCAAAGAACTCCCTAAAGCCACAATATAAACTCCCCAAAGTGATCACAAAATGATATCCATCATCATGTCTCCCACTCAGCCAATTCCTTGGAGGTGGAGAGCTTTAATTAATGCCACACACATAATGCATTAACTTCGTCATTATGTGCTCCCTCTACATGTTGCACGTAGGTCGACTCATTCATTTATATGTTGATCAAGCCTCTTTCATCTTCTATTTTATCCCCCATATTAATTGATCCCACAATTAATCAAGTATACACACAATTAATTTCATGGTCACAATTCACTTAAACCTCAATAACTTATAAGATCTTCAGATACTCAATGTCATAATTTGTGATATGACATTAGTCCATAACCTCTTTATGCACACACCAAATTTATTTTCGATTCCCGTCGTCACACTTGTTACGTCTAAAATTACGGGATGTTACATCATTCCCTCCTTAGAAACATTCGTCCCCGAATGTTGGGGTGACGTATCTTCCACGTTCCGGTGCTTAGTACTTCCAGGCTTGCATTATCTCCTCCGTATATAAGCGAGACAATTTCTCATAATCTCAAGAATTTTTAAACATAACACTGCCCTTCTGTCATATCAATCGTCTGGTAGAAGTTACTCATTTACTGGATACGAATATGAACTAACCGAAATCTTTTTGGTAACCGACATTACTGAAACCGTAATAGGAATGATTTAAACTCGAATTCTAAAACTCAGCTCTACTGCACGATCTATGATATGAAAGAATGGAAACCATGCCTAAATGTCAAATAGCCTCATGTTTATAAGTATGGTGCACAACATACCCATAAACAAGACTGTACTAGACACGTCTTGTAGACTCCCTAGAATAGACATGTTCTGATATCAAGTTTGTCACGACCCAACTGGAGGGCCGCGATGGGTGCTCGGATCCAACCCACCGGGTACCACCAATCGTATAGTCAACACCTAATTATAATTAAATACGGATTAAGCCGAAAAAGGATTATGGAAATAGTAAACTAGAAATCCAACTTTTATATATATATATATACATACCCATACCAAAGCCGACGAGGCCATACATGAATACAACCCACAAGATATCTGTCTACAAGCCTCTAAGAGTACATAACATCAATGACAGGGCGGGACAAGGACCCACCATACCATATACACATATACAAAAAAATACATCATACTAAAATTAGACCAACACACTGAAATAAGGGGAGTTCTCCAAAATCGGCTGAGTCAGCAACCTACTAACGTGGATCATCGCCTTGCCTATATGAACTTGCGGGCATGAAATGCAGCATCCCCGACAAAAAAAGGACGTTAGTACGACTGCCGTACTGAGTATGTCAGACATGAATAATAGCATAACAAAGATATAACAATAACTGACTAATACATATGACTAAATGTTATGCACAATGCAAATGTGGTATACATATAAATATTGGCCACACAAGGGCATCTTCCTTTCCATAACCGCCTCTATGGGCATCATGTTATATCGTATTGGCCAGACATGCATCAATATTGGCCTTTTCGGGCTCTTTTGTGATAGTATGTACTAGCTGCAGGTGGTGTGCTTATATAACGTCTTCCCATTTCCCCGTATCCCCTACATATATATAATATTTACCATATAGTAGTGTGCATAGCACAAGTGGGTCCAGGGTAATATATGAATATTATGCAAATAAAAATGCATGAATGACAATAAAATATCCTGAGTGACATAATATCCTTGCCCCTTTGGCTAACACTGTAAATATAAAAATATTTTTCGTATGCCTCAATAAGGACTTAGAAACATATTTAGACATGCTTTCAACATAGAAATCAATAATATGAATATTCTTAACTTCTAGGAGTAGAATAATTTATGGAACAATATCACGATTATATTTCGTTATATGGAACATGCTAAAAGAATGAAATAATTTACCTTAACATACCTTAATACGTGGAGAAAACCGGAACCAAAATAAAACTTGGCCGAGCATAACAGGGGATAACAGAAAGGAAAAGAAACAATTTGGTTTTCTAAATGAAAGAAATGAGTGGAGTTCTCATTTTTGCTTTACTACTAAGAATGAATGTTAGCATCTAAAATTTCTTAGTTGAGGTGAAATGTTTGTTCTTTTTCGTACTAAAACAAAGAGGGGTTGGAGGAATCTAAAAATGCATCACGATTTTCTTAATTGGAACGTTTCAAAGAACTCCCCAAATCCACAATGTAAACTCCCCAAAGTGATCACAAAATGATATCCATCATCATGTCTCCCACTCAGCTAATTCCTTGGCGGTAGAGAGCTTTAATTAATGCCACACACATATTGCATTAACTTAGTCATTAGGTGCTCCCTCTACATGTTGCCGTAGCATTCCACTTAAGCTTGTCCCCCATAATTATTAGTTGATCCCACAATTAATAAATTATACCTAATTAATTTCGTGGGCCCAATTCACTTAAACCTCAATAACTTATAAGTTCTTCAGATACTCAATGTCATAGTTTGTGATATGACATTAGTCCATAACCTCTTTATGCACACACCAAATTTATTTCCGACTCCCGTCGTCACACTTGTTACGTCCAAAATTATAGGATGTTACATCTATGATGTGAGTAAGGTGCGGGTTAGATGGGTAAGTTGGTAGGGTGTGGAGGATGTTCAGGTTGACCCAAAGTAGAATGGAAATATCAAGTTCTTGACTTCTTAGATTAATGGGATATTGGTGCATTTGAGGGTGATTTCGAGAGAATGTAGAGAGAAGCAGATTGAGGAATTTTAGGAGGTTGTGATGGTAAAAATTTGGCGGTTAGGTGATGGTAGTTTTTTGGAATAAGATCGAGACAGTGTAGTGCTCTGAAGGTCATACTAGGTAGATCACTTGGTGATGCTTGGCTTAGACGGGTGATTGTGTGGTGTTGCGGGAGATGGAATTTAGTGGAGGTGTTTAGGAGATGTTGCGGAAGGTAAGAATGGTCGATTTATGATGTATGGAGTGAGGGTTACTTTCAAGTTGTAGGATACAAACCCAAGTAGGGGGATGAAGGATTTTGGTTAAGTGTTGATTTAGTTATCTCGGTTTAGTTGTTTAGTGACTATGAATGGAATGGACGAAGGGATTATATGCCCAAGGATACAGTAATGGGGAGTAAACTTCATGAACCAACACTAAGGATTGTGTGATCAATACAACAAGATCAAGACCGGGGTTTTCTTGACGCAATGCCCGTGAACTAGCCAAGTGAAGGTGATCGATGCCCTTTTTATACCCATGGCTTAGACTAAGTTGGTTCACTGAAGTTCCAACCTTTGTTTACCACCAAAGTGGGTTCCTTAAGTTTGGGTATAGACTAGGTCACACAAGACCTAATTGATACTTACACCAAAGGGATGGTGACCCACACAAGAATCAGATAAGTTCCACGACACAAGTTGAAGACTTAGATTTTACATTAAACTTAACTCAAGCATGACTAAATACAATAGCCTAAGTTTCTATTTATAGTGTCTTTAGGACCATTCTTGAAAGGAAAACAAAGGAACATAATTACCAGGCCATTTCGGCCGAAATGGGAACAAGGGAAATGGTTTAGTTGCCTTGGAGACCAATTTGGCCCTTGGCTATGGTGAGATTCGTGTGAAAGAGTTTTGGTCTTGCTTTGAGTCTTAGGTAAATTAAACCCTCTTCACATCTTCCTTGTAGAGGCCGAGATTCATTTGAAATTCCAATACTTCATCATCTTGGAAGTTTTTTAGAGACTTCCATTCTTTATACCAATGTCTTGATTCTCGGCCAACCTTCAAACTCCCTCTTCTGAGCTTGACTCATCCTCGAGAGTTTCTTATCTATGCCACCATGTTGTCCATGTCACGTCTATCCTTTCCATGGTGTGTTCTTGATCTAGGATCTTCTAGTCCGTGCCACCTTGGCCTTGTCCCTTCTCGGCTTCAACATTTTTACTACCATCATTGATTGTGTCCTAAGAGAACCTAAGAGATATTACACGAACTTAACACGACCTAATAAAACCACTAGCTAGAATATAAATTAAATAAACAAAATGTAATGCAAGGTCTCGGCCAAGACCAATACACAAAGTCGAATAAACATGTCATTTGGACGCCATTAAGTTATGGCTCCTAATCCGCCCCATACACCATGCCATTCTCGGATTTCTTCCACGGGTTTATGGCCATTGTTAAAACCCTTGGTCCCTTGGTCAATTCACCAAATGTAGAAACTAAGTCTGTGCTCTTTCTTTCATCAATCTCCCCTTCTTGGAGAGAATTTGCCCTCAAATTCGAATAGTTTATATGAGAAGGCTTAATTTAGGCATGACATGTTGATTTCGGGTGTTGTTATTTGTATGATCCCCTTTTAAACTTGGCTATCAACTTGAAGGGATCATCCCTTAAGTATGCTTCCCATTTAATCAATGTGTCATATTCCCAAGTGTTAGGATGCATACCTGATAACCTTCCTTTATATGTTAACCGCAGCTAGTTTCTTTTGGCCTAAGTTGTCATCCACTTCTTCAATCTATTGTATTTTCATGGCTAAGGTAGGGGTAACACAAGACTCATTCTCTTTGGTGTCATTAATCACAAAACATCCGAATCCACTAGGTAACTCCTTAGAGTTCTTCTTACACTCAACTTCTTGCTCTCCGAGTCCATAGGTTTGGTGAATAGATAATGCCCTCTTAAAAATAAATCATTAGTGAATCCACTACCTTTCTTTGCCAAGATTTCGGAAGCATTGTTGCTTGAAAATTCCATGCTGATTTCCTCTTCCAACCTTGGTTGCTCATATAATGGATTGATGAAGATATTATCCATTCCTCGAGTTGCTTCTTCATGTTCATGGTATGGAACAAGGTCCCTTTGCATATTTGTCTCAGTTTGTGCCTTTGGTTTATCAACTGGAAGGGGGGAGGGATTTCCGAGATCTACCTTACAAGTAAAATCAACATTGTTAGGTTTAGTTGTTGGATCATGTGATTTGAACATTTCCAAATCCTCCAAGTTTTCCTCTAGACCGGTATCTTCCTTATAGACCAATACATCATGACACTCCCCTTCTTAGATCCACCATTCTCCTCAAGCGTCTCATACCTAGCTTGATGTTTTTGTGCTAGTTGGATTTTCATATCAATTACCTTGCTTGGTGACTAAGGAATAAGTCGGAAGTCCTTACTATCATTGTGAAATGAGTGATTGTTATGTCCACCATCATGTATGGTCATTCAATCATATTTCCATGGTCTTCCTAACAAGATATGGCACACATCTATTGGAAGAATATCATACCAAATTTCATCTTCATATCCTCCAATCCGAAAGTTGACAAGGGATTGGGTGGCAACCTTGAGCCCACTTGCTTTGTTCACACATTGGAGGTTGTATGGTTTAGCATGTTTATGGATTGGTAGTCACAATTTTCCTACCACTCTGAGAGTAACCATATTGGCGCAACTTCCTCATCCACTTGTGTACTTATCACATGTTGAAGGACTAGACTCACACATTCTTCCGCAAGAGTCTCGTCTTCCCCCTGGCTTTCTTCTTTCTCGGATTCTTCCATAACAAAAGCATCTCCACTTTTTGATACTTTTCGAGTGTCATGGTTCTCAGATTGGGACATTCTTTAGCAAAATGCCTGAGTCCTTGGCACTTGAAGCACCTCTTGCCGCCCTTCTCACTATCCTTGACAATTTCTATCTTTCTTTTTTCCTTATTTGCATCTTCTCGTTTGTACAAAGGATTGATATAGGAAGTAAAACCCTTCTCTTTAGCAAGCATGAGTTTTGTGTAAGGCCTTGGAACGATCTTTTTTTGTTTCATTTGAACATTCATGCCAAATAGCACACATCTTCAAATGTAGAGTAAGTGGACACTTCCACATTTTTTTGAATTGACGTATTCAAATCACCAATGACCCGTGCGATACATGGCATGGTGACCTTCTCAAATTCCCTTATGTACTCTTCAACCTTAAGTACACCTTGCCGAAGCTTGGTGAGTTTAAGGTATAATTCTTATTCATAATCTCGTGGCAAAAAATATCTTTTTTAAATTCTTCTTCAACTTTTCCCAAGAATCAATCTTGGACTTGCCCTATCTTTTTTGGAATGTTTTCAAATTTTCATACCATACCGAAGCAAAATACATAAGCTTCAATATAGAAATCTTGTAACGTTGGTGATAAACCTATCCCTTGAACTCAAAGAGCCTTTCGATGGCTCTCAACCATTCTAAGAACTTCTCGGGATCCAAATTCCCTTCAAAGGTTGAAAGGTCGAACCATAAGGTTTGGTCACCTCCTCTTTCCACTCTTGGGACCTCTTGTATATCATCTTCAATGGGTATGGGGTTGTGTTGAGCAACCACTTCCCCGAATTCAATATCTTCAATGTTTGCACGATTAGAAAACTTTTTTCTTCACTTGCTCTATAATGTCAAAGTATGGGACTGGATGTCCTTGCTCTAATATCAACCAATATGATGTGAGTAAGGTATAGGTTAGATGGGTAAGTGGGTCGGGTCTGGAGGAAGTTTGTATTGACCCGAGGTAAGATGTCAATTAGATTCTCGGCTTCTCAGATTAATGAGACAGTGGTGCGTTTGAGGGTGATTTTGGGAGAATGTAGAGAGAAGAGGATTGAGACATTTTAGGAAGTTGTCTCGAGGGTGTTGTGATGGTCGGATTTTGGTTGTTAGGTGATGCGAATTTGGTGTAACAAGATCGAGATAATGTAGTGCTTGGAAGGTCGTGTTAGGTAGATCACTTGGTGATACTTGTCTTAGATGGGTGTTTGTGTGGTGTTGCGGGGGATGGACTATAGTGGAGGTGTTTATGAGATGTTGCAGAAGGTAAGGATGCTCGGTTTATGATGTATGGATTGAGGGTTACTTTCAAGTTGTAGGATACAAACTCAAGTAGGGGGATGAAAGATTTTGGTTAAGTGTTGATTTGGTTGTCTCAGTTTATTTGTCTAGTGACTGTGAATGGAATGGGGAAAAGGATGATATGCCCAAAGATAGAGGAACGGGGAATCAATTGCCTAAACCGACACCAAGGATTATGTGATCAATACAATAAGGTCAAGACCGGGGTTTGCTAGACGCAATGCTCGTGAACTAGCCAAGTGAGAGTGATCGATACCTTTTTAGTACACAAGGCTTAGACTAAGTTGGTCCAAAAAAGTTATAACCTTCGTTTACCACCAAAGGGGTTCCTCAAGCTTGGGTATAGACTAGGTCACACAAGTCCTAATTGATACTTACACCGAAGGGAGGGTGATCCACACAAAGATCAGATAAGTTCCAACACACAAGTTGAAGATTTATATTTTGTATTAAACTTAACTCAAGCATTCCTAAGTACATTAGCCTAAGGTCCTATTTATAGTGTCTTTAAGTCCATTATAGATAGGAAAACTATGGGACACAATTAGAAGGCCATTTCAACCGAAATGGGAACAAAGGAAGAAGTTTAGTTGCCTTGGAGACCATATTGTCCCTCGTCTATGGTGAGCTTCGTGTGAAAGAGTTTTGGTCTTGCTTGGATACTTTGGTAAACAAAAACCTCTTCACATCTTCCTTGTAGATGCCAAAATTCATTTGAATTTCCAATACTTCATCATCTTGGAAGTATTTTAGGAACTTCCATCCTTTGTACCAATGTCTTGATTCTCGCCAAACATTTAACCTCCCTCTTCTGAACGCGTCCATTGGAAGGACATCACACCAAATTTCATTTTCATATCCTCCAATCCAAAAGTTGACAAGGATTGGGTGGCAACCTCTAGTCCACTTTCTTTGTTCACCCATCAGAGGTTGTATGGTTTAGCATGTTCACGGGTTGGTAGTTGCAATTTTCCTACCACTCTGAGAGACACCATGTTGGCACAACTTCCTCCGTCAATGATCATACTACACACCTTATCTTTCACCTTGCACCGGGTGGAGGAAATTTATCTCCTTTGGTTTTCGTCAAGCTCCTCCACTTGTGCACTTAGAACATGTTTAAGGACTAGACTCACACCTTATTCCGTAAGAGTTTCGTTTTCCCCTTGGCTTTCTTCTTTCTCGGATTCTTCTATAACAAAAGCATCCCAGCTTTCTTGATACTCTTCGAGAGTCATGGTCCTCGGATTGGGACATTCTTTAGCGAAATGCCCGAATCCTTGGCACTTGAAGCACTTCTTGCTGCCCTTCTCACTATCCTTGACAACTCCCATATTTCCTTTGTCCTTGCTTGCATCTTTTTTTTTTTTACAAAGGATTGATATAGGAAGTAGCACCATTCTCTTTAGCAAGCACGAGTTTGGTGTAAGGCCTTGGGATGATCTTTTTTTGTGTCTTTCGAACCTTTGTGTCAAATGGCACACATCTTCAAATGTAGAGTAAGTGGACACTTCCACCTTACTTGAATTGTTGTATTCAATCCACCAATGAACTGTGTGATACGCTGCAGTTCTTTCTCCTCTAAGTCACATAGTATGGTGACCTTCTCATATTCCCTTATGTACTCTTCAACTTTAAGGACACCTTGCCGAAGCTATTTGAGTTTAAGGTCTAATTCTTATTCATAATCTCATGGTAAGAAATTTCTTTTTAAATACTTCTTCAACCTTTCCCAAGAATTAATCTTGGACTTGCTATTTCTTTTCTGGCCTATTTTCAAATTCTCATACCATACCGAAGAAACATACTTAAGCTTCAATGTGGCAATCTTGTAAAGTTGGTTATCATCCTATCCCTTGAACTCAAAGAGCCTTTCGATGGCTCTCAACCATTATAAGAACTCATCGGGGTCCAAATTCCCTTCAAAGGTTGGAAGGTCGAACCATAAGGTTCGGTCACCTCCTCTTTCTACTCTTGGGACCTCTTGATATCATCTTCAATGGGTATGGGGTTGTGTTGATCAACCTCTTCCTCGGATTCAACATCTTCAATATTTGCACAATTAGAAAACTCTTTTCTTACTTGCTCCGCAACCATTTCTAGCAAGTCCCTTTTTAGTTCTTCACTTACTTGCTCCATAATGTCAAAATGTGGGACGGGATGTTCTTGATCTGATACCAATATGATGTGAGTAAGGTGGGTTGTATGGGTAAGAGGGTCGGGTGTGGAGGAAGTCAGATTGATCCGAAGTAGGATGTCAATATTAGGTTCTCGGCTTCTCGGATTAATGGGGCAGTGGTGCGTTTGAGGGTGATTTCAGGAGAATGTAGAGAGAAGCGGATTACGATGTTCTAGGAGGTTGTCTCGAGGGTGTTGTGGGACATTGTGATGGTTGGGGTTCGGTGGTTAGGTGATGTAAAGTTTGTGTAACAAGACCGAGGCAGTGTAGTGCTTGGAAGGCCGTGTTAGGAAGATCACTTGGTGATGCTTGGCTCAGACGGGTGTTTGTGTGGTGTTGCGGGAGATGGAATTTAGTGGAGGTGTTTAGGAGATGTTGCGGAAGGTAAGAATGGTCGATTTATGATGTATGGAGTGAGGGTTATTTTCAAGTTGTAGGATACAAACCCAAGTAGGGGGATGAAGGATTTTGGTTAAGTGTTGATTTAGTTATCTCGGTTTAGTTGTTTAGTGACTATGAATGGAATGGACGAAGGGATTATATGCCCAAGGATACAGTAATGGGGAGTAAACTTCATGAACCGAAACTAAGGATTGTGTGATCAATACAACAAGATCAAGACCGGGGTTTTCTTGACGCAATGCCCGTGAACTAGCCAAGTGAAGGTGATCGATGCCCTTTTAGTACCCATGGCTTAGACTAAGTTGGTTAACTGAAGTTCCAACCTTTTTTTACCACCAAAGTGGGTTCCTTAAGTTTGGGTATAGACTAGGTCACACCAGTCCTAATTGATACTTACACCAAATGGAGGGTGATCCACACAAGAATCAGATAAGTTCCAAGAGATAAGTTGAAGACTTAGATTTTACATTAAACTTAACTCAAGCATGACTAAATACAATAGCCTAAGTTTCTATTTATAGTGTATTTAGGACCATTCTAGAAAGGAAAACAAAGGGACATAATTACAAGGCCATTTCGGTCGAAATGGGAACAAGAGAAGGGGTTTAGTTGCCTTGGAGACCAAGTTGGCCCTCGGCTATGGTGAGTTTCGTGTGAAAGAGTTTTGGTCTTGCTTTGAGACTTGGGTAAACCAAAACCTCTTCACATCTTCCTTGTAGAGGCCGAGATGCATTTGAATTTCTAATACTTCATCATCTTGGAATTATTTTAGAGACTTCCCTGTCCGGTGGTTTAAGAAAAAAAGTCGAGACATTCAGAAAGAGAGTTATGGCATTTCGAGGATTAGTGTCATGACCCGAACCCGGGCCCGTGACTGGTGCCTTACCCCGGGCACCCAAGTAGACATACATCAGAGTAATCAGCGGAATATAAAACAAGACATGAAATAAAAAAAACAGTTCATCTGAGAAAACTTGCCTTGCGGCATATATATATAACAACTAGAACAGTTACATCCCTTTTTACAACTCTTCCCACAACGGATTTACGCACTAAGAATGATATGACAACAATGACGGGACGGGGCCCGCCATACCCCACGAATGTAAGCACAACGGCAGGGGAATATACCACCGATAAGCCTCCGAGAAACGGAGCTTCCCAAACGCTGAATGACCACGAGAGCTAGGATCGACGATCGTGTACCTCTACTGCGGCATGAACGCACCCGGGGAGGTCGATCTGGCAAGTACCAAGTATGTGGCGAAAACTCGTAAATGAAATCATAGTAGTCTATAAAAGCGAGAGACATGTATGATAACCAAACTACAATTCACATAAATAGCGATATGTCGTCGGGGACTCACGCCTCAAAGTCATCACTCAAATATAACTATGGGTCTCACGCCCACAACATCAATCATGCGTGGAATACCTTGCTCACGCTGCGATCTATGATAAAAGCACCAAGGAATACACATGAACACCAGGTCCCACCTGTGTCATAATAAAAACCGTACGGGGTAAGTACGAAGGCATAACCGACTACTAACACCCACAGTACCAACAAGGTCATAAACTGTATCATGAGATCTGTCTGCATCGTCACATGATCAAGCCGCCACTCGCCCAATGATCTAATGTCGGCGTCTAGTCCGAACTTCCGCACTCGCGCATAGGCCACTCACATAGGCCGCGTGAGGTATTCCTCGCGTCGAGGGTAGCTACTCCCGGCATCGCCCCGACTCGCGATCGCGTGGCCACATGACGCGCGAGGTATAACCCGCACACTAACACGGAACTCGTAGCTCGCGCCGGCCCCCGGCATGAGGTATTCTCGAATCATAGGTCACAGACGCCGAAGTCTACCGCGTCGGGCAGCTTAACCCCCGGGATCATGTCAAGGTGAGTGGTACAATACCAACATAACGGCTGATCGTTAAACAACATAAGCGCGTGTTGACACCCAATTTTGACCCTCCCGTCCAGTCATTAGCTATAAAATTAGACTAATTGTGTAAAATAATTTTTATGATTTTTAATAATAAAATGCAGCAATAAAACATTAATACATGCATAAATAAGTAATTTAATAACGGCACCGCGTCTTACGTAGAAAGTTACGCACTTAGAGTCTCGTCATAATCCCTAATAATAAATAATAAATACATAAAATAAATAATTTAGCAACAACGTCGTGTCAAGTAGCATAGCCGCATTTATTAATACTCAAGAGAATTTCATAATCATTTGTAATTTTAAAATCATTTTAACCTAATACATGCATTTAATAGCGCATTTAAAAAGCTTTAAACAATTCTTAAATATCATACTTGCATTTAGCATTTAAATAATTTAATCTAAACTCAATTCAATTTTAATTTAACTTCTCAATAATGCAATAATAAGATTTTAAATAGCTAGCATTTCAAAATATTAAGCACTAATTAAATAACACGCCCGCACTTATTATAACAATTAGATTAATGAAGCACCTAAATAATTTGATCACATTTGTTAATTTGATTTATCATTAATTAATTAATTAACTAATTAAAAAACTAGCCTAAAACTAATTAATTAACTCCTAAAACTAATTAATTAACCTTACTAATGCCCGCGACCCGCACCACACCCAATACCCGCCGCCTACCAAAGACCCAAGCCCACACCCTTATCCTTTAAACGCTTCAGCAGTCCTTGACCCTCACTTCGTCTCTTCCACACCAGACCCTCGAACGAAACCCTAAACCTAAAAAATCGATCGCCGCACCTCGTCCCAACACCCATGCCGGGATTCTCGCCGTAGAATTCGGCGAATCACCTACCATATCAACACCTCGCCCTTACCATTCGCAACCAAGATCTCTCTTTAACACCTCAATCATTTTCTTACCAACCGTCAAATCGCACTAAATCAAGACCCTAAATCGCGGTACCAATAACTTACCAACTCGTAACCCAAAATGATGGTTATAAATACAAATCGATACACACGAGAGGCGTCGGATGGTGGTGGTGCACAAACGAGAGCACGCAGAACATTCGAAAGGCACCGAAGAATAGAGCGGGAGCAAGACAGAGACCTATAGCATCGACGGGACACTCTCGCCAGCAATGAACAGTCGAATCGTGGGTCGAACATGAGCATATACGAGAAGGCTCGGAGGAGTCCAACAAAGAATGTATGAAGAGCACATTAGAACAGAACTCAGTACCTAGGCCATTAGCATCTCAAGAATAGGTAATCTGAATCCCTCTCTCAATTCTAGCCAAAAAATCAGCAAGCAACTTTACCCTTCTATTCGCATCGCAAACCCAAAACCCGTCGAGTGGCACCGACGCCTTGATACGCTGCCCCGGGTCGCTGCCTGGAGAAGGTAAAAATCCACTCCCTCGACTTCTGTTCATTTCGTATTTGTGTATGGATTTGTGTTAAATATGTGTTAGTTCATTCATGTTGTCGTATTCATTAATGTAGGAATATGACATTGAATAAGTCTGCTTTAATTAATATGGATGCATAATATCTAAATGTTAGGATACTGTTCTGAGGTGTGATGTATAATTTTCAGTCGACTCCTGATTTAATTGCTCAGTTGGGTGTTTATTTTGTATGTTTTAAAAAGGTTATAGCATCATGTCATGTGTTATAACTATTTGTCAAGTTGTCGAATAATATCTATACTAATTTGTATGCTCCCTGTTATATGTATCGGCTCGTTCTTCTGCATTGTCATATCGTGTTTAGTGTGCTTTTGGATTATTTAAGTATTCGTATCACACGATTAAGCATGCCGCAAGACTTGAACCAGTTTAGGTTGTATTAATCCATCATTACATTCTACGCTCGATTTACAATCATGTTTCATATAGTCAGCATACGCAAGTGTAATCTAATGTTGAAATCGTTTAATTGAATGAAGTGTCTTCAACTCTTACCTAGTCAGATACATGTCTAAACTGCTTGTTAGGAATATGTGTTATCCCGCTTTGCTTAATGTACTTTCCCCCTGATTTTCCTTATTTTTAGATATGTCACAAACAGTAGGGTAGATTCGATATGTATCAAATGTATATCATATGTGTCCTCAAAGCATGCTAGGAATCCTTGAACCATTTACGATATTCCCCGTTAGTGTCTCTGTTTACTTAATTACCGCTTGCACCATGTAGCAGTAAATGCATACTATAGGTTAAGATCTTGTATGTTCCTAAAATTGAATAAAGGAAATGTTTGTCTATTTGCCGCAGTATTGTAATATCACCAAAAGGTGCGAGTTGATTGCTGAAATAATATGTTTGCATGGTCATATGGTCTGAAATGGCGTAGAGTTTTGGCATTATAGTCTGTTTTGGTATACATTAGCAGTGGTCTCTTCTAGTCAGGTGGAATTGATATTCTTATCTGAATGTCAGTAGCATGCTTATCTCTGATTTTTTTTTGCAACTGGTAGTCGAAATATGTGTAGATTCGAATCTATTATTAACATCGCAGACCTTATACCGCCCGATATGTCAAAACCGTCCCTCGCGACGCCCATATCGAGCCTAGAAATGTTAGTTCTAGTGTCTACCGAGGTCTCACGATTGCGATTAGCCTCGCCATCGCTTTTTTTGCAAAAATGATAAATTTGACTTTGCCCTAACTCAATATCTCATGATTATCACATGCATGTTTAAAGCCCGAATCTGCTTTAAAATGGGTCCGCCCTCTTATTTTGCTCCGCCCGCATCTGTGGATAAAACCGCTGGGTGTCGGGTGATATTAGAGGCTGATTTGTGCTTGCTTACATACCTGCCCGTCCTTATTCCTTTGTACCATCTGCTAGCTGCTTACATAGTCCTCTGTCTGCTCTTGGATAATTAAAGAACTTGTATTAGTTTGCCTTTGAATCTTTATCATGTTCATGTAACTCTAAATACCCCTGGCTTGATATTTGCACTTGTGAATCTATGTTAAGTGGGTTCATCACAAATTGAGCATATCCCTGCGGTGTTCGTATCTGGGTCCTGCCCACTGTTATACGATTTCTTATTGCCTTCATATAGTCATATATGTGCCTCTGTGCTGCCTGTTGGGTCAGTCCATGATTAAGGGAATACATGGGCCAGCCAACTCCTTTAGTGTTTAAAGAAATGGGCTATCCTGCTATGGTTGTATGTAAGGTTTGGGCGAAACCCAATTTGTGCATAAGGGAACTTGGGCCCCCTTTAGGCTTCACTGCCCAGGTTATACATAAGCTGTCCCATATCGTTTTTCCTTGCATGAACATTCAGTGATTATATGTTTAAGTCTTATGCTAATTTATAATTTGATAAAGATAAGGCATATGCTAATCCTTATTGTTTTCTTTTTTTACATGAAATGCATCGGAGCAAAACGAAGAGTCTCACGGCGAGACTCATCACGAGCCACTTCAAATGGCAACCCGCGTCTATGTGCACCCGCATTTGCCTCCGCTCAAGGAATTCTTAGAAAAACAAATAGGATGTCGTCATCCGTCGTAAATAGCATTCTTAAATCTCATCCTCTCCTTACTTGCTATCCATTTATTTATTTGTCTATTGTAATTTAATTACTCTATTTCTGTAATATTTAGGATATCTAGAACAATTAAGCCTTTAAACATATAAGTGGGGAAGGTAATTTAAAGTTCATCGCTTAACTTACTGGCTTTTTAAGATTGTCATGC
The DNA here is from genome assembly GCA_029844215.1 of Przewalskia tangutica. Classification (NCBI taxonomy): domain Eukaryota; kingdom Viridiplantae; phylum Streptophyta; class Magnoliopsida; order Solanales; family Solanaceae; genus Przewalskia; species Przewalskia tangutica. Next base: position 23,026,017 of record CM056720.1, on the reverse strand, counting down.
ATGTCTAAATAATTTAACTTGCATCACAAAACTAACATTTTGTTTCTTATTAAAATACATAACAGATTTCTCCTAAACTCTCAAAAATCGTCTTAAAGCATTTTTATATAATATTACGCGCAGGTTAAGCAAGATTAATTTAGCTAGTAGTATACCTAACTAAATAACCTTTGCATGAATACATAATTAGTCCATAAAGCACCTTCCTAGCATTCTTTAGCATTTCTAGCCCTCTTAATATTTTTTAATCACCCTTTAATATTTAGCACCCCTTTACTTTTAAAATTACTTTAACATTTTAGCACTTTTAATATTCTAGCAATCCTTTAAGCATCTTTAAATATCGCCTTTGGCGCATTTTGTCCTTAACATTTTAGCACCTCCTATTTTAAGCATATTAGCATTACTTTCAGCACTTTAGCATTTAGCACTTTTAAGCACCTCTTAGCACCTTTAGCACCCTTTAGCTTTAAAATTAATCTTTTAGCACATTTAAGCACCTTTTAACATTTTAGCATTCTTTTAAACATTTAGCATTTGGCTCTCTTATTTATTCATAACACTTTTGCCCTTTTTATACTTAAAGCACCTTTCAAACATTTTAACGTTTTAGCATTTCATTAAGCAGGAGGAACTTTTATTTTTTGCATTTTTTAAACATAATAATTACCCTAGGTTTGGCAGGACAACCGCAAGTTAGCGGATCTTAGAGGGTGCCTAACCCCTTCCCTCTAGATTAATAAAGAACCCTTAACCAGAATCTCATTAAGTTTAGCAGACCATTAAAATGGAGTTAATGTTTTACTTCAAACTAGTTAAACATTTAGGTGTCCTAATTCACCCAATTAATTAGGTGGCGACTCCGCGAACCCTTAGCATTCTAGCAAACCTTTAGCATTTTAGCACCCTTTTAAACTTTAGCATCTTTGGCAATTTTAGCATCCTTTTAGCATTTTTAAAACCTTTAAGCCTCTTAAACCTTTTAGCACTTTATTTTATTTTTCTAACTTTGCATTTTGAGCAGGATTCGCATTAGAAAATGCCGCGGCCGAAAGAGGGCGCGACAGAAATGGCGACTCTGCTGGGGATTTTAGGTTCTTAACCACAACAGACCTAGGGTTATTGTTTGGCATTACTTTTTGCATTTAAATTTTGTGTGCTGTATTTTGTTTATTTATTTTATTTTTGCTACCGCTTATCGCTTCTTAAACCGCATTCCGCTCATATTTCTTCCACTGAAAATTCACACAATCACACACTACATGCGAGGTGCGCTGGTGCATCAAAGAAAATTCTTTCTTCAAAATCCAAATTTAGGAGAGTCGGTAATATACGTGGAGTGCCCTGCCTAACCGTGGTCAGAGCCTTCACTCGAGTTGTCCGCCGGGAACTCAGCCCGTAAAAGCCAAATCTTAGCAAACTTAAGATAGAGCTATACCACCCTTATTTTAGGGCATGCATGCATTTACCTTAGGTGGGTCGATCCTTGGCATTGACGCCACAATTAGGAAAACACCAAACTTGTCGACGGGTTTCTCAACCCAACGACCAACCAGCATATTATGTGTAGCGTGTCAATGACAGACAAATCCAAACCCAATCATGACATGCTGAAATTGGGAAAAGTGCACCGTCATTTGGTCGCCATTTCCAACAAAGGCATTATAGTTGGACGACTTGGACAAATCTATCATGGCCTCGCATATGTGACGTTTAGGCCTACCTCTGGCACAAAGAGGTCCCCCCTGCATGTTAGGAAACGTTTAAATGTGCTATGTGCGATATATCTGTGCATACCTGCAAATTACGTGCTTTATGCTAACACCGTTTGTTGCATTTTTAGAAAGATTTATCATCTCCCCAAAAGGTCGATTTGTATTTGACTAAGCAATGGCAGAGCATCAATATTTCGCAGGATCAAAGGCACGGTCCAGCGGCATGACTGATTCAAGGACGTCTGAGCGGATCGAGTCGGAACCTATCTTGGTTCCTATAGGCAAAGCAGGGGTCTCGGAAAAGAAGAGCAGCATGACACCTTTTTCAAAACTGGGACAATGTAGGAAACCAGACAGGGGTTGCAAGTCCAAACAAGCCAGGCACGCAGATATCAAGGAACAAGGCAGCGAAGTCAAATATGAATCGACCCCCCCCAAAACTCACAAATTTTTCTTTGAGCGCAGGTCTTTTAATATTAACGTAGTAAAGTGCAACAGCCGAAGCAGAAAATACGACAAAAAGTCTCTTCGCAGAAGCAGGAAAAGCAGCAAAGGCAGAGGATGACAACAATCCAAAGTCCGCAGCAAGAGCAGCAGCAGCAGAAAGGGGCATCAACAATCAGCAGTCAAAGTTCAGAGTTCCGCAACAAAACCTAGCGCATCAACTCGAGCATAAAGTCAAATTGGCAACCCACGCATCGCACACAACAAAGGCATCATAACAATTCGTCAGTTGCAGTGCAAGGGCAACATCTCAGTATTCGTCAGGCATAATCAGGGATGACATCTCTACCCATAAAATTGCACTTCACATATCTATCATTCGCTTAAAATTGTATACACTAACGTTTTTCTCAAGCTTAGCTTGCAGGAACATTTATTCTATAGAGCAAAAAGAACACGCCCGCATAACGACGATCAAGAAGTCCACGCAACGACGCCAAAGAAGAATACGCCCATACAACGACGTGATCAGCAAGTCCACGCAACGACGCCAAGAAGAATACGCCCGCATAACGACGTTATCGCGACAAAGAAGTCTACGCAACGACGCCAAAGAAGAACGCCCGTGCAACGACGTTATCAAGACAAAGAAGTCTACGCAACGACGCCAAAGAAGAATATCGCCCAGTAACGACGTTATCAAGACAAAGAAGTCTACGCAACGACGCCAAAGAAGAACACGCCCAGTAACGACGCGACAAGACAAAGAAGTCTACGCAACGACGCCAAGAAGAACACGCCCAGTAACGACGTTATCAAGACAAAGAAGTCTACGCAACGACGCCAAGAAGAACACGCCCAGTAACGACGCGATCAAGACAAAGAAGTTCACGCAACGACGCCAAAGAAGAACATCGCCCAGTAACGACGCGACAAGACAAAGCAAGTCTACGCAACGACGCCAAAGAAGAACATCGCCCGCAACGACGCGACAAGACATCAAGTCTACGCAACGACGCCGCAAAGAACACGCCCAGTAACGACGTTATCAAGACAAAGAAGTCTACGCAACGACGCCAAAGAAGAACGCCCAGTGCAACGACGCGACAAGACAAAGAAGTCTACGCAACGACGCCAAAGAAGAATATCGCCCAAACTAACGACGCATCAAGACAAAGAAGTCTACGCAACGACGCCAAGAAGAACACGCCCAGTGCAACGACGTTATCAAGACATCAAGTCTACGCAACGACGCCAAAGAAGAACACGCCCAGTAACAACGTTATCAAGACAACAAGTCCGAAATGACGCTTATCATCGCATATCACATCTACGCAAGGACGATTTCTATATTCTCAAAATTGCACTTTTCTCATTCATGCTTTATTATTCTCCTTTAGCGCTTATGCACTAACTCTTTCGAGCTTTAGTCTACAGGATGGACAGCGCAAGTGACAACGATCCGCATTCACAATCGCAACACGCCCGCGTGGCGAAATCACAAAGATTTGCAAAGATCGCATCAACACAAGCAGCATCACATTTTGCAGATAACCTTTTTACTCACGCTGCATTACTTTTAAAATTATACATCATCATTTTTTGCCTTAATAGCTATGCACTAACCGCTTGTTCAAGTCTTAGCACGCAGAGCGAGCACAACGCTGATTTTCTCTACAAACAACCTGGGCAATTTGTCGGGCCAACCTTCCCAACGAATGGCGTAAGCGCCTGCCGCCGACCACTCGCCCACACCCCATGTAACCCAAAGACCATAAGCCATAGCAGACACCTCGTGTTCAAGCCGCTTATTTTCTTTTACTTTTTGCACCATAGCCCAAAGGTCACCATAACTCGACGACAAATTTTGAGTCCGCTAAGTAGCCCGCTCGTGCTTTGACTGGTAGCCCAAAGGTCGCCATAACTCGACACCGACAAATTTTGATTTTTTGCGCCACTTTGTCTACCGCCAACATTTTTGCAACTCAAGATCGAGACAAAATTGGCTATGAGTCAACGTCTTTGTCCGAAGATTCTTCCATCATCTCCATACAAAGAGGGACAGCTGTTGACACCCAATTTTGACCCTCCCGTCCAGTCATTAGCTATAAAATTAGACTAATTGTGTAAAATAATTTTTATGATTTTTAATAATAAAATGCAGCAATAAAACATTAATACATGCATAAATAAGTAATTTAATAACGGCACCGCGTCTTACGTAGAAAGTTACGCACTTAGAGTCTCGTCATAATCCCTAATAATAAATAATAAATACATAAAATAAATAATTTAGCAACAACGTCGTGTCAAGTAGCATAGCCGCATTTATTAATACTCAAGAGAATTTCATAATCATTTGTAATTTTAAAATCATTTTAACCTAATACATGCATTTAATAGCGTCGCATTTAAAAAGCTTTAAACAATTCTTAAATATCATACTTGCATTTAGCATTTAAATAATTTAATCTAAACTCAATTCAATTTTAATTTAACTTCTCAATAATGCAATAATAAGATTTTAAATAGCGCCGCATTTCAAAATATTAAGCACTAATTAAATAACACGCCCGCACTTATTATAACAATTAGATTAATGAAGCACCTAAATAATTTGATCACATTTGTTAATTTGATTTATCATTAATTAATTAATTAACTAATTAAAAAACTAGCCTAAAACTAATTAATTAACTCCTAAAACTAATTAATTAACCTTACCAGCCCAGCTCCTTTGGGCCAATGCCCGCGACCCGCAGCCCACACCCAATACCCGTCGCCCCGGCCCAGCACCCGCAAGCCCACGCCCTTATCCTTTAAACGATTCAGCAGTCCTTTACCCTCACTTCGTCTCTTCCACACCAGACCCTCGAACGAAACCCTAAACCTAAAAAATCGATCGCCGCACCTCGTCCCAACACCCATGCCGGGATTCTCGCCGTAGAATCCGGCGAATCAGCTACCATATCAACACCCTGTCCTTACCATTCGCAACCAAGATCTCTCTTTAACACCTCAATCATTTTCTTACCAAATCTGGTCAAATCGCACTAAATCAGCACCCTAAATCGCGGTACCAATAACTTACCAACTCGTAACCCAAATGATGGTTATAAATACAAATCGATACACATGCAAGAGGGCGCTGATGGTGGTGCACAAACGAGCACATACTACAGAACATTCAAAGGCACACTGTAGAATAGAGCAGGAGCAAGACAGGAGACCTATAGCATCGACGGGGACACTCCTTGGCAGCAGTGTCGAACATAGGTCAGAGGGGCAACAACACAGACAGTAAGAGAGTGGAACAGAGGTCAGAAAAGGCAGAGCGGAGCACAATAGGGCATACCCATAGCATCGACATCTTAGCAGCAGTAAGGAATCACATAGCAATTAGGGCAGTCGAACATAGGGCAGAGCACAGTAGTAAATACAACCAAGGAATCAGCAAGCAAAACCTTCCCCTCTGTTTCGCATCGCAAAGCCCAAAACCCGTCGAGTGGCTCCGACGACTTGATACGCTGCCCCGGGTCGCTGTCCGGAGAAGGTAAACCCGTTCTCTTTCAGATTTCTTGTACGATTTACGCTTTATAACTTGTTTGAGTAATTTGCTCTATGGATAATGCTAATGCTTTTAATCGCTGCTGTTATGGTCGAAATTGCTGGTTTAATATCGTCACTGTTTACTTGACTGTTAAACTTATCTAACATCTGTCTCTACTCTGGTCTGCGATAATTGAAGGCTTGCCATATTAACCTATTCAAATGCCTCCCTAATCAAAAGATTTGACTGCTAATATGTCCATGAATCGCCGTAATAGTCACTGTGTATAAATAAATACGGGAGTATTGTGCTATTGTGTTTGCCCTCGTGGAGAATGTCCATGCCTGCTTCATGTTTGGTTATAGAGGAATCTACCTCTTAGCTCTGTTTGAAATATCTATTGTCTATTGCTAAGTGTTTCTTATTCATTGCTTGAATTGGATCTTCATGTCTAAATTGCCTATTGTGATGTGTGTGCTTGCCTGCTGGATTCCTGAATGTTGTTTATAAACGTCATATCATAACTGCATGTTTAGTCCAGCAAACGGATCTCGCTTATCCGATAATGTTGCATCCGGCTTATCCATTCCTGTATCCTTTCTGCCCCCTTGCATACTTGTTAGTTGATCAATGTTATGCCCGTTAGATCTTGAGGCCAATGGTTGAAACATGACATAACTGGCCATATATTGTTTCTTTCCTATGTAGTATATGAGTCTATATCTACAGCTGGTAATCTGACCTTAGAGGACATCAAGCAAGCCTATAATTGACTTATAAATGAATTGAATATATGGCATCTAGAATAAAAGTTCATTTGTCCCATCTTCGTAAATGTTTAGCAAATCGCAATAGATGTCGTGGCCAGGTCAATCAGTCCAGGGAATAACTACACATGTTGAGCTGATTTATGCTAAAAACTACCTAACAAAACGAAGCCTTGTTTCCCTTTTGGTTTGCCAGAGTGACCATATCGACCGCTTTTTCTCCCTTTCCGATCTGTGTACTTTATGATTGACTGGAATAGTTAAGTAAAATGAAACTCTACATTGATTTTGGGCAAGTTATTTCCCTGAGGTCATTTATTTGACTAAAGGCACAACTGATCATTTACTTCGTCCAGAAATTTCGCTTGTTTTATCGCCATCGCTCGCCATCGCTCTCGCTTTCATACTACTTAGTGCTTTGCTCATCGTTTCTACTTGTCGCTTGCATACCGCCTTACTTGGAATTGTCGGGGCTATGTACAATACTACTGGCCGTTGCATCCTTATCCGATATCGCTTTGTTTGGTATTTATATACACGTGTCGCTTAAATGCAAACTACGCGGTCAAGTGCCGCTTTGTTTAATGAATTTGGGCATGTACTAATCCTTATCATTTTCTTTTTCTTACATGAAACGACGGAAAGCAAAATGAAGAGTCTCATGGCGAGACTCATCATGAGCCACTTCAAATGGCAACCCGCACCTGCATCCATCGAGTTCCATCTTCAGCAACTCTTAGGAAAAAACAAATAGGACAAGATGTCGTGGTCATCCGTCTCGACTCCTCTTACTCTCTAAAATTAATTGTCTAATTATGCCTTTATTTGTTTATTCACAATTCTATTTATTTTGTAATAATAAGAGACATAGAACAATTATTGTCGAAATAAATAAATTGGGCGGGTTAGTTTAAAATCGGCAAGGCACTTCTAATTATCTATTTTAAGTTTGTCACTTCATATCTAATCCTTTGCCTGAATTATTAAAATCGCGTATCTAAAAATAACGCCTCACTTCTTTAATTAGCAGTATACATAATTAGTCCATAAAGCACCTTAGCATTCTTTAGCCTATTTCTAGCCCTTTAAAAAACCTTAGCATTTTAGCACCTTTTGCACTTTTAGTATCTTTTTAGCACTTTTATATTTTAACACCCTTTACTTTTAAAATTAACCTCTTAGCACCTTTAAACATCTTCCAACATTTTAAAACCTTTTTTAACTACTTAGCATTATTTTAACATTTAGCACTTTATTTTCTAACATTGCACTTTTTATAGATCTTTTACTTTGCATTTTTAAAATATAATAATTACCCTAGGTTTGGCAGGACAACCGCAAGTTAGCGGATCTTAGAGGGTGCCTAACCCCTTCCCTCTAGATTAATAAAGAACCCTTACCCAGAATCTCATTAAGTTTAGCAGACCATTAAAATGGAGTTAATGTTTTACTTCAAACTAGTTAAACATTTAGGTGTCCTAATTCACCCAAATTAATTAGGTGGCGACTCCGCGAACCCTTAGCATTCTAGCAAACCTTTAAGCCTTTAAGCCTCTTAAACCTTTTAGCATTTTATTATTATTTTGCCTTAACATTTGCATTTTTGAGCAGGGTTCGCTATTTTAAAATGTCGCGGTCGGAAAAGGGCGCGACAGCGCGATCGAGGGAAACCCCTTTACACAAACATCACAAGATACTAGCACACGTAGCATCCTACCATGTTTACTTTATCAAACCAACAAGAAAGTATTACAAGGCTATCACAAACCAACACAATCAAATTATTCACACAAGGTACTTTTTACTTTATGTTATCCAGTTCGGGTTTTTATCCCCAAAGTACTTCATACATTAATTCTTTAAAAGATCTGCTTCTTTCACAAAAGTCACACAATACCCGTAGTATTAAAAATAGAGTGACTATCTTTTTAAGTAAACCAAAACACTTCCTTTTGTAAAATCAAGTAACAACATTATTTTCCAAACGTTCAAGTTTGCCTAATTTCAAATGCTCAAGTTTCTCATTTTCGAAAGGTTTTGTAGTTCGTAGTCTTAATCACTTATAATATAATTCTCTTTTAAAACCATTTGAGAAACATATGCCTTATGGGTGAGTAGGTTATTCTTGTTCATAACAATATTATTACTGCAACCATGATCTAGGAAATGTAATATCATTTTGTCTCATCTTAGCTTCTATGCAGATGGAGGTTTCTACTGGTTTTAATAATACTTAATTAGTCAAAACATTTCCCTTTATTAACGCTGCAGTGGTTTGTTCGATACTTATTCTGATTTTCGAAATCAGTAAAACATTATTCCTTTTAAAAACCAAGTACTCATTACTCACGAATGAAGTTTCACACAAAATTCATATTAATTTAATTAAGTCAAGTCTCTTATCTTTTAAGATCAAGTCTCTTAACTTCTAAAATTAATAAACCATTCTTTTTATCTCTCTTAAGTCGTTATACCTAACTTCCCATAAAGCTAGTATAACTCTTAAGCTTTTAAAACCAAGCATTACTCTTCTTTCAAAAAGGTTTCTTAATTCTTTGGAATACTTCAAGATTCTTATTATTCAGCTTAAGTCAAAAGTCATTGCCAGAAACTACGCTCGCTTAACACACGACGCCTACCGCACTATATATATATTCTTTTTAAAATATCATGCTCAAGAGGATAGGAAGAATCACATACCTCGACGATTATCGACTATTAGCAAAACGCCCACTACTATAACCCGCTTAGCTTTGTCCACCTTCAAGTAGTACATGCTACTTGCAGAACATTCAACCTATATAGGTTATAAGTCTATCAACTTCTACCTTAATATTCTTCTGATGTGATTTCAGTTCAAGTCTTTTCTCAGAATATCCTTCTATTACGCTCAATTCTCTTCTATGAATCTTATATTCATTTCTATACAACTACGATGTAATTTCCAATTACAATAGAAGGATAGGATTATTTACCCTGGTAAGCCCAAAATTATCCAAGTTTAACGTCGATCCCGAGCAACGCTTAGCTCCTACTCCGGTGCTCCAACCCGCTCAAACAACCCTTAGAAGTTCTACGAACTTCTTCCTAATACTTCAACCAACCGTGAAGATTTTCCTTGGTTTCGTTTAGTGACCAAGGAAGTATAATAGTATTTCGGCTTTTAGTATAAGTGTAACCTGGAATACTACAAGGTATTTGGGCTAATGTATTTTGGAATAGTAACAATACTGAGAGCATTTCTACTAAGAGGGGTAGTATTTTACGAAACAACTCAAGGTAGGGGTACCCTGGCTAGCACCACTAGGAGTGGGTACCTCTGCCAAAAGGCCTTCTCGGGGAGGGGAGGCATGGACGAAACCATAGAGAGGAGGAGAGGGATTTCAAGACTTAGGGATTTTTGGATGAATAAGTCTTCACAAAGGGGTATTTATAGACAACGGCGGCCAAGATCAAGCCAAGTGGTAGGCAAGTGTAAGGTCAAGATTTGGACAAGTGTTTGTGGGTCCCACTTGCTCATCAACTACACAAAATATCCTACCAACTCCCACTCTCCAAATCGTCCAAAAGACGCCCTCAAGTCCACCAATTAGAGGGTGACAAGTGTCTCCTCTCGTTGGTCCAAAATATTTCGCCTCTCGGAAAAATCCGCAAAAATAATAAATGACATAGCCGGAATTTTCCTACGCAGTTTTGGAAGACGCTTGGCGGAAACGATTATTTTCGTGTGTTATGCACAAAATTTTCGGTCCTTGCCTAATCTTAAGGCTTAAAACTTTTCTACGTACGTCCTTACGTACATACTCTGGAAATATGGGGTATAACATTCTCCCCTCCTTAGAAACAACATTCGCCCCAATGTTCCTTCTAAGTCTCAAACAAACATGCGCCAAAGATAGTCTTCACCGCTATACTTACGAAACAATCATGCCACACCGCCACAATACAACACGCGCAAATACTTACATCCAAGTCCACGAGGAATCACCTCCATCACTACAAAAACTCCCACCCAAGGGCTAAAAGATACTCCCTTCGCGCCTTCTCTTTACAAACGAAATGATCACAACCATGCTCGTAATACATGCTCGTTTCTCCTCTTACTGCCGCATCTTCTCGTACACTCGAACTCTTTCTCATAACTTACCACATTTCTATCGCTTCGTTCCAAATCTCGGGTTACTACCTCCAACTTGGTCATCATTAACGGAACACTGGATGGATCTCCGATATTTTCTCGATCATAACAACATGAAAGACCGGACGATCGCTTCCTACGTCGGACGGCAATGCTACCCATAGGCAACGTGGCCTATTCTTCACATGACCTGAAAAGGCCCCCAGTAACTCGGGCAAAGTTTCCTCTATTTTCCGAATCTCGTCACACCTTCCGGTGGTACCTTCAAGACCTCCACGTCAACTCAACCTGCCGCCGCCGATTATCCGCACGACTTCGCTGACTCGAGCTGCCAATAACCTCTTCTCGATAAGCTTCACCCTATCCATATCCCGCCGAGACAAGTATGAACCAACTATCCGAACTTTGCCAACATCGAACCAATCGATCGACAACTTGCACTTCCGCCCTACAAGGCTTCGTAAGGCGATATCCGAATACCAAATGGTAGTTATAAAACACTCTCAACAGAGGCAACAATACTCACAGCTACCCCCAAATCCAAACAAGGCCCGAGGGCGAACGCGCATCGAGACTCACCAGTTCCTAACCCCGCTCGATAAAACTTCCGAAACGAAATAGCTACCACCTGGCTTCACTGTCACATAAGGTGAAAGTAGGCACCCTGCAGCCTTACAACCTTCCCGATAAAACATCTCGCATAACTTCGCCGAGTAAATACCCCGATCAAGGACAAGATGGGCTGACCTCATCGCCCGACCATCGGTCGAACGATCTACGAACTCGCACGATGGTTAACTAAACTTGGGCCTAACACCTCGTGACTTACCACCTGGCGACCACCCCGAACCGACTACCACAAACAGTCGCGGTTGACCCGCGATCGTCCTCAACCCGACTCGCTATCGCAAGAAAACTCTTGTTCCTCGATCCTAACAATCTCACTAAGCAAGTCACGAAAAACCTAGTGGTCTTCTTAGCTCAACTACCCTCTTTCATTTCATACCACTCGTGACCTATCACACAAGTATATCTCACGTGCACTATGCACTCGATAAGGGTCAAACATAAAAATACATCTTATACTCACGGCCTTACCTCTAAGGTCTTTACGTATAAAACTCTAAGGCTCACACTTTCCTTAACCCCAATCTTACCCTTATTACTAACCATGATTTCTAATCACAATTAACACTTATGTTACGTGAACATAACACTTAAGATATACTCATCTTATCACATATACTAATCTCTAGAGGGTTAAAGATATACCGTATTCATCGCTTCACTACCTCCGCTGCTCCAATCAATCTCGCTCGGGCGCAAGCGTAATAAGTCGCCAAGTACGACACTCCCACAATGACACTTACCACAACGCCACATCGGCGCGGGTGGCCTCCGCTAGCACCCTTCCTCTCCGAACCACCGAATCCAGAATCGATCCGTAGGTCGAGTCCTCCTACTTGCATCCTTCCTACTATGACATCCTTTCGACACATGGCCCTGATGGCCGCAGGTAAAACAAAAACCAACAAAAAGACGACATTCCCGATGACGCCACATCGCGGAATACCGGGAAAATCAATCGGCCGGCTAGAACCTATGTAAATTGGAACTAAACCCCGAGTTCTCGACAAACTCCTAAATACCCCGAACGCCTCAAGTCCGGAGGTCCACTATGTATCGGGCGAGGCGCATAACCGCCCACGCCGAAGGTCCGCCGAAAGTTACCAAAGGACTCGCTGCTCGCCTCTTCTCGCTGATTCGTTAATCCGTCGATCCCTACGTTTCTCACCACGCGCATAATCCCGCACACAGGCCATGCTCAAGCCTGACTGAAGAGCTACTCTAGTACAACCCACTCTTAGATAGTCATCAAGACTCGTGATATATCGGTGCACTCTATATTCTCTGGCTGCTAACTCCCTAGCTAGTAATGTGGTCGCTTTGCAATCTATACCGCTGCTGGTCGTGGAATCAAGGTGTAAATGTCATGGCCGCAGAGGAATCGCCGCCATGCTAAACTCTTTGGATGGCGACGCCGCGTAATCCCCGAACGGAGCACCACCTAGGTGATGATTGGGCTGTGCCCTAGTAACCCTCTCAGATTTACTCGCAGCCTCCTACGCTTTGCCTTCTGGGCCCGGTTGCCTTACACGAGGCATAACGGTAAGGGAAAAATACGTTAGAGGGTCCAACTTATAACACACTCTAAGGCACGATCTCGGAGTGAGAAGAATGGAAACCAATCCTAAATATCCTATAGCCTCTCGATTATCGTGTGGTGCACAACACACCGATAATCAAGACTCTACTAGATACGGTCTGTAGACACCTTCCGAGGATTAATCGCTCGATACCACTTTTGTCACGACCAACCTGGCCTGGATCGTGCCTTACCCTGCACCCAAGTAGACATACATCGAGTAATCACGGAATATAAAACAAGACATGAAATAAAAACAGCTATCTGAGAAAACTTGCTCATGCATATATATATAACAACTAGAATACATATCCTTTTTACAACTCGCCACAACAAGATTATGCACTTCTAAGAATGATATGACAACAATGACGGGACAGGGCCCCGCCATACCCCCGAATGTAAGCACCTACAACGACAGGGGACTATACCACTGATAAGCCTCCGGAGAAACGGAGCTTCCCAAACGCCGAATCGTGACTCGAGAGCTAGGATCGACGATCGCGTACCTCTACCGCGGATGAACGCAGCCTCAAGGAGGTCGATAACATGTACCAAGTATGTGAAATCAAAAATATCGTAAATGAAATCATAGTAGTCTATAAAAAGTGAGATATGTATGATAACCAAACTACGCTCAATAAATAAGCAAATATGTCAAGTCGTGACTCACGCCTCAAAGTCATCACTAAATATAAATACGGGTCTCACGCCCACAACATCAATCATGCCCGTGGAATACCTTCCTCACCGCCAAGCTTATGATATAAAAGCACCAAGGAATACATGAACACGTGTCCCACCGTGTCATAATAAAACCGTGACGGTAAGTACGGGCATAGCCGACTACTAACACCTACAGCATCAACAAGGTCATAAATCAGATCATGAGATCTGTCTAGACCGCCACATGATCAAAGCCGCCACTCGCCGTAGTATCTAATGCGCGCCTAGTCCTCGAACTTCCGCAGCCCGATAGGCCACACATAGGCCCGCATGAGGTATTCTCGACGAGGGTAGCTACTCCCAAGATCGCCCCGACTCGCAGTCCGCATGGCCACATAGACCGCATGAGGTATAACCCCGCACACTAACCTGGAACTCTCGTAGCTCCGCATAGGCCCCCTGGACCGGCATGAGGTATTCTCGAATCATAGGTCACACAGACCCGCCTGAGTCTACCCCGCATCGGAGGGCAGCTTAACCCCCAGGATCATGTCAAGGTGAGTGGTACAATACCAACATAACGGCTGATCATTAAACAACATAAGCGCGATCGAGGGAAACCCCTTTACACAAACATCACAAGATACTAGCACACGTAGCATCCTAACATGTTTACTTTATCAAACCAACAAGAAAGTATTACAAGGCTATCACAAACCAACACAATCAAGTTATTCACACAAGGTACTTTCTACTTTATGTTAACCAGTTCGGGTTTTTATCCCCAAAGTACTTCATACATTAATTCTTTAAAAGATCTGCTTCTTTCACAAAAGTCACACAATACCCGTAGTATTAAAAATAGAGTGACTATCTTTTTAAGTAAACCAAAACACTTCCTTTTGTAAAATCAAGTAACAACATTATTTTCCAAACGTTTAAGTTTGCCTAATTTCAAATGCTCAAGTTTCTCATTTCGAAAGGTTTCGTAGTTCGTAGTCTTAATCACTTATAATATAATTCTCTTTTAAAACCATTTGAGAAACATATGCCTTATGGGTGAGTAGGTTATTCTTGTTCATAACAATATTATTATCATGACCATGATCTAGGAAATGTAATATCATTTTGTCTCATCTTAGCTTCTATGCAGATGGAGGTTTCTACTGGTTTTAATAATACTTAATTAGTCAAAACATTTTCCTTTATTAACGCTGCAGTGGTTTGTTCGATACTTATTCTGATTTCCGAAATCAGTAAAACATTATTCCTTTTAAAAACCAAGTACTCATTACTCACGAATGAGGTTTCACACAAAATTCATATTAATTTAATTAAGTCAAGTCTCTTATCTTTTAAGATCAAGTCTCTTAACTTCTAAAATTAATAAACCATTTTTTTTATCTCTCTTAAGTCGTTATACCTAACTTCCCATAAAGCTAGTATAACTCTTAAGCTTTTAAAACCAAGCATTACTCTTCTTTCAAAAAGGTTTCTTAATTCTTTTGAAATACTTCAAGATTCTTATTATTCAGGCTTAAGTCAAAAGACATTGCCGTAAAACTACGTTCAGTTAACACACGACGCTTACCGTACTATATATATATTCTTTTTAAAATATCATGCTCAAGAGGATAGGAAGAATCACATACCTCGCGACGATTATCGACTATTAGCAAAACGCTCCACGGCTATAACCCGGCTAGCTTTGTCCACCTTTCAAGTAGTATATGCTACTCGCAGAACATTCAACCTATATAGGTTATAAGTCTATCAACTTCTACCTTAATATTCTTCTGATGTGATTTCAGTTCAAGTCTTTTCTGTAATATCCTTCTATTACAGTTCAATTCTCTTCTATGAATCTTATATTCATTTCAGATAACTACAAGATGTAATTTCCAATTACAATAGAAGGATAGGATTATTTACCTCGGTAAGCCCAAAATTATCCAAGTTTAATGTCGATCCTGAGCAACGTTTAGCTCCTACTTCGGGTGCTCCAACCCGCTCCAAACAACCCTTAGAAGTTCTACGAAACTTCTTCCTAATACTTCAACCAACTGTGAAGATTTTCCTTAGGGTTTCGTTTAGTGACTGAAGGGAAGTATAATAGTATTTCTGGGCTTTTAGTATAAGTGTAACCTTGGAATACTACAAGGTATTTGGGCCAAGGTATTTTGGAATAGTAACAATACTTGGAGAGCATTTCTACTAAGAGGGGGGTAGTATTTTACGAAAACAACTCAAGGTAGGGGTACCCTCGCTAGCACCACTAGGAGTGGGTACCTCTCGGCCAAAAGGCCTTCTCAAGGGGGAGGGGGAGGCATGGACGAAACCATAGAGAGGGAGAGAGAGGGATTTCAAGACTTAGGGATTTTTGTGGATGAATAAGTCCTCACAAAGGGGGGTATTTATAGGACAACCAAACGCCAAGATCAAGCCAAGTGGTAGGCAAGTGTAAGGTCAAGATTTGGACAAGTGTTTGTGGGTCCCACTTGGTCATCAACTACACAAAATATCCTACCAACTCCCACTCTCCAAATCGTCCAAAAGACGCCCTCAAGTCCACCAATTAGAGGGTGACAAGTGTCGCCCTCTCGTTGGTCCAAAATATTTCGTCTCTCGGAAAAATCCGCAAAAATAATAAATGACATAGCCGGAATTTTCCCTACGCAAGTTTTGGAAGACGTTTCGTCGGAAAACGATTCTTTTCGTGTGTTATGCACAAAATTTTCGGTCCTTGCCTAATCTTAAGGCTTAAAACTTTTCTACGTACGTCCTTACGTACATACTCTGGAAATACGGGGTATAACAATTAGAATATGGTCCTATTAATTCAATCTTTATGCTTGGCACAAAACTCTTGTTTCGAGTAAAAGGGAGAGTAGTGGCCCGCACCCCATTTACTCGTAAATTTCCGTCCATTTATAAGAGGCGGGGTGTGGAAAGCACTAGTTGTTAGTTGACTTCTCGACCAAAGGTGGTCTAGATCAACCTCCAAGTAGGAATAGATTCTATGAGTCGTGATCCAGTGTTGATAGGGGAATTTCTAGCATTGAAAATCCCTATTCTTATTGAATAGTTCCAATAACTAGTTGAACATATCTATTCTTTTCAAGAATAATGTCACGACCCGACCCCGGGGCCGCGACTGGTGCCCTACCGGGGCACCCCGTTAGGTATACATCAGAGAATAGCAGCGGAACATACATAACACATAAACCTGTATAAAGTAAACATCACTGGCAAGCCGACAAGGCCGCCTTCCATAAAAATATACTTAATCAAAAGTATAGCAGTACAACTTTGACTTAACAAGTTTAAGGTAGTATTTTGGCTACAACATGCTTACATGACCTTCTTATCCAATTCTTTCATATCCAAACCATATTTCTTACATGCAATTTATCTAAGAGCAATATTTACTACTACAAGATCTTTCTTCTTCACATGCAACACCAAAACTAGCTACAAGAGAAGAATTGTTACCTTAGAGCTTTAGCCAAATTAATCCAACAAATACACTAGCCTCCTTTCCACAACCACCACCACAATAACTCCTACAAGCTTGCCAACAAGTTTCCTTCTTGTCACAATTTTCAGATTTTTCCCAATCCTTGATTTCCTCTTGGTTTTCTAGAGAGAATGAAGAGCTTCTAATTTAGAGAGAGAGAAGAGTTTGAAGAATGACCAAGTCTTCAAGACTTGGTCAATAAGTAGTACATGCAAAATCAGATGGGGGGGGGGGGGGCCCCGGGAGACCCTCCCATGGCCTTTTTTAAAACAAAACTGTTCAGATTTTTCCACACAACTCGCAAACCCGCCGACGCCTGCCTCAGTGTGCCGCGCTGAAACCTCGCCCACTATCGTAACTTCCGCGCCGCGACTGCTGCCAAGCGGCGCTGCAACTTCAGCAACCACTCAGATCATCTGGCGCCGCGGCCCTGTGGCTCCTGACCGAAACACCCTTCTGTCCGACTGCGCTCTGAACTTGTAACTCCCATAACTTTCTACTCCGATGTCCTATCGACGAACGGTTGGTTGCGTTGGAAACTAGACTCAACGAACTACGTACTAGGCTTTGAAACACCTAGGAAATCTCAATGTAACGGGTCATAACCCGCCTCAAAGTTGACTAAAAACCCGTCCGAAACAATCCGTCAACCTATCCTTCTAAAATTTTTAAGTCTTAATCCCTTTCGTACGCTCTCATAAGCATGACCAGAATCACGGGGTGTAACATTCTCCCCCCCTTAGAAACATTCGTCCCGAATGTTCCTTCTAGGCTTACTCAAATCACAATCTCGACATAGACCCTCTTAACTAGTCTCTTGCAAATAAAACGCTCCACATAGCCACAACATTATTCAAGCATAATTGCTAAATTAAAACTAATAATCAGGAAAGTGGGTTACCTGGAGGTGTAGGGAATAAGTGAGGATACTTCTTCATCATGTCCTCCTCTGCTTCCCACGTCATCTCTTCCCTGTTCTCGTTCCGCCATAAGACCTTGACGGAAGCCACATCCTTTGTCCGAAGTTGCCTAACCTGACGATCGAGTATCGCTATGGGACTCTCCTCATACGATAACCCCTCTGTCACCTGGACATCATAAATCGGGTGCACTCTAGATGGATCTCCAATACATCTCCGCAACATAGATACATGAAAAACTGGGTGTACTGCCTCCAGATCGGACGGCAGATCCAACTCATAGGCAACCTTGCCTACCCTACGGACAATCTGATAAGACCCAATGTACCTTGGCTAAGTTTCCCTTTCTTTCCAAATCTCATCACGCCCTTCATGGGTGATACCTTCAGGAAGACCCAGTCATCTACCTCAAACTCCAAGTGTCGACGCCGATGATCTCGTGATACGATTGCCGACTCAGCCGCCAACAACCGCTCTCGGATAAGCTTCACCTTATCCATCGTCACGAATCAAGTCTGGCCCGACTAACTGAACTTCTCCCACCTCAAACCAGCCTATCGGTGACCTGCACTTCCTCCCGTACAAGGCCTCATAAGGCGCCATCTGGATACTCGAATGATAGCTGTTGTTATATGCAAACTCCACAAGAGGTAAATGATCCTCCCAGCTACCCCTGAAATCAATAACACAAGCCCGCAACATATCCTCAAGGGTCTGGATAGTACGTTCGCCCGCCCGCTTGGTCTCGAGGATGAAACGCAGATTAAGACTCACTGTCCCTAACCCTTCTCGAAAGACCTCCGTGTTAGCCGAGAACTGGCTCTCGCTGAAATGATCGATATAGGCACTCCGTGCAGTCTCACAATCTCTCTAATATACAACCTAGCATAATCCTCGGCCGAAAAAGTCATCCTGACTGGCAGAAAGTGGGCTGATTTCGTCAGTCTGTCGACAATAACCCAAATGGAGTCATGCTTCCTCTGAGTGTGAGGTAACCTTGTAATAAAATCCATGTTTACCACCTCCCATTTCCACGTCGGAATATCAATAGCCTGCAATAGCCCATCGGGATTCTGGTGCTCAATATTGACCTGCTGACAATTCGGGCACTGCGCCACAAACTCCGCAACGTCCCTCTTCAGGCCATCCCACTAATAAATACACCTGAGGTCATGGTACATCTTAGTCGACCCCGGGTGAATAGAATAACGAGCACTGTGAGTCTCCTGCACCGCTGACGGTCCCGCCACATCGGAACACACAACCGCCTCAAAGCTTAGCACCCCATCAGCGCTACTCAAATAGACTCTTCTCCTTCTGAAGAGCCGCATCGCGATAACGTACCATAATCGACTCATCTTACTGTCGCCTCTTCACCTCCTCGATGATTGAAGACTCAGCAACCTCTCAAACCCGAACTCCATTACTATCGATCAACCAAACGAACCCCAAGGCTCGCTAATGATGTAATTCTGACCATATCCCTTCTCTCCGGTCAGACATCGACATACTACCCATCGATCTGCGACTAAGGGCATCTGCAACTACATTGGCCTTCCCTGGGTGGTATAGAATATCGACATCGTAATCCTTAAGTTACTCTAACCACCGTCTCTGCCGCAAGTTCACTCCTCCGTGAAGATATACCGAGACTCTTGCGTCTCGTAAATATCCACGAACTCCATACAAATAATGTCTTCGATCTTCAAGGCACGAATCATCACGCTAACTCCAAGTCATGTGGGATAGTTCTTCTCATGCTTCGAAATACGAGACGCGCACACTATAACTTTGTCGCGGCCGCCAAAGACGCACTCCAAGCCCGACACTGACGCATCACAATAAACCACATATCCGCCTAAACCCTCCGGAAGAGTAAGAACCGGTCGTCAATTTCTCTTTCAGTAACTGGAAACTCTCCTCACAAGCATCCGTCCACCGGAACATAGCTGTTTTCTGAGTCAGCCTAGTCAAAGGTGCTGAGATGGAAGCAAACTTCTCCACAAATCTTCGATAATAACCCGCAAGGCCTAAAAAGTTGCGCACCTCCGTCGGTAGCTGGTGCAGGCCAAGTCTTGATCGCCTCAATCTTTGTCAGATCTACCCGAATACCATCGGCCCGATAAAATGCCCTAAGAAAGCCATCAAGCCAACCAAAACTCGTGATTTCGAGAACTTGGCATACAATCACGGCCCCGAGGACTCCCAATACCGCCTCAAGTGATCTGCATGCTCCTCGCTCTGGCGCGAATAAACCAGATATCGCCAATGAATACTATAACGAACATATCCAAGAATGGCTTGAACACCCTTCATCAAATCCATGAATACCGCTGGGCGTTAGTCAACCCAAAGACATCACCCAACTCATAGTGCCCATACCGGTCCCGAATGCGCTTTTGGGATATCCGCCTCTAACTCAGATTCGATGATAACCGCATCGCAGTCTATCTTGAGAAACACCTTGCACCGCAATCGGGTCAAACAAATCATCAATCCCGGGAGGGATATCTGTTTGATAGTTACTTTGTTCACCGTCAGAATCAACACACATACGCAGCGTCCCATCCTTCTTCTTTACAAACAAAATTGGCGCTCCCCAGGGAGAAACACTTGGCCTCATAAAGCCTTTTTCCAGCAAATCTTTCAGCTGGTCTTTCAATTCCTTCAACTCAGCAGGTGCCATCCTGTATGGCGGAATAGATATCGGTCGAGTGTCTGGTGCCATGTCAATGCAAAACTCAATCTCCCTCTCAGGACGGATACCCGGAAGCTCATCTGGGAATACGTCTGAAAACTCTCTAACGACCGAATCGATCAAGGTCCTAGATCTCACCGTGATTTAATACCCGAACCATATGATAGATATACCCCTTCCGCACCATCTTCCTAGCCTTGAGGTAAGAAATAAACCTACCTCTAACGCAGCATTCCCTTCCACTCGATAACCTCGCCACCAGAAACCGAACTGCACTCAATCTCTCTCTACAATCCACATTGGCATAGCAAGACGCCAGCCAATCCATACCCATAATTACATCAAAGTTCGCTATATCCAACTCTATCAAGTCGCCAGAGTCCGACGATCGTCTATAGTCACCGGGCAAGCCTTATATACCCGCCGGCTACCACCGAATCACCATCGGGCGTAGCCACCTCAAAAGGTTTTATGGTCTCTGCTCTATCCCTATTCTACCAAAGAATATGAGGAGATATATAGGACAAGGTAGAACTCGGATCTATCAAAGCATATACATCACAAAGATGAAACCAATAATGTACTCGGACGACATCCGTGACGCCTCCGGTCTTGACGGCCGACATAGCATAAATGCGTTACGAGGACCGCTGAACCGACCCCACCACGACTCTCGCCGCGACTGGCCGCCCGTGAACACCTCGCCTCCGGCGCATAACCGTCGAGACGAAGATCCAAAGAATCGACCGCTGGCTGAATCCATAACACTCCCGCCACTGTTTCGGACAATCTTCTTCAAATGGCCTCGCCGCCACAAGAGTAACAAGCTCCTGAAGGAACACGACACTCGCCTGGGTGAGACATACCGCACCGAGCACACCGAGATGGGGGTAGTCTCGATCGGTAGCGGCTTCGCTTCGAAACCCGAAGTCTCGAGTCCGACCTTCTCCCGAATGACCCGCCGATCGGACTCATGCCGTAAAATCGAGAAGGAGCACTCAGGCCGGGCCAAATGTAGACCTAGTTCGCCACAGGCCGCCCGCCAAAATCGCTCGAGACTCGCTGCCCCGCCTCTTGGGCTGGCCTAAGTCTAGCTGATCCTCCTCTCTCGCCTCAATCCTCGCGCATACGCATCCACATCCGTTCCCGGCCAAGAGCCACCCCAAGCATGCAGAATCATATGACGGCCTAACCCCATCACATATCGATAAACCCCGCTCGCCATGCGCCTACAATGGTGTGCGATACCGCCAAGGAGTCAAACTCTGTGTTGTACTCTCCGATAGTCCTCCTGCTCGCCTCAAGGTCAAGAATCTATCAACGCTGGCTCTCTCATCTCGTGAGGCGAAGTGATCCAGAAAGCCTCTCGTGAACTCCTCCCAAACACCGGACGAGAATCCTCACCTCTAGACAACTCCCATGACTCAAACCACCAACGCAATATCGCGAACCCAGAAGAGGCTAGCATGACGGACTCGGCCTCCGAGGCCCTAAACACCGCATAGTCCGTCAGAATCGCCGAACAAACTCCCCGAGGATCCTCCTCGGATCTCGAACCATAGAATTCGGGTGGATGACAACCCAGGAAATCTTGAATCCATAAACCGCTTGGCCAGGGTCGCCGCTCGCTTGCGCCGCATCGCCACTATGCCGGGTCAATAACCGGACCGCTTCCCGTAATCTTATACTCACCGGCCGCTGGACCGAGGCTCGCATCGCTGTCTCGATGCCGCCGCCGCTTCGAGGTCGGGCGACGTCGTGGAACTCGCCGCCCGAAACATCATCTCCGTGAAAGACTCGGCTCGTGCCTCGTGACCGCGCCCCACTAGCAGCCTCTCACCGCTTTGCCCTTCTGGGCCGCGGTTGCCTTGCGTGGAGGCATAACTGATACATAAAGGAAAATATCAGAGGAAGTTCAACCTATAACACAGCTCTATTGCACGATCTTATAGTGAAATGATGGAAACCAATCCTAAATATCCTGCAGCCTCCTGATTATAGATGTGGTGCACAACACACCGATAATCAAGACTCTACTAGACACGATCTGTAGACACTTTTCGAGGACTAACTGCTCTGATACCACTTTTGTCACGACTCGCCTGTGGTCGCTGATCGTGCTCAATGGCACCCCGTTAGGTATACATAAGAGAATAGCAACGGAACATACATAACACATAAACCTGTATAAAGTAAACATCACTGGCAAGCCGACAAGGCCGCCTTCCATAAAAATATACTTAATCAAAATTATAGCAGTACAACTTTGTTCTTACAACTCAAAACCACAAACGTGACTACAGACCTCTAAGAATAACAACTGTGGCGGGACAGGGCCCCGCCATACCCCTGAATGTACATAATACCTATAGCATCAGGGAAAAACCGTACCAACAAAGCAAGCCTCCGGAGGAATGGAGCTTCTGACACCAGAACAGTGATCCTAAGAATGAGGATCCACCACCTGCGGCATGAACGCAGCCCCCGAGCCAGGGGGTCAGTACACAATATGTACTAAGTATGCGAAACTGGAAAATACCTCATAAGTCTAAAATATCAGGAGACATGTATGAAAATCAGTTTACAGAACATTGTGCCTTACTAATAATGAGAATATCAAGCATATAATATACTGCATGAAAATAGGAAGCTCATGGTCAAAGCAAGGTCATCTGCCCCGCAGTATCATTAAGTACTCCTACTCCTGGGACTATTTCACCTGCATGGGTCATGTGGACCCGCATGAGGTATTCCTCGCATAGGCTGTACTCACCCGCATGGGACTATTTCACCCGCATGAGCCCTACAGACTCGCATGAGGTATTCCTCGCATCGTGGGTAGCAAATCCACGGAATATGCAAATGCCACAACCCGGGGAATGACCCCGTAATAAATAATAATATATATCATTAGCACAAACCGGCTATCACACATAATACAAGCAAGTTAAGAAACCCCTTAACTTCTTATTAATCTTGTTCACACACCTTCTCATTTTAGTTTACTTAAGGCACTAACATGTCTTTTATGAAATCCGGGAATTTAACCCAAAGTATTATACTATGTGCTTCTACTCTTTTAAAATCTTAGGCAATTAATGCCTTAAAAATCAATTTGCCTTTCACAACCTCAAATCATTTATCCGTACTCATTTTACTTAGAGTAAATATTCCTTTATTAACTTTCCATAAAGCTAATATAATGAACTTCCCATAAAGTCATTATATTACCGTTATACCTTAGTCAAATACATTTTCCTAAAACCCAAGGGACTTACACTTTTAAAAAGAAACAAGAATCATATACTTGAACACATCAAGTCCCTTAACTTTGAAAACTCAAGACATCCTTAGTACTTTTTAAAGAAATGAGTTAATCCCCCCTTACTCACAAAACTTGACCATCCTTAAAACAAGTAAGGGATATCAAACCTTGTACGTCTATCGTACTACATAGGTAAAACCATTCATGCTCAAGAGATAGGAAAGTTCCACATACCTCTTCGGTCAATCCACTTGCTAAGTCCAAAATACCGCACGTAGTATGTCAGCCTAACATGACCATAATACGTTTATTAACCTCTAGTTACAATGTAGAATATTCCAAGTTCAAAGTCACTAAATTCTATGGAAAACTGGGCAGCATTTCCTTTGTTTCTACATACTTTGCCACCTTTTTCAAGGCCGAATTCAACATCCAAATGCCACATTTAAGGCCCAACAATCCAAACATTTCAAAGGGGATTACACACCTAAACTTGGATGTGTAAAATTCTGCCCCACAATGTACAACAACTAACTTAACAAGTTTAAGGTAGTATTTTGGCTACAACATGCTTACATGACCTTCTTATCCAATTCTTTCATATCCAAACCATATTTCTTACATGTAATTTATCTAAGAGCAATATTTACTACTACAAGATCTTTCTTCTTCACATGCAACACCAAAACTAGCTATAAGAGAAGAATTGTTACCTTAGAGCTTTAGCCAAATTAATCCAACAAATACACTAGCCTTCTTTCCACAACTACCACCACAATAACTCCTACAAGCTTGCCAACAAGTTTCCTTCTTGCCACAATTTTCATATTTTCCCAATCCTTGATTTCCTCTTGGTTTTCTAGAGAGAAGGAAGAGCTTCTAATTTAGAGAGAGAGAAGAGTTTGAAGAATGACCAAGTCTTCAAGACTTGGTCAATACATAGTACATGCAAAATCAGATGGGGGGGACACTTGTCACCCTCCCATGGCCTTTTTTAAAACAAAACAGTTCAGATTTTTCCACTCAACTTCGTAGAACTCCGCTGCGCCAAGCACTAAACCTCGCCCACTATCGAACTTCCGCGCCATGCCCTGTTTTCCAGCGTTGCGGCGCTGCAACTTCAGCAACCACTCAGATCATCTGGCGCCGCGGCCCTGCATCCGGCGCCGCGACCCTGTGGCTCCTGACCGAAACACCCTTCTGTCCGACTGCGCACTGAACTTGTAACTCCCGTAACTTTCTACTCTGATGTCCTATCGACGAACGGTTAGTTGCGTTGGGAACTAGACTCAACGAACTACGTACTAGGCTTTTGAAACACCTAGGAACTCTCAATGTAACGGGTCATAACCCGCCTCAAAGTTGACTAAAAACCCGTCCGAAACAATCCGTCAACCTATCCTTCTAAATTTTTTAAGTCTTAATCCCTTTCGTACGCTCTCATACGCATGACCAGAACCACGGGGTGTAACAAATAACATCTTTTATCGAAAATAAGGGTCCGAAAGAGAGAGGACTGGCCATCCTTCTCATCCCCCTAAGAAAGTAAAGCGCTGTGAAAGAATTCTGTCATTCAGTCGAAGGGGACAGGTTAACAGCTTCAGGATAACCCGAGCAGTGAAAGAGAAGTGGGGTTCAGGCCAATCGATCCTATTTCGATTATACGACTGGGTTTTAAACCAAAAAAGGATAATATAAGAGGCAATTAGGCTTGGAATGTTTTTTAACTATCTTGTTCAATTATTTAAGTGTTTAAATATATATATATTTTTAAAGTTTTTAAAAGTCCCCCTCAAATCCCCCTTCTCGTCTCGTCCCGTCCCCCCAAACCCCTCTGATAGCGGGATATGGGATGGGACGGGGCCATTTCATGTCCCCTTAATCCCCTCATGGAGCAATACTATAACCAACACACAATTCTCCGACACTTCAAACTCCGGGACTTAGTGCTTCAAAGGGTAACTCAGAGCACACGAGAACATAATGTAGGGAAATTAGGCATGAACTGGGAAGGTCCATATACCGTTACAAAAATCTCTGTAAAGGATCTTACCAACTAACATATAAGGAAGGAAACAAACTTCTAAGTAATTGGCATGTAATTCAGTTAGAGAAGTATTACGTTTAGCAAGACAACCACGAGTTGCACTCTTTTTTCCTTCGTCCTGTTTTTGTCCTAATTAGGTTTTTCCGATAAGGTTTTCAATGAGCCATCACCAATAAAAGCATGTTCAGAGTCTTGCTACAGAATAATGTTATCCAGTGTCTGGGTCTCCGTATTATAAACGCCCAAACGTTGGGGGCCATATACACCCAAACGTTGGGGGCCATATACACCCAAACCAGGAGGGTAAATTCAAAGCTTCAAGGGAAAAGCACTTATCACCGGGGAATTACCAGATAACCAAATATTACATAAATGTAATCGGACTGACCACAGTAGATGAAATCTATATTATTCTTGCACTTGTGAGTTAAAGGAATCAATAAAATTTTCTTTTATGATTAAATAAATCCTTTCCATCGGAAGCATAAAACGTGTGTTGTTATAAGCATATAAAAATTCCATGTATATTATCATTAATGATTACGGGGCTAGTAAACAAATCTGAAATGCTATCAAATCAAGAGATTTTTGCGCCGCTACAGTGATTCCGGCGGAAATTCAACTATTCCGGCCAAACCACTGCTCCACCAGTGACGAGTCTTATACCAAAAGACTCGTCTATTCATCCCCATCAGTTCTATACTAACCATCACCGTTAATTTCAACGATTTCATTGTCAATTTTTCGATCGAAAACTGTGCCTAAAACGTGATTGGAAGAACTGTATTTTCCGGCCACCGGAGGTCGAATCGACAGGAGTGGGTACCACTGTTGTGACCACAGTCACAACGCCGTTCTATCCATACCAACCCCGACCTTCGACTCTTCCCAAAACGCCAAATCGATTCAACCGAAACCCTAGCCTCCGCCAAGGATTTTCCGGCGACCTCAGGTACAATCGACGGTCGTGAGTGGTACCAGTAGCTTCGTCATCCCCATGCAGACATTTTGCACCCACTCTCCTAAGCCAATTCTTCCCAGATCATCGGGTCAACCAACTCAAAAGTGCCGGTCGGTTTTTTGAAGAGTCCGGTCGATTCAGGTATTGTCGACGGGAGTGAGTGGTATCATTGGCTTCGTCTTATCATCCTCTTCGACATACACCCAACCCCGCATCACAACCGTTATAGTTTCATTATTTCACATTTTTCGATCAGTGGGCGGCAGCCATGGCTGTGTCGGCGACTGGGCAGCCTCCCGTTGAGGTTGTCTAGTCCATCTTGTCTGATTTTACAACAGCACCAATGCAACAATTCATTATCTATGGATCAAAATGGAATTTTCTGACAAACATTAACGCCAAGTAGTGGCGGTCCAACCACCAGTGACAGTAACACAAGTCAGTTCATCACCTGGAATTCAGTATGCTCAAGCTATCCGGTCATCAGCACCGCTAGCTGGATCAGTGGGTCCCACAACAACTCAAATCAGTCAATTACCACCTCCATTGCCATCTAAACAGGTAAACTATTTTCATGGTGAACCTACATTCCTATTTCAACAATCTGAAATTGAGGTGCTAATTGCGCGTCAAGAATTGAAATGGGCTGTCATAGGTAACTTTAGTCATGGTATGCCTAACTTATAGTTTCTAAGGATTGAATTACCGAAGCAACTGAAATTGAAAGCCCATGCTAGGATTGGTTATTTGTTTAGTCGTCATATTCTGATTCAATGTACCATTAAGAAGATTATGATACGTTTATGTCCATTACTTCTAGTATTGATATCAAAGACAAGAAGGAATCTTACCCATTACGCACCATGAAATATGTCATTTCCTTTGATCCGACAAAAGAAATAGGTATCGCTTGGGCTTGGGTTTCATTCCCTAACCTTCCACCAGTTTATTTTGAGGATTCTACTGTATTATCCTTTGCTTCTGTTGTGGGTAGACCCATTTGTGTTGGTGCAGCAACCAAAAATAAGACCCGGTCTAGTTGTGCTAAGGTAAATGTCGAACTAGATTTGTTGCTTCAACACCCCAAAAATAGCCAAATTCAAATTGCTACTGAGGGAGGAATAAAACGAATTCTTATAAGATTCAATGTGACTTTCTCCCAAAGTATTGCACTAATTGTTCCCTTCAAGGACATGATGTGCACGGGTGTTGGAAGCTCAATCCTTCGATGAGACCGTCGAAGGAAAAAGAAAACACCCATCCTGCTCCTCCTCCACCCAAAGATAACCCACAAAATTCAAATCCCCCGGATAATCCAAACCAAAAAATTAATCTTCCCAAAAATCCAAATCAAGCCAAAGAAGTGCCCAAAAATCCAAATGATTGGAAAATTGTTGTCGGTAAAAAACGTAAGAAAAATGCCCCCCAAATCCAATAACCAAATACCAAAAATACGGGAAAGCAAAATCCGCCCCAAAAATCCAAAGCTACCCAAAAACAACCTTCTAATAAAAACACCCAAGCTAATACAACACAACTTTCAGTAATAACACCCACCCTTACTCCATTACCAATCCCCACACCTACTCCTATAGGTGATCCAAACCCCCAGCAACCCCCCCCCACCTTCCACCCTACCGCCATCTATTCCTACCCCACATAGTCTACACCTCCTACCCCCTTCCTAAGCCCAACCCTCAGCTAACCCTACCTCATCACCCGAACCCACCCCTACCCCTACCCTTGAGACAAACCAACCTTCCGAACCCACCCCACTTCTTGACCCCACAACGCCACCCGAACCTACCCCATTACCGATACTACACCCCCTCCAGATTATCACACCCCTCTCTTACCCTTACTCATCCATTATCCCCACTAGATATTGGAAAAGCCAAAGCTAAACACCATATCTTTTCATATGTACCCTCAACCCCTACTTCTCCAAAATGCATCCGTAAACAAGACCCTTTTATGATAGACATTAATCTTGAGCTACCTTCTCTGGCCAAGACTTTTGTTCCTGTGAACCGAGCTTGTACTAGCATCCCCTCTTCCGGTAGTGTGAGGAGGATTTGTGGTAACGAGGTTGTATCTTCATTTTGTTTGTATCCGCATTTGTAGTATCATCATTGAGTATGTTATAAACTCGGTGATGATCATAACTTATTTGATTGTTGCTTCTTCTTTCTTTTTGCATTCCTGCTGATGAGCAGTGTATTTTCCCCTACGGGGCCCCTTGCACTTTCCTTTCTGATATATAAAATTACCTCGGGCCGCGAGTCCGAGGACTGCTTAAAAAAAATATATGTATATAAAACATTCCATGTCATAATGAAAGAGGGACGTCCTTTTCTCACGACGATCGATCCTGCCCGTGGATCGCGCTTTACCGGGCACCCTAGTGATACAACATCAGAGAAAATCAGCGGAAATAAAAACTTAAACATGAAACAAGAGATATGATAATAAAACAGGCCAACCAAACGGTTACCTTCTTGCATAAATATAACTAAAAACTTGAACAGTTACATCCTTACAAACCCCGCCACAACAAAGATTCATGCACTTCTAAGAATTTTTATACAACATGACGATAGGGCCCGCCATACCTCGAATGTACAAGTACCTACAGTGATACGGGACTATACCAAAGATAAGCCTCCGAGAAACGGAGCTTCCCAAACGCCGAATCGCGATCCTATGAACGAGGATCAACAATCGTGTACTTCACCGCGGCATGAACGCAGCCGGGCGAGGTCGACAACAGTACCAAGTATGTGAAATCAAAATATCAGTAAATGAAATCATAGCAGTCTATATAAAGCAGGAGACATGTATGATAACCAAACTACAGTCCACAATAAATAAACAGTCATGTCAAGTCAGGGACTCACGCCCTCAAAGTCATCACTCAAATATAACTATGGGTCTCGCGCCCACAACATCAATCATGCCCGTGGAATACCTTCCTCACCGCTGCCTATGATATAATAACACCAAGGAGTACACATAAACACTGTGTCCCACTGAGTCATAAACCGTCACGGCAAGTACGGGCTAACTACTGATACCAAAGCCGCATCATCAATCGACCGGGCAAGTACGAAGCCAACTACCGGATACCAAAGCCGCACTAACAATACTATACAACCAAACCACGGCGACACGGCAAGTACGAAAGCCAACTACCAGATACCAAAGCCGTGTCACGTAGCTTACCGGGGCAAGTACGAGGGTTAACTACCAGATACCAAGGCCGTATCACGAGACTTCGCCACGAAGCTGATACGGGGCAAGTACGAAAGCCAACTACCAGATACCAAAGCCGTGACACGTGGCGATCGGCAAGCACGAGGCTAACTACCGATACCAAGCGTCAGATCACGAGACTTCGCCACTAAACCGAGCGGCAAGTCGAAGGCTAACTACTGTACCAAGGCCGAATCACCACGAGACGGGCAAGTACGAAAGCCAACCACCGATACCAATGCCGAATCAAGAAACCTCGGAGAGCTAGTCCATGGAATACCGCTATCAACAGCGAGCGCACCCGTGAATCCTCCACACCGCCGCAGACGCCCAAGTAAGATCATAACAAATCAACCGGCCCTCCATTGAGAGACGCGGTGGTATAGGAATACAATACTAGCACGACAAGGCTATCACACGCAAACATAGGCAAGTTAAACACAACTCAAGGTACTTTCATTTTATGCCAAAGTCCAGGTTTTAACCCTAAAGTACTACGTACCTTAAATTCTTTTTAAAGGATCCATTTCTTTTACAAAGGTCACCCGATACCCGTAGTATAAAAATAGAAGGACTAACATTTTTAAGTAAACCAACACACTTCCATACTTTCCTTTTTAAACCAAATTAAGACAATACCATGCCTTCTTTTTAGACCAAAACACTTCTCCTTTTAAAGTCAAGTTTCAACATTCTTTTCCAAAGTTCAAGTTTGCCTAATTTCAAATATTCACGTCTCTTATTTTCGAAAGGTTTCGTAGTTCATAGTCTTAATCACTTAATAACATAATTCTATTTTTAAAACAGTTTGAGTAACATATGCCTTAATTGTGAGTAGGTTAATCTTATTTATAACAATCTTATTAAAGCAGCCATGATCTAGGAAATGTAACACAATCTTGTCTTATCTTAGCTTCTATGCAGATGGAGGTTTCTACTGGTTTTAATATAATTACTTAATTGTCAATACATTTTCCTTTATTAACGCTGCAGTGGTTCGTTCGATACTTATTCTCATTTCCGAAACCAGTAAAACATTATTCTTTTAAAGACCAAATACTCATTACTCACGAATGAGGTTTCACACTTTTTTTTAATAAAATTCATATCAATTCAATTAAGTCAAGTCTCTTATCTTTTAAGATCAATAAACCATTCTTTTTATCTTTCTTAAGACGTTATACCTAACTTCCCATAAAGCTAGTATAATTCTTAATCTTTCAAAACCAAGTATTACTCTTCTTTCAAAAACGATTCTTAATTCTTTTGAAATACTTCAAGATTCTTTATTATTTAAAACTCAAGTCAAAAGACATCGAAGTAAAACCACGTTCAGTTAACACACGTACGTCTACCGTACTATATATATTCTTTTAAAATATCATGCTCAAGAGGATAGGAAGAATCACATACCTCGCGACGATTATCGACAATTAGCAAATAGCTCCAAAGTACTGTAATCCTGCTAGCCTTTTCCACCCTTCGAGTAGAATACGCTACTTGCAGTACTTCAACCTATAACGGTCAAATAAGTCTATCAACGTCTAGACTACTCTGTAGAAAGTTCTAAGCAGAGGGTTCTCTACTCTACAGAAAATTGGGCAGCATTTCCCTACTCGTCAAACTACTCAAGTCTACTGTAAGTACAGTTCAATTCTTCTTCTTTTATACCCTTCTACTGTGATTACAGTTCAATTCTATTCTTTAATATCCGTCTATATCTTATACTCAACTCTTAACTATTCTTATATGTAATCTCCAATTACAATAGAAGGACAAAAGTATTTACCTCGATAAGCCCAAAATTATCCAAGTTAAATGTCGATCCTGAGCAAGGTTTAGCTCCTAATTTGCACGCTCCGATAGCTCCAAGAAACCCTTAGAAGTTTCTAAACAACTTCTACTTAAATACTATAAGGGATTTGGGGCTAGGGTATTTTGTAATAGTAACTATACTAGAAGGCAACTTTCTACAAAAATGGGGAGGGTTTCTACTGGCCACTAGGAATGGGAGGATTTGGACGAGACTTCTATATAAAGGGGAAGGATTTTGAGACTTAGAAAATGTGGAGTGGATGAAGTCTTCAACCTGGGGGTATTTATAGAGCCCTCAAAGGCCAAGATTAAAACAAATGGAGGGTTGGGATTAGGATCCATGTGAAAGATGAGGTCTTCCAACCAAGTGTCTCCCACAACATTTGGACATATGTCCACCACAATATTGGAACACATGCCCACCACAACAATGAGCCATGTGGCCATCCACATGGCTCACAAAACCGTCCACTTTACCTACTCCCACTCACACAAAATCAACTTGCAAGACTTGACCATTTGACTTGCCCACTAGGCCCCCCAATTCGTCCAACCAAAGCCAACTAAGGGTGACACATGTCGCCCTCCTAATGGTCCAAAATATTTCGTCTTTCGGAAAAATCCGCAATCGGTTAAAATATTAAAAACGTAGAATTTCCTTCACAAGGTTCGAAATCTTTTCTGTCGAAAGCTTACAATTTCATTCTTAACCTGATTAGGGTTTGTACAAACGTACGTACGTCCTCACGTACATACTCCGGAAAATACGGGGTATAACATTCTCCCCTCCTTAGAAACATTCGTCCCGAATGTTCCTTCTCAAGACGGATAACGATAAAGTTCCTCTTAACTTAAACAAGTTGCCAATGCCATACCTGGCCACAGAATAACACACACGCAAATACTTAACCCAAGTCAACGAGGAATCACTCCTACATCACAAAAGCTTCCACCCTGGTCTAAAGGATACTCCCTTCGCATCTTCACTTCATAACAAAATGATCTCTTTTATTCTGCTAACATACGTTCACTTCTTTCCTTACTCGTCGTACCCTTCTCGTACACCCGAACTCTCTCCCTAGTACACGTTCCATACTCCAGTCATCGCTTCAGTTTCCAAAACTTTGGAGTCACAACCTCCAAACTTGGTCACCTTACTAGCCTCAATCTCCTTTAAGGCCATTCCCGGCCTTCACGATCCGATTCTGGTCGAACATATCCACGAACTCATACGATGGTTACCCAAACCTGGGCCTAGCACCCTCGTGACCCTACCACCCGGCGGGACCACCTCGAACTGACCCCACCTCAAACCGGTCATGGTCGACCGCGAATGGTCCTCAACCCGACCCATAATCGCGTCAAACTCGTGTTCCCCGATCCGGAACAATCTTACCTATTCAAGTCCTGAAAGCTACCACTTTCATCTTACACAACCCATGGAATTATCCCACAATACATTTTTACGCATACCAAGTATTTTGACAAAGACTAACCGTAAAATCTTTTATTCAAGACGGTCTTACATCTAAGGTCTCCACGTGTAATATTCTAAGGTTCATACCTTCCCTGTCCCCATACTTATCCTTTCAACTAACCATGTCTCTAAACCACCATATACACAATGCTATCTGTACATAGTACTCAACATATAATCATCGTATCACGCATGCTAATCTCTAGAGGGTTAAGGATATACCTGAAAGAAAAAGAAAAAAAAAAGGCGGTTCAAAGGACCGCTAAAACTGTGAACTTCCACCGCGACCTCTGCCGTGGCCTGCCGGTATATAAACATCCTGCCTAGCTATGGAAGGTGAAGAACCCGAATCGATCTCAGAGTCGTGCTATCCTACCGCTACTGGTGGACGATCCGCCAAATGGCCTGCTGTCGCAAGATAATCGCCACGACCCCACCCCGGCGCCGCGATCGGTGCCCTACCAGGCACCCTGCTCGTATACATCGTAGAATAGCAATGAACATACACAACATAAACACACGAGTAAGTAAAACGCCACAGTGCTAGCCGATCAGCCGCTTTCCATAGTAAAATATAATCAAAAGTACATCTCGCCTACAACAACCACATATGTGAATACAGCACTCTAGAATAATAATCGAACAATCGTATGACAGGCCCCGCCATACCTCAATATACATGAATCTACTACCTCGTGGAAACTGCATCAAGAGATAAGCCTCCGAGCAATAGAGCTTTTTCAAATCAACCGAGATCCTATGAGCAAGGATCACCAACCTGGTACCTAAAACTCGCGGCATTTAACGCACTTCAAGGGGTCGATAACAACAATTTAATATGGAATGTAAATAACGCACAAGAAATGTGATCATGACTGCATAAAAGAATGTCATTTTAACTCCGAAATCAATCGTATATTAACTGCTCCTTTCCTTCTTTCAATAAGAATTAACCTCATATTCTTACATACATACTTAAGAGTTTAATCCGGCTTTTTCACATAACTTACATATCTTACATAACATAATCCGCCCATTTGCGGGACACGTGTCTTGATGAATCATGTGACATAATCCGCCCGCCGTGGGCTCGCATCGTGGAATCATGTAGCATAATCCGCCCGCTCGGGCCTTGTCTTGTGGAATCATGTAGCATAATCCGCCCGCTGTGGGCCTCTGCATCGTGGAATCATGTAGCATAATCCGCCCGCTCGGGCTCGGTGTCGATGACGTAACCCGCCGCTGTAGGCTCTGGTAATATGGCGTAATCCGGCCTATGTGTAGGCTCGGTGTATCTCATAACGTAATCCGGCCTATTTGTAGGCTCGGTGTATTTTCATAACATAATCCGGCCTATTTGTAGGCTCGGTGTAATTTTCCTTACATAACATTTTAAAACCATCTTTTCACTTCTTATTAAGTCGTCATAACAACTTCCCATAAAGCTATTATAACAACCTTTCATTTTAGAGAACTTATGACACTTTCATTCTTACAACATTAGGGAAACTAGGCCCAAAAATACTACGTACATACATACTTAAAAAGAATCGTAAAACTCCTTCTCTTTAAATCAATAAACATATACTTTTAAAACTCAAGTCACATACTCTTTCGAAATCAAGCCTCTTAACTTTAGAAGTAAATCAAGTAACCCATATCTTGAAAAATAACGTCTCATAACTTGTAAAATAAAGTCTCATAATCCTTTAAAGAAAATCACAGTTCATAGTCTTAAAACTTCATAACATACATTCTTTAAAGTCCATTTACTTACACTTATAAAATCATGTCATCTACACTTTAGAAATCAAGTAGCTTATTCTCTTTAACATCATATAACTTCCACTTTTTAAAATCAACCTCCTTTTCACAAATAAATTCAACTTACTTACTTACTTATAAAACAAGGCACAAAGCTTTAAATCCAATCTCAAAATTTCCTAACCATTCTTACCAACGTCTCCCATAAGACCTAGTAAGGACTTAGGACAATTTAACATACTTTTAACTTAAGATCAACAATGTGAATACTTCTTAACTTCTAAGAGTAGAAGGAATCATGAAATACTATCACATGGATATTTCATACGCAGGATCATGCCAAAGAAAGAAGGGGTTCACATACCTCGCGACGATTATCGACACGTAGCAAAATGCTCCAAAGTACTTCAATCTTGATAGTTAATCCATCCTTCAAGTAGGATACGCTATACTTATTACTTCAACCTATAATGGTCACAATACGTCCATTAACCTCTTACTTCAAACGTAGAATATTCTAGGTGTTTAGTCGCTAAATTCTACGAAAATCGACAAAGACCTCCTTTGTTTTTATTCACTTTGCCACCTTTTCAAGGCCGAATACAATAACCAAACAGCCCCAATGGCTCACAACAATATGTATGTAGTCCAATACAAATGAATAACAAACTAATACAAACTACAAGTCCAAATTCGGCCACCTTGAGTTCAACAATACTAATTCTTATCCAATTTCCATTTCAATCCAACTTGGTAGCATAACATGATATCTAGTCGCAACCAAATATAACTACTATAATCTTCAAGTCAATTACATGCGACGATTCTAGTAACGATCAAATTGTATTCCAACTTAACATGACTTACTTTACATTTCGAACTTAAGCTACAAGTAATCCATAATACTGATTAACTTCAACATAACAACTTCATGCTAGCAACATGTAAAGCTAACAACAACAATATAAATAATCTTGTAACACTTTCAAAGAACAAGATTATACCTCAGCGAATTGTAATCCAATCTTCAAAACCGAAGTTGCTCCTTAGCAACCTAGAGCCTCATCAAGACACCTCAATCCGCTCCTTGAGACCCTTAGAACCACACCAACAACTTTCCTTCAAACCTCCAATCCAAAACCTAGAAAGCCACTAGGTTTTCGCTTTGCGACTAACCCGAAACTATTTTTTCCGAGATTTCTATTGAGATATGCCTACAATACACATAGGAACCTTGGTTTAAAGTGTGGGGCTTATTGGACAAGAAACAAAAATTCTTTTTGTGAAGAGAGGGGCAAACCCGAGAGCTCTACTATGGGTTCTTCCAATTTTTGTGAAATTTGGCTAAGTGTTTAAGCTTGTCTACTACTACTAGTATTATATAGTGTAATGTAGGGTCAAGATGCAAACAATTGGGTGGTTTGGATGATCTCTTATTAAATATCAAGACTTCATGACCTTTGACTTTGGTCAATTTTCTCAAGCTCACACTTGCAAGACTTTGTCATCTTAAGACTATGGTCAATGACCATTTTGGCCATGCCTATTTCGTCCAAGGCATCATTTAAGGGGGGGGTGACACGTGTCGCCCTCCCATTCGTCACAACAAAACGTTTTCCGACAAATTTCATAATTCCGATAAATTTTTTAAGTCTCAAATCTTAACACTTGTGAGTTCTTACGTACGTTCTTAAAACATGTCCTGTAAATACGGGGTGTAACAATAACAATCTCCCAAATTAGTACGACACTCACCCTTATGAATTTTTCCACAACGGCCACACTGAGACAAGGGTGGCCTCATCCGGCGAGCACTCCTACTCCCCTGAAAATATGAAACCTGGGAGCCATGACCTGCTCCTGAATATCCCGAATGTCCCGAAGACTGTGGAGGACCACTCTGTACTGGCGGAGGTACATAACTAGTCTGCTGCTGAGGCGGTCCGCCTCGAAAGTCGCCAAAAGACCCTGCTGTCCTGGCCCTCTTCTATTCATTCCGCCGACCTCTCCGCTCCTCACACCCAAGTGCATAAGCCTGCATGCGGGCAATGTCTATGCACGGCTGAAGAGCTACACCCGAACAAGCCTCTGCCAAGTAGTCATCGAGCCCGGTGACGTAGCGGTGCACTCTGTCCCCCATGTAGGCTACTAACGCGGGGACGTACCGAGCTAGTGAGCCAAACTCCACATTGTACTCCCGAACCGTACGCCGCCCCGCCTCAATATCAAAAACTGTCGCCCGCGTTCTCCTCATCCGCGAGGCAAGAAGTGGCGAGAAATGCCTCCAGAACTCGTCGCAAATAGTTGAGGCGCATGCTCCCCGGGACGCTCCACGAATCAAACCACCGATCAGCGGTATCACGCAGCCGATGTGAACCTAAGACCACCGACTCGGTCTCCGCCTTGATCACTCTCATGATCCGTCAGAATCGCTTGATGAACTCCGCGGATCATCCTCGTGCCTCGATCCATAAAACACCGGCGGCTGCAACTCGTAAAGTCCCGCAGCCTCAAACTATCCGCCTCGTGAACTACGGTACTCGGCACGAATCGCCTGATCCAAATTATCCTCGTGTCTTGCCACTATCCTCGCCAATAATCGCCATCTCTTTGTACCCCAACCTCTCGCTTCCAGCCGCGGATCAAGGCTCGTAATATGGTCTCAGCAGCCATCGCTGCGCTCTAAACTCGTTGGGCCGGCGGCGTCGCAAAACTCGCCGTCAAGCGCTTATCTCGGTAATGACCGCTCGCGCCAGATTCTCTCAGATCCTACTAGCGCCTTCTCGCCGCTTTGCCCATCTGGGCCCGGTTGTCTTCGCGGAGGCATAATCGTAAAACGAAATGCGTCGAGAGGGTCCAACTTATAACAATTTCTAAGGCACGATCTCGTAATGAGAAGAATGGAAACCAATCCTAAATGCCCTATAGCC
Source organism: Przewalskia tangutica (assembly GCA_029844215.1). Taxonomy (NCBI): domain Eukaryota; kingdom Viridiplantae; phylum Streptophyta; class Magnoliopsida; order Solanales; family Solanaceae; genus Przewalskia; species Przewalskia tangutica. The sequence goes on along the minus strand of CM056720.1, from coordinate 22,987,885 downwards.
TCCTGATTATAGATGTGGTGCACAACACATCGATAATCAAGACCCTACTAGACACGGTCTGTAGACACTTTCCGAGGATTAACTGCTCTGATACCACTTTTGTCACGACCCCATCCCGGGCCCGTGATCGCGCTACCCCGCACCCTAGTGATACAACATCGAGAAAATCGGAAATAAAACTTAAACATAAAACAAGAGATATGATAATACAACAGGCCAACCAAACGGTTACCTTCTTGCATAAATATAACTAAAAACTTGAACAGTTACATCCTTACAAACCCTGCCCACAACAGTACTACAGACCTCTAAGAATTTTTATACAACATGACGGGACAGGGCCCCGCCATACCCCTGAATATGCAAGTACCTACAAGGATGCGGATGTCACACCCCAACCCAAGCCGTGGATCGTGCCCTACCCGGGCACCTCGCTACCTTAACAACTAAGTATATTGCGGAAATTAATAATTTCATATTTTTTTTTTAAAACCAACGACGTGACAAGGCAAAGCCGACTAGGCCGCCATATCATATACATAAACAAAAGACACTACACTGCATACGAGTCCAATCCCACATATGAATACATGCACTTAGAGTTAAATCGAAATATGACGACAAGGCCCCGCTGCACTAAAACTGCATAAAGCCTGCATCAAGGATATATACCAAAAAGATAAACTCCCGGACAGAGGAGCTATCCAAAACCCCGAGCAGATCCTACACTGCCGATCACCAAACAACAGACCTAAACTCGCGATTGAACGCAGCCCAAGGAGGTCAAGACAAGAATGTACCAAGTATGTGAGCAAGTAGCATCGTAATAAAATCATAACTAAACAAAACAGAGACATGTATGATAGCCAACCTACAAGACACAATACATAAGCGGTCATATCAAGTCGTGGACGCAGCCCTCAAAGTCACTACTCAAATATAACTGGGTCTCACGCCCATAATATCAATCATGCCCGTGAAATCCTTCCTCACCGCCGGCACCATGATATAACATAGCACCAATAGGCATACATGAACACCAAGTCCCACTCGTGTTCTAAAATCAGACGGGCGAGTAAACGACGCGAAGGTGGTATAACGTCTCGGGGTTTACCTCATTTATACTCGACCACGAGCAGTGGTATAACGTCTGGGCTTCGCCTCATTTATACTCTTACCCTATTGCAACCGGCCACAAACAACACATAAAGCGGTGGTACAGCCTTGGGGTTTACCCTCACTTATACTCTTACCTGGAGTAGGTGGTACAGCTCTTGGGGTTTACCCTCACTTATACTCTTACCCTATCTCGACCGACCATCAAACAAGACATAAGCACTACCATGTCTTCTATAAAAATCCGAATTTAACCCAAGTACTACAAGTAACGGAAGCATACCCGTGGAATCCCACATCACCGCTTGCGACGTCCCAAGAACTTACAACAAGACAAACCACCCTTCAACCGAGAGTCGCGGCAACTTAATAAAACATAATACTTGCACTCAAAGGCTATTACCAGACATATAGGCAAGTTCTCAATTAACCAAGCCAAAGTACTTATCAAGGCACACATAGGATAAATTCTCATTTAACAAGCCAAAGTACTTATCGTGGCACAATTAGAATAAATTCTCATTTAACAAGCCAAAGTACTTATCAGGCACAAATAGAATAAATTCTCATTTAACTAGCCAAAGTACTTATCCGCACAAATAGAAAAATTCTCAATTTATCAAGCCAAAGTACTAATCAAGGCATACATAGAATAATTCTCTTTAACAAGTCAAAGTACTTATCAAGGCACACTTAGACAAATTCTCAATTTATCAAGCCAAAGTACTACGACGTATATTCTTTATAAAAGACTCTTTCTATGTAAAGCCCCAAGATACTAACACACGTCGTATCAAGGAGTGTCAAATTTTAAAAGTAAGTTACTACACTTTTAGAAAACTCATTTCAAGTCTTGAAATCAAGTAACTCCAAATTTTCACAATCTTGGCAACTTATGCCCTTTTATCAAAATAGACAACTTTCTAAATCTTTCATAAAGCCGTTATAACCAACTTCCCATAAAGCCGTTATAACCCTTTATGATTTTAGACATATCCATTCCTTCAATGACCAAGAGACTTATACTATTAAAACCAAGTATCACATACTTACAAATCAAGTTCTTAACTTTCAAAAATACTCCAAGTCTCTTAATAGTTAGAAAACAAGTTTTCTTCTACTTTTAAACCTCAAGTAACTTCACCCTTAACACAAGTTACTTCTCTTAAATCATGTCATTTCTCCTCTTTTAAATCAAATAAGTAAATCACCTTTGACTTCTAAAGTCACTATAATGACCTTTAGGTTTTAGAACTAAGGCACTAGCCAAAAGATTTGGAAACCACTTCCTTTAAGACTACATGTACTTTAAGTAAAAATACCTTCACTTTTAAGAATCCAAACTTCATCAAGAAAATGGATTCTACAACTTACAATCCAAACATCAAAGTACACTCAAGGAAGTACATAGAACAAATTCTATTTTAGGCAATCCAAATACAACCAAGGAATGGATCATTTTGTGAGTAGAACCTACTTTCTTTATCTTACTAATCATGCTAGAAGAGAGATAGTTCACATACCTTTCGCTAAAATCCACAAGCTGCCGAATACGCCGTGCGAGAAGTGTCAACCTATAATGGTCACAACAAGACTATCAACTTCTAGTCTCAACGTAGAATAATACTAAGTGTTGGTCTCTAATTCTACGGAAAATCGGGCAGACTTCCTTTGTTTCTACTCACTTTGCCACCTTTTCAAGGCCGAATACAATAACCAACAAGCCACTTTTAAGGCTCCAAACAACAACCAAACAAGGGATTACACGCCTTACAATACGTAAAATTCCGCCCCACAATTCATAATGAAGTAGTCTAACGCACACTAGCCAATTCTCGGCCAACTTACATAAAGAACACTAAGTCTTTTCCAACCCTTTTCAAATTCCAAGTTCCAAGGTCTAACATGTTATATAGTTATAAGCTACTTCACAACTACAATTTCCTACTTTATACAACATGCGACGCTTAGACCAAAAGTCGACTGAATTGAAATCTTAAGGCTAAACATGCTAGTTTTCTGATTAGGTTCCAATTGCCAATAAACATATCAAACTTCATACTATATAACACATGCTTGCTAAAATCCATAGCTACAACAATAAGTAAGTCTTAACTACTAAAACGACAAAATTTATACCTTTATAAGCCCTTAAAATTTGCAAGATTCCAAAGTCGCGCTTAGCAATTCTTAGCTCCTTTCCTTAGGTTCCAATCCGCTCCAAGCACTCCTGTAGGCCTATGAAGAACCCATCTTCAAGTTCCATCTTCAAAGTGAAGAACTCACTTAGTTTCCGCCATGCACTAACGTAAAAATGCGTTTTTTCCGAAATCTTTCTATTGAGATAACCTTACAATACCCTTGGGGACATTGGGTTAAAGTCTTGTGGCTAATGGATCAAAACTACAAAATTTTGTGTGGGAAAGTTGGACAAAGCCGAGAGCTTCTTAAGGCTAAGCTCAAGTTCTCTAAATTTTCTAAGTGTAAAATGAGCTTGTCTTGCACTAACTTAGTATATAACACATATTGGAGGGCTTAGACTTAAACAAATGGGTGGCTAAGATGAATTTCACTTGGATTAAGCCTATGTGGACAAGTTGACAAGTCAACAATGTCATGCTAGCAAGACTAATCTTCCAAGGTGGTCAATGACCATTTTGCCCCTTACCAATTTCGTCCAAGACCACTTGTGGGGGTTCCACGTGTCGCCCTCTCATTCGTCCATAAAATTCCGTAACCCTCGTGGGTCCCACAAAAATGTAAAATTCTCTGGGCCCCACGTGACCAAATCCGTAATAAATAAATTTCCATAATGCCAATAGGTTCCATACTCTTCAAATAATACATTTTGAGAATCCAATTCTCAACAACGAACATTTTTCCTTTCCGATGTCCGGAAGATTTTCCGTCAGAAAAACAATTCTTCCTTTCGTACTAATTTCCCAGTCTTGTTTCCTTTCATACATTCTCTTTTACATGTCCTGGACTTACGGGGTGTAACAAGGGGACTATACCAAAAGATAAGCCTCCGGAGAAACGGAGCTTCCCAAATGCTGAACTGCGATCCTATGAACGAGGATCAACAATCGCGGTGTACCTACTGCGGCGTGAACGCGGCCAAGAGGTCAAGACAACATGTACCAAGTATGTGAAATCAAAAATCAGAAATGAAATCATAGTAGTCTATATAAAGCAGGAGACATGTATGATAACCAAACTACAGTCCACAATAAATAAGCAGTCATGTCAAGTCAGGGACTCACGCCATCAAAGTCATCACTCAAATATAACTATGGGTCTCGCGCCCACAACATCAATCATGCCCGTGGAATACCTTCCTCATGCCGGCGATCATGATATAATAACACCAAGAGTACACATAAACACCGTGTCCCACTGAGTCATAAAACCGTGCAGGGCAAGTACGAAGGCTAACTACTGGATACCAAAGCCGCGTCATCAATCGATCGGCAAGTACGAAGCCAACTACCGGATACCAAAGTCGTACTAACAATACTATATAACCAAACCACGAAGGCGTCACGGGCAAGTACGAAGCCAACTACCGGATACCAAAGTCGTGTCACGTGGCGGCCGGGGCAAGTACGAGGGCTAACTACCGATACTGGCGTATCACGTGACTTCGCCACGAAGTTCGAGCACGGCAAATCGAAAGTCAACTACCAGATACCAAAGTCGTGTCACGTAGCTGACCGGGGCAAGTACGAGGGCTAACTACCAGATATCAAGGCCGTATCACGAGACTTCGCCACTAAACTGAACGGGGCAAGTGCGAAGGCTAACTACTGTGCAAGTGAATCGACCACGAGGCGGGCAAGTACGAAAGCCAACCACCAGATACCAAGGCCGAATCAGTAAAACCTCATGGAGAGCTAGTCCATGGAATAACGCTATCAACAGGAGCGCACCCGTGGAATCCTCCGTCACTGCCGGTACGTCCAAGTAAGATCATAACAAATCAACCGGCCCTACATTGAGAGACGCGGTGGTATAGGAATACAATACTAGCACGACAAGGCTATCACACGCAAACATAGGCAAGTTACACACAACTCAAGGTACTTTCATTTTATGCCAAAGTCCAGGTTTTAACCCCAAAGTACTACGTACCTTAAATTCTTTTTAAAGGATCCATTTCTTTTACAAAGGTCACCCGATACCCGTAGTATAAAAATAGAAGGACTAACATTTTTAAGTAAACCAACACACTTCCATACTTTCCTTTTTAAACCAAATTAATACAATACCATGTCTTCTTTTTAGACCAAAACACTTCTCCTTTTAAAGTCAAGTTTCAACATTCTTTTCCAAAGTTCAAGTTTGCCTAATTTCAAATATTCACGTCTCTTATTTTCGAAAGGTTTCGTAGTTCATAGTATTAATCACTTAATAACATAATTCTCTTTTTAAAATAGTTTGAGTAACATATGCCTTAATTGTGAGTAGGTTAATCTTGTTTATAACAATCTTATTAAAGCAGCCATGATCTAGGAAATGTAATACAATCTTGTCTTATCTTAGCTTCTATGCAGATGGAGGTTTCTACTGGTTTTAATATAATTACTTAATTGTCAATACATTTTCCTTTATTAACGCTGCAGTGGTTCATTCGATACTTATTCTCATTTCCGAAACCAGTAAAACATTATTCTTTTAAAGACCAAATACTCATTACTCACGAATGAGGTTTCACACTTTTTTTTTTAAATAAAATTCATATCAATTCAATTAAGTCAAGTCTCTTATATTTTAAGATCAATAAACCATTATTTTTATCTTTCTTAAGACGTTATACCTAACTTCCCATAAAGCTAGTATAATTCTTAATCTTTCAAAACCAAGTATTACTCTTCTTTCAAAAACGATTCTTAATTCTTTTGAAATACTTCAAGATTCTTTATTATTTAAAACTCAAGTCAAAAGACATCGAAGTAAAACCACGTTCATTTAACACACGTACGTCTACCGTACTATATATATTCTTTTAAAATATCATGCTCAAGAGGATAGGAAGAATCACATACCTCGCGACGATTATCGACAATTAGCAAATAGCTCCAAAGTACTGTAATCCTGCTAGCCTTTTCCACCTTTCGAGTATAATACGCTACTTGCAGTACTTCAACCTATAACGGTCAAATAAGTCTATCAACGTCTAGACTACTCTGTAGAAAGTTCTAAGCAGAGGATTCTCTACTCTACGGAAAATTGGGCAGCATTTCCCTACTCGTCAAACTACTCAAGTCTACTGTAAGTACAGTCCTATGTAAGTACAGTTCAATTCTTCTTCTTTTATACCCTTCTACTTTGATTACAGTTCAATTATATTCTTTAATATCCTTCTATATCTTATACTCAACTCTTAACTATTCTTATATGTAATCTCCAATTACAATAGAAGGACAAGAGTATTTACCTCGATAAGCCCAAAATTATCCAAGTTAAATGTCGATCCTGAGCAAGGTTTAGCTCCTAATTTGCACGCTCCGATAGCTCCAAGAAACCCTTAGAAGTTTCTAAACAACTTCTACTTAAATACTATAAGGGATTTGGGGCTAGGGTATTTTGGAATAGTAACTATACTAGAAGGCAACTTTCTACAAAATGGGGGTTTCTGGAAGCCACTAGAAAGGGGAGGATTTGGACGAGACTTCTATATAAAGGGGGAAGGATTTTGAGACTTAGAAAATGTGGAGTGGATGAAGAAGTCTTCAACCTCGAGGGGTATTTATAGAGCCCTCAAAGGCGAATTAAAACAAATGGAGGGTTGGGATTAGGATCCATGTGAAAGATGAGGTCTTCCAACCAAGTGTCTCCCACAACATTTGGACATATGTCCACCACAATATTGGAACACATGCCCACCACAACAATGAGCCATGTGGCCATCCACATGGCTCACAAAACCGTCCACTTTACCTACTCCCACTCACACAAAATCAACTTGCAAGACTTGACCATTTGACTTGCCCACTAGGCCCCCCAATTCGTCCAACCAAAGCCAACTAAGGGTGACACATGTTGCCCTCCTAATGGTCCAAAATATTTCGTCTTTCGGAAAAATCCGCAATCGGTTAAAATATTAAAAACGTAGAATTTCCTTCACAAGGTTCGAAATCTTTTCCGTCGAAAGCTTACAATTTCATTATTAACCTAATTAGGGTTTGTACAAACGTACGTACGTCCTCACGTACATACTCCGGAAAATACGGGGTATAACATTTTCTATAGCACCATTAAAATAAGGGTCCTCTCCTATTAAAAATCTTTAACAGAAAATAAAAGGTTAAAACTTCGGTCGCTCAAAGCACCAAAGAAAGAAGTTGACCGGAGCTATAAAAAGTTTGGTACCAACTACAAGGCCATGAGAATCCCAAATGAAAGATACATCTTTCTAAATAAATTCAAATATTATTAAGAAGTCATCAAAAGAAACTTTAAGACTTAGAGTTTTTAGAGAATTGTTTTCATAAACCTCAGATTTTATTGAACATATTAAGGTGTGGTAAAGTTGCAACCACGAGTTTAATGAAAATTTACTTCTTTATAGGGAAAAGGGTCATATTTTCTGTCACGACCCGATTCCGGGCCCGTGACTGGTGCCTTACCCCGGGCACCCTAGTGATACAACATCAGAGTAATCAGCGGAACATAAAACGATACAAGACATATTATGAAATATGAAACAATAATCTGAGAAAAACTTGCCTTTCGGCATATATGTAAATAACAACTTTTTCAACATGAACAGTTTAATCCTTTTTACAAACCACACTTGCAAGATTACTGGACTCTACGAATGATATGACAGCAACGACGGACGGGGCCGTCATACCCCGAATGTAGCTTTCTACAACAGGACTATACGAACAAGCCTCCGAGAAAGCGGAGCTTTCCCAAGCGGCTGTGACCTAAGAGCGAGGATCAACGACGGGTGTACCTTTACCGCGGCATGAACTCGGCCCGAAGGAGGTGATAACAGTGCAGTATGTGGCCGAAAATCAGTAAATGAAATCATAGCGGTCTATATAAAGCGGGAGACATGTATGATAACAAAACTACGATTCCTGATAAACAAGCGATCATATCAAGTCGGGGACTCACGCCTCAGTCATCACTCAAATATAACAATGGGTCTCACGCCGCGATATCAATCATGCGTGGAATACCTTCGCCCCGCCATGGCGATTTATGATATAAAAGCACGAGAACACATGAACACGAGTCCCACGTGCCATAATGAACGTCTGAGGTAAATGCGAAGGCATAGCGACTACTAACACCTGCGATACCAACAAGGTCGTGAAGCGTATCATAAGATCTGTCTGAACCGCCACGTGATCAAAGGCGGCCACTTGCGCGATATCTAATGTCGCGCGTCTAGCCACAGAACTTTCGCGACTCGCGTAGGCCAATCATCGGCCGCGTAGGTATTCCCGCGTCGGTAGCTACTCCGGCGTCGTCACCGACTTCGCGATCCGCGTAGCCACATGGACGCGTGCCCATAAAGGGCCACTAACACGGAACTCTCGTAGCTCGCGTAGGCCCGCAGGACTGCGTGAGGTATTCTCGAATCATAGGTCCGTCGACCGCTGAGTCTACCCGCGTCGGAGGCGACAACCGGAATCATCTCGAGATGAGTGATGTAAAATACTAACACAATGACTTATCGTTAAGCACATAAGCACAACAAAGGAAAACCCCTTTACCACAACATCACAAGATGCTAACACACGTAGCATCTAGCATGTTTACTTATCAATCAACAAGAAAGTATTGCGGGCTATCACAAACCAACACAATCAAGTTATACACACGGTACTTTAAGCTAACAAGTTGGTATCTACCCCAAAGTACTTCATACATTAAATCTTTTAAAAGATCGTTGCTTTCACATAACTCACACAATACGTAGTATAAAATAGAGTGGTATCTTTTTAGATAAACCAAAACACTTACCTTTGTAAAATCAAGTAACAACATTATTTTCCAAGCGTCGAGTTTGCTAATTTCAAATGTTCACGTTTCTTATTTTAGAAAGGTTTCGTAGTTCATAGTCTTATTCATTTAAGAATATAATTCTCTTTTAAACAATCGAGAAACATAAGTCTTATATGTGAGTAGGATATTCTTGTTTATAACAATCTTATTACTGGTAGTGATCTAGGAAATATCATTTTGTCTCATCTTAGCTTATGCGGATGGAAGTTTCTCTTGGTTTTAATAATACTTAATTAGTCAAAACATTTCCTTTTATTAACAGCTGGTGGTTGTCGATACACATTCTGATTTCCGAAATCAGTAAAACATTCTTAAGCCGTTATACCTAACTTCCCATAAAGCTAGTATAACTCTTAAGTTTTCAAAAACCCAGTATTACTTCTTCTTTCAAAATGATTCAAAAACTTTTGAAATACTTCAAGTTCTTTATTATTACATAACAAGCGGTTATAGTTCAAATCGATTACCTTTTAAAGACCACAAGTATTTTCTTACCAACATAAAGTGTTATAACCAACTTCCCATAAAGCGTTATAACACTTTATGTTTTAAACCAATCAAATCGTTTAGCACGTATGTCGTCACCGTACTACATAGTTCACACATATCATGCTAGAAGAGATAGGAAGAGGTTCACATACCTCGCGGCAGTATCGACTAATAGCAAAGCGCTCAAGTACTTCCAACCGTCGGCTACTCCTTAAGCCAAGTAGATCGCGCCACACGTAGTACTTCAACCTATAAGGCCAGCGCTTATTAACATTTAGATCTCATCGTAGAACATTTGCGAAAATTCGGCGCTCCCCACGCAGCGTAAATCTCTCTCTATCGAGGCGGCCAAAGCCAACCGGGGTTATCGTCTAACCTAACGGGTGCAATTCTACTCACGGTACTACTACACGAGTCTCATGTCTGACACCTATGTAATTCTGATTGATTCTTCTTTAAATTCAGCTTAAGTCGCAAGACATTCTGCAGTAAGTATTATTCGGGCTTAAGTCAAAAGACATTGCGATAACTACGTTGATTCTATATAGTATACTTCAACTATATATTCTAACAATATGTAATTTCCAATTACAATAGAGGACAAGATAATTACCTCGACAAGCCCATAATTATCCTAGTTAAAGTCGATCTGGGCAATCGTTTAGCTCGACTCCGAGCGCTCGACCAGCTCTAAACCACCCTTAGAAGTTCTAACCAACACACAATACTCAGCGGACTATGGTGATTTTCCTGGGGTTTCGGTTTTGTATTGTGAGTATAATAGTATTTTGGGGCATTTTCGTATAGGTATAACCTTAGAATACTACAAGGTATACTGGCTAAGGTAATTTGGGCATTATAACAATACTTTTGAGAGTATTTCTACACCACAAAGGGGTATTATCACAACAACTAGGCTGGGGGTACCCAGGCCACACTACTAGGAGGCGCTACTCTCGACGAGGGCCTCACGAAATGGGGAGGAGCTCTCAAGACTTAGAGATTTTTGGATGAAGAAGTCTTCAAAGGAAGGGGTATTTATAGGTCAGTGAAGGCCAACCAATGGCGAGATCTTGCCCAGTGCTGGCGAGTGTAGGGCGAGATTCACCCGTGTGTCCTTGACCAACTAACACACAAAATATCCTACCAACTACACCTCTCCATTTCGTCCAATCAGAGCCCTTACGTCGCCGATGGGAGGTGCCAAGTGGCGCCCTCTTGTTATTGACACGTTCGTCTCTCGGAAAATCTGCAAAATTAAAATGACATAGCCGGAAATTCCCTACGAAAGGCTGTGAAAGCGTTTAGTCGAAAAACGACTCTAAGCGGGTGTTGTGAACAAAATTAATTCGGCCAAGCCTTAGTACAAGTTTCAAATTTTCTACGTCGTCCTTACGTACATACTCGAAAATACGGGTATAACATTCTCCTCGCCGAAACATTCGTCGAATGTTCCTTCTAAGTCTCAAAACAAGCGGCGCCCGATGATAGTCTTCACTACTATACTTACGAGAACAATCACGCCATAGTGGCCACGAAGCACTGCGTAAATACTTACATCAAAGTCCACGAGAAACACCTCTAATCATCACCCCAAACACTCACCGGGTCTAAAATATACTTCTTCGCGCTTCTCTTTACAAAAGAAATGATCACATCTATGCGCCATACATGCTCTTCTCTCTCTTTACTCGTAGATACCACTTTGTCACTTTGCCGAGGCATTAACCTTCTCAGCGACCCGACAAATGGTACCACTTTGTCACTTTGCGAGCCTTGCTCGGCGACCCAAATGGTGCGGAGCCGCGACCCCCGAGGTATCGTACACTCGAACTCTTACCACGTTACGACACGGCGGTTTCAAGACTCGGGGTTACTATCTCTAACGTGGTCATCATTAACTGGGAACACCCTGGATGGATTCTCCGATACTTTCCCGATCATAACAATACGAAAGACCGGACGTACTGCCTCCTAAGTCGGACGGCAAAAGCTATCATGTAGGCAACCTGGCCTATCCTTCACATGAACTCAAAAGGGCCCAAAGTAACACGGGCTAAGTTCCTCTGTCATACCAAAACTCGTCACACCCTAACCACAGTCTGCTGGAACAAGCCCGAACATATGCGAACCGCCAACATCGAACCAATCGGCCGGCAAACTTACACTTCCGCCCACAAGGCTTCATAGGCGATATCCGAACCGAAATGGTAGCTTAAACACTTCCTCCACGAGACAACAATCCCGCGACTACCTCAAATACACACCGCTGGCGGCGAATGCGGTCCCTGAGACTCACTGAGTTCCTAACCTTGCACAGCAAAACCTCGAGAAAAAAGCGGTAGTAACAGGCTCCATGCAGTCTTAAGGTGTAGGTAGGCACCTCGTGCAGCCTACAACCTTCGATAACTCAACACAGTAGAGTAAGCGGTCCGACCGAAGAACACGATGGGCTGCCCCATCGGCCCGACCACCGATCGAGCGCATCCACGAACTCGTTATTTGGTTAACTAAACTTGGGCCTAACATCCTCACGGCCTAACACAAGGCGGGACCACCGGCGACCCCCCACCCAAACCTACGCGGGTTGACCCATGGCGTGGCCTCAACCCGACCGCAGCGCACAATACTAGCTCCGTCCGGAACAATCTCACTAATCACGTTTGAAAACCTGGCGGTCTTCTTAGCTCAACTACCCCCTTTCATTCCAAACTACTAGGGACTATCCACATAACTCACGTGCACTATGCACTTCCGATAAAGTCAAACATAACACTACACCTTTTCTCGAGATGGCCTCACCTCTAAGGTCTTTACGTAAAAAGCTCTAAGGCTCGCACCTTCTCTATCCCCAAAATCTTACTCGGTTAAACAACCAGATCTAATCACGACTAACACACTGCTATCGAACATAGCACTTAAGGTATACTCACCTTATCACACATCTTGATCTCTGAGGGTTAAAGATATATCTATATTTCTTTCTTCACTCCTTAGTCGTTCTAATCAAACACGCCACGTAGGGCTCGTAGCTAAGGAAGATGACGAACTACCCACGATCACGAAGGCTAAGTCCTCCTGAGGACACCATCGACATCGGACCGGACGGTCGTAGGTACAACAAGTACCAACTAAAAGGCGACATTACGGAATGGCGTGCATCGTAATGACCGGAAGCCACAGGTTACGGCGACTCCTGCACACCCCGAGCGTCCTGAAATCTGCGGAAGACCACTGCTGCTGGCGGAGGTGCATATCTAATCTCTTTGGTGGCGACTCGCCTCGAAAGTTACTAAAGGACCTTCTTTGCTCTGGCCTCTCTGCTGTCCTTTGTTAACCCGTAAATCTCTACGTTTCTTGGCTTTGCGCATAAGCCGTACAGGCCATGCTCAAGCCTAAGCGAAGAATTACTCTTGCACAACCTCTCTTAGATAGTCATCAAGACCGTGGTACATCGGTATACTCTCTGGTAGCCACATCCATAGCTAATGTGGTCATCTTCTTTGCACTCTATATTCACTGTTCCGATCGTGGGCGAAGGTTCAAATATCATGGCGCGATGGGAGCTGCGCTGCCGTGCCAAACTCTGCTGGGGCTAGTGGCGTCGCAAACTCCCGAATGAAGCACTACCTAGGTAATGATTGGGCTGTGCCCTCGCCACCTCTGAACTCTACTCGCGGCTCCGCCATTTGCCTTGCCTCCTGGGCGGGTTGCCTACGCGGAGGCATAGCGGTGAGGAAAGAAATCGTCGGAGGTCCGACTTACAACACGGCTCTAAGGCACGATCTCGAGTGAGAAGAATAGAAACCAATCCTAAATACCTATAGCCTCACGATTATTGGTGTGGTGCACAACACACCGATAATCGAACTGCTGGATACGATGCGTAGACACTTTCCGAGGATTAAGCGCTCGATACCACTTTTGTCACGACCGATTCGGACGTGGCGGTGCCTTACCCGGGCACCCTAGTGATACAACATCGAGTGTTGGAACTTAAAACGATACAAGACATATTATGAAATATGAAACAATAATCTGAGAAAAACTTGCCTTTCGGCGTATATGTAAATAACAACTTTTACAACATGAACAGTTAAATTCTTTTTACAAAACCTGCCCACAACAGTACTACAGACCTCTACGAATGATATGACAACAACGGCGGGGACGGGGCCGTCATACCCACGAATATAAGCACCTGACAACAAGGGGACTATACGAACAAGCCTCCGAGAAGCGGAGCTTTCCCAGCCGAGTTGTGACCAAGAGCGAGGATCAACGATGGTGTACGCTACTGCGGCGTGAACGCGGCCCGAGGAGGTCGGTCTGACAGTGCAGGAGTATGTGGCGAAAATCGTAAATGAAATCATAGCGATCTATATAAAGCGGGAGACATGTATGATAACAAAACTACGGTTCACATAAACAAGCGATCATATCAAGTCGGGACTCGCGCCTCGAGTCATCACTCAAATATAACACTGGGTCTCACGCCCCTAATATCAATCATGCCATGGAATACTTTCCTCACTGCCGGCAGTTTATGATATAAAAGCACCAAGGAACACACATGAACACCAGGTCCCACCTGTGCCATAATGAAAACGTCTGGGGTGAAGTGCGAAGGCATGGCGACTACTAACACCAGCGGTGCCAACAAGGTCATGAAGCGTATCGTAAGATCTGTCTGCAGCGTCACATGATCAAAGGCGGCCACTTGCGCGATATCTAATGTCGCGTCTAGCCACGGAACTTTCCGCGACTCGCGTAGGCCAATCTCGTCGGCCGCATGAGGTATTCCCGCGTCGGTAGCTGCTCCCGGCATCGTCACGGGCGATCAGCGTAGCCCACGTGGACGCGTGCCCGTAAGGGCGCACTAACACGGAACTCTCGTAGCTCGCGCAGGCCCACAGGACTGCGTGAGGTATTCTCGAATCATAGGTCCATCGACCGCTTTGAGTCTACCCGTCGGAGGCGGCAACCCGGAATCATCTCAAGAGATGAGTGATGTAAAATACTAACACAACGACTTATCGTTAAGCAACATAAGCACAACAAAGGAAAACCCCTTTACACAACATCACAAGATACTAACACACGTAGCATCCTAGCATGTTTACTTATCAATCAACAAGAAAGTATTACGGGCTATCACAAACCAACACAATCAAGTTATACACACAAGGTACTTTAAGCTAACAAGTTCGGGTATCTACCCAAAGTACTTCATACATTAAATCTTTTAAAAGATCCGTTGCTTTCACATAACTCACAATACGTAGTATAAAATAGAGTATTTGTCTTTTTAGATAAACCAAAACACTTACCTTTGTAAAATCAAGTAACAACATTATTTTCCAAGCGTCAAGTTCGCTAATTTCAAATGTTCACGTTTCTTATTTTAGAAAGGTTTAGTAGTTCATAGTCTTATTCATTTAAGAATATAATTCTCTTTTAACCAACTGAGAAACATAAGTCTTATATGTGAGTAGGATATTCTTGTTTATAACAATCTTATTACAAAGTAGTGATCTAGGAAATATCATTTTGTCTCATCTTAGCTTATGCGGATGGAAGTTTCTCTGGTTTTAATAATACTTAATTAGTCAAAACATTTCCTTTTATTAATTTGCGATGGTTTGTCGATACACATTCGATTTCGAAATCGATAAAACATTTTAAGCCGTTATACCTAACTTCCCGTAAAGCTAGTATAACTCTTAAGTTTTCAAAAACCAAGTATTACTTCTTCTTTCAAAATGATTCAAAATCTTTTGAAATACTTCAAGTTCTTTATTAACACATAACAAGCCGGTTATAGTTCAAATCGATTACCTTTTAAAGACCACAAGTATTTTCTTACCAACATAAAGTCGTTATAACCAACTTCCCATAAAGTCGTTATAACACTTTATGTTTTAAACAATCAAATCGTTTAGCACGTATGCGTCTCACCGGTACTACATAGTTCACACATATCATGCTAGAAGAGATAGGAAGAGGTTCACATACCTCGCGGCGAGTATCGACTAATAGCAAAAGCGCTCAAGTACTTCCAACCGGCTACTCCTTAAGCCGGTAGATCGCGCCACACGTAGTACTTGACCTATAAGGCCACAAGGCGCATTAACATTTAGATCTCATCGTAGAACATTCTACCAAAATTCGGACACCTCCCCACGCAGCGTAAATCTCTCTCTATCGAGGCCGCTACCAAGCAGCGGGGTTATACGTCTAACCCTACGCTGCACCTACTCCACGGTACTACTACACAAGTCTCATGTCTGACCATGTAATTACAAATGGTATTCTTCTTTAAATTCGGGCTTAAGTCGAGACATTCTGCGTAAGTATTATTCGAGCTTAAGTCAAAAGACATTGCCGATAACTACGTTCAGTTCTATATAGTATACTTCAACTATATATTCTAACAATATGTAATTTCCAATTACAATAGAGGGACAAGATAATTACCTCGACAAGCCCATAATTATCCTAGTTAAAGTCGATCCTGGGCAATCGTTTAGCTCCAACTCCGAGCGCTCCAACCCGCTCTAAACCACCCTTAGAAGTTCTAACCAACTTCTACACAATACTCCAACGGACTATGGAGATTTTCCTAGGGTTTCGGTTTTGTGGTGGAGTATAATAGTATTTTGGGGCATTTTCGTATAGGTATAACCTTAGAATACTACAAGGTATACGGCTAAGGTAATTTGGGCATTATAACAATACTTTTGAGAGTATTTCTACACCACAAAGGGGGGGTATTATACGAAAGCAACTAGAGGGTACCCGGCCACACTACTAGGAGGGCGCTACTCTCCAAGGGGCCTCACGAAATGGGAGGGAGCTCTCAAGACTTAGAGATTTTTGGATGAAGAAGTCTTCAAAGGGAAGGTATTTATAGGTCAAGTGAAGGCCAACCAATGGCGAGATCTTGCCAAGTGCAAGGCAAGTGTAGGGCAAGATTCACCCATGTGTCCTTGACCAACTAACACACAAAATATCCTACCAACTACACCTCCATTTCGTCCAATCCAGCCCACGTCCGCCATGATGGGAGGGTGCCAAGTGGCGCCTTCTTGTTGGCCCAACACGTTCGTCTCGGAAAAATCCGCAAAAATTAAAAATGACATAGCCGGAAATTCCCCTACGAAAGCTGTGAAAACGTTTCGTCGAAAAACGACTCTAAACGGGTGTTGTGAACAAAATTAATTCGGCCAAGCCTTAGTACAAGTTTCAAATTTTCTACGTACGTCCTTACGTACATACTCTGAAAATACGGGGTATAACATTTTCTATCCAACTTTTGGAAAAGGGTCATATTTTACCTTCGTTAAAGTATGGGGTCAAATATGCCCTTTCCATTAGCAAAGTTGTTATATTTGCCCTCTGGTGGATGGAAATCCCACATGGACGCAGCGTGGAGGGTGGGACCCACCTTCCCCAGTCACCAGGCACCGCCTCCACAGACGGAGCTTCGACCACAGGCTCCGGTGAACCCCTTTCCACAGCCACCACCACGACACTGCCTCACCCTCCCTCTGTTCTCCCTCCCCCCTCCTCTCATTGCTACGGCGAGGAGAACCAACTCTGGTGAACCGGAGCAGTCACAAACAACACCAGATATTTAATTTAAGGGGTGTTGTCGTCGTTCCATTCATCAACGGAGCCGCTGCTGCTTCATCCATCCAAGCACAAGATTCATTGTATCCATCAAAATTAAAGTCGAAATCGAAATCAGGCAAACCAGTAAGCAACTTTTCATCACCATCTAGTCCACATATCGGTAAATCTTTAAAATCATTAACCACAAAGTCATCAAGATTCGAACCAAAATCATCACTACCCGCAAAGAACAAATCCATATCCTTATCAAAATCCAATCTAGAGACACAACCAACAACATTCTTTCGACAATTCTTATTTAAGCTCGAATAATTATTACTCTTAGCCATAGCTTCGAATTCGAGACGTTTCATTTCATAAGCTCTAGAAGCTTTTTTAGTAGTTTTATAAGTACCAAGAGAAACCCTTCTAGATTTAAATGGATAGCGTATTTCAGTGTCCTTAACAATACCAAGAAGGTAAAGTTCATGTTTTTTTGGGTATTTAATTTGTTGTAGTGGGTGAAAACCCTTATGTAAAGCTTTTATCTTGGCTTTATTTTCTTAGTTGTTTGATGGGTTTTCGAGGACTTGGGTTCTTGTAAATCTTAGTTTGGGGTGAAAGTTCTTGTTGTTATTTGTGACTGCTCCGGTTCACCGAAGTTGGAGCTCATCACCGGAGCAGTGGGGGGAGAACGGAGTGGCAGTGGTGTGGTGGTGGTTATGGAAAGGTATTCGCCGGAGTCTGGTGGTCGAAGCTCCGACGGTGGAGGGGGCGACGGTGTCTGGTGACTGGGGAAGATGGATCCCACCCTCCACGTGGATCCAACGTGGCATCCACGTGGATCCAACGTGGCGTCCATATGGGATTTTCATTCACCATAGGGCAAATATAATAACTTTGCTAATGGAAAGGGCATATTTGACCCCATACTTTAACGAAGGGCAAATATGACCCTATTCCGAAAGTTGGTTGGCAAATATGACCCTTTTACCTTAAATAAAAGTACTAAATGAAAACCTTAAGAAAACAATTTGAGAAAGGGATAATTCATTCATTGATATACTACTGGGTAAAAACTAGCCCGGTTACAAAAGGTATTACCGGGTCCAAAAGTGACCCAATTAAAAGGAAAATAATAACAAAAACAACAAAATAAAACTTGCGCGAAAGGTTACGATACACTTGCTCTATGGTACGCCAATTGTAGTCTTAAGAAGTTGGGGCTGAATGAGGCAGCTCAGAAGTTGATGCTCTGGGGTATTACCCGAGCAAGGTGGCATATTTTCTTAGGAATTAGGAACTTCAACTTCTGGAATGGTTTCATCTTCTACTCCCCCTCAGGATGATGCATTATCTTCATCCATGGGAAGAAGTTCATCTGGGATTTCCGTTGAAGCTAACTCCAATGGCCAGAACTTGGTAATTTCTTCATCAATATCATCAACAATCCTGGACCTCATAGCTTCTTGGACAAGGCCATTTCTCTCTAATACCTGAAGGTCGAAATATTCCTCTAAGGCTTTTCAAGGCATCATATAGACGCTTTTTACCATGGACAGAGTAAAACTATCAATGGTAAGATGGATTTATTATTTTGCAGATTGAACGACACATATAAGCTCAGCACTAGTCTAATAGAGAAGTTTTCATTGGCCTGAGTCAATTCAGAAATTTTCTCCCGTTGCTTTTCCTTTTGAGTCGTCATAGTAGATAGATAGACCTTAAGGATTAATTCTCCTTCCTAAAGGCCTCGATATCCATTTATTTGATATGTAGATGCTCAGTGAAATTGCTCACAACAGCCTCAAGCTCGAACAATTGCATCGTCAAGTTAGATATAGAATCTGAATACTCATTCCATTTCTTCTTACTGTAACCGGCACGGTCCTCGTGGAGTATAGCGTGTTATTTGTAGGTTTCCTTCTCCAGGTGTGTAAGTTTTCCTTTAATCTCGTTAACCTTGACGAGTTTGGCCTCTACCACCGAAAAACGGTGAACAACAGTATCCCACTCAGTCACTAGAATGGTCTTCTCCTCAATCAATCGTTTGAAGTCCGTCATAGCAAAAGAAGTTGTCCTGAACTAGGTATTCATTATTAGAGTTCAGAAGGGAAAATATGGAAGCTAAAGGGAATCAAAAAAATGAGAATTTGATACCTTAGCTGCAGCGTGCATGGCTTCATTAGTGGCATATTCTACTGATACCCTTCGAGCCTTTCCCAATCTTTATCCGAAGCCACAATTTTCATATAATTAACCACTATGATGGGCTTGGACCAAAGATTGCAGTTAGAAGTTGGAAGGTTACAAACCAAAAATCTGCAGGTTGTGCAACCGGAGATGGGTATTCATTACCAATTCCACCCTTTGTAGGGAAGAAACATGGTCATGAGAATGTGAGACTTCTTGATAATCCTCTGAGACAAAAGTTGGAAGAATTGGTGGCTATGAATCTTCTATAGTTGGAGGAATAATGAAAGTAGGAGGCACTGATGAAGGCTAAAGAACGGTAGTGCTTGATCTGACATGATAAAATAAAGCATTGGTATGGCTAGCTATGCAAATAGCAAATTCCATTTCTACAAAAAGTAGAGGGGCATCTTCTTCTTCTCTTCTTCTCTCCAATAATTGTTCCTCTTCATCGGGATCTTTGTCATCTGGTCCACCACGGGAAGAGAACCAGCCACCGGACTGGTTACAAAAAGGTTAATATCACACCCTAAACTGGGAGGTATGGCTAGCACCATATACCACACTGGCTCGAGCATACCACTGTAAAACATAACTTATAAACTGAATAAAAATTGCGGCCAACGGGTCCATAACAATGTGAATATACAACACATCATCTGGACGTCACAATAGGAGGAGAACAATAAATACAAACACTATATATAATATGGTAAGAGACCGACAAGGTCATCGTACATATCAACTGACTATATCAACCCAAATCTACAAGCCTCAATAGAAAATATAACTGGGATATGGCCTAGATATGACCCCGACCTACCTATCAACTATACTTGTACCAAACTTAGCTCATCACTCTGACTCGGTAGCTTCAGTCGAAGTGAAGCTCACTACTCGATCCGCAAAAATCAACAAACTCCTACTGTGGAGGTCTATCTAGACTTCTATCTGAATCTACAACATGACATACAGTGCCTCGAGTAAATGAGACATCAGTACGAATAAAATGTACTAGTATGTAAAACATGAATAACAATATGAAAATATAAGCTGTAAAAAGGAAACATGAAAGTAATCTGATATTCTGATAACCTATATGTCATATAAGGCGAATAATAAAACTCTGAAACTGAGATGAAATCTGTGTCGATAGGCTTTACTATATAAATTAACCTCGGCTTATAACTCAAGGTGTATAATATGTCACTACCCTCAGGTAATACTCTGAGGTGTATGTAAGGATGCACATATAAGTTTTTGTCGCCTGGGGTGTGTATAATATACATGTACAACTTCCCATCGACTAGTCTTAACGGTGGTGTAAATAATATATAATTGGCCACCGGCATAGGTTCGATTGTTTGGAAAATATGATGTGATAACAATGGCTCTTGGCCTTTCTGGAACGCATAGACTCTTTGACTTTTCTTTGAAATGACTCTTGGTTGACTCGAAGATTAACTCTTTGAAACCTTCCTTCTTGAGGTCTATAAAATTCAGATAGAAACAAGATACACAGAATACAATAGTGAGATAAAAGATATGTTTAATGAAGGACAACAACTTGTAAATAGGACTCAATTTCAAAGGTAACCATGACTTTCAGCCCTTAACATTGGTTCAATTTTTTCTTTTGCTTTTCAATAACAATGTACAAGCCTATGACTTGAGAGATCGCATGGAATGTAATAACAACAATGGAACTACTTCTTACAAGTAATGATCGCATGTGAATAAAACTATTCTTTGTCATTTATTTTTTAAAACAATAATTACTTTGGATGTCATGCTTATCAAAGAAGGGAATAGCCTTACATTCCTCTATTGTCTTAGCTACAATAGTGCAACGGACTCCATCCCGTCTTATGGATGATAATCTACATCACATATATGATTTGTATCACAATCAGATCGTCAATATAAAAATCATCTTACTATGATATTTCATCAAACACTTGAAGATGATAGAGCTCTTGTCATGCTACAATGAAAATTCAATCCTACAACCTCTTCTTCTCTATCCACAATACAACCAACCTCTTCAACACATGTAAGACCTTAAACATAATCAAGGAGAGGTTAATCTTACCTTACATAACCAGAGGAACCTTCAACAAAAACTTCCTCAAGCTTACAACAATCTATAATAATCATACAATAGCATAAAACTTCTTTTCTTAACTTTTGAAGTTGGGTTTGGATCAAATAACCTTAGATGTGTTCTTGGACCTTGAAGGGTTGTTGGAGAACACTTATGAGGTGATAGGGACTGATTTAGGTCGAAAACAATGAAGAAAAAGAGGGATGGACCGCTTTTTAAATGAAGAAGTTCGGTCACCACCCAAATTGACTGTCCAATTTGACGGTCCATACACTTTTTTACTGTCGTCAATTTGGTCCATAAAATCTATCTTCCAAATTTAACTGACCGTACATTTTTTATGGTCCGTATTTTCCACCATATTTCTCATATTGATGAATTGCAGTTGTATAGGAAAGTAGACTCTTTGAACTTGAATTTATATAGGTTATGCACTCCATCATTTCTTATATACTAGGAGATATACCCCCCGACAATTTGGCCCAAAAATCAGGTCCGGAAATTCTGCATGGTTTTCTCCAAATTTCAATGAACTTACTTTCTTCGATTCATTTAGCCTCGAACTCTTGTGCAACATACTTAACACTCATCTAAACCTTTATTAACCTTGTGATGAAATATCAACCTTACTAAGCTTACGTTAGTTAACCCATAATGAAAATGATGTTCAAAGTACAGGGTATAAACAGTTACTAGAGGGAGTGCGGTCACTTCGGTGCAAAATTCTCTTTATTGAACATTTGGGGCCCGACCGAGGACTGGTGGAAGATTCCTGATGGAGCTTTTTTTTCTCCTAGGCTTGTTCAATGATGCGGTTTCCGCACCCGGATCCTCTAATTCCTCTATGAGAGGATCAGTAGGAACATATTTGGAAAGACCTGAAAAGAAGCAGTGTAAGATAGAGATTTTCTAGGACGTGTAAATATAGAAGGAAGATGTACCTTACTATGGTTTCGAGGGGTCTAATTTTGGTCTGCAGTAAGTCCTTTCCATGTTCGGAGTTCTGGGGTGAATACATCAAGGATTTCTTGAACCCACTCTTTAACATCAGGTATTTATGCAGGCTCCCAACAAGTAGCTGAAAGAGAGGAAAATTTTGATTAAATTACGGTGAAATTTATTCTCAAAAGATTCCAAGTTAGAAGGATATAAAGAAACTTACGGTGAAGGTTCCATCATTCTGAAATGGTTCGACCACTCGGAGAGAGGAAATCGACGGTGGCAATAATGACGTATATTTCTATATAGCCCGGGTCACGATTATCATCAAGGCTGGGAAGAATGGATTCACTTCCCATCCAGTGTAGGTTAGTGATTCTACTACAAAAAATGTGTGGTGAATAGATATGAATCAGATGATCCAAAGTAAAAGGAACACCGGCTATCCGAGCAAAAAATCGGAGGCATGTAACCACCCTTCAAACCTGAGGGCCAACTTGAGCTAAGTAGACTTTATAGCAACGGCAGAAATCCAATGACCTCATCTATTTCATCCCCAATTTTCATCTAAAATTGGCATGTATGAATGAAGGATTACCCTAGTTTGGATGAAGTTATCCTTTTATTATCCTTAGGGATCAGGACCTCAATTTTGGTCCAATCGCAATCAGCTTTCACCACTAGCAACAAATCAGCAGTGATTCTAATTTTGTATTCCCCTGCGGGAGAAACTCAACCACCGAGCAAGTTCCTGGAGTTATGTTTCTCTTGAATATCATGGTCAATTACCATGTCTTCGGCAGGATGTATGATGCAAAATGAATCATGTTAGTGTTATACCCCGTATTTCCAGAGTATGTACGTGAGGGCGTACGTATAATAATTTTAGCCTTAAGGATTGGCAAGGATCAAAATTTGGGCACAAGTGCCGAAAAGAATCGTTTTTCGACGAAACGTTTTACAAGACTTGCGAAGGGAAAATTCCGGCTATGTCATTTTTAATTTTTGCGGATTTTTCCGAGAGACGAAACATTTTGGACCAACGGGAGGGTGACATGTGTCACCCTCACATTGGAAGGAATTGTGAGCGGTAGTGGACGATTGGGGTCAAGGGAGTTGGTAGGATATTTTGTGATATTTTGGTGATAGATGGATAAGGTCCACATGTCCAAATCCCCACCCTACACTTGCCTAACACTTATCTTGATCTTGGCCATTGGTTGGTCATTGCTTGACCTATAAATACCCCCATTAGTTGATGAACTTCTTCATCCAAAAATCATTCTCCAAGTCTAAAAACCCTCTCCCCTTAAGTGTTGTGTTCGTCGAGTCCCCTCGGGAAGCCTTGGCCAGAATCTACCACTTTGTGGTATAGAAATACTCTCCAAGTATTGTTGTTATGCCAAATACTTTAGCCCAATACCTTGTAGTACTTTCCAAAGTTACCTCTATACGTAGAGCCCGGAAATACTACTATATTTCCTTCAGTCACTAAACAAAACCCTAAGGAAAACCTTCATAGTCGGTTGAAGTGTTAAGTAGAAGTTGCGTAGAACTTCTAAGGGTTGTTTGGAGCGGGTTGGAGCGCCCAGAGTAGGAGCTAAACGTCGCTCAGGATCGACATATATACTTGGATAATTTTGGGCTTATCGAGGTAAATACTACTGTCCTTCTATTGTAATTGGAAATTACATACTGTAGTTGTATAGATATGAATATAAGATTCATAGAAGATAATTGAACTGTAATAGAAGGATATTACAGTAAAGGCTTGAACTGAAATCACATCAGAAGAATATTAAGTAGAAGATTAATCTGTACTTACATAGAATTTGTATTCTGATGGTGATAACCTTTATTGGTTGAATGTTCTGCGAGTAGCATGTACTACTTGGAAGGTGGACAAGGCTAGCCGGGTTATAGCCGTGGAGCATTTTGCTTATAGTCGATAATCGTCGCGAGGTATGTGATTCTTCCTATACTCTTGAGCATGATATTTTACAAGAATATATATATAGTACGGTAGACGTACGTGTGGCAATGTCTTTTGACTTAAGCCTGAATAGTAAAAATCTTGAAGTATTTTAAAGGATATATATATATATATAGTACGGTAGACGTACGTGTGTTAACTGAATGTAGTGTTACGGCAATGTCTTTTGACTTAAGCCTGAATAATAAAGAATCTTGAAGTATTTCAAAGATTAAGAAACCGTTTTGAAAGAAGAGTAATACTTGGTTTTGAAAACATAAGAGTCATACTAGCTTTATGGGAAGTTAGGTATAACGTCTTAAGAGTGGTAAAGAGAATGGTTTACTGATTTTTAGAAGTTAAGAGACTTGATCTTAAAAGATAAGAGACTTGACTTGAATGAATTAATATGAATTTTGTGTGAAACCTCATTCGTGAGTAATGAGTACTTGGTTTTTAAAAGGAGAAATGTTTTACTGATTTCGGAAATCAGAATGAGTATCGACAAACCACTGCAGCGTTAATAAAGGAAAATGTATTGAATAATGAAGTATTATTAAAACCAGTAGAAACCTCCATCTGCATAGAAACTAAGATGAGACAAAATGATATTACATTTCCTAGATCATGGCTGCTTAATAAGATTGATCGTAAACAAGAATAACCTACTCACATATAAGGCATATGTTTCTCAAATTGTTTAAAAGAGAATTATGTTTTAAAGGATTAAAACTATGAACTACGAAACCTTTTCGAAAATGAGAAACTTGAGCATTGAAATTAGGCAAACTGGAACTTTAGGGAAAAGAAAGGCATTATTTTGTCTTAAATTGGTTTAAAACATAAAGTGTTATAACAGCTTTATAGGAAGTTAGTTATAACGACTTTATGAGCACAAAAGAAGGGTTTTATCATTGGTTTTAATGTGGTAACTTGACTTTAAAAAGAGAAGTGTTTGGTCCAAAAAGAAGGCATGGTATTGCCTTAATTTGGTTTTAAAAAGGAAAGTATGGAAGTTGTTTTGGTTTACTTAAAAAGATGTAAGTCACTCTATTTTTATACTAAGGGTATCGGGTGACTTTTATAAAAGGAATGGATCTCTTAAAAGGAATTTAACGTACGTAGTACTTTAGGGCTAAAACCCGGACTTTGACATAAAATGAAAGTACCTTGAGTTGTGTATAACTTGCCTATGCTTGTTGTTGTGAAACTTGCCTATGCTTGTTGTGATAGCCTTTGTTGAGCAAGAATTGTGTTTCTATACTACCGCGTCTCTCGGTGGAGGGCCGGTTGACTTGTTGAGAACTTACTTGGGCGTCTGCGTGTGGCGGAGAATTCCGCAGTGCAGCTCTTGTTGATAGTGTTATTCCATGGACTAGCTCTCCGTGAGGTTTCTTCTTGTTCGGCCTTGATACGGTGGTGGCTTTCCGTACTTGCCGTCTCGTGGCTGATTCGGCCTTAGTACAGTAGTTAGCCCCTGCTTGCCCGCTCGGTGTAGTGGCGAAGTCTCGTGATCTGACGCCCAGTACCGTAGTTAGCCCTAGTACTTGCCGGTCATTACGTGGCGGCGCCAGTATCTGGTAGTCGGCTTTCGTACTTGCCGTGTCGCCTTCGTGGTTTGGTTGTATAGTATTGTTAGTACGGCTTTGGCATCGGTAGGACTTGGTGTTCATATGTACTCGCGG
Organism: Przewalskia tangutica; assembly: GCA_029844215.1. Lineage (NCBI taxonomy): Eukaryota > Viridiplantae > Streptophyta > Magnoliopsida > Solanales > Solanaceae > Przewalskia > Przewalskia tangutica. The sequence continues at coordinate 22,961,751 of CM056720.1, read as the reverse complement.
TGTATCATATCATATCTGCCGCGATGAGGAAGGTATTCCACGGGCATGATTGATGTTGTGGCGTGAGACCCAATATTTATATTTGAGTAATGACTTGGAGGCGTGAGTCCACGACTTGATATAAGTTATATGTGTATCAGTAGTTTGGTTATCATACATGTCTCTGCTTTATATAGACTATTATGATTTCATTTCTGATGTTCTGATTTCACATACTTGGTACTGTTGTCTTGACCTCCTTCGGGCCGCGTTAAATCGCAGTAGAGGTACATCGGTTGTCGATCCCCGCGTTTAGGATCACATTTCAGCGTATTGGGAAGCTCCGTTCCTTCGGAGGCTTATCTTTTGGTATGTTACCACGAGTGCAGCAGGTTCTTGTACATTCGGGGTATGGCGGGGCCTGTCGTCATAGTTGTTATATAAATCTTAAGTGCAGCACCGTTGTGGGCGAGGTTGTAAGGATTATGGCTCGTTCAAGTCGATATATATATAAATGCTGAAAGGCAACCGTTTTGGTTGGCCTATTTTCTTTCATCTTGATCTATATCTATTTATATGTTTAAGTTTTCATTTCCGCTGGTTTTTCTCTGATGTTGTATCACTAGGGTGCCCGGGGTAAGGCACCAGTCACGGGCCCGGGTTCGGGTCGTGACAGTTAGGTTGTGCTTCCTCCTAATGGATAGGGTGTTTCCTAGTATCGGAAGGAGTGTTGCCGCTGGTGGAAAGGTTTGACATTTTTTCAGAGATAGAAGAAAGAAATAACAAATTGGAAGTTCTCTGAGAGTTTTGCACAAGGTAAAGACGAATAGAAAAGTGATTGAATCATATTGAAAGGGCTGATATTTATAAGTGTTGGGAGTCATCATTATGATAGGCAACTGATGTGACAGATTCCAAGACGGTTGTTCATCAAGTAGCACGTGCATGTCAGAATAGGTATAGTGAAATGACATGCCTCATCATGACTTTGCAATCTTCTGTTAATCTAGGGAAGTCAGACAGTTGCCATTATTACGGTATAGTGATGATTAGTATAGTAAATTGAATAGTTGGCATCTTTTGATTCTCCTGCAAATTGAGGAGTTTTAATTAGTTTTCAATTTAAATCTACTTTCCGGATGCATGAAAGACACGCCCGAAAAGTGTGGGGACTATCTGTATAAGGCCCAATTCATATTATATAGTTAGACGAATTATGTCATGACACGTGGAAAGTGGTGATGAGTCAGATCCAACTCAGCTTTCGATGCTACTGATTGAGTATGAGTGGCACCGAAGGTATTGGAAGTCGCGACGTACTGAAAATTGGAAAGATTAGGTGAATAGTTTGAATTCAGATAGGCAGTCATTACTTGTCTGATTTCACACGTTCTAAAGGTGCATTAATGACATTTATGAAGACACTAATTGTTCAATTATTACAACATTCGTATATTTATATTAATAAGTACATATGTCGTGGAACATGTACCTGTGACCTCAAGTATAAATAGGACTCATTATCCCACAGTAAATTATCATATTCAAGTTATTACAATACAACATTTCGATAATAATCCTTGCCTCAATATTTATGCTTTCATACTAGTAGAATACTCTATTCGGAAGCCTTAAAAAAGAAGCTTCTAACAACATTCCTCTCAAACTCATCCTACACAACTAGTGGAATCTCAAAACAACTAATCTCATTGGTGCACTTGTATCTAAGATCCTTCCATTCATCCTATGTTGAGAAATATGGAAATCTGGATGTAGTTGATAACATGGGGAGATTAAACAATCAATTTACTTCTAAAAAACTAACATACTACATATTATTTTGCCGGTTACCAAAAAGAAGTTCAGCAGAGCAAGAATAGGTGATACTTGGAACAACATGTGCATAGCCCTATAAAATGCAACTACTCAAAAGAATACTATGCTTGTCAAGTGGTTAAAGCCTCATATCATGCTTGTTAAACTCAACAGTGATGGTAACTTTAAGGATGGGAACTGTGGTGGAGGTGATGTGATAAAATATTATAAAGGTAACTTCAACATTACATACACCATAAACATGGGACAGGGTACCAGCAATATGGTTGAAGCTTCAACACTTCTATATGGTTGAAAGTGGTGTGCTAGCAATGGCTTAAAATTAGCATAGGGTGAAACTGACTCGTTACTTCTAGCTAGGGGCATTTGCAGAGAATGGAAGCCCCCTTGGAAGATTGCCGGGGAAATTCATATCCTAGTTGAAGTACATGGATTCAACATCAGTCACTATTTTAGATAAGCAACTAGGCTAGCCGAGAAGTTAGCTAGCCTCAGTGACATGTCTAATGGAATCCAAACTTTCAACTCTTTTTCTGTTCTTCCTAGAATAGTTAGAGGGTTAATAAATGTTGAGTGTATTTTGGTACACTTTTTTGAGTAATTTTTAGTTAGTATTTTACACTTTTCGTTTGTGTTTAGTATAGTATTAGGATTGTTTTTCTTCTTTTGAGTCACAGCGGTTCCAAAGGAGGAAATACATAATTGAGGATGAAATGAGCTCAATGAAAATGAAATTTGCACAAGCACAGCCCAAGGAATGAAGCCTAAAATGTCCCAAGAAGAATAAAAGAAAGCAGGTGAAATCTGGACGAAAACAGGTCAAGGGTCGTGGCGTTGATGAGCCGCGGCTGAAGGAATTAGGGTCGCGGTGTGAAAATTCCAGAGAGCAAGAAAAATATTCACCGTGCCAAGAGCCGTGGTGCCTATACGAAGGGCCGCGGCGCCGAAAAAGCAGAATGCTCCAGTGATTTTTTGTCGATTAAGGGTCGTGGCACCTGGACGAAGGGTCGCAGCGTCGACGTGCATAATTTCCAGATTTGAGTCGAATTTGGCCAAGGGTAAAAGGGTCCGGAGCAAGGTTTTTCTGAGATATAAATACCCTAAACTCTGTCATACTTTATATCATACTATGGAGAGGAGAACGGCGGCTACAAGCTACACAATTTGAGACTTTTGTTCAAGTTCTTTCTCTTTTCTTTACCTTAATTCAGTTTATGTTGGATTGTAATTTAGTTCTTAGCATGACAATGTTTAGGAGCTAATTACTTTATTAGGATTTTCCATCGAGTCGCTTGAAACACTTTCATATAGTTAATGCATTATTGGTGATTTCTTCTTCAGGCATATTAAGATATATTCAATAATTGTTTTGATTGCTTGATAATTAACTGATCACCAATTGTCATTAGATATATGATTTTGAATCAAAATTTTGAAAGGTGAGATTTGAATATGATGTAGTTGAATAGACATAGGTTAAAATCGTGGACGAAAGTACCCCGATACTTGTGTAGTGTTTAGGGCTATTGTTCTTAATCCTCCTGTGTGGTAAAATCTATCATAGAAATATAGAAGGTTTCTACACATGATTGAGCTCTTGTATGTCCTAACCGGAATGTAATGACAGATTAGTTAACATGCTATCTTAATACGAAGAAGAATCATTAGCATTGCATTAACGCGTGAAAGAGTGGATAGTTGAGGAGATTGGAAACCTTATTTCCATCATAACTGTTTTAAATCCCAAAGTATTTTCAACATTAGTTTAATTTTTGCAATTTATTTTAATTCGTAGTTGTAATTGTCAAACAAAATAATGTTAACCAAATAGATACCATATAATAGACAATCGGTACTTGATAACCAGTCTCTGTGGACGATATTCGGTCTTATAGACTATACTACCTGAAGCAATATGTACACTTGCGTAAGCACTTGGAAATATCCTAACAAGTTTTTGGCGCCGTTGCCGGGGACTGGCGTACTTTCAATATCGATTTATCTATTCTTATTTCTAATTTGATTTTTATTTTCACATTTTTTTTCTTTTTTTTTAGTGTTGTTTGCCGTGATCTGTTTGCTGTTTTTGATTAGTTTCATGAACTTAGTTTATGTGAGATAGGAGAGGAGCAGACACTCCTATCCTTCTGAACTCTGAGATTGAAAGATTGTGCAGACAGAAAAGAGAAAAGAGCAGATGATTCCTTAGCAATGGGAGATCAGCGAAACAATAATGAGGGGAATGATGAGTTACCGACTTTGATGAGACAAGTCCCGCATCCTGCAGAAAGGAGCTTAGGGGACTATGTGTTGCCTACTATTATAGGGGTGCAGACTTGCATCAGGATTCCAGCTGTTGAAGCCAATAATTTTGAAATCAAATCAGCGATCTTGCACATGGTCCAAGGTTCAGTCCAATTTGGGTGATTACCGACAAAAGATCTCCACTTGCATCTTGCAAATTTCCTGGAGCTGTGTGCAACTTTTAAATACAATGGTGTTACTGATGATGTCATTTGGTTGAGGCTCTTCCCATTCTCACTCATGGAGAGAGCAAAGTGCTGGTTGAATTTATTACAGGCGAACTCCATCACTACATGGCAAGAATTAGCCCAGAAGTTCCTTGCCAAGTTCTTCCCTCCATCCAAAGCAGCAAAGCTTAGAGGAGAGCTTAATAATTACTATCATATGGATGGAGGGTCACTCTACGATGCATGGGAGCGTTTCATAGATCTGCATAGAAAGTGTCTTCATCATGGGATTAAGAAGTGGATGTTAGTCCACATATTCTACAATGGGTTGTGTGGTACAACTAGTACCATTATTGATACTGCATCAGGAGGAACGTTCATGAAAAAGAGTGTCACGCCCCGAACCCCGGGCCCGTGACTGGTGCCCTACCTAGGCACCATTCTACCTATCAACACAAGTAAACTGCGGAATTTAAATAACACCTCATTTTTTTTAAAACCAACGTACGTGCAAGGCAAATCCGACAAGGCTGCCATATAATATACATAATCAAAAGACACAACACTGCACATGAGTCCAATCCCACATATGAATACAGACCTCTAAGATTTTTACTGAACTATGACGGGACAAGGCCCCGTGCACCATAATCGTACAAAGCTTCATCAAGGATCTATACCAAAAGATAAACTCACGAGCGGATGGAGCTATCCAAAAACTCTGAGCAGGGTCCTACACCTGCAGATCACCAAACTGCATACCTAAACCTGCGGCATGAACGCAGCCTCCAAGGAGGTCGACGAAAGAATGTACCAAGTATGTGAAGCGATAAATCGTAATGAAATCATAACGATCTAACAAAAGCAGAGACATGTATGATAGCCAACCTACGATACAATACATAAGCATTCATATCAAGTCGTGACGCGTGCCTCAAAGTCATTACTCAAATATAACCATGGGTCTCACGCCCAAAATATCACTCATGCCCGTGGAATCCTTCCTCACTGCCGGCAGTCCATGATATAATACAACATCAGTAAGCACACTGAACCTTGCAATCATGAGAGTAATGCAATCCTTTTTATCTTTTTAAGTTATGTCTTTAACAATGAGAATTACTGTTCCACTTTAAATCATACACACACTGCACCCTTTCATTAATGAAATCACTACCGTTTCAAAACACGGGCGTCGTACGGCTGCCGTGGTCAACCACCCTCTGTGTTATAATGCAACCTATCATAGGACTATTTCACCCGCAAGGGACTATTTCACCCGCTTAGGTCATGTGAACCCGCAATGAGTCATCGGTACACGATACTCGCATCACGGATAGCTAATCCATGGCTTATATATATCCCGGGAATTTAACCCGCCCGAGTCAAATACCGACCCGCCGTGAGTGTGTACCACTCACCCCCATGGGGAGCTAACCCATGGTATCCTTGAAACAAGTTGTCGGCCCTTTATGGAGGGACGCGGAGATGTGGAGATATGACACTTGCACGAATGTCTATATGAGCAACCCATATGCAAGCAAACCAAGACAATACCATGCCTTTCACACCAAGACAATACCATGCCTTTCCTTTTTACATAAACCAAGACAATACCATGCCTTTACACAAACCAAGACAATTAACATGCCTTCTTTTTACATAAACCAAGACAATAACATGCCTTCTTTTTACATAAACCAAGACAATACCATGCCTTCTTTTTACATAAACCAAGACAATTACCATGCCTTCTTTTTACATAAACCAAGAGAAATACTTATTCAAGCAAGCCAAAGTACTATCAAGGCACAAATAGAATAATTCTCATTTAACAAGCCAAAGTACTATCAAGGCACAAATAGAAAAATTCTCATTTAACAAGCCAAAGTACTACGTACGTACATTCTTTTCAAAAGACTCATTTTTGTGTAAAATCCCAAGATACTAACACCCGTAGTATCAAGGCATGTCTATTTTTCAAAGTAAGTTACTACACTTTTAGAAACTCATTTCCAAGCTTGAAACCAAGTAACTTCAAATTTTCACAATCTAGGCAACTTATGCCCATTAATCAAAATAGACAACTTTCTTAACCTTCCATAAATACGTTATAACCAACTTCCCATAAAGTCGTTATAACTGATGCACGATTTATGCACACACTTAAACGCAAGTGCACGTGTCGTGTCAAGTAATATAGTCTTAGAAGACCGAGTTATCGTCCTCAGGGATTAGTGCTCAAGTACCAACTTCTATTCCTTGTTATCTATTTGGTGACCGATAGTTGATTTGTTGTTTATGAATCTAATTATGAAAACTAATTAAATATGTTGTTTTACTCAGTAATGATGGAAATAGGGCTTCCAAATCTCCTCAACTATCCGCTTAACTTACTTATTAATGCAATTGACTATGGTTCTTCTTCTATTGGAGATAGTAGGTTTACTAATCCGTTTTATACTCCTGTTAAGGTTATATAAACACTCAACCCCAGTACAACACATTTCTACCTTTCGGTGATAAGGTTGACTCTAGAGGAGGATTAAGAACAAAAACCTTATTAATGCTACACAAGTAATTGGGGTATTTTTATCCACGATTCAACCTATGTCTATCCAACTACAGCATATTCACAACCTCCCCTTTCGGATTTCGGATAGAAATCATATAAGTTATGATAATTAATGATCAGGTAATTACCAAGAAATCAAAACATATATTGAATAAATCTCAACAATTAAGAAGAAGAACCAAGAACATGCATTAATTCATAAAGAAAAGGTTCAAGTGAATTGACATGGAAAGCCCTATATTAGAATTAGTTCCTAGCCATAGACATGACAAGAACTAATTCAATATCCAACATAAACTGAAAATAAAGTAAAAGAAGAACAAGAAATTACTAAAGAAAGGTCTCCAATCTTGAACTCCAAGATGTGATGTGAATTGGCAAGAAAGGGAACCCTTAAAACTGCTCTAGGGTTCTCCTTTTATAGTTTCAAAAACGAGTGCAGGGTTTTCCTTCAGGCCTGGCCCATCATTCATTCGAAAATCTGATTTTCAGCGTCGTACTGGCCACAAGTTCTGCAGCCTCTGAATTTAGGCGCGTGGCGCCTATTGCTGGAGGCTCCATGCGGCGACTGTGTCTGTGCCTGGTTCGCCACTTTCTCGCATTTCGAGCTCTGGAACCTCCGTTTTGCCCTCTTTTTGCTCCTTTTCGCCAATGAGCCACTTTAAACCAATATGACTCAAAAGAAAGAAAATATATCCTAAGACGACACGTATTTGTACAAAAATGGACAAAAGACTCACTAAAAATGACTCAAAAAGTGTATATAAAATACACCGATCAAATACCCCCAAACTTAACCTTTGCTCGCCCTCGAGCAAAGATCAAAAGAAAGACATAAAGACACAAGGACAAAGAAAAATAGAAAGACTCAATGACATTGATCACTTTGCTGCATTGGTGTTACTTAGAAAAACATGAAGGTTAGCAGAATAATATGCAGGAACATATAGCATAAATTTTTAGCATTTTAAACATATTGAACTAGATATTTCACAATCTCATTTTAATCATGCTTAATGGAAGTAAGAATACTGAATTATGCATGTCAATTTCAAAATCCTATGGCATGTTAACTTGTTATTCTCCACTAATCATGGATATGCATATAAGAGATCTTCAGGACTTTTCAGGGTTGTAATGTAGGCTTAGACATGGGTAGGTAAAAATAGGCATTTAGGCTCATTTTATGTACCATAAGCTCTTTTTGCTTTTCAATTATTCCCTTTTCTTTTGATTTCTTTTCTTCATTTCATATCTATCTTTCCCCTCTTTTGTTTTTGAGAGAGTGAAGTGTTTAATGAATAACAAGCACTCCCAAACTTAGGCTTTTGCCTATTTCTTATTACTTTTTTTTATTGGGGTGCATCAAACTTGGTCACTCTTTTTGTCTCTTTTTTAACACTTTCTATTCCAACCATTTCATATTTTTACTTATGGCACAAGTGTGGGAATATAGGGTGTCAAAGAAAAAGTTTAATATTTAGGCTCAACAGGGCTGACTAGGGATATTTTTAATGCCAGGGATAGAAAAGAGTGGTAAGAATTGGCTAACAAAGAAATGCCTGAGTCATCTCCCTAACATGCATATCCTAACTATTTCGCCTCAAATAGCAAGCAATCATACACATAGGTTTTAACATTTAACAATGAACAATTCAAGCAGAAACTCCAAATAGACAGATTTCATGAGTTTTTGGCATATCTAACCAAAGTGTTTAGAAAGTTGCTTCTAATTCCATTACATTATTCAGCCTTACTTCACTAGGTGTTTCTAGTAACTACAACATGCATGATCTTTGACAGAAAATTATGACTCAAAAAGAAAAAAAATTATAACTCGAAAATACACAAAACAATTTAAAAAGACTCAACATACTAAAACAATAAGACACAAATAAAACACCCCCCAAACTTAAATCACACATTGTCCCCAATGTGTGCAAGACTCGAAGAAAATAAAAGAAACAGGACAACTTACAGACTTGGTTTAAAATGGTGGCGGTGGCGGTGGATAGTGCATTGACCACTGGTTGAACAAGGAACTCATCTCGTCAATTCTCTGCCTTAATTCTTGTTGTCCTTGTATTACTGTGTCAAAATTCTGCATCATCCTTCTTCGTTCTCGAGCATTGCTCCATCATAGGCACCGGAGGTTACGATTACGTGGGTGGGTCTGGTCGCTTCCGCCTCATAGTGAGCCTCTGTTTCAGACTCATCTTCATCCGTGGCAGCCTCTGCTGCCTTCTTTGGCCTTTGGTGGTGTTGGTCTTCTTACCGTTGTTCTTTGGAGGATTGGAGTGCAGGAAGGAGTGCACTATCCCGTATGACACAGGAAGTTGGTTTTTCTCATATGTATCAGTGGGTAGGGTTGGGACCCCATTTATGGAGCATAAACATGTAATAAGTGAGCCATGTCCCAACCCACCTGTTGTTACCAACCTGCTGGTCTCTCCAATATTTTGCACTATCTCCTTCCCAACATCAATCGTCTTCCCTGACATAATTCCATATATCAATTTGATTCTGTCTTCTGGCACTCTGGTAAAGTGCATTGATGGAATCAGGCGGGCACTGACGAAATACAACCAACCCTTGGCTGTTTTGTTGAACTGACACCTGCTCAGTCCTCTTGACCCATTTCTGGCAAATTCATATGCAGCCCCAGGGTAGCTCACTGTGTTTGCGACGACGTTCCAGTCGATGTTGTTGGTGTTTCTGGACCATGTTCTAAAATAGCTCAAATCGTCATCTCCTCCTTCAACATCAACTGTTTTCAATAACACATTCACCACTTCTGCCATCACAGGCACATATCGTCCCCTCACGAAGCATCTATCGTCCACCTTCTCTGGAAAGTTAACATAGAATTCTCTCACCATCACTGTGTTCATTGGTGCTATCTTTTCCGAGTTAACAAATCTTTTCCACCCCATCATCTCAATCATCGCCCGAATGGGCTCATAGATATCCCCCTCCCCAAGCGACTCCCTTTGATAATTCATTCCTCTTTCAGGGATTAAGGGCCTAGTACTAAGTTTTTTGTATCTATCATGAGCTCTTTGACTGACAAACCTAGTATCATCATATTGAGGGGCTGAGGTGGATGTGGAAGCTCTTTTCTTTCTGGCAGACATTTTTGGATGACTTCTGCAGCGTTTTCTTTGTATCAACAATGTTACCCAACACTATCACCCAACAATCAGCAGCTACAACACCTATCATCCCCAAACTTCACTTAAGAAGCTCCTGCACAACACCCACACTCACCTCGTATACTCTTCCTCGAAATATCACAACCAATTTCAACACCCCAACACACCCTCACAGATATAACACCTCCTCCAATCTACTACCTCCTACTACAAGAAAGCTTTCAAGAAAAGATAAAGGTTACCTTTGTGGTGTTCTTCAAGATTTTCTTGCTCCTAATGATGATTTGAGGCAATGGGATGAGGTAGTTGTTTTAAAGGTGGTTAAGGGTTTAGGGATTTAAGAACTTTGGTGTGATTGGGTTTAGTTTATGGAAGGTTTTAGGTAAAGTGTAGATTTTTCGTGGGTTTTGTGGAGAAGAATGGTATAGGTTTTGATTTGGAATGGAAAAATCGGATTTGGGCGTCTTTAATTTTTGGATTTCCGTCTGGCGCGCGTTCGTGAATCAGCGCGCGCCCAATTTCTCGCACTCTTCAACTTCTGCGCGCTCTCGCAAATGGGCGCCGCGATCTGGATTTTTGGCGCCGCGGCGCTGAATCTCCTGCGCTTTTCTGCTCTTTTGGCGCCGCGGCGCTAACCCGATTTTCTGGAAATCCTTGGCTTATCTTCAGTTTTCGCCCTCCAAATTGTTGGCCCTGCACCTGTCATCACAACACATAACAATACCTCCGTGAGACTGTTCTTAGTGAAAACTAACTGCATTAAAGTAAAATAAATTAAAATACTTTGGGTTGCCTCCCAAGTAGCGCTGTCTTTAACGTCTTTTAGCCGGACGCAACTTCTTTAAATCAAGAGGTGTGGGGTAGATTAACCCCACAACCAATCCATTTTTTTAACATTCTCCTTTTTCTTCTTCTGTTTTTCTTCTTATAATTATTTTCAAGAGAAGGTTCAGTATCACATACCTGCTTTGGCGGAGGTTCAGCATCACGTACCTGCTTTGGTGGGCCTATCTCCCTTGTTTTGGCTTGCACTGGCTCACAAGAAGTTCTGACAGTGCTGATTGCAAAGCACCTGCTCATGACCGGGGGCTCAATAACGTGTTTGAACACTTTGAACACCATTTCTTCACTTTCTACCCTCAGTGTCAGCTCTCATTTCTCTACATCAATCAGGGCTCTCCCTGTTGCCAAGAACGGTCTCCCCAATATGATGGGAATCTCCGCATCCTCCTCCATGTCAAGAATGAGGAAATCCGCAGGGAAAAAGAATTTTCCTACTTTAACAAGAACATCCTCAATCTTCCCCGTGGGGTGCACCACCGTTCTGTCCGCTAGTTACAAGCTCACCGTGGTTGGTTTGGCTTCACCTAATTCCAACCTCTTAAACATCGACAAAGGCATCAAATTTATGCTCGCCCCCAAATCACAAAGGGCCCTATTGCATGTTACCCTGCCAACTGTGCAAGGCAATGTAAAGCTCCCTGGGTCCTTGAGTTTAGGGGGCAATTTCTTCTGCAGGATAGCACTGCACTCCTCAGTCAGTGCCACCATCTCATATTCTCCCAATTTCTTATTCTTTCCCAAAATTTCCTTCATGAATTTGAAATAAGAAGGCATTTGCTCCAACGCCTCGATGAAGGGTATGTTGATATGTAACTTTCTGAATGTCTCCAAAAACATGGAGAATTGTTTATCAACTACTTTCCTTTGCAATCTTTGTGGGAAATGAATCTTCTCGGTGTACTCATTTTCTGGAGCTTTCTCTACTATTGGGTGATCTTCAACAACCCTTTCTCTCTCTGTTTCTACCCTATGTTCAACCACAGGCTGAGGTTCACACTGTTCCAACTGCTTTCCACTCCTCAGTTGTACTGCCTGGCATTGTTCTCTAGGGTTCATTGTTATGCCCCGTAGTTCCGGTGTATATATGTGAGGACGTACGTACGAATATATACGCCCTAATTAGGGTAAGATTGATAGAATTGTTTTCCGACGAAAATTATTCCGAACCTTGTGAAGGAAATTTTTACGTTTTCAATAATATTTTTACGATTATGGAATTGTTCCGAGAGATAAAATATTTTGGACCAATAGGAGGGCGACAAGTGTCACCCCTAGATTGGGCCATGTGGGACGAAATTGAGTGGACAAGTAGGCAAGACAAGTGGCCAAAAGTCTTGCATGGAAGGCATGGCTTGGACGATTTTTAGCAAGTAGTGGTCAAGTCTTGCATGGTCTTGCATGGCTATAGTAAGACAAGTGTGGGAAGGAACCTTCACATATGATCTCTACCTTACACATGTGTTAATCTCAACCCTTGGTTGTGCTATATAAACCCCCTTAGTGGATGAAAATCAGCCACAATTAACATATTACAAGACTTGAAAAACATTTCCTCTTCCTCCTTCTCTATCTTGATTTCGTCCAACCCCCCCCCCCCCCCCCCTCCTCTAACCAAATGTTGTCCAAAAATTCTTAAACTTATAAGTGTTCTTCCTTAATGTGTTAGGAAGATTATTAACCAAGAGTTAGACAAGATTTCACACCCCTAGCCTCAAAAACCTCCCCTTGGCCGAGAGTAGAAACCTCCATCTGCATAGAAGCTAAGATAAGACAAAATTGTATTACATTTCCTAGATCACGGTTGCTTTAATAAGGTCATTAATAACAAGTATTGATTTTTCTTAAATTCCAAAGTAAGGAACTTGATTTCTAAAAGAAAAGAGACTTGAGGAATTGAAGTGTTTTTGGTTTAAAAGAAAGGCATGGTTTTGTCTTAAATGGGTTTAAAAAGAAGGTATGAAAATTGTTTTGGTTTACTTAAAAATGATAGTTACTCTATGTTGATACTACGGGTATCGTGTGACCTTCATAAAAGAAATGGATCTTTTTGAACGAATTAAAGTACGTAGTACCCTGGGGTTAAAACCCGGTTTTTTTGTAATAAAATGAAAGTCTATGAGTACGTTGAACTTGCTTATGATTGTTGTGATAGCCTTTGTTGTGCAAGTGTTTTGATTATGTGCTACCGAGTATCTCGATGGAGGGCCGGCTATCTGATTGATTGATGGATATACTGACACGATGGGTGGCCCACGGGTATGCTTCCACTATGAGTGTTATCTTGTTATTTCCTTTTGGACATACTGACACGATGGGTGGCCACGTACGCTTCCACCAGGAGTGTTATCTTGTTATTTGCTTTGGACATACCGACACGATGGGTGGCTCACGGGTATGCTTCCACCATGAGTGTTATCTTGTTATTTCCTTTTGGACATACTGACACGATGGGTGGCCACGGTATGCTTCCACTAGGAGTGTTATCTTGTTATTTGCTTTGGACATACTGACACGATGGGTGGCTCACGGGTATGCTTCCACTATGAGTGTTATCTTGTTATTTCCTTTTGGACATACTGACACGATGGGTGGCCCACGGGTATGCTTCCACTAGGAGTGTTATCTTGTTATTTGCTTTGGACACATGGACACGATGGGTGGCCCACGGGTATGCTTCCACTATGAGTGTTATCTTGTTATTTCCTTTTGGACATACTGACACGATGGGTGGCCCACGGGTATGCTTCCACTAGGAGTGTTATCTTGTTATTTGCTTTGGACATACTGACACGTTGGGTGGCCCACGGGTATGCTTCCATTATGGGTGTTTTTACATCGTATGCTGCGTGATGAGGAAGGAATTCCATGGGCATGATTGATATTGTGGGCATGAGACCCATGGTTATATGTGAGTGATGACTTGAGGGCTTGAGTCCCTGACTTGACATGACTGCTTACATATTGCATATCGTATATTGGTTATCATATATGTCTCCTGTTTTATATAGACTATTATGATTTCACTTACGATATTTTGATTTCACATACTTTTTGTTATGCGACTTCCGGCCGCGTTCATCCGCGAGGTTGAGTGCGTAACTGGCGATCCGCACTTAGGATCACTGTTCATTCTTGGAAAGCTCCATTTCTCGGAGGCTTTGTCTTTAGTATAGTCCTGTCATTGTAGGTACTTGTACATTCGTGGTATGGCGGGGCCTGTCCGTCATAGTTGTGGTTACATTCTTAGGTGCATGTAATCGTTGTGGGCAGGGTTCGTAAAGGATGTAACTGTTCAAGTTTTGGTTTATATATACATGCTGAAAGGCGACATTTTCTTGGTTAGACTGTTCTTACTCTTTATCGTTTCATCTCTTGTTTTTATATTCCGCCGTTACTCGATGTATATCTACTTGGGTGCGGGTAGGCATCGATCACGGGCCGGATCGGTCGTGACAAAAGTGGTATCGAGCGATTAATTCTCGGAAAGTGTCTACGCATCGTATTCAGTAGAGTCTTGATTATCGGTGTGTTGCACCACATCTATAATCGTGAGGCTGCAGGACATTTAGGATTGGTTTCGCTCTTCTCACTCGAGATCGTGCCTTAGAGCTATGTTATAAGTTGAACCTCTCGACGAGTCTCTTTCGTTACGCTTATGCCTCACGTAAAGGCAACCCGCCCGAAGGGCAAGGCGGCGAGGCCGCGAGTAGAACACGAGAGAGTACAAGCACAGCCCAACCTTTACCCGAGGTGATACCCCAGACGGCGAGTTCCACGACGTCGCCGGCCCAGCAGAGTTTAGTACAATGCAGCGATTCCTCTGCGCCATGATATATGAGCCTTCATTCGCGACCGGGAACGAGGAATATGGATTACAAAAGGGATGGCTCGATTACTAGCTAGGATTTTAGCAAGCGAAGAGTATATAGTACGCCGATATATCACGGGTCTAGACGATTATCTAGTAAAGGGGTGTACAAGAGTAGCTCTTCAGTCAGGCATGGACATTGCCCGCGTACAGGCTTATGCGCAGCAGACTGAGGAACGTAAAGATCGATGAATTAAGCAAGACCAGCAGAAGAGGGCCAGGACAACAGGGTCCTTTGGTGACTTTCGAGGCAGGCAGCCTCAGCAGCAGACTAGTTATGCCCCTCCGCCAGTTCAGAGTAGTCCTCCACGTGCTTGACGCGTTCGAGTATGCAGGAGTTGGTCAGGGCTCCAAGGTTTCCGGTTCACAGATTTACATATGTTCTAGCCAGCCAGATTCAGTTTTCCTTCAGTATTTACGATGTGGTAGGCGTCATCCCGGGAGATGTCGTCTTTTTACCAATACCTGTTTTACCTGCGGCCGGCAGGGCCATGTAAGGAGAGAATGTCCTAGTAGGAGGGATACAGATGGGATAACTCAGCCCACCAGTCGGGCCATGGATCGGTGGTTCGAGAGGAAGGGGTGTTAGCGAGAGAGCCACCCCACCCTGGTATGGCCGATGGTAGGTGTCATTGTGAGTGTCGTGCTTCGACGCTTGTTATGCTTATGCGGACAGCAGGCCATTTTGCTAGAAATTGTCCAACCAGAGGTGGCGCGAATGTTACTACTCAGCCTTCTGGATCAGTGGCTTGTTCATCACCTTCTATAACTACGCCCGAAAGCGTGATTTTGATTAAGAGCGACAACGGGAAGTGAAGCAGTAGTGGCAGGTATATCCTGAACCCTCTAGAGACTAGTATGCGTAATAGGAAGATTATATTTTAAGTGTTATGTTCGGAGAACATGGTGTTAATTGTGATTGGAAAACACGGGTGGTTAAAAAGGTAAGTTTGAGGACAAGTAAATTGCGAACCTTAGAAATTATAACAGTTGAGACTTTAGATGTAAGGCCGACTTAAGTAAAATATTTTACGTTTTGATCCTTGTCGAGATACATTGTATACGTGGGGTGTATTGTAGGATAAGTCCATGGGTAGTTTGAGATAGAAGTGGTAGCTGTCATGACGAGAATAAGTAAGATTGTTCCGGATCGGGAACGAGAGTTGGGCGCGATAATGGGTCGGGTTGAGGCAAGGTCGCGGGTCAACCCGCAGCCCGGAATGAGGTGGGGTCAGTTTAAGGTAGTCCCGCTAGGTGATAGGATCACAAGGGTGTTAGGCCCAGGTTTAGGTAACCATCGTACGAGTTCGGGACGTTGCTCGAAGAGGTCGGGCCGATGAGGTCACCCATCTTGTCTTTCGCCAGATCGCATTTACTCGGCAGAGGGTTATGCAAGATGTTTTGTATCAGGAAGGTTGTAAAGCTGCACGGGGTTTCTACTTTTATTTTATGACAGCAAGAGCCCGCCATTGGCTATTTTCTTTTTCTCGAGGTTTTACCAAAGGGATAGGAACTCAGTGAGTCTCAAGATTGCATTCACCTCGGCCGATTTGACAAACAGCGTTGTACCCAGATATTTGAGGATACGTTACGGGCCATTTTTTTGATTTCAAGGGAGTGGTGAGGATTATTTGCCTCGTGTTGAGTAGGTATTATAATAGCTACCATTTCAGTGTTCGAATGGCGCCTTACGAAGCCTTGTATGGGCGGAAGTATAGTCACGGCCGATTGGTTCGATGTTGGCAAGGTTCAGATAGTTGGTCCATACTTGATTCAGCAGAATGAGGATAAGGCGAAGCTTATCCAGAGGAGGTTATTAGCACTCGAGTCAACGTAAGTCCGCAGATAATCGCATCAACACTTGGAATTCAGTCGACGGTGGGCCTTCATGTAACACCGGCGGTGTGACGAGATTTGGAAAGCAAGGAAACTTAGCCCGAGGTACTTTGGGCCTTTTCGGATCGTTTGTAGAATAGGTCGTTGTTTATAAGTTAGCACCGCCGTCCGACTTAGAGGCAAGACGTCCGGTCTTTCATGTTGCTACGATTCTAAGAGTATCGGAAATTCATCCAGAGTGTTCCCAATTAATGACGACCAAGTTGAGGATAGTAACCCCGAGATGTTAAAAACTGAAGCAATGACAGAAATGTGATACGTATATTAGGAACAGTTCAAGTGTACGAGGAGAGTACGATGAGTAAGAAAAGAGGTGAAGATGTGTTAAGCAGATGGAAGTATTCTTTTTATAAGTAAGGATGTGAAGAAAGTATCCTTTGGACCATGGGTGGAGCTAATAGTGTTGTATACGCTTTAGAGATGATTCTTCGTCGGCTCGGATATGAGTGTTTGCGCGTACGTTGTATTGTGGCCATGAGTGGCATAATTGGTTTCGTAAGAATAAAGGGAAGACTATACCGGCACAGGTATGTTTTGAGACTTAGAAGGAACATTCGGGACGAATGTTTCTAAGGGGGGGAGAATGTTATGCCCCGTAGTTCCGTTGTATGTATGTGAGGACGTACGTACGAATATATACGCCCTAATTAGGGTAAGATTGATAGAATTGTTTTCCGACGAAAATTATTCCGAACCTTGTGAAGGAAATTTTTACGTTTTCAATAATATTTTTACGATTATGGAATTGTTCCGAGAGATAAAATATTTTGGACCAATAGGAGGGCGACAAGTGTCACCCCTAGATTGGGCCATGTGGGACGAAATTGAGTGGACAAGTAGGCAAGACAAGTGGCCAAAAGTCTTGCATGGAAGGCATGGCTTGGACGATTTTTAGCAAGTAGTGGTCAAGTCTTGCATGGCTTTAGTAAGACAAGTGTGGGAAGGAACCTTCACATATGATCTCTACCTTACACATGTGTTAATCTCAACCCTTGGTTTTGCTATATAAATCCCCTTAGTGGATGAAAATCAGCCACACTTAACATATTACAAGGCTTGAAAAACATTTCCTCTTCCTCCTTCTCTATCTTGATTTCGTCCAACCCCCCCCCCCCCCTCCTCTAAGCAAATGTTGTCCAAAAATTCTTAAACTTATAAGTGTTCTTCCTTAATGTGTTAGGAAGATTATTAACCAAGAGTTAGACAAGATTTCACACCCCTAGCCTCAAAAACCTCCCCTTGGCCGAGAGTAGGCAGATTTTCGAAACTGTTTTGGGCAGATTCTTAGTCACGTTTGGAAGGGAATATCTCCTAGAATATAAGGAGTTTTTGGGTGTTTCAAAAGCCTAAAATGAATTTCGTCGAGTCTAGTTTCCAACTCAACCAACCACTCGTCGATAGGACACTGGAGTAGAGAGTTATCGACGTTGCAAGTTCAGCTGACGAAGCAGTAGCTAAAAATCTGGACAGTCACGTTTTTTGGACTATCTTGAGGTAATGAACCTTAACCTCTTTGTGAATTTGATTATTATGTATATATGGATATTATACATATATTGGAAGTATATTATGGACTATAAGATATAAAGAAAAATTTGGATCTTGTTAAGATATTAAAAAGAGAATTGGCATGTTAGCCATTAAAATGGTAAAATGTATCCATTACTTGCTAAGAAGTTAACAACAAGGAAACTATAACTTATATAAAGATTGGAATATAAGTTGAAGGACTAATGAAGTAATTGGATAAGTATTATTGTAAAAGTTGGCCAAGGACCCCAACTTAAGGACCGTATCTACTTTGGACTTCTTTACTTATTGTTATTATGAAGGGAGATAGTAAACCGCGTTACCGTTTGGGCGTGTTATCCCCTTCTTTTACTTATTGTTATTATGAAGGGAGATAGTTGTTATACCCCGTATTTCCAGAGTATGTACGTAAAGGAATACGTACAAAAAGTTTGGTCTTAAAGTTAGGCCTTGGACGATTTTTAGGCACAACTCACAAAGCGAACGGTTTTCCGACGAAACGTTTCCACAGCTTTCGTAGGATAAATTCCGGCTATGTCATTTCTAATTTTTGCGGATTTTTCCGAGAGACGTAACACTTTGGACCAACGAGAGGGCGACATTTGCCACCCTCTCATTGGTGGACTTGTCACGGCAATAGGGCCAAATGGATGACCATCCTTGTCATAAAGTTGGTTAGATATTTTGTGTGCAAGTTGGCTAGGTACACTTTCCCTAATCTTGACCTTACACTTGCCTAGCACTTGGCTAAATCTTGGCCATTGGTTGGCCATGTCTTGACGTATAAATACCACTCTTGAGATGAAGAGTTCTTCATCAACAATATCTTTCCAAGTCTAAAAATCCTTCCTCTCCCTTTGTAAGCAATTCGTCCAACACACCCCCCCTCCCCTTGAGAAGCTTGGCCGAGGCTACCCCACCCCCTAGCCTAGCCGAAACCTACCCCCCCTCCCTTGGTAGAAAATTTGTCTTCTTGTATTGTTATAATACCCAAAATACCCTCGCCCAAATACCTTAGTACTTTGTAGAAGTTGTGAAGAACTTCTAAGGTTTCCTTGGAGCATACAACTTAGGAGCAAAACCTTGCTCAGCGACTTTTCTAGGATATTATTGGGCTTACCGAGGTAACTAATCCTAACCTCTTTTGAATTAGAGAATACTTACTTGTTGTAGAATAAGAATAAGTATAAATACTTAGAAGGTTATTAAGGAATAGAATTGAATCAGTAGCACCTTAGAAGGGTATAAAAGAAGAATATACGAATCTGATTTACATAGAGTTTTCACAGAGACTTATATAGCTCACCGGTAGGGTTGTGCTGCCCGACTTTCCGTAGAATTGAGGACCCTCTGCTTAGAATGACCTAAATAGTCTAGACTTTGATAGATATCTGTGACTATTATAGCTGATTCTCTGCGACATACTCGACTGCGGTGGATTTCGCGAGAAGGTATGTGATTCCTTCCTAAAGCATGATATTTTACAATATGTATATAGTACGGTGACGCATACGTGTTAACTGAATAATACTTACGGAATGCCTCACGCTTAAGCTCGAATAATACGTGACAATGCCTCACGCTTAAGCTGAATAATAAAGAATCAAACATTTCAAAAGGACTATCAACCATTTATTAATGTAAGAGAACTAATTGGTTTTTAAACGAGCTTAAGAGTTATACTAGCTTTATGGGAAGTAAGTATAACCACTTAAGATTGATAAAAGAAACAAGTTTGCCTATGTGTTTATAATGCACTTATATTGTGAAAAGAATAATAAGATGGTTTGATAAGTAGACATGATATGATGCTACGTGTGTTAGTATCTTGTAACGTTTGTATAGTGAGTATCCTTGTTGTGCTTATGTTACTTAAAGATAAGTTGTTATGTTAGTATACTATCACCACCTCTTGAGATGATACCGGGGTTTTGTCCTCCGACGCGGTAGACTGCGCGATGCAGGACCATGATTCGAGAATACCTCATGCGGGTCCAGGGCCTATCGCGAGCTACGAGAGTTCCGTGTTAGTATGCGGGGTTATGCCTCACGCGTCTATGTGGCCACGCGACAATGAGTCCAGGCGATGCCGAGGAGTAGCTACCCTCGATGCGGGTTATACCTCACGCGCCCACGCGAGTGGCCTATGCGACCGGAGTCGAGATTAGGCTTGCAGAATGAGGATGGGCGAGTGGCCTGCTTCGATCATTCGCAGCCTAGACAAGACGTGACATTACCTATTGTTGCTCTTGTTTGTGATGTGGCACTATGCGGTTTCGTCTTTGCCACATATTTGTAAACCGTTTTAAAAATGATATGTTTTCATTTAAGTACTTTACGCTTCGCATACTTAGTACTGTTGTAATCGACTCTCGGGCCGCGTCATGCCGCAGGGCAAAGCAGTGCTAGATCCGCATCCCAGGATCTCTACGTTGGTGTGAGCTCCATCTCTTCCGAGGCTCTACTTTTGGTATGATCTCCTGTTGTAGATAGTTTTGTATGATCAGGTATGGCGGGCCCCGCCCGCCATAGTTGTATATTTCAGAGGTCTGTAGTCATGTTGTATGTCGGATGTAATCGCTAAAACATGATTATATATATACGCCAAAGGCGATGTTTTCTCACATAACTGGTCTTGTTTTATAAACTGTTTCATGTCTTGCTTTATGTTTCCGCTGATTACTCTGATGTATGACTACTTGGGTGCCCCGGTAAGGCACCAGTCACGGGCCCCGGAACGGGTCGTGACAATAGTAAACCGCGTTACCGTTTGGGCGTGTTATCCCCTTCTTTACTTATTATTATTATGAAGGAGAGATTGTTAATCGCGTTCCGTTTGGGCGTGTTATCCCCTTCTTTAGTTATTATTGTTATGAAGGAGAGATTGTTAATCGCGTTCCGTTTGGGCGTGTTATCCCCTTCTTTAGATTTCAGTATTATTGCACCTTAATTATAGTAGGTTAATCACGGTTATCGGGCCTTGGAAAAGGTAGAAAATTGAGTAGAAACGGGGGAAGTGCTGCCGAATTTTCCGTAGAATATGGAACCTTGTACTTAGAAATATTCTACAAAGAGATCTAGAAGTTAATAGACGTTCTATGGCCATTATAGGTTGAAGTACTACGAGTAGTGTATTCTACTTGAAGGGTGGAAAAGGCTAGAAAGGTTATAGTACTTTGGAGCGTTTTGCTAATTGTCGATAATCGTCGCGAGGTATGTGAACCTCTTCCTATCCTTTCTAGCATGATTATTTTAAACTATGTAGTACGGTAGACGTACGTGTGCTAAACGAATTTGGTTGGTTTAAAACATAAAGTGTTATAATGGCTTTATGGGAAGTTAATTATAACAACTTTATGTAGGTAAAGGAATGGTTTATTGATTTTTAAAAAGATAAGAGACTTGACTTATATTTGACTTGATTTGATATGTGAAGAACTTGAATTGTGTGGAAAGTTGTGAAACCTCATTCGTGAGTAATGAGTACTTGGTTTCGAATAATAATGTTATATTGATTTCGGAAATGAGAATAAGTATCGAACAAACCACTGCAGCGTTAATAAAGGAAAAAGTAACGACAATTAATTATATTGAGTAATGAGTACTTGGTTTCGAATAATAATGTTATCTTGATTTCGGAAATGAGAATAAGTATCGAACAAACCACTGCAGCGTTAATAAAGGAAAATATATTGACAAATAATTAATATTATTAAAACAAGTAGAAACCTCCATCTGCATAGAAGCTAAGATAAGACAAAATTGTATTACATTTCCTAGATCACGGTTGCTTTAATAAGGTCATTAATAACAAGTATTGATTTTTCTTAAATTCCAAAGTAAGGAACTTGATTTCTAAAAGAAAAGAGACTTGAGGAATTGAAGTGTTTTTGGTTTAAAAGAAAGGCATGGTTTTGTCTTAAATGGGTTTAAAAAGAAGGTATGAAAATTGTTTTGGTTTACTTAAAAATGATAGTTACTCTATGTTGATACTACGGGTATCGTGTGACCTTCGTAAAAGAAATGGATCTTTTTGAACGAATTAAAGTACGTAGTACCCTGGGGTTAAAACCCGGTTTTTTTGTAATAAAATGAAAGTCTATGAGTACGTTGAACTTGCTTATGATTGTTGTGATAGCCTTTGTTGTGCAAGTGTTTTGATTATGTGCTACCGAGTATCTTGATGGAGGGTCGGCTATTTGATTGATTGATGGACATACTGACACGATGGGTGGCCCACGGGTATGCTTCCACTATGAGTGTTATCTTGTTATTTCCTTTTGGACATACTGACACGATGGGTGGCCCACGGGTATGCTTCCACTAGGAGTGTTATCTTGTTATTTTCTTTGGACATACTGACACGATAGGTGGCCCACGGGTATGCTTCCACTATGAGTGTTATCTTGTTATTTCCTTTTGGACATACTGACACGATGGGTGGCCCACGGGTATGCTTCCACTAGGAGTGTTATCTTGTTATTTGCTTTGGACATACTGACACGATGGGTGGCCCACGGGTATGCTTCCACTATGAGTGTTATCTTGTTATTTCCTTTTGGACATACTGACACGATGGGTGGCCCACGGGTATGTTTCCACTATGAGTGTTATCTTGTTATTTCCTTTTGGACATACTGACACGATGGGTGGCCCACGGGTATGCTTCCACCGTGAGTGTTATCTTGTTATTTGCTTTGGACATACCGACACGTTGGGTGCCCACGTATGCTTCCATTATAGGTGTTGTTTTACATCATGTATCTTTGGCGATGGAAGGAATTCCACGGGCATGATTGATATTGTGGGCATGAGATCCATGGTTATATGTGAGTGATGACTTGAGGGCTTGAGTCCCTGACTTGACATGACTGCTTACATATTGCATATCGTATATTGGTTATCATATATGTCTCCTATTTTATATAGACTATTATGATTTCACTTACGTGATTTTCGCCACATACTCTGACTGTTGTTATCGACTTCTTCGGGCCGCGTTCATGCCGCAGTTGAGGCACGTAGCTGGCGATCCGCACTCTAGGATCACCGCTCGTTCTTGAAAGCTCCATTTCTCCGAGGCTTTGTCTCGTATAGTCCGTCATCAGAGGTACTTGTACATTCGTGGTATGGCGGCCCCGTCCCGTCATAGTTGTGGTTACATTCTTAGAGGTGCAGAGTAATCGCAAGCGTGGTTCGTAAAGGATGTAACTGCTCAAGTTTTGGTTTATATATACATGCCGAAAGGCGACATTTTCTAGTTAGATCGTTTACTCTTTATCGTTTCATGTCTTGTTTTTATATTTCGCTGGTTACTCTGATGTATATCTACTTGGGTGCCCGAGTAAGGCACCAGTCAGGGGCCTGGGATCGGGTCGTGACATTCATCTTTGTGTTGCTCGACAGGGTACCCTATGGCCTGTTGGTTGCTAGCTTTGCTAGTTGCCCCACCTGTGTTTCCAAGCTCCTGAGAGATGATCTAGTCTCTGCCATGAACTGGGTCTGGGAGTTGGTGAGTGTCAACAAAGCTGCTCACTGGCTCGCTTTTCCGTTGGATGTACACCGAATTGTTGAGAAGATGAGGCCTGAGTGAATGGCTGCTGATTTTGCATCGCCTCTAAACCGGTTCTCACGCCTCTTGCTCACCTCCATGAAAAATTTGGGTGATTCTCCACCCCGATTGTAGGTGTTTGAGTATGGGTTGTTCTGGGGTCTCAGATAGTTCCCTACAGCTTGGCACTCTGCTTGCTCGATCGAGACATTGTTAGGATCAGCTGATGGGCATCTGTCGAATGTATGTGGACCACCATACATTTCACAACTTATCGGGCAGCTGACCGCATTTACTGACATTGTATTTGTCAGCCGCTTGGTCAAAAGCGGCAACTTGGGCATTGTGGCGATGATGACATCAATCTCATGAACTCCCACTGTTCTTCTGCCACTGACTTGTCTATCCTCTGTGACATGGTTATTGGTGGCCATGTCTTCCAATAAGTCATGAGCTTCATGGGCTGTTTTTCTCATAAAGGTTCCTTCGCGTCAGATCAATGATTGTTCCGTCGCTCCGCCACCCCATTATAGAAAATGTGGACCAAATTCCACAACTCAACGTCGCGTGTGGACACTTCCTTTGCAAGTCCTTGAATCTCTCCCAAGCTTCATATAATGATTCTCCATCGCTTGATAGAAATTATTCAACTCCCTCTCGCCTTTGCATGGTGGGAAGAACTTTGCTAAAAATTTATGTGCCAACTCTTGCCATGTAAATATCGAATCTGCTGGCAAAGAATTCAACCACACTTTCGCTCTATCCCTGAGTGAGAAGGGAAAGAGCCTCAATCTGACGGCGTCATCAGTAACGCCATTGTATCTGAATGTTGCACATAACTCCAAGAAATTAGCTATATGCATATGAGGATCCTCTGACGACAATCCTCCAAACTGAACCGTATTCTGCACCATACTTAATATTGCAGGTTTTATCTCAAAATTATTTGCTCCTATTGTTGGGAGCCTAATGCAAGTTTGTGCTCCGTTCACCCTAAAGACATAATCCCCCAAGCTTCTCTCCGCTTGGACCTGAACTCTCTCCTCTACATCCATTGGCACTCTCCGAGGCATTCTTTGGTTAGGCTGATGATCACCTAACCCCTCATTCATCTCGTTGTTGTTTTGTACGCCTTCCATCTCTATTAAGGCTGAAATTCGTTGGTTCCTTCTGTTCTGTTTACAAGTTTTCTCAATTTCTGGGTTGAAGGGAACAAGAGTGTCTGCTCCTCTTCTCCTTCGCATAAACTGGGTTCCTGAAACAGATCAAAATAAACAAACGGATCACGACACCCTGGTTTTCACAAAAATAAAAAATATATAATAACTAAAAACAAAAATAAAAACCAAATTAGAAATTAAGAATAGATAAAATTGATATTGAACTACGCCAATCCCCGGCAACGGCGCCAAAAACATGATGCGCGATTTATGCACACACTTAAACGCAAGTGCACGTGTCGTGTCAAGTAATATAGTCTTAGAAGACCGAGTTATCGTCCTCAGGGATTAGTGCTCAAGTACCAACTTCTATTCCTTGTTATCTATTTGGTGACCGATAGTTGATTTGTTGTTTATGAATCTAATTATGAAAACTAATTAACTATGTTGTTTTACTCAGTAATGATGGAAATAGGGCTTCCAAATCTCCTCAACTATCCTCTTAACTTACTTATTAATGCAATTGACTATGGTTCTTCTTCTATTGGAGATAGCATGTTTACTAATCCGTTTTATACTCCTGTTAAGGTTATATAAACACTCAACCCCAGTACAGCACATTTCTACCTTTCGGTGATAAGGTTGACTCTAGAGGAGGATTAAGAACAAAAACCTTATTAATGCTACACAAGTAATCGGAGTATTTTCATCCACGATTCAACCTATGTCTATCCAACTACAGCATATTCACAACCTCCCCTTTCGGATTTCGGTTAGAAATCATATAAGTTATGATAATTAATGATCAGGTAATTACCAAGCAATCAAAACATATATTGAATAAATCTCAACAATTAATAAGAAGAACCAAGAACATGCATTAATTCATAAAGAAAAGGTTCAAGTGAATTGACATGGAAAGCCCTATATTAGAATTAGTTCCTAGCCATAGACATGACAAGAACTAATTCAATATCCAATATAAACTGAAAATAAAGTAAAAGAAGAACAAGAAATTACTAAATAAAGGTCTCCAATCTTGAACTCCAAGATGTGATGTGAATTGGCAAGAAAGGGAACCCTTAAAACTGCTCTAGGGTTCTCCTTTTATAGTTTCAAAAACGAGTGCACGGTTTTCCTTCATGTATGGTCCATCATTCATTCGAAAATATGATTTTTCCCGTGTCGGCGCCGCGGCGCCGGAAGTTCTGCAGGCCTCTGGAATTTAGGCGCCGTGACGCCTGGCCCTGATGGCTGGAGGCGCCGCGGCGCTGACCTGTGTTTGTGCCTGGTTCGCCACTTTCTCGCATTTCGAGCTCTGGAACCTCCGTTTTTGCCCTCTTTTTGCTCCTTTTCGCCAATGAGCCACTTTAAACCAATATGACTCAAAAGAAAGAAAATCTATCCTAAGACGACACGTATTTGTACAAAAATGGACAAAAGACTCACTAAAAATGACTCAAAAAGTGTATATAAAATACACCGATCAATAACCATTTATGGTTTTAGACCAATTCATTCCTTTTTATATCCAAGAGACTTATACTTTAAAACCAAGTATCACATACTTACAAATCAAGTTTCTTAACTTTCAAAATACTTCAAGTCTCTTAATCTTTAGAAATCAAGTTTCTTCTACTTTTAAATCTCAAGTAACTCATACCTTTAAAACAAGTTACTTCTCTTTAAATCATGTCATTTCTCCTCTTTTAAATTAATTAAGTAAATCACTCCTTTTACTCTCCTAAAGACATTATAACAACCTTTAGGTTTTGGAACTAAGGCACTAGCCAAAAGATTTGGAAACCACTTCCTTTTCAAGACTCTATGTACTTTAAGTAAAATACTTTCACCTTTGAGAATCCAAACTTCATTAAGGAAATGGATTATAACAACTTACAATTTAAACATCAAAGTACAATCAAGGAAGTATATAGAACAAATTCTATATTAGGCAATCCAAGTACAACCAAGGAATGGATCATTTAAGGAGTATGACATACTTTCTTTATCTTAAGGAATCATGCTAGAAGAGGAGATAGTTCACATACCTTTTCGGCTTAATCCGCAAACTAAGTCGAATACGCCTCACGTAGAATTGTCAACCTATAATGGTCACAACATGACTATCAATTTCCAGTTTCTAACGTAGAATAATACTAAGTATACGGTCTCTTATTCTACGGAAAAATAGGGCAACACCTCCTTTGTTTCTACATACTTTTCCATCTTTTTCAAGGCCCGATATTCAATAACCAACATGCCACATTTAAGGCTTAATACAACAACCAACCAAAGGGGATTACACGCCTTACAATACGTGTAAAATTCTGCCCCACAATTCATACGAAGTAGTTCAATACTCAAAAGCCATTCTCGGCTAACAATAAACCAATCCTAAGTCCTTTCCAATTCTTTTTCAATCTAAGTTCTTAGGTCTAACATGTTATATAGTCATAGACAAATTCAACAACTACAACTTTCTTCTTTATATAACATGTGACGACTTATACTAATAATCAAATTGAATTGTAATCTTAAGGCTAAACATGCTAGTTTTCGGATTAGGGTTCCAATAGTCAATACACTTATCAAACTTCATAATATATACCTCATGCTTGCTAATATCCATAACTACAATGATAAGTAAGCTTTAGTTGCTAAAACGACAAGATTTATACCTTTACAATCCCTTATAATTTCCAAGATTCAAAGTCTCTCCTTAGCAATTCTTAGCTCCTTTCCTTTACGCTCCAATCCGCTATTTGAAGCCTTTAGAAGCTCACAACCAACTTCTCTTCCATTTTCAATCCAAACTTGTGAAAACGACTTAGGTTTTCGCCTTGCGACTAACGTGAAAACGTCATTTTTCTGAAATCTTTCTATTGAGATATCCTTACAATACCCTTAGGGACCTTGGGTTAAAGTCTTGTGAATAATGGATCAAAACTACAAAATTTTCTTGTGGAAAAGTTGACAAACCCGAGAGCTCTTCCAATGAACAAGAATGTTGTGATTTTTTCTAAGTGTTGGAGACCTTGTCTTGCACTAGTGTAGTGTATATATAACACAATGGAGGGCTTAGATTGCAACACTTGAGTGGCTAGGATGAAGAACACTTGGATAACTACACAAGTGGCAAGTTGACAAGTCAACAATCTCAAGCTAGCAAGACTTATTCATCTACCATGGTCAATGACCATTTTACCCTTGCAATATTTCGTCCAAGACCATGTGGGGGGTGCCACGTGTCGCCCTCCCATTCGTCCATAAAATTTTGTAACCCTCGTGGGCCCCACAAAACGTAAAATTCCTCGGGTGGTCCCCACGTGACCAAATCCGTAAAAATAAATTTCCATAATGTTAATAAGTTCCATACTCTTCAAATAATGCATTTTGAGAATCTAATTCTCATCAACAAACATTTTTCCTTTCCGACGTTCGGAAGATTTTTCCGTCGGAAAAACAATTCTTTCTTTCGTACCAATTTTTCAAGTCTTGTGTTCTCGCGTCTATTCTCTTATACATGTCTTGGAATTACGGGGTGTAACATTTTTCCGCCCTTAGAAACATTCGTCCACGAATGTTCTTAGTCGGTTGTCAAGTTATACAAACTCCGGCGTAGTCTCTTACTATGCCTATCAATCAACACTCCACAAGACCAATGATGCCACGCATGGCCACCACATAACATACGTAAACATAACAATGGACATTCCATTTGTGGTCCCGTCTCACAAAACTCGAAGGTTACAGTCTTATCACAAATGAGATCTTTAGAGGTTACTTTCTCTTTCCCCGCATAAAGGGATGGCCCTGTCGTATTCTAAGTCATGGGACTAACACTATCTGAATCTTTCAGTCGGACTCCTACTCAGCTAACTGATGTGTCTCCCCCGTGTTACTTCCCTTCTCTGTCTCACTTAGTCACCAAACTAGTTGGGACATGCATCTACAACCTACCTAGCTTAGTTTACCAACCGGTGTAAACTCTGATACTAGTAGTATCTCAATCACGAGCACCTATGGACAGTGTTACTGAACCTAAGGCATGTGTATCAACATAATTAACCTCCACTCGTGGCCTAAAAGGAATTTTCTCTACGCACCTTCATTACTCATAACTATAATCACTATAGTTCCTTTAACCCTTGTTCCTTCCTTTTTCTTACTTGTCATACTTTCTCGTACTTCCAAACTTATTTAGTACACGTACAAAATTTCAAATATTATTTCTGTTCTTCAATCCTTGGAGTTACTATCCAAACTTGGCCATTATGCTACTTGAATTTCCGCTAAGGCTCTTCTCGGTCCTTACGACCTGATTCCGGTGGAACGCGTCCACAAACTCGTACAACGATTAACTAAACTTGGGCCTTGCATCCTCGTGACCCTATCACATAGTGGGACCATATCCAACTGACATCACCTCATTCCATACTATCGGTTGACCCGAAATGAGTCCATAACCCGACCCATCGTCATACTTAACTTCTCATTCTTAGTCTGAAATAAATTTCTCTCTTATCTCAAGGTACTTCTCACCCTATCCCCCTATTCACTAGAGATTTGTCATATAAGTCGAAGTATTTCTACCGTACATCCTTCCCTATTGGTCTTTACACTGTTACGGGGTAATTACAACTTGTGAACCCTACACAACTATGGTCTCAGTTCACTTTATTAATCAAAGTATCCCTACCTCTGGGGGTACTATCACTTTATAACAACTAGCAATAAAGGGAAAACATATACGCTAGGGAAAAATTTGAATCTATCAATGCACGTATGATTCAAAAGAATCGAAATATACCTGTAACCCCATGTGATGTTGCCTCCTGATCCAGTCCAGTAGTCACGTCATATATGCGGTTCGAAGGACCGTCGGAACTATAAACTCCACCCTGACCTCTGCCACGGCTGGCTGACATCTGAACAACCCGCCCTGGGGGACGCACAGCTGTGGAGGAAAGGGAATCAACCATCGGCCTCATAGGCTGAGCCACCTTACCGGTGCTCTTTCTAACAGGACATTCCCACTGCTTGTGGCCCGGACGGTCACAATAATAACAAACACCTGTGCCATGACGGCATTTCCCCAAATAAAGCTTACTACATCGGAAACACTGAGGAATAGGTGGCCTCGACTGAGAAAATCCTCTGCTCATCTGAGAACTTCGAACCCTGGAGCTCGGACCGGCTCCTAAATACCTGGTGGGGTCAAATCTCCCACCTGCGAGTTGTGGGGGTATGTACTGGGTAGGCTGGGATGAATATCTCACTCGTTGCTGAGGCTTCTCGTCCAAAAACTCATCGGCATAACCAACCGGTCTAGCCCTCTTACGCTGATTTCCGCTGCCTCTACCTCTGTACACCGTCTGCATCGCCGAATAACCTCCTGCTGATGAAATTGTAGCACCACTATCTTGATCAATAACATAATTGCTTCCCTCATGACCCTATAGTCTTCTCCTAACGATAAACCGAGGCTCCGGTCTGGGCCTCAAAACTGCATGAAGAACTCGCCGATCGCGGACAATATCCAGATACCGGCATGAGCCCTATCAACTCTCTCGAGTCCGATTGTAGCTCTCGCTACTCTTTTGCCCTTCAGGCGATCAAGGTTCTTCTGGAGGCATAGCTGTAACATAATAATACGTCAGAGAGGAATTATCCTAATAACACAGCTTTATGGCACGATCTCAGAGTGAGAAGAATAGAAACCAACTCATAAATGTCCTGTAGCCTCCTGTTTATGGGTGTGGCGCGCAACACACCGATAATCAAGACTCTACTAGACACGGTCTGTAGACATTCCGAGGACTGATCGCTCGATACCATCTGTCACGCCCGAACCGGGCAGTGGATCGTGCCCTACCAGGCACCTTCTACCTATCAACACAAGTAAACTGCGGAATTTAAATAACACCTCATTTTTTTTAAACCAACGTACGTGCAAGGCAAAACCGACAAGACTGCCATATAATATACATAATCAAAAGATACTACACTGCACATGAGTCCAATCCCACATATGAATACAGACCTC
Organism: Przewalskia tangutica; assembly: GCA_029844215.1. NCBI lineage: Eukaryota > Viridiplantae > Streptophyta > Magnoliopsida > Solanales > Solanaceae > Przewalskia > Przewalskia tangutica. The sequence continues at coordinate 22,930,841 of CM056720.1, read as the reverse complement.
TAAGAGTTTTACTGAAATATGACGGGACAAGGCCCCGCCGTACCCATAATCGCAAAAGCACAGATCAAGGATCTATACCAAAAGATAAACTCTGAATGATGAAGCTATCCAAAACTCGGCAGGTCCTACACTGCAGATCACCAAATCATTACCTAAACTCACAGATTGAACGCAGCCCGGGCGAGGTCAAGACGAAGAATGTACCAAGTATGTGAAACAGTAAATAATGTAATGAAATCATAACAGTCTAACAAAACAGGAGACATGTATGATAGCCAACCTACAGTAAACAATACATAAGCAGTCATATCAAGTCAGGGACGCATGCCTTCAAAGTCATTACTCAAATATAACCATGGGTCTCACGCCCAAAATATCACTCATGCCCGTGGAATCCTTCCTCACTGCCGGCAGTCCATGATATAATACAACATCAGTAAGCACACTGAACCTTGCAATCATGAGAGTAATGCAATCCTTTTTATCTTTTTAAGTTATGTCTTTAACAATGAGAATTACTGTTCCATTTAAATCATACACACACTGCACCTTTTCATTAATGAAATCATTACCGTTTCAAAACATGAAGGTCGTGCCAGTGCCAGGGTCAACCACCTTCTGTGTTATAATGCAACCTATCATAGGACTATTTCACCCGCAAGGGACTATTTCACCCGCTTAGGTCATGTGGACCCGCAATGAGTCATCGGTACACGATATTCGTATCACGGATAGCTAATCCATGGCTTATATATATCCCGGTAATTTAACCCGCCCGAGTCAAATACCGACCCGCCGTGAGTGTGTACCACTCACCCCCATGGGGAGCTAACCCATGGTATCCTTGAAACAAGTTGCCGACCCTTTTTGGAGGGACGCGGAGATGTGGAGATATGACACTTGCACGAATGTCTATATGAGCAACCCATATGCAAGCAAACCAAGACAATACCATGCCTTTCACACCAAGACAATACCATGCCTTTCCTTTTTACATAAACCAAGACAATACCATGCCTTTACACAAACCAAGACAATTACCATGCCTTCTTTTTACATAAACCAAGACAATACCATGCCTTCTTTTTACATAAACCAAGACAATATCATGCCTTCTTTTTACATAAACCAAGACAATTACCATGCCTTCTTTTTACATAAACCAAGAGAAATACTTATTCAAGCAAGCCAAAGTACTATCAAGGCACAAATAGAATAATTCTCATTTAACAAGCCAAAGTACTATCAAGGCACAAATAGAAAAATTCTCATTTAACAAGCCAAAGTACTACGTACATACATTCTTTTCAAAAGACTCATTTTTGTGTAAAATCCCAAGATACTAACACCCGTAGTATCAAGGCAAGTCTATTTTTCAAAGTAAGTTACTACACTTTTAGAAACTCATTTCCAAGCTTGAAACCAAGTAACTTCAAATTTTCACAATCTAGGCAACTTATGCCCATTAATCAAAATAGACAACTTTCTTAACCATCCATAAAGCCATTATAACCAACTTCCCATAAAGCCGTTATAACCCTTTATGGTTTTAGACCAATTCATTCCTTTTTATATCCAATAAACTTATACTTTTAAAACCAAGTATCGCATACTTACAAATCAAGTTTCTTAACTTTCAAAATACTTCAAGTCTCTTAATCTTTAGAAATCAAGTTTCTTATACTTTTAAATCTCAAGTAACTCATACCTTTAAAACAAGTTACTTCTCTTTAAATCATGTCATTTCTCCTCTTTTAAATCAATTAAGTAAATCACTCCTTTTACTCCCCTAAAGACATTATAACAACCTTTAGGTTTTGGAACTAAGGCACTAGCCAAAAGATTTGGAAACCACTTCTTTTTCAAGACTCTATGTACTTTAAGTAAAATACTTTCACCTTTGAGAATCCAAACTTCATTAAGGAAATGGATTATAACAACTTACAATTTAAACATCAAAGTACAATCAGGGAAGTATATAGAACAAATTCTATATTAGGCAATCCAAGTACAACCAAGGAATGGATCATTTAAGGAGTAGGACATACTTTCTTTATCTTAAGGAATCATGCTAGAAGAGGAGATAGTTCACATACCTTTCGTCTTAATCCGCAAGCTAAGTCGAATACGCCTCACGTAGAATTGTCAACCTATAATGGTCACAACATGACTATCATTTTCTAGTTTCTAACGTAGAATAATACTAAGTATACGGTCTCTTATTCTACGGAAAATCGGGCAGCACCTCCTTTGTTTCTACATACTTTTCCACCTTTTTCAAGGCCCGATACTCAATAACCAACATGCCACATTTAAGGCTCAATACAACAACCAACCAAAGGGGATTACACGTCTTACAATACGTGTAAAATTCTGCCCCACAATTCATACGAAGTAGTTCAATACTCAAAAGCCATTCTCGGCTAACAATAAACCAATCCTAAGTCCTTTCCAATTCTTTTTCAATCCAAGTTCTTAGGTCTAACATGTTATATAGTCATAGACAACTTCAACAACTACAATTTCTTTCTTTATATAACATGTGACGACTTATACTAATAATCAAATTGAATTGTAATCTTAAGGCTAAACATGCTAGTTTTCGGATTAGGGTTCCAATAGTCAATACACTTTTCAAACTTCATAATATATACCTCATGCTTGCTAATATCCATAACTACAATGATAAGTAAGCTTTAATTGCTAAAACGACAAGATTTATACCTTTACAAGCCCTTATAATTTCCAAGATTCAAAGTCTCTCCTTAGCAATTCTTAGCTCCTTTCCTTTACGCTCCAATCCGCTATTTGAAGCCTTTAGAAGCTCACAACCAACTTCTCTTCCATTTCCAATCCAAACTTGTGAAAACGACTTAGGTTTTCGCCTTGCGACTAACGTGAAAACGTCATTTTTCCGAAATCTTTCTATTGAGATATCCTTACAATACCCTTAGGGACCTTGGGTTAAAGTCTTGTGAATAATGGATCAAAACTACAAAATTTTCTTGTGGAAAAGTTGACAAACCCGAGAGCTCTTCCAATGAACAAGAATGTTGTGATTTTTTCTAAGTGTTGGAGACCTTGTCTTGCACTAGTGTAGTGTATATATAACACAATGGAGGGCTTAGATTGCAACACTTGAGTGGCTAGGATGAAGAACATTTGGATAACTACACAAGTGGCAAGTTGACAAGTCAACAATCTCAAGCTAGCAAGACTTATTCATCTACCATGGTCAATGACCATTTTACCTTGCAATATTTCGTCCAAGACCATGTGGGGGTGCCACGTGTCGCCCTCCCATTCGTCCATAAAATTTTGTAACCCTCGTGGGCCCCACAAAACGTAAAATTCCTCGGGTGGTTCCCACGTGACCAAATCCGTAAAAATAAATTTCCATAATGTTAATAAGTTCCATACTCTTCAAATAATGCATTTTGAGAATTCAATTCTCATCAACAAACATTTTTCATTTCCGACGTTCGGAAGATTTTTCCGTCGGAAAAGCAATTCTTTCTTTCGTACCAATTTCTCAAGTCTTGTGTTCTCGCGTCTATTCTCTTATACATGTCTTGGAATTACGGGGTGTAACAAAGAGTGTCAATGAGGCACATGATTTGCTAGAGGACATGGCCACAAACAACTATCAGGGGGCCGATGAGAGAGCAGTGAATGGTAGGAAAGTAGCTGGGATTCATGAGCTAGATGTTATCACTGCATTGACTGCGCAAGTGGCCACTTTGACAAATCAGATGCAGCAGAATACCATGTCCGTCAAAGCTGTCCAGACACCTGTGAGTTATGAAATTTGTGGGGGTCCCCATACTTTTGATAGGTCTACAGTTGTGGACCCAAATAATGTGCCTATAGAGCAGGTTCAGGCAGTGGTGAATTTTCATAGGCCCTACAACAATGCATTCTCCAACACATATAATCTGAGGTGGAGAAATCACCCAAATTTTTCATGGAAGAATGAACAGGGGCAGCAACCACAGTTTCGAGTCTCATCTTCACAGCAGTTCATCCAACCAGCACCACAAGAAACTAGATAACTTGGAAGTAGCACTGTTAGCCATGGCCAAAACCCAGAACCAATTCATGGCAGAGACCCAATCCTCACTTTCGACCCTGACGAACTCCCACAATCAGTTCATAATGGAAACAAGATCATCGATTAAAAATCTGGAAGTTCAAATGGGATAGCTAACGAACACACTGAACAAAAAAGAGCAATGACAGGTAGTTAGCTTGGGAAGTGGGAAGCAGTTAGAGCAGGTGGGATCTCAACCAGTGAGGGAGAATGAGAATGAGGTAGAGAAGACAGCTGAGGGAGAAGGAGGGGGTTACTGATGACCGCCCTATTTTAGAGAAGGCTCCGCCCGCAGTTATGAGGGAATACACAGACAAAATCTCTTACCCTCAAAGGCTGCAGAAGAAGTCCTTAGATAAGCAGTTTTCAAAAATATTTGAGGTATTTAAAAAACTGCACATTAACCCTCCCTTCATTGAAGCATTGGAGCAAATGTCAGCATATGTAAAGTTTATGAAAGACTTACTGTCTAAAAAGAGAAAGCTGACAGACTATGAAATAGTGGTGCTCACTGAAGAATGCAGTGCTATTTTGCAGAAGAATCTCTCACCAAAGTTGAGGGATCCGGGGAGATTCACATTACCTTGCACTATAGGGAAGGTGACATGTAAAAGGGCTTTGTGTGACTTAGGGGCTAGTATCAACTTGATGCCTCTCTCTGTGTTCAAAAGACTTGGGTTGGGAGAAGCAAAGCCAACCACAGTCAACTTGCAGTTAGCTGATCGCTCAGTCGTGCATCCTAAAGGTATAATTGAAGATGTGTTAGTGAAAGTGGGAAAATTCATCTTCCCTGTTGATTTCCTTATTCTTGATATTAAGGAAGATGAAAATATGCCTATTATCCTTGGGATACCATTCCTAGCGACAGGGAAAGCTCTTATCGGTGTTGAAAAGGGAGAATTGAAGCTCCGAGTCCAAGATGAGGAGATGACTTTCACTGTTTTTAAACCTTCAACTGATCCACAATTCAATGATAAATGCTTTGTCGTTGGTGTAATTGATAAAAAAACTCCTCATGAAATTTTCAAGGGTATTGATGCCCTTGATGGTAAGAAGTTTGGACTTGTGAATGATGTTGTGAATGATGAAAAAAGAATAAAGTCCACTGAACTCAACCCTGTAAAAAAGAAGAGGATGAGAAAGTGAATTGTGCTGAAATGGATATGTGGAGGGGATAATCTACCCCTTGAGTGAATAGGTATTTGCGTCCGGCTAAAAGACGTTAAAGACATCGCTACTTGGGATACAACCCAATGTTTTAATTATGTTATTTCAATTTTCATTGTAGTTTTTTAATTTTATCTTGAACAGTCTCACGATCTGGTATGTTTAGTGTTTGTGGATGACAGATAAAGATCAGGGACTAACTCTGAGGAGAAAAGGGCGAAAAATGCTGAAAACTGAAAAAATCAAAACTTCAGGGAATTAGAGCCGCGGCGCAAGAGAGGCAGTATGTCACGACCCGACCCCGGGCCGCGACTGGTGCCCTACCTGGGCACCCTTCTAATCATACAACATAATAAACTGCGGAAGATAAATAACACTTTTTTTTTTAAACCAAGGCCAAGCCGATAAGGCTGCCATAACATAAAAATTTCCCGAAAGGGGCTACACTGTTTAACAATGTAAAAAAAACAACTCTAGCCACCCAAATTACGATGAATACAGACCTCTAAGATTTGAACAAATACTATGACGACAAGGCCCCTCATTGCACTTCGAATATACATAGTCATGACAACTCGGAACATTGGAGCCATCTCAAATGATGAACCAGATCCTAAGCTCGCGGATCCACAATCAGGTACCTAAACTGCGGACATTTAACGCAGCTTCGGGCGGGGCCGCATAACAAAATTTAATATGGAACGGAAAATAAGGTACAATAAATAAATCATAATCAGATAAAAGAATGACAGGCAAGTATAAAAAGGGTACATACCAGATCCTACCGTGTCATTACCATCTCGTGAACTTAATCGTACCTTATTATCTTTTCCCATTTTTCAATAAAAGTTATAGTCACTTTCTTACGTACATACTTAGGGAAAAATCGTCAAGTTCATTACCATATAACTTACTTATCTTTCATAACATAATCCGGCCCTTTATGGAGGGACGCATATACTACCCGGCCCAATCTGGGACGCGATCAAGTCACACAAATATCAAAGCGTGCCCGTGGAATTCCTTCCTCACTGCCGGCAGTCTATGACATAAATCATACTCATGTGACACGCTCGTGGCATCCTACATCACTGTCGGCATACACATATACAATACATATATATATACCTCCTGCCCGTGGAATCCTCCATCACTGCCGGCAGCCGTAGGTGTAACATATAACCAGGTGACACGCCTGTGGCATCCTACCTCACTGTCAGCGTACACGTATACTATATATATATATATATATATATATATATATATATAACGCGCCGCATGCCCCTAATCCTCATCGTATAATCATGGCCATAACGCGTGCCTCGGCATCCCTTATCGTAGGCGCAGTCTTCACGGGAGCTAGCCCATGGAATAAGAATATAACATGCCCCTAATCCTCATCGTGGGTACATGTCTTCATGGGAGCTAGCCCATGGAGTAATAGTCGACATAGCATGGTCGCGTGCCGGAATCCTCATCGTATAAGCATGGCCATGAGTAATAAAACAACCGAATCTAACCCGCCCCGGTCACATGCCCGAATCCCACATCGTATAAGCATGTCCAAGGATCAATCATAATGGAAGCATACCCGTGGAATCTCACATTACTGTCGGTACGTCCAAGTAAACTTACAATATGACAGCCGGCCCTCCAACTGAGAGTCACGACAACGTAAACATATAATACTTGCACTCAAAGCTATCACAAGCAAACATAGGCAAGTTCATTAAACCTATAGACTTCCATTTTTATAAACTCATGGCACTTTCATTTCACACATAAAAATCCGGGAATTTAACCCAAAGTACTACGCACCTCTACTCCTTTAAAATGACTCTTTTTCAAATAAAACTTTCAAGATACTAATAACCGTAGTATCAAGTCATATATACTTTTCAAAACAAGTCACAATACCTTTTAGAAATACAATTATAGGCTTCTAAATCACGTGACTTCTTTCTTTAAAACCTTAAGCAATTGGTACCTTTAAAGCAATTTGCCCTTCTTTATTTCAAGTCATTTCTTTGCTTACATTACTGAAGAAAACCATTCTTTTAATCTTCCATAAAGTTGTTATAACCAACTTCCCATAAAGCCGTTATAACTCTTTATGTCTTAGACAATTTCATTCCTTTTATAACCAAGAGACTTATACTTTCAAATCGAATTACATAGCTTTCAAAATACTTCAAGTCTCTTAACTTTTAAGAAAACCAGTTTCTTAACTTTAGAATGGCAAGAAATCAATATTTTCAAAATCAAGTATTCTATGCTTTTAAATCAATTCATTTCTTCCTTTAAGAATCAAGTCCCATAACTTGAAAAATAAAGTCTCTTAACCTTTTAAGAATTTGAGGTTCATAGTCTTAAAACCTCATACGTAAATTCTTATAAATTAAGTAACATATACTTTGGTGTGTTGTGAATAAGTTATACTTATTTATAACGATCTTAATCAAGTAGTCATGATCTAGAAAATGTAATACAATTTTGTCTTATCTTAGCTTCTATGCAGATGGAGAATTCTACTCATTTTAACTTAATTGATTGTCATTACATTTTCCTTTATTAATGCTGCAGTGGCTTGTTCGATACTTATTCTCATTTGTGTCGTAACTTAGCCAAGTCAACTTGGCTCCAAATACCTCCTAATGACTCTTACCAACATCCCCCAAAAGACTTGGTAAGAACTTAGGATAACTTAGACATAACTCTTACGTAGAGTAAATCAACATACATACCTCTTAACTTCTAAGAGTAGAAGGAATCATGAAATAATACCACATGTATATTCCATACATAGAATCATGTCAAAAGAAGGAAGAGGTTCACATACATCGCGACGATTATCGACAAATAGCAAAATGCTCCAAAGTACTTCAACCTTGATAGCTATTCCATCCATCAAGTAGAACACGCTATACTTAGTACTTCCACCTATAATGGCCATAATACGTCCATTAACCTCTAGCTTCAAACGTAGAATATTCTTAGTGCAAAGTCACTAAATTCTACGGAAAATCGGACAACACTTCCTTTGTTTCTACATACATTGCCACCTTTTTCAAGGCCGAATTCAATAACCAAACACGCCACATTTAAGGCCCAACAATTCAGCTAACCAAAGGGGATTACACGCCTTAACAGGACGTGTAAAATTCTGCCCCACAAATGACATTAAACTAGTCCACAATACAAATGTCAATTCGGCCAAAAAGTGCAACAACTTATCAACCTTTCCAATTCCTTTTCAATCCAAGTTCGTAGGTCTAGCATGTTATATAGTAATAAACAACTTAACAATTATAACCACCTTAATCAACTCTTTAGATAACATGCGACGACTAAACTAGTAACTAAATTGAATTACAATCTTAAAGGCTAAATCATGCAACTTTCGGATTCCATCCAATTATTCCATAACACATATCATTCTTCATAATATAATCCACATGATCATTTCTAACTACTACAACATGACATCTTGAATTTTAATAGCAAGACGGAGATTATTACCTCATTAAGCTCAAAATGATCCAAAACCCTAAGTCGATCCTTAGCAACTCCAACTCCTTTTCTTGACGTTCCAATCCGCTATTTTCAACCCTTAGAAGCTTGTGAAAAACTCCTCTTCTATTTCCAACTTCAAAGTTGAAGAACACCTTGGGTTTTCGCCTTGCGACTAACGTAAAAATGTAGTTTTTCCGGGATCTTTCTATTGAGATATCCTTACAATACCCTTAGGGACCTTGGGTTAAAGTCTTGTGGCAAAAAAACCACAAACGGAAATATTATCTTGCTTATATGGAGCAAACCCGAGAGCAACCTAGAGGGACAAGAATGTAGTGAAAATTTTCTAAGTGTTCAATACTTGGTCTTGATACTAGTTGTGTATATAAAATACAATGGAGGGTCTAGATTACAACACATGTAAAAATTGGATGAAAGGGATCAAGCAAAGTGGCTCTTGACTTGGTCAACAATATCAAGCTCTAAGCTTGCAAGACTTTGTCATCTAAACATTGGTCAAATGACCATTATACCCTTGAATTAATTCGACCAAGCCATGTGGGGGGGGTGCCACGTGTCGCCCTCCCATTCGTCCATAAAATTCAGTAACCCTTGTGGGGCCCACAAAACGTAAAATTCCTCGGGTGGGCCCCACATGACCAAATCCATAAAAATAAATTTTCATAATGATAATAAGTTCCATACTCTTCAATTAATGCATTTTGAGAATCCAATTCTCCTCAACGAACATTTTTCCTTTCCGACGTTCGGAAGATTTTCCGTCGGAAAAACAATTCTTCCTTTTGTACCAATTTCAAGTCTTGAGTTCCTTACGTACATTCTCTTAAACATGTCCTGGACTTACGGGGTGTAACACAGTAGCCTCAGTGAATTCTGCCAGGAAATTAGGGCCGCGACGCACGTTCTAAGGGTCGCGGCTCCTCCGTCGGCTTTGTGCACAATGATTTTTCCACCAACCCAGACCTCCGTTGTGACCGTTGTGTTGTGTCTGTAAGTGTCCATTTATTTTTTTGTCTTTACGCATTGGGGACAATGTGTCAATCAAGTTTGGGGGGATCCTACTTTGTTTTGTGTTTTGTTTTGTGTTTTTTTTTAGTCTATTTGTTTTCTTTTTGTTTGTTTTATATGTTCGTGAGTCATAATTTTTTTTTATGGATCAAACATGATGTAGTTGCTAAAGACATTGAGTGAATAAAGTGGGATAATGTAATGGAATTAAAAGGAAAAATTTGTGTGCTTAAGTTAGATATGCCAAAGATTCATGACATCTAATTATTTGGGATATTTGTGCTTAGTCTATGTGTTGTCAATTATGGAAAGAAAAGTTGAAAAATGTCTAGAAAACTTGTTTGCTTGTTATTTGAGGCGAAATAGTTAAGATGTACATATTTAAGGAAATGATTCAGACATTTTTTTGATAGACCTTCTTACCATTCATTACCTATCCTTACATAAATTGTATCACTAGTCAGTCTCTTTGAGCCTAAAATAAGATCTTTCTTTGACACCCAATGATTCTTATGTTGTGCCATAAGTGATATTTGAAAACTCTTGGAATGAAAAGTGTTGAAAAAGAATCAAAAAGAGAATATTAATTTGATGCACCCCAATGAAAAATATGCAAAACAAAGTAAGTTTGGGGGTGCTTGTTAATTATAATACATCTCATTCTCTAAACAGAAAAGAGGGGAGAAAATAGGTATGAAATTGAAAAGAAAGTCAAAAAGAAGGACAAAGAGTTGAATGAAAAATGCTTATGGTACATAATTTGAGCCTAAATGTCCACTTTTACCTACCCCTGCCTAAGCCTACATTACAACCCTTGAAAGTCCTGAAGATCCTTAATGTGTATATCTATGTTAGTAGAGAATAGCAAGTAAACATATCTATAGCATTTTAGGAAAGATGGAATGAAATTGACATGCATAGGTTAGGTGTTTATGTTTCCATTAATTATGATCTAAGTGAATCTGCGAAATATCTAACTTAAAATTCTAGATTGCTATATATTCATGTTATATGTTCTAACATATTATCTCATCTTTCATCCATGATGTTGAAGAAGCATTGCTACAACTACTTGATCCAGTTCATAGAGTCATTATTTTTGTTTTGTTTTTGTTTTTTGTTTAATGCTTTACTCGAGTGCGAGTAAAGGTTAAGTTTGGGATGTTTGTTGAGTGTATTTTGGTACACTCTTTTGAGTCATTTTTAGTTAGTATTTTACTCTTTTCGTTTGTGTTCAGTATAGTATTATGGTTATTTTTCTTTCTTTTGAGTCACACCGATTCCAAAGGAGGAAATACAGAATTGAGGATGAAATGAGCTCAATGAAGATGAAATTTGCACAAGCACAACCCAAGGAATGAAGCCTAAAATGTCCCAAGAAGAATAAAAGAAATCAGGTGAAATTCGAACGAAAACAGGTCAACGGCCGCGGCGCAAGGCAAGGAAGGGTCGCGACGTTGATGAGCCGCGGCTGAAGGAATTAGGGTCGCGGCGTGAAAATTCCAAAGAGCAAGAAAAATATTCACGTGCCAAGAGTCGCGGCGCCTGGACGAAGGGTCGCGGCGCCGCAGAAGCAGAATGCTCCAGTGATTTTTGCCGATTAAGGGCAGCAGCGCCTGGACGAAGGGCCGCGGCGCCGACGCGCATAATTTCCAGATTTGAGTCGAATTCGACCAAGGATAAAAGGGTCCGGAGCAAGATTTTTCTCAGATATAAATACCTTAAACCCTGTCATACTTTATATCATACTTTGGAGAGGAGAACGGCGACTACAAGCTTGTTCAAGTTCTTTCTCTTTTCTTTACTTTAATTCAGTTTATGTTGGATTGTAATTTAGTTCTTAGCATGACAATTTTTAGGAGCTAATTACTTTATTAGGGTTTTCCGTCGAATCGTTTGAAACTCTTTCATATAGTTAATGCATTATTGGTGATTTCTTCTTCAGGCATATTAGGATCTATTCAATAATTGTTTTGATTGCTTGATAATTAACTAATCACTAATTGTATCACATATATGATTTAGAATCAAAATTATGAAAGGTGAGATTTGAATATGTTGTAGTTGAATAGACATAGGTTAAAATTGTGGACGAAAGTATCCCGATACTTGTGTAGTGTTTAGGGTTATTGTTCTTAATCCTCCTGTGTGGTAAAATCTATCATAGAAATATAGAAGGTTTTTGCACATGTTTGAGCTCTTGTATGTCCTGACCGGAATATAATGACAGATTAGTTAACATGCTATCTTAATACGAAGAAGAATCATTCGCATTGCATTAACGCATGAAATGGTGGATAGTTGAGGAGATTGGAAGCCCTATTTCCATCATAACTGTTTTAAATCCCAAAGTATTTTCAACATTAGTTTAATTTTTGCACTTTATTTTAATTCGTAGTTGTAATTGTCAAACAAAATAACGTTAACCAAATAGATATCATAGAATAGACAATCGGTACTTAATAACCAGTCTTTGTGGACGATATTCAGTCTTACAGACTATACTACTTGAAGCGATACGTATACTTGCGTAAGCAATTGGAAATATCCTAACAATAAACTTAGACATGCCTAGTTTTAAGAGCAGCCCCATCAAACCCTCTATTTTTGTTTATGATCCTCCTTAATGGACAAATCTCCCTAGGCATAACTAGCCTTCCCCTACTAGTTATGATCACATATTTGGTGTTACCATTAGAAGCCTTCCTTCGAAGTTAGTCGCTTCTCAATGATCCTGTAAAAAGTTTGGAATGTCAAACTTAATATGTACATCTCTTGCTCATCAATGATCAATGTCGTCAGTTAAAATTAAAAAAAAGCTTCTAACAAGTTCAGACTAATTATCTCTTAAATTCATCTTGTTATTCTTTATTTACGTTATTTATCAGCTAATATATTTGCCAAATCAGTTACTTGAGACCCACGTGTCCTTGACCATGTGTATAAATTCAACTGTACCAATTTACGGGTAAACATGTGAGAAATAGGTTAATAAGTTTTTAAAAAAAAAATAAAATACAACTTTAAGTTGAATTGGAATTTTCAGAGGGAAAATGATTTGGTGGTAGTGTGTGGGGGGGTGGGTGGGGGTTGTTATTGTATGGTTTTGTCGGGTTCGTACACGGAGCGGAATTTGAAAATTTATGTTTCAAACCCGACGGGCGGTCAAACTGATGGATGATTATATAATGTAAAACACATAGAAACTGTAATGCATCGATAGAATACTTACAGTTTAGTAAATCTAGAATCTTCAACTTTGATGTGTAATCCGAGGGTGAGCACGCAACTGTTCCTCGATTGCAAGTCTAAGACTCCGATGTAAATACTCCTTTGGAAAGCTAAGCAGAGTTTTAGCAGAGAATAATATTTATGAATTGGGTGTATTAAAATAATGATTGAACCCTCTATTTATAGCTGAAAAAATTAGCTAGGGTTTCCAAGTGGGCCAGGCCCAAAAACTGAGACAAAGTGGGTCACCTCGGACCCACTGGACACGTGGCGCTGCAGCGCTCAATGGGAGGCGCCACGGCCCTTGGTCCCTTGAGCCACGGCCCTAGTCCAATTCTGCCTCGTTCTATTTTAATTAAATCTGAGATATCATCTCGATTTAATTAAGCAATCATTATTTATTCTAATGTCTCGATTATAAATCGAACATATATATTCTCTCTGATTACATCCTTGGATCAACGGAACAATTGACTTAGTGTTACCCTATATGCTTTCACATATCGACACTAACATCATTAGGTTCTACACGAAACTCCTAGACGACGTCGGAAGACGAACTCAATATGTGAAGTATAGTTACACGAAACCCGTGAACTGAACCTCTATGTGGGTAGATAAAATCATTTCACTCACGACACACTCGATCAAGCTTAGGCTCTGCCTAGTGTCTATCAATGGCTTGATCATTATATCTCATCTGTATTAGCTGACAACAAGACCATATCATAGATGTGTCTACTGCGTTGGCCAATGACTTAGTCAACCTAATACCATATGAGAATCTGAGTGTTCTCTCGAAGATACATTTGAGGAATGAATCTTAATCTTGGCTCAACTACCACCTTTAATCTACGTTGCAATATACCCAATATAAGTCGTTTCTCAACCTATAAGGCATTTGAGCTTAGGACATGATCAAAGTATATTACTCTGTAAACAAGGTGTGTATCGACCTCGAGTCTAAGGACTTCTATCTCCCACACGCTTATGATACTTTAGACATTTATAACAAACAGTACATCAGAAGGGTATACCAATACGTCCACAAGTATCCATGTGTCCATCACGAGTTTCCATAACTCATAGCAGGTGAGACATACTACATCCCTAAGGATATGATGCAGATCATATGTCGACGTATCACATATCATCGATATCACATTCTCGATGATCATTAGTCGAGGCAATTTAAGAGTTACGTTATAATATTAATAACCACATTATTAATAACCACGTAACCTCTAGAGATGCATTTATAGAATATTATAAACAATCAACTAATAATTCAATAACTGCAAATGCCATAATATTAATCTCCATTAATATAAATTATGAATGTGTATAAAGTACATTTGTCCTAATACAGATTGTCTCTAGGACATAAATATACTTTCAATCTCCCACTTGTCCTATAGATAATCACCAACATATTTAATACCTATGTTCTCAAAATGACCATTATGCTTAACCAAGCATAATGGTTTAGTAAATGGGTCTGCTAGATTATTGTCTGTGGGAACATAATCTAATATAATATCTTCGGTCTCTACCATCTCTCTGAGTATGTGGTACTTCCTTAGTACATGCGTGTTTCTGTTTGTTGATCTTGGTTCTTTTACCTGTGCAATTGCACCAGTGTTGTCACAATAAATGGTTATGGACAACTAGCACTCGGAACAACCCCTAGTTCATTCAGGAACTCAGAAATCGCGACCAGACTCACTGCACCACCATTGAAATTGAACGTGTAACCAGACTGATATTTGAAGTCATCAACATCTATCTGGAAGCTAGCATCAGTGTATCCAGTAACAACTAGTTTCTCATCTCCACCATAGACCAAGAAGTAATCTTTAGTACATCTAAGATACTTAAGAATACTTTTGACTGCCTTCCAGTGTTTTTCACCAGGATTCTGCTGGAACTTGCAAGTTATACTAAGTGCAAAGGCCACATCTGGCCTAGTACAGGTCATGACATACATGATTGATCCTATGGTCGAAGAATATAGGATCTTCTTCATGCGCTCAAGTTCTACAACACTAGAAGGGCAATCCTTCTTAGATAACTTGATGCCTTGACCCATAGGAGGACTGCCTTTCTTGGAATTTTCCATAGAAAAATATCTAAGAATTTGTCTATGTAGACCAACTGTGACAGCCCCAACAATCTATTAGGTCTATATCTATAGATCCTAATTCTCAGAATGTAGCAAGTTTCACCTAAGTCCTTCATCATGAAGGTATGGGACAACTATTTCTTAACTGACTGCATGAATGTCTTATTGTCTCTCATTATCAATATGTCATCAACATATATAACAATGAATACAATACCATTGTCACGACCAACCAGGCCGTGTTGAGGCCCTCTTGCAGCGCCGCCTACACTGTACATAACTAAAAAGATTAAATAATTAAATAACTTTTTTTTTTTTTTTTTCTTTTAAAGATGTAGTGGCAGCACTTCGAAGTGACATATAAGCCATATATACATAACCAAAGACCTTATACGTAGAGTTGGTCCAATCCCACATGAATCTGGACCTCGAATGAGTTCAAATGAAATTCAGCGGGCCGACATCTAAACCAAGAGCCAAACGGGCTGACCTGCATCGGACATAACTACCTGCAAACTCTGAAACCGAGGGAGCTAGGGAAAACCCCTTCCACGATCCTGGCTGCTGATCCACACACTGCGGGTCGCTGGGCGCTACCTAGGCTGCTCGGACGGGGCAATGAGTCGATGCGAAGAATGTGCGTGTAATGACTTAGAACATAAAATCAAAAAAATGAAATTCAACAGAAACATGAGGAAGCGCTGATGATGGCCAGCTACCAACATATAACTTTTATAACACGTATATATCATATCAAGTCGAAACGCCCGCCAGTGAAAACGTTACTAAAAACGTAAACGTGAATGCCGCCCATGGGTAACCGGTGCGGTGATCATCGCCATCTGTATAAACATCAATGATATAACATATAGCGAAGTCCGAGCATATGGGTTTACACTCTGGGGGTCTTTAAAGCGGTCTTACCAACAAAGGCATAGCATCTTGGCAGTTTCACTCCCAGCTACTTGTCGAGTAAGTGGTAAAACATGTGGTATAGCATCTGGGGTTTACCACAGGTGGTATAGCCCTTAGGGTCAACCCCGGCCCACAACACATAAAGGTGTGGTATGCCGTGCTTACTCACTAATTAGGTTACTAATTCTTCCTGGGGGGAGGGTATAGCTGTCACCTCGCCTCCAGGTTTACCACTCTATCTCGACGACCCACCATTTATTAGTCTCTTACCACTATCTCGTGCCCAAAATCCGGACACCAACACTCATGTGTTAACATAAATCCCGGAATTTAGCCGAAGTGCTACAAATAACAGAGAACTGCATCAGATCCGCATCACAATAGAACCAGCCAAGTAACTTCTCGCGCATAAAAATAAAAACATGCACTGAAGTCGCGTAATAACTGAAAAAGATGCAAAGCAACGAAACCCGTACCAACGCGGGGCTAATTCTGAAAAGACTCACTCGAATAATTGCTCAGGGCACCACGGCAATTACGTCTAAATTGTTCAAGCCACAAAAACTCATCAAAACTTCCTTTCAAAGATCCGCGTAGTAGCAAACAAATATGAACAGTAGTAGTGCTCGAGTCTTCCGCATTGACATAAGATTAGAAATACATACGCATTAAAAAGGAAGTATTAAAACCTTTTAAAAAAAATTGGTGCTTTCTTAAAAATCTTTCTTAGTGATTGGTATATCCTTCGATTACTTTACTTTTTTTAAAACAAGTTCTTAACCTTAAACTGTACCATCATCCTTGCGTTTGCTATAAACACAAGGATTTTTTTTGCTTCTGACAAAATAAAATGACTTGATAGCCTTGTCAAAGCAAATGTTCCAACTCTTTGAGGCTTACTTAAGCCCATAAATGAACTTTTGTAGCTTGCACACAATATTTGGTTTGGACTAGGATGAAAAACCCTCGTGTTGTTTCATATGCACTTCCTCAATTAGATTACCATTGAGGAAATTTTGACGTCCATCTGCCAAATGTCATAGTCATAATGTACAGCTATAGCAAGAAAAATTTGAATAGACTTTATCTTAGCAACTAGTGAAAAGGTTTCACATAATCCACACCAGGACGCTGATTATAACCTTTAGCCACCACTCTAGCTTTATAAGTCTGAACCTCGACAAATGCATCAACCTTCTTCTTGAAGACTCATTTGCATCATATGGGTTTATCCCCATTTGGCAAATCAACCAAGTTCCACACTTGATTGGCATACATAGATTCCATTTCGGATTTCATGGCTTATTGCCATCTCTTCGAATCAATATCTACCATTGGTTCATTGTAGATTGTAGGCTCATCATTAATAGCTATCTCACTATGTGTTTCCAGAAGTAGATTTAGTCTTTTTAGAGGACGATGAGTTCTAGTTGACCTACGAAGTTGATTGTCTTTCAGTTCAGTTCTAAGTATATTCTGACTGTGAGAAGGTTTTTGTGTGTTGGTTGATCCACCAACATGAGAGCTTTCAGGAATATCATTTTCATATATTTCCTGAATATGAGGAGGTGCAATCACTGCACTTGCTCCCAAGGTCTGTGTAGGATGGTTTTGCATTTCTGCATCATTTCTCGCAACACCCATCGGCGGAAGGCGTCGCAGTACCCAATCTTCGCCAAAAGCTCCCACTGAATTCTTGCCTTGATCATTTGGCAAGGATTCAACCTCTATGTTACTTCGTTGTTCTTGAATTTCTTCAAGTTCTATCTCTGTGCAGTTCTCTTCCTTATAGACATATTCTTATTTAAAGAAAGTTGTGTTCCTAGAAACAATTATCTTATGTTCGCTAGAAAGATAGAAATAGTATCCCTTAGTTTCCTTTGGATACCCCACAAAGTAACATTTCTCACTCTTGGATTCCAACTTATTAGTGAGCATCTTCTTGATATATGCAGGACACCCCCAGGGCCTCATGTGTCTAAGAGTTGACATCTTGCCATACCATATCTCATATGGCATATTTTCAACTTATTTGGAAGGAACTTATTCATAACATATATCGAAGTTTGTATAGCATATCCCAAAAGGTATGTTGGTAGAGCTGTAAAGCTCATCATGGAATGAACCATATCAAGTAGGGTTCGGTTTCTCCTCTCGGTAACACCATTCATTTATGGTGTTCCAGGAGGCGTCCATTCGGAATGAACTCCATGTAGCTTCAAGTAATCTAAAAATTCTTTACTCAAGTACTCACCTCCTCGATCAGATCGAAGAGTCTTGATACTCTTTGCGAGTTGTTTTTCTATTTCACACCTGTACTCCCTAAACTTTTTGAAAGCCTCGGATTTGTGTTTCATAAGATACACATATCCATACCTTGTCAAGTCGTCTGTAAAAGTGATGAAGTAAGGGAAACCTCCTCCAGCTTGAGTCGAAAATGGTCCACACACAATCAGTATGTACCAACTCAAACACCTTTTTGGCTCTTATCCCCTTTTCAGGAATTGGCTTATTGGTCATCTTACCTTTCAAACAGGATTCACAGTTACCATAAGATTCTAAGTCAAATAGTTCGAGGTAGTTAAGTTTCCTCAACCGTTTTATCCTTGTTTGATTGATTTGACCAAGTCTACAATGTCATAGGTAGGTAGAATTTCTTTTACTTATTTAGCTCGTTTGTTTTGTACATTTGAAATTCCTTTTATTTCAATGAAGTCCATACCTTATCAACTAGAGGCAAAATCATCTGGTTCTTTTCCTCATATTGCAGTGTAGTCCTTTCCTCCAATGCCCCTCCCTATTATAGTTGAGGCATACATCCTTGGCCGGAATCACCTTTTCTTCTTCACACCTCCCTTAGTCTTCATAGCTGAGGGCGCAACGATTGCCTTGCCCTTTTTCTTCTGTCATTCCTTACCTTTCAGCCTAGGCCGGCTAGAAGAGCTCATTATGAGCACATCTTTGCTCTTGGAAGGTTAAGATTCAAAATTCTTTAGCATATCATGCAGTTTCGGCAGACTCGCATTTATTCCGTTCATATTGTATTATACAATAAAATTCTTGAACGAACAAGGGAGAGAGTTCAGGATAAGGGTGGAAGCGACGTTATTCTGCATCCCTATACCAATCGAGGCCAGCCTTTCTATCAGCCCTATCATCTTCAACACATGCTGAGACACTTGGCTCCCTTCACTTAGCTTATACTTGAAGAGTTTCTATCAATAACTCATATTCCATAGTTTGGGACTGAGAGTCATTGAATCTCTTCAAGTGTTCGAGCATTTCGTTAGGGGCTATGTTCTCATGTTGTCTCTGTAGATTCAATGATATGGAAGAAAAAATGACGCATCATGCTGAAGTGGCGTCATCTAGGTTCTTATGGTAGGCTACCTTATCAAATGTGGCATATTCTGCAGAATCCTCGGCAAGGATTGTGGGGAATAATTTGTCCAATTCATATTCTATCTTTTCTTGCCTTAGGACAATTCTTAGATTTCTTAGGCCAGTCTAGATAGTTTGGTCCGGTGAGTTTGTTCATTTCAATGATAGGCTCAACATTTTGAAGTTTTGAAGTTTTGAAGAATTTAGATAGACGGGAAACTACAATCAAAATTTATTTCCCTATTATACACATTCATTTTAGACTAATCAAACATGGCATTTTGTTTAATTAGCTCCCACTATTTTAGCATACTTCTACGACCCCATAGTAGAATACGGACCTAAAACATTTTAAGGTCATAATGGGCCAAGATCCAAACCTATGCTATATCCGTGTTTGCTTTTGCTGATAACTTCAATAGCACATTTTGGTAGGTCTAAAACCAATTGCAAAGCTTATTTGCAACTCTTGGTTGATTACATAATTCAATTTTAATCCTGCGTCCTTAGATTAGTCCGACACTTTGGCGCCAAGATTTATCTAAGCAAGTCAACCCCATTACACGACTGCATTTATGTATCTAAGTAAACTTGACCTTTGTGAGTAAACACTTTGGTGTAAATACCCACAAAAGTTTCTCATCTACTTTTACATTTAACACATCTATGAAAGAGTCTGAGTCCTCGTAGACTTAGAGTAAATGCTTTGACATAAATACTCGTATCTATCGCCGAAAAGGATTTTGCACTCTAACAATTATAATGGACGACACGTTTTAATTTTAGACTTGTATTCAAAGGTTGGGGAACATTTTTCAGTTTTCGGGGATTTCAACCAAGATCAACATTCATGTCATATATCATACGACATCCTATCATGCAATTTTTAAAACACATTTAGATGGAAAATTATCAACCCAATAGGCATGATATAAGGGTTTTAATCAACTACTGGGCGTCGCCTACCCAGACATTTATTGCGGTCATTTATGTAAATCAATTACTGGATGTCGCCTACCCAGACAATAATAGCGGACACTATGCTAATAATTAAATGCTTGCATTTAAAACACTTAGCTCATTTGTATATTATTCAATAATATCCAATTAATGATAATCATGAGTCTAAAAAATCTATGTCTATGTCAAACAATCCCTAAACATTTTCTGATTTTAAAATTCTGATTTTCAGGAAATTCTGTAAAGTTTCATATTTTACAGTTTAGTCCTTCAAGAATTTAAAAATCATTTTGAACCCTATTAAATTCAGAAAATCCAATTTTAATTTTCAAAAAATATTTTCAGGTTTCAGGGACCTGTTTGCAATTTCCTAATTTTAAAAATTCAGTTTTTAGAAACTTTATTTAATTATATAATTTCCCGAAAGGACCAAATTTGTCTAATTAAAAAGTTTTAATTTCAGATTCTGAAACTTTAAAAACTTCAGAATCAGAAATATTATAAACTTCAGTTCCTGATTCCGAAAACAATTTTAAAAAAAAAATTACCGTCGGCGCCGCGGCCCTAATGGGTGGTGTCGCGTCGCCTTGGAGGCAATAACTAAATAATTCAATTTTAAGCTTTCGGGATGAACAACGTCGCGGTGCTCCAGAACAGAGCCGCGGTGCTTCTGACAAACCCAGGAAGCGCCGCGGCGCTCCTTCGTGGAGTCGCGGTATCGCCGTCAAAATCGTAGCAAGCGTCGCGATGCTCTATTGTGGAGTCGCGGCGCCTCTGCCCCAGAAACGTAAAATCCTGCAATTACGAAACCTTAAAACTTCTTCAGGGTCAGATTTGCAGATTCAACCTCGTACCCTTTCATCATTAAATAACTTGTTCATCGACCATCATCCAATATATTCCCGTTCTTCGTCTCAATGCACAATGTTCGAAATAAACTGGTAACGCATATCAACTTAGAAGAGTTAGATCAGAATGACTTCCTCGATTACATCATTGTTCAATAGTTTAAGAGACAAGGATTATGTGTTCTTGAGGTTTAAGGTTTTAATGCTTCTTAACGACATAAAATTAGATTTAAACAAATCATAACCCATATAATCATTAATATTCATTATATAATCACACAAAATAGCTCAGGCTTTGATACCACTGTAGGGTTTTGTCGGGTTCGTACACGCAGTGAAATTTGAAAATTTATGTTTCAAACTTGACGGGCGATCAAACTGATGGATGATTATATAATGTAAAACACATAGAAACGGTAATGCGTCAATAGAACACTTACAGTTTAGCAAATCTGGAATCTTCAACTTCGATGTGTAATACGAGGGTGAGCATGCAACTGTTCCTCGATTGCAAGTGTAAGATTCCGATGTAATTACTCTTTTGGAAAGCTAGAAAATCCAGCAGAGAATAATTCTTGTGAATTGGGTGTATTAAAATAATGATTGAACTATCTATTTATAACTGGAAAAAATCAGCTAGGGTTTTCAAGTGGGTCAGGCCTAAAAACGAAGACAGAGTGGGTCACCTCGGACCATCGACACGTGGCGCAGTTTCAGCGGGGCGCGCGGCTAAGGCGTCGTGGCCTCGGTCCTCGAGCGGCCCTAGTCCAATTCTGCCTCGTTTCTATTTTAATTAAATCCAAGATATCATCTCGATTTAATTAAGCAATCATTATTTATTCTAATGTCTCGATTATAAATTGAATATATATATTCTCTCTGATTACATCCTTGGATCGACGGAATAATTGACTTAGTGCTACCTTATAGGCCTTACACTAACATCATTAGGGTCTACACAAAACTCCTAGACGGTGCCGGAACACGAACTCAATATGTGAAGTATAGTTACACGAAACCTGTGAACTGAACCTCTATGTGGGTACATAAAATCATTTCATTCACGATACACTCGATCAAGCTTATGATCTTCCAAGTGTCTATCCAAATATCTTGATCATTATATCTCATCTATATTAGCTGACAACAAGACCATATCATAGATATGTCTACTGCGTTGGCCAATGACTTAGTCAACCTAATATCATATGAAAATCTGAGTGTTCTCTCGAAGATACATTCGAGGAATGAATCCTAATCTTGGCTCAACTACCACCTTTAATCTACCCAATACAAGCCGCGTCTCAACCTATAAGGCATTTGAGCTTAGGACAGGATCAAAACATATTACTCTATAAACAAGGTGCGTATCGACCTCAAGTATAAAGACTTTTATCTCCCACACGCTGATGATACTTTAGACATTTATAACAAACAATACATCATCAGGGTATACCAATACTTCTACAAGTATTCATGTGTCCATCATGAGTTGTCATAACTCATAGCAGGTGAGACATACTACATCCCTAAGGATATGATGCATACCACATGTCGATGTATCATATATCATCGATATCTCATTTTCGATGATCATTAGTCGAGGTAATTTAATAGTTATGTTATAATATTAATCTCTCACGTTATTAATAACCACGTAACCTCTAGGGATTCATTTATAGAATATTATAAACAATCAACTAATAATTCAATAACTGCAACTGCCATAATATTAATCTCCATTAATATAAATTATGAATGTGTATAAAGTACATTTTTCTTAATACAGATTGACTCTAGGATATAAATATACTTTCAGTTATGTATTTAAAGAGAAAAGAGCTTTCGTAGAGGAACCGCGCACTAATGGAGGAGCTGTCACTACCGAACGCAATTTTTTATGGAGGAGAATTTACAAACGCATCTACAACATACAAGAGTAAATGTTTTCGCTCTTTCTTTGTTTATTAATGTCTTGTTCTTATCATAAAGATCTTGGATCGCAGGTGATTGGGAGTTTGATGTATATAACAAACTGCACCCGACCTGATATCGCTTATGAGGATAACAAGTTGGTAAGGCTCACCCGTAATCCGAGTAATGATCATTGGAAAGCATTGAATTAGGTACTACGGTACCTGAAATACATACTAACTTACGGGTTGCATTATTCAAGATATCTAGCTGTACTAGAGGGGTATAGTGTTGCAAACTGGATATCTAATATAGATAACATCAAGTCCACCAGTGGGTATATATTACAATTGGTGGTGGGACTGTGTCTTGGAAATCCTCTAAGCAAACTTGCATTGCCCGATCCACGATGGAGTCAGAGTTTATTTCTTTAGACAAAGCAGGAGAAGAAGTTGAGTGGCTTCATAACTTCTTAGAGGATGTACCGTGTTGGGACAAACTCGTACCTTCTGTAATGATCCACTACGACAGCCAGTCGGAGGAACGACACAAAGTTCTATATTTAACGGCAAATCTCATCATATTTGACGGAGACATAAGACCGTTAGGCAGCTGATCACCATAGGTAATATTTCTATTAATTATGTAAAATCAAAGGATTCCATAGCAGACCCTTTGACTAAGGGCATACGCAGAGATAAGATGTTCTGCTTGTCTAGGGGAATGGGCTTAAAACCCAAATAATAAGGACTGATACGGTGGTAACCCAACAATATTGACCGGATATCCCAGGAATTAGGTTCAGTGGGAAAACTAAGATGTAAAGGTTCAGTTGAGCGCTTCGGTGAAAACAAGAGCACTTCGGGTTATGATTTCTATAAGGAACATAATCCTAAGGTCGTTTCCATGATAGACATTAAGTGTTATCTGCGGTATGGGTAGAGGTTTAGTTTCCAAAACCTTTAATAATCCTCAATGGTTGAGGTTATGTTTGGAGAAATTTTTAATAGTTCCTAACACTTATAAAGTGGGGTATAGCAGGATACCTTGTAGGAGACCACCTATTTAAGTGCAAGGACAGGCCGCCTCAAATGAATGCACTTAAGAATCCAAGAATGTCCACGGCCACAACGGACAAAACATTAAAGAAGAACAAAGTAAGGAAAGTTGTTGTGTTGGTACCGTTGACTTGGCTAAACACTGACAGTTCAAGACATCAAGTTCCCCGAACAGTAAGTAAGTCTGATGGTATTCAACTAAGGAAGGTTCAAAGCGGAAGCTTCCTCTCCTGATGTAACATCTGTCCGCTGAAAGATTGCTAGAAATAGGTACCTTGTGAGTGCGCCAAAATCTCTTTCAAGAGGGGATTGTTGGAAATTTATTAATATGGAATAAAGTTTATCCCATTATTTATGACTCGAACAATGGGGGCCGCACATCGGAAACGTCGTTTCCACACACGTGCACACATTGTACCAAGGATCGTAAATTTCATTAGTGAAAGAGATATTGGTAAGTAAGTAACATGTTTGAGATATTAGAATTATGGACGGTCATTGGCCAAATGACGAATGTTCCACGTTGGTAAATGAAGGAAGAAGTGTGTATAGTGTAAAGATGGAACATGTCAGAAAGGGTCGCGGTGCCACCGCGAAACCGGGGAGCACCGTGGCTCTTCCAAAGCGAGCCACGATGCTAATTCAGTGCTAAGTCACTAGAGCCAAAACACTTCCGAGGCTCAGCCGCGGCGCTACCCAGACAAAAAGTCTGAAATGAAAATCTGATTTTGGAGACGTTTGGGCTGCCCTCAACGACATTCATTCCATCATTATTCAACCATTATTTGGCTGATAAATGGGTGTCATTATTTGGGCAATTCATTGTCATTACATGAGTGATTCAATGTCATTACTAGGCACTTGAAGAGACAAATTCATACACTGTAAATTAAGGGTTTGACTCAATTGTTAAACAATGGCAAATCCAGAAAATTCTGAAAAAACTTATTCCTCTTTAGCATCCTTTCAATACTCAAAGTTCTTCAAGAGAAAAACTTGAGTTTCCTTTGCTCAATTGTGTTAGTAGCTGTTTTATCTTGGGAGACTATTGCATAACAATGCAAAAGGAAATATACAGGGCAATCTTGTATTAAAGACAGAGTGTCATCACTTGACTCAACAATAATTCAGATAAAGTGTTGGTTCTAGTTTTCAGTTGTTTGTTAAGATTATTTCTTTTGTTATAATCTTTTGTTCTTCATTTTTCTAGTTCTTGTAATAGGTGTTTGCTATTTTCTATTCGTTTCTTTTATCATTTTTACTAACAAAATCT
The DNA here is from genome assembly GCA_029844215.1 of Przewalskia tangutica. NCBI lineage: Eukaryota > Viridiplantae > Streptophyta > Magnoliopsida > Solanales > Solanaceae > Przewalskia > Przewalskia tangutica. Next base: position 22,905,340 of record CM056720.1, on the reverse strand, counting down.
CTTTGGGCATAGCTAGCCTTCCCCTACTAGCTATGATCACATATTTGGTGTTATCATTAGAAGCCTTCCTTCTAAGTTAGTCGCTTCTCAATGATCCTGTATAAAGTTTGGAATGCCAAACTCAATATGTAGATCTCTTGCTCATCAATGATCAATAGTGGCAGTTAAAATTATAAAAAAAACTTATAACAAGTTCAGACTAATTATGTCTTAAATTCATCTTGTTATTCTTTATTTACGTTATTTATCAGCTAATATATTTGCCAAATCAGTCACTTGAGACTCACGTGTCCTTGACCATGTGTATAAATTTAACTCTACCAATTACGGGTAAACACGTGAGAAACGGGTTAATAAGTTTTTTTTATCGAATTTAAAATACAACTTTAAGTTGAATTGCAATTTTTAGGGGAAAATGATTTGGTGGTAGTGTGTGGGGGTGGGTGGGGGTTGTTATATATTGAAAGAGAAAATATCTTTCGTAGAGGAATCGTGCACTGATGGAGTTGTCACTACCGAATGCAATATTTGATGGAGGAGAATTTACAAACGCTTCTACAACATACAAGAGTAAATGCTTTTGCTCTTTCTTTGTCTATTACTGTCTTGTTCTTATCATAATGATCTTGGATCGCAGCTGATTGGGAGTTTGATGTATATAACAAACTACACCCGGCCTGATATCGCTTATGCGGATAACAAGTTGGTTAGGTTCATCGTAATCCGAGTAATGATCATTGGAAAGCATTGAAATGGGTACTACAGTACCTGAAATACACGCTAACTTACGGGTTGCATTATTCGAGATATACAGTTGTACTAGAGGGGTATAGTGTTGCAAACTGGATATCTAATATAGAGAACACCAAGTCCACCAGTGGGTATATATTTACAATTGGTGGTGGGACTGTGTCTTGTAAATCCTCTAAGCAAACTTGCATTGCCCGATCCACGATGGAGCCAGAGTTTATTGCTTTAGACAAAGCAGGAGAAGAAGTTGAGTGGCTTCATAACTTCTTAGAGGACGTCCCGTGTTGGGACAAACCCGTACCTTCTGTAATGATCCACTACAACAGCCAGTCGGCTCTAGGAAGGACACGGAGTTCTATATTTAACGACAAATCTCATCATATTCGACGGAGACATAAGACTGTTAGGCAGCTAATCACCATGATATTATTTCTATTAATTATGTAAAATCAAAGGATAACATAGCATACCCTTTGACAAGGGCATACCCAGAGATAAGATGTTCTGCTTGTCTAGGGGAATGGGCTTAAAACCCAAATAATAAGGACTGATACAGTGGTAACCCAACCTTACTAACTAGAGATCCCAGGAATTAGGTTCAATGAAAAAACTAAGCTGTAAAGGTTCAGTTGAGCGCTTCGGTGAAAGAAAGATCACTTTGGGTTATGATTTCTATAAGGAACATAATCCTAAGGTCGTTCCCATGATAGACATTAAGTGTTATCTGCAGTATGGGTAGAGGTTTAGTTTCCAAAACCTTTAATGATCCTCCACGATTGAAGTTAGGTTTGGAGAAATTTTTAATGGTTCCTAACACTTATAAAGTGGGGTATAGCAAGATACCTTGTAGGAGACCACCTATTTAAGTGCAAGGACAGGTCGCCTCAAATGAACGCACTTAAGAATCCAAGAGTGTCCACGTCCACAACGGACAAAACATTGAAGAAGAACAAAGTAAGGAAAGTTGTTGTGTTGGTACCGTTGACTTGGCTTACACTAAACACTAACAGTTCAAGACATCACGTTCACCGCACAGTAAGTAAGTCTGATGGTATTCAAGTAAGGAATGTTCAAAGCAGAAGCTACCTCTCCTGATGTAACATCGGTCCACTGAAAGATTTCTAAAAATAGGTACTTTGTGAGTGCGCCAAAATCTCTTTCAAGAGGAGATTGTTGAAAATTTATTAATGTGGAATAAAGTTATCCCATTATTTATGACTCGAACAATGGGGGGGGCCGTACATCGGAAACGTTGTTTTCACACACTTGCACACATTGTACCAAGGATCATAAATTTCATTAGTGAAAGAGATATTGATAAGTAAGTAACATGTTTGAGACATAGAATGATGGACGATCATTGGCTAAATGACGAATGTTCAACGTTGGTAAATGAACGAAGAAGTGTGCATAGTGTAAAGATGGAACATGTCAGAAAGGATCGCGGAGCCGAGAAGGGTCGCGGTGCCACTGCGAAACCGGGGAGCGCCGTGGCGCTTCCAAGGTGAGTCATGACGCTAATTCAGTGCTAAGTCAATAGAGCCGCGACGCTTCTGAGGCTCAGCTGCGGCGTTACCCAGACAGAAAGTCTGAAATGAAAATCTGATTTTGGAGACGTTTGGGCTGCCCTCAATGGTTTCATTCCAGCATTATTCAACCATTATTTGGCTGATAAATGAGTGTCATTACTTGGGAAATTCATTACCATTACATGGGTGATTCAATGTCATTATTTGGCACTTGAAGAGATAAATTCTTACACTATAAATTGAGGCCTTTGGCTCAATTGTTGAACAATGGCAAATCTAGAAAATTCTAAAAAAACGTATTCCTCTTTAGCATCCTTTCAATATTCAAAGTTCTTCAAGAGAAACACTTGAGTTTCATTTGCTCAATTGTGTTAGTAGTTTTTTATCTTGGGAGACTATTGCATAGCAACGTAAAAGAATATATACGGGGCAATTTTGTATTAAAGACAGAGTCATCACTTGACTGAGCAAGAATTCAGATCAAGTGTTTGTTCTAGTTTCCAGTTGTTTGTTAAGATTATTTCTTTTGTTGTAATCTTTTGTTCTTCATTTTTCTAGTTCTTGTAATAGGTGTTTGCTATTTTCTATTTGTTGCTTTTATCATTTTTACTAACAAAATCTCTCTGGGCATAGCTAGCCTTCCTCTACTAGTTATGATCACATATTTGGTGTTATCATTAAAAGTCTTCCTTCTAAGTTAGTCGCTTCTCAATGATCCTGTAAAAGTTTGGAATGCCAAACTCAATATGTAGATCTCTTGCTCATTAATGATCAATAGCGGCAGTTAAAATTATATATAAAAAAAATTCTAACAAGTTCAGATTAATTATCTCTTAAATTTATTTATTCTTTATTTATGTTATTTATCAGCTAATATATTTGTCAAATCATTCATTTGAGATGCACGTGTCCTTGACTATGTGTATAAATTTAATTGTAGCAATCTACGGGTAAACATGTGAGAAACAGGTAAATAATTTTTTTTATCAAATTTAAAATACAACTTTAAGTTGAATTGAAATTTTGAGGGGAACAATGATTTGGTGGTAGTGTGTGTGGAGGTGAGTTGTTATGTATTGAAAGAGAAAAGAGCTTTCGTACAGGCAGGGCCGTTTCAAACATTTTGGCGGCTCTGTTCTAATTCGTAAAAATGAGTCCTTAATTGGGCTTAAACTTGCAAATTATGGACTTTTACATTAAATTTTGGCTAATATTACTTAATAAAAAATAAAATAAAAAGTCCTTAAATTTTTCATTTTTCGAAGACCCTATGCAGTAGCGCATCACACACGGGTCCAAAGTCGGAACCACGCACTAATGGAGGAGCTGTCACTACCGAACTCAATTTTTTATGGAGGAGAATTTAGAAACGCTTCTACAACATATAAAAGTAAATGCTTTTGCTCTTTCTCTGTCTATTACTGTCTTGTTTTTATCATAATGATCGTTGATATTCTTTAAATTTTCAGTAGAAGCAGAGAATCTGGATGGGGTAATAGGAAAAAGCCGAAAATAGAAAGCCAAATACCATTTGATACTCTTTCGTCCCACCTTAATTATTACTCTTAGGCATGCAGGTAAATAATATTTCTTCTCGGTATAATTTCTTCAAACTGTTTTTTTTTAATATTTAGAATTATTATTTATGTTGACTTATAAAAGAAACTCTTATTGCTTTCCTCACTATATGTATATGACATTGAAAAAACTCTTCTCCCCTTTTTTGAGAACAAAGCTTGTTCTTATTATACTACAACTCCATAAGGCTCTTTAAATTGTCTGGTCTCCTAAATTAACTGTAAGTGTAGATCTTGTTTTTATGATTCACATTGATGCATGCCAAACACCATTTTTTTTCATCTCCAAAGCAAAGAAGAAGTTTATCATTCATAATTCAATGATCTTTGTTGAACTTTTAGTTACAAACTCAGCTTCCATACAAAACTTTTATTTAATTACTGATTTTAGTAAAACTAGACTTGTTTATTAATTAATCATATTTGTAGGTTTTAAAAAATAAATAAGAAAACTTTATGTTGTATGGAACGATCCACGTGGGATCTCAACTAAAAGTTGTTATGTATATATCATGGCTTTCAAGTTTTTACTCCCTCCATTTAACATCACAAGTATCTCTTTTAATATATATTTTTTATTTTAATAACTCATCAAATAATATCACAACGATGAAAAAAATAGTTATATTTTATCTAATTTCTTTTAATTTATCACATTTATCTGTTATAATATATGATCTATTTTATTTTCAAAACTATATATACTCTCTTTTTATGAAGATTTTTTGATAAATATCTTTTGCATGATTTAGTAGTATAAAAGTTTATTTTATGATTTATGTAAGTTAAGTAGGAGTTTAGCCATTGATTTCAAATATTTTCATTTATTTGGCATTTTTAAAGTTAGCATGGAAAATGGAGTTATACTTATTATGAAGTATAATTGGATGCTTGAATGTATTTAAAAATAAAAAGTAAATTGAAAAAATAAGTTATAAGTAATTCTTTGATAGGATTAGAAAAGCTGCTTCCATAAGTGTTTGTGACGGAGTAATTCCAATAAAGAAGACACTTTTTATAGGAGTATAAAATAAAAGATACCTTATTTTTACTAAATAAAGAAAGAATTTTGAAATTTGTAATCTAAAACAAGTTATATCTATTTATGTGGCTATAAATTATTTCATTAAGGAATAAAATAGAAAGTTTCAAATTAAATTATTTTAAATGTTAAGAGTATGGAATGGGAACATGAATTTTTTATGTGGATTTGGACAATCATCACCCTACAAGCTAGCTTTTTGAATTTTACTTAGGTCCAAAATTCATTATTCACTATGTTCACCGATGTTGAGTTTCTAAATTATATTATTCACACTCCAGTTAACAATGACTGGACGTGCGAGAAAGTGTTAAGAGTGTCACATCGGATATGAAATGCGAACATGGACTCACTTGGACAATACTTACCCTATACAAACAACTTTTGGGGTTGAATTAGGCTCAAGATCCATTCTTTACCGTAGAAATATACTTATTTTTTTCAGACAGACTACATAAATTGAGACAGGTGGAGTATTAGTTTTGATTGGATTCGTGGAGACTGAAATCTAATTCTCCACTCAGAATCAGAACCCAACGAAAAGAGGAATTTACTTGGATTTTCTTGCATTCCTTTCATTGATGTTATGGAGAAAAATGTATTGAACGTTGCAGTGTTGTTGGACATATTTTTATGTCGGCGTACATCCTAGCCTTTCCAGACCCCACTTTTGAGATTACATTAGGTATGTTGTTGCTGTTGTTGGACATATTTTTATGTAATACCTCGTGATATACTTTCATTATATGTTGTTGCAGTGAGAGAGGGCCTTGTAATTGATCAAAATGGCAGCTGATGATATTAGTGAGAAGCTGTTGAGTAAAGTGCAAGTCCAAGATGTTACTGATAATGAGTTGAAGATTAAAGACAAGATATTGAACGAGTGGAAGAAAATGTGGGTGATTGCTGCTCCTGCTATTTTTACTAGATTCTCAACCTTTGGAGTAAATATCATTAGCCAGGCATTCATCGGTCACATTGGATCTATCGAACTAGCAGCCTACGCCCTTGTCATCACTGTCCTCCTCAGATTCGGGAATGGCATTCTGGTACTCCCTCCGGTCCATATTATCTATCGTTTAAGGGTTTTGCACACCCCTTGAGAAAAACGTTTAATAACAGATGAGAGAATTTGTCTAAATTACCTTTATCCCTCCTTAAAACGTCACCACTTACTAATACTTCATTAATTGGAATACTAAGGGTTGTTTGATTGTTCGGTAGGAGGTAAATTATTCATGTATTAAAATCAGCATAACTAGTATCATGTTAGGTAGCATTTTAGTTACTATGTTTAAAATTCAGTACACCAAGTATTGTGTTTGGTTACTAGTTTACAATCCCGCATAACTTTGACATGCATAAGTTATGAGGAAATCTATTTATTTATTTTATGTAGGGTAGAAAATGGAATAACTAATCTAATACATGAATAACTAAAATCCGGCATTTCATAAGTAATAGATGAGTTGTTGTTTTTCTACAACGTCGCTTTGAATATATTCTCGTAGAACGAGAACGGGGAGATGTATAGTTTACATGATTAGCTCATTTGTATTTGTAGTTGTGCAGCAATAAAGCTCAACTTCCATTTGAATGTGCAGTTAGGAATGGCAAGTGGATTGGAAACGCTGTGTGGACAGGCCTATGGTGCTAAACAGTATCACATGTTAGGCATATATCTCCAAAGATCTTGGATTGTCTTGACTGTAACAGGGACTCTGCTTTTACCAATCTTTATTTTCACTACACCGATTTTAAAAGCTTTAGGCCAGGACGAAGCGATAGCTAAAGAGGCTGGAGTCATTTCGTTATGGTTAATACCGGTGATTTATGCCTTCATTGCATCTTATACATGCCAAATGTTCTTACAAGCCCAGAGTAAGAACATGATTATTACATACTTAGCAGCATGTACTCTTGTCATCCATATCTTCCTCTCGTGGCTTTTAACCGTGAAGTTCAAGTTTGGAATGACTGGTGCTATGACATCTACACTCTTGGCATATTGGCTTCCTAATATTGGTCAGTTAATGTATGTGACTTGTGGAGGGTGTAAAGAAACATGGAAGGGATTTACATCTTTGGCCTTTAAGGATCTCTGGCCTGTTATCAAGCTTTCTTTCTCTTCGGGTGCCATGCTCTGGTGAGTTTCACACTCTTGTCAGAACACAATCTAAATCGAAACTGTTGGCTGCGAGATAATTACTGGTGTATCAGTTCCTTATCAAAGATTGTTATGCTAGTAAAAGATATACAGAACTTCTACTACTACTTGTTTTTTTTTTCATATTGTTAGCCTAAGATGAATCTAAATGGAGAATCAGAGTCAGTGAGGATTCATATAGCGACCCCAATTTGTTTGGGACTGAGGCATAGTTGTTGTTATATCAGTTTTTCCTTATTGAAATCAACTCTTCTTATGCAATGAATTCCTATTTTTCTCTGGTTATACACCTAGTATCAAGTTATCTGTACGTCCTTGAAGATATTACAAAGGGAAAATGAACTGAAGCTCATTGCAATTACATTCTCTAGGTCTGGTGGTAGTAAACAGTTTTGTTTCATGCCCATGGCCTAGCCTAGGGGTACGAATTGTTTTATGTGATGAAAATTTTGAATCTTATGAACTTATTTTGCTGGTTATATACCTAGTCCAAAGCTATTTAGGTTCTAGAAGATATTAGAAAGGGAATATGAACTAAAGTTGAATGCTATTCATTTTCTTTAGTCTGGTGGTAATAAACAGTGTTGTTTCATATCCATGGCCTAGTCTAGGAGTAGTTATTGGCATATCAGTTTTTCCTTATCGACATCAACTCTTTTTCTTACACGATAGATTCCTTTTTGGTCTGGTTTAAGCACCTAATCTAGAGCTATTTAGGTGCTAGAAGATATTACAAAGGGTATATGAACTGAGGTTCATTGCTATCTATTCTCTGTAGTCTGGTGGTAATAAAAAGTTCTGTTTGATGTCCATGACCATAGCATAGCCTAGTTGTTTTATGTGATGAAAATTTTGATTCATTTGGACTTACTTTTGGCAGCCTTGAACTCTGGTACAACACTATACTGATTCTTCTTACAGGAAACCTGAAAAATGCTATGGTTCAGATTGATGCTCTTTCTATATGGTAATCTTCTTGTATACCACTTCTCTTATTTCATTAAGACTTTCCTTCACAGTTTACATCAGTAATCTCATTTGATAGTTTTTCACCGGCTTTTTCAGTCTTAACATCAATGGTTGGGAAATGATGATTTCCCTCGGTTTCTTAGCTGCAGCATGGTACTATCTATAATCATAGTCCTATTCTTTGAACTGCACATTCTTTCTTTCTTATGCGACAATTTCTCATTCACGTTCATAAAACTTTTAGTGTACGAGTATCAAACGAGTTGGGAAGAGGTAGCGCGAAAGCAGCAAGATTTTCAATCTTGACGATAGTGATAACCTCATTTGTTATTGGCTTTATCCTGTTTCTGTTCTTCCTTTTCTTGCGTGGACGTCTGGCCTACATATTCACCGAAAGTGAAGACGTGGCTGAAGAAGTCGACCACTTATCTCCTCTATTAGCATTTTCTATACTTTTGAACAGTGTTCAACCAGTTCTCTCTGGTAATTTCTTTGATCCATAGACTAATTCTATGAAATTGTAAACATAATTTCGAATATTTGATGTCACAACTTTAAGATTTCTTGGTATACAGGTGTAGCTGTTGGAGCTGGATGGCAGAGCATAGTAGCATATGTTAACATTGGCTGTTACTACTTGGTTGGCATTCCAGTTGGAATTGTGCTTGGTTATGTTTTCGAACTGCATGTTAGAGTAAGTTGTTCATTTTTTTCTAATGAAAGATTTCTCATTTTCTTTTTCCTTTTAGCTGAGGTATATATGTCTTTTGTAGGGTGTTTGGGTTGGAATGTTGTTTGGTGTACTGGCGCAAACTACTGTCCTACTTGTGATCACTCTGAAAACTGATTGGGATAAGCAGGTACTTCTTCATTTTAATATGTGCAGTAGCTTGACTATTCTATGGATGAATATAATACATTGGGATTTAATTTAAACATGGTGATAGTATAAAGAAATTTTACACTATTTAACCTGTTGTAACGTGTTACTTATCATTTTAATGTAGGTTACTAAATAATGCTATTATATAAAGCTACCTACACACTGTGTAATTACTTTTTACATTATCAATTATAGAATTTAAACTCATAAATTAATACTCCCTCTGTCTCAATTTATGACACTTTTCTCCTTCCGAGATTCAAATTGCATGAACTTTGACTAACATTTTAAGATGAATTTTTTTCACTAAAATGATATGAGAAAATTGCAACTATAATACTTTTAAAGTAGTTTTTAAATATATAAATTTTAATGTTAAAATATTGAATTAATCTAATCCAATTTAGCTTCAAAGTTTAGTCAAATTGACTCTCGAAAAGCGAAAAGTACCACATAAATTGAGACGGAAATAGTAGTCAAACTATTTCTGATTCAACAAAATGACTCTTGCAGGTATTAATTGCTCAGCAGAGAGTGAAGAAGTTTTTTGTAGCAGCTGAACCTAATGCTGATTCACAAACTGCTTGAAGTTGAGATTTATACATTTTCTTTTATGGTATTTACTGCCATATCATTTTATATGGCCTTTATTCATGCAAATTGAGATTTGGAGCAGGGTTCATTGGATTACTATACTATCTCCTTCTCTTTCTTTCTTTCTTCAAAGCATAAGTTGTAGAAATTGAAAGAAAAAGATGAATTGAAGTGGCTTGTTAAGAAACATATTACTTATTGTCCAAACTTCATTCGATCCAATCAAAGCATGGTTAACTTGTGAGTAAAGTTGTAGTACAACGGTTACAACAATCGGATGATTACAAAGAAAAAGGTTACAACAATTGGATGATTACAAAGAAAAAGGGAATGTAAATAACTATTACAAGATTACAATCTGAAAGTAAGAACAAAACAAGGAGTTTGCTGAGTCGAGTGATATTCACTCTGTTCTTAAGACAATTTTCCTCATATTAATTCTTTAACAGTAATTGACAACTTGTCTCCCAATATAAAAAGCAACGAACAAGTGAGCAAAGGAAACTCAAATGTTTATCAAAAGAAGAGTCTTTTGAGTGTGTGAAAGAAAGGTTAGAGAGGAAGAAGTATTCAGAAATTTCTGATTGCAAGTGTGTTCTTCAATTGAGCTAAGGACCTCAATTTATAGTGTGTGTAAGATGACCTCTCATCTAGACAACTAATGACAATCAAGGTCATGTAATGACACTTATTGAGAGGTTATAATTCAGCCAAATAATGGTTGAATTCAAGTGTCAAGTAATAAAGGATCAATGCTCCAAACTAGCCCAAAAGTCATAGACTTTTCGTCATCCGTCTACCATTCTGCCTCCGAAGCGCCGTGGCTCTGCTTGGGAGGTGTCGCGGCGCCTAAATTTCGGTAACCAAAAGTCACTTAAGCGTCGCGGCGCTGGTTGGAGGCGTCGCGATGCTCCGGCGTTGCGGCTCCGACGGTGCTGTGCTGCGGCCCTTCAAGGCTCCGCGGCAATTTTCGACTTGTTTCATCTTTACACGTCGTACACTTATTCCTTCATTTACCAACGTGAAATACTCATCATTTGGCCAATAACCGTCTATCATTTCAAGTCTCAAACATTTTTTTTTACTTATATATTTTTCACTAAGGAAATTTACGGTCCTTGGTACAACGTGCACGTGTGTTGAAACGATATTTCCGATGTGCGGAACCCCAATTGTTCGAGTCATAAATAATTTGATTAACTTTAACTCACGTTAATAAACTTCCAACAATCCCCTCTTGAAAGAGATTTTGGCGCACTTACAAGGTGTCTTTCTAGCGATTTTTCGGCGGATCGATGTTGCTTCTGGATATGTAGTAGTGGCTTTGAACCTTCCATAGTTGAATACCATCGGACTTACTTACTGCGCGGTGAATGTGATGTCTTGAACCGTCAGTGTTTAATGTAAGCCAAGACAACGGTACCAACACAACAACTTTCCTTACTCGGTTCTTCTTTAATGTTTTGTCCGTTGTGGTCGTGTACACGTCTTGGATTCTTAAGTGCGTTAATTTGAGGTGGTCTGTCCTCACACTTAAATATGTGGTCTCCTACAAGGTATCCTGCTATATCCCACTTCACAAGTGTTAGGAATCATTAAAAGTTTTCCCAAACCTAACCTCAATCGTTGAGGATCATTAAAGGTTTTGGAAACTTAATATTTACCCACACTGCAGATAGAACTTTATGTCTATCACGGAAACGATCTTGGATTCATTTTTCTTTGCGGAAATCATTATCCGAAGTGCTCTTGCTTCCACCGAAGCGCTCAGCTGAACCTTTACGATTTAGTTTTCCCGTTGAACCTAATTCATGGGATCTCCAGTCAGTAAGGTTGGTTATCCACCGTATCAGTTCTTATTGATTGGGTTTTAAGCTCATTCCCATAAACAGACAGAACATCTGATCTCTGGGTATGCCCTTCGTTAAAGGGTCTGCTATGTTTTTCTTTGATTTTATATAATCAATGGAAATAATACCCGTAGTGCCCTTCTTAGAGCCGACTGGTTCTCGCAGTGGATCATTACAGAAGGTACTGGTTTATCCCAATACGGGATATCCTCTAAGAAGTCATGAAGTCACTCAGTTTCTTCTCCTACTGTGTCTAAAACAATGAACTCTGATTCCATCGTGGATCGGGCGATGCAAGTTTGCTTAGAGGATTTCCAAGACACATCCCCACCACCAATTATAAATATATATCCACTGATGGACTTGGTGCTCTCTATATCAGATATCCATTTTGCATCACTGTACCCCTTTAGTACATCTGGATATCTTGAATAGTGAAACTCGTAGTTTTGCGTGTATTTTAGGTATCGTAGTACCCAACTCAACGCTATCCAGTGATCATCACTTGGATTACGGTGAACCTAGCCAACTTGTTGACTTCATAAGCGATATCAGGTCGAGTGTTGTTTGTGATGTACATCAGACTATCAATCATATGCGCATATCGCTCCTGGCATACAAGCACACCACGATTTTTATCAATTTTTTTATTTATATCCAGTGGTGACGTTATCGGCGAACTGTCGAACATGTCAAATTTTCTCAACAAATCCTCGATATAATGAGACTAGATAAGACGAGTCCGCCAGATGTCTTAGAGATCTGGATCTCTAAGATGACATCTGCAATACTCATATCCTTCATGTCAAAACATTATTTCAACATGTTTTTGGTCTCTAGGATCAACCCAGGACTGCTCCATGTGATCAACATGTCATTTACGTAAAGCATATCAGGACGAACGAGTCGACATTTCTTTTTGTGTAGACACATTTGTCACACTCATTAATGGCACGAGAAATTTGATAGTAGAGTACTATCAAATTTCTCGCGTCATTGTTTCGGGGCCTGTTTCAGCCCATACAGAGATTTGACCAGCCGACAGACTTTCTTCTCTTGTCCTGGAACCACATACCCTTCGAACTGGTCCATATAGATTTCTTCTTCCAAATCACCATTTAGAAAGGTTGTCTTGACTTCCATTTGATGTATTTCAAGATCCCGCAATGCAATGATAACTATGAATACTCTTATGTATGTCATTCTAGACACCGAGAGTAGGTATCAGAGTAATCATGGCCCTCCTTTGTCGATAGCCCTTGACTACCAACCTGGTCTTGTACTTGTCTATAGATTCATCTGCTTTCAACTTTCGTTTGAGTATCTACTTACAACCCAACGGTTTGTTTCTCGGGGGAAGATCAACCAACTCTCAAGTATGATTGTGCAAAATGTAGTCTATCTCACTCTCTATAGCTTCTTTCTAAAGCGGTGCTTCTGGAGTTGGCAATGCTTCAGCAATTGTCGGTGGTTCGTCATGAACCATATAAGCTACAAAGTCCTGACCGAAGGACTTATCCTTCCTGGCCCTTTTACTTTGTCTTGGTTCCATCTCTGGAACTTCCAAGTCCTGAGAATCTGGAACACTAGATTCTGGATAATCAGCCACTTCGGAGTTCACTAGATCTAAACTGCCTAGATCCGGGCAGTCAAGGACTCCTGGATCTTGAGAGTTTTGTTCATAAATTCGTTTGTGAGAGGTTATATCTTTTTCCTTTCTAGGAAATGAGTCTTCAAAGAAACTGGCGTTCTTTGATTCCATGATTGTACCCACATGGATGTCTGGTACATCTGACTTATGCACTAAGAAGCGATAAGCACTACTATTATTTGCATATCCGATGAATATACAATCTACAGTCTTAGGCTCAATCTTGACCTGCTTTGGCTTAGGTACTTCAACCTTTGCCAAACAACCCCACACCTTCAAGTATTTGTAGGTGGGTTTCTTTCCTTTCCATAGCTTGTATGGAGTCTTGTTCTTACCTTTATGTGGGACTCTATTAAGAATATTGTTAGCGGTAAGGACAACGTCTCCTCATATCTTTTGGAGAAGGCCGAAATTGATGAGCAAGACATTCATCATTTCCTTCAAAGCACGGTTCTTGCATTCAGCGACACCATTTGATTGAGGTGAGTAAGGAGTCATCGTTTGATGAACAATCCCCGATTGGGCACATTATTCTTCAAAAGGCGCTACATATTCTCCCCTCTATCGCTACAGATTGATTTAATCCGTCCGCTTAGTTGTTTCTCAACTTCTGCTTTATAGCGTTTGAATGCTTCAAAGTCTTCATCCATACTTTTTAATAAGTAAAGGTAACAATACCTTGTGCTATCGTCTATGACAGTCACAAAATACTTGTTCCCCTCTAGTTTGTGCGAACTTCAAGTCACATATATCTATGTGAATGAGTTCTAGAGGAGCGGTATCCCTTTAGACGGATCTAAAGGGACTCTTTGAAAGTCTTACCTCTATGCACACTTTACACTTACGTTGAGGGTTTATGTCGATAGACGACAACAACTCCAACTTTACCAACCTTTGGATATATTGATAGTTTACATGTCCTAATCTATGATGCCATAAATTAGATGACTCAAGCAAATAAGAAGAAGACTCAATTTTATTAATAGAAGAAGGCATTACAAACAAAGCATTAACTTTAAAGAAGCCTTCCCAGACAAAGCCCCTTCCTACAAATGTTTCGTTCTTAGTGATTACAAATTTATTGGCCTCAAACACTAGCCTAAAACCAGCATTCCCCAATAAAGGTCCAGAAATTAAATTTTTTCTAATTTTTGGGACTTGCATCACCTCCTTTAGAGTAAGCTCCTTTCCGGAAGTCATCTTCAGGATTATCTTTTCTACCCCCAGCACCTCAGACGAAGCGTTGTTGCCCATGAATAACTTTTTATCCGTGACTGGTGTATATGTAGAGAATGCTTCTCTATTGGAACATATGTGACGGGTAGCACCTGTGTCCATCCACCACTGCATAGGATTCTCAATGAGGTTTGCTTCAAGTAGTATTGCCGAGAACTTCTCAATCATATCGTCAAGAAGTGTCTTCGATGATGTTAGCCTTAGCCTTGCCCTTGGCTTTCTCTTTATTCTCGTTCTTAAGTTTGCGGCAATCCTTGATCATGTGATCAGGTTTACCACAGTGATGACAGTTTGCCTTAAACTTCTCTGTTGTTGGGACCTTACCATCCTTCTGGAACTTTCGCTTTTTGTTTGTATTCCCTTTGGCCTCCGCCATATTTACCTTAGCCTCAGCGGGTTGTTTCCCCTTTGGCATGATCTTCTTATTATCCTCATGAATCTGGAGTTTGATAATAAGTTCCTCAAAGGTCATCTCCTTTGTCTTGAGTTTCAAGTAACTCATAAATTCATTCCACAAAGGAGGTAACTTTTCAATTAACGACGCAACCAAAAATTTCTCGTTAGGCTTCATTCCTTCCAAATTCAGGTGATGTAAAATCATTTGAAATTCCTGGACTTGGGACATCACTGTTTTGCTGTCCACCATTTGAAATTTCAGAAATTTTCCAACGATGAAATTCTTAGTACCAGCATGTTGTACTTTTTTTGCAGTTTATCCCACAACTCTTTGGCGGTGCCAACGGTGGAATACACCGTGTAGAGAGGGTCGGACAAACAAGTCAGAATGTAATTCCGGTAAATGAAATCACTATGATTTCAAGCATCTCGAGTCATCTTTATGCCATTAATGACATGGATATCTTGGCCTCCTCCAGCCGTTTCATTTGGTTGAGGGTCCGTTTTATCTCCAGCTTGTGGAGGATCTTCTGTTAGGAAACGAGACATTTCCATAACAGTACAAAAGAACAACATCTTTTGCTGCCATCTCCTGAAGTTGGTCCCCATGAACTTCTCTGGGCGTTCATGGTGGAACCCAGCGG
The DNA here is from genome assembly GCA_029844215.1 of Przewalskia tangutica. Classification (NCBI taxonomy): domain Eukaryota; kingdom Viridiplantae; phylum Streptophyta; class Magnoliopsida; order Solanales; family Solanaceae; genus Przewalskia; species Przewalskia tangutica. The sequence continues at coordinate 22,890,052 of CM056720.1, read as the reverse complement.
GAGGAGGAACTGTACCGTTCCCTTGAGCAGTAGTGAAGGAGTTGTGTGAGCCTTGAACAGTAGTAGGGAAGGCACCGTGTGTGTCTTGAGCAGCAGTGGAAGATCCAACAACAAAGTGTTCGCCTCCAGTCATCTTTGCTGTTACTTACAGCGAATATTGTCTTAAGATTGTGAGTAAAGTTGTAGTACAACGGTTACAACAATTGGATGATTACAAGGAAAAAGGGAATGTAAATAACTACTACAAGATTACACTTTGGAAGTAAGAACAAAACAAGAGATTTGCTGAGTCGAGTGATATTCACTCTGTCCTTAAGACAATATTGTCCCGTATAAATCTTTTAACTGTAATTGGCAACTTGTCTTCCAAGATAAAACAACAACAAACAAGTGAGCAAAGAAAACTCAAATTTTTACCAAAAGAAGAACCTTTTTTTCTGCAAGTCCTTTCGAGATTTTCAAACGCATCCAAGCAATTGGTATCCGATTGAAGAAAGCATAGATTCACGTCGCCTACTTGCTGAAAGCAAAAATGGAATGGCTGACTGTAATGAGAAAGGATACATAGATCTGCGTCGTCACAAATGTATGAGAAAGGATACATAGATTCTCCCTCTCCTTATATGAAGCCATGCAGAAATGGTAAATCGGTTATCTCTTCCTCTCTCTCTAAATAAATTTCCTCTGTCAATCTTATAAATTATATATTTATAGACATTTCAATGGTATATGGTAAGATGTCAGTAGTTTTATTATATTAAAATATCTTAAGTAATTGCAGTCGTGGAGTATGTCAAAAGATGTATTTACCACAAATGATAAAGTACATTTAAATTTAAAAATTAAATCTGAAAATATTTTCAAAGTTTTTTCGTTTGTATTCATTAAGGGAAGTTTTCCTCTTTTAAAAGATCGAGCTCCAACTTTGAATTATAATCATGATCCTCATTGACATACCCAGATGATTTTTGGGACATAGCAGTATTTTTTATTTTTTATTATTATAAAATATATAGAAATGCTGGAGACTAAATAACTTGCCAATTTTGTGCAATAGATATTGCAAGTTTTAGCTTTGTCAACCAGTTAAGGAGACATGGAAGTGGTGGAAGTTGATTCTGGTGTGATTTCATTTCAATGATAAAATATATATATAAAGGTATAACGCTAGTCTTAAGAAAGACTTATCAAATTAGCCTAAAATATAAGATATTAATTTACAATCATCTTAATTAATGTGATTACAATCCTAAATTAAAGATGTAACAATATTCATCATATTTATGATTAATGGTGATTAGAGATAATTATGGTATTGCCCCATAATTATTCTAACAGCCCCCCGCAGTCTTCAGGAGGTTTTCGTATGCTGTGACTGCCATGAAATTATCAAAGAGTACGCGCAGAAGACCTTTTGTGAAGATGTCTGCAATCTGATAACATGACGGTACATGGAGAACACAGATTGTACACGTGCAACCTTTTCTCAGACAAATAAAATATTTATTTCGATGTGTTTTGTGCGCTGATGCTGAAAAGGATTATCGGATAATTATATCGCACTCACAATATCACAATAGACCACGATTGCCTTTTCAATCGGACAATGTAACTCTAATAGAAGATTACAAAGCCAACATGATTCAGCAACCACATTCGTTACCCCTCGGTATTCTGCCTCAGCACTCGACTGAGATAGCATGGATTGTCGTTTTGCCGACCATGAAATAGAATTGTCCCCCAAGAACACGCAATAACCGAAGGTAGAACGACGTGTGTCCAGGCCGCCATCCCAATCTGCATATGCATAGGATGCGAGACTCGAAATGGAGGATTTATACAAATGCAAACCAAAATGAAAAGTACCCTTAACATACCGCATAATTCTTTTGAGAGACCCCATATACTTTTTCTTTGGATCATGCATGTGTAAACATACTTGCTGGACCGCATAGAAAATATCGAGCGTTGTGAAAGTCAGATACTACAAGGCCCCTGCTATGCTACGGTAATGTGTAGGATCGTCGTATTGAGTACCTGCGGAGTTACTCAATTTTGCCTTTGTGTCAACCGGAGTATGTGATGGTTTGCAGGAAGACATCCCGGCTTTATCAATTATTTCTTCGGCATATTATTTTTGACTGAGAAATAGACAACCTGCATATTGAGTCACCACAATGTCGAGGAAATAATTTAACGGACCTAAGTCCTTAATTGCAAATTCTGCCGCAAGAAGGGACATAATAGATTGGCGAAGTGATGTAGATGATGCCGTAAGAATAATGTCATCGACATACAGAAGTATATATGTCATATCATATCCCTTCCTATAAATGAACAATGACTGATCAAACTTGTTGTGAGAGAAATCAATTTGGAAACAAATCTCGCAAACACGTTATACCATGTCCGAGGAGCTAGTTTCAAATCATATAAGAATTTCTTCAACAGGCAAACATAATTCGGATGAGTATAATCTCAGAAACCTAAAAGTTGGTGCATGTACACCGTTTTATGTAAGCGGCCATGTAAGAATGTGTTCTTGACATCCAACTGATGAATGGACCAAGATTTAAAAATGTCAAGCTAAAAACGATCCTGATAGTTGTTGGCTTAACCACCAGACTGAATGTTTCACCACAATCGACTCCAACCTGCTGAGACATGTCATCACCAACAAGACGAACTTTGTATCTCGCAAAAGAACCATCATAATTCTTTTTATGACAAAAAACCCACATAGACCGAATTATGTTTACATTAGATGGATGTGGCACTATGTTATACCCCGTATTTCCAGAGTATGTACGTAAGGGCGTACGTACAAAAGTTTTAGCCTTAAGTAGGCATAAGGGTCTAAATTTGTGCACAACTAGCGAAAAGAATCGTTTTCCGACGAAACGTTTTCCGGACTTTGCGAAGGGAAAAATACGGTTGCAACATTTATAATTTTTGCGGATTTTTCCGAGAGATGAAATATTTTGGACCAATGAGAGGGTGACAAGTGTCACCCTCAAGTGGGCGGCAATATGGACGATCAATGACACGTTTTGCCTTTCATTTTTTGTCAAGGAGTTGGTAGGATATTTTGTGTGGTAGATTGATAAGGTGGGACCCACACACACATGTCCAAATCCCCACCCTCCACTTGCCCTCCACTTGGCCATTGATTGGCCTATAAATACCCCTCTAATACAAGACATTTCTTCATCCACACTTGTGAAAATCCAAGGCAAAAATCCCTCTCCCTCCCTCTTAAAGCTCTCGTCCAAATCACCCCCCTCCCTTGAGAAGGCCTACCAAACCCCTACCTAGTTGTTCTCGTAAAATACCCCCTTGGTAGAAAAGTATTCTCCAAGTATTGTTACTATTCCAAAATACCTTGGCCCAAATACCTTGTAGTATTCCAAGGTTACACCTATACTAAAAGCCCAGAAATACTATTATACTTCCCTTCAGTCACAAAAACGAAACCCTAAGAAAAATCTTCATAGTCGGTTGAAGTATTAAGAAGAAGTTGCGTAGAACTTCTAAGGGTTGTTTGGAGCGGGTTGGAGCGCCCAGAGTAGGAGCTAAACGTTGCTCAGGATCGACATATAAACTTGGATAATTTTGGGCTTATCGAGGTAAATACTTTTGTCCTTCTATTGTAATTGGAAATTACATACTGTAGTTGTATAGAAGTGAGTATAAGATATATAGAAGGATGGTATAAAAGAAGAGAATTTAATTGAAATCACATCAGAAGAATATTAAAGAAGAAGACTGAACTATACTTACATAGGATTGTATTTACTGAGAATTGTGTAGTTTGACTGTAGGAAGTCGCCCAATTTTCCGTAGAATAAGGAATCAGTATCTAGAATTATTCTACAGTAGTCTAGACGTTGATAGACTTGTATGACCGTTATAGTCAAGATCGCAAGTAGCGTATTCTACCGGCGGTGGAAAGGGCTAGGATTCTGATTTGGAGCTATTTGCTAATAGTCGATAATCGTCGCGAGGAATGTGATTCTTCCTATCCTCTTGAGCATGATATTTTAAAAGAATATATATATATAGTACGGTAGACGTACGTGTGTTAACTGAACGTGGTTTTACTTCGATGTCTTTTGACTTGAGTTTTAAATAATAAGAGTCTTGAAGTATTTCAAAAGAATTATGAATCGCTTTTGAAAGAAGAGTAATACTTGGTTTTAAAAGTTTAAGAGTTATACTAGCTTTATGGGAAGTTAGGTATAACGACTTAAGAGAGATAAAAGGAACGGTTGGCTTAATTGAATTGATTTGAATTCTATTAAAAAGTGTGAAACCTCATTCGTGAGTAATGAGTACTTGGTTTTTAAAGAATAATGTTTTACTGATGAGAATAAGTATCGAACGAACCACTGCAGCGTTAATAAAGGAAAATGTATTGACAAATCAGTAATTACATTAAAACCAGTAGAAACCTCCATCTGCATAGAAGCTAAGATAAGACAAAATTGTATTACATTTCCTAGATCATGGCTGCTTTAATAAGAATCATTATAAACAAGCATTAATTCTCTAAAATTTCCAAAGTAAGGAACTTGATTTCTAAAAGAGACTTGAGGAAATTGAAGAGTGTTTGGTTTAAAAGAAAGGCATTGTTTTGTTTTAAATTGGTTTAAAACATAAAGTGTTATAACAGCTTTATGGGAAGTTAGTTATAACGACTTTATGAAAACAAAAGAATGGTTTTATCATTGGTTTTAAAGTGGTAACTTGACTTTAAAAGGAGAAGTGTTTTGGTCTAAAAAGAAGGCATGGTATTGCCTTAATTTGGTTTAAAAAGGAAAGTACAGAAGTTGTTTTGGTTTACTTAAAAATGTTAGTCACTCTATTTTAATGCTACGGGTATCGGGTGACCTTTGTAAAAGAAATGGATCCTTTAAAATGAATTTAACGTACGTAGTACTTTGGGGTTAAAACCGACTTTGGCATAAAATGAAAGTACTCGAGTTGTGTGTAACTTGCCTATGTTTGCGTGTGATAGCCTTGTCGTGCTAGTATTGTATTTCTATACCACCGCTCTCTCGATGGAGGCTGATTTGTTATGATCTTACTGACGCGTCTGCAGCGACGGAGGATTCCACGCACGCCTCGCTGATAGTGTTATTCCATGGACTAGCTCCACGAGGTTTTATCGATTCGCTTGGTATCGGTGGTTGGCTTCGTGATTGCCCCATCTCGTGGTGATTCGGCCTTGGTACTGGCGATTAGCCTCGTGACTTGCCCGCTCGTTTAGTGGCGGTCTCGTGATACGGCTGCGTATCCGTAGTTAGCCCTCAGATTGCCGGCCAATTTCCGTGACACGGCTTTGGTATCTGGTAGTTGGCTTTGTGCTTGCCGTGTCGACCGTGGTTTAGTGTCGGTCTCGTGATACGACCGTATCCGTAGTTAGCCCTCAGATTGCCCCGCACCACGTGACACGGCTTTGGTATCTGTAGTTGGCTTCGTACTTGCCTCGTGACGCCCGTGGTTTGGTTGTATAGTGTTGTTCAGACGCCTTGGTGTTATTATATCATAGACCATGGCGGTGAGGAAGGTATTCCACGCATGATTGATGTGGTGGGCGTGAGACCCATAGTTATATTTGAGTGATGACTTTGAGGCGTGAGTCCACGACTGACACGATCGCTTTATTATGGATCGTAGTTTGGTTATCATACATCTCTCCCGCTTTATATAGACTACTATGATTTCATTTACGATTTTCGGGCCACATACTGTTGTTAGATCGACCTCCTGGGCCGCTCATGCCGCAGTAGAGGTACACCGATTGTTGATCCTCGCCATGGATCACAGTTCAACAGACAAGCTCCGTTTCTCCGAGGCTTATCTTTAGTATAGTCCTCACATTGTAGTACTTGTACATTCAGGGTATGGCGGCCGTCCGTCATGTTGTATAAAACTCTTAGAGGTCTGTAGTACTGTTGTGGGCAGAGTTTGTAAGGATGTAACTGTTCAAGTTTTAGTTATATATATGCCGAAAGGCGATTTTCTCTCAGATAAAATGTGTCTCATTTTACAGTTGTTTCATGTTTTGTTTTTATGTTCCGCTGATTACTCTGATGTATGACTACTTGGGTGCCCGGGTAAGACACCAGTCACGGGCCCCGGAATGGGTCGTGACACACTAATTCCCACATCTTATTTTTAATAAGAGCATCAATTTCGTCTAACATGACAGCTTTCCAATTCGGGTCGGATAAAGCAGCTTTGGGATATTTTGAAAGTGGTGACTGTTGGACAGAAGTTGTTAGGTTAAAGGGATGCTTAGGTCAAAAATTTATGTGTATCACACATGTTTCAATAGTTCGAGGTGGGAGATTTGAGTTGTCGGGTATGTTAGTGGGCTGGGTAGTTGATCGATTTTGGGCCAAAATAGTGGGTTGGGTGAATTGGCTCTCGATTCTGTTATGGAATTGGCCCGTGTAATCGGGCTTCAGGAACCGGGTTGTATCACAAGTAAGGGGCAGAGGTCTCCATTCTTTGGGCCTGCCCGCCACCAAATGTTGATTGGTCAAAACCGAGGGAAGAGAGGAAGTGGCCTCTACCCCTTGAACTGGTCCATTCACATTTTGTGGTTGAGTCGGTTTGTGAGGTCGTGGGTTTTGGGATGGCCCCACATTATTTTGAGTGTTTAGATTATACTTCAAAATTGGATGTATTCCATCGACCAGAAAATCATATGAAGGTGAGGATGCCACTTGAGATTTGGCAAAGGGGAATGCACACTCATAAAAAATGATGTGACGAGAAATAATTATTTTTCCATTTGTCATATCATAACACTTATATCCCCTATAATTTTGTGTATATCTCAAAAACAAGGAGTGGTTGGGCCGCTATTGCCCCGATTGGTTGCTGCCGCCAGCAGACTGTCTGCCGCCTCTGCCTCGTCCTTTTCCACCATTATTTTTTCTTTGTGATTATTATGGTTTGACCCCTGAATTTTACCATTATTGTTTCGGTTGCCGCCACCACCAGATCCAAAATTTTGTGGTTAAAAATCTGTGGAAAAATAATTGGTGGAGACGAGGGCGGTTTCGACGTTGACTGCGTCGGAGGATGCTTGTTTTGCTTTTCATGTTTCTTCGAGAATCAACCTCGATCGAGCCTTGTAAAATAGAGGCAATGGATTGCCCTGTTGAATGAATGTAGCGACTCCATCATATTGTTCATTCAATCCTGTAATTAATTGAAGAACCATGTTTTGATTTGTTACCGGCGAACCAACGTTGGATAGTTGGTCTGCAAGCGCCTTCAATTACTGACAATAGGCGGAAACGTTGGAGAAATCATCCAATTTAACATGAGTAAATTGTTGTTCAAGATATATAGCCATAGAAAGTTTGTTATTTTGAAATATGCTTTGTAAACGTTCTCACACATGTCTAGTTGTAGAGTTCTGTTCTAATATATTATGTAAGAGATCGTTTGATATAGTGTCATAAATCCATTGAAGGACTATAGCATCTAAACGGGACCATAGCTTTTTGTCCACTACAGTGGTGTCCGATGATGACTTAGAAGGGATGATATGGTCTATTACCTCATAAGCGCGACAATGAATTATGAACAATTCCGCCCAAGAGGTGTATTACCATTTTTCCATTTAAAGTGTGATGGAAATAAAATTCTTGACATTGTTTACGACAAGAGTAGAAAGACTTTTTTTTCCAGTCATAGTTTTGCACGAAACAAACAAAACAAGAACAAAAGATGAAGAGAATAATGTTTTGTGATTGGTGGAAATAACTTGGAAAACCCTAAGTGTCGGCTAGGGTTTGTGAAAGTAGAAAAAGAAAATGATATAGGGGCCGACGGGGTGGGGGCTGTTGTGAGTGGTTTAGGGTTTTGGTTAAAGTGTTTTAGTAGTAGGGTTTGGTTAGAAAACTAGGATTCTGTATTAGTGTGTGGCTGAAAACAGAAGAAGAAAAAAATAAGAGAAGGATAACAAGAGAACGGCTGGGGTGAGGAAAATATTAGGGCAAAATATTGTAGGCTCTTCATACCATGATAGAAATTGATTACAATGATAAAACATATATACAAATGTATAATGCTAGTCTTAAGGAAGACTTATCTCATTAGCATAAGATATAAGATACTAATTCACAATCATCCTAACTAATGTGATTACAATCCTAAACTAAAGATATTACAATATTCATCATATTTATGATTAATGGTGATTAGAGATAATTATAGGATTGCCCCATAATTATTCTAACAGGAAATTTTTAATTTTGATTTTAAATAATATTTAAATCAGATTGGTATAGTCATAATTATTATATGAATGTAATTTATTTCATGTTACATGTACTTTTTTTATATTCATCATGTTTAGTTCTTTCGCAATATAGTTTTCGTAAATTAGGAGAATTTATGTAAGGAATTTCATGAATTATAGACAGTAAAACCTAAACATGAAATACTATTAATAATTTAAAATTGTGGAATTATATGATTTTCACATTAATAATTCAGTAAAAAAATATCCTGAATAACATTCTTCATAAAATCCTAAATAAATCGCAACTGGACCACATATACTAGTATCCTGATCAAGTGGTTAACTCCCACTTACTATCAAAGTGGGTAATGGGAGGTTATCCAAAAATAACTTTCTTCATAAAATTAAATAATATTAAATGTGAACCATAAAAATAACATTCTCCCACCCGGTGCATATAACATCATTCACTTAATGGTTTAATAAATATTTCAATAATAACATGCACAATGTGAGATAAGGAGAAAGGGTGTTTGTTGGCATACCATGCTTAATCCAACTGTCACGATCCAAAATTGTAAAAGACGTGATGGCACCTATTTCCAACCAATAGGTAAGTCAACCCAACCATTTACCAATTCAATTATGAGTTAAGTAAGAAGAAAGTAAAGTGATACGCAAATTATATTCAAATACTAAGTCTTTTATAAAGATATAAGTGTGTAAATACAAATAACATCCAAGACTGGTGTCATGTGTACAAGGAATACCACGAAGACAATACAAGTTTGAAATCTACTAATACATTTCATGGACACAACGAAATACAGGAATAAATAAAAGATAGAGGGAGAAGGATGTTGCGGATCAACCAAGATGCTCACCACGATCTCCTATAATCATAACCTCAGACTCAAGCTTCTTTACGGATCCCACTCGTACTTGGAACCTAATCTGCACTACAAAAACTGCAACAAATGTAGATTGAGTATGGAAAATAGGTGTACTCATTTCATAAACTGACAATATCTCTTTTATCTTACTGATTCTTAGCTAATATAACCGGAATCATCACCAATACAATGTATAAGAAAATTCCACTTAAGCACTTAATCAGAGAAGCATGTAGTCAAATAGTTAATAATTAGATATGAGATCAATCACCTAATCGAATAAGGAAGTAAAGAAATGTAATGTAATGCAACATGCTCCGTATATACACGGAGTAATCAATATGAGATCAATCACCTCCGATTTTTCAATCCAAATCATGATTTAAACTACTAACCAGTGATAGGAATCAAAAGTAATCAATAAATTTAGATTAGAATCTTACCCTCCAAGCTTAAACGAGTAAAGCCCCTTTGAAATCTCTCCAATCCCAACTCTAGAACTTGAAATATGCGAAAATAAAAAATATGTTCAAAATGGGGAATTAACTCACTGCCCAATAATTCCCCTAATCACGATCGTGGGTAGATCCATCGCGATCGCGATGAGTCTCAACGATCCGACTCAAAATCTCTCTTCGCGATCGTGAGGCTTGGCATGATACCACGAAGACAACTTACCTGATCCAGACTCAGCAACCCCACGCGACTACGACGTTATCCCTCGCGACCGCGAAGTCACTTCCCTTACTCACTTTGTGATTGCGGCGACGCTCCACGCAAAGGGTAATTTTGTCTACACCGGCAACTGAAAAACTAGGCAAGTTCAAAACTTGGTTTTGACACCCAAAACTCATTTAGAACCCCCCAGACACAAATCAAATATCCATTTTCAGAATAAAACACGCTACAAACTTGCTCGCGCTCTAAACACTCCGAGAAAATGTCGACTTGACCCGACATTGACCATGGTCAACCCTTAAGTTCAAACTTAATTAGTTTTCAACCAACAACCCATATCACATCTAAACCCCTCGAGGCCCAAATTAATGACTCGACTAAGTAAAAAATGACATTCTGAAACCTAATGGAATTGATGTAGCATCGACACAGACTCATATACTCCCGATGTTGACTTTGGTTAAACTTTCTCATTTTCTTAACTTAAAACTTTCACTAAATTTAATCCAAAACTCACCCGATAGCCTCGAGAACCGTGTCACTTATCCCCGCCACTACAAGAAAAACAGACTGCGGTGACAGTTCACATGTGACAGAAATGCAAGTGTCACATCTTTTTACTAAATTTATGCTTTTTCTTGACATTCATGTGACAGAGTTTTTAAGTGTCATATAAATATGACATTTGGGTGACAGATTTTTAAGTATCATATAATTATGACATTTGTGTGACGATTTTTTAATTGTCATTTATTTATGATGTTTGTGTGACGATTTTGTGAAATGTTACATAAATAATGACTTGTGTTTTAAATTGATAAAAAATGACGCGTTTGACTGTTTAAAAAGACACCATTTTTATTATTTATTTAACACTTTTTAAATTCAAATTAAGACTTACACGATTTTTATTTCTTTTTTAAAGTTGTTTTAATACAAACAAAATAAACGTTGTCGTTTTAACATTATAAAAAATAAAAGATCAAAAACTCTGTAAAAATACTAAGTGTCTTCACGCTCACACAATTAGGCTTTGCTTCTCCAACTTTACTAACTTTCGCTGGTTTGATTTTTCTTATTTTATCTTATCTATTAATCCGAAAAAAACAAATCAATTTTACTTCCATTTCGTGAAAGTAAGATTGTATTAAAAGTCAATCAAATTAAAAAATCTAATCTTAATACAATTCTTTAATTTACATTAAAATGCAATTCTAGGTCGGTTTAGTTGCTTTCAATTAGTATTATGGGTTTACCTTAAATGCTATGATAATTATAACAATTATATCATCCTATGGGTCATTTTTAAGACTATAATTTGGGTCATTTTTTTATTTTAGAAAACGAACGGGCGGGTTGCTATACAGAACAGACCTAAATTTTTTATACTCCCTTCTCTTCTACAGACCTCCATCTCTCTTCTTTTTAGAATTCTAAAGAATCAGTATACAACGAAGGAATTGCTATACTTCAATTGGAAGGGAAGAGTCTCAATTGATACTCTCTGAAGTTATCGGTCAGAATTTGAAATTTCCGCAAGCTTCTGCTTGTGCAGAAGAGGTGTCTACAGTCATGGTGTTTTGAGCTTTGTCCGGTAAAATTAGAACCTTGAAGGTCGTTTGAAGATTCGAAAATCAAACAATCCTCTGTCGGCGAAGAAGTTCTAACCAAATCAACTTTTGGGGTTTTCGATTCAGCTTGTCGGAATACGGTGTCGGCGAAGGTTTCAGACAACCCTCGTGTCAGCTTCTAACAGAGGTAATCCTTATTATTCCTAAGTTTTATATCAGTTATAAGGTCTGATTCGTGTCACTAGTTTCTAAGAGAGTTTCCTGAAATGCTAAATATGGGATTGAGTATTTTTGGGATGTCCGTGTGAAATTGAAGGTTGCATGTGAAATTGTTGAATTATTAGGATGTTGTAGTATTAAGGAAGAATGTTAGAAAATGGCTAATTGTGCTACTACATACATAGGTTTCAATATAGAAGAAATATAGGTTCTACGCGTATAAGATATTCGATAGAATGTCTAAATGATTCCGTTACTGGTGTATTGGTATGATTGTGACCTAAATTACTCATATGGTGTAGATAATCATTCGTGAGACAATCTACGAAACATTGTGACTTCTAATTATCTACAAAATATAAAATGGCATTAATGACCCCTTCTTCGGATGTTGATTTTGAGATGCTTTCCTCTAGTTTCCACTGAGATTTAAAGCATGTTTTATATGTGATTCCTTTTCTATATTCTCTTTTCTTTCAGCTAATGGTGACTCTAATACTGAACTTTATATGTTACCTTTAGGATCTCTAGACAGTTTTTACCTGACAACAATAATGACATTAATAGGATTAGCCATAGTGTTGTTAACCGATTTTGTAATGATATTAAGGTGTATTGATTGACTTCTAGAACTGATTTGATATTCTCACAAAACTTTACCTTCCAGAACTGATTTAAACTTACCCAATTTAAGGTTCGCTAATATCAAGATAAACTCTATGGTTCTACAAAAACTGCTAGATGAATTGGATTAGAATATTCTGTTTGGCGAAGAAACCTTTTTTGTGTAAAAAAAACTTGAATTTTTTTCCAAGACAAGTTTTTCATATCATTGAAGCAACAACACCACTAAACTTGCATATTTTTCAAGTCAAAAGAGGAACCCAAAAATATTTGTTTGAGATGAATTTGATTAGGAATATGGAAAATTCATATAACTGATCTTACCTTATTTGGGATTGAGAACTTAATTATTGTTGTTGTATATTTGACTCTCAATTTAATTTTAAATAACAGGTTTGAGTTAAAAATGCAGTACTTGAAGGAAGAGTTCCATTTGACAGGATGCATGGTGTACATGCATTTGAATATCCAAAATCATACCCAAAGTTTAATGATGTTTTCAACAAGGCAATGCTCAACCATACAACTGTTGTCATGAAAAAGATACTTGAGAATTACAAAGGTTTTGAGGACCTTAAAACTTTGGTTGATTTTGGAGGTGGTCTTGGAGTTAACCTCAAGATGATTACATCTAAATACCCCACAATTAAGGGCATTAGTTTTGATTTTCCGCATGTTGTTCGAGATGCACCTTCCTATCCTGGTACCTTTTCTCGTTCTTGTTTTGTTGAAATATTTATTTGCATTGGTAAGGGATTTTTACACTACATCACAACAACCCAAAGTGTCCCAATTTAAAAATTAACCTTGATTTTTTTTACACAAAATATGGCCAGTATAGTCTATGTAATTGCTTAAATTCTCTCATATTACATGTTTATGTACTTTCATCAACCTAAACCTCATCTAAAAAAGTAGAAGTATGTCAATTATGATACAAAATTTGCTTCTGCCTGCATGGCCATTTCTCAATTTGAAATAAATATTGCAGGGGTGGAACACGTTGGTGGAGATATGTTTGAAAGTGCTCCAGAAGGAGATGCTATTTTTATGAAGCTACGTCCATATATATATATATATATATATATATATATATATATATATATATATATATATATATATATATATATACGAGTTGCATAAGTTTAAGCGGAAAAAGTAATAAACGACTTTTTATTTTTTTTCAAATGTCAAATATTTTGAAATAAATTATGTTTGTTGAAAGTGACTAAGACTTGGAAGCAGAGGCAGTAATAAATAGAAGTTGCACAAATCAAACTATCTCATTTTATGTGAAGACACTTTTCTTTTGGTCTATTCCAGAAAAGAATGAAAAATTTCTTGCATCGAAAACTATTTAATCTTAGTATTTCAATTTTACGCTTAATGACATAACATGTCGGGACTCACTTGATATTAAAGTTTATTCTACAGAGAAACAGAAAACGAAAAGATATGTTGAAATCTCGCCACTAATTTAAAAAGATAATTTCTGTACTGTGCATATATTTGTCTTACATGTCAAAAGTCTTCTTTAATTTCTTAGATTCCGTGTCCGATCAAATTCCTTCAAAAAACTATATTTTGTGTTTCACGCCACTGAAACAAGTTGTGTGAGGTTTCTTTTTGTTTCACATATTAGTGGGGACCCAAGTCTTACAATTTTGGGTTCACCAATTTGTGAAACAAAAGAAAATCCTCTCACAACTTGTATCAGTTGCGTGAGGTTTCTTTTTGTTTCACATATTAGTGGGGACCCAAATCTTACAATTTAGGGTTCACCAATTTGTGAAACAAAAGAAAATCCTCTCACAACTTGTATCAGCTAGAACTTAACTGCTTGCATATTGTACTTCAATAATGGTAGCTATAAAATGGGATAATAAGGACATCTTGTGTTTATTGATGAACAGTGGATCCTTCATGACTGGAGTGATAGTCACTGCCTCATGATAGACAGGGAGGTTCATGGAAGCCCATTTGGAACATCCAGTCCCAAAATACTTCAGGGTTGTTTATTGCAATGATCTTGTTCCAAGATTACCTTATGATAATAAAACATTCCTGTTTAAACACTTAGGGATTTGTCAGTATTACAACTGCTTATAAGTTGAGCAGGTAAAGCTTCGTCTCCTATTCTTCCTACATTTATCTTTTCTGAATATTACTTGTCTAATCTCTGGTGTTCTTTTAGAAATGTCAATAGGCTTGTATGACAGTTTCCTGTAATATCCATTCAAGCTTCTTAGATGATGAAACATTTGTCAAGTTCATTAATTTCGTACTTTCATTCTCTATTATGTTGTTGTTTCCTCATCATAAAGTTGTCTGAATCAGCTAAATGTGAAGTGAAAATGTGATCCGTGTAGTAATATTTTTTCATGGTTTTCTATAGAATGTCGATGAAGAGCCAAACAGAAACTATTTTGGGCTGCGATTTCTGATACCACTGTATCTGAATGCTGGTTGGGAGCTAATCAGAAGCTTTGCAGTGGGTTACATATACGGACATGAGTATGAAGAATGTTGGGAATCAATCATGCTTCGCGCTAGGACTTTTTCTTCCTGGTACTTCTGCCCACAGTCCAGTTGATTATGTGAACTCCGTCAGACTTGGAAGGCAGAGAAGTACCCAAATGTCGTCCTTCTAGAAAGCTTTTTGTAACAAATAGTGGTTTAATTAAACACTTTAATAACACTTTGAATGATTATTCATTTTGGGAAGACTTTGTACAATAGATTCTAGCTATTCAATATTTATTTTTGGTGTTATTTAATTTTTTAGCCCATTTCATCGGTGCACAATTTGCAATATTGAAATTAAATTGCAAAAAAAAAAAATCCGCCAAATTTAATTTTCCTGCAATATTAAAATAAATTATTAATTTAATAGAAATTTTTAAAAAAAAATCTAATCAAAATTTAAATTTATGTGACGGGTTTGAACCGTCATCCGTTTGTAACATTTGTGTGATGGGTAAAAACCGTCACATGTCGTGTGACGGTTCCCTGTTTGTGACAGTGGCAAAGATGACACTTACAAGAACCGTCATCTTAGAGGTTAGATGAAGGTTTTTACACGTCACCGTAGGGTGTTTTTGTTGTAGTGCGCAACTCATAAATTTCAAGACGAAGCTACGAAAAGGGCAATATGGAAAAAAATAGTATATGTTTGTATACAATGACATACATGTGATAAATATTGTGAATGTCACATTTATATCACTATATGTCATGTATATGCAGGGTGTCCTGGCCAAGCGCAAGGCCACGCACAAGAGGGGCCTTCATGCTCCGCCTGCATTTTTTATTTTTTATGGATGTTTCAAATATTAAGATATGTATTAAAAATGTCTCTAATCTTATCAGTAAGATTTGTAGCTAAGTGGTTGAGAGTTCTTTTTAAAAGTTATTTCTTATTGAGAGGTCGCGAGTTTGAATCCAATGAGCAACAAAATATTTTTTGTTTAAAATACAAAAAACAGAGCCCTCCCTCTTTAAACATATAAGTGTTTACTATACATTTATTAGATGTTTTGATCAATAATATTTTTAATATTGATTAATTAGTTAATTTTAATTCTTAATGTGAATAAAAAGGGCCTCATTTTTTTCTCGCACAGAGCCCTTAAAAGTATTGGAACGGCCCTGTGTATATGTTAAATATATGTATGTATACAATGACATACTAGTGTACCTGAAGATAAGAAGTTGAAGAAGTCATGGGAGAGAACTCTGAAAGAACTCCAGCGAAGAAGCAACATCAACGAACATTGAGAAAACTTCAGTGAAAAATCACTAGCGACAAATAGAACTCTGTGATTTTTTGTGAAGTAGAGACAAAAAGCCTCTGTAACATTTTATAACTAATTGAGACTTAAGGTTAACATAATGTTTTGAACATGTTAACGGATGTACGACACGATATGAGACTCAATGGAAGCAATAAGATGGCTTAAATACTCAAAATGGACAAAATAGAATACCTCGTAACAAGCGGTCATATATTGTGTGGAAATCACACAAGAAAAACAAATAAGTCCAGAAATTCTGGCACTATAGTCGTGCATTGTCGGGGATTTAGAAAATAATATATCTTAAGTTGGATTGACGCTATGATTGTATCGTACAACATTTGTAAGAAATTTTATATTTACATGTTGCAATAATTATGTGATGCATAGAGTGTTCCTAGGCCCAAAATTTTGTTAAATATAGAAGGTACTCTCGGGAAAGAGAAAACGTTTTTGGCACGTTAATTAAAGTTAATTAACACTAAAATCATCAATAATTAACATGAGAATTTATATATTATCATTCAATCTTCATGAACTCGAGAAGTAAGAATCTAGGTTTTTTTCAAGAAGGAATCCCTAGATCTTTCTTTTCATATTAGTAATAACTAAATATAAGAAAGTGTATCATACGAACTAATTCGTTCTTTAGACCATGAACTATAATAGATCCTAGTGTTGTTGATTAAATTCATCAAGAATGTGCGATAAATATGGAACCTTTGGTTGGTAGTGAAAATTTACAAATGGAAAGTCTATTAATAATGTTACTAGACATGAGATTACAAAGAATTTTTTGAGTAGACATCGTCGACATGAATTTGAACGAAGCACAAATTAGAGGGCTTAAGCAAATGTTCCAAATAACCAACACTTACTTCTACCATAAATATTCACAAACAACTCATACATATTATTCAAATGTTTGGAATTACCTGTTGAAGACTCCCTAGAAATTTTTCTCTTTTAAGTGTTCTTTGGTGAGTTTGGAAGAATCTAACCACTTCCATGGTTGAATATTGTAAATAACAGTGTTAATCAACTTCAATTAACACAAAACATGGATAAAATCTCACCTTAAAAACTCAAATAAAATATTTGTCTGAACCCTCTCTTCTTGCTCTCTACACTTTGCTAAAAGATTGAAAATTGCTAGAAAGCCGAGCTAGGGGTATTTATAGGTACTAGGAGAAGTCTCCCATCACACATGACACACCTATCGCCTAGTCATTTTCTGTCAATGGAATCGGGACGCATGCGCCCTACACATTATCCTTTAGTAAAAATGACAAATGGGTTTAATTTTATGTACTCATTTGAAATTAGGTCTTGCTTTAGCTTGTCTAGAACTTTATCCATTGAGTAGTATGATGTAACGCTCTGAACCATAATCAAGCAAACCACATGGATTGTTTGTCAAAATAGACATCAAAATATGCTAAAGTAATGATTTAAAACATGTAAAATATATGCGGAAATATATTCTGAAATATAATAGCGGGAATATCTAAGAAAATATGATAAGTCTGAAAATTATGCTGACGTGACTGACATGACATGCTAACTAGTTTAGTCTATGAAACCTGAGTCTGTAAACTATTTATCAAGACAAGACTCTGTCATACCTCTATCATAAAATATAATCATCAAATAACATACTGACACCCCTGATGAAATAGAGCTCACCAAATAGTTGATACGGGTGAAGTCCTAGTGTGTAACTTCGTCGTTCTGAAACTCAGCACATGCACCCTGAAGTACAGGCCCCATGCAAAGGCACATTTATATATTTGAATTATACCATATGTAAAGCAGCTGAAAGGATAAGCAGACACATGAAATAATGGGATATTAAACTGAGACTGAACATGAACATGATCTGACATAAATAAAGTAATATGTATAAAATCTATAAAACAATATATATGTATATCTATATATCTTTGGGGACAGAAGTAGTATAACCGATAACATGAATTTACCACATGGGTACGTAAAGTCTGATACATGGACCGACTAGTAGAGCTCTCACATACCTTGTCGGGGGTATGAGACATGCACATGATATGAAAAGATCAAATTAATAATCCAAAGGTGTCATCCTCTGGGCGGAGTGACCCTTATCTTATGGTGGCATACATAGTTTTAGGCTACATGTGTCTTCTCGGTAATCTATGCAACTTCCAAAACATGTACTTGAAACTAAATTGTCTTGTAAGCCCGTGAATTTCATAAAAGTAATTTGTAAAACATGATTTGCAATTGTAGTTTAACATGTGAATAAATATATCATATAAATTGCGTAAATCATGAAAAACATGTATAATTTCATAGGAACTGAGTGATAATAATTATAACTTATACTTAAGAACTCATGGGATTCAAATCATGCTTTCACGAATTACGGACATGTTCATGACAATTATAATGACATATCATGAAAGCAATAAGTGAATTGTAATAAAGACATGATGCATATATAGTATTACATGAAATTAGGGTTATTATAATAATAAAGTTAAAACCCTAAATTATAATATTTCATGATTTTATGGAATAACGTGGCGTGGAGAAGAACATGGATTTTTCCACACATGGATAGAATCTCTACATACCTTAATTGCTACAATACTTGTACTAAAGGTCTGAACTTGGAAAAATGAATCCAAAACTTGCACCTTAATTCCTTGAGTTGAGTTTTCTTGAAAACCCTAGGTTAGAAATGATGGATTTTACTTAGGAATTGATTAGAATCGCGTGAAATTACATAAAAAGGACTTACCTTGAGTTATAAGGACGATGGGAGGAGAGAACTCCATTCTAGAGCTTGGAAAAATAAGAAAATTGATTTTTGAAACTAAATCTGTGTATTTATACTGTTTCAGTCATCAGAGGTTTTACAACCAAAATTAACGATCCGTCAAAATTTTTACTGTCTGAGTTTGGATCATCAAATTTTATACGGTCCGTATACATGAACTGTCAACCCAAAAACACTTTCCAGAGAATCATAAATTTTGAGGGACTGAGACGGTAAAAAAGGACAGACCGTATAATATTCTATGCTCCGTAAAACTTACAAAGTTCCGTCAATTTTCCAAAACAGGATCTATGGTTCATTTTGATAGACCGTTACAGATTCTACGATCCGTATAATTTAGCATAAAATTGGGTCTGCAGAACTAAAACCGATTTTCAACTTTAAACTCCCCGTTTTGGTTTCCTTAACCCCTGAATCATGAACACGACTTAGTTTGAAGGTATGAGGTGTGATAATAGCTCCCCTATTGGGATCATTCATCCTTGAATGATGGGTCATGATTAAGAACAATACTAGACATGGCATGAGTACATGAATATGAAGAAACATGACATAAAACATGGGACTAGATAACATGATTACATAAAATATGGAACATGAGTAATGAATACATGAACGTGAAACATGAGACATGGATACGCAAGGGATATGACATGAATACTAAAGGCATTTACCTTGTTCATTTTCTTCTTGATCCTTGAATAAGTGTGGATATCAGGACTTCATCTCTTCTTTGGCTTCCCATGTAGCCTCCTCAACATTCTGACTTCTCCATAATACTTTCACTAAAGCAACTTCCTTATTTTTCAACTTTCAAATATGTCGATCTAAAATAGCCACAGAGATCTCTTCATAGGTTAGACCATCGTTAACTGTAATGGAATCGGTAAGGACAACCAATGACGGGTCTCCCACACACTTTCTCAACATGGGTACATGAAACAATAGATACACATCAACTAATCTTGTGGTAATTCAAGTTCATAAGACACTTGGTCAACTCTCTTTAAAACCCTATAGGATTCGATATATTTGGACTGAGCTTTTCTTTCCAAACCTCATGACACCTTTCATAGGTGAAATTTTCATAAATACACAATCATCAACTTGAAACTCCAAGTCTCTACGCCTCATATTTGCATAGGACTTTTGGAGACTCTGAGTTATTTTCAAACGCTCTTGAATCAACTTAACTTTTTTCATAGCTTGGTGGACTAAGTCTGGTCCTACAATCCTGTTTCACCAACTTCGAACTAATCAATTGGTGATCTACACCTTCGCTCATACAGAGCTTCAAATGATACCATATGGATACTAGCATGGTAACTGTTATTATAAGCAAACTCAATGAGTGGTGAATGATCATTCTAATTACTTTTATATCAAGAACACATGCCCTCAACATATCCTTAAGAGTCTAAATAGTAAACTTTATACTCATACAGAGCTTCAAATGATACCATAAAGATACTAGCATGGTAACTGTTATTATAATCAAACTCAATGAGTGGTGAATGATCATTCTAATTACTTTTATATCAAGAACACATGCCCTCAACATATCCTTAAAAGTCTAAATAGTAAACTTTATATGGCTATATGTCTGTGGGTGAAATGTTGTTCTAAGATTTACCTTGATACCCAATCCTTTCTGGAAAATTTCCAAAAGTGTGTCGTGAACTGAGCACCACGATCTGAAATAATGGATGATGGGGTCCCATGAAGCCTGACAATTTCTCAAATATAAAACTTAGAATAATCCTCTACTGAATATATGATTAACTGGCAAGAAGTGGGCTGATTTAGTGAGTCGATCCACAATCACCCAAATCGAATCATGCCTTCAGGATAAGTGAGGTAGACCTATTATGAAGTCCATGTTTATCATCTCTCATTTCTAAATAGGAATATCAATGTTCTGAGCCAACCCACCAGGACTCTGGTTCTCGAACTTTACCTGCTGACAATTCAAACACTTGGCTATAAAGTCAACTATATTTCTCTTCATGTCGTTCCACTAATAAATCTTTTAAAGGTTATGATACATCTTGGTAGAACCTGGGTGAATATAATACCTGGAATTATGTACTTCTGCCATCATTCACTCTCTGAGTCGTTCCACATTTGGTACTTATAACCTACCTCGGTACCTCAAGTACCGTCATCTCCCCCTTGTTCAAAAGTTATAGTATTATACTTGTGAATCCCATCTTTCAGCTGCAATAAGTAGGGATTATTAAACTTCTTCTCCTTTACCTTGTCTACAAATGAGGATTCAGACTTGTTAAGTACAATAACACCACATTCTTCGGAGTCCATAAGTCGAACTCCTAGACTGGAAAGTCGGTGAATTTCCTTCGTCATGGTTCTCGTAACGTCTGCAACATGAGCTAAACATTCCATGGATTTCCGATTAAGAGCATCGGCTACCACAATCGCTTTCCCTGAATAGTAGAGAATATCTATGTCACGACCCAAACCCCGAGCCCGAGACTGGTGCCCTACTTGGGCCCCTCTTATACCCTCACATCCCATACAAGACACAACCAAACAATACATGAAAAAAACTGTATATGTAGCAACAAGGCAAGACGGTGAGGCTACCGCTATATATATATATATATATATATACGGGAACATCCCGACAGTACATTTATACAATTAGCCCAAAATAAATACAACTCCCGCAAGTACAACCCATATATGAATACAGACCTCTAAGAGTTTGGACAATATACTATGACGGGACAGGGCCCCGCCGTACCCCTGAATGTACATAAGACTGTAAACTCCGTACCAAAAGACAAGCCTCCGAAATAATGGAGCTTCCTCAAAAACTGAGTAGAGATCCTAAGAGCGAGGATCAACAAACTGTGTACCTACACCTGCGGCATGAAACACAGCCCCCCGAGGAAAGGAGGTCAGTACGAAAGATGTACCAAGTATGTGAAACAATAAGTACTATAAATGAGATCATAACAGGCCAAAGAAGATAACAGGGGACAAGTATGATAATCCAAATACCAGTACACTGTGCCTTTTCAAATAGAGTAATGAGAGTCAATTTTACCTTTTCAATTAGAGTCATATCAACATCATGAATGCTTACTTAGAGAATCATCAAGTTCATATACATATAGTTAGCGTATCTCATATAACATAAACCGACCCTTTATTGAGGGACTCGATGGACTCATAAATATAACGTAACCCGACCCATTTGGGGCTCGATGTAATTATCAATATGTGTGACGTAACCCGGCCCATTTGCGGGACTCAGTGTATTTATCAGTATGTGTGACGTAACCCAGCCCATTTGCGGGACTCGGTGTATGCTTCAACATGTGACGTAACCCGACCTATTTGTGGAACTCGGTGTAATGATGCAATATGTGACATAACCCGGCCCATCTGTGGGACTCGGTGTGATGATGCAATATGTGACATAACCCGGCCCATCTGTGGGACTCGATGTGATGATGCAATATGTGACATAACCCGGCCCATCTGTGGGACTCGGTGTGATTTTTGTATAACATAACCCGGCCCATCAGTGGGACTCGGTGTGATGATGCAGTATGTGACATAACCCGGCCCATCTGTGGGACTCGGTGTGATCTTTTGTATAACGTAACCCGGCTCTTTTGTGGGACTCGGTGTAATGCTTCAAAATGTGACGTAACCCGACCCATTTGCAGGACTCGGTGTATTGCATCTATAACATAACCCAGCCCGTTGTGGGACTCGGTGTATCAATACAACCATATGACGTTTTAAACCATCTTTTGACTTTCCATAAAACCGTTATAACAAACTTTCATTCTAGAAAACTAAGACACTATCACCTATTTCCTTTTAATAAAACCAAGGCATTATCATGTCAGGTAACATTAGGGAAATGAACCCAAAGTACTATGCACATTCATTCTTATAAAAAGAATCATATCATGCAATATTAGGGAGTTGAACCCAAAATACTATGTACGTTCACCATAACTTCTTTCCCTTACAAAACCCCGAGATACTAGCACTTGTAGCATCAAGACACTTTCACTTTTAAACAAAGTAACTATTACCTTTAAATCAAGTCATTTCTTCTTTCAAAATTAAGTAACTCACACCTTTCGAATCAAGTTACTTCTCCTTTCAAACTCAAGTAACATATACCTTTAAATCAAGTTACTACTCCTTTCAAAATCAAGTAACCTATACATTTAAATCAAGTTACTACTCCTTTCAAAATCAAGTAACCTATACCTTTAAATCAAGTTACTTCTTTCATATACCACAAGGAATCCGATTTCATTTAAAATAAGTACGTCCACCGTACACACATTTTATAAGGTTCATGCTCAAAGAAAGATAGGAAGAGTTCCACATACCTCTTCGGCTTAATCCACACGCTAAGTAGAATATGTCACCCGTAGTACTTCAACCTAAAATGTCAATAGCATTTCTATCAACTTCAAGCTTTCTAAGGTAGATTAATACCAAGTAAATGGTCTCTTATTCTACGGAAAATTGGGCAGCACTTCCCCTGTTTCTACGTACTTTTCCACATTTTCCAAGGCCCGAATTCAACAACCAACAAGCCACACCTAAGGGCACAACAAAGCAGCAACCAAAGGGGATTACACGCCTAATTTGACGTGTAAAATTCTTCCACACAATCATATTAAAACAATCCATAATAAATCAACATTAAGAGTACAATGTGAAGCCTTTAACACCCTTATTCCTTAGGACTTTCATTAGTCATTTACCACATTAAACATGCAATAAAGCTACTACATTTCCAGCATATACACACGCCCAAAACAGCCCGTGAAACATCCCACAAAACTGCACCAAAATATTTCAACAATTGAAGCCATTTCCGGCCACCACAATCCACAACAATAACCACCCTTTTAAATCTCTAATTCAAGTTATAACTCCAACCTTTAGACATAATCCATACCAACAATTAATGACCTGATTTACTACAACATATAACATGGAATTAACGAAGATAACAACGACAATAGTCAACGAAAACTTAAGGCGAAAAAACTATCCCTAAATCGGCCACAACAACTTCCACATTCCAAAGCCATTTTCCTTAATTCTTTATGATCCGATTCACATTTCAACACTTATATATATTCCATAACACATATCAATAACAATATTACTTCATTTTAACATACGACAAGTGTAAATAACAATGATAGTAACCAACGAATCCAACGACGCCAAAAATCCCTATTCTTGGCCCAACACCACATCTCACACCTACACTTCTTATTTTCTATTTCTTCCTTAACACAAATTCATCCCTTAAACATAAAAATATGTTATATCTAATTACTTTAAAAGAAAAAGAATTATTACCTTATTTTTAGCCCCAAAAACGCTAAAACTTTTCGTAGAAGATTGACCCGCAGTTTTCGTTTTGCTCCACTTCTTCAAGTTTCAATCACATATATGCAACCCCTATAAGATTATAACCAACTTCACTTCACACTTCAACACCAAAAGTTGAAGAACAAGTTAGGGTTTCTTGAGAAACATAGGGCAAAACCGTGAACCCTATTTATTGGAATAAAATCTCTTGGCTTAACACTTAATTGGAGAGTTAATCTTGGATCAACAACTAAACTTGGAAGATTTAGAAATCTTGTTCTTCAATTTCATGAAAGGGCCGAAACTTGGGAGAGAAAAAGAGAGATATAACTTTGTGAAAATATTGGCTAAGTGTGAGAAGTCTTGCAATAACTCATAGTATATATAAATATCTAGAGGTCAAAGTCTTCAAGACAAGTGTGCCAACTAATGAGGGACACTTGTCCTCCTCCCTATGGCCGAAATCCCTTAAGAGAAAATATCTTGATATTTCCAATTCTCTTACAAACGAAGGGCCCCGCGAAATTGTGAAGTTTTTGACGGGCCATATATTATTAGATTCAATCCTTTATAATCATATACTAATCTCATACACCAAATTTGAGAATCAAACTCCAAGTTATAAACTTTTTCCTTCACAAAATTTTCGAAATCTTTCCTAATTTTTTTTTTCTTTCGTTCCAAAATTCAAATCTTATCTTCTCACGTATGTTCTAATCTCATTCTCTTGAAAATACGCGGTTTAACATCCTTCTCCCTTTAGAAACATTCGTCCCGAATGTTCATAATAGGTTCAAACTAAACAGATATCGACATAGTCCCCTTTAACTATACCCAACGAAACCAAATATGTCACACGTGGCCACAATATAACACTCATGCATATACACCACTCAATATAACCCGGCGAAGAATAGAATTACATGTACAACTATTATTTCCTTCACCTTTATCATCCTTGTAGTAATTCTTCATCCTACTCATTATTAACCAAAATATTCTACCTTGATACTCGATCATATAGTTCCATTCATACTTTAACTGCTTTCATATTCTTACAATACTTCTTCGATCATTCCATAGTATCGTCCTCAATTACCTTCAACACACTATTTTTCTCAAGGTTATGTAAAATTGTAGATATCGCACAACGTAGCCGAAGCCGAGGATCTCATCAATCCAATATCTATAGCATACCTTAGCTTACTAGCCTTGATACCTTAAATTCTTAATAATACACAATATCGCCCTTACGCGAGGAAGAGGGCTTATCTCCCTTTCATAATCTTCCTTCCTAGTATGGTTCTCTGTTCCTCACTTACCACTGTTCCTTGTCTCATTCTACCTATGATAGTTCTTAGCACCTTGTACTTCCTTTGTAATCAAGGTCACATTGTTAATGTCTTATTGCAGTTTCCCTTATAATTCTAATAATCAAGTGTCACCTTAAAACGTGTAGATTTTCATAACCTACATAACCTTCCAATAATGTCTTCTGTTTTTCATATGTATCTCTTATACTCATCGTATCCTAAGTATCCATCTTGGGATACTCCGAAACATTGTGGCCATAGTCCCCACACCAAACTAACCTCTTGTACCTTTACGGCACATTCTAGAAACTTGGTAAGCAATTGGAACCCAATACACTAGCCATATTATGTATTTAATTTCAAACAAAGGTAAAATACCCAATTCATGAAGGCCTAGTGATCTTCTTAGATCATATGCTCATATTCATATCACAAAAACCACGGAATAATCACAACTAATGTACTTCATACATACCATGTACTTTAACCAAGATCAACCGTAAAGTCTTTTTACTCAAGAAGGCCTTGTATATCTAAGGTATCAATTATTCCATGTCCCAAGCTTACATTATCACTCCCCGCATACGGGTAAGATAACCTCTCAAAATATCAAAATCATGTTGTTTTTCGTGGAGGCATAACTGATACACAAAAATACGTCAGAGAGGGATCAACACAACTCTACTGCACGATCTCAGAGTGAGAAGAATGGAAACCAATCTTAAATATCCTGTAGCCTCTTCGGTATAAGTACAGTGCACACATACCCGTACCCAAGACTCTACTAGACACGGTCTGTAGACATTTCGAGGACTAACTGCTCTGATACCACTCTGTCACGACCCAAACCCCGGGCCCGCGACTGGTGCCCTACCTAGGCCCCCTCTTATACCCTCACATCCCATACAAGACACAGGCCAAACAATACATGAAAAAAAATGTATATGTAGCAACAAGGAAAGCCGGTGAGGCTGTCGCTATATATATATATATATACGGGAACATCCCGACAGTACAATTATACAATTGACCCAAAATAAATACAACTCCCGCAAGTCCAGCCCACATATGAATACAAACCTCTAAGAGTTTGGACAATATATTATAACGGGGCAGGGCCCCGCTGTACCACTGAATGTACATAAGACTGTAAACTTCGTGCCAAAAGACAAGCCTCTGAAATAATGGAGATTCCTCAAAAAATGAGTAAAGATCCTAAGAGCGAGGATCAACAAACTGTGTACCTACACCTGCGGCATGAAACGCAGCTCGCCGAGGAAAGGGGGTCAGTACGAAAGATGTACCAAGTATGTGAAACAATAAGTACTATAAATGAGATCATAACAGGTCAAGGAAGATAACAGGGGACAAGTATGATAATCCAAATACCAGTACACTATGCCTTTTCAAATAGAGTAACGAGAGTCAACTTTACCTTTTCAATTAGTGTCATATCAACATCATGCTTACTTAGAGAATCATCAAGTTCATATACATATAATTAACATATCTCATATAACATAAACATGCCCTTTATTGAGGGACTCGATGGACTCATAAATATAACGTAACCCGACCCATTTGGGGCTCGATGTAATTATCAATATGTGTGATGTAACTCGGTCCATTTGCGGGACTCGGTGTATTTATCAGTATGTGTGAGGTAACCCGGCCCATTTGCGGAACTCGGTGTATTTATCAGTATATGTGACGTAACCCAGCCCATTTGCGGGACTCGGTGTATGCTTCAACATGTGGCGTAACCCAACCCATTTGTGGGACTCGATGTAATGATGCAATATGTGACATAACCCGGCCCATATGTGGGACTCGGTGTGATCTTTGTATAACGTAACCCGACCCATTTGTGGGACTCAGTGTAATGCTTCAAAATGTGACATAACCCGACCCATTTACGGGACTCGGTGTATTGCATCTATAACATAACCCGGCCCGTTGTGGGACTCGGTGTATCAATACAACCATATGACATTTTAGACCATCTTTAGACTATCCATAAAACTGTTATAACAAATTTTCATTCTAGAAAACTAAGGCACTATCACCTCTTTCCTTTTAATAAAACCAAAGTATTATCATGTCATGTAACATTAGGGAAATGAACCCAAAGTACTATGTACATTCATTCTTATAAAAAGAATCATATCATGCAATATTAGGGAGTTGAACCCAAAATACTATGTACGTTCACCATACCTTCTTTCCCTTACGAAACCCCGAGATACTAGCACTTGTAGCATCAAGACACTTTCACTTTTAAATCAAGTAACTATTACCTTTAAATCAAGTCATTTCTTCTTTCAAAATCAAGTAACTCATACCTTTCGAATCAAGTTACTTCTCCTTTCAAACTCAAGTAACCTATACCTTTAAATCAAGTCACTACTCCTTTCAAAATCAAGCAACCTGTACCGTTAAATCAAGTTACTACTCCTTTCAAAATCAAGTATCATATACCTTTAAATAAAGTTACTTCTTTCATATACCACAAGAAATCCGATTTCATTTAAAATAAGTACGTCCACTGTACACACATTTTATAAAGTTCATGCTCAAAGAAAGATAGGAAGAGTTCCACATACCTCTTCGGCTTAATCAACACGCTAAGTAGAATATGACACCCGTAGTACTTCAACCTAAAATGTCAATAGCATTTCTATCAACTTCAAGATTTCTAAGGTAGATTAATACCAAGTAAAGGGTCTCTTATTCTACAGAAAATTGGGCAGCACTTCCCCTGTTTCTACGTACTTTTCCACATTTTCCAAGGCCCGAATTCAACAACCAACAAGCCACACTTAAGGGCACAACAAAGCAGCAACCAAAGGGGATTACACGCCTAACTTGACGTGTAAAATTCTTCCCCACAATCATATTAAAACATTCCATAATAAATCAACATTAAATGTACAATGTGAAGCCTTTAACACCCTTATTCCTTAGGACTTTCATTAGCCATTTACCACATTAAACATGAAATAAAGCTACTAAATTTCCAGCATATACACACGCCCAAAACAGCCCGTGAAACAGCCCACAAAACTGCACCAAAATATTTTAACAATTGAAGCCATTTCCGGCCACCACAATCCACAACAATAACCACCCTTTTAAATTCCTAATTCAAGTTATAACTCCAACCTTTATACATAATCCATACCAAAAATTAATGACCTGATTTCCTTCAACATATAACATGGAATTAACGAAGATAACAACGACAATAGTCAACGAAAACTTAAGGCGACAAAATTGTCCCTAAATCGGCCACAACAACTTCCACATTCCAAAGCCTTTTTCCTTAATTCTTTATGATCCGGTTCACATTTCAACACTTATATATATTCCATAACACATATCAATAACAAGATTACTTCATTTTAACATACGACAAGTGTAAATAACAACGATAGTAACCAACGAATCCAACGACGCCAAAAATCCCTATTCTCGGCCCAACACCACATCTCACACCTACACTTCTTATTTTCCATTTCTTCCTTAACACAAATTCATCCCTTAAACATAAAAATATGTTATATCTAATTACTTTAAAAGAAAAAGAATTATTACCTTATCTTTAGCCCCAAAAACGCTAAAACTGTCCGTAGAAGATTGGCCCGCAGTTTTCGTTTTGCTCCACTTCTTCAAGTTTCAATCACATATATGCAACCCCTATAAGCTTATAACCAACTTCACTTCACACTTCAACACCAAAAGTTGAAGAACAAGTTAGGGTTTCTTGAGAAACATAGGGCAAAACCGTGAGCCCTATTTATTGGAATAAAATCTCTTGGCTTAACACTTAATTGGAGAGTTAATCTTGGATCAACAACTAAACTTGGAAGATTTAGAAATCTTGTTCTTCAATTTCATGAAAGGGCCGAAACTTGGGAGAGAAAAAGAGAGATATAACTTTGTGAAAATATTGGCTAAGTGTGAGAAGTCTTGCAATAACTCATAGTATATATAAATATCTAGAGGTCAAAGTCTTCAAGACAAGTGTGCCAACTAATGAGGGACACTTGTCCTCCTCCCTATGGCCGAAATCCCTTAAGTGAAAATGTCTTGATATTTCCAATTCTCTTACAAACGAAGGGCCCCGCGAAATTGTGAAGTTTTTGACGGGCCCTATATTATTAGATTCAATCCTTTATAATCATATACTACTCTCATATACCAAATTTGAGAATCAAACTCCAAGTTATAAACTTTTTTCTTCACAAAATTTTCGAAATCTTTCCTAAAAATAATAATTTTTCTTTCGATCCAAAATCCAAATCTTATCTTCTCACTCACGTACGTTCTTATCTCATTCCCTTGGAAATACGGGGTGTAAAAATCTACATCATAATTCTTTATCAATTCGAGCCATCTCCGTTGCCTAAGATTTAACATCCGCTGCTTGAAAATGTATTGAAGGCTCTTGTGATCTATGAAAATATTAATGTGAACTACATACAAATAATGACCCCATATCTTGAGCGCAAAAATCATGGTTGTCAACTCTAGGTCATGAATTGAATACTTATTTTCATGAGGCATAAGTTGTCTGAATGTATAGGTTATAACCTTACCATGCTGCATTAGAACACATCCTACCCCAAATCCTCAAGTATCAAAATATACAATGAACCTCTCGATTCCCTCGGGCAATGTTAACACTGGAGCAGAAGCCAGTCTCATTTTTAATTCTTCAAAACTATGCTCACATGAATCCGATCACTTTAACTTGACTTTTTTTTAGTCAATCTAGTTAATGGAGTTGAGATGGAGTAAAAACCCTCTACGAATCCCATGTAATAGCCTGTCAGACCCAAAAAACTTCTTATCTCAAAGACCGAGGTGGGTCTGGGCCAATTATTTACTGCTTCAATTTTCTAAAAATTAACTTGGATGCCTTCACCTAAAATCACATGGCCTAATAATGCTACTGACTTTAGCCAAAATTAATACTTGGAAAACTTCGCATAAAGCACGCGGTCCTGAAGTGTCCGCAACTCTAATATGAGATGTGATGCATGATCCATCTCACTACGGAAATAGACTAGAATATCATCATTGAATACAATGATGAAAAGATCGAGATAATGCTTAAAACCCATGTTCATAAGATCCATGAAAGTAGCTGGTATATTTTTCAATTTGAACAACATGAAATAAAATTCAAAATGACCATAACGAGTTCTAAAGACTGTTTTCGGAATATCAACTTCTTTAACCTTAAGCTGATGGTACCTTGATCTGATGTCAATCTTGGAATAACACTGGGACCCTGAAGTTGATCCAATAAATCATTGATTCTTGAAAAAAGATATTTATTCTTGATGGTGACCTTGCCTAACTGCTGGTAGTCAACATACCTACGCAAAGACACATCATTCTTCCGAACAAACAAGACTAGTGCAGCCCATGGTGAGACACTTGGTCTAATAAATCTCTTATCAAGGAGATCTTTCAACTGGGCTTTTAATTCTCTTAACTCTGCTGGAGTCATTCTGTATGGAATAATAAATATCGACTTCATGCTAGGAAGTATATCAATTTCGCATGTAATTTCTCTATCGGGAGGAACTCTGGGAAGATCTTTAGGAAATACTTCTAGTAACTCATTGATAACTGGTACTGACTGAAGAGTCGGGGTCTGCGTATCTATATCCCTAACATGAACTAGATAGTAAATATATCCCTTGAATATTATCTTTCTGGCTTTAAGATAGGAAATAAATATATCCATGGGTGTTGCTACATCACCCTTCCATTCAATGATTGGTTCATCGAGAAATTTGAATTTGAAATTTTTGGTTCTATAACCTACTATGATGTAACATGAATACAATCAGTCCATGCACATGATCACATCAAAGTCTACCATTTCTAACTCTACCAACTCAACTATTATAATGCAGTGATAGACTTTAACTGGATAACGCATTTATACCCCGCTACACCTTGGAATTTTTGTCTTTCATATCATAAGTAAACTAATATGAGCACAGGAAATCCATGAATCTCCTACAAAGCTAACAGAGATATTAAATAAGTGTTAAGTATGTACCAAAAGGTTTCGAGGTTAAACGAATCAAAGATGTTATAACTCGTACTTTCGGGATAAAACTAGGAGTGATTAATATGTTAGGGAGGTTGTGTTTTAAGTTACTTGAATCATATAATATTCGTATGTTAAGTTTTGAAGTCAAGCAAGTTGTGAAACAAAAGTCATCAAAAGTTATTGCAAGTTACGTTCATATTTTTGCTGAAATTTGGAGTCAAATATTGCAGAGCTTTTTTCTCAATATATTTGACATTACGGGGTGGTCCACCATGAAATTGAAGGTCTACAAGTCTAGTTTCTAAACATTTAACCATTCATCAATAGACGTTAGAGTAGAGAGATATTTGCATTTATGTGAGACTGCGCAGGCAGCCCTCTTTTGGGACCCACTTAGGCGGTGGCCAACTTAGTCTCACTTTAAGTACGTTTCAAGACTCTTTTTTGTTCATGTTTTGACCAAACTTCTTCCCTATACTCTCTTTATACCCCTCTATTAGTTTATAAAGTTTGGAGGTAAATTCAAAGTGATTTCACCCAACTTCAATATCGAAAGTTAGCTCTAGTGAAGAATAACACCTCTACGGTGTTGTGAGATGTTCAAGGTTTTGATTTCAAGTTATAAATTCTGTGTAAGGTGAGTACATTACTCTCTTGTTTGTGCATAAATGTTTTCATGGGTTGGTTAACTAGTTGGGATGAAAAACTACAAGTTAGTATTTGAAATAATATGAAATGCTATTGTCTTGTTGTTGGACTATTTAGAGGATATATATATATATATATATATGGATTCTTGTGTATGGAAAATAATTTGGTTATGATGTTGTTGTTGTTATAATGCGTGACCAAGTATCGGTTTGATGGATGAGGTTACAAGCTAGAAGAAGAAATGGTCACTCGATGGTTGAAAGTTGTTCGTATTGATTTTTAATTCTTGTTGGGCTACTTTTGTTGATTATTAAGGATGTATATAAGGCTGGAAGATTATAAAAAATATGTTTGTTAACATGTTGGTTATGTTTTATGTTTGAGTTAAGATCAAGAAAAGGTATAAAAATTTGAATGGGTTCCAATCCGAGCTTGTTGCTCGTAGTGAGATGTTAATGACTTGTTGTTGATATAGTGTGACTTGTTGTTGCTGCTTGTTTTTATTGTGTTTCTTTGTTTGTTTCTGATTATATATGGAGTTAAAGGGAGTCAATGTTACTGGGGATATGCTGCCTAAATTTATATAGACAAGTTACTAACGTAAAGATTCGACTAAGTCTTTTAATGGTATTAACCATGGTCCTTATTGTGCTTATGTAGATTAATTTGTATTGTGGACTGAATCAGGATACTGTGGAGTTGAGAAGACTGAGGTATGTAAGGATAATTTCCTTCTTTGCCATGATTTAACATAAGTGTGTTCTTCGAAATAATTCTTTACAAAGAAATTCTATGTTTAAATGCTTCTCTTTGAGCAAGTTATTGCCATCCCTGAGTATTCTTGTTGATCATATTCTTCATATTTTTTATGTCTCTTGAGAATTAGTTAAGGTTGAAGAATGTAGAGATAATAATGATAGTCGATGGATAACAATAATAGGTCACTTCGACTCTGAACTTAGTGACTCTAGAGTTTGGTCTTGCATTGCACGTATATATATTTTATCACACCACACCGCACTATAGTCGGCTGGGCTGGCACTTATACGTGTACACCACTGATCAGTTGAATAGATACCACCGCATCCTATATGGACATGTAATTTATTATGAGCTCACCCCACAGAGGGAGTTGATATGATACTATACGATATGGCCCCATAGAGTGACCCGATTTTTACCTACATGCATGTATTTATGGTTGTACCAGTTGTGAGCCCTCTGGGCATGTTTCTGAGTTCTAGGTTGATTTTTTGTACCTTTACCTCTCGTATTACATTTTATTTTACATATGTTATCCGCCTTACATATTCAGTACATTTTTCATACTGATGCCCTTTTTTGGGCACTATATGTTACACCCCGTAATTCCAGGTCATGTATTTGAGAACGTACGAAAGGAAATAAGACTTGAATTTGGAAAGATAAGTTGACAGAATGTTTTTGGACAGATTTTCAGTCAACTTTGGAGCGGTATATCTCCTAGTATATAAGGAGTTTTTAGGTGTTTCAAAGGCCTAGTATGAATTTCATTGAGTCTAGTTTCCAACGCGACAAGTCGCTCGTCGATTGGACATAGGAGTAGAAAGTTATGGACGTTACAAGATCAACTGGCAGAAGAGAAGGAAAAATGTTTGATCGGGCACCACGGCGCCATGGCGCCGGCTGCAGGGCCGCGGCGCCGTAAGTCCTGAACCTCTCTGAAGTTGCAGCGCCACGGCGCCGGCTGCAGGGCCGCGGCGCCGAGGCGGGAATTTCTGCGGAAAAGGGGTTAAATTAGAAGATATTTGTGTAGAGGACATATGGGAGGGCGACAAGTGTCCCTCCCAACTTGCATAACAAGATAGAGGCTATATATGACCAAGTCTTGCAAGATTAAAATCATTTTACAAGATTTCATCCAAATAGAAATTCTCTTCTCTTCTCTCTCTTAAAGGGGGAAAAACCCTAGGCCTAGATGAAATTTTGGAAGGGCGGCAAGAAGATAAGATGTTGATAAACTTGTACAGGGTTCGTGTGGATGATTTTGACGTGAAAAGGAGTTGCGGAAAAAGGGCTACAGTGGGCGAGATTTTGCTGGATTGGGCAAAATCCTAAAGGTAAATTCCATCTCCTCTTGGAAGTAAATTAAAGATTACATGTTATAATAGTTGGTAAATGAGCATGTGGTAAATAGATTGAAGTTTGAAAAGATTTGGATCATGTCGACTTGTTATAAACCGAAAAAGGGCATGTTAGCCATTTATGTTGTAATCAATTTAGTCGATAGTTACAATCGTCGCTAGTTAAGAAAGAAAGGATTTGTGGTTGTTATAATTGTTATAGGGTATATAACATGTTGGAATAACAACTTGGATTAAAAAGGAATTGAACGGAAATTGATATTGTTGTTGATATTGATAGTTGCCGGGAATGAGGCTTAAGTTGTTAGACTGTTTTGTATAAATTGTGAGGCAGAATTTTACACGTCCTGTTAAGGTGTGTAATCCCCTTTGGTTAGCTGAATTATTGAGCCTTAAATGTGGCGTTTGGTTATTGATTTCGGACCTTGAAAAAGGTGGAAAAGTATGTAGAAACAAAGGAAGTGTTGTCCAATTTTCCGTATAATTAAGTGACTTTACACTTGGGATATTCTACGTTTGAAGTTAGAAGTTAATAGACGTATTGTGGTCATTTTAGGTTGACATACGACGTACGACATAGTGGACTTAGCAGGTGGATTGAACCGAAGAGGTATGTGAAACTTTTCTTATCTTTGAGCATGAGTAGCTATAAATGTATAGTACGGTGGACGTACGAGATTTAAATGAATTTAATTTCATTTGGTATCCTTGACTTGTTTTAAGAATGTCCAAGTTGGTTGAGTTAGGGAATTAACTCACTTGTTTTAAAGTATAAGGATATCTTAATTTCTAAAGTTAAGAGACTTGAAGTATTTTGAAAGTATATGATACTTGCTTTGTTTTGAAAGTATAAGTCTCTTGGATATAAAGAAGAATGTAATTGCCTAAGTATAAAGTTAGTATAACGACTTTATGGGAAGTTGGTTATAATAGCTTTATGGAAAGATGAAAGAGTGGGTTACTCTAGTAATGTAAATAATGATAAATGACTTGAAATGAAGAATGACAAATTGATTTGAAGGCATCAATTGCTTAAGGTTTTAAAAGAAAGAAGTCACTTGATTTAGAAGTCTTTAAATGTAGTTCTAAAAGGTATTGTGACTTGTTTTGAAAAGTAAATATGACTTGATACTACGGTTATTAGTATCTTGGAAGTTTTATATGAAAAAGAGTCATATAAAAGAATGGAAGTACGTAGTACTTTGGGTTAAATTCCCGGATTGTTATGTGATATGAAAGTCTAAAGATTTTACGAACTTGCCTATGTTTGCTTGTGATAGCCTTGAGTGCAAGTATTATATTTTTACGCTGCCGTGACTCTCAGTTGGAGAGCCGGCTGTCTTGTTGTGAATTTACTTGGACGTACCGACAGTGACGGAGGATTCCACGGGTATGGGTCCATTGTGATTGATCCTTGTACATGCTTATCCGATGTGGGATTCCGGGGCATGCGACCAGGATGCGGGTTAGATTCCCGGATTATTTTTATTACTCCATGGACATGCTTATACGATGTGGGATTCCGGGGCATGCGACCATGTTGGATATTGTTATTCCATGGACTAGCTCTCCATGAGGTTTAGTGACGCTGGATGGATCTGGTAGTTAGCTTTCGTACTTGCCCCGGTCAGTTGTTGACGCAGGCTGGATCTGGTAGTTGGCTTTCGTACTTGCCCCCGTCAGTTCTATAGCACAGTTTGGTACGGTAGACTCCGGTAGATAGCTTTCGCACTTGCCCCGGTCATATCTCGTGACGACAGGCTGGATCTGGTAGTTGGCTTTCGTACTTGCCGATCGATTATTGTAGTGGATCTCGTAGTTGGCTTTAAACTTGCCCGCTTTTATGATGCGAGCCGGATCCGTGGTTCACTTTCCTACTTGGCCCGTACAGTTGTTTATGACACAGGTGGGACTTGGTGTTCATGTATGCTTATTGATGTTATATTATATCATGGACTGCCGACAATTAAGAAGGATTCCATGGGCATGATTGATGTTATGGGCGTGAGACCCATGGTTATATTGAGTAATGACTTTGAGGGCACGCGTCCCTGATTTGACATGACTGTTTATGTGTTGTGTACTGTAGTTTGGCTATCATACATGTCTCCTGTTTTATATAGACTGTTATGATTTTATTACGATTTTGATTTCACATACTTGGTACTGTTATCGACCTCCTTCGGGGGGCTGCGTTCATGTCGCAGGTAGAGTTATACAGGTTGTTGATCCTCACTCTTAGGATCACTGTTCAGCTGTTGAGAAGCTCCATTACTCCGGAGGCTTGTCATTGGTTCAGATCCCTGGTATTGTCGGTTGTTGTACATTCAGGGGTATGGCGGGGCCCTGTCCCGTCACAGTTGCTATGTCAAAATTCTTAGAGGTCTGTAGTCATGTATGTGGGTCGGTTTGTAAGGAAAAAGGATGTAACTGCTTTTGACTAGTTATGTATACATATCCAGGAAGGCAGCCTTATCGGCTAGCCAGTTGTTTAATTCTTACTGATTTAAGTTGTGTGTCTATGTATGTTCCGCTGGTTTTATCTGATGGTTACCTGTAAGGGTGCCCAGGTAGGGCACCAGTCGCGGGCCCGGGGTCGGGTCGTGACAAAAGTGGTATCAGAGCAGTTAGTCCTCGGAAAGTGTCTACAGACCGTGTCTAGTAGAGTCTTGGTTATCGGTGTGTTGTGCACCACATCTATAACCAGGAGGCTGCAGGACATTTAGGATTGGTTTCCATTCTTCTCACTCTGAGATCGTGCGATAGAGCTGTGTTGTTAGGGTCGTCTCTCCCTAACGAGTTATGTTGATTGCAGCTATGAGAAAGGCAGCAGTGACCAGGAAGGATTATGTGGATTGCGTATCCAGGTTGGTAATACTTGTTGTATAGTTGGCATAGTGACATACAACTATACGGATTTATGTATGAGGGTCAGACGCGTGTTGCCTAGAATGATTTTAGATTACCAAGGATTGGTAAGGATTAAATAGATACCGGGAAGGTATGAAACAGTTTAATGAATTCTCATCAAGGTTTTACGTACTAATTTGAGATAATTAGGGATGATGAGCTTTCTGAGAAGGTAGTGGACCCTTAAGAAGTTATAATTAATGGACTTAATGGAAGACTATGTTCATAGATTAAGCCACGTAGTATGCTTAAGAGAATTGTACGGATGAGATCCGTATGGAGTAAGTATGGTTGTTATGATTAAGACAACACGATTAAGAGCTTATGAAAAGTTATTTTACCCGTTTACGGGGGGATGATATGGTAGGCTTGGAGCATGGAAAGTGCGAGCCTAAGAATATTGATAACCGCCGAGACCTTAGGTATATAAGGCCTTCTCGGCAATAAGATTTAAATCAGACTTATGGTAGGAGTTAAGTATGACGGTGGGTCGGGTTGAGGACCTATTACGGGTCGCACCTGTTACACCCCGTAAGTCCAGGACATGTAAAAGAGAATGTACGAAAGGAAACAAGACTTGGAAATTGGTACGAAAGGAGGAATTGTTTTTCCGACGGAAAAGCTTCCGGACGTCGGAAAAGAAAAATGTTCGTTGTTGAGAATTGGATTCTCAAAATGCATTATTTGAATAGTATGGAACTTATTAACATTATGGAAATTTATTTTTACGGATTTGGTCACGTGGGACCCACCCGAGGAATTTTACATTTTTGTGGGGCCCACGAGGGTTACGGAATTTTATGGACGAATGAGAGGGAGACACGTGGCACCCCTACATGGTCTTGGTCGAAATTATGGTAAGGGTAAAATGGTCATTGACCATCTTGGAAGATAAGTCTTGCAAGCTTGATATTGTTGACTTGTCAACTTGTCCACATAGGCTTAATCCAAGTGAAATTCATCCTAGCCTCACATTTGTTGATATCTAAGCCTTCCATTGTGTTATATATACATAACTAGTAGCAAGACTTGGCATTTTACACTTAGAAAATTAGAGAACATTGAGTTCTTCAAGACTTGCTCTCGGGTTAGGTCATATTCCCACACAAAAAAATTTAGTTTGTGATCTATTGTTCACAAGACTTAAACCCAATGTCCCTAAGGGTATTGTAAGGTTATCTCAATAGAAAGATTTCGGAAAAATGGCGTTTTCGTATTAGTCGCAAGGCGGAAACTCAAGGAGTCCTTCAACTTTGAAGTTGGAACTTGAAGATGGGTTCTTCATAGGCTTCTAAGGAGAGCTTGGAGCGGATTGGAACTTAAGGAAAAGAGCTAAGAATTTGCTAAGGCGCGACTTTGAATCTTGGAATTTTTAGGGCTTATAAAGGTATAATCTTGTCGTTTTAGTAATTGAGTTTACATATCATTGT
Source organism: Przewalskia tangutica (assembly GCA_029844215.1). NCBI lineage: Eukaryota > Viridiplantae > Streptophyta > Magnoliopsida > Solanales > Solanaceae > Przewalskia > Przewalskia tangutica. Next base: position 22,851,301 of record CM056720.1, on the reverse strand, counting down.
AGCTATGGTTATTAGCAAGCATGAGATGTATGTTATGAAGTTTGATAGTTATATTGGCTATTGGAACCCTAATCTGAAAACTAGCATGTTTAGCCTTAAGACTACAATTCAAGTTGATTATTCGTTTAAGTCGTCGCATGTTGTGTAAGAAGGAAATTGTAGTTGTTGAAGTGGTTTATAACTATATAACATGTTAGACCTTAGAACTTGGAATTGTAAAAAAGGATTGGAAAAGATTTTGAATTGTTAAGTTATGTAGTTGGCCGAGAATGGCTAGTGAGTATTAATCTACTTGGTATGAATTGGGGGGCGGAATTTTACACGTATAGTAAGGCGTGTAATCCCCTTTGTTTGGTTGTTGTTTTGAGTCTTAAATGTGGCGTGTTGGTTATTGTATTTGACCTTGAAAAAGGTGGCAAAGTGAGTAGAAACAAAGGAAGTGCTGCCTGATTTTCCGTAGAATTAGAGACCGTATACTTAGTATTATTCTACGTTGAGACTAGAAGTTGATAGTCTTGTTGTGACCATTATAGGTTGACACTTCTATGTACGGCGTATTCGGCTTAGCTTGTGGATTTAGCCGAAAAGGTATGTGAACTATCTCCTCTTCTAGCATGATTCTTTAAGATAAAGAAAGTAAGTTCTACTCCTTAAATGATTCATTCCTTGGTTGTACTTTGATGTTTGAATTGTAAGTTGTATAATCCATTGCCTTAGTGAAGTTGGATTCTTAAAAGTGAAAGTATTTTACTTAAAGTACGTATAGTCTTGAAAAGGAAGTGGTTTCCAAACCTTTTGGCTAGTGCCTTAGTTCCAAAACCTAAAGGTCATTATAATGACTTTAGGGGAGTCAAAGGAGTGATTTACTTAATGGTTTTTAAAGGAGGAGAAATGACATGATTTAAGAGAAGTAACTTGTCTTAAGGGTGTGAGTTACTTGAGGTTTAAAAGTAGAAGAAACTTGTTTTCTAAATATTAAGAGACTTGTAGTATAAGTCATGGTTATAAAAAGAATGAAATTGTCTAAAACCATAAAGGGTTATAACGGCTTTATGGGAAGTTGGTTATAACGGCTTTATGGAAGGTTAAGAAAGTTGTCTATTTTGATTATTGGGCATAAGTTGCCTAGATTGTGAAAATTTGAAGTTACTTGATTTCAAGCTTTGAAATGAGTTTTCTAAAAGTGTAGTAACTTACTTTAAAAAAAAATAGACACACCTTGATACTACGGGTGTTAGTATCTTGGGATTTTACATAAAAAGGAGTCTTTTGAAAAGAATGTACGTACGTAGTACTTTGGCTTGTTAAATGAGAATTATTCTATTTGTGCCTTGATAAGTACTTTGGCTTGTTAAATGAGAATTATTCTATTTGTGCCTTGATGAGTACTTCGGCTTGGTTAATTGAGAATTATTCTATTTGTGCCTTGATGAGTACTTCGGCTTGATTAATTGAGAATTATTCTATTTGTGCCTTGATAAGTACTTTGGCTTGTTAAATGAGAATTATTCTATTTGTGCCTTGATAAGTACTTTGGCTTGTTAAATGAGAATTATTCTATGTGTGCCTTGATAAGTACCTTGGCTTGATTAATTGAGAAATTCCTATGTGTGCTGGCGATAGCCTTTGAGTGCAAGGATTATGTTTTATTAAGTTGCCGCGACTCTCGGTTGGAGGGTCGGCTGTCTTGTTGTAAGTTACTTGGACGTACCGACAGTGATGTGGGATTCCACGGGTATGCTTCCGTTATTTGTAGTACTTGGGTTAAATTCCCGGATTTTTATAGAAGACATGGTAGTGCTTCTGTTTTGTTTGACGGCCGGTTGAGATAGGGTAAGAGTATAAGTGAGGGGTAAACCCCCAAGATGCTATACCACCTTCTCCAGGGTAAGAGTATAAGTGAGGGGTAAACCCCCAAGACATTATACCCCCTGCTTGTTTGTTTGATGGTCGGTTGAGACAGGGTAAAAGTATAAGTGAGGGGTAAACCCCCAAGACATTATACCCCCTGCTTGTTTGTTTGATGGTTGGTTGAGATAGGGTAAGAGTATGAGTGAGGGGTAAACCCCCAAGATGCTTTACCGCCTTCTCCAGGGTAAGAGTATAAGTGAGGGGTAAACCCCCATGACATTATACCACCTGCTCGTTTTCCTGCTTGGCGTCTGATTTTAGAACACAGTGGGACTTGGTGTTCATGTATGCCTATTTGTGTTATATTATATCATGGATCGGCGGTGAGGAAGGATTCCACGCATGATTGATATTATGGGCGTGAGACCCGTGGTTATGTTTTAGTAATGACTTGAGGCATGCGTCCACGACTTGATATGATCGCTTATGTATTGTGTCGTAGGTTGGCTATCATACACGTCTCTGTTTGTTTAGATTGTTATGATTTCATTCACTGCATTTCATCGCCACATACTTGGTACATTCTTCAGCGACCTCCGGGCTGCGTTAATGCCGAGTTTAGGTGAGCTTGGTGATCGGCGAGTAGGACCTGCCGTAGTTTTGGATAGCTCCTTACATTCGAGTTTATCTTTTTGGTATAAGTTCTTGCGATGAGGCTTTTGCACAATTATGGGTGCAGCGGGGCCTTGTCCGTCATAGTTGATATAACTCTTAGAGTGCAGTATTCATATGTGGATTTGACTCATATGCGGTGTAGTGTCTTTTGTTATGTATATTATATGGCGGCACAGTCGGCTTTGCGTTACGCGTCACGATAGGTTTAAAAAAAAAAAGAGGTGTTATTTAATTTCCAATTTACTTAGTTGTTAAGGTAGAAGGGTGCCCGGGTAGGGCACCGATCCACGCTTGAGGTTCGGGCGTGACAGTGGTATCGAGCGATCGGTCCTCGGAATGTCTACGACCGTGTCTAGTAGAGTCTTAATTATCGGTGTGTTGCGCCACACCCATAAACAGAGGCTACAGGACATTTAGGAGTTGGTTTCTATTCTTCTCACTCTAAGATCGTGCCACTAGAGGCGTGTTAGTGAGATAATTCCTCTCTCGACATAATTTTGTGTTCTGATTATGCCTCGAGGAGGGCAACGCCGCCTGAAGGGAAAAGGAGTAGCGAGAGCTACTAGTCGGACTCGAGAGTTGATAGGGCTTATGCCTGTGGTACCGGATGTTGTTCGCGATCGGCGAGTTAACCTGCGCGAGTTTTGAGCCACAACACGAGCCTCGGTTTCTCGATTAAGGGAAGACTTTAGGGTCATGAAGGAAGCCATTATGTTATTGACCAAGATAGCGGTGCTCTGATTTCATCACAGGAGGTTATTCGGCCGATGCAGATAGGTGTACAGAGGGTAGAGGGCAGCGGAGATGTCAGTAAGAGAGAGGCTAGACCGGTTGGTTATCCGGTGAGTTTTGAGCAGCGACCTCGGCGTAGTGAGATATTCGTCCCACCTACCCGGTACATACCCCGCAGTTCCACGGTGGGATATTGGACCCAAGGTACTTAGGAGCGGTCCAAGCTCGAGTCGAGGTTATCAGAGGATCAGAGGGTTTTCTCAGTCGAGGCCACTTTTTCCTCAGTATTTCCGATGTAGTAAGCGTCATTTGGGGAAATGTCGTTATGGCACGGGTCTTTGTTTTTATTGTGGCCGTCCGGGCCATATCACGAGTATGTCCTTTTAGAAGAGGCAGGTGAGGTGGCTCGACTATGGTCGATGGTTGATTCCCTTTCCTCAATAGTTATCGTCCCCGAGGCGGTGTTCGGATGTTAGCGGCCATGGTAGAGTCGGTGGATTTTATAGTTCGCGGTCCTTGAACGCAGAGGTGGCGTGACTCTTGGCGGGATCGTGAAGCAACATCGCCTAGGGTTACAGGTATATTTAGATTATTTTGAATCATACGTGCATTGTTAGATTCAGATTTTGCCCTAGCGTATATGTTTTCCCTTTATTGCTAGAGTTGTAAAGTGATAGTACCCCAGAGGTAGGGATACTTTGATTAGTAAAGTGAGAAGTTAAGAATATTGACAAGAATGATAAGTGAACTGAGACTATAGTTGTATAGAGTTCATAAGTTGTAATTACCCCGTAACAGTGTAAGACAGATAGGGAAGGATGTATAGTAGAAATACCTTGGCTTATGTGACGAACCTCTAGTGAATGGGAGGATAGGGTGAGAAGTACCTTGAGATAAGAGAGAGTCTTAGTTCAGACTAAGAATAAGAGGTTAAGTGTGACGATGAGTCGGGTTATGGACTTATTTCGGGTCAGCCGGTAGTGTGGAATGGGGTGATGTCAGTTAGAAATGGTCCCGCGATGTGATAGGGTCACGAGGGTGCTAGGCCCAAGTCTAGTTGATCGTTGTACGAGTTCGTGGATGCGTTCCACCGGAACTAGGTCGTAAGAACCGAGAAGAGTCTTAACGGGAATGTAAGTAACTATATGGCCAAGTTTGGATAGTAACTCCAAGGATTGGAGAAGAGAAACAAAATTTGAGATTTTGTACGTGTACTAGATGAGTTTGAAAATGTGAAAGTATGACAAGTAATGAAAGAAAGGAACCTCTACTGGTCCCGTGTTTTAGAAGACCGTAACCTTCGAGTTTTGTGAGAAGGGGTCGCGGACGGAAGGTCCATTGATATGTTTACGGATGTTAGGTGGTGGCCATGTGTGGCATCGTTGGTCTTGTGCAGTTTTAATTGGTAGACATAGCATAGAGACTGTGCCGGAGTTTGTATAGCTTGACAACCGACTAAGAACATTCGGGGACGAATGTTTCTAAGGAAGAATGTTACACCGTAAGTCGGGACATGTAAAAGAGAATGTACGAAAGGAAACAAGACTTGGAAATTAGTGCGAAGGAGGAATTGTTTTTACGCGGAAAAGCTTAGACGTCAGAAAAGAAAAATGTTCGTTGTTGAGAATTGGATTCTCAAAATGCATTATTTGAATAGTATGGAACTTATTAACATTATGGAAATTTATTTTTACGGATTTGGTCACGTGGGGCCCACCCGAGGAATTTTACATTTTTGTGGGGCCCACGAGGGTTACGGAATTTTATGGACGAATGAGAGGGCGACACGTGGCATCCCTACATGGTGTTGGTCGAAATTATGGTAAGGGTAAAATGGTCATTGACCATCTTGGAAGATAAGTCTTGCAAGCTTGATATTGTTGACTTGTCAACTTGTCCACATAGGCTTAATCCAAGTGAAATTCATCCTAGCCTCACATTTGTTGATATCTAAGCCTTCCATTGTGTTATATATACATAACTAGTAGCAAGACTTGGCATTTTACACTTAGAAAAATTAGAGAACCTTGAGTTCTTCAAGACTTGCTCTCGGGTTAGGTCATATTCCCACACAAAAAATTTTAGTTTGTGATCTATTGTTCACAAGACTTAAACCCAATGTCCCTAAGGGTATTGTAAGGTTATCTCAATAGAAAGATTTTGGAAAAACGGCGTTTTCGTATTAGTCGCAAGGCGGAAACTCAAGGAGTTCTTCAACTTTGAAGTTGGAACTTGAAGATGGGTTCTTCATAGGCTTCTAAGGAGTGCTTGGAGCGGATTGGAACTTAAGGAAAGGAGCTAAGAATTTGCTAAGGCGCGACTTTGAATCTTGGAATTATTAGGGCTTATAAAGGTATAATCTTGTCGTTTTAGTAATTGAGTTTACTTATCATTGTAGCTATGGTTATTAGCAAGCATGAGATGTATGTTATGAAGTTTGATAATTATATTGGCTATTGGAACCCTAATCCGAAAACTAGCATGTTTAGTCTTAAGACTACAATTCAAGTTGATTATTCGTTTAAGTCGTCGCATGTTGTGTAAGAAGGAAATTGTAGTTGTTGAAGTGGTTTATAACTATATAACATGTTAGACCTTAGAACTTGGAATTGTAAAAAAGGATTGGAAAAGACTTTGAATTGTTAAGTTATGTAGTTGGCCGAGAATGGCTAGTGAGTATTAATGTACTTGGTATGAATTGGGGGGCGGAATTTTACACGTATAGTAAGGCGTGTAATCCCCTTTGTTTGGTTGTTGTTTTGAGCCTTAAATGTGGCGTGTTGGTTATTGTATTCGGCCTTGAAAAAGGTGGCAAAGTGAGTAGAAACAAAGGAAGTGCTGCCCGATTTTCCGTAGAATTAGAGACCGTATACTTAGTATTATTCTACGTTGATACTAGAAGTTGATAGTCTTGTTGTTACCATTACAGGTTGACACTTCTACGTACGGCGTATTCGGCTTAGCTTGTGGATTTAGCCGAAAAGGTATGTGAACTATCTCCTCTTCTAGCATGATTCTTTAAGATAAAGAAAGTAAGTTCTACTCCTTAAATGATTCATTCCTTGGTTGTACTTTGATGTTTGAATTGTAAGTTGTATAATTCATTGCCTTAGTGAAGTTGGATTCTTAAAAGTGAAAGTATTTTACTTAAAGTACATAGTCTTGAAAAGGAAGTGGTTTCCAAACCTTTTGGCAAGTGCCTTAGTTCCAAAACCTAAAGGTCATTATAATGACTTTAGGGGAGTCAAAGGAGTGATTTACTTAATGGTTTTTAAAGGAGGAGAAATGACATGATTTAAGAGAAGTAACTTGTCTTAAGGGTGTGCGTTACTTGAGGTTTAAAAGTAGAAGAAACTTGTTTTCTAAATATTAAGAGACTTGTAGTATTTTGAAAGTTGAGAACTTGATATATAAAGCATGTGATACTTGGTTTTAATAGTATAAGTCTCTTGGTTATTAAAAGAATGAAATTGTCTAAAACCATAAAGGGTTATAACGGCTTTATGGAAAGTTAGTTATAACGGCTTTATGGAAGGTTAAGAAAGTTGTCTATTTTGATTATTGGGCATAAGTTGCCAAGATTGTGAAAATTTGAAGTTACTTGATTTCAAGCTTTGAAATGAGTTTTCTAAAAGTGTAGTAACTTACTTTAAAAATAGACACACACTATACTACTACGGTGTTAGTATCTTGGGATTTTACATAAAAAGTCTTTTGAAAAGAATGTCACGTAGTACTTTGGCTTGTTAAATTAGAATTATTCTATTTGTGCCTTGATAAGTACTTTGGCTTGTTAAATGAGAATTATTCTATTTGTGCCTTGATGAGTACTTCGGCTTGGTTAATTGAGAATTATTCTATTTGTGCCTTGATGAGTACTTCGGCTTGGTTAATTGAGAATTATTCTATTTGTGCCTTGATGAGTACTTGGCGTTAAATGAGAATTATTCTATTTGTTCCTTGATAAGTACTTTGGCTTGTTAAATGAGAATTATTCTATGTGTGCCTTGATAAGTACCTTGGCTTGTTAAAATGAGGAATTTCCATGTGTCTTTTGGTACCAGTGCTTGAGAAAGATAAATTTTGTTTTATTGCTTGCGAGTTACGCGACTCGGTTGGCAGCTGTCTTGTTGTAAGTTACTTGGGCGTCAAGCGGTGATGTGGGATTCCACGGGTATGCTTAGATTATTTGTAGTACTTAGGTTAAATTCGGATTTTATAGAAGACATGGTAGTTTTGTTACATTGTACAGGTTGAGATAGGGTAAGAGTATAAGTGAGGGTAAACCCCCAAGAGATAATACCACCTTCTAGGTAAGAGTATAAGTGAGGGTAAACCCCAAGACATTATACCCCTCTTGTTTGTTTGATTGACGGTTGAGACAGGGTAAAAGTATAAGTGAGGGGTAAACCCCCAAGACATTATACCCCCTGCTTGTTTGTTTGATGGTTGGTTGAGATAGGGTAAGAGTATGAGTGAGGGGTAAACCCCCAAGATGCTTTACCGCCTTCTCCGAGGTGCAAGAGTATAAGTGAGGGTAAACCCATGACATTATACCACCGCTCGTTTTCTGCTTGCGTCTGATTTTTAGGACACAGGTGGGACTTGGTGTTCATGTATGCCTATTGGTGTTATATTATATCATGGGATGGCGGTGAGGAAGGATTCCACGGGCATGATTGATATTATGGCGTGAGACCCGTGGTTATGTTTTAGTAATGACTTCGGCATCGTCACGACTTGATATGTCGCTTATGTATTGTGCGTAGGTTGGCTATCATACACGTCTCATGTTTTGTTTAGGCGTTATGATTTCATTACGATTTCTTTCATTTCCATACTTGGTACATTCTTCGCGACCTCGCCCGGGGCTGCGTTCATGCAGAAGGTTTAGTCTGCATTTGGTGATCGGCGAGTAGGACCTGCCGAGTTTTTGGATAGCTCCTTCTGTTCGGGAGTTTATCTTTTTGATATAAGTTCTTGCAGTACAAGCTTTTGTACAATTATGGTGTACGACGGGCCTTGTCCATCATAGTTCGAGATAACTCTTAGAGTACGTATTATATGTGGATTGGACTGCGTATGCGGTGTAGTGTCTTTTGTTATGTATATTATATGGCGATGCAGTGGCTTTGCGCACGCATCTGATAGGTTTAAAAAAAGAGGTGTTATTTAATTTCGCAGCTTTACTTAGTTGTTAAGGTAGAAGGTGCCTGTGTAGGCACCGATCGCCACAGGTCGGGGTGTGACAGTGGTATCGAAACGATCGTCCTCGGAATGTCTGAGGCCGTGTCTAGTAGTCTTGATTATCGGTGTGTTGCGCGCCACACCCATAAATAGGAGGCTACAGGACATTTAGGAGTTGGTTTCTATTCTTCTCACTCTAGATCGTGCCCTAGAGTGTGTTAGTGAGATAATTCCTCTCGACATAATTTTGTGTTCTGATTATGTCTCGAGGAGGGCAACAAATGAAGGGCAAAGGAGTAGCGAGCTACTAGTCGACTCGAGAGAGTTGATAGGGCTTATGCCCGTGGTACACCGGATGTTGTTCGCGATCGCGAAGTTCTTCTCGCGAGTTTTGAGGCCCCGGCACGAGCCTCCGTTTCTCATTTAAGGAAGACTTTAGGTGTGAAGGAAGCCATTATGTTATTGACCAAGATAGCGATTCTACGATTTCATCAGGAGGTTATTCGGCGATGCAGACAGTGTACAGAGGGTAGAGGCCAACGGAGATCAACGTAAGAGGCTAGACCGGTTGGTTATCCGGTGAGTTTTGGGCGGCGGCCTCGGCAGGAGTGAGATATTCGTCCCCTACCGGACATACCCCAGTTCCACGGTGGGATATTGGACCCCACAAGGTACTGCCAGCCGGTCCAAGCAACAGTCGAGGTCGAGTTACCGAGAGGAGGGTTTTCTCGATCAAGGCCACTTTTTCCTCAGTGTTTCCGATGTAGTAAGCGTCATTTGGGGAAATGTCGTTATGGCACGGGTCTTTGTTTTTATTGTGGCCGTCCGGACCATATACTGAGGGTATGTCCTTTTAGGAGAGGCACCGGTGAGGTGGCTCAGCCTATGAGGCCGATGGTTGATTCCCTTTCCTCCATACCGTCACGTCCCGAAGGCGGTGTTGAGATGTTAGCCACCGTGGTAGAGGTCGGTGGAGTTTATAGTTCGCGGTCCTTGAACCTCGGAGGTGGCGTGACTATCGGGCAGATCGTGAAGCAACATCGCCTAGGGTTACAGGTATATTTAGATTCTTTTGAATCATACGTGCATTGTTAGATTCAGATTTTGCCCTAGCGTATATGTTTTCCCTTTATTGCTAGAGTTGTAAAGTGATAGTACCCCAGAGGTAGGGATACTTTGATTAGTAAAGTGAGAAGTTAAGAATATTGACAAGAATGATAAGTGAACTGAGACTATAGTTGTATAGAGTTCACAAGTTGTAATTTCCCAATATGCAGTGTAACCGATAGGGAAGGATGTATAGTAAAAATACCTTGGCTTATGTGACGAACCTCTAGTGAATGGGAGGATAGGGTGAGAAGTACCTTGAGATAAGAGAGAGTCTTAGTTCAGACTAAGAATGTTACACCCCGTATTTACAGGACTTGTTTTAAGAACGTACGAAAGAACTCACAAGTGTTAATATTTGAGACTTGTAAAAAAAATTATCGGAATTATGGAATTGTCGGAAAACGTAATATTGTGACGAATGGGAGGGCGACACGTGTCACCCCCTTGTGATACCTTGGACGAAATAAGGCATGGCCAAAATGGTCATTGACCATAGTCTTGTATGACTAAGTCTTGCAACTTGTGAGCATGAGATTATTGACCAAGTCAAAGGAGTCTATTAGTCTTGATATTTAGCAAGAGCTCATCCTAGCCACCCAAATGGTTGCATCTTGACCCTCCAAGGTTCTATATAACACTACTAGTAGCAAGACCAAGTTTGACACTTAGAAAAATTTCCAAGAATTTCAAGAACCCTTTGAGGTGCTCTCGGGTTAGGCTAGCTTCCCACAAGAATTTTTTTTGTTTGTTATCCAATAATCTTCCCACTTTAAACTAAGGTTCCTAAGTGTATTGTAAGCGTGTCTCAATAGAAAAATCCCGGAAAAAGATGGTTTTCGTGTTAGTCGCAAGAAGAAAACCTAGTTGTCTTTCTAGGTTTTGTTGAGAAGTTTGAAGGAAAATTGTTGGTGTGGTTATAAGGGTCTCAAGTAGCGGATTGAAGTATCTTGAAGAGGCTCTAGGTTGCTAAGGAGCGACTTCGGATTTGGAGTTGGATTAGGATTCGTTGAGGTATAATCTTGTTCTTTGAAAGTGTTACAAGATTATTTATATTGTTGTTAGCTATACTTGTTGCTAGCATGAAGTATATGTGTTGAAGTTTGTAAGGATTATGGATTGATTGTGGCCTTGGAAATCCGAAATGTAATGTGAGCCATGTTAAGTTAGATTACAATTTGGTCGTTATTAGAATCGTCGCATGTTATTGACTTGAAGATTATAGTAGTTATAATTGGTTGCGACTTGATATCATGTTATGCTAACAACTTGGATTGAATTGGAAATTGGATAAGAATTAATGTTGTAGTACCTCAATGTAGCCGAATTGGCCAAGTAGGTTGTATTAAATTAATATCGTTTGTGGGGCGGAATTTTACACGTCTAGTAGGCGTGTAATCCCCTATTGTTGATTGCATTGGTGTGCCCTTAAATATGGCGTGTTTGGTTATTGTATTCGGCCTTGAAAAAGGTGGCAAAGTAAGTAAACACAAAGGAGGTGCTGTCCGATTTTCCGTAGAATTTAATGACTTAGCACTTAGAATATTCTACGTTTGAAGTAAGAGGTTAATGGACGTATGGTGACCATTATAGGTTGAAGTACTAAGTATAGCGTATCCTACTTGAAAGATGGATTAGCTATCAAGATTGAAGTACTTTGGAGCATTTTGCTACTTGTCGATAATCGTCGCGAGGTATGTGAACCTCTTCCTTCCTTTGGCATGATTCTATGTATGGAATATACCTGTGGTATCATTTCATGTTTCCTTCTACTCTTAGAAGTTAAGAGGTAGTTGTGTGATTTACTTTATGTAGAACTTTTCCTATCTTTGAGCATGACTAGTTGCACGTATGTAGTACGGTAGACGTACAACACCTTGATATCCTTTACTAGTTTTATGAATAGCCAAGTCAGGGGAGTTAGGAGATTAACTCACTTCTTTGAAAGTATTAAGGATGTCTAAAGTTTTATTAAAGTTAAGGGACTTGAAGAGTTTTGAAGTATGTGATACTTGTTCCGTTTTAAACGTATAAGTCCCTTGGATAGGAAATTGTATTTTGGCTAAGGTATAGAGTGAATATAACGACTTTATGGGGAGTTGGTTATAATTGCTTTATAGAAGGTTAATGACTTGATTTTTAATGAAAAGGCAACTTGATTTTAAGGCATTAATTGCCTAAGGTTTTATAATAAAAGGAGTCACTTGTTTTCTAAGGGTTAAGAGACTAATTGTATTTTTGAAAGTTAAGTGAATTGATTTGAAAGTATTTAATACTTGGTTTCAAAAAGTAGAAGTCTCTTGGTTAGAAAAGGAATGAGTTTTGTCTAAAACCATAAAGGGTTATAACGGCTTTATGGGAAGTTGGTTATAACGGCTTTATGAAAGGTTAAGAGAATGGTTTTCTATAATAATTTAATAAAAGAAATAACTTGTATTAAGGAAGGGCAATGTGATTTAAAGGTATCACTTGCTTAAGCTTTTAAGTAAGGGTCACTTGATTTAGAAGCCGAGAAATGTATTTCTAAAAGTATCGTGACTTATGTGAAATGTACACCAGCCTGGATACTACGGGTGTTAGTATCTTGGGGTTAAATTCCCGGATTTTTATGTGTAAAACGAAAGTGCCATGGGTTTATAAAAATGGAAGTCTAAAGGTTTAATGAACTTGCGTAGGTTTGCTTGTGATAGCTGTGAGTGCAAGTATTATATGTCTACATTGTCGTGTCTCTCAGTTGGAGGGTCGGCTGTCTTGTTATAAGTTTACTTGACGCATCGAGCGGTGATGTGGGATTCCACGTATGCTTCCATCATGATTGATCCTTGGACATGCTTATACGATGGGATTAGGCATGTGACCGGGACGCGTTAGATGCCCGGACATTTTATCGGACGAACCGGCAGTGACGGGGGATTCCACGGGTATGCTTCCATTGTGATTGATCTTGGCCATGCTTATACGATGAGGATGCCGGCATGCGGCCGAGACGGGTTAGATGCCCGTGTTTTATTACTCCACGGCCATGCTTATACGATGTGGGATTCCGGCATGCGACCGTGTTATATTTTACTCCATGGGCTAGCTCCCACGAAGACATGTACCCACGAGGATTCCGGGCGAGTTATATTATTACTCCATGGGCTAGCTCCCATGAAGACTGCACCTACGATGAGGATGCCGAGGGCACGTTATGGCCACGCTTATACGATGTGGGATTCGGCATGCGTCGCGTTATATATATAGATATATATATATATATGTGTGGGTATGTACGCAGAACGGTGAGGTGGGATGCCACGAGCGCGTCACATGGTTATATTTTACACTTATACCGCAGCGGTGATGTGGGATTCCACGCGGGAGATCTATATATGTGTTGTGTATGTACGCCGACGTGGTGGGATGCCATGGCGCGTCACATGGTTATATTTTACACTTATAGATGTCGGCGGTGATGTGGGATTCCAATGACGCGAGATCTATATATGTGTTGTGTATGTATGCGCCGGTGAGGTGGGATGCCACGCGCGTCACGTGGTTATATTTACACTTATAGTTGTCGGCGGTGATGGGCATTCCACGGGCATGCTTTGATATTTGTGTGACTTGATCGCGTCCCGCATCGGGTAGTAGATAGCGCCTCCTTAAAGGTCGGATTATACTTATGGAAGATCGATAAGTTATATAGTAATGAACTTAATGATTTTCCTAATCTTGTACATAAGAATGTGGCTATAACTTTTATTGGAAATGGGAAAAGATAATAAGGCGCGATTAAGTTCATAAGTGGTAATGACACGCGAGGTTACGTATGTATTTTTATACTTGTCTCGTCATTCTTTTGTACTGATTATGATCTGCATCAGACGTTATTTCGCTCCATATTCGTACTGTTATCGACCCCTTCGGGCCGCGTTCATGCCCGCAGGTTTTAGGTACTAGGTTGGTGATCCTTGCTCTTAGGATCTCGGTTCAGTTTTTGGGATAAAGCTCCATTTGCTCCGGAGGCTTATCTCTTGGTACGGTTTTCCCTGAGGTAGTAGATTCATGTATATTCAGGGGTATGACGGGGCCCTGTCCCGCCACAGTTGTTATGTTAAAACTCTTAGAGATATGTAGTCATATATTGTGGGTCAGTTTGTAAAGGAAATGAGGCAACTGCTTCGGTTGTATTTATGTATGTCCAGGAAGGTAGCCCTATCGGCTAACCTGTTGTTTTATTTATGTTGTTTATTTTATAAGTTACATGTATGTTCCGCTGATTATCTCTGACGTATACCTGTAAGGGTGCCCAGGTAGGGCACCGCCGATGCCCGGTCGGAGTCGTGACAAAAGTGGTATCGAGCGATTAGTCCTCTGAAAGTGTCTACGCACCGTGTCTAGTAGAGTCTTGATTATCGGTGTGTTGTGCACCACATCTATAATCGTGAGGTCGCAGGACATTTAGGATTGGTTTCCATTCTTCCCTCTTTGAGATCGTGCAATGTAGAGTTGTCTAGTAGGTTGAATCCTCTCGACCCTTCTTATGTAACAGTTATGCCTCCACGGAAGGCGACCAGGGCCCAGAAGGGCAAGGCAGCAGCAGGAGCTGCTAGTGGTACGCAGAGGGTTACCAGGACTCGGGCACAGGCTATGCCTGAGGTAGTAGGCGGATTGGCGAACTCGGCCACACCGGCAGTATTAGAGGAGCCGAGAGCGGCAGTAGCTCCAGAGGTTCCGGTACCCGAGCCTCCACCCGGCCAGGCGAGTTTAGAGATTATGGAGAGCGGTCGGGCTTTTGACTAGCATAGTGGTAGGCGGCGCAGTGAGCAGTAGCTAACCCTAGAGCCGACAGTTTGAGGATTCGAGATTTTCTGGGTTGTAGTCCACCCGAGTTTTATGGTTCGAGATCTGAGGATGATCCTCAAGAGTTCGTTCGACAGCTACAGCGGACCATGCAGGTTCTTAGGGCTTCAGAGACAGAGTCTGTTACGCTAGCCTCTTACAGGTTACGCGATATTGCGTTGAACTAGTTTGAGTCGTGGTTGCTTTCGAGAGGTGAGGGTTCTCGTCCGGCAGTTTGGGATGATTTCACGGAGGCCTTTCTTGATCACTTTTTACCTCCTGAAATGAGGAGAGCCCGTGTTGATAGGTTCTTGTCATTGAGGCAGAATGGGAGGACCATCGGGAATACAACACGAGTTTGACTCGTTGGTGGGTATCGCGACACCATTGTAGCTGACATGGCAGATAGAGTTCATCGTTATGTGATGGGGCTAGACCGTCATATGATTACTGCATGCTTGGGGGTGGCTCTTCAGCCCGGTATGGATATTGCCAGGATGCAAGCTTATGCGCAGGGAATAGAGGACAGAGAGAGAGAGAGGGTCATCTAGACTCAGGCCAGCCCAAGAGGGCCAGGACGGCAGGGTTCCAGGGTAACTTTCGAGGCGGACAGCCTCAACAGCAGACTACGTCTACATCTCGGCCGACGAGTGCTCCTTCCCGCCTTCCGCCGGAGGTTTGGTCGCCGGATATTCGGGAAGCAGTCGGGCTCGGGGCTCTGAGTTCACAGATGTCCGAGAGTAATAGCCAGGGGAAGCCACATTTGCCCCGGTGTGGTCACTGTAGTAGATTCCATTTTGGGAGTGTCGTACTCGCCGACGGCTTGTTATGCTTGGCGGCAGGCTATTTCGTGAGAGACCGTCCACCGAGGTGGCACCGGTGGGATAGCGTAATCATCGATTAGTTGCGGGTTCTTCGCCTTCCATAGCTAGGCAGATGTTTATGCCGTGGCAGCCGACAGAGGTCGTGGTGGAAGTTCCAGATTAGCGGTCCTTGAACCGCCTATATGATTTCGGTATGTCTTTGGCCCTTTAGAAACTTGTATGCATGATAAAGTTGTGGTATGTTTAAGTGTCGTGAGCAGTTATATCGAGGCGTGTATAAGTTAGAGGAGTTGGAAATGCGAAAAGATAATCCCTTTTGGGCTTATGATGGGCGATTATCGTGTGCGGTATTAGGGCCATGAGTGGCATTGTTGGTATGTCGGGGTTGTGAAAGGAAACTATGTCGCTAATTATAAGTTTGACTCCGAAAGAACATTCGGGTACGAATGTTTCTAAGGGGGGAAGAATGATACACCCCGTATTTACAGGACTTGTTTTAAGAACGTACGAAAGAACTCACAAGTGTTAAGATTTGAGACTTGTAAAAAAAATTATCGGAATTATGGAATTGTCGGAAAACGTAATATTGTGACGAATGGGAGGGCGACACGTGTTACCCCCCTTGTGATGCCTTGGACGAAATAAGGCATGGCCAAAATGGTCATTGACCATAGTCTTGTATGACTAAGTCTTGCAACTTGTGAGCATGAGATTATTGACCAAGTCAAAGGAGTCTATTAGTCTTGATATTTAGCAAGAGCTCATCCTAGCCACCCAAATGGTTGCATCTTGACCCTCCAAGGTTCTATATAACACTACTAGTAGCAAGACCAAGTTTGACACTTAGAAAAATTTCCAAGAATTTCAAGAACCCTTTGAGGTGCTCTCGGGTTAGGCTAGCATCCCACAATAAATATTTTTGTTTGTTATCAAATAATCTTCCCACTTTAAAATAACGTTCAGAAGTGTATTGTAAGCGTGTCTCAATAGAAAAATCCCGGAAAAAGATGGTTTTCGTGTTAGTCGCAAGAAGAAAACCTAGTTGTCTTTCTAGGTTTTGTTGAGAAGTTTGAAGGAAAATTGTTGGTGTGGTTCTAAGGATATCAAGTAGCGGATTGAAGTATCTTGAAGAGGCTCTAGGTTGCTAAGGAGCGACTTCGGATTTGGAGTTGGATTAGGATTCGTTGAGGTATAATCTTGTTCTTTGAAAGTGTTACAAGATTATTTATATTGTTGTTAGCTATACTTGTTGCTAGCATGAAGTATATGTGTTGAAGTTTGTAAGGATTATGGATTGATTGTGGCCTTGGAAATCCGAAATGTAATGTGAGCCATGTTAAGTTAGATTGCAATTTGGTCGTTATTAGAATCGTCGCATGTTATTGACTTGAAGATTATAGTAGTTATAATTGGTTGCGACTTGATATCATGGTATGCTAACAACTTGGATTGAATTGGAAATTGGATAAGAATTAATGTTGTAGTACCTCAATGGCGAATTGGCCAAGTAGGTTGTATTAAATTAATATCGTTTGTGGGCGGAATTTTACACGCCTAGTAGGCGTGTAATCCTGTGTTGAGTGCATTGGTGTGCCCTTAAATGTGGCGTGTTTGGTTATTGTATTCGGCCTTGAAAAAGGTGGCAAAGTAAGTAAACACAAAGGAGGTGCTGTCCGATTTTCCGTAGAATTTAATGACTTAGCACTTAGAATATTCTACGTTTGAAGTAAGAGGTTAATGGACGTATGGTGACCATTATAGGTTGAAGTACTAAGTATAGCGTATCCTACTTGAAAGATGGATTAGCTATCAAGATTGAAGTACTTTGGAGCATTTTGCTACTTGTCGATAATCGTCGCGAGGTATGTGAACCTCTTCCTTCCTTTGGCATGATTCTATGTATGGAATATACCTGTGGTATCATTTCATGTTTCCTTCTACTCTTAGAAGTTAAGAGGTAGTTGTGTGATTTACTTTATGTAGAACTTTTCCTATCTTTGAGCATGACTAGTTGCACGTATGTAGTACGGTAGACGTACAACACCTTGATATCCTTTACTAGTTTTATGAATAGCCAAGTCAGGGGAGTTAGGAGATTAACTCACTTCTTTGAAAGTATTAAGGATGTCTAAAGTTTTATTAAAGTTAAGGGACTTGAAGAGTTTTGAAGTATGTGATACTTGTTCCGTTTAAACGTATAAGTCCCTTGGATAGGAAATTGTATTTTGGCTAAGGTATAGAGTGAATATAACGACTTTATGGGGAGTTGGTTATATTTGCTTTATAGAAGGTTAATGACTTGATTTTTAATGAAAAGGCAACTTGATTTTAAGGCATTAATTGCCTAAGGTTTTATAATAAAAGGAGTCACTTGTTTTCTAAGGGTTAAGAGACTAATTGTATTTTTGAAAGTTAAGTGAATTGATTTGAAAGTATTTAATACTTGGTTTCAAAAAGTAGAAGTCTCTTGGTTAGAAAAGGAATGAGTTTTGTCTAAAACCATAAAGGGTTATAACGACTTTATGGGAAGTTGGTTATAACGGCTTTATGAAAGGTTAAGAGAATGGTTTTCTCTAATAATTTAATAAAAGAAATAACTTGTATTAAGGAAGGGCAATGTGATTTAAAGGTATCACTTGCTTAAGCTTTTAAGTAAGGGTCACTTGATTTAGAAGCCGAGAAATGTATTTCTAAAAGTATCGTGACTTATGTGAAATGTACACCAGCCTGGATACTACGGGTGTTAGTATCTTGGGGTTAAATTCCCGGATTTTTATGTGTAAAACGAAAGTGCCATGGGTTTATAAAAATGGAAGTCTAAAGGTTTAATGAACTTGCCTAGGTTTGCTTGTGATAGCTGTGAGTGCAAGTATTATATGTCTACATTGTCGTGTCTCTCAGTTGGAGGGTCGGCTGTCTTGTTATAAGTTTACTTGGACGTACCGACAGTGATGTGGGATTCCACGGGTATGCTTCCATCATGATTGATCCTTGGACATGCTTATACGATGTGGGATTCCGGGGCATGTGACCAGGATGCGGGTTAGATGCCCGGACATTTTATCGGACGTACCGGCAGTGACGGGGGATTCCACGGGTATGCTTCCATTGTGATTGATCTTGGCCATGCTTATACGATGAGGGATGCCGGGGCATGCAGCCAGGATGCAGGTTAGATGCCCGCGTGTTTTATTACTCCATGGCCATGCTTATACGATGTGGGATTCCGGGGCATGCGACCATGTTATATTTTACTCCATGGGCTAGCTCCCCATGAAGACATGTACCCACGATGAGGGATTCCGGGGGCATGTTATATTATTACTCCATGGGCTAGCTCCCCATGAAGACCTGCACCTACGATGAGGGATGCCGAGGGCACGTTATGGCCATGCTTATACGATGTGGGATTCCGGGGCATGCGGCCGCGTTATATATATAGATATATATATATGTGTTGTGTATGTGTACGCCGACAGTGAGGTGGGATGCCACGGGCGCGTCACATGGTTATATTTTACACTTATAGCTGTCGGCAGTGATGTGGGATTCCACGGGCAGGAGATCTATATATGTGTTGTGTATGTGTACGCCGACAGTGAGGTGGGATGCCACGGGCGCGTCACATGGTTATATTTTACACTTATAGTTGTCGGCAGTGATGTGGGATTCCACGGGCAGGAGATCTATATATGTGTTGTGTATGTGTACGCCGACAGT
The DNA here is from genome assembly GCA_029844215.1 of Przewalskia tangutica. Classification (NCBI taxonomy): domain Eukaryota; kingdom Viridiplantae; phylum Streptophyta; class Magnoliopsida; order Solanales; family Solanaceae; genus Przewalskia; species Przewalskia tangutica. The sequence continues at coordinate 22,832,381 of CM056720.1, read as the reverse complement.
GAGGTGGGATGCCACGGGCGCGTCACATGGTTATATTTTACACTTATAGTTGTCGGCAGTGATGGGGGATTCCACGGGCATGCTTTGATATTTGTGTGACTTGATCGCGTCCCAGATTGGGCCGGGTAGTATAGGCGCCCCTCCTTAAAGGGCCGGATTATACTTATGAAAGATAAGTAAGTTATATAGTAATGAACTTAATGATTTTCCTAATCTTGTACATAAGAATGTGGCTATAACTTTTATTGGAAATGGGAAAAGATAATAAGGCGCGATTAAGTTCATAAGTGGTAATGACACGGCAGGTTCTGGTATGTATTTTTATACTTGTCCCTGTCATTCTTTTGTACAGTTATGATCACATCAGACGTTATTTCTGTTCCATATTCGCACTGTTATGCAGACCCTTCTTCGGGGCTGCGTTCATGCCCGCAGGTTTTAGGTACCCAGGTTGATGATCTTTGCTCTTAGGATCTCGGTTCAGTTTTTGGGATAAAGCTCCATTTGCTCCGGAAGCTTAACTCATGGTACGGTTTTCCCTGAGGTAGTAGATTCATGTATATTCATGGGTATGGCGGGGCCCTGTCCCGCCACAGTTGTTATGTTAAAACTCTTAGAGGTCTGTAGTCACATATTGTGGGTCAGTTTGTAAAGGAAATGAGGCAACTGCTTCGGTTGTATTTATGTATGTCCAGGAAGGTAGCCCTATCGGCTAACCTGTTGTTTTATTTCTGTTGTTTATTTTATAAGTTACATGTATGTTCCGCTGATTATCTCTGACGTATACCTGTAAGGGTGCCCATGTAGGGCACCAGTCGCGGGCCCGGGGTCGGGTCGTGACAAAGAATAAGAGGTTAAGTGTGACGATGAGTCGGGTTATGGACTCATTTCGGGTCAGCCGGTAGTGTGGAATGGGGTGATGTCAGTTAGAAATGGTCCCGCGATGTGATAGGGTCACGAGGGTGCTAGGCCCAAGTCTAGTTGATCGTTGTACGAGTTCGTGGATGCGTTCCACCGGAACTAGGTCGTAAGGACCGAGAAGAGCCTTAACGGGAATGTAAGTAACTATATGGCCAAGTTTGGATAGTAACTCCAAGGATTGGAGAAGAGAAACAAAATTTGAGATTTTGTACGTGTACTAGATGAGTTTGAAAGTACGAGAAAGTATGACAAGTAAGGAAAGAAAGGAACCTCTAAGGGTCCCGTGTTTTAGAAGACCGTAACCTTCGAGTTTTGTGAGAAGGGGTCGCAGACGGAAGGTCCATTGATATGTTTACGGATGTTAGGTGGTGGCCATGTGTGGTATCGTTGGTCTTGTGCAGTTTTGATTGATAGGCATAGCATAGAGACTGTGCCGGAGTTTGTATAGCTTGGCAACCGACTAAGAACATTCGGGGACGAATGTTTCTAAGGGGGGAAGAATGTTACACCCCGTAAGTCCAGGACATGTAAAAGAGAATGTACGAAAGGAAACAAGACTTGGAAATTGGTACGAAAGGAAGAATTTTTTTTCCGACGGAAAAGCTTCCGGACGTCAGAAAAGAAAAATGCTCGTTGTTGAGAATTGGATTCTCAAAATGCATTATTTGAATAGTATGGAACTTATTAACATTATGGAAATTTATTTTTATGGATTTGGTCACGTGGGGCCCACCCGAGGAATTTTATATTTTTGTGGGGCCCACGAGGGTTACGGAATTTTATGGACGAATGAGAGGGCGACACGTGGCACCCCTACATGGTCTTGGTCGAAATTATGGTAAGGGTAAAATGGTCATTGACCATCTTGGAAGATAAGTCTTGCAAGCTTGATATTGTTGACTTGTCAACTTGTCCACATAGGCTTAATCCAAGTGAAATTCATCCTAGCCTCACATTTGTTGATATCTAAGCCTTCCATTGTGTTATATATACATAACTAGTAGCAAGACTTGGCATTTTACACTTAGAAAAATTAGAGAACCTTGAGTTCTTCAAGACTTGCTCTCGGGTTAGGTCATATTCCCACACAAAAAAAATTAGTTTGTGATCTATTGTTCACAAGACTTAAACCCAATGTCCTAAGGGTATTGTAAGGTTATCTCAATAGAAAGATTTTGGAAAAACGGCGTTTTCGTATTAGTCGCAAGGCGGAAACTCAAGGAGTTCTTCAACTTTGAAGTTGGAACTTGAAGATGGGTTCTTCATAGGATTCTAAGGAGTGCTTGGAGCGTATTGGAACTTAAGGAAAGGAGCTAAGAATTTGCTAAGGCGCGACTTTGAATCTTGGAATATTTAGGGCTTATAAAGGTATAATCTTGTCGTTTTAGTAATTTAGTTTACTTATCATTGTAGCTATGGTTATTAGCAAGCATGAGAAGTATGTTATGAAGTTAGATAGTTATATTGGCTATTGGAACCCTAATCCGAAAACTAGCATGTTTAGTCTTAAGACTACAATTCAAGTTGATTATTCGTTTAAGTCGCCGCATGTTGTGTAAGAAGGAAATTGTAGTTGTTGAAGTGGTTTATAACTATATAACATGTTAGACCTTAGAACTTGGAATTGTAAAAAAGGATTGGAAAAGACTTTGAATTGTTAAGTTATGTAGTTGGCCGAGAATGGCTAGTGAGTATTAATCTACTTGGTATGAATTGGGGGGCGGAATTTTACACGTATAGTAAGGCGTGTAATCCCCTTTGTTTGGTTGTTGTTTTGAGCCTTAAATGTGGCGTGTTGGTTATTGTATTCGGCATTTAAAAAGGTGGCAAAGTGAGTAGAAACAAAAGAAGTGCTGCCCGATTTTCCGTAGAATTAGAGACCGTATACTTAGTATTATTCTACGTTGAGACTAGAAGTTGATAGTCTTGTTGTGACCATTACAGGTTGACACTTCTACGTACGGCGTATTCGGCTTAGCTTGTGGATTTAGCCGAAAAGGTATGTGAACTATCTCCTCTTCTAGCATGATTCTTTAAGATAAAGAAAGTAAGTTCTACTTATTAAATGATTCATTCCTTGGTTGTACTTTGATGTTTGAATTGTAAGTTGTATAATTCATTGCCTTAGTGAAGTTGGATTCTTAAAAGTGAAAGTATTTTACTTAAAGTACATAGAGTCTTGAAAAGGAAGTGGTTTCCAAACCTTTTGGCTAGTGCCTTAGTTCCAAAACCTAAAGGTCATTATAATGACTTTAGGGGAGTCAAAGGAGTGATTTACTTAATGGTTTTTAAAGGAGGAGAAATGACATGATTTAAGAGAAGTAACTTGTCTTAAGGGTGTGAGTTACTTGAGGTTTAAAAGTAGAAGAAACTTGTTTTCTAAATATTAAGAGACTTGTAGTATTTTGAAAGTTGAGAACTTGATATATAAAGCATGTGATACTTGGTTTTAATAGTATAAGTCTCTTGGTTATAAAAAGAATGAAATTGTCTAAAACCATAAAGGGTTATAACGGCTTTATGGGAAGTTGGTTATAACGGCTTTATGGAAGGTTAAGAAAGTTGTCTATTTTGATTATTGGGCATAAGTTGCCTAGATTGTGAAAATTTGAAGTTACTTGATTTCAAGCTTTGAAATGAGTTTTTTAAAAGTGTAGTAACTTACTTTTAAAAAATAGACACACCTTGATACTACGAGTGTTAGTATCTTGGGATTTTACATAAAAAGGAGTCTTTTGAAAAGAATGTACGTACGTAGTACTTTGGCTTGTTAAATGAGAATTATTCTATTTGTGCCTTGATAAGTACTTTGGCTTGTTAAATGAGAATTATTCTATTTGTGCCTTGATGAGTACTTCGGCTTGGTTAATTGAGAATTATTCTATTTGTGCCTTGATGAGTACTTCGGCTTGGTTAATTGAGAATTATTCTATTTGTGCCTTGATAAGTACTTTGGCTTGTTAAATGAGAATTATTCTATTTGTGCCTTGATAAGTACTTTGGCTTGTTAAATGAGAATTATTCTATGTGTGCCTTGATAAGTACCTTGGCTTGATTAATTGAGAAATTCCTATGTGTGCTGGCGATAGCCTTTGAGTGCAAGGATTATGTTTTATTAAGTTGTCGCGACTCTCGGTTGGAGGGCCGGCTGTCTTGTTGTAAGTTACTTGGACGTACCGACAGTGATGTGGGATTCCACGGGTATGCTTCCGTTATTTGTAGTACTTGGGTTAAATTCCCGGATTTTTATAGAAGACATGGTAGTGCTTCGCTTTGTTTATGACGGTTGAGATAGGGTAAGAGTATAAGTGAGGGGTAAACCCCCAAGATGCTATACCACCTTCTCCAGGGTAAGAGTATAAGTGAGGGGTAAACCCCCAAGACATTATACCCCCTGCTTGTTTGTTTGATGGTCGGTTGAGACAGTGTAAGAGTATAAGTGAGGGGTAAACCCCCAAGACATTATACCCCCTGCTTGTTTGTTTGATGGTTGGTTGAGATAGGGTAAGAGTATGAGTGAGGGGTAAACCCCCAATATGCTTTACCACCTTCTCCAGGGTAAGAGTATAAGTGAGGGGTAAACCCCCAAGACATTATACCCCGCTTACCACCGCCGTTTTCCCGCCGTCTGCATGCTTTTAGGACACGGTGGGACTTGGTGTTCATGTATGCCTATTGGTGTTATATTATATCATGGATCGCGGTGAGGAAGGATTCCACGCATGATTGATATTATGGCGTGAGACCCATGGTTATGTTTTAGTAATGACTTCGGAGCATGCGTCACGACTTGATATGATCGCTATGTATTGCGTATCGTAGGTTGGCTATCATACACGCCTCTCGCTTTGTTTAGATCGTTATGATTTCATTACGCATCATATACCCCGTATTTCCGCAGTATGTACGTGGCGTGCGTAGAGAATTTGAGCCTTAAGTTAGGCAAAGGATCAATTTTGGGCACAAGTGCGATTGGAGTCGTTTTACGAAACGTTTCCACTTACGTTGGGAAAATTCGCTATGTCATTTAGTATTTTATGGATTTTTCAGAGACTAAACATTTTTGGACAACGGGAGGGTGACACTTGTCACCCTCGTTGACGATTTAGGGGCGGTCGAGGTGGTTGGCCTTGGCCGATTGGTCCCTTAGTTTTGGCCTTGTTTTGTGCCATGCTTTGTGGAGTGTTTTGTGGAGTAGGGGTTAGTGCACTTGGCTTGATCTTGTCCTTACACTTGCTATACACTTGGAAGGATCTTGGCCCTTGGTTGGCCTTTGGTTTTGCTATAAATACCCCTAAGTTTGAAGACTTCATCCATTCCAAAAAAATTTCCAAGTCTTGAACCCCTCTCCGCCCCCGTTGTGTGCTCTAGTTCGAGAACCTTCCCCTCCCCTTCCTCATGTGGCCTTGGCCGAGAGGAACACCCCACCTGGGTGTTCTCGTGTGATACCCCCCTTTTTGTGGTATTAAAATACTCCTCCAAGTATTGTTATAATGCCCAAAATACCTTAGCCTTGTACCTTGTAGTATTCCAAAGATACCTCTATACGTAGAGCCCGGAAATACTACCTTTTGTCCCTTTAGTCTCAAACCGAAACCCTAAGGAAATCTTCATTGATTGGTTGAAGTATTTAAGTAGAAGTTGGTTAGAACTTCTAAGGGTTGTTTGGAGCGGGGTGGAGCACCCGGAGTTGGAGCTAAACGTTGCTAAGGATCGACATTTAACTTGGATAATTATGGGCTTATCGAGGTGAAAGTACTAAGAGTAGCGTATTCTACTTGGCGAGTGGAAAGGGCTAGCGGTTGTAGTACTTGGAGCATTTTGCTTATTGTCGATACTCATCGCGAGGTATGTGAACCTCTTCCTATCTGTTCTAGCATGATATGTGTGTAACTATGTAAATGCGGTGGGCGACGGTGCTAAGTGTATTTGTTTGGTTTAAACATAAAGTGTTATAACGGCTTTATGGGAAGTTGGTTATAATGACTTTATGTAGGTAAGAAAATGGTTTCTTGATGTTAGAAGTTAAGAGACTTGATCTTATAAGATAAGAGACTTAACTTATTTGTTTTAATGTGGATGTTTGTGTGAAACCTCATTCGTGAGTAATGAGTACTTGGTTTTAAAGGGATAATGTTTCTTGATTTGAATCGTAATGTGTATCGACACCACCGCAAATAAGTTAATAAAGGAAAATGTATTGAATAATGATGTGTTGTATTAAAACCAGTAGAAACCTCCATCGTATAGAAGCTAAGATGAGACAAAATGATATTACATTTTCTAGATCATGGTCTTTGTAATAAGATCGTTATAAACAAGAATAAACTACTCACATATATGACATATGTTACTCAATTGTTTTAAAAGAGATTAAGACTATGAGTTATGAAACCTTTCTAAAATAAGTGACTTGAGCATTTGAAATTAGGCAAACTTGAGCGTTTGGAAAATAATGTTGTTACTTGATTTTACAAAAGGAAGTGTCTTGTTTACTTAAAAAGATAGTCACGATTTTTATACTACGGGTATTGTGTGACTTATGTGAAAGTACTTTGAGTTGTGTGAAACTTGCCTATCCTTGTGATGATAGCCTTTGTTGTGCAAGTGTGGTATTTCTGTGTTACCGCGTCTCTCGATAGAGGCGGTTGACTTATTGAGAACTTACTTGGACGTCTTGGCTGTGGAGAATTCCACGGGTATGTTTCCATTTTGATTCTTATCTTGTTATCGATGTTACATGGACATGTCTACCGCAGACCGATCAGAGGCATGTGACCGTGGCGGGGTTGATTACCCGATATATTGTTATTGTGGTTACATGGACATGTCTACACCGTCTGAATTCGGGGCATGGGCCGTGCGGCGGGGTTGATCACCTGATATTATTGTTGATGTCACATGGGCGTGTCTACACGCGCACGGGGGCATGTGGCACGGGGCATTGGTATTGTTGTTGCATCATGGACATGTCTACACCGAGAATTCAGGGCACGCGCCGTGATGCGAACATGATTGATGTTGTGGGCGTGAGACCCATAGTTATATTTGAGTGATGACTTGAGGCGTGAGTCACGATCGACATGATCGCTTTTATGTTGTGAAGCTAGTTTGGTTATCATACATGTCTCGCTTTATATAGACTAGTATGATTTCATTTACGATATTTCTGATTTCACATACTTAGTACTGTTGTGATCGACCTCCTTCGGTGCGTTCATCCGCAGGTAGAGGTACATCGGCCGTGGATCCTCGCTCTTAGGATCTCGATTCAGCGTTTTGGGAAGCTCCGTTCCTCCGAGGCTTATCTTTTAGTATGTGTTCCCGAGTTGTAGGTTCTTGTACATTGTGGTATGGCGAGCCCTGTCCCGTCATAGTTGTTGTAAATCTTAGAGGTCTGTAGTACTGTTGTGGGCAGGGTTTGTAAAAAGGATTAAACTGTTCGTTTTGAAAAAAGTTGTATATATATATCTTGTTTCTTGTTTCTTGTTTAAAGTTTTATTTTCCGCTGGTTTTCTCTGATGTTGTATCACTAGGGGTAGGCACCAGGCACGATCCGCCCGAATCGGTCGTGACAAAGTGGTATCGAGCGATTAATCCTCGGAAAGTGTCTCAGACCGTGTTCAGTAGAGTCTTGATTATCGATGTGTGTACCACATCTATAATCAAGAGGCTATAGACATATAAGATTGGTTTCCATTCTTCTCATTCCGAGATCGTGCCTTAGAAATTGTGTTGTAAGTTGGACCCTCCGGCGATCTCGTTTTTACGATTATGCCTCCGCAAGGCAACCAGAGCCCGAAGGGCAAGGCATCCGAGTGCCGCTAGTGAGATACTGAGAGAGCACGAGGGCGCAGCCCGGCCAAGACTGAGATTGTGCTTGACGGCGAGTTTTGTGGACGCCACACCCAAAGAGTTTAGAGCTGCAGCGATGGTCGCTGAGACCACAAGACTGAGCCTCCAGTCCCACGATGCAGCGGATGAGATGGGTACAAGGAAATGGATTCTGGCGCCGTGGTCGTGGCAGATATGAGGATAGGCCGGATTCGATTCCTGGCCCAGAGCACCAGTGGTTCACCCCGAGCAGATAGTTTGAGGCTACGGACTTTCGAGTTGTAGCCCGCGAGTTTTATGGGTCGAGGCACGAGGATGATCCGCAGGAGTTCATCAAACGATTCAGCCGATCATGCGGGTGATCAAGGCTTCAGAGACCGAGTGCGTGACCTTTGTTCAGCATCGGCCGCGTGATACCGCAATCGATTGGTTTGATTCATGGAGCTTTCGGGAGAGCATGCACCTCCAAAGACTATGGGATGAGTTTTCGGGGCTTTCCTCACGCACTTCGTTCCTCCGCAGATGAGGAGGGCACTGGCCGACAGATTTTTGATGCTTAGACAGCGCGGGCGTACGGTTCGGGAGTACAATGTGGAGTTCGACTCATTGGCGTGACGTCAGCGTTGGTAGCTAGTATGGAGGATCGAGTGCACCGATATGTTACTGAGGCTCGATGATTACATGTCGAGGCATGTTCGTGGAGTAGCTCTTCACCGCATGGACATTGCCCGCATGCGCAGCTTATGCACTTGGGTGTGAGGAGCGGAAAAGTCGACGGAAGGACCCATATCAGCAGAAGAGGACCAGGACGGCGGGGTCTTTTGTTGACTTTCGAGGCGGACCGTCTCGACAAAAGGCTAGTTTTGTACCTCCGCCAGAGCAGAGTGGTCCTCCACAACCTTCAGGAGCCGGTCCGAGCTCGAGGGTTGAGTTTCGAGGAGTAGGGTGTTGGCGACGGTCACCCCTACCTCGGTGTGGTCGATGTGGCGACCGCATTTGAAGTGTCGTGGTGCCAAGGAGCTTGTTATTTTTGCGGCCAGCAGGCCATTTGCGGAACTGTCCGACCAAGGGTAGCACGGATGTTACGACTCACTCCGGATCGATGGTTCATCGCTTTCTATTAGCGCCTGCACTGCGTGCCGATGATTAGAGTGGAGCGGTAGCTTCAGGTATATCCTTAACCCTCTAGAGTTTTGGTATGCTTGTTATGATGGTCTCATTATTATGTGCTATGTACGAATAGCGTTGTGTTAATTGTGAGTTAGAAAACATGCTTAGTTGGGAGGATAAGTATGGGGGCATGGTAAGTGTGAACCCTAGACTGTCACGATTGAGACCTTAGAGGTAAGGTCGTCTTGAGTAAAAGATTCGTTTTATGTTTGACCTTTATCAGAGTGCGTAGTATACGTGGGTTTTATTTGAGTGATCAGTCCATGGGTAATGTGAGATGGAAGTGGTAGCTTTCATGATGTGATTTAGCAGGATTGTTCCGTGTCGGGGAACAAGGGCTTGACGCGATTGTGGGTCGGGTTGAGGACGTGATACGGTCAACTGTAGCCGGATTAAGGTGGGGTTCTGGGTGGTCCCGCCGGTGGTAGGGTCACTAGGATGCTAGGCCCAAGTTTGTATGACCATCGTATGAGTTGGTGGATATGTTCGACGAGCGGATCGTGAGGCCGAACGCCTTAGAGAAGATCGAAGTTAGTAAGATGACCAAGTTTGGAGGTAGTGACTCCAAGGGTTGGAAACAGAAGCGTTGACGGAAGTGTGGTACGGATACTAGAAAGAGTTTGAGTGTTCGAGAAGGGTACAACAAGATAGGGGAAAAGTGAACGTGTGTGATCGTTTCTTTTGGGGAAATGAAGGTGTGAAGGGAGTATATTTTAGACCTCAGGTAAGGGGTTTTTGTGATGATTAGAAGTGTTTCCTCGTTGACTTGGGTTTAAGTATTGGTGCGTTTGTTATTTTTATGGCCAGGTGTGGCATGATTGTTTTCGTGCGTATAGCAGTGAAGGCTATACTAGCGCATGTTTGTGTTGAGACTTGAGAAGGAACATTCGGGACGAATGTTTCTAAGGAGGGGAGAATGTTATACCCCGTATTTCCAGAGTATGTACGTAAGGACGTACGTAGAGAATTTGAGCCTTAAGTTAGGCAAATGACCGAATTTTGGGCACAAGTGCCGATTGGAGTCGTTTTTCGACGAAACGTTTCCACAGCTTACGTTGGGAAAATTCCGGCTATGCCATTTAGTATTTTTGCGGATTTTTCCGAGAGACTAAACATTTTTGGACCAACGGGAGGGTGACACTTGTCACCCTCATTGACGATTTAGGGGCGGTCAGGTGGTTGGCCTTGGCCGATTGGTCCCTTAGTTTTGGCCTTGTTTTGTGCCATGCTTTGTGGAGTGTTTTGTGGAGTAGGGGTTAGGGTGCACTTGGCTTGATCTTGTCCTTACACTTGCTATACACTTGGAAGGATCTTGGCCCTTGGTTGGCCTTTGGTTTTGCTATAAATACCCCCCTAAGTTTGAAGACTTGATCCATTCCAAAAAAACTTCCAAGTCTTGAAACCCTCTCTCCTCCCCTTTGTGAGCTCTAGTTCGAGAACCTTCCCCTCCCTTCCCTCGGCCTTCGGCCGAGAGGAACACCCCCCACCTTGGGGTGTTCTCGTGTGATACCCCCCTTTTTTGTGGTATTAAAATACTCCTCCAAGTATTGTTATAATGCCCAAAATACCTTAGCCTTGTACCTTGTAGTATTCCAAAGATACCTCTATACGTAGAGCCCGGAAATACTACCTTTTGTCCCTTTAGTCTCAAACCGAAACCCTAAGGAAATCTTCATTGATTGGTTGAAGTATTTAAGTAGAAGTTGGTTAGAACTTCTAAGGGTTGTTTGGAGCGGGGTGGAGCACCCGGAGTTGGAGCTAAACGTTGCTAAGGATCGACATTTAACTTGGATAATTATGGGCTTATCGAGGTGAAAGTACTAAGAGTAGCGTATTCTACTTGAGGAGTGGAAAGGGCTAGCAAGGTTGTAGTACTTGGAGCATTTTGCTTATTGTCGATACTCGTCGCGAGGTATGTGAACCTCTTCCTATCTGTTCTAGCATGATATGTGTGTAACTATGTAGTACGGTGGACGTACAGGTGCTAAGTGTATTTGTTTGGTTTAAACATAAAGTGTTATAACGGCTTTATGGGAAGTTGGTTATAACAGCTTTATGTAGGTAAGAAAATGGTTTACTGATGTTAGAAGTTAAGAGACTTGATCTTATAAGATAAGAGACTTAACTTATTTGTTTTAATGTGGATGTTTGTGTGAAACCTCATTCGTGAGTAATGAGTACTTGGTTTTTAAAGGGATAATGTTTTACTGATTTCGGAAATCAGAATGTGTATCGGCAGCACCAACGGCGTTAATAAAGGAAAATGTATTGAATAATGATGTGTTGTATTAAAACCAGTAGAAACCTCCATCTGTATAGAAGCTAAGATGAGACAAAATGATATTACATTTTCTAGATCATGGCTGCTGTAATAAGATCGTTATAAACAAGAATAAACTACTCACATATATGACATATGTTACTCAATTGTTTTAAAAGAGATTAAGACTATGAGTTATGAAACCTTTCTAAAATAAGTGACTTGAGCATTTGAAATTAGGCAAACTTGAACGTTTGGAAAATAATGTTGTTACTTGATTTTACAAAAGGGGAAGTGTCTTGTTTACTTAAAAAGATAGTCACGATTTTTATACTACGGGTATTGTGTGACTTATGTGAAAGTACTTTGAGTTGTGTGAAACTTGCCTATGCTTGTGATGATAGCCTTTGTTGTACAAGTGTTGTATTTCTGTGTTACCGCGTCTCTCGATAGAGGGCCGGTTGACTTGTTGAGAACTTACTTGGACGTGCTGGCAGTGACGGAGAATTCCACGGGTATGTTTCCATTTTGATTACTGTCTTGTTGTCGATGTTACATGGACATGTCTACACCGATGCAGAATTCCGGGGGCATGTGACCATGCGGCAGGGTTGATTACCCGATATATTGTTATTGTGGTTACATGGACATGTCTACACCGATGCAGAATTCCGGGGGCATGTGGCGCGGCGGGTTGATCACCCAAGATATTATTGTTGATGTCACATGGGCGTGTCTACCGGCGCAGATTCCGGCATGTGGCCATGGGGCATTGGTATTGTTGTTGCATCATGGACATGTTCACACCGATCAGAATTCCGGCATGCGGCCATGATGCGAACATGATTGATGTTGTGGGCGTGAGACCCATAGTTATATTTGAGTGATGACTTGAGGGCGTGAGTCCCTGACTGGACATGACTGCTTTTATGTTGTGAACTGTAGTTTGGTTATCATACATGTCTCCTGCTTTATATAGACTAGTATGATTTCATTTACAGTATTTTACAGTTTCACATACTTGGTACTGTTATCGACCTCCTTGAGGCCTGCGTTCATCTGCCAGGTAGAGGTACATCGATCGTGGATCCTCGCTCTTAGGATCTCGATTCAGCGTTTTGGGAAGCTCGTTCCTCGAGGCTTATCTTTTGGTATGTGTTCCCGAGTTGTAGGTTCTTGTACATTCGGGGTATGGCGAGCCTGTCGTCATAGTTGTTGTAAATCTTAGAGGCCTGTAGTACTGTTGTGGGCAGGGTTTGTAAAAAGGATTAAACTGTTCGTTTTGAAAAAGTTGTATATATATATATCTTGTTTCTTGTTTAAAGTTTTATTTTCCGCTGGTTTTCTCTGATGTTGTATCACTAGGGTGCCCGGGGTAAGGCACCAGTCACGGGCCCGGAATCGGGTCGTGACATTACTGTTTCACATACTTGGTACATTCTTCGTACTGACCTCCTTCGGGGGGCTGCGTTCATGCCGCAGGTTTAGGTACGCAGTTTGGTGATCTGCAGGTGTAGGACCGCTCGAGTTTTGGATAGCTCATTCATCGGGAGTTTATCTTTTTGGTATAAGTTCTGCAAAGATGTGCTTTTGTACAATTATGGGTACGGGGCCTTGTCCGTCATAGTTCAAGATAACTCTTAGGTCCGTATTCATATGTGGATTGGACTCGTATGCGGTGTAGTGTCTTTTGTTATGTATATTATATGGCGGCACTGGTTTTTGCGTTACGCATCTGATAGGTTTAAAAAAAGAGGTGTTATTTAATTTCCGCGATTTACTTAGTTGTTAAGGTAGAAGGGTGCCTGTGTAGGGCACCGATCCACGCCCGGGTTCGGGCGTGACAGAGTGGTATCAGAGCAGTCAGTCCTCGGAATGTCTACAGACCGTGTCTAGTAAAGTCTTGATTATCGGTGTGTTGCGCACCACACCCATAAACAGGAGGCTACAGGACATTTAGGAGCTGGTTTCTATTCTTCTCACTCTAAGATCGTGCCCTAGAGCTGTGTTAGTGAGATAATTCCTCTCTGACATAATTTTGTGTTACAGTTATGCCTCCGAGAGGGCAACACCGCCTGTAAGTGGCAAAGGAGTAGCAGGAGCTACTAGTCAGACTTAGAGAGTTGATAGGGCTTATGCCCAGGGTACACCGGATGTTGTTCCGCAGTCGGCGAGTTCTTCTGCGCCAGGTTTTGAGGCCCCAGCACCAGAGCCTCCAGTTTCTCAGTTAAGGGAAGACTTTAGGGTCATGAAAGAAGCCATTATGTTATTGACCAAGATAGCAGTGCTACAGTTTCATCAGCAGGAGGTTATTCGGCGGTCAAGATGCATGTGTGCACAGAGGGTAGAGGCCAACGCGGAGATCAGCGAAGAGGCTAGGACCGGTTGGTTATCCCTGAGTTTTTGGACGAGCGGCCTCAAGAATGAGTGAGATATTCGTCCCAGCCTACCCAGTACATACCCCCGCAGTTCACAGGTGGGATATTGGACCCCACAAGGTACTTAGGAGCCGGTCCAAGCTCCAGGGGTCGAGGTTCTCAGAGGAGCAGAGGGTTTTCTCAGTCGAGGCCACTTTTTCCTCAGTGTTTCCGATGTAGTAAGCGTCATTTGGGGAAATGTCGTTATGGCACGGGTCTTTGTTTTTATTGTGGCCGTCCGGGCCATATACTGAGGGTATGTCCTTTTAGAAGAGGCACCGGTGAGGTGGCTCAGCCTATGAGGCCGATGGTTGATTCCCTTTCCTCAATAGTTGTACGTCCCCCAGGGCAGGGTGTTCAGATGTTAGCCAGCCGTGGTAGAGGTCAGGGTGGAGTTTATAGTTCTGGCGGTCCTTCGAACCGCAGAGGTGACGTGACTACTGGACAGGATCAGGAAGCAACATCGCCTAGGGTTACAGGTATATTTAGATTCTTTTGAATCATACGTGCATTGTTAGATTCAGATTTTGCCCTAGCGTATATGTTTTCCCTTTATTGCTAGAGTTGTAAAGTGATAGTACCCCAGAGGTAGGGATACTTTGATTAGTAAAGTGAGAAGTTAAGAATATTGACAAGAATGATAAGTGAACTGAGACTATAGTTGTATAGAGTTCACAAGTTGTAATTTCCCCGTAACAGTGTAAGACCGATAGGGAAGGATGTATAGTAGAAATACCTTGGCTTATGTGACGAACCTCTAGTGAATGGGAGGATAGGGTGAGAAGTACCTTGAGATAAGAGAGAGTCTTAGTTCAGACTAAGAATAAGAGGTTAAGTGTGACGATGAGTCGGGTTATGGACTCATTTCGGGTCAGCCGGTAGTGTGGAATGGGGTGATGTCAGTTAGAAATGGTCCCGCGATGTGATAGGGTCACGAGGGTGTTAGGCTTAAGTCTTGTTGATCGTTGTACGAGTTCGTGGATGCGTTCCACCGGAACTAGGTCGTAAGGACCGAGAAGAGCCTTAACGGGAATGTAAGTAACTATATGGCCAAGTTTGGATAGTAACTCCAAGGATTGGAGAAGAGAAACAAAATTTGAGATTTTGTACGTGTACTAGATGAGTTTGAAAGTACGAGAAAGTATGACAAGTAAGGAAAGAAAGGAACCTCTAAGGGTCCCGTGTTTTAGAAGACCGTAACCTTCGAGTTTTGTGAGAAGGGGTCGCGGACGGAAGGTCCATTGATATGTTTACGGATGTTAGGTGGTGGCCATGTGTGGCATCGTTGGTCTTGTGCAGTTTTGATTGATAGGCATAGCATAGAGACTGTGCCGGAGTTTGTATAGCTTGGCAACCGACTAAGAACATTCGGGGACGAATGTTTCTAAGGGGGGAAGAATGTTACACCCCGTAAGTCCAGGACATGTAAAAGAGAATGTACGAAAGGAAACAAGACTTGGAAATTGGTACGAAAGGAGGAATTGTTTTTCTGACGGAAAAGCTTCCGAACGTCAGAAAAGAAAAATGTTCGTTGTTGAGAATTGGATTCTCAAAATGCATTATTTGAATAGTATGGAACTTATTAACATTATGGAAATTTATTTTTACGGATTTGGTCACGTGGGGCCCACCCGAGAAATTTTACATTTTTGTGGGGCCCACGAGGGTTACGGAATTTTATGGACGAATGAGAGGGCGACACGTGGCACCCCTACATGGTCTTGGTCGA
The DNA here is from genome assembly GCA_029844215.1 of Przewalskia tangutica. NCBI lineage: Eukaryota > Viridiplantae > Streptophyta > Magnoliopsida > Solanales > Solanaceae > Przewalskia > Przewalskia tangutica. The sequence continues at coordinate 22,817,050 of CM056720.1, read as the reverse complement.
AATTATGGTAAGGGTAAAATGGTCATTGACCATCTTGGAAGATAAGTCTTGCAAGCTTGATATTGTTGACTTGTCAACTTGTCCACATAGGCTTAATCCAACTGAAATTCATCCTAGCCTCACATTTGTTGATATCTAAACCTTCCATTGTGTTATATATACATAACTAGTAGCAAGACTTGGCATTTTACACTTAGAAAAATTAGAGAACCTTGAGTTCTTCAAGACTTGCTCTCGGGTTAGGTCATATTCCCACACAAAAAAATTTAGTTTGTGATCTATTGTTCACAAGACTTAAACCCAATGTCCCTAAGGGTATTGTAAGGTTATCTCAATAGAAATATTTTGGAAAAACGGCGTTTTCGTATTAGTCGCAAGGCGGAAACTCAAGGAGTTCTTCAACTTTGAAGTTGGAACTTGAAGATGGGTTCTTCATAGGCTTCTAAGGAGTGCTTGGAGCAGATTGGAACTTAAGGAAATGAGCTAAGAATTTGCTAAGGCGCGACTTTGAATCTTGGAATTTTTAGGGCTTATAAAGGTATAATCTTGTCGTTTTAGTAATTGAGTTTACTTATCATTGTAGCTATGGTTATTAGAAAGCATGAGATGTATGTTATGAAGTTTGATAGTTATATTGGCTATTGAAACCCTAATCCGAAAACTAGCATGTTTAGCCTTAAGACTACAATTCAAGTTGATTATTCGTTTAAGTCGTCGCATGTTGTGTAAGAAGGAAATTGTAGTTGTTGAAGTGGTTTATAACTATATAACATGTTAGACCTTAGAACTTGGAATTGTAAAAAAGGATTGGAAAAGACTTTGAATTGTTAAGTTATGTAGTTGGCCGAGAATGGCTAGTGAGTATTAATCTACTTGGTATGAATTGGGGGGCGAAATTTTACACGTATAGTAAGGCGTGTAATCCCCTTTGTTTGGTTGTTGTTTTGAGCCTTAAATGTGGCTTGTTGGTTATTGTATTCGGCCTTGAAAAATGTGGCAAAGTGAGTAGAAACAAAGGAAGTGCTGCCCGATTTTCCGTAGAATTAGAGACCGTATACTTAGTATTATTCTACGTTGAGACTAGAAGTTGATAGTCTTGTTGTGACCATTACAGTTGACACTTCTACGCACGCGATTCGGCAGCTTGTGGATTTAGCCGAAAAGGTATGTGAACTATCTCCTCTTCTAGCATGATTCTTTAAGATAAAGAAAGTAAGTTCTACTCCTTAAATGATTCATTCCTTGGTTGTACTTTGATGTTTGAATTGTAAGTTGTATAATTCATTGCCTTAGTGAAGTTGGATTCTTAAAAGTGAAAGTATTTTACTTAAAGTACATAGAGTCTTGAAAAGGAAGTGGTTTCCAAACCTTTTGGCTAGTGCCTTAGTTCCAAAACCTAAAGGTCATTATAATGACTTTAGGGGAGTCAAAGGAGTGATTTACTTAATGGTTTTTAAAGGAGGAGAAATGACATGATTTAAGAGAAGTAACTTGTCTTAAGGGTGTGAGTTACTTGAGGTTTAAAAGTAGAATAAACTTGTTTTCTAAATATTAAGAGACTTGTAGTATTTTGAAAGTTGAGAACTTGATATATAAAGCATGTGATACTTGGTTTTAATAGTATAAGTCTCTTGGTTATAAAAAGAATGAAATTGTCTAAAACCATAAAGGGTTATAACGGCTTTATGGGAAGTTGTTTATAACGGCTTTATGGAAGGTTAAGAAAGTTGTCTATTTTGATTATTGGGCATAAGTTGCCTAGATTGTGAAAATTTGAAGTTACTTGATTTCAAGCTTTGAAATGAGTTTTCTAAAAGTGTAGTAACTTACTTTAAAAAAATAGACACACCTTGATACTACGGGTGTTAGTATCTTGGGATTTTACATAAAAAGGAGTCTTTTGAAAAGAATGTACGTACGTAGTACTTTGGCTTGTTAAATTAGAATTATTCTATTTGTGCCTTGATAAGTACTTTGACTTGTTAAATGAGAATTATTCTATTTGTGCCTTGATGAGTACTTCGGCTTGGTTAATTGAGAATTATTCTATTTGTGCCTTGATGAGTACTTCGGCTTGGTTAATTGAGAATTATTCTATTTGTGCCTTGATAAGTACTTTGGCTTGTTAAATGAGAATTATTCTATTTGTGCCTTGATAAGTACTTTGGCTTGTTAAATGAGAATTATTCTATGTGTGCCTTGATAAGTACTTTGGCTTGATTAATTGAGAAATTCCTATGTGTGCTGGCGATAGCCTTTGAGTGCAAGGATTATGTTTTATTAAGTTGTCGCGACTTCTACCGAGGTAACTGTCTTGTTGTAAGTTACTTGGACGCATCGACGTGATGGGATTCCACGTATGCTTCCGTTATTTGTAGTACTTGGGTTAAATTCCTGATTTTTATAGAAGACATGGTAGTGCTTCGCTTTGTTTGGCGACGGTTGAGATAGGGTAAGAGTATAAGTGAGGTAAACCCCAAGACGCTATACCACCTTCTCCGTAAGAGTATAAGTGAGGTAACCCCCAAGACATTATACCCCCTGCTTGTTTGTTTGATGGTCGGTTGAGACAGGGTAAGAGTATAAGTGAGGGGTAAACCCCCAAGACATTATACCCCCTGCTTGTTTGTTTGATGGTTGGTTGAGATAGGGTAAGAGTATGAGTGAGGGGTAAACCCCCAAGATGCTTTACCACCTTCTCCAGGGTAAGAGTATAAGTGAGGGGTAAACCCCCAAGACATTATACCCCTCGCTTACCACCGCCGTTTTCTCGCTGTCTGCATGCTTTTAGGACACAGTGGGACTTGGTGTTCATGTATGCCTATTGGTGTTATATTATATCATGGATCGCCGCGGTGAGGAAGGATTCCACGGCATGATTGATATTACGTGTGAGACCCATGGTTATGTTTTAGTAATGACTTCGAGGCACGCGCCCACGACTTGATATGATCGCTATGTATTGTATCGTAGGTTGGCTATCATACACGTCTCGCTTTGTTTAGATCGTTATGATTTCATTACGCATTTCATCGCTTCACATACTTGGTACATTCTTCGCATCGACTCCTTTCGGGGCTGCGTTCATGCCGCAGGTTTAGGTACGCAGTTTGGTGATCGGCAGGAGTAGGACCCTGCTCAGAGTTTTTGGATAGCTCATTCTGTTCGGGAGTTTATCTTTTTGGTATAAGTTCTTGCAGTACAGGCTTTTGTACAATTATGGGTACGGTGGGGCCTTGTCCCGTCATAGTTCAGTATAACTCTTAGAGGTCTGTATTCATATGTGGGATTGGACTCATGTACGGTGTAGTGTCTTTTGTTATGTATATTATATGGCAGCCTGGTCGGCTTTGCCGTTGCACGTACGATAGGTTTAAAAAAAAAAGGTTTTATTTAATTTCCGTAGTTTACTTAGTTGTTAAGGTAGAAGGGTGCCCAGGTAGGCCACCAGTCACGGGCCCGGGGTTCGGGGCGTGACAGCACCATAACCTAAAATGGATTGGGATCAGTTGTTAGTAGTCCCGCTACGTGACAGGGTCACGAGGATGCCAGACCCAAGTCTAGTTAAATTGTTTTGCGGATTCGTGGACGCATTCCACCGGAACCAGGTCGTGAGAGCCGGAAATGGCCTTATATTGTTTAATATAGTGACTCCAAAGATTGGAGGCCAGACTTAGTATGGAAGTTATGTACGTATGCTAGAATAAATCGGGAAGTACGGAAAAAGTACGACCTGTAAGAAAGAGAGCAACCAAGTGTGAAGTAATAGAGCCTGAATCCATGAGAACCTTTCGTGGTGACTACACCCGTGAGTGATGGGTGGTAGCTGAGCGGGTATATAATAATTGTCCGGTGACGATACAGTCGTCGGACCCTAGCAGACCTAGCAGAGCTATTATGGTGAGGACATTATGGCACGGCTAGTTGGCCTCTTGTTATGCCAACGTTGACTGCAGAGAGAGATTTGTTCGATTCCAGTTTTCCGGTAAGCCGATTATCGAGTGGAAAGGAAGGGAAGTGGTAGTAACCAGTGAATTGTCCATCCTTCTTTGACATCATTGTTTTTAATAAGTCTGTGTGACTTGTTCATTTGAGGTAAATTGATGCAGAAAGTAAGTAATACTTGAATTTGAAGGAGTTTATGTTAAGTGCCCTTGGAGGTACTTGGAGATGGTTTGGTGTGGCGGTCAGGGCCACGACCTTCCGGTTAATTTCAGGAAAGCGCGCAAGCAAGAATAAGATAAGTATGAGTGGTGCCTACGGAAAACAGAAGACATCCTTGGTAGGTTTTGAGAATCTACACGATTTTTAAGGCGGTGCTTGATGATTAGATATTTACAGGACCGCAAGAGGACCCTGTGATTTGGGTTGTGACTTCAAGGAAAGATTATTAAAAGGAGATAAGCTCTCTCCCCCACGTAACAGGATAGTTGTACGTATTATTGAGAGTTATGCGTACCTTTTATTTAAGCCATAGATATGGGACTAGTAAAGTCCCCAGCTTCGTTATGCAATAAGTTACAATTTTATATAACCTTGGAAAAAGGTATTGTGTTGAGGGAATTGAGAACGACACTAGGAAATGGTTGAAGAAGTGTCGTAAGGATATGAATGCAGGTAGTACGCATGAATGAAACTGTATGATCAAGAATCAAGATAGAATTTTTTTACTAATAATGAGCATAAGGAAGGGTTATGACCAGAATGATAAAAGAGAATGCAACTATGGTTATGTAAGTTGCACGAGAAAAGATTACCCCAGACTAGTGTAAAGACCATTAGTGAATGATGGGCAGTAAGAACACCTCGAGGAAAGGTGGCAACACCTGTACTGACGAGAAGGATAGTAGGAAAATACGGAGGGGGGGTAAGGGACCCCAGGACAACTCGAAAGGAAAAAAAATAAAAGTAAGCCGAGTAGACACTCGAAGGATAAGAAATCTTGGCAAGCCATTGGGTTATGTAATACCATGAATTGAGGTTGAACACCTGACAATAAGCTCTATGAGCTGGGAGAAAATAATAGGATTACTACTTGACGAGATCAAGGAAATCTCCCCCTAAATTATGATTGGCAGGAAGTTTTAGCCATGATTCAAGCAAAGGAATCGAATCTAAGTATAGTGACCAAGTTTGGTTGCAACAGAGAGATGGAAATATGAATCATAATTGAGATTATAACCCCGAATATTTCGAAAGTATGAGATAGGCTACCAGATATGGGAAGATAAGCTGACTACGACTACCATTCTAACCCCTCCTAAGGCCTGAGGGACTAGAGGGTTAGGTGATTTTGGTAAAACTTTGAGTGTTTGGCTGGGTCTTGTGCTGATGCAACACTATAAGGTAACAACCTATATTTTTTTTCCCGGCAGCTACGAGAGCCTGATAATGGAGCTCAGATTCAAGAGGTTGCTGAGTCTTCCCTCGTTGATGAGGTGAAGAGGCGACATTATAAGGATCCAGTTCTAGTGCGAAAACTGAGATACGGATCTCTAAGAAGAGAAGGACCCATTTGGGTAGCACCGGATAGGGTGTTGTGAGATGAGGATAGATTGGGTGTGCCCGATGCTGCAGGGCTTGTCGGCAGGTTTTAGGGGAGGCACGCAGTGCTTATTGCTCTATTTGTTCGGGGTCGACTAAGTTGTGTAGTGACCTCAGATGTATGTATTGGTAAGATGACCTGAAGAGGGACGTAGCAGAGTTTGTTGCTTAGTGTCCAAATTAGTAACAGGTCAAGGTTGAGCACCAGGAGCCCAGTGGGCTATTACAGGCGATTGAGATCCCGACTTGGAAATGGGAGGTGATTAATATGGATCTTGTTACAGGGTTGCATCGTACTCAGAGGAAGTGTGACTCCTTATGGGTTATGGTAAACAGGCTGACGACATCAGCCCATTTTTGTTACACCCCGTAAGTCCAGGACATGTAAAAGAGAATGTACGAAAGGAAACAAGACTTGGGAATTGGTGTGAAAGGAAGAATTGTTTTTCCGACGGAAAATGTTCCGAACGTCGGAAAGGAAAAATGTTCGTTGTTGAGAATTGGATTCTCAAAATACATTATTTGAAGAGTATGAGACTTAATAATATTATGGAAATTTATTTTTACGGATTTGGTCACGTGGGGCCCACCCGAGGAGTTTTACATTTTTGTGGGACCCACGAGGGTTACGAAATTTTATGGACGAATGAGAGGGCGACACGTGGCACTCCTTCCACAAGGCTTGGACGAAATTTTGCAAGGCTAAAGTGGTCATTTGACCTAAGTAGATGATAAGTCTTCAAGCTTGATATTGTTGACAAGTCAACTTGTCCACCTAAGCTTAATCCATGTGAAACTCATCCTAGACACACATTTGTGATAATACAAGCCCTCCAATGTTTTATATAAGCTCACTACTAGTGCAAGACTAAGTTTCCAACACTTAGAAAAATCACAAACATTTCTTGTTCTTAAGTTAGCTCTCGGGTTAGCCACCTTCCCCACAAGAAAATTTTAGTTTGTGACCCTTTGTTCACAAGACTTAAACCCAAGGTTCCTAAGGGTATTTTAAAGTTATCTCAATAGAAAGATTTCGAAAACGATTTTCACGTTAGTCGCAAGGCGGAAACTATGGGAGTTCTTCAACTTTGAAATTGGAACTTGAAGATGGGTTCTTCATAGGCTTCTACGAGTGCTTGAGCGGATTGGAACCTAAGGAAAGGAGCTAAGAATTTGCTAAGGCGCGACTTTGAATCTTGGAAATTATAAGGGCTTTGAAAGGTATAAATTTGGTCGTTTTAGTTGTTAAGGCTTACTTATTGTTGTAGCTATGGATATTAGCAAGCATGAGTGGTATATTATGAAGTTTGTTTATTATATCGCTATCGAACCCTAATCCAAAACTAGCATGTTAGCCTTAAGACTACAATTCAAGTTGATTATTCGTTTAAGCGTCGCATGTTGTATAAAGAAGGAAATTGTAGTTATTGAAGTTGTTTATAACTATATAACATGTTAGACCTTAGAACTTGGAATTGGAAAAGGATTGGAAAAGACTTTGAATTGTTAGTATGTTGGCCGAGAATGGCTAGTGAAGTTTGAACTACTTTGTATATAATTATGGGCGGAATTTTACACGTAGTGTAAGGCGTGTAATCCCCTTTTTGATTGTTGTTTGGGGCCTTAAATGTGGCGTGTTGGTTATTGTATTCGACCTTGAAAAGGTGGCAAAGTGAGTAGAAACAAAGGAAGTGCTGCCCGATTTTCCGTAGAATTAGAGACCAAACACTTAGTATTATTCTAGAGACTAGAAGTTGATAGTCTTGTTGTGACCATTATAGGTTGACACTTCTACGCACGGCGATTCGGCTTAGCTTGTGGAATTAGCCGAAAAGGTATGTGAACTATCTCCTTCTAGCGTGATTCCTTAAGATAAAGAAAGTATGTTCTACTCCCTAAACGATCCATTCCTCGTTGTATTTGGATTGCCTAAAGTAGAATTTGTTCTATGTGCTTCCTTGATTGTACTTTGATGTTTAAATTGTAAGTCGATAATCCATTTCCTTAGTGAAGTTTGGATTCTTAAAAGTGAAAGTATTTTAATTAAAGTACATATAGTCTTGAAAAGGAAGTGGTTTCTAAAACTTTTGTCTAGTGCCTTAGTTCCAAAACCTAAAGGTCATTAAAATGAATTTAGAAGTCGAGGAGTGATTTACTTAATTGTTTTAAAAGAGGAGAAATGACATGATTTAAGAGAAGAAACTTGTTTTCTACATATTAAGAGACTTGAAGTGTTTTGAAAGTTAAGGGACTTAAAGAGTTTTAAAGTATGTGATACTTGTTCCGCTTAAACGTATAAGTCCATCTGATAGGAAATTGTATTTGGATAAGGTATAAAGTGAATATAACGTCTTTATGGGAAGTTGTTTATATTTGCTTTATGGAAATATAAATGACTCGATTTTAATGAAAAGGCAACTTGATTTTAAGGCATCAATTGCCTAAGGTTTAGTAATAAAATAAGTTACTTGGTTTCTAAAGGTTAAGAGACTAAGTGTATTTTTAAAAGTTAAGAAAATCGATTTGAAAGTATTTAATACTTGGATTTTAATAAGTATAAGTCTCTTGGTTATAAAAGGAACGGATATGTCTAAAACTACAAAGGGTTATAACGGCTTTATGGGAAGTCGGTTATAACGGCTTTATGGAAAGTTTAGAAAGTTGTCTATTTTGATTAATCGACATAAGTTGCCTAGATTGTAAAAGAAAATTTGAGTTACTTGATTTCAAGTGTTGAAATAAGCTTTCAAAAAAAATGTAGTGACTTACTTTGAAAAATAGACACGCCGATACTACGTGTTAGTATCTTGGGATTTTTCACAAAAAGGAGTCTCTTGAAAAGATTAGTACTTTGGCTTGATTAATTGAGAATTAGTCTAAGTGTGTCTTGATTAGTACTTTTGGCTTGTTAAATGAGAATAATCCTATTGGTGCCTTGATTAGTACTTTGGTTGTTAATTGAGAATTATTCTAAGTGTGCCTTGATAAGTACTTGGCTTGATAATTGAGAATTATTCTATGTGTGCCTTGATTAGTACTTTGACTTGATTAATCGGGAATTGCCTATGTGTGCGGTGATAGCCTTTGAGTGCAAGTACTATGTTTTATTACGTTGTCGCGACTCTCTGGAGGTCGGTCTGTCCGTTGTAAGTTACCGACGCATCGACGCTGATGGGATTCCACCGTATGCTTCCGCTATTGGTAGTACTTGGGTTAAATTCCTGATTCTTTTATAAAAGACATGGTAGTGCTATGTCTTTGTTTGGCTTCAGCTACGAGATAGGTAAGAGTATATGTGAGGTAAACCCCCAAGACGCTATACCACCGCTTTACCACCTTCTCCGTGGCAGAGTATATGTGAGGGTAAACCCCAAGACGCTATACCACTGCTTTACCACCTTCTCCGTGGTAGAGTATATGTGAGGGTAAACCCCAAGATGCTATACCACCCGCTTTACCACCTTCTCCAGTAGAGTATATGTGAGGGTAAACCCCAAGACGCTATACCACCTGCTTTACCACCTTCTCCAGGTAGAGTATATGTGAGGGTAAACCCCAAGATGCTATACCACCGCTTACCACCTTCTCCGGTAAGAGTATAAGTGGCGGGTAAACCCCAAGATGCTATACCACCGTGGGACTTGGTGTTCATGTATGCCTATTGGTGTTGTACTATATCATGGATCACGGCGGTGAGGAAAGATTCCACGCATGATTGATGTTACGGGCGCGAGACCCATGGTTATATTTGAGTAATGACTCAGTGGCCGCGCCCCCGACTTGACGTGGATCGCTATGTATTATGTATCGTAGGTTGGCTATCATACATGTCTCCCGCTTGTTTAGATCGTTATGATTTTATTACGCATTTCTCGCTCACATACTTGGTACATTCTTCGCATCGACTCTCCTTCGTGGCCGCTCACGCCGCAGTTTAGGTACGCTGCTCGTGATCGGCAGCGTAGGATCCTCGCCGTGGTTTTTGGATAGCTCCTCTGCTCGTGAGTTTATCTTTTGGTATATATCCTTCAAGATGTGCTTTGTACGCTTTGGGTACGGCGGGCCTCATTCCGCCATAGTTCAAGATAACTCTTGAGGTCCAGTAGTCATATGTGGATCGACTCATGCATGTTGTATCTCGTTGTTTATGTATATATGGCAGCCTTGTCGGCTTTGCCTTGCACGCACGCTTATTTTAAAGAAAAAATGAGCCATTACTAATTTCCGCAATGTACTTAGTTGTTAAGGTAGGCGGTGCTGTGTAGGCACCACCACGCCCGGTTCGGGTGTGACAGAGTGGTATCGTGAGCGATACCCTGAATGTCTACGCAAGTGTCTAGTAGAGTCTTGCTTATCGGTGTGTTGCGCGCCACACCCATAAACAGCGAGGCTACAGACATTTAGGAGTTGGTTTCTATTCTTCTCACTCGAGATCGTGCCCCAGAGCCGTGTTAGTAAGATAATTCCTCTCGACGATTTTTGTGTTACACCTATGTTCCGCGAGGGCAACGGCCCGTGTAGGGCAAAGGAGTAGCGAGGAGCTACTAGTCGACTCAGAGAGTTGATAGGCTCGCCTGTGGTATACCGGATGTTGTTCCACACGGCGAAGTTCTTCGCTCCGTGTTTTGAGACCCCAAGACTGCAGAGCCTAGCTTTCTCGCCAGAGAGGACTTTAAGGTCATGAAGGAAGCCATTATGTTATTAACCAAGTTAGCGGCTAAAGTTTCCACAAAGGGGTTATTCGGCCAAGATGCATGTGTACGCAGGGCAGAGGGCCACATGAGATCAACGTAAGAGGCTAGACCGGTTGGTTATTCCGGTGAGTTTTGGACGAGCCGCCTCAAGAATGAGTGAGATATTCGTCCCACCTACCCAAGACATACCCCGCAGCCTCGTGTGAGATTTGACCCACAAGGTATTTAGGAGCGGTCCAAGCTCCCGGTCGAGGTTCTCGAGAGCAGAGGACCTTCTGGCCGAGGCCACCTATTCCTCGGTGTATCGACGGATGGTAAGCATCATTCGGGAAATGCCGTTATGACACGATGGTTGTTACTATTGTGGCGTCCGCCACAAGAAGTGGGAATGCCCTGCTAGAAAGAGCGGTAGGGTGGCTCACCTTTGAGGCCTGTAGTCGTTCCCCTTCCTCCGCATGTGTCGTCCCGTAAGGCGTGTGTTCGGATGTCACCACTCGTGGTAGAGGTCGGGAGTTTATAGTTCGGCGGTCCTTCGAACCGCATAGATGACGTGACTCATCGGACAGATCGTGAGGCGACATCGCACGGGGTACAGGTATATTTCGACTCTTTTGAATCATACGTGCTTTGATAGATTCAGATTTTGCCCTAGATATATGTTTTCCTTGTGTTGCTAGCGCTATAAGTGATAGTTCCCAGGTAGGAATACTTTGATTACTAAGGTGTGGAGTTAAGAATGTTGACAAGAATGGTAAGTGAACCGAGACTATAGTTGTGTAGAGTTCACACGCAGTAATTGCCCCGATGGTGTAAGACCAATAGGGAAGATTGTACGGTAGAAATACTTCGACCTATGTGACGAACCGCTAGTGATTAGGGGATAGGGTAAGAAGTACCTTGAGATAAGAGAGAGTTTTATTTCAGGCTAAGAACAAGAAGTTAAGTGTGACGATGAGTCGGGTTATAGACTCATTTCGGGTCAACCGATAGTATGGAATCGTGAACGTCGGATAGAAATGGTCCCGCGATGTGATAGGGTCCCGGCGATGCCAGCCCAAGTCGAGTTAATCGTTATACGAAGTTCGTGGACGTTGCTCCACCGGAACTAGGTCGTAAGGACCGAGAAGAGCCTTAACGGGAGTGTAAGTAACAATATGGCCAGGTTTGGATAGTAACTCCAAGGATTGAAGAATAGAAGCAAAATTTGAGATTTTGTACGTGTACTATATGAGTTTGAAAGTACGAGAAAGTATGACAAGTAAGGAAAGAAAGGAACCTCTATGATCCTGTTTTGGGAAGATCAGAACCTTCGAGTTTTGTGAGAAGGGTCGCGACGGAAGGTCCATTATTATGTTTACGTATGTTAGGTGATGGCCATGTGTGGCATCGTTGGTCTTGTGCAGCTTTGATTGTTAGGCATAGTATGTAGATTATGCCGAGTTTGTATAGAGTGACAATCGACTAAGAACATTCGGGACGAATGTTTCTAAGGGAAGAATGTTACACCCCGTAAGTCCAGACATGTAAAAGAGAATGTACGAAAGGAAACAAGACTTGGGAATCGTGCGAAAGGAAGAATTGTTTTTCCGACGGAAATGTTCCGAACGCCGGAAAGGAAAATGTTCATTGTTGAGAATTGGATTCTCAAAATACATTATTTGAAGAGTATGAGACTTAATAATATTATGGAAATTTATTTTTACGGATTTGGTCACGCTGGGCCCACCCGAGGAGTTTTACATTTTTGGGACCCACGAGGTTACGAAATTTTATGGACGAACGAGAGGCGACACGTGGCACTCCTTCCACAAGGCTTGGACGAAATTCGCAAGGCTAAAGTGGTCATTTGACCTAAGTAGATGATAAGTCTTCAGCTTGATATTGACAAGTCAACTTGTCCACCTAAGCTTAATCCATGTGAAACTCATCCTAGACACACATTTGTGATAATACAAGCCCTCCAATGTTTTATATAAGCTCACTACTAGTGCAAGACTAATTTTCCAACACTTAGAAAAATCACAAACATTTCGTTCTTAAGTTAGCTCTCTGTTAGCCACTTTCCCACAAGAAAATTTTAGTTTGTGACCCTTTGTTCACAAGACTTAAACCCAAGGTTCCTAAGGGTATTTTAAGGTTATCTCAATAGAAAGATTTCGGGAAAACGATTTTCACGTTAGTCGCAGCGGAAACTATGGGAGTTCTTCAACTTTGAAGTGGAACTTGAAGATGGGTTCTTCATAGGCTTCTAAGGAGTGCTTGAGCGGATTGGAACCTAAGGAAAGGAGCTAAGAATTTGCTAAGGCGCGACTTTGAATCTTGGAAATTATAAGGGCTTTGAAAGGTATAAATTTGGTCGTTTTAGTAGTTAAGGCTTACTTATCATTGTAGCTATGGATATTAGCAAGCATGAGTGGTATATTATGAAGTTTGTTTATTATATCGCTATCGAACCCTAATCCAAAACTAGCATGTTAGCCTTAAGACTACAATTCAAGTTGATTATTCGCTTAAGCCGCACGTTGTATAAAGAAGGAAATTGTAGTTATTGAAGTTGTTTATAACTATATAACATGTTAGACCTTAGAACTTGGAATTGGAAAAGGATTGGAAAAGACTTTGAATTGTTAGTATGTTGGCCGAGAATGGCTAGTGAAGTTTGAACTACTTTGTATATAATTATGGGGCGGAATTTTACACGTAGTGTAAGGCGTGTAATCCCCTTTTTTTGATTGTTGTTTGGGGCCTTAAATGTGGCGTGTTGGTTATTGTATTCGACCTTGAAAAAGGTGGCAAAGTGAGTCGAAAAAAAGGAAGTCGCCTGATTTTCCGTAGAATTAGAGACCAAACACTTAGTATTATTCTACGTAGAGACTAGAAGTTGATAGTCTTGTTGTGACCATTATAGGTTGACACTTCTACGTACGGTGTATTCGGCTTAGCTTGTGGAATTAGCCGAAAAGGTATGTGAACTATCTCCTCTTCTAGCGTGATTCCTTAAGATAAATAAAGTATGTTCTACTCCCTAAATGATCCATTCCTTGGTTGTATTTGGATTGCCTAAAGTAGAATTTGTTCTATGTGCTTCCTTGATTGTACTTTGATGTTTAAATTGTAAGTCGTATAATCCATTTCCTTAGTGAAGTTTGGATTCTTAAAAGTGAAAGTATTTTACTTAAAGTACATAGAGTCTTGAAAAGGAAGTGGTTTCTAAACCTTTTGGCTAGTGCCTTAGTTCCAAAACCTAAAGGTCATTAAAATGACTTTAGAAGTCATGGAGTGATTTACTTAATTGTTTTAAAAGAGGAGAAATGACATGATTTAAGAGAAGAAACTTGTTTTCTACATATTAAGAGACTTGAAGTGTTTTGAAAGTTAAGGGACTTAAAGAGTTTTAAAGTATGTGATACTTGTTCCGTTTTAAACGTATAAGTCCCTCGGATAGGAAATTGTATTTGGCTAAGGTATAAAGTGAATATAACGACTTTATGGGAAGTTGGTTATATTTGCTTTATGGAAAGATAAATGACTCGATTTTAATGAAAAGGCAACTTGATTTTAAGGCATCAATTGCCTAAGGTTTAGTAATAAAATAAGTTACTTGGTTTCTAAAGGTTAAGAGACTAAGTGTATTTTTAAAAGTTAAGAAAATCGATTTGAAAGTATTTAATACTTGGATTTTAATAAGTATAAGTCTCTTGGTTATAAAAGGAATGGATATGTCTAAAACTACAAAGGGTTATAACGCTTTATGGGAAGTCGGCTATAACGCTTTATGGAAAGTTGAGAAAGTTGTCTATTTTGATTAATCGACATAAGTTGCCTAGATTGTAAAAGAAAATTTGAGTTACTTGATTTCAAGTGTTGAAATAAGCTTTCAAAAAAAAATGTAGTGACTTACTTTGAAAAATAGACACGCTGATACTACGTGTTAGTATCTTGGGATTTTTCACAAAAGGAGTCTCTTGAAAAGATTAGTACTTTGGCTTGATTAATTGAGAATTAGTCTAAGTGTGTCTTGATTAGTACTTTGGCTTGTTAAATGAGAATAATCCTATTGGTGCCTTGATCAGTACTTTGGTTGTTAATTGAGAATTATTCTAAGTGTGCCTTGATAAGTACTTTGGCTTGATTAATTGAGAATTATTCTAAGTGTGCCTTGATTAGTACTTTGGCTTGATTAATCGGGAATTGCCTATGTGCGCTGATAGCCTTCGAGTGCAAGTACTATGTTTTATTACGTTGTCGCGACTCTCGGTTGGAGAAGTCTACCGTCCGTTGTAAGTTCTCGACGCACCGACGGTGATGTGGGATTCCACCGTATGCTCCGTTATTGGGTAAGATTGGGTTAAATTCCCTGATTCTTTTATAAAAGACATGGTAGTGCTTATGCCTTGTTCGATCCACGAGATAGGGTAAGAGTATATGGAGGTAAACCCCAAGATGTTATACCACCGCTTTACCACCTTCTCCAGTAGAGTATATATGAGGGTAAACCCCAAGACGCTATACCACCTGCTTTACCACCTTCTCCGGTAGAGAGTATATGTGGGTAAACCCCAAGACGCTATACCACCTGCTTTACCACCTTCTCCGTGGTAGAGTATATGAGGGTAAACCCCAAGATGCTATACCACACGCTTTACCACCTTCTCCAGTAGAGTATACAGTGGTAAACCCCAAGATGATATACCACCGCTTACCACCTTCTCCGTGGTAAGAGTATAAGTGAGGGTAAACCCCAAGATGCTATACCACCGCTGGACTTGGTGTTCATGTATGCCTATTGGTGTTGTACTATATCATGGATCGGCAGCCGAGGAAAGATTCCACGGGCATGATTGATGTTATGGGCGCGAGACCCACGGTTATATTTAAGTAATGACTCAGGGCTGCGTCCCCCGACTGACGTGGATCGCTATGTACATGTATCGCAGGTTGGCTATCATACATGTCTCCGCTTTGTTTAGATCGTTATGATTTTATTACGCATTTTCGCTCACATACTCGTACATTCTTCAGACCGACTCCTTCGGGCCGTTCATGCCGCAGTTTAGGTACGCTGTTCGGTGATCGGCAGCGTAGGATCCTCGCCGTGGTTTTGGATAGCTCCTCTGCTCGTGAGTTTATCTTTTTGGTATATATCCTTGATCTGAGCATGTGCTTTGTACTGCAGCGGGGCCTCATTCCGTCATAGTTGAGATAACTCTGAGGTCCGTAGTCATACGGGATTGGACTCCGTATGCAGTGTTGTCTATTGTTTATGTATATATGGCAGCCTTGTCGGCTTTGCCCTTGCACGTACGTTTATTTTAAAGAAAAAAAATGAGCTGTTACTAATTTCCGCAATGTACTTAGTTGTTAAGGTAGAAGGGTGCCCAGGTAGGGCACCAGTCACGGGCCCGGGGTTCGGGGTGTGACAATTTTCTTCCGGTCAGGACCACTTACTCGGCTGAGGTTTTTGCTAGATTATATAGCAGGGAGATTGTGAGACTTCACGGGGTTCCTACATTTATGATGTCAGACAGATGAGCTCGATTTACCGACTTGGATGTTTTCGTGGCGGATTAGGGACACATGTGAGTCTCAGTGTGGCATTTCACCCTCAGACCGACGGACAGGCAGAGCGTACTATCCAGGCACTTGAGGATAGGTTGCGGGCCGGTGTTATTGATTTCAGAGTTAGCTGGAAGAATTATTTACCTCTTGTTGAGTTTGCGTATAACAAAATCTACCATTCCAGTATCCAGATGGCCCTGTATGAGGCTTTGTATGAAGAAAGTGTAGAATCGCCGATTGGTTGGTTCAAAGTAGGCGAGGTTCAGCTAATTAGCCTGGACTTGATTCAGCGGGCTGTGGATAAGGCGAAGCTTATCCAGGAAAGATTATTAGCAAGCTCAGAGTCGGCAGAAATCTTATGCAGATAATCGGCGTCGACATTTGGAATTTCAGGTAGACGGTTGGGTCTTCTTGAAGGTATCACCCACGAAGGGTGTGATGAGGTTCGGAAAGAAGGGGAAACTAAGCCCAAGGTACATTGGACCTTATCAGATTGTCCAAGTGACAGAGGGATTATCGTTGAGGAGAGTCCCATAGCGATACTTGATCGCCAGGGCAGGCGAATACGGACTAAGGACGGGGCTCCCGTCAAAGTCTTGTGGCGGAATGGTATTGAAAGAGAAGATGATTTGGGGAGCCAAGGAAGACATGAGGAAGAGTACCCTCACTTTCCCTACACCTTCTGGTAATTCATTCCCCTTACTTGTCAGTTTTAATTTAAGTAATTGTTTAAATGTCATTATGTGGCCAAGTTGTGGCACAATTGGTATGTAGGGGTTGTAAAAGGAAACTATGGCACTACCTGTTAGATTGACTCCGAAAGAACATTCGTGGACGAATGTTTCTACGGGTGGAGAATGTTACATCCCGTAATTCCAGCTCATGTATTTGAGAACGTACGAAAGGAAATAAGACTTGAATTTGGAAAGATAAGTTGACAGAATGTTTTTGGACAGATTTTCAGTCAACTTTGAAGCGGTATATCTCCTACTATATAAGGAGTTTTTAGGTGTTTCAAGGTCCTAGTATGAATTTCATTGAGTCTAGTTTCCAACGCAACAAGCCGCTCGTCGATTGGACATCAGAGTAGAAAGTTATGGACGTTACAAGATCAGCTGGCAGAAGAGAACGAAAAATGTTTCAGTCAGGCGCCACAGTGCCACGGCGCCGGCTGCAGGGCCGAGGCGGGAATTTCTGCGAAAAAGGGGTTAAATTAGAAGATATTTGTGTAGAGGACATATGAGAGGGCGAAAAGTGTCCCTCCCAACTTGCATAACAAGATAGAGGCTATATATGACCAAGTCTTGCAAGATTAAAATCATTTTACAAGATTTCATCCAAATAGAAATTCTCTTCTCTTCTCTCTCTTAAAGGGGGAAAAACCCTAGGCCTAGATGAAATTTTGGAAGGGCGGCAAGAAGATAAGATGTTGATAAACTTGTAGAGGGTTCGTGTGGATGATTTTAACGTGAAAAAGAGTTGCGGAAAAAGGGCTACAGTGGGCGAGATTTCGCTGGATTGGGCAAAATCCTAAAGGTAAATTCCCTCTCCTCTTGGAAGTAAATTAAAGATTACATGTTATAATAGTTGGTAAATGAGCTTGTGGTAAATAGATTGAAGTTTGAAAAGATTTGGATCATGTCGACTTGTTATAAACCGAATTAGGGCATGTTAGCCATTTATGTTGTAATCAATTTAGTCGATAGTTACAATCGTCGCTTGTTAAGAAAGAAAGGATTTGTGGTTGTTATAATTGTTATAGGGTATATAATATGTTGGAATAACAACTTGGATTAAAAATGAATTGAACGAAAATTGATATTGTTGTTGATATTGATAGTTGTCGGGAATGAGGCTTAAGTTGTTAGACTGTTTTGTATAAATTGTGAGGCAGAATTTTACACGTTATGTTAAGGTGTGTAATCCCCTTTGGTTAGCTGAATTATTGAGCCTTAAATGTGGCGTTTGGTTATTGATTTCGGGTCTTGAAAAAGGTGGAAAAGTATGTAGAAACAAAGGAAGTGCTGTCCAATTTTCCGTAGAATTAAGTGACTTTACACTTGGGATATTCTACGTTTGAAGTTAGAAGTTAATAGACGTATTGTGGTCATTTTAGGTTGACATACGACGTACGACATATTGGACTTAGCAGGTGGATTGAACCGAAGAGGTATGTGGAACTTTTCTTATCTCTTGAGCATGAGTAGCTATAAATATATAGTACGGTGGACGTACGAGATTTAAATGAATTTAATTTCATTTGGTATCCTTGACTTGTTTTAAGAATGTCCAAGTTGGTTGAGTTAGGGAATTAACTCACTTGTTTTAAAGATTAAGGATATCTTAGTTTCTAAAGTTAAGAGACTTGAAGTATTTTGAAAGTATATGATACTTGCTTTATTTTGAAAGTATAAGTCTCTTGGATATAAAGAAGAATGTAATTGCCTAAGTATAAAGTTAGTATAACGACTTTATGGGAAGTTGGTTATAATAGCTTTATGGAAAGATGAAAGAGTGGGTTACTCTAGTAATGTAAATAATGATAAATGACTTGAAATGAAGAATGACAAATTGATTTGAAGGCATCAATTGCTTAAGTTTTTAAAAGAAAGAAGTCACTTGATTTAGAAGTCTTTAAATGTAGTTCTAAAAGGTATTGTGACTTGTTTTGAAAAGTAAATATGACTTGATACTACGGTTATTAGTATCTTGGAAGTTTTATATGAAAAAGAGTCATATAAAAGAATGGAAGTACGTAGTACTTTGGGTTAAATTCCCGGATTGTTATGTGATATGAAAGTCTAAAGATTTTACGAACTTGCCTATGTTTGCTTGTGATAGCCTTGAGTGCAAGTATTATATTTTTACGCTGTCGTGACTCTCAGTTGGAGAGTCGGCTGTCTTGTTGTGAATTTACTTGGACGTACCGACAGTGACGGAGGATTCCACGGGTATGGGTCCATTGTGATTGATCCTTGTACATGCTTATCCGATGTGGGATTCCGGGGCATGCGACCAGGATGCGGGTTAGATTCCCGGATTGTTTTTATTACTCCATGGACATGCTTATACGATGTGGGATTCCGGGGCATGCGACCATGTTGGATATTGTTATTCCATGGACTAGCTCTCCATGAAGTTTAGTGACGCTGGATGGATCTGGTAGTTAGCTTTCGTGACTTGCGATCGATTGTTGACGCAGCCGGATCTCGTAGTTGGCTTTCGCATTTGTCCCCGTCGATTCTATAGCACGATTTGGTACAGTGACTCAGATAGCTTCGACTTGCCGATCATATCTCACGACGCCGGATCCGGTAGTTGGCTTCGACTTGCCCCTCGATTGTTGACGCCGCCGATCTGTATTGGCTTCGCCTTGCCAGTCCGTTTTATGACGCAGCCGATCCGTGGTTCGCTTTCTTACTGCCCGCATGCTTTTTAACCACAGGGGACTTGGTGTTCATGTATGCTTATTGATGTTATAGTATATCATGGATCGACGATGGCGGAAGGATTCCACGGGTATGATTGATGTTATGGGCATGAGACCCATGGTTATATTGAGTAATGACTTTGAGGGCATGCGTCCCTGTTTTGACATGACTGTTTATGTGTTGTGTACTGTAGTTTGGCTATCATACATGTCTCATGTTTTATATAGACTGTTATGATTTCATTACTGATTTCGGGCCACATACTTGGTACAGATCACCTCGTGGCCGCGTTCATGCCGCAGTAGAGTTATCTGATTCTTGATCCTCACTCTTAGGATCACTGTTCAGCTGTTGAGAAGCTCCATTACTCCGGAGGCTTGTCATTGGTTCAGATCCCTGGTATTGTCGGTTGTTGTACATTCAGGGGTATGGCGGGGCCCTGTCCCGTCACAATTGTTATGTCAAAATTCTTAGAGGTCTGTAGTCATGTATGTGGGTCGGTTTGTAAGGAAAAAGGATGTAACTGCTTTTGACTAGTTATGTATACATATCCAGGAAGGCAGCCTTATCGGCTAGTCAGTTGTTTAATTCTTATTGATTTAAGTTGTGTGTCTATGTATGTTTCGCTGGTTTTATCTGATGGTTACCTGTAAGGGAGCTCAGGTAGGGCACCAGTCGCGGGCCCGGGGTCCGGTCGTGACACTATAGTTCATGCCCGCAGGTCCTAGATTGATGGTCCTCCTAGTAAGATACCAGTTTAGCAGAGGGTGTGTTGCACTCCACTTGTTCTAGCGTTGACCTTTGGGTCAATATGTTTATGTTATGCAGATATGGGTATGGCGGGGTCCTGTCCTGACCTAATATTATGTTGCACTACTCTTAGAGGCTTGTAGGCTAGTGGTTTATGTATTTATCATTTTGTTGTATGGCTTTGTCTGCCTCTTATCAGTCCGTTGGTATAACTGTTTGGACTTATTGGCCTTCTAATGTTAATTATGCCCTTGTAGGCCTTGTTGTATATCCATATGTTGGTTTTGCTATCATTTTATCAGGTCATCATATTTAGTTTTTCCCTTTATGGCTGTTATTTTGAGGTCTTGTTGGCTCAGACTGTTTATAGTTATGCAATGATATATATGTGGTATGCTCGGGCCGTCTAGGCACCGGGCGACGACCATATCTCCTAAGCTGGGGTGTGACATACCTGTCTAGCTATAACTGACTCTCCAATTGGAATGGATACTTCGAAGGGTTCATGAAACTTTTCTAGTTTTATCCCAAACTTTTTAGCAACTGATGGGGTTACATATGATAGAGTGCATCCAGGATCTATAAGGGCATAAATGCCATAAGTGAAAATCGTTAATATGCCTGTGACAATGTCTGTACTAGCCTCTATATCCTGACGGTCGGTTAAAGTATATAAGAGGTTTGGACCTCCACCTGTGTTACCAAACTTAGTCGCACCATGCTCTGATTGGGCCTAAGAATTACCAAGAATTATAGAATTTGCGGACTAAGCCACATTACCTCCTACACCCTACCTCGCTAATGGATAGTCTCTCTGAAAGTGACTTTGTTGATCGCAAACATAACACATATTCATGTTAAAGAGACAATACCATGGGTACCTCTTAACACACTTACCACAAACTTGGTTGATGAAGGTGTTTTGACTCACATTGTCCTGTGACTAGGAGTATGATGCTCTGAAGTAATACCTCTTATTATCATTCCTGAACTTTGGGGCTAGGGCACTGGCTGAAGATAGAGCAGATTCGGATGACCTATTTTTAAAGAATTGTCTGCCTCCACCTCCCCCATGACTGCAGTGACCTGAAGACTTGGTTCTCTTATTAAACTCATTGTCCTCTCTTTCTGCAAAGCTTCTTCTTTCTTTATCATGCTTTCACTATCTTGTACGAAAACAACCATCTTTGTAATATTCATCTCGTTGTTCTGAGCAGAAATATTAGTTGCATTATACAAATGTAAATCAAGACCATGGAGAAAAGGCCTAACTCTGGCCCTCATGTATGGAACCATATGCGGAGCATACTTTGCCAAACAAATAAAGTGAATATATTACACATGCACACTTCTGCCATTCTGCTTGAGCTTTTCAAATACTACGGCCTTAGCTTCCCTAACATCTATTAGCAGAAAAAGCTTAATAAATGCATCAACAAACTCATCCCATGTAGCATGAGATGCATCCTTCCCTCGAGATTGCTCCCACGATTCGTACCAAATGTTGGCAATATCTTGAAATTGATAAGCTCACAACTTTGTTGCCTCTAACTCAGTAGCATGCATAACACATAAGATTTTGTGAAGCTCATCAATAAAATTCTATGGATCTTCTATCTTGCTAGACCCTATGAACACTGGAGGGTCAATTTGCAGAAACTCTCGAGTCCTGAAACTGGATGACTCCCCATTAGTTCCCGTACTTGGAGTCATTTCCTGACATTAGGCTTGAGCAACCACAATCTAAGTGAGCATCTGAATACCTCCCCTAATATCTGAGTTAGTGGAATTCGGTGGCGGAACAGGAATACGAACCTCCTTAGGCCCTATAGTATCTGGTGGGGGTGTTGTACCTGAATTGGCTCCCTCGGCCTGAGTATCTTCCTCACGAGTAGCATTAGTAGCATCCCGCTTACTTGTAGCTGATTTTCTTTTAGCAGATATTTTCTTAAATACGTAATTCGCACGAGTTAGAAGGATGCCCTGAAGGTATAACTCTAATTGCACGATCTAGAGTACGAAAAAAGTGAGATAATCCTAGATGTCTTGGTGGCCAACTGTTTATATGTATGGGCACCTACACACATAAAAGATACCCAACTGGACACGGTTTCATAGACTCTCTAAAACACTTGAACCTAGTGCACTGATACACAGTCTTGTAACGCCCCGAACCATGGCCTGAGCAAAATACGACATTCGGTGCCTGACTGCATGTGACCGAGTAATCCACATGGCTTGCTTATCAACATAGGTATCAAAACATGCTAAAGTAAGGATTTAAAATATGTGAAACATATGCGGAAATATAGTCTGAAATATAATAGCGAGAATATCTGAATAAAACATGATAATTATGTGCTGACGTGACTGACATGACTTACTAACTAGTCTAGTCTGTGAAACCTCTAAAACCTGAGTCTGTAAATTGTCTATCAGGACAAGGCCCTGGCATACTCCTATCATAAAATATAGTCACGAAATAACAAAATGACACCCGAGATAAAATGGGGCACACCAAATAGCTGATATAGATGAGGTCCTAGCGTGTAGATCTGTTGTCCTATACCGTAAAATGTGAGGCCCCATGGAAAAGGATGTTAGTAGATTTTAATTGTATTGTATGTAAAGTAACTAAAAGGATAAGCATACACATGAAATAATAGGACATGAAACTAAGACTGAACATGACCTGACATGAATAAAGTAATATGTATAAAATTTGTAAAAGTGTATATCTATATATCTGTTGGGAGATCAGTAGTATAACAGACAATATGAAATCACAACGTGAGTACGTGGAGTCTTGTATCTGGCCCAATCAGCAGAGCTCTCTCATACCCTGTCGGGATATGAGACATGAATATAACATGAAAGGAGCTAATCAATAATCTGAATGTGTCGTCCTCTGGGCGGAGCGACCCTTATTGTTATACCCCGTATTTCCAGAGTATGTATGCGAGGACGTACGTACGAATATACAAGCCCTAAGTAGATTAAGGATATAAGATTTGTTTTTTCGACGGAAAATATTCCGAACCTTGTGAAGGAATTTTACGTTTTCAATAATTTATTTAATTTGGATTTTTCCGAGAGATGAAATATTTTGGACCAATAGGAGGGCGACATGTGTCACCCTTAGGTGGCATGTTTGGACGAAAATAGTGGGCAAGTGGCCAAGTCAAATAGTCAAGTCTTGGAAGATATTTTGTGGGCAAGTGGGAAGGGGTGCCTTGGACGTTTCTTTGTTGCAAGTGGCTAGCCACATGTCTTTTGGTTGTGGGGGACATATGTCCCAAAGTTGTGGTGGACATATGTCCCAATGTTGTGGTGGACACTTGGTGGAAGACTCCACTCACACAAGCTACCTAATCTACACTCTCCACTTGCTTGAATCTTGGCCCTTGATTGTTCTATAAATACCCCCCTTAAGAGCAAGACTTCTTCATCCACTTAAACAAATTCCAAGTCTCCAAAATCCTTCCCCCTTTTGTTGTAGTATCTCGTCCAAAACTCCCCCTTGTCTCTCACAAACAACACCCCTGCAGAAAATTGTCTTCTAGTATTGCTACTATCCCAAATACCTTAGCCAAAAATCCCTTGTTGTATTCCAAAGTTACCTCTATACTAAAAGCCCGGAAATACTACTTTATTTCCGTTAGTCACCAAAACGAAACCCTAGGAAAACTCTTCATAGTTGGTTGAAGTATTAAGTAGAAGTTGTTTAGACACTTCTAAGGGTTTCTTGAGCTATCTGAGCGCAAATTAGAGCTAAACGTTGTTCAGGATCGACATTTAATCTTGGATAATTTTGGGCTTATCGAGGTAATAATCTTTGTCCTTCTATTGTAATTGAAGATTACATATTGTAGTAGTTTAGAATTAAGTATAATGGTATAAAAGAAGAGAATTGAACTGTACTTACACTGGGCTGTATTTACAGTAGACTTGTGTAGTTTGACGGGTAGGGAAATGCTGCCCAATTTTACGTATAATAGAGAACCTTCTGCTTAGAATATTCTACGAGTAGTCTAGACGCGTTGATAGGCGATTTGACTATTATAGGTTGATACTCTGCGCGCGACATATTCGACTTGGCAGGTGGATTGAGCCGAGGAGGTATGTGATTCTTCCCATCCTCTTGAGCATGATACTTTTGAAATATATATAGTACGGTAGACGTACATGTGTTAACTAAACTTGGTTTTACTTTGATGTATTTTGACTTGAATTTTAAATGATAAGAATCTTGGAAATATTTCAAAAGAGTTATGAATCATTTTTGAAAGAAAAGTAATACTTGGTTTTAAAAGCTTAAGAGTTATACTAGCTTTATGGGAAGTTAGGTATAACGACTTAAGAAAGATAAGAGGAAACAGTTTACTTATTTGTTTATAAAAGCCTTATAAATGATTTCTGAAGATGTGGTAAGTTGGTTTGATAGGTAGACATATTATGATGCTACGTGTGTTAGTGTCTTGTAATGTTTGTGTAAAGGGGGTTTCTTTGTTGTGCTTACGTTGTTTAACGATAAGCAGTTGTGCTGATATTATATCACTTACCCCCCTGACTTGTTACGAGTCGAGGGCTAGCCACCCCCGATGCGAGGAATACCTCATGCGTGCAGTGACCTATGCGGAGTCATGGAGTTCCAGATGATCACTCCGTGTGTTACCCGACGCGAGAATACCTCATGCGGTCTCATGACTATGCGATCATGGAGTCCGAGTTGATGCCGGAGGTTAGCTACCCCGATACGGCGAATACCTCATGCGGACCTAGGTGGTCTATGCGAATGCGGAGTCCAGAATAGGCTCGCATAATGATACTATAGGCGATCGCCTTGCTTCGATCATTAGCGGCCTAGAAAAGACCGATTACATTATATCTATTTTGCTCTTGTTTATCTTTGCCGCACTATGCGCGCTGAATCGTTGTATTTGTAAGTGGTTTTAAAATGCTTTGATTTCATTTCGATTTTCTGATTTACATACTTGGTACTGTTAGATCGACCTCCTTCGGCCGCGTTCATGCCGCAGTAGAGGTACTCTTGTTGTTGGTCCCCGCCTCCTAGATCACCGCTTGCTGGGAAAGCCCCGCTTTCTCCGAGGCTTGTCTTTGGGTATGATCTCCCGCTATTGTATCTTTATGTACATTCAGGTATGGCGAGGACCGTCCCGCCATAGTTGTTTACTTTCTGAGGTTTGTAGTCCCGTTGTAAGTCGATGTAATCGCTCACTTGATGTATATATACATGCCGAAAGGCAATCTTTTCGATAAATTGTGTCTCATTTACATATGTTTCATGTCTTGTTTTTATATTCCGCCGTTACTCGATGTATGTCTACTTGGGTGCCCGTAAGGCACGATCCACGCCCGGATTGGGTCATGACAAAAGTGGTATCGAGCGATTAATCATCGGAAAGTGTCTACGCATCGTATCTAGTAGAGTCTTGATTATCGGTGTGTTGTGCACCACACCAATAATCAGGAGGCTATAGGATATTTAGGATTGGTTTCCATTCTTCTCACTCTGAGATCGTGCCTTAGATATGTGTTATAAGTGGGACCCCTCTAACGTATTTCTTTTCTGTATCAGTTATGCCTCCACGCAAAGCAACCCGGGTCCAGAAGGGCAAGGCAGCTGAGGGAGCTACTAGTAGGACACAGAGGGCCACGAGGGCACAGGCCCACCGTACTGCAGAGGTTCTACAGACGGCGAGTTCTACGACGCCACCGGCCCCAGCAGAGTTTAGGGCCGCAGCAGAGGCTACTGAGACCACAGTACCTGCGCCTCCAGTCCCACAGCCTGGGGCAGAGGAGATGGGTTACAGGGAGATGGCCCAGCTACTAGCCAGGATCGTGGCCGCATACGAGGATAAGGCCGACGCAGCAGCCTTCGATGAGTACCCGTGGTTCATCCGAGGTTGGATAGTTTGAGACTACGGGAT
Source organism: Przewalskia tangutica (assembly GCA_029844215.1). Taxonomy (NCBI): domain Eukaryota; kingdom Viridiplantae; phylum Streptophyta; class Magnoliopsida; order Solanales; family Solanaceae; genus Przewalskia; species Przewalskia tangutica. The sequence goes on along the minus strand of CM056720.1, from coordinate 22,791,121 downwards.
TTCCTGAGTTGCAGCCCGCCAGAGTTCTACGGGTTGAGGCCTGAGGATGATCCGCAGGAGTTCATCCGAAGCGATTCTGGATCACGAGTGATCAAGGCTTCGAGACCGAGTTGGTGGTCTTGGGTTCGCGTCGGCCGCGTGATACCGCATGATCGTTTGATTCGCGAGCTATCCCGGGAGAGATGCGCTTCCATCAAGATGGGACGAGTTCTCCGAGGCATTTCTCACTCATTTCTTGCCGCCACGTATGAGAGAGCACGCCGACAGATTTTTGATCGCCGAGGCGCACATTTTGGGAGTACAATGTGGAGTTCGACTCGTTGGCTCGATATGTCCCTGCGTTGGTAGCAGATATGGAGGACAGAGTGCACCGCTATGTCACCGGGCTAGATGATTATTTGGCAGAGTCTTGCTCGGGTGTAGCTCTTCACCGTATGGACATTGCCCGCACGCAGCTCATGACTGGGCGAGGAGCAGAGGCCGACGGTCGACAGATATCGCCAGCGAGAAGGCGCCGTGACGGCAGGATCTTTTGGTAGCTCTGGTGGACGGCCTCAAAGAAGAGACTAGATTTGCACCACGCCACCAGAGCACTCCTACACCGTATTCAAGATACCAGAGTATTCGAGGCGTGTCGTGGCCCTGTGGCTTTGACTTCCGGGTAGCAGGTTAACCGATCGAGACCACCCCTCACGGGCCGACGGTAGATCCTATTACGGGAGTTGTGGTCCTACTTCAAGAGTATGTTATGCTTGCGGACAGAAGGGTCACTATGCGAGAGACTGTCCGACCAGAGGCAGCGCAGATGGTAGGGTCACCTACAGCTGTGGTCCTTCGCCGGCCTCATCTCCTACGATCGCCCCGAGGCGTGGTACTATGGACCAGCAGGTCAGCGCAGAGGTCGTGGAACGGGTCCCAGTTCCAGCGGTCCTCAGAACCGCATTTATTCCCTGTCCAGCCGCCAGGACCAGGAGGCATCGCCGGATGTCGTCACAGGTACTTTATCAGTTTCTTATTGTGACGTATATGCCTTGATAGATCCGGGTTCTACTGGCCCTATATATCTCCCCATATGCTAGTAGGATAGGATGAGCACGAGTCCATAGACTTTTGAGGTAGCTACATCTGGGTGATCTGGTAGCTCGACGGTATATAGGGCTTGCCCGATGACTTTACGCAATGGTCGACTTAGCCGACCGATAGAGTTGGATATGACCGATTTTGATGTGATCACGGGTATGGATTGGTTAGCTTCTGCTACGCCAATGTAGACCGCAGAGAGAGCAGTACGGTTCCAGCTCGGGAGCCTTATTAGTCGGAGGAACACCGTGTCTCCGGCGGTAGGTTTATTTCTTACCTCAAGGCTAGGAAGATGGTGCGGAAGGGTATATCTACCATCTCATTCGGTATTTGATACCGAGGTCGCGATACCAGATTTTCACCGCCCAGTAGTCGAGAGTTCCCGATGTGTTTCCGCACGACCTCCCGTGCATCCTCCCGAGAGGAGATGTAGTTTTGTATCGATGTCTTTGCGGACACTCTATATCCATTCCGCCATACGTAATGGCACCCGCCGAGTTGAGAGAGTCAAGGACCAAATGAGAGATTTCTGGAGAAGCGGCTTCATCGTGCCTAGTGTTTCTCCCGGGAGCGCCAGATTGTTCGTGAAGAAGAAGGGCGGACGCCGCACGCGTGTGTTGATTACGTGCACCGAACAAGGTGACTATTAAGAACGAATACCCCTTCCCATGATTGATGATTTGTTCGACCACCGCAGGTGCGAGATGTTTCTCCAAGATTGATCTGCGATCGCTATCATCAAAGTGCGAGTTAGGAGGCGGATGTCCCTAGATCGCATTCGACCCAGACGCACTATGAGTTCGTGGTTATGTCTTTCGGTTTGACCAATGCTCCGCGGTATTTATGGATTTGATGAACCGAGTGTTCAAGCCATTTTTGGATACGCTTGTGATAGTATTCATTGATGACATCTTGGTTTATTCCCGCCAGATCGGGAGCACGCGAGCATTCGGCGATCTTGAGAGTTCTCCAGACCACGGTTGTACGCTAAGTTTTCAAGTGTGAGTTTTGGTTGGCTTCGGTGGCATTCTTAGGGCACATTATTGGGGCCGATGGTATTCGGGTGGATACGGCCAAGATCGAGGCAGTCAGGAGTTGGCCTAGACCTACTACTCCGACAGAGGTGCGCAACTTTCTGGGCCTTGCAGGTTACTATCGGAGGTTCGTGGAGAAGTTTGCTTTATTTCGCACCTTTGACTAAGTCGACTCAAAAAGCGCTAAGTTTGATGGACGGATGCTTGTGAGGGCTTTGCCATCGAAAGAGATTGACGACCGCCCCAGCCTACTCTTCCGAGGGTCTGACGGCTATGTCGTGTATTGTGACGCTGCCGCATCGCTTGATGTGTGTTGATGCAGCAGGCAAGGTTATAGCATACGATCTCGGCGACAAGAAGCATGAGAAGAATTACCCCACCCATGATTGGAGTTAGCGCGTGATTCACGCCAAGATCTGGAGGCACTATTTGTATGGAGTTCATGTGGATATTTACACAGACCACAAGAGCCTCCAGTATATCTTCAGCCAGAGGGAGCTGAACTTACGACAGAGACGGTGGTTAGAGTTACTCAAGGATTTTGATGTCGATATTCTGTACCACCCAGGGAAGGCCAATGTTGTGGCAGATGCCCTTAGTCGTAGGTCGATGGGGAGTCTATCAGAAGTGCAGCCATAGAGGAGGGGAATGGTCCGCGAGATACATCAGCTAGCAAGACTTGGAGTCCGACTGATTGGTTCTGATAGCAGTGGGGTTCGGGTTCGAGAGGTTGCCGAGTCTTCCATCGTCGAGGAGGTGAAGAGGCAACAGCTGAGGATCCGATTTGACACGGACGCGTGATATGGCTCTTCGTGAGGAAGGGTCCATTCGGTAGCACCTGATGGGGTGCTGAGGTTTGAGGGCAGTTGTGTGTTCCGGATATTGCGTGACTTCGCAGAGTTCTAGGGAAGCACAACGTTACTCTATCCATCCGGGTCGACAAAGATGTACCACGACCTCGGTCCGTATTGGTGGGATGGCCTAAAGAGGGACGTTGCAGAGTTTGTTGCTCAGTGCCCGTGTTGTCAGCAGGTAAAGGTAGAGCACCAGAGGCCTGGTGGATTATTGCAGACGATAGAGATCCCGACCTGGAAGTGGGAGGTGATCAACATGGACTTTATCACAGGATTACCTCGCACTCAGAGGAAGCATGATTCTATTTGGGTTATCGTCGACAGGCTGACGAAATCAGCCCACTTTCTTCCCGTCAGGACGACTTTTTCGGCTGAGGATTATGCTAGACTTTACATCCGAGAGATCGTCAGACTGCATGGAGTCCCTATTTCGATCATATCGCATGCAGGAGCCCGGTTCACGCTAACTTCCTGAGGTCTTACGAGAGGGATTAGGGACGCAGTGAGCCTCGATCGCATTTCATCCTCATACGCATCTGACGAGCAGAGCGTACTATCCAGACTCTTGAGGATATGCTGCGAGCCTGTGTTATTGATTTCAGGGGTAGCTGGGAGGATCATTTGCCGCTAGTAGAGTTTGCGTATAATAACAGCTACCACTCCAGTATCCAGATGGCGCCTTATGAGGCCTTATATGGGAGGAAGTGCAGGTCGCCGATAGGCTGGTTTGATATGGGCGAGGTTCAGTTGGTTGGGCCGGACTTGATACAGCAGGCAGTGGATAAGGTAAAGCTTATCCAGAGAATCGATTCTTGGCAGAGTCGCAAGTCGTATGCAGATCATCGGCGTCGACATTTGGAGTTTGAGGTTGTTGATTGGGTTTTCCTGAAGGTGTCACCCATGAAGGGTGTGATGAGGTTTGGGAAGAAAGGGAAGCTCAGCCCAAGGTACATTGGGCCTTATCAGATTGTCCGCAGGGTAGGCAAGGTTGCATATGAGTTGGATCTGCCGTCCGATCCGAGGCGCGACATCCGGTTTTTCATGTTTCTACTTTGAGGAGATGTATCAGGGATCCATCTAGAGTGCACCCGATTGATGATGTCCAGGTGACAGAGGGGTTATCGTATGAGGAGATTCCCATAGCGATACTCGATCGTCAGGTTAGGCGACTGCGGACAAAGGATGTGGCTTCCGTCAAGGTCTTATGGCGGAACGAGAACAGAGAGGAGATGACGTGGGAAGCAGAGGAGGACATGAGGCGGTATCCTCACTTATTCCCACACCTCCGGGTAACTCACTTTCCTACTTGTAAATTTTCATTGACATATATGCTTAAGTGTTGTATGTGGCCATGTGGCATTTGCAAACCGCTTAAGTTATGAGGAACTTTATCGTTATACTGCTGAGAAGGAACATTCGGGACGAATGTTTCTAAGGAGGAGAATGTTATACCGTATTTTGAGTATGTATGCGAGGACGTGCGATATATACAAGCCCTAAGTAGATTAAGGATGTAAGATTTGTTTTTTCGACGGAAAATTTTCCGAACCTTGTGAAGGAATTTTACGTTTTCAATAATTTATTTAATTTGGATTTTTCCGAGAGATGAAATATTTTGGACCAATAGGAGGGCGACATGTGTCACCCTTAGGTGGCATGTTTGGACGAAAATAGTGGGCAAGTGGCCAAGTCAAATAGTCAAGTCTTGGAAGATATTTTGTGGGCAAGTGGGAAGGGGTGCCTTGGACGTTTTCTTTGTTGCAAGTGGCTAGCCACATGTCTCTTGGTTGTGGGGGACATATGTCCCAAAGTTGTGGTGGACATATGTTCCAATGTTGTGGTGGACGCTTGGTGGAAGACTCCACTCACACAAGCTACCTAATCTACACCCTCCACTTGCTTGAATCTGGCCTCGATTGTTCTATAAATACCCCCTTAAGTGCAAGACTTCTTCATCCACTTAAACAAATTCCAAGTCTCCAAAATCCTTCCCCTTTGTAGTATCTCGTCCAAAACTCCCTCGGAAGTCTCTGAAACAACACACCCTTGGAAGAAAATTGTCTTCTAGTATTGCTACTATCCCAAATACCTTAGCCAAAAATCTCTTGTTGTATTCCAAAGTTACCTCTATACTAAAAGCCCGGAAATACTACTTTATTTCCTTTAGTCACCAAAACGAAACCCTAGGAAAAATCTTCATAGTTGGTTGAAGTATTAAGTAGAAGTTGTTTAGACACTTCTAAGGGTTTCTTGGAGCTATCGGAGCGTGCAAATTAGGAGCTAAACGTTGTTCAGGATCGACATTTAATCTTGGATAATTTTGGGCTTATCGAGGTAATAATCTTTGTCCTTCTATTGTAATTGGAGATTACATATTGTAGTAGTTTAGAATTAAGTATAATGGTATAAAAGAAGAGAATTGAACTGTACTTACACTGGGCTGTATTTACAGTAGACTTGTGTAGTTTGACGGGTAGGGAAATGCTGCCCAATTTTCCGTAGAATAGAGAACCTTCTGCTTAGAATATTCTACAGAGTAGTCTAGACGTTGATAGACGTATTTGACTATTATAGGTTGATACTCTGCGCGACATATTCGACTTGGCGGTGGATTGGTAGGAGGTATGTTATTCTTCCTATCCTCTTGAGCATGATACTTTTGAAATATATATAGTACGGTAGACGTACATGTGTTAACTAAACTTGGTTTTACTTTGATGTCTTTTGACTTGAGTTTTAAATGATAAGAATCTTGGAAATATTTCAAAAGAGTTATGAATCATTTTTGAAAGAAAAGTAATACTTGGTTTTAAAAGCTTAAGAGTTATACTAGCTTTATGGGAAGTTAGGTATAACGACTTAAGAAAGATAAGAGGAAACGGTTTACTTATTTGTTTATAAAAGCCTTATAAATGATTTCTGAAGATGTGGTAAGTTGGTTTGATAGGTAGACATATTATGATGCTACGTGTGTTAGTGTCTTGTAATGTTTGTGTAAAGGGGTTTCTTTGTCAGGCTTACGTTGTTTAACGATAAGGCCAGGTCGATATTATATCACTTACCCCCCTGACTTGTTACGAGCCGAGGGCTAGCCACCCCCGATGCGAGGAATACCTCATGTGGGTCTGTGTGACCTATGCGGAGCTGCGGGAGTTCCAGGATGATCACTTCGAGTGTGTTACCCGATGCGAGGAATACCTCATGCGATGCATGACTATGCGATCGCGGAGTCCGTGTTGATGCCGAGGTTAGCTACCCCGATGCGGCGAATACCTCATGCGACCTAGGTGGTCTATGCGGATCGGAGTCCGTGAATAGGCTCGCATAATGATACTATAAGCGATCGCCTTGCTTCGATCATTAGCGGCCTAGAAAAGCGATTACATTATATCTACGTTGCTCTTGTTTATCTTTGCCGCACTATGCGCTTGAATTAGTTGTATTTGTAAGTGGTTTTAAAATGCTTTGATTTCATTTGATTTTACGATTTCACATACTTGGTACTGTTAGATCGACCTCCTTCGGCCGTTACGCCGCAGTAGAGTACTCTGTTGTTGGTCCCCGCTCCTAGGATCACCGTTTCGCTGGGAAAGCCCCGCTTTCTCCGGAGGCTTCTCTGTTTGGGTATGATCTCCCTGTCATTGTAGCTTTATGTACATTCAGGGTATGGCGGGGCCCTGTCCCGCCATAGTTGTTTACTTTCTTAGAGGTCTGTAGTCCTGTTGTAAGTTGGGATGTAACTGTTCACTCTTGATGTATATATACATGCCGAAAGGCAATCTTTTATTGGATAAATTGTGTCTCATTTTACATATGTTTCATGTCTTGTTTTTATATTCCGCTGGTTACTCTGATGTATGTCTACTTGGGTGCCCGGGTAAGGCACCAGTCACGGGCCCGGGATCGGGTCGTGACACTTATCGTACACTGGCATACATAGTTTTAGGCTATATGAGCCTTCTCGGTAATCTAAGAAACTCTCAAAACATGTACTTGAAAATAAGTTGGCTTGTAAGCCCATGAATTTATCAAAGTAACTTGTAAAACATGGTTTGCAATTATAGTTTAACATGTAAATAAATATATCATATAACTTGCATAAATCATGAAAAGCATGTATAATTTCATAGGAACTAAGTGATAATAATTATAACTTGTACCTGAGAACTCATAGGATTCAAAGCATGGGTTCACATATTACAGTTAGGTTATGACAATCATAATGACATATCATGAAAGCAATAAGTGAACTGTAATTGAGACGTGATGCATATATATTATTACATAAAATTAGGGTTATCATAATAATAAAATTAAAACCATAAGTTATAGAATTTCATAGTTTCATGGAATAACGTGGTGTGGGGAAGAACATGAATATACCCACACGTGGATAAAAGCTCTACATACCTTAATTGCTCCAATATTTGTACTAAAGGTCTGAACTTGGAAGAAGAAATCCAAAACATGCACCATAATTCCTTGAGATTGGTTTTCTTGAAAACCCTAGATTATAAGCAATGAATTCTACCTAGGAGTTGATTATACTTGATTAGAATCGCGTGGAATCACATGGAAAGGACTTACCTTAAGTTTTGAGGATGATGGGAGGCGAGAACTTCGTTCTAGGGATTGGAGAAATAAGAAAATTGGTTTTTGGAAGTAAGTCTGCATATTTATATTGTTCCAGTCGTCGAAGGTTTTACGGTTGAAATTGACGGTCCATCAAACGCTTTACGGTCAAATTTTTTACGGTCCGTATAAATGGACCGTCAATCCAAAAATGCAACTTTCCAGAGATTCATAAATTTTGAGGGACTCAGACAGTCCAAAAGGACGGACCATATAATATTCTACGGTCTGTGAAATTAACAAAGTTTTGTCAATTTCCGAAATAGAATCTATGGTTTATTTTGACGGACCGTAATAAATTCTACGGTCCATATAATTCGGCGTAAAATTGGGTCTGCAGAACTGAAACTGATTTTCAACTTTAAATTCTCCATTTTGGTTTTCTAAACCCCTAGATCATGAATAAGGCTTAGTTTGAAGGTACAATGTATTACATATCCAACTTGTTTTGGACCTAAGGCTTTCTGTAAACCAAAAGTCACTTTCATAACTATTTGTTCTCCTAATACCATTTTAAAATATTGTTTCCACTCCCTCATATAGGTCTCACAACCTCAAGTTTATCTAAATTATTCTTTTTAAGACCGAAACTAATATGAAATTAGTAGAAAATTTATGGGGCTTTACATCTACGACATAGCTTTTAGTTTTGGATTAAACCTTCGGTTAATAAGTATATCGATACTTTACTATGGAGTTAGTTCAGTTATCATAATGTTGAGTACAATTTAGTTCATGATTCGCTCAGCAGGTAATATGCTCAACTGTTAATCACGTCTCACCTTAGCTTTAGGGTGTGACAACAGAGAACAATGGAAAATGGGCAGAACTCTGTCACCGATGATGACTACAAATTGGGGTTAGAATGGAGACAATAACGACTAGGTTGTTGGGAGAATTTAATAAAAAGAAAGAGAAGATATCTGAAGAAAGAGAATAAAGGAATTAAAAGACCGATATACACGTGTATATTATTGGAAATTTATTGACGTGAATTAAATTTAATCCTATTATTTATGACTCGAATAATTGTGGCCCCGCACGTCGGAAACGTCATTTCCACACACGTGCACACGTTGTACCAAGGATCGTAAATGAGTCAAAAATCATCGCGGAGCCGTGAAGGGCCGCATCGCTAATTGGTGTTTTGGTCACTGGAGCCGAGGTGTCGGGCGCCTCCCAGGCAGGGCCATGACGCTTCGGAGGCAGAATGGTCAACAGAAGACGAATATTTTCTGACTTTTGGGCTGGTTTTGGAGCATTGATCCTCCATTACTTGGCACATGAATTCAGCTATTATTTGGTTGAATTATAACCTCTAAATAAGTGCCATTACATGGCTATTGATTGTCATTATTTGGATAAATAAGAGGTCATCTTTTACACACTATAAATTGAGGTCTTAGGCTCAATTTGAAGAACACACCAAATTCAGATTTCTGATCTTCCTCTCTAGCTTTCTTTCACACACTCAAAAGGCTCTTCTTTTAGTAAACATTTGAGTTTTCTTTGCTCAATTGTTTGTTGTTGTTTTATCTTGGGAGACAAGTTGCCAATCACCGTAAAAGGATACCTACGGGGTAACATTATCTTAAGGACAGGGTGCTAACACCCGACTCAACAAATTCTTTGTAGTAGTTTACTTTTGTTCTTGTTCCAGATTGTAATCTCTTTATTCGTTACTTACTTTCTATTTCCTTGTAACCTTCATTGTACTAACAATCTTAAGACAATATCTGTTGTAAGTGACAAATAAGATGACTGGGGGAGAACAATTCGCTGCTCAGTCTTTCGATGTTGCTCAAGGCAACCCCACTGCCTTTCCTACCGCTGCTCAAGGCACACCTAGTGTCTTCCCCACTGTAGCATAAGGCTCAATCAACATCTTTGCCACTGCTCATGGGAACGCTACCGTTCCACCACCCGCCAGATTCCACCATGAACGCTCAGAGAAGTTCACGGGAACAAACTTTAAGAGATGGAATCAAAAGATGTTCTTTTTTACGGTTATGGAAATGTCTCGTTTCCTAACCGAATGAAACGGCTTTATGGGGCCAAGATATCCATGTCATTAATGGCATGAAGATGACTCTAGATGCTTGGAGTCATAGTTTTCATCTGTCGGAATTATATTCTGAATTATTTAGCTGATCCTCTTTATATGGTGTATTGCACCATTGGCACTGCCAAAGTGTTGTGGGATAAACTGTAGAAAAAGTACAACGCACAAGATGCGGGTACTAAGAAGTTTATCGTTGAAAAATTTCTGAAATTTCAAATGGTGGACAACAAAATTATGATGTCCCAAGTCCAAGAATTTCAAATGATTTTACATCACCTGAATTTGGAAGGGATGAAACCAAATGAGCAATTCTTGGTTGCATCGTTAATTGAGAAGTTACATCCCCGTGGAATGAGTTTTTGAGTTACTTAAAACTCAAGACGAAAGAGATGACCTTTGAGGAACTTATTATCAAACTCTAGATTCAGGAGGATAATAAGAAGGTCATACCAGAGGGGAAGCAACCCGCTGAGACTAAGGCAAACCTGGCGGAAGACAAAGGGAACTCAAGCAAGAAGAGAAAGTTCCTGAAGGATGGTAAGGCCCCAACAACAGAGAAGTTTAAGGGGAATTGTCATCACTATGGTAAACCTGGTCACATGGTCAAGGATTACCGCAAACTCAAGAATGAGAATAAAGAGAAGGACAAGGGCAAGTCCAATGTTAACATCATCGAAGACATGCTTCTTGACGATATGATTGAGGAGTTCTCGGTGGTATGTACACGGGTGCTACCCATTACATATGTTCCAACAGAGAGACCTTCTCCATATATATATCAGTCACTGATAAAAAGATGTGCATAGGCAACAACGCTTCCTTTGAGGTGCTGGGGGTAGGAAAGTTAATCCTGAAGATGACTTCCGGAAAGGAGCTTACTCTGAAGGAGGTGATGCATGTCCCCGAAATTAGAAAAAAATTAATTTCAGGACCTTTATTGGTGAATACTGTTTTTAGGCTAGTGTGTGAGTCCAATAAATTTGTAATCACTAAGAGTGGAACATTTGTAGGAAGGGGCTTCGTCTGTGAAGGCCTCTTTAAAGTTAATGCTTTGTCTGTAATGTCTTCTTCTATTAATAAAACATAGTCTTCTTCTTATTTTCTTGAGTCCTCTAATTTATGGTATCATATATTAGGACATTTAAACTATCAATCTATACAAAGATTGGTAAAGTTGGAGTTGTTTCCGTCTATCGACGTAAAACCTCAACGTAAGTGTGAGGTAGTAGAGACAAAACTTTCAAAGATTCCCTTTAGATCTATCGAAATGGAAACCGCTCCTCTAGAACTCGTTCACACTGATATATGTGACTTGAAGTACACACAAACTAGAGTGGAGAACAAGTACTTTGTAACTTTCATAGACGATAGAATAAGGTATTGTTACCTTTACTTATTAAAAAGTAAGGATGAAGACTTTGAAGCATTCAAACGCTACAAAGCAGAAGTTGAGAACCAACTAAGTGGACAGATTAAATCAATCTATAGCGATAGAGGGGGAGAATACATAGCGCCTTTTGAATAATATTGTGCCCAATCGGGCATTGTTCATCAAATGACGACTCCATACTCACCTCAATCAAATGGTGTCGTTGAATGCAAGAACCGTACCTTGAAGGAAATGATGAATGTCTTGCTCATCAATTCTGGCCTTCCCCAAAACATGTGGCAAGAAGTTGTCCTTACCGCTAATAAGATTTTTAACAGTGTCCCACATAAGGGTAAGGACTAGACTCCATACGAGCGATGGAAAAGAAAGAAACCCACCTACAAATACTTGAAGGTGTGAGGTTGTTTGACAAAGGTTGAAGTACCTAAGCCAAAACAAGTCAATATTAGGTCTAAGACTGTAGATTGCATATTCATCGGATATGCAAATAAGAGTAGTGTTTATCGCTTCTTAGTACATAAGTTAGATGTACCAGACATACATGTGGGTACAATCATAGAATCAATGAGTGCTAGTTTCTTTGAGGACTCGTTTCCTAGAAAGGAAAGAGACATAACCTCTCGCAAATAAAGTTATGAACAAAGCTCTCAGTATCCAGGAGTTGTTGACTTCCTGGATCAAGGCGGTTCAGATCTAGTGGACCCTAAGGTAGGTGAGTATCTGGAATCTAGTGTTCCAGATCCTCAAGACTTGGAAGTTCTAGAGATGGAACCGAAACAGAGCAAAAGGGCCAGGAAGGATAAGTCTTTCGGTCCGAATTTTGTAGTTTATATGGTTAATGATGAACCACGGATAATTGTTGAAGCATTGTCAACTCCAGAAGCACCGCTCTGGAAATAAGCTATAGAGTGAGATAAACTCCATTCTGCACAACCATACTTAGGAGTTGGTTGATCTTCCTCTGGGAACAAACCGTTGGGTTGTAAATGGATACTCAAATGGAAGTTGAAAGCAGATGGATCTATAGACAAGTACAAGTCCAGGTTGGTAGTCAAGGGCTATCGACAAAATGAGGGTCTTGATTACTTTGACACCTACTCTCTGGTGTATAGGATCACGTCCATGCGAGTATTCATAGCTATCGTCGCATTGAGGGATCTTTAAATACATCAAATGGATGTCAAGACAACCTTCCTAAATGGTGATTTGGAAGAAAAAATCTATATGGACCAACCCGACGGGTATGTGGTTCCAGGACAAGAGAAGAAAGCCTTTCGGCTTGTCAAATCTCTGTATAGGCTGAAACAGGCCCCAAATCAATGGAATAAGAAATTTGATAGTACTCTACTATCAAATGATTCGTCATTAATGAGTGTGACAAATGTGTCTACACGAAAGGAAATGCCGACTCGTTCGTCATGATATGTCTTTATGTAGATGACATATTGATCACTGGGAGCAGTCCTAGGTTGATCCTAGAAACTAAGAACATGTTGAAACAATGTTTTGACATGAAAGATATGGGTAATGCAAATGTCATCATAGGAATCAAGATCTCTAAGACATCTGACGGACTGGTCTTATCTCAATCTCACTACATCGATGATGTGTTGAATAAGTTTGAGATGTTCGACAGTTCGCCGATAATTGGTAGTTTGATGTACATCACAAAATGCACTCAACCTGATATCGTTTATGCAATTAACAAGTTGGCTAGGTTCACCCGTAATCCAAGTTATGATCATTGGAAAACATTAAATCGGGTACTACGGTACCTGAAATACACTTTAGTTATGGGTTGCATTATTCGAGATATCCAGCTGTATTAGAGGGGTACAGTGATGCAAACTGGATATCTGATATAGAGAACACCAAGTCCATCAGTGGATATATATTTACAATTAGTGGATGTATCTTGGAAATCCTCTAAGCAAACTTGCATCTCCCGATCCACGATGAAATCAGAGTTTATCGCTTTAGAAAAAGTAGGAGAAGAAGTTGAGTGGCTTCATGACTTCTTAGAGGATGTCCCGTGTTGGGACAAACCCGTACCTTCTGTAATGATCTACTGCGACAGTCAGTCGGCTCTAGGACGAACAGATGCAACATCGATTCGTCGACAGATTGCTAGAAAGACACCTTGTGAGCCCACCAAAATCTCTTTCAAAAGGGGATTTATGACTCAAATAATTGGGGGCCCGCACGTCAAAAACGTCATTTTCACACACGTGCACGTGTTGTACCAAGGATCGTAAAACATGATTTGTAATTGTAGTTTAACATGTGAATAAATATATCATATAACTTGCGTAAATCATGAAAAACATGTATAATTTCATAGGCACTAAGTGATAATAATTATAACTTATACTTAAGTCATGGGATTCAAAGCATGAGTTCACGGATTACAGACAGGTTCATGATAATCATAATGACATATCATGAAAGCAATAAACGAAATGTAATAGAGACGTGATGCATATATAGTATTACATAAAATTAGGGTTATCATAATAATAAAGTTAAAACCATAAGTTATAGAATTTTATGGTTTTATGGAATAACATGGTGTGGGGAAGAACATGGATATTCCCACACATGGATAGAAGCTCTACATACCTTAATTACTCCAATACTTGTACTAAAGGTCTGAACTTGGAAGAAGAAATCCAAAACTTGCACCTTAATTCCTTGAGATTGGTTTTCTTGAAAATCTAGGTTAGAATCTATGAATTCTACTTAGGAATTGATTATACTTGATTAGAATCACGTGGAATCACATGAAAAGGACTTACCTTGAGTTATGAGGATGATGGGAGGAGAGAACTTCGTTCTAGGACTTGGAGAAATAAGAAAATTGATTTTTACTAACTGTGTGTATTTATATTGTTCTAGTCGTCGGAGGTTTTAAGGCCAAAATTGACGGTCCATTAAACTTTTTACGGTCAAATTTTTTATGATCCGTATAAATGGACCGTCAACCCAAAAATACAACTTTCCAGAGACTCATAAATTTTGAGGGACTGAGACGGTAAAAACGGACGGACCGTATAATATTCTACGGTCTGTGAAATTTACAGAGAGTTCCATCAATTTCTGAAAAGGATCTATGGTTTATTTTGACGGACCGTAATAAATTCTACGGTCCATATAATTCGGCGTAAAATTGGGTCTGCAGAATTGAACTGGTTTTCAACTTTAAATTCCTCGTTTTGGTTTTCTAAGCTCCTGGATCATAAACAATGCTAAGTTTGAAGGTACGAGGTGTTACATATCCAATTTGTTTTGTACCTAAGGCTTTCTGTAAACCCTAAGTCACTTCCATAACAATATTTTCTCGTAATACCAATTTTTAAATATTTTTTCCACGCCCTCATATGGGTCTCACAACCTCAAGTTTATCTAAATTATTATTTTTAAGACCGAAACTAATCTGAATTTAGTAGAAAATTTATGGGGTTTTACATCTACGACTTAGCTTTTAGTTTTGTATTAAATCTTCAGTTAATAAGTATATCGATACTTTACTGTGGAGTTAGTTCAGTTATCATGATGCTGAGTACAATTTAGTTCATGATTCGCTTGCAGGTAGTTAGCTCAATTGTTAATTATGTCTCACCTAGGGATGTCAATTAGGTAGGTTAGGGTGGGCAAGCTTTGACCTGCTAAGATGTTAACCCGCCCTGCCCTGCCCCGTTTAGCATTTTTTAAAAATTTAGGGAGTGACAACGGAGAACAATAGCAAATGGGCAGAACTCGGCCGACGACAATGACGACGAATAGGGGTTAGAATGGAGACAATAATGACTAGGTTGTTGGGAGAATTCAATAAAAAAAAAAGATATCTGAAGAAAGAGAATAAAGGAAGATCTCCAAATTTCTTATTTGTGGAATTTGTTAGAAGTTGTATATATTTTGTATATATATATTCTCAAGTACATGACCCTAGATAAGAAGGTGTGGAAGTTGAGGATTAAGGGTCTATTTGGTCAAGCTTGTGGAAAGGTGTTTCTGTTTCTCAGAAGTAGTTCTACAGAAACTGTTTCTGCAGAATCAGTCAGGGTGTTTGGCCAATAATTGTAGAAGTGCTTCTGAGAAACAGAAACAGTTTCCTGTTTGGCCAACATTTATGCAAATTTACTAGAATATTCTTTTTAATAGATTTAAAACTATTTAAAATATTCTTTTCTATCATATGTTTCTAAAAATTAGTATATCTTTACAATTTAATAATTTAAAAAAAAAAAATTATTTAATTGCAACATTTAATCAAAAATAATATTATATTGTACATAAGAAATGTAACGACAATATGATAGTCAATGACTCAAATATGTCCAAACTCACCCCCTTCCCTACCCACACCTACCCCCACCCCATCCTCAAATTTCTAGGTCATATTTTTTTACATTTATAAAAAAATATGAATTTTTTTCTTCCCCCTTACCCCCCCCCCCTCCCTACCCCTCAAACCCCACCCCATTGTCCTTCCTCATCCTCAAATTTCTATTTCATGATTTTTGTTACATTTATAAAAAATGATTGAAAATATGAAATTTTTTCTTACGCCCGCCCTACCCCTACCCCCCACCCCCATTGCCCTACCCCATCCTCAAATTTCTATTTCATATTTTTTGTTACTTTTATAAAAAAAAAAAAAATATATGAATTTTTTTCTTACCCCCGTCCTACCCCTACCCCACCCCATCCATTTCCCTACCCCATCCTCAAATTTTTATTTCATATTATTTGTTACTTTTATAAAAAATGATTGAAAATATGAATTTTTTTCTTACCCCCCACCCCATTTCCCTACCCATCCTCAAATTTCTATTTCATATTTTTTGTTACTTTTATAAAAATATATATATATATGAATTTTTTTCTTACCCAACCCCACCCATTGCCCTACCCCATCCTCAAATTTCTCTTTCATATTTTTTTGTTACTTTTATAAAAAATAAAAATAAAAATATATATATGATTTTTTTTCTTACCCCTACCCCATTTCCCTACCCCATACTCAAATTTCAATTTCATATTTTTTGTTACTTTTAAAAAAATTATTAAAAAATATGATTTTTTTTCTTATCCCCCGCCCTACCCCCCACCCCACCCCCATTGCCCTACATATCCTAAAAATTTTATTTCATATTTTTTGTTACTTTTATAAAAAAAATATTAAAATATATGAAGTTTTTCTTACCCCGCCTACCCCTACCCCCACCCCATCCATTTCCCTACCCATCCTCAAATTTCTATTTCATATTTTTTGTTACTTTTATAAAAAAAAATGAATTTTTTTCTTACTCCCGCCCTACCCCCTACCCCACCCTACCCCTATTCCCAAATTTCTATTTTATATGGGGATATTATATGAGATTAAAAGGAATTTTGTGAAAAGAAAATGGTAAATGGGTCCAAAAAAAATTCAATGAATGAGCAAAAAGGGCTTCTCCAGAAGCACCAAATTGGTGTTTTTGCTTCTCTTCCCATCTATAAACACTTTTTGGCTTGTGGAAAAAGTGTTTCTACTTCTGGAAAGAGGGTGTTTGGCCAAAGAAGTGTTTCTGAGAAAAGAAACACTTCTAGAAGCTTGGCGAAACACCACCTAAGGTAATAGTGAGTAGATACGTGTTCTGCTTTTTGTTACCAGGAGTATAAGTATTATTTTTGCCATTTTTATTATTTTAATATTTTCGTAATTCTTATTATTAGTTTTCTATTACTACTTGATGTCTCTTTTGCTTCGGTTTTCTTACTATTTTGTTGATGTTACTGCGTTTGTTTTTTTAATTGATATGTTTTTGCTTTACTTGAGTCGAGGGTCTCCCGAAATAGTCTCTCTACCTGCACAAGGTAGGGGTAAGGTCAGCGTACATTCTACCCTCCCCAGACCCACTTATGGAACTCACTAGATATGTTGTTGTTGTTATTGTTTATATATTTTGTAAAGATGTTGCTATGTCTAGAAAGTGGAATAGTATTTTGAGTTATCGTAACGTGGGTTTAGTTAGTATATTTCTATAAATCTCCCAAAAAAATACTTTTGAGTAGTAGCAGAAGCTGAAAAAAGTAACTTTTTTCCAAGCACTTTTGAAACCTTAATCAAGCACAAATTACAGCTCCAATATTGAAAAGCATTAAATTGGGTACTACGGTACCTGAAATACACGCTAGCTTATGGGTTGCATTATTCGAGATATCCAGCTGTATTAGAGGGCTACAGTGATGCAAACTGGATATCTGATATAGAGAACACCAAGTCCATCAGTGGGTATATATTTACAATTAGTGGATGTGTCTTGGAAATCCTCTAAGGAAACTTGCATCTCCCGATCCTCGATGGAATCGGAGTTTATCGCTTTAGAAAAAGTAGGAGAAGAAGTTGAGTGGCTTCATGACTTCTTAGAGGATGTCCCGTGTTGGGACAGACCCGTACCTTCTGTAATGATCTACTACGACAGTCAGTCGGCTCTAGGAAGAACAGATGCAACATCGATCCGCTGACAGATTACTAGAAAGGCACATTTTGAGTGCGTCAAAATCTCTTTCAAGAGGGGATTTATGACTCAAATAATTGGGGGCCCGCACGTCGAAAACGTCATTTGCACACATGTGCACGCATTGTACCAATGATCGTAAATTTCTTTAGTGTTAGAGATATTGGTACGTAAACAAAATGTTTGAGACATGAAATGATAGATGGTTATTGGCCAAATGACGAGTATTTCACATTGGTAAATGAAGGACGAAGTGTACGGCGTGTAAAGATGAAACGAGTCTAAAATTGTCGCAGAGCCATGAAGGGTCGCGGTGCCGGAGCACCGCGACACCTCCAGCCAAGCGCCGTATCGCTAATTGGTGTTTTGGTCAGTGGAGTCAATGTGCTCAATCGAATTATATGATACATACTGGGAACACTTGATTTTAGATTGCATTTATATATGTCCTCCGTCTCCACTCTTGTGTCATATATAGATGATTATTGAGGTGATTATCCAGATATCAGACATTCGACATCTGGTTATTATATGTTCCTTGGGGATAACTTGGTCTCTTGGTCGGCTAAATGTCATGCTACATTATCACGATCCAGTGTGGATGATGAGTATCGAGAGGTAGACAATGTGGTGTCTGAGTCATGTTGGCTATGTAACCTTCTACTAGAGCTACATTTTCCTATTCAGAAGGCTACCTTGGTCTACTGTGATAATGTGAGTGTAGTCTATCTATTTGGAAGTCCGGTCTAACATCAGTGTACTAAACATATCGAGATGGACATACACTTTGTTTGAGAAAAGGTAGCTCATGGACAAGTACACGTTCTCCAATACCCTTCGAGATACCAGATTTTTGAAATATTTACTAAGGGTCTTCCCTTGGTTCTATTTGAAGATTTTAGGGACAATCTCAGCGTACGTCAATCGCCCGCTATGACTGCGGGGTGTAAAATACCGATATACACGTGTATATCATGGTCTAATTTGAACTTCACAAATTGTAATTCATGTATAATTGTAATTATGATATTAGTCTTGTACTAGGAAAATGTATTAGAATTAGAATATGAAAAGGTTGAATTATTTTCCTATATTCACCATATTTAGAAATTGTATATTTGTATATATACCTCTGATTATCAATGAAAATAATCAAGGGATTATTTCTTAGAGGAAGATCTCCAAATTTCTTATTTGTGGAATTTGTTAGAAGTTGTATATATTTTGTATATATATTCCCAAGTGTATGACCCTAGATAGGAGGGTGTGGAAGTCGAGGATTAAGATAGTAGTGAGTAGATACACATTCTGCTTTTTCTTACCATGAGTATTAGTATTATTTTTGCCATTTTTATTATTTTAATATTCTCGTAATTCTTATTCTTAGTTTTCTATTACTACTTGTTGTCTCTTTTGCTTTAATTTTCTTACTATTCTGTCTAGAAAGTGGAATAGTATTTTGAGTTATGGTAACGTGGGTTTAGTTAGTATATTTTATAAATCTCCCCAAACATAAATCTCAAACTTATTTCCCACTGAATGAATATTTTGTGGAATTGTTTAATCTATTTAATTTATATGAAATAGTCAATATGTTAATTTTAATGACTAGTGCGAGAAGCTAGCAATTATCCTTCTGTTAAACAAAGTCATACGAATTAAAAAAGTATTTTAAAACCAGCTCAACTCTTGTAAATTTGGTCAAGTTGTACAGAAGCCTAGCACTTCCTCACCATTATGCGAAGGTGGCATCTTTATTCTGAATCTTATAGGATAATTAATAGTAAAAAAACACATTGCTGACAAGAGAGAATCATTCTTGGCTTTGATCTTCTGATCAGATCCAAGAAACAACCTCTAAACAGATTGATTTATTATCATTATGTAAAAGTTTGAGGTAAGATTTTAAGTTTGAGTTTCCCTACATGCATTTTATCTAAATCCATTTACTCCACTCATTCCTATTATTTATTCTAAAGATATTTAAAAACCTTATTTACCATTAGTAAGCCTCCGGAGATTATTGTCATTTAAGTTGAACTTTAATCACCTCATTAATTCTTTAATTACACCTTGAATGGTTTCTATAATTGCTAATATGCCAAAACTATATGCTGGATGTTATATCATTGCATGAATTATGATCATTGGAAGTTTTTTGTGATTAAGATGGATATTACGGCTATGATTAACACTTCAGATTTGTTGTTACATGAGTTGACTTATTTTGATGAGTAAAATGAAAACGAAGAAGACTATGAAGGTAGATGTTAGCCCAAATCTGGATTTTAAAAATAATAAATACAAGACTTCGCTTACTTAATCAATTGAATTAAGTTTAACCCATTATTTATGACTCGAACAATTGAGGCATCGCACGTCGGAAACGTCGTTTTCACACACGTAGTGCCAACTATCGTAAATTTCATTAGTGAAAGAGATATTGGTACGTATGTGAAACGTTTGAGACATAGAATGATGAACGGTTATTGGCCAAATGACGTGTGTTCCACGTTGGTAAATGAAGGAAGAAGTGTACGATGTGTAAAAGATGAAACGAGTCGGAAATCACTGCGGCGCAGCACCGTCGGAGCCGCGAAGCTTGAACATTATTTGGCTACTGGAAGTTTGGCGTTGCGGTGCCTCCTTGAGGAGCCGCGACGCTTCGATGACAGTGAGGTCGACGGAAGACGAAATATTTCTGACTTTTGGGCTGAGTTTGGAGCATTGATCCTCCATTACTTGACACTTGAATTCAACCATTATTTGGCTGAATTATAACCTCTCAATAAGTGTCATTACATGACCTTGATTGCCATTAATTGCTAGATGAGAAGGAATTTTTTACACACTATAAATTGAGGCCTTAAGCTCAATTCAAGTACACCCTACACACTTGTATAATTCAGATTTTCTGAATTCTTCCTCTCTAAGCACTCTTTCACACACTCAAAGGTTCTTCTTGAGAAATACTTGAGTTTCCTTTGCTTATTTGTTTAGTTGTTGTTTTATCTTGTGAGACATTTGCCCATATCGTAAAAGGATATATACGGGACAATAATGTCTTAAGGACAGAGTGAATATCACTCGACTCAGCAGCACCCTTGTAACACCACCAGATTTAGTGTCTCTTGGTTTCAGGCTATCAAGATCTAAGAGCTTGCTGCAATTGGAATGAAGACTCAGGACAGACTCAAGAATCATTCAAGAACGAAGATCAAGATCACAAAACTTGTTGTTGTTATCACAACTCTTGTTAGGCTTCAAGCTTGTTGCATTGTAAATCATTATAGTTTATCCTTTCGAAGCACTAGTAGTAGTACTATTTCCGTAGATCCATTATAACTCACATTCTTAAGACATTATTTGTACTATGCTAGAAAGGTGTTTGCTAGCAGATATAATCCCAAATCTGACAGTGGGTTTCTTGTTGAAACCAGTTCTGTTGACAGTTCTATAAATTGTCTCTGTCATCAGATCTGGTCCTAGTTTAGCTCTCTCTTTGACGATAGTTACAAATCTGTCTCTGTCAATGGTGGGATCTCTGGATATGATGACGAGCTTCAAGATACTGCTGATAGTCATGTTGGCAAGGCTAAGGATCAAGAAAGAGTTGTTTCCACCGCTCCCGAGAGTGATGGAAACAAACGTCCACGAGAGGTTAAGGATGTCAACTGAGACATGAGGAGAAGGCTGAAGATGATGTTCCATCGTATAGCAGAAAACTCCATCTTACGGTAATGAGGATTTTGACACGTGACTGACATGGGCCAGATTCCAAAGGTATGAGTTAATTATTTTTCCTTGTCAAAAATGAGATTAAAAGAGAATTTATGAATGAAAGAAGTAAGGCTAGGAATATGAAGTGTTTTCATTAAAACATATATTTCCTACACTTTAAAATCAGAAGTTTAATCTCACTTTTCCTTTCCGTTTATGATTGGACTGTAGTGAATAACGACTTAAAAGTTATGGACTTAGGTTGTAATAAAATAGGAATTATGGACAATCTTAAGTAGGCGCCAGGAATTACCTTGGGCACCAATCACAAGGGAAAATGACTAGAGGACTAAAGAAAAGGACTAGAGGACTATAGACAAACATGTCACCATTTTTGACAAAAGATTCATCTTATGACAGGACAGTATTGGAAACTCAATCATACAGAGCCTACGGGCGACTGGAGTGTACCAGAGTTTCCAGATCTTAAACGATCTGAAGGCCAAAAGAAAGGCTGAAAAGAAATTGGACATTTAGTCTGCCAAGACAACTGGAGTGGGCCAGAGTATCTAGATCACATATGATCCGGTTATGCCCTAACCACGGGCAAGAGGTTGTTCATGTGAAGCAACACCACCTTCAAAGTAGAAGGAGTAGAAGAGGTTGACCTCAAAAGGACTTCAGGGAATGGGATCATGCTAACAAGAGGTGATACATGTCCCAAACTTGGTTTCAAGGACGTTGTTGGTCAACATGGATTGAGTCTAGTCCAACATGTCTATAATAACTAAGAGTGGTACGGTAATACTCTAGCCAGATGAATGATATATTTGTAATCCGTGCATCTATGTCATCATAGATTAAGATGTATTAAATAGAAAGTCAGTCAAAAGCTAACAAAGTTGAGATTGTTGTCGTCTGTCGACATAAACCCTAAAAAATGAATATGAGGTAGTCGAAGAGGTAAAATCATCTTTCCATTCCGTCAAGGGGAATAGCAAAAGAAGCAATGCTCCTCTATAACTTGATAACACCTACAAGGTTGATTTGAAGCTTGTACCAAATAGAGGGGGGAGACAAGCACGTTGTGGCCTTCATTTACGATGGTACAACATATTGGTTCATTTGTTTGTTGAAAAGAAAATATGAAGTTGTTGAAGCGGATGAGCGCTACAAAGCAGAATTTGAAAAACCTATTGATTGAGGAATTTGTAGGGATAGAGGGGGAGAATGTGAAGCACCATTCACCAAACGACTGCTCCTTACTCACCTTAGTCTGACAGTGCTAGCCAAGCGCAAATCTGTATGCCCAAGATATGTGGGGCAGGGTGATCCTTACCGTTAATGTGATTCTCAACAGAACTCCGCATACGGATAAGGATAATCTTTCATATGAAACATGGAAAGGATCTCATCTGCAAAGGTTGTAATATGGGGTGACTTTGTTACACCCCGTATTTACAGGACATGTTTAGAACGTACGTAAGAACTCACAGTGTTACAAGATTATTTTTATATTGTTGTAGTTAGCTCTACATGTTGATAGCATGAAGTTGGTATGTTGAAGTTTATTAGTATTATGGATTTCTTGTAGTTAAATCCGAAATGTTATACAAGCCGCTTGGAAATTGGATTACTAATTGGTCGCTTTTAGAAATCGCATGTTACTTACTTAAAGATTATGGTTATGATACTCAAATGCGACTTGATATCATGTTATGCTACTAAATTGGATTGAAATGGAAATTGGATAAGAATTGGATTTGTTGAATCAAGGTGGCCGAATTTGGAATGTAGTTTGTATTGTTTATGTATACGATATATGTCCGGAAGGTAGCCACATCTACTAACCCGCTGTTGTTTTATTTCGTTGTTTATTTTATAAGTTTCATGTATGTTCGATTATCTCTCGATGTATACTGTAGGGTGCCTGTAGGGCACCGATGCCCGGCCTGGTCGTGACAAAAGTGGTATAATGTTACACCCCGTATTTACAGGACATGTTTAGAACGTACGTAAGAACTCACAGTGTTACAAGATTATTTTTATATTGTTGTAGTTAGCTCTACATGTTGATAGCATGAAGTTGGTATGTTGAAGTTTATTAGTATTATGGATTTCTTGTAGTTAAATCCGAAATGTTATACAAGCCGCTTGGAAATTGGATTACTAATTGGTCGTTTTTAGAAATCGTCGCATGTTACTTACTTAAAGATTATGGTTATGATACTCAAATGCGACTTGATATCATGTTATGCTACTAAATTGGATTGAAATGGAAATTGGATAAGAATTGGATTTGTTGAATCAAGGTGGCCGAATTTGGAATGTAGTTTGTATTGTTTATGTATATGTATATATGTCCAGGAAGGTAGCCCTATCGGCTAACCTGTTGTTTTATTTCTGTTGTTTATTTTATAAGTTTCATATATGTTCCGCTGATTATCTCTGATGTATACCTGTAAGGGTGCCCAGGTAGGGCACCAGCCATGCCCGGCTCGGGTCGTGACAAAAGTGGTATCGAGCGCTTAGTCCTCGGAAAGTGTCTGAGGCCGTGTTCAGTAGAGTCTTGATTATCGGTGTGTTGTGCACCACATCTATAATCGTGAGGTCGCAGGACATTTAGGATTGGTTTCATTCTTCTCTCCGAGATCGCGCAAGAGAGTCGTCTTTATTAGGTTGAATCCTCCGACGTATTCTTATGTATGTGAATCACCTATGCCTCCACGGAAGCGCACTGTGGCCCGTGGCAAGGCAGCAGCAGAGCGCCAGGTGCGCAGAGAGTTACCAGAGTCGGCACGCACTATGCCCGAGGTAGTAGACTGTCGGCGAGTTCACCACGCCAAGATAGAGAGCCGAGAGCGCAGTAGCTCCAGAGGTTCCTGCACCGAGCCCCAGCCTGCACGTGCGGTTTAGGGATTATGGAGAGCAGATCGTGCTTTGACTAGCATAGTGGTAGGGCACGATGTACAGCAAACTAACCCAGAGCGCATTTGAGGATACGGATTTTCTGCCAGTAGTCCACCCGAGTTTTAGGGTTCGAGATCTGAGGAAGATCCTCAAGAGTTCGCTCGCAGCCTACAATGCGACTATGCAGTGCTTAGGGCCTCGACACGAGTCACAGTTGTTAGCCTCTACCGTTACGCGATATTGCGTTGAACCGGTTTGAGTCGTGGTTGCTTTCAGAGGTGGGGATGCTCTTCCACTGTTTGGGAAGAGTTTACAGAGGCCTTCATGAATCACTTTGCCTCCCGAGATGAGGAGAGCCCGTAGATAGGTTCTTGACTTTGAGGCGTAATGGCAGACTATTGAGAGTACACCGAGTTTGACTCTCGCCGTGCATGCACACACTATAGTACCGATATGGCGGATAGAGTTCATCGTTACGTGATGGGGCTAGACCGTCATATGATTACCGCATGTTTGGGGGTGGCTCTTCAGCCCGGTATGGACATTGCTAGACGCAGCCTATGCACGAGGATAGAGGACAGTGGAGAGAGGACCGACTGCAGCGCCAGCCAAGAGGCTGACGCAGGGTTCAGGTGATTTTCGAGGCGAGAGCCTCAGCAGAGCTAGGTCTACAGCTCACCAGCACGCAGTGCTCCTTCCCGCCGGCGGGGTTAGATCACCGTAATTCGAGAGCTCGAGCTCCGTGAGCTTCTGACCAGATGCGCACAGGTTCTAGGCGCGGCCACTTTTTCCTCAAGGCTCACAGCTGTGGCCGACATCACCATGGGAATGTCGTCGCCATCGCGCTGCTTTTACTGTGGCCGTCGGCCATATGTTGAGGGATTGTCCTAGTAGAGAGCTACGGCGAGGATATCACGCCTACCTGATCGATTGCGTTCGCTCTTCAAGAGCTAGGCAGATGTTCACACGGCAGCGTGCGCAGGTCGTGATGGAAGTTCCCGCTTTAGCGGTCTTTTGAACCGCCTATATGATTTCGTATATCTTCGACCCTTTAGAAATTTGTATGCATGATAAAGTTGTGGTATGTTTAAGTTTCATGAACAGATCAGATTGAGACTATGTACATGTTAGGAGGAGTTGGAAGTACGAAAAGATAATCTCTTTTGGGCTTATTATGACAGATATGCGTGCGAGGTATTAGGGCCATGTGTGGCATTGTTGGTATGTCGGGTTGTGAGAAGAAACTATGTCGCTAATTTTAAGATTGACTCAAAGAACATTCGGGACGAATGTTTCTAAGGGGAAGAATGTTACACCCGTATTTACGTGACATGTTTAGAACGTACGTAAGAACTCACAGTGTTACAAGATTATTTTTATATTGTTGTAGTTAGCTCTACATGTTGATAGCATGAAGTTGGTATGTTGAAGTTTATTAGTATTATGGATTTCTTGTAGTTAAATCCGAAATGTTATACAAGCCGCTTGGAAATTGGATTACTAATTGGTCGTTTTTAGAAATCGTCGCATGTTACTTACTTAAAGATTATGGTTATGATACTCAAATGCGACTTGATATCATGTTATGCTACTAAATTGGATTGAAATGGAAATTGGATAAGAATTGGATTTGTTGAATCAAGGTGGCCGAATTTGGAATGTAGTTTGTATTGTTTATGTATATGTATATATGTCCAGGAAGGTAGCCCTATCGGCTAACCTGTTGTTTTATTTCTGTTGTTTATTTTATAAGTTTCATATATGTTCCGCTGATTATCTCTGATGTATACCTGTAAGGGTGCCTGTGTAGGCACCGCCATGCCCGGCTCGGGTCGTGACAGACTTGGTAGAGGTTGGAATACTAGAACATGTCAAGTTGAACCTAAGACTATAGATTGCATATTCACTGGATCTGCAAATAACAGTAGTGCTTATGGCATCTTGGATCAAAGAATGCTGAACTCTTTGAAGATAACTTTTCTTGAGAAGGAAAAGTAATTGCTTAAGGTTCACAAGAACCCGCAAGTGTCTGACTGTTCGGAACTAGTCGTTCCAAATCAACAGGACTCGAAAGTTGCTGACTATCCGGAACTTATTGTTCCAGATCTATAAAACTCAGGGATTCTAGATGTTGAACCAAGGCGAAGCTAAGAGGGGACAAAGACTTATTCCATGTCTTCTAGCTTATATGGCTGAGAATGAATTATGGACAATTAACTAAGAATTGTCATCTCCAGAAGCGCTGCTTTGGAAGGAAGCTACAAAGAGAGAAATAGATTCCATCAGATAAAACCATACTTTTGTGATGGTTGATCTTCCTCCGGGGAAAGAAATTTTAAGTTGTAAAAGTGGATACTCAAATTGAGTACAAAGTAGATGGATTTACTGACGAGTATAAGGCCTCGGTTACTTGGACATGTGCTCCTCTGAGAATAGCTTAACATCTAGGGCCACTGTAGTCTTGTGTGACATGGATGTTAATGTCACACCCCGAATTCCGGGCCCGTGACTGGTGCCTTACCCCGGGCACCCTTTAGTGATACACCATCAGAGAAAACCAGCGGAAATAAAAACTTTAAACATGAAATGAGAGACACAATAAATAAACAAACCAAACCAAATGCCTTCAAGATATATACATAAAAACCCAACAGCTTATCCTTTTACAAACCCCGCCACAACAAGCATGCACTTAAGATTTACAACAACTATGACGGACAGGGCTCGCCATACCTCGAATGTACAAGAACCTACAACTCGGAAACATACCAAAGATAAGCCTCCGGCGGACTGAGCTTTCCAACGCTACCAAATGAGATCCTAAGAGCTGGATCCACGATCGACGTACTTACCGCGGATTTAACGCACTTCGGCGAGGTCGATAACAGTACCAAGTATGTGAAATCGCATAATATCAGAATGAAATCATAATACTATACAAAGCAGAGACATGATGATAGCCAAACTACAAGACACAACATATATGATTATATCAAGTCGTGGTCTCACGCCCACAACATCAATCATGCCCGTGGAATACCTTTCCTCACCGCAGCCTATGATATGATAACAACAAGACAAGAATCCAAATGGAAGCATACCCGCGCTACGATCGTGTCGGTGATGTCCAAAGTGGAAACAATAAGACAACATTCCAATGGACGATACCCGCAGCGCTACGTGATCGTGGTCGTGATGTCCAAAGGGAAACAATAGACAAAGATTCCAAATGGACGATACCCGCGCGCTACGATCGTGGTCGATATGTCCAAAAGGAAATCACAAGGCGATAATCAAAATGGAAACATACCCGCGCGCCACGATCGTGGTCGAGATATCCAAAGCGACAACCACAAGACCTCAACCAAAATGGAAGCATACCCGCGCTACGATCGCGGTCGTGATGTCCAAAGCGATTAACAACAATAATACTATCAACAGAACGCATTCGCGGAATTTCTCCGCCACCGCCGACGCCCAAGTAAGTTCTCAACTACCAACCGACCTCCATCGAGACGCCAGAACACGTAAATACAACGCTTTGCACCACAAAGGCTATCACAACAAGCATAGGCAAGTTTCACAACAACAAGCATAGGCAAGTTTCACAACGACAAGCATAGGCAAGTTATACACAACTCAAAGTACTTTCATTTTATGACAAAATCCGGGTTTTAACCCTAAAGTACTACGTACGTTAACTTCTTTTAAAAGAGATCCATTACTTTTATAAAAGTCACCCGATACCCGTAGTATTAGAATGACCAACCCACATTCCTTTTCAAAATCAAGTAACAACATTCTTTTCCTAAGTTCCAGTTTGCCTAGTTTCAATTACTCAAGCTTCTCATTTTCAAATGGTTACATAGTTCATAAACTTAATCACTCAATTCCTTTTTAGAACAATTGAGTAATATATGTCTTACGTGAGAGTAGGTTATTCTTGTTTACAACATTCTTATTACAAAGAACCATGATCTAGAAAATGTAATATCATTTTGTCTCATCTTAGTTTCTATGCAGATGGAGGTTTCTACCGGTTTTAATACGATACATCATTATTCAATACATTTTCCTTTATTAACGCCGCAGTTGGTCCTGTCGATACACATTCCGATTTCAAATCAAGAAACATTATCCCTTTAAATAAAACCAAGTACTCATTACTCACGAATGAGGTTTCACAAACACCCACATTAAAACAAATAAGTTAAGTCTCTTATCTTATAAGATCAAGTCTCTTAACTTCTAACATCAAGAAACCATTTTCTTTACCTCTCTTAAGACATTATACCTAACTCCCATAAAGCTAGTATAACTCTTTTTAAAACCTTTAAAACCAAGTGTTACTCTCCTTCAAAACGATTTATAAATCTTTGAAATACATCAAGTTTCTTTATTATAACAAGCCGCTTATAATTCACACCGCTACCTTTTAAAACCACAAAGTATTTTCTTACCTACATAAAGTCGTTATAACCAACTTCCCATAAAGCCGCTATAACACTTTATGTTTCAAACCAATCAAATACATTAAACACACGACGCCTACCGCACTACATAGTTACACACATATCATGCTAGAAGAGATAGGAAGAGGTTCACATACCTCGCGGCGATTGTCGACTAATAGCAAAACGCTCCAAGTACCTCAAACCGCGGCCACTCCTAAGCCTGGATCACTCCACACGTAGTACTTCAACCTATAAGGCCACAAGGCGCTTATTAACATCCAGATCTCAACGCTCCATAATCTACGTAAAATTCGGCAAAGACTCTCCCCGCAACAGAAATCTCCTCCTTTATCGAGGCCTGGCTACCAAGCCAACCAAGGTGGGGGTTAACACGCCTAACCTGACGCGCATAATTCTACTACACAAGAATGCTACATAAGTCTCATCAGAATACGTTCTAGGTAATTACAGTTCAGCTTCTTCTCTTTATTATCCTTCTACGTGATTACATCGCTCAATTTTTCATTCTTCAGCTTAAGTCAAAAGACATTGCCACAATACTAAGTTCATTCTATATATAGTATACAACAACTATATATTCAACACTTATGTAATTTCCAATTACAATAGGGACAAGATATTTACCTCGATAAGCCCAAAATTATCCTAGTTTAAAGTCGCCTCCCGAGCAAGGTTTAGCTCCAACTCAGGCGCTCCAACCCGCCTCCAACTACCCTTAGAAGTTCTAACCAACTTCTACTTACAATTTCAACAACGGTGAAGATTTCCTTAGTGGTTTCGTTTTAGTGATCGAGGGAAAGTATAACGGTATTTTCTGGCTTGTATAAGTTGTAACTCGGGAATACTACAAGGTATTTGGGGCCAAGGTATTTGGACATTATAACAATACTAGAGAGTATTTCTATACCACAACAAGGGTATTTATACGAGACAACTAGGCTGTGGGGTTACTCTCGCCAACAAGGCCTTCATGGGAGGGCTCTCAGCTGGTGGGGAGACTAGGACGAACACCACAAGAGAGGAGGAAGGCTTAAACACTTAGAAATATTTTTGGATGAAGAAGTCTTCAACTTAGTGGTATTTATAGCCAACCAATGGCCAACCAATGGCCAACCAATGGCCAAGATTAAGCCAAGTGCTACATGTGTAAGGCCAAGATTCACCCAAGTACACCTTATCCATCTACCACACCAAACAACACAAAATATCCTACCTACTCCCACTCACCCAAATCGCCCAAACCGCCCAACACTCACCAATGAGGTGCCAAGTGTCGCCTCTTGTTGGTCCAAAATGTTTCGTCTCTAAAAATCCGCAAAATTAAAAATGACATAGCCGGAAATTCCCTACGAAAGTGTGAAACGTTTTCGAAAAACGACTCTTTCTGCACTTTGTGTACAAATTTCAAACTAGCCTACTTTAAGGCTCAAATTATAATACGACACACTCACGCATATACCTGAAATACTGGTATAACATTCTCCTCCTTAGAAACATTCGTCCGAATGTTCCTTCTCAAGGCGGATAAAGATGAAGTTCTTCTAACAAGTTTCCACCGCCACACGGCCATAAACATAACACACGCTCTCTTCCTTCCTTACTGTGCCGCCCTTCACGAACACTTGAACTCTTCTAGTATATGCACCATACTCCACCATCGCTTCGCTTTCCAAAACTTTGGAGTCACCACCTCCAAACTTGGTCATCTACCACCTCAATCTTCCTTAAGGCCCTTCCCGCCTTCACGATCCGCTCGTCGAACATATCCACGAACTCATACGATGGTTACCAAAACTGGCCTAGCACCCGCGTGACCCTACCACCGGCGACCACCTGCAGCTGACCTACCACGAATAGTCGCGGGTTGGCCCGCAACATGGCCCCAACCCGACCTACTAACGCATCAAGCTCTTGTTCCCGATCCGAACAATCCTACCTATACAGTCGCGAAAGCTACCACTTCCATTTCACACTACCTGAGGACTTACCCTTTTCACTAACTGTGTTTCTAAATCACATTTTAGCACACAAACTATCCAAACATAACACTAAACACATCAACAATATCAATACATACAAAACTCTGCAGGTTAGGGATATACCCAATCTACCGCCTCTCTAATCATAGGCCCACTGCAGGCGCATAATCGTAGAAAGCGATGAACCACCATCGATCCTGGCGTCGAGTCGTAACATCCGTGCTTCCTTGGCCTGACAAGCCTCGCAAATGGCCCGCTGGCCGCATGCAAAACAAACTCCCATTTAGCACGACACTCTCCAAAATGGAGTCTACCACAATGGTCACAACGAGGTAGGTGGCTTCACCGTTAACACCCCGCTCTCCCGAAAATTCAAACCTCGAGCCACGACCGCTCTCAAGACGCGGAGGACCACTCAGACATCGTGGGGTACATAACTAGCTCTTCCGAGGCGGTCCGCCCCGAAAGTCACCAAAGGACCCTGCCGTCCTGGCCCTCTTCTGCCGATCCCGGTCATTCCGTCGACCTCTCCGTGCCTCACATCCAAGTGCATGAGCTTGCATGCGGGCAATGTCCATGCCCACCAAGAGAAACACCCGCACAAGACTCAGCCATATAATCATCTAGCCCAGTGACGTAGCGATGCACCCTATCCTCCAGACTAGCTACTAATGCGGGAACATACCGGGCCAACGAGTCGAACTCCACGTTGTACTCCGAATCAGACGCCATTCTCGCCTCAACATCAAAAACTGTTTACCGAGCCCTCTCATCCGCGAGGCAAGAAATGTGCCGAAGGCCCCAAAACTCGCCCCAAACGGCCGGAAGTGCATTCTCTCCCGAGAGCTCCCACGATCAAACCACGATCGCGGTATCACGCACCGATGCAAACCTAGACCACCGACTCGGTCTCCAAGCTCGATCACTCTCACGATCCGTCAGAATCGCTTGATGAACTCCTCGCGATCATCCTCGTGCCTCGACCCATAAAACTCGAGGGTTACACCGGAAAATCCCGTAGTCTCAAATCGTCGCCGGGGTGAACTACGGTGCATCGATCGAATCGCCGTGATTCCAAATTTATCCTCATATCTCGCCACGACTCGCCAGAATCGGTCATCTCCAGTACTTATCTCATCCGCTTCCAGCCGCGGACCGAGGCTCGTGTATCAGAGTCTCCCAGCCTCGCCGCGCTCTAAACTCACTGGTGCTTGGCGGTGTCGCCAAACTCGCCTCAAGTACTATCTCAGTGCATGCATCGCTCGCGCTCGTACTCTCTCAGATCTCACTAGCGCCTCCTCGCTTTGCCCTTCGGGCTCGCTGCTCTTGCGGAGGCATAATCGTAAAACGAGATACGCTGGAGGGTCCAACTTACAACACAAATTTCTAAGGCACGATCTCGTAATGAGAAGAATGGAAACTAATCCTAAATGTCCTATAGCCTCCTGATTATAGATGGTGCACAACACACCGATAATCAAGACTCTACTAGACACGGTCTGTAGACACTTTCCGAGGATTAACTGCTCTGATACCACTATGTCACACCCCGAATTCGGGCCCGTGACTGGTGCCTTACCCCGGGCACCCTAGTGATACAACATCAGAGAAAACCACGGAAATAAAAACTTTAAACATGAAATGAGACACAATAAATAAACAGCCAACCAAATAGCCTTGGTATATATACATAAAAACCCGACAGCTTATCCTTTTTACAAACCCCGCCACAACAAAGGTTACTCTGCACTCTAAGATTTACAACAACTATGACGGACAGGGCCGCCATACCCCAATGTACAAGAACCTACAACTCAGTGAAACATACCAAAGATAAGCCTCCAAGGCGGAGCTTTCAACGCACTGAAATGAGATCCTAGGCGGGGATCCACGATCGATGTACCTACTGCAGCGTGAACGCAGGCCCGGGCGAGGTCGATAACAGTACCAAGTATGTGAAAGCATAATATCGTAAATGAAATCATAACGATCTATACAAAGCAGAGACATGTATGATAGCCAAACTACGATACAACATATAACGATTATATCAAGTCGTGGTCTCACGCCCAACATCAATCATGCCCGTGGAATACCTTCCTCCGCCGCAATCATGATATGATAACAACAAGACAATCCAAATGGAAGATACCATGCGCTACGCATCGTGTCGGTATGTCCAAGGGAAACAATAAGACAACATTCCAAATGGACGCGATACCCGTGCGATGCATCGTGTCAAGATGTCCAAGGAAACAATAGACAGCATTCCAAATGGACGATACCCGCGCTACGATCGTGTCGGTATGTCCAAAAGGAAATCACAAGGCGATAATCAAAATGAAACATACGTGCGCTACGACGTGTCGAGATATCCAAAGCGATTAACCACAAGACCTCAACCAAAATGGAAGCATACCCGCGCTACGCATCGTGTCAGTATGTCCACTGCGATTATCAACAATAATACTATCAACAGCGAACGTGCGGAATTTCTCGTCACCGCCACGCGTCCAAGTAAGTTCTCAACTACCAACCGACCTCCATCGAGACGCGGTAACACGTAAATACAACGCTGCACCACAAAGGCTATCACAACAAGCATAGGCAAGTTTCACAACAACAAGCATAGGCAAGTTTCACAACGACAAGCATAGGCAAGTTATACACAACTCAAAGTACTTTCATTTTATGACAAAATCCGGGTTTTAACCCTAAAGTACTACGTACGTTAAATTCTTTTAAAAGAGATCCATTACTTTTATAAAAGTCACCCGATACGTAGTATTAGAATGACCAACCCACATTCCTTTTCAAAATCAAGTAACAACATTCTTTTCCTAAGTTCCAGTTTGCCTAGTTTCAATTACTCAAGCTTCTCATTTTCAAATGGTTACATAGTTCATAAACTTAATCACTCAATTCCTTTTTAGAACAATTGAGTAATATATGTCTTACGTGAGAGTAGGTTATTCTTGTTTACAACATTCTTATTACGTGACCGTGATCTAGAAAATGTAATATCATTTTGTCTTATCTTAGTTTCTATGCAGATGGAGGTTTCTACCGTTTTAATACGATACATCATTATTCAATACATTTTCCTTTATTAACGCTGCAGTCTGTCGATACACATTCGATTTCAAATCAAGAAACATTATCCCTTTAAATAAAACCAAGTACTCATTACTCACGAATGAGGTTTCACGCAAACACCCACATTAAAACAAATAAGTTAAGTCTCTTATCTTATAAGATCAAGTCTCTTAACTTCTAACATCAAGAAACCATTTTCTTTACCTCTCTTAAGACATTATACCTAACTCCATAAAGCTAGTATAACTCTTTTTAAAACCTTTAAAACCAAGTGTTACTCTCCCTTCAAAACGATTTATAAATCTTTTGAAATACATCAAGTTTCTTTATTATAACAAGCGCTTATAATTCACACGATTACCTTTTAAAACCACAAAGTATTTTCTTACCTACATAAAGTCTTATAACCAACTTCCCATAAAGCCGTTATAACACTTTATGTTTCAAACCAATCAAATACATTAAACACGTATCGCTCACCGCACTACATAGTTACACACATATCATGCTAGAAGAGATAGGAAGAGGTTCACATACCTCGCGACGATTGTCGACTAATAGCAAAACGCCCAAGTACCTCAAACCGGCTACTCCTTAAGCCAAGTGGATCACTCCACACGTAGTACTTCAACCTATAAGGCCACAAGGCGCTTATTAACATCTAGATCTCAACGTTCCATAATCTACAGAAAATTCGGCAGCACCTCCCCCCCCCCCCCGCAACAGCGTAAATCTCCTCCGTTATCGAGGTCGGCTACCAAGCCAACTGAGGGGTTAACACGCCTAACCTGACGCGTACAATTCTACTACACAGTAATGCTACATAAGTCTCTTATGTCTGACCCTAGGTAATTACATTCGATTCTTCTCTTTATTATCCTTCTATGTGATTACTGTTCAATTCTTCATTCTTCAGGCTTAAGTCAAAAGACATTGCCACAATACTAAGTTCAGTTCTATATATAGTATACAACAACTATATATTCAACACTTATGTAATTTCCAATTACAATAGGGGGACAAGATATTTACCTCGATAAGCCCAAAATTATCCTAGTTTAAAGTCGCTCCTGAGCAAGGTTTAGCTCAACTCCGTGCGCTCAACCCGCTCCAAACTACCTTAGAAGTTCTAACCAACTTCTACTTACAATTTCAACACGGGTGAAGATTTCCTTAGGGTTTCGTTTTAGTAGTGAGGGAAAGTATAACGGTATTTTCTGGTCTTGTATAAGTGTAACCTTGGGAATACTACAAGGTATTTGGGCCAAGGTATTTGGACATTATAACAATACTAGGAGAGTATTTCTATACCACAACAAGGGTATTTATACGAGACAACTAGGCTAGGGGGTTACTCTCACCAACAAGGCCTTCACAATGGGAGGGCTCTCGGCAAAGGGAGACTAGACGAGAACACCACAAGAGAGGGGAGGAGGCTTAAACACTTAGGAAATATTTTTGGATGAAGAAGTCTTCAACTTAGGGTGGTATTTATAGGCCAACCAATGGCAAGATTAAGCAAGTGCTACACAGTGTAAGGCCAAGATTCACCCAAGTACACCTTATCCATCTACCACACCAAACAACACAAAATATCCTACCTACTCCCACTCACCCAAATCGTCCAAACCGCCAACACTCACCAATGAGAGGTGCCGTGTCGCCTCTTGTTGGTCCAAAATGTTTCGTCTCTCGGAAAAATCCGCAAAAATTAAAAATGACATAGCCGGAAATTCCCCTACGAAAGCTGTGGAAACGTTTCGTCGAAAAACGACTCCTTTCGGCACTTTGTGTACAAATTTCGAAACTAGCCTACTTTAAGGCTCAAATTATAATACGTACACACTCACGTACATACTCTGGAAATACGGGGTATAACAGTTAAGACAACCTTCCTAATCGGAGAGTTGGTTTGATGGACTATTGAGCTTCTTCCTGAACTTCCTTTGTGGTCCCTGAAATATTTACATTTTGGTCCTGGAAGGTTCAGATAAAACATAAATAATGAATCTGAAAGAAACATTGACTCTGAATTTAGAAAGCCAATAGTTGGAAAACCAACAGTCTGAAAGTGGAAGATGAAATTTATACAGAACAACCCGAGGGGTATGTGGTTCCAGGGAAGAGAAGAAAATTTTTCGACTTGTTAAATCTCTGTGCAGGCAGAAACAGGCCCCGAAGCAATGACATGAAAACCTTGATAGTACTCTACTATCGAAGAGTTTCTCCATTCATGAGTGTGACAAATATGTCTACATGAAAGGTAATCCTGGTCGTTCGTCATGATATGTCTTTACGTAGACGACATGTTGATCACAGAGAGTAGTTCTAGTCTGATCCAAGAGACTAAAGAGTGGGTTGAAACAATGTTTCGACATAAGGGATATGGGTATTGCAAATGTCATCTTAGGAATTGTGATTTCTAAGACATCTAACGGACTGGTCTAATTCCAATCTCATGTGTGAGGTGTTTTGACAGTCTCGTTGAAGTCACCAATGGATATGAATCATGAGAAGTGATTGGAATCATGGTGCACCCATATACCAGAAGCTATATGCGCAGGTCACATGTAGTTCAATGTATTTTACACACCACAAATGACCTGGTATCGGCTCACAAATAACTTGAAGCTTGAAATTTCGATCTAAGCTCTTATAAGCTAATCTATTTTTTTTAGTGTAGCACGTTGAATTTTTAGGAGAAAGTTTCAAATTAAATAAGTTATAGAAGAAGAAATAAAAGTGAATGGGAGCCTTGGTGTAACTGATAAAGTTGTTGACATTTGATCAGGAAGTCACGAGTTCAAGTCATGAAAACAACCTCTTATAAAAATACAGGATAAGACTGTGTACAATAAACATTTGCCTTTATGGTTCGGTTATTTTCCAAACCCTTCGTATAACATGAACTTAGTGCACCGAATTGTTCCTTTTGTGCAGAAATAAGGAAAGAAAGAAGAAGGGGGGGGGGGGGGGGTAAAAGAAAGGGAAAAGAAAATAATAACTAGAAGATTCATACAGTTTATTATATGGATTTGGAACAAACAGACTCAATTTTGTAATTATTTTGTTCATATTTTAATTTTCTTTTTAGATTCTAAAAAGAAGAAGCAAGTTATGAAAGCACTAAAGTTTAAAAGTTAGATACTTAGTAGGCGTTTGACCATGTGTTTTCAAATCATGATTTCATAATTTGATTTCAAATCACGATTATTTATGTAATTTAGATATAACTTGAACTTCAACTTCTTATCATAGTTTGAAATAACAAATCATCCAAAAATGTGTGATTTTGGATTCAAAATTATGATTTAGAATTTTTTTTAAATATAAAACTTGGTCCATAAGTATATATTTTGTACAAAAAGATCCATAAATTAGTAGATATATACCAATTGATCGATTTTGTATTGTATTGAATATAATTGTTCAATAAATAATTTATATTGTATATATATACAAAGATATGATTATGCCATGACTTAAAAGTGTACAACATAAGTTTATATTTTATAAAAAAAGATCCATAAATTAGTAGATATATACCAATTGATCAATTTTATATTGTATTGGATATAATTGTCCAATACATAATTTATATTGTATATATATACAAAGGTATGACTGTGACATGACTTAAAAGTGTACAATTTCGAGCCACGTATTAATTTTGTTATGAATTATGACTTGCTCATTTGGTAATGTTAAACAGAGGCCCAGCGTCGCGGCGCCTCCGACAGAAATTTTTGAAAATGAGCCAACAGGCCCACTGCCTGCTGGCCAGGCCGTACCATCTCCCGAAAATTCTCAAAATTCACCCAATCCAGCCCTCATGGTCCAATCACTCGCAGTCAACGGGGTATTTTTAAACCAAAAAGACATTTTAATTTAAATTCTAATGTTCTTAGGTCACCCTTACCCTGTAATTCTGTGTCTGCCTTAAATGACCCTAATTAGAAAATTATCATGATCGATGAATATACTTCTCTTATTGATAATAAGACGTGGGAGTTGGTACCCCATCCATATGTTGTTAATATTATTCGATCTATGTGGATTTTTGCTCAAAAGGAAAATTATGACGGTTTGTTTGCAAGGAATAAGACTCGTCTTGTAGGTAATGGTAAGACTCAGCAAGTTGGTGTGGATTGTGGTGAGATATTTATCCAGGTGGTCAAGTCGGCTACCATTCACACTGTGCTCAGCTTGGCTCTTTCGAAATCATGACACATTCATCTAGGGGTGCACAGTCGGGGCCGGGACCGGGCCGGACGAGCCGGACCGGACGAAGACCAAGATCTTGATTCTCGGACCAAGACCGACCAATTTCTCGGTCGGTCGGTCGCCCGTCAATTCGTCGGTCGGTCAATCGACCGAGGCCGAATCCCCCCCTCCGGCGGTCCGGGAACACTT
Source organism: Przewalskia tangutica (assembly GCA_029844215.1). Taxonomy (NCBI): domain Eukaryota; kingdom Viridiplantae; phylum Streptophyta; class Magnoliopsida; order Solanales; family Solanaceae; genus Przewalskia; species Przewalskia tangutica. The sequence goes on along the minus strand of CM056720.1, from coordinate 22,752,973 downwards.
GATTATGACCTGCATTTGTATCTTTCGTCGACGTCTACACTAGTCTCCTATACAGATGTTGATTGGGGTGGTTGTCCTGACACCAGACAGTCTACGTCTGGCTATTGTATGTTTTTAGGTAATAACTTGGTCTCATGGTCTGTCAAGCATCAATCTACGCTTTCACGTTCAAGTGCAGAGGCCGAGTATCGAGGGGTAGCCAATGTAGTTTCTGAGTCTTGTTGGTTACGAAATCTACTTTTAGAGCTTCATTGTCCTATTCAGAAGGCTACCTTGGTGTATTGTGATAATATAAGTGACATCTATCTTTCTGGTAATCTAGTTCAGCATCAGCGCACTAAACACATAGAGATGGATATTCACTTTGTTCGAGAGAAGGCAGCTAAAGGACAAGTACGCGTCTGCCATGTCCCTTCCAGATATCAAATTGCAGACATCTTTACAAAGGGTCTTCCCTCGGTCCTTTTTGAAAAATTTAGAGACAGTCTCATTGTATGAAGACCGCCCGCTATGACTTCGGGGGGTGTTAAACAGAGGCCCAGCGCCACGGCCCAGTTATCCAGCGTCGCGACCCTTCGACGTAGTTCCAGCCCGACCTACACGGGCAGTGGAAGAGTTTATGTATATTTGGTATATATTAGAATTAGCTTTGTACCTTAATTAGGATTGTAATATTACCATAATTGTATAGTTAATCTCCTTATAGAATAGGGATTTAGATGTAAAGTAGGAATAAGATTCTTCTATTGTAACTTGTATATATATGACTTTCATCAATAAGAATAATCAAGGAATTAATTCTTTCAGGTAAGATTGCATAAGAATTAGGAAAATTTTGATGGTTTTCACAACTTGTGGGGTTTTATTTCAATGAAAAAAGATACAACTTAAAAAACTCAAATTGCATGTCCAAACAAAACTTTAACTTCAAACTATATGATTTCAAACAATGGTTTCAAATCATGTCCAAACGACTTCTTATATATGTGTGTTATACGTACAAAGAAAAAACCACACTTTCAATACAAACACATAAATAAATTAGCATTCATGAAAAAATTTCTGGCTTTACATGTTTTTTCAATATTATTATGCATGTTTTATTATTTAAGCAATATAAAGAAATAATTTGTAAATTAAATGCAATTAGGTCTGTCATTATCGCGTGAAGCGTTGATAAATTCACCATTATACAAGAAATTGATTCTAAAAACTTGTGATATTTTTTGTATTCCTAACAAAATTCATGGTATATTAATATTATATGATTTGGTTTGGATGAATTTAAATTCTTAAAAGTGGAGATGATCACACCCTGTTTCATTTATCTCATACTTTCACTATCTTCTCATATAACTTTGTACATTTGTGTTTGTTTTATTAATTTAGTCACTCTACCGATGGAAACTATGCATTGATGGGCTTGGAAGAAAGTGAATATGTTAAGTTTCATTTATTTTGGTTTGTCTTAGCATTTCAGGAGACTTCTTTTGTTTTCTTTTTTGCTTTAAGTACATTTTTTTCACTTTACAAAATCATCTTACATTTTTCCAAAAAGGTGGAACTCCCACCCCAGGAGCATCCACACTCCGGTCCGACAGGTCTGTGAAGGAGATTAATTATGGTAGCTCAACTGATTTCAAAGGTTAGACCACTACCACGCTGCGCACAAAGTTAGACCACTATCACGCTGTGCATAAGGGGCCCTCCTTTATTTCAAGAAGAAACTCACACCGCGTTTGAGATTCGATCTTGTCGTTTTTAATTATTCCACTTGAGCCAGGTTGGTGGCTCATAGGTTGGGACCTTACTGTCTTCTTTTCTTTTGCTTTTATTGAAGTGACAAATTTGCTATTTATCGCTCAAGATATTATGATTCGAGAGAAATTTTATCTTGATAAATTTATCGCTCAAAACTAGAAACGTTCTTTATCTTATTTTTTGTGAATAAAGTTTATCAAATGTTATATTTGTAATACAAATAAACTGAACCAAACAGTCCAATATTAAATATGACAAGGATGGTTTAAAGAATTCAAACTTTGATTTAATTTCAGTGTAAGTGAATACAAGTGATGCTAACATAGACTAGTCAACGTATTACAACTAAATATGCTATATGTGAAACACAAATTGTAATTGACTTGTGTGCAACATCTTTTATTTATCTTTTCTATTCAATGACTTCTTCTGGAAAATAAAAAAAATATAAGTTACAGCAACTAACTAAAATGTCTAAAATCTTTATCTCCATGAGATTAGTTTATATCAATTGTTAACCATATGCATTAGCTGAAAGGTAAAATGATACAAGTAGGGAGAAAAAAAAGAATTCTTCGACTAGTTAAAAATAATTTATATACAGGGGAAAGATACCAAGTATACAAAAGACAAGCCTATACAAGTACCAGAGAGGTATCAAATAATGGGAAAAAATAGAGAGGTTTTAAATAAAAAAGGAAGAATCTTTAGGATAACAACTTGATATTCTTTCTATTTGAAAGAATTAATGTCTTGATTATTTTTATCGATGAAAGGTATTATATACAAGTTATAATAGAAAAATCTTTTTCATATTCTACATTTAAATTCCTATTTTATATGGAGACTAACTATATAATTATGGTAATATTACAATACTAATTAAGGTACAAGACTAATATCTAATATATACCAAATATATAAAACTCCTAATCTGCCTGTGATGGGCCTGGCCACTGTTCGGTCGGTGCTGAATTGTGCTGATGGGCCGTGATGCCTAATATTCTCAATATACACATAATATACATTTCACCATGATCATGGCGGGCGGTCTTATCTGTTGAGTGCTCTAAAATCTTCAAAAAGGACCGAGGGAAGACCCTTTGTAAAGATGTTTGCAATTTGATATCTGGAAGGGACATGGCAGACGCGTACTTGTCCTCTAACTACCTTTTCTCGAATAAAGTGAATGTCCATCTCTATATGTTTAGTGCGCTGGTGCTGAACTAGATTACCAGAAAGGTAGATGACACTAACATTATCACAATACACCAAGGTAGATTTCTGAATAGGACAATGGAGCTCTAAAAGAAGATTATGTAACCAACATGACTCAGAGACTGCATTGGCTACCCCTCAATACTCGGGCTCTACACTCGAACGTGAAAGCGTGGATTGACATTTGACAGACCATAAGATTAATTTATTTCCAAGAAACATACAATAGCCAGACGTAGAACGCCTAGTATCCGGACAACCACCTCAATCAGCATCTGTGTAGGAGACAAGCGTAGACGTCGACGAATGATACAAATGCAAGCCATAATCAAGTGTTCCCTGAATGTGCCTAAGAATGTGTTTGAGCGCATTCATATGTTCAATCCTGGGGTCATGCATAAACAAACACACCTGTTGTACGGCATATGTAATATCCGATCGCGTGAACGTAAAATACTGAAGGGCCCCTGCAAGACTACGATAACGGGTCGGATCCTCATAGGGCGAGCCAGCTGCAACACCCAACTTGGTTTAGTATCAACTGGAGTAGAAGTGGACTTACAGGATGACATCCTAGCCCTCTCAATGATCTCAGCTGCATACTTCCTCTATGATAAGAACAATCCACCTGCATGACGAGTGACAACAATCCCTAAAAAATAACTCAATGGCCCCAAGTCTTTCATTGCAAACTCAGAACTGAGCATTGTCATAATAGACTGGCTTGCATCAGAAGAAGCAGTCAATATAATATCATCCACATAATAGTATATAAGTCATCGAAGAACTCTGACGATATATGAATAATGAATTATCACACCTGCTGTGAGAGAACCCAATAGTCGAAACATAGTCAGCAAACCTCTTATACCAAGCCCGTGGAGCTACTTAAGCCCATACAAAGACTTCTTCAACAAACAGACATGATGAGGATATCGAGTATCCCTAAATCCCAAGGGCTGATGCATGTATGCTGTCTCTTTGAGGTCACCATGTAGGAAAGCATTATTCACGTCTAGCTGATGTATGGGCCATGATTTCGAAAGAGTCAAGCTGAGCACAGTGCGAATGGTAGCCGGCTTGACCACCGGGCTAAGTGTCTCACCACAATCTACACCAACATGTTGAGTCTTACCATCACCTACAAGACAAGCCTTATGTCGTGTAAAAGAACCATCAGAGTTATCCTTATGCGCAAAAATCCACATAGACCGAATAATATTTACGCCAGATGGACGGGGTACCAACTCCCACGTCTTATTATCAATAATAACATTATATTCATCAGTCATGACAATTTTCCAATTTGGGTCATTTAAAGCAGACACATGATTACGGGGTAAGGATGATTTAAGAATATTAGAATTAAAATTAAAATATCTTTTTCATTTAAAAATACCCCGTTGGGCTCGGATGACTGGTCTATGAATCGGGGTTGGATTGGGTGAATGTTGGGCTAGACTGGGACACGGAGGCGGCGGCGGCGGTAGGCCTGGCGGCCCATCTAACGTTGAACTTGAGCTGGGCGAAAGTGAAAGGCGAAAGTGGGCGGAATCGAAGGCGGCGGGCGATTCTTGGACCATTCCGATGATGATCTTTGCGGGAGGACCAGTGGCGATGGGCATTGTCGAATTCATAGTGTGGGACAGGTCCTACAAATGGTGAATAATATACGGGGATAGACCATCATCCAAAAATTATACGAACTAGGCACGTGACTTTCTAGTAAATGAAAATTGGAACTTCAAATATAACATGACGACTAATAATGATTCGATTAGATGACAAATCAAAATATTTATAACCACGGTGATTTGACGGATAACCCAAAAACACACAAGGAGTAGAACATGCCTAAAATTTGTTAATTGTGGTGGATGGAAAAAGGGGTAACATAAGCACCCAAAGACCCTAAGATGTGAATACGAAGGAGTCTTATTATATAAAATTTGAAGAGGGGACTAATATTTCAAACCTTTGGAAGGAATAATGTTAAGGATATCAGTAGCCATTTGTAGAGCATAATGCCAAAAATACGGGGGTACGGAAGCATGAACCAAGAATGTTCGGATAATATTATTAATAGTACGAATTTTGCGTTCGGCTTTCCCATTTTGTGAAGACGTATGAGGACAAGAAAAATGAAAATTGATTCCATTTTTAGCACAAAATTCCCGAAATTCCCCATTGTCATACTCTTTGCCATTATCACATTGAATATTTTTTATTTCTCGTTCGAATTAGGTCTTAATGAAAGCTCTAAATTTTTTAAAGATGGAAAAAATTTGAGATTTCTTTGCTACTGGAAATGTCCATAAAAATTTAGAATAATCATTTAAAAATAGAACATAGTAACGATGACCCAATGAACTAAGAATAGGAGATGTCTATAAATCGCTATGAATAATATCAAATGACATTGAAGTAGTAGAATTAGAATCCATAAATGGTAACTTAACAATTTTTCCTAAGGAACAAGATTGACAATTCGGAGTACTATGCGTACCCTTACGAGAAATAAGTTTATTTTTATCTAAGACAGACAAAATAGACGGCTCCGGATGATCTAGACGAGCATGCCACAAAGAAGAAGTAAGAGTTGCAAAAGTGGAAGGCATGTTTTGACGCGAGGAACCGAGACTTGGTGTGATTGGATAAAGATCCCCCCTATTGTCACACCTCATGAGCCCCCACATTGCGAAGTTGATCCGCCAACTCCTTGAGTCCTTTACAATAAGATGAAATGTTAGGAAAATTCACCATAGCAACTTGAGAAAATTCCTGTTCAAGGGTGACAATGCGTGAATGACTGTTATCCTGGAAGATATCACGCAATCGATTCCAAACAGCCATAGTTGTGGAGTTGAGTTCCATAATCATCTGTAAAAGGCCCATGAATATTGTGGCATAAATCCACTAGAACTTTTACGTCAAGCGTGACCCATAATTTTGGATTGTCCGCTTTGGTGGGTACATCATCATCTTCGGTGGTCTCATCCCCCGTTGTAGGAGTCGGAGGGATGATGTGGTGAAGAACTTGATGTGTCATTGCATGAATTTTGAATAATTCTGTCCATGTACCATATTGAACGTTTTCTAGGTCAAGAACAATAGGAAGAACGTTTGATGTTAGAAATTGTTAAGGCGGGATGAAACGTGTTCTTATCAGTCATGATGAAGAGAACAAACTTTGGACAAGAATATTTTTTAAGGAGAGGGGAGGCTCGGGTTTGCTGAAACAGAGGGGGGGATTTTTTGTCACGGAATTCAAGAGAAAATCGAAAAAGAAGTGAGTAGCGGAAGTAAGGAAAATAATCTAGACTCTTTATACCATGAAAGAATTAATCCCTTGATTATTCTTATTGATGAAAGACATATATATACAAGTTACAATAGAAAAATCATTTTCCTATTCTACATCTAAATCCCTATTCTATATGGAGACTAACTATAAAATTATGGTAATATTAAGATAATAATTAAGGTATAAGACTAATATCTAATATATATCAAATATACAAAATTCCTAATCTGCCCGTGATGGGCCTGCCCACTGTTCGGTCGTGCTGAATCGTGTTGTTGGGTCGTGATGCCTAATATTCTCAATATACACATAATATACATTTGTATATTGTATATTATGTGTATATATAACACTATTGAATCAAGGAAAAGAAAAATAAATCTAAAAGTAAAAGGTAGAAAATGTGAAAAGCAGTTACAATTACCTTTTCCAATTCATAATGTTTAATGATTTATTATTATATGTCCCAATCGAGTCATAGTTCTTTTATTAGTAAGATTCCAATTGATTGATTTTCGTAGCTGAACTAGAAAACCAAAATAGCTATTTTGATATAATTTTTGTGAGTTACGCGATGTACGTGAATAGTATTCAACTACTACTAGTGCTTAGAAAGGATAAACAATTACAATACAACAGACTTGAAGCCTAACAAGAGTTGTTACAACAACAATGAGTTTTGTGTTCTTGATCTTTTATCTTGAATGGTTCTTTTCCCGGAGTCTTGGATCTATGGATCTTCTTACAATTGCATCGATCCTCTTGATATTTTCAACCTGAAATCAAAAGACACTAAATCTGGTAGTGTTACAGAGGTGCTGCTGAGTCCAGTGATATTCACTTTGTCCTTAAGACAATATTGTCCCGTATGAATCCTTTAACGGCTATTGACAACTTGTCTTCCAAGATAAAATAACAACTAAACAATGAGCAAAGAAAACTCAAGTGTTTCTCAAGAAGAACCTTTGGGTGTGCGAAAGTATGCTAGAGAGGAAGAAGTTCAGAAAAATCTGAACCATACAAGTATGAAGTGTGTTCTACAATTGAGTCAATGACCTCAATTTATAGTGTGTGTAAGATGTCTTCTCATCTAGCCAATTCATGGCAATCAAGTCATGTAATGACACTAAATGAGAGGTTATAATTCAACCAAATAATGGCAGAATTCAAGTGCCAAGTAATGAAGGTTAATGCTCAAAACGGCCGTAAATTTTAGGTTTTCCGATCACGCTGCCTCGGCGCGCGGCTAAGCTCGATGACGAACATCGAATTAGCGACGCGACCCTACCCTTGGGGAGCCACGTCGCCGCTGATCCGCGACCCTTGGGGTGGTGGCGTCGCGACGCCCTGGCTTTATGAAGGCATCGCGGCCCTTTTTCGACAGATTTCGATCTTACACGTCGTACATTTCTTCCCTCCTTTACCAACGTGGAACACGCGTCATTTGGCCAATAACCGTCCATCATTTTATGTTTCAAACGTTTCACTTACGTACCAATATCTCTTTCACTTAATGAAATTTACGATACTTGACACTACGTTGTACATGTGTGGAAACGACGTTTCCGACGTGCGAGGTCTCAATTGTTCGAGTCATAAATAATGGGTTAAACTTAATTCCACATTAGTAAATTTCCAACAATTTCACATTGAAATCATTCACCATAAACCTATTGCAAAATTGAGCTAACTTCAAAAATCATAGAATGGAAGTAACAAGGAAATTCCTATGAGAGAATATCACATTCATTACCATTCCATTTTATTAGTGGTCTAGTTAGAGATTCTATGATTGTAAAATAGATAGGTGTTGAAATTTAAAAAGATTATATTATAATATATCCTAAAAAACAAATTATTAAATAGTACTAGTACAATGTACAATACAATTTGGCAAAAATGGAGCCCAATGAATATAGTTGATTCATGTATCGGACTTAACTACTGTGCAATCACGGAATAATTATTGCATTAAAAGTCTCTGGAGTGCTTTTATATTATATTAAAAGAGTTTAACTTACATTTACTCATTTTTAAAAAAATTATTATTATATTTTAATATATTATAGCATATTATTTTATCTTTTTTATGATGGACAATTATTCATTATTATATCTTGAAATAATATATAAAATCCTCCCAAATTTATATCAAAATCTCACTTTAACAATTTAATTTTATGGGTGTTGAAATACTTCCATTCTTGTTTGAAGTATATATAAACATCCGTAAAGTTGATTGTGTTGATATTCTTTTACACCATTATACAAGTGATACTGACATCAAATTTTTATTCAAAACTTGTTTAAATGTTGCAAGTAAAATAAAACAAACTATTTGGCAGAGGGGAGGGAAAAAGACTTTTCATTTTTACAACTTGCAAAGTTACCAAAAATGGTTGCTGTTGGTTGTTAGTATTATTATCTTACAGCAAGTCAGCAACTACCTGTCAAAGCCACTTAGGTAACTTTGTAAATTATTGTCATTTTGACAGCAAATATACTTCAGCCATTCAAATTCTTTCGCCCAAAAAACCTTGGCTGTTAAAGTATAAACTTTTGTTGTTAGCTGCTTATGCACATGTAAGTATATAATCATTTGGGTCCATTCATAAGCTGTGAATTAAGTAATCCTCTTTTCTTTTCTATGTATATATGGTTGACTATAAATATGTCAGAATTTACTTTAAAATTATTTATATAATTTGGGTTTTTGTTTATTTGTGTGCTTCATGTGTTAGGTTCTTGAACCTGCAAAGGAAGCTACTATCCCAGATCCCAAAGTGGTTAGTTGTTCACTAATTCTCTTGCTTTAACATGGTTTTCTTGTATTTTGGTTACTAATGCAACTTCTTGAAGTTCTATTTTCTGAATATTGAAATACTTTATTGCTATTTGGACATGTTTCTGCCATTTCTTGATTAAAAATCTGTTCTTTTCAACTAAAAATTTGTGTTAGTGGCTTACCCAAGTGAGTATCAAGAATCTAATGAGGGTGTGATTGCTTTGTGTGCTGTGCTCTTTTACTGTCTCAGTTTTTTGTTTGTTTGTAGCTTTTCATACTTTCTTTGTCATGGCAGGTTTTGAATATTGGAACGTTATTGACTATGCTGAATTAGATTGGTCAAATCAAATCAAGATTTGAATTTGGAGTCTAATAGGAAGAGAGGGTTGTTTAGGGGATCATGTTCTCTATCCAGAAATGGAGGTGTTCATGGTCCACAGTGGCTGCAGTTGCTTCAATTGTGACATTGGTTTCAGTTGTTCATTTATTCCTGTACCCGATTGTGCCTTCCTTGGATTACTTTAGGACGTTTCAGAACTCTTGTGTCCCTATAAATAGATCCAATGAAGGAGAAAAAACTATTCTGAAAAATGATACGTCAACTGAAGGTAGCCAGAAGAATGCAACAGGCAGTATATCAACTGAAGGAAGTGAGAGGAATCTTGATACAAGCCCAATGCCAATGATTGATCTGAATGTCAAATTTCCTACTGATTTACACAACACTGTGGTATATCGCGGTGCTCCATGGAAGGCTGAGGTTGGCCGGTGGTTATCTGGTTGCGACTCAAATACTTCTGCAGTTAAAGTCGTTGAGGTATGTGCACAAAGAAAAAAGTTCATAGGGAAGTAGGAAACTGTGAACTGCTTTCTTTCGAATACTTATGTGAAGCTTCTTGCCTGTTGCTGTTTTTGGTAAGTTACACTGTTTTTCTAACCGATTCATCAATGGGTAAAAGCTGCATTTAATATTTAATCTAACAAAATCTGCTAGTTATGTTGCTCTTTGTTTCTGTTAATCCTGTTTCCTGAGATAATTTAGCTGATTATAAGTGTAATTGTATCAGCAAATCAGTGGCAAGAGCTGCAGGAATGATTGCAGCGGTCAAGGCATCTGCAATCGCGAATTGGGTCAATGCCGCTGCTTTCATGGTTTCACTGGTTGGTAAACCTTCATGCTCCTTATATCAACATCTATCTTGGAAACATAATTCTGATTAGCGTGTCCATGAAATGGAATGTAAAACTTTGTTAAAGAGTGTCTGACATGGCATGCAGTGGATACAAACAAGTAGAATATCCCCCCCTTCCCCTAAGAAACCAACTAGTATTGGTTATATTGACATATTTCTTATGAAATGGGTTTATAATGTCAAGGTGTATTAACAAGAGTTGTTGTAAGATATTCGTGCTGTTAATGGACTCGACGGTTGTGGCTTTGATTTGAACATGGTATTACAAGATTCAGAGTTACAACTCTCCTACAACACCCATCCGACTTTTCTAAAAGTTGCATCTTTGTCATAAATGTGTTTTATATTCTCAAGAGATTGAATACAAATTGGTATTTGTTTTGTGCATTGACTAGCCGACAACTAACTTTCAAATACTTGGTCATTTTGATTCACGTTGATGATTGTAATGGTTCAATCTCCTTTCTGTTCTTGTACGGCGGATGATACAATGTTATTTCCTAAAATGAATTATGAAAACACTTTCGGCATGTGACAAATACTGATATCTTTCATACAAAGAAATATACAAATTAAAGGCTTTCTGTATTTACTGTGGCATGTTTCTTAAAGTCGGTTTTTTTCTTTCTTACTATTGGAGTCTGACGTGGTTGCACCTGTAGTTAGGCACCTACTAAGTTGTGGTTTCACATAATGTATGTGCATAGATTACCCTTGTGGTCTGACCGTTCCCCGGACCCCGCGCATAGCGGGAGCTTAGTGCCCCGGGCTGCTCCCTTTATGTGCACAGATTACAAATTCTGGGCTATTATAAATTCATACCTCCTGTTTGATCTGTCAATGACTTGTCATTACAAAGATAAATGGGTTCCTTGCCATTTTGCTATCTGTCGGGAGAGGAGGAGGATATCTAACAACTTCTGACACTATGAATCTTAGCTGAATTTTTTAGGGTGAAACACAATCAAACTTATGTCAAATTAGGCAATAATTGAAATCGCTCATCTGATTTTCTTCATTACTAACATGCCATATCTTTTCAGGTGAAGGATGTGCAGAGAGGCAGGAATTGAGCTGCAACTTACCTGGATCAAAGGATCAACCTTTTGGGCATTGGGTTGTCTCAATTTGTCCTGCTTATTGTGACACAACAAGAGCAATGTGCTTTTGTGGGGAAGGCACAAAATACCCAAATCGTCCTCTTGCTGAGACATGTGGCTTTACTATCAAGTAAGCCAATATATTTCTCATTTAACCTTTATTTGCATCTTAAAAGACCTGGAAGTAATTGCTTGTGTATGTGATTCAGTCCTCCATCTAAACCTGGTGGTGCTCCTGTGACTGACTTCACAAAAGCTGATCTCGAAGTCTTCACTACAAATGGTAGCAAACGAGGATGGTGTAATGTGGATCCTGCAGAAGCATATGCTTCCAAGGTGCTTTTCAAGGAGGAGTGTGATTGCAAGTATGACGGTCTTTGGGGTCGATTCTGTGAGGTGTCTGTGCTAAGCACTTGTATAAATCAATGCTCGGGCCACGGGTTGTGTCGAGGTGGATTTTGTCAGGTAAAATCAGTCCTCATTGTTTTTTGTGTGAGCAAAGTTCCAAAAGTATTTGATCAAGATTTAGATGTTGATTGCAGAATTTAGCCTTAATCATTGTTCTTCTCATTTGCACCAAGGCTAAAAGGATTCACAAAGTATAGAAGCACCGGAATAATTCAGTAGCAAACACAAAGACTATTGTCTGTAAATAATGTTCTAGCATTACCTGTCTTTTGTTTTGTTTATATTTTCTGAAAATTGTCTAGTAGACGTTTCCCCCATAGATCATCTGATCATAATTCCGACTATGAAGCACGTCCCTTCTTTATACGGACACAAATATCTAGTTTCCTTCTGATAATTTTATAACAACAAAAACAACAACATACCCAGCGTAATCCCACAAGTGGGGTCTCCTGAGGGTGGGGTGAAAGCAGACCTTACTCCTACCTTTGCAGGGTAGAGAGGTTGTTTCCAATAGACCCTTAGTACTTTGAGAGTATAAAAACAGACCTTTAACATGGTCTTTTATAACACAAGTTCTTTTTTTTTACATACTGCAGTGTTACAGCGGTTGGTTCGGAGCAGATTGCAGTGTACCCTCCATTTTGTCATCCATTAGGGAGTGGCCTCTCTGGCTACGACCAGCGCAGGTTAATGTTCCTGAGAATTTGAACAGCGGAGAAAGTCTTGTCAATCTAGATGCTATCGCGGAGAAGAAAAGGCCCCTTATATATGTTTATGACTTGCCTCCAGACTTCAACAGTCTTCTTCTGGAGGTTAAAACAATTTCTTCCTGCCACATCTTATCTGTTCACTTGGAGAGTAAAATTCTAATGCCTATTTTCTTCCTGGGTAATGTAGGGACGACATTTTAAGCTAGAATGCGTAAACAGAATCTATGATCAGAGAAATGCTACAGTATGGACTGACCAGCTGTATGGTGCACAGGTATCATCTAACTGTGTCTCCAACTAAGAAATTGAATGTTTGGGCAGACGTTGATTGACTATGCTTATATTTTTTTGTAGATGGCACTCTATGAAAGTATGCTAGCTAGCCCTCATCGGACATTGAATGGAGAGGAAGCAGACTTTTTCTTTGTTCCAGTTCTTGATTCATGTATTATAACTCGTGCGGATGATGCTCCACACTTGAGCATGCAGGTATTGATGCATATTAATTTTTTTGTATTTTTTGGTCAAACAAATCACCTCTAGGAATAAACCTTTTCCTGTTGGAGTGATTCTACATTTGAGAACCCATGTAATAAGTAGAGTTGTCTGGCTGTTGGCAAGTTTACACTGCTGTGCAGACATCTTAGCTAAACCATGATTTCCATTTTGTGTCCTACCAAAAGTGCCTTTTTACCAAGAAAAAACTCAGTATGATTATCGGTTCTACCATTTTGAAACTTGTGACAACTTTTTCCTGCTTCAAGTTGGGTACTTTCTGACTACAATAAGACTTGCAGGCTGACATATACCAATATAGTCTACATCTTCTTTAGAGTAAATCTAGTTTTCAATCTTGGATACTTTTCTATTAATTGCAAGGTCTTATCTTTAACTTGTATATATCTGTATACATTTATATAATCTTAAAAGTGTGGTTTCTGGATCCTAACACCATACATATCGAGAAACTACTTCTGTATTTGTTATCACAATAGAAATGCCTATATAATGGCTTGAACGTGTATTTAGGTTACACCTTTCCTATGATCAATTTCAGGAACACATCCATGGGGGGTTGAGAAGTTCTCTGACGCTTGAATTCTATAAAAAGGCTTATGATCATATTATCACACAGTATCCTTATTGGAACCGCTCATCTGGAAAGGATCACATCTGGGTATGATCTCTATAAAGATGTCCACGTATGAATATGTAGAGGACGGTAATTAGATATGCTTAAACATTCATAGAAAGACAAAAAAACAGTGAACAAGAAAAGAAGCTGCAGAACTTTTATGGTATTGATTTCACTTTCTTTTTCTGTTAAGCCAGTTCTTCGCATGGGATGAAGGTGCTTGCTATGCTCCTAAAGAGATATGGAACAGCATTATGTTGGTCCATTGGGGTAATACAAACTCAAAGCATAACCATTCAACAACAGCATATTGGGGTGATAACTGGGATCCAATTTCCTCGGATAGAAGAGGAAACCACCCCTGCTTTGACCCAGATAAAGATCTCGTACTTCCAGCTTGGAAACAGCCTGATGAAGGTTCCCTAAATGCTAAATATTGGTCCAGGTAGTTTTGTCTTTCAATTGTCATCCATGAAACACACAAGCTATAGTTGTTTTGAAATGCAGCACTAGTTCAGATTTTATTTTATATTAACCAAGACCAAATATGTTGGACAAATATGTGTGCAGACCTCGTGAGAAGCGGAAAACACTCTTCTATTTTAATGGAAATCTTGGACCAGCTTATGAAAATGGAAGACCAGAAGCTACGTAAGTGATCTGAAGGCTAATAAGATTTGGATTTCTACTGCAAGACGTGAAACACATTATGTTAGAGACACTAACCTCTGGGTCTCTGACATCTCACTCATTAACCATTATTGGGTAGAAGAGAGCATGTTGGCCATTTGGATTGTCGGTTTACAAATCACCCTTAGAAACACAGCTTGTTTAACAAAGTTAATATTAATTAGGCTGTTGGTGAAATCTGCAGGTATAGTATGGGCATAAGGCAAAAAGTGGCTGAAGAATTTGGATCAACCCCTAACAAGGAAGGTAAGCTTGGCAAGCAGCACACAGAAGATGTGATAGTGACACCTCTACGTGCTGGGAACTACCATGAGGAATTGGCATGTTCTGTATTTTGTGGGGTTATGCCTGGAGATGGTTGGAGTGGACGAATGGAAGATAGTATTTTGCAAGGATGCATTCCTGTGGTGATTCAGGTACTTTATTATGGCATGATTTATTCCAGTGGATTGTGAAGCATTTTGGAGGCATGGACTGCTTATGACTTATGGCCTTTTGAAGCTCTTGCAAACTTGATTGTGCCCTTCAAGAGTGATTTTTCTGATCAAACAAAAATTTCAAAGTTTTTCGGACATATTTCTAACTCATTAGAATCTTTTTCAATGTATGCTTTTGGATTCTTACTCTTATGGCTTGTGTCTCTGACTTCCATTTCCCTACATTCAGGATGGGATACACTTACCGTATGAGAATTTTCTCAACTATGAAAGTTTTGCAGTTAGGATACTTGAAGATGAAATACCCAATCTACTAAACATTCTTCGGGTAACTCTATGCTGTCTTCAGTTCAAAGTAGAAGTCTTTGCTTCATTCATGGTTAGCTAGGTTGCTAAATAGTAAATTTACTTCTTCTAGAGTCTTAACGAGACAGAAATCGAATTTAAATTGGCGAATGTGAAGAAAAACTGGCAGAGGTTTTTGTATCGCGATTCAGTTGTGCTTGAAGCTGAGAGGCAAAAGGCATTACGTGGGAGTGTTGAGGACTGGGGTCTAAAGTTCTCACAGCTAGAGGAAGATGATGTCTTTGCCACACTCATACAGGTATATGTCATGTTTTCTCTAATGCTTTTATGTCTATAGATGTGTTGTAATAATAAAAATCTGAATCTTAATGTCCTAATGTCTGATTAATTGCATAATTAGATATGTGTTTGTTTTTCTGCAAATCGTGCTGAGAGATCATGCAGCTCCAACTTGTAATTGTACAAGGGGCAAATATGTTGATTTCCTTTCAGTTTAGTCAGTTGGATATGAAGCAGAGCTACAGCAAATAATCTTAAAAGTAATGAAGTTGGAGTGCTGCCAAAAAATAAA
This sequence comes from Przewalskia tangutica, assembly GCA_029844215.1. NCBI lineage: Eukaryota > Viridiplantae > Streptophyta > Magnoliopsida > Solanales > Solanaceae > Przewalskia > Przewalskia tangutica. The sequence goes on along the minus strand of CM056720.1, from coordinate 22,737,352 downwards.
TTGAGGCTGAGTGAGCATACTATCTTAATTTAACTTAATATACTCAAGTCACCATCATTCTCCTTCCCTCAAAGCCCTAACATCTTTTTATATCCCAGTAAGGTCTTTTTAACTGATGGATTATATTGAGTTTCTTCTTGCCCAATTTGAAGTTTGATTAAACCTTTTGACAGTTCTCACAACACAACTTTGATTGAAAATAATTATGTTATCTTCAAGCACACATCCTTTGTTTGGGAATGCTATTGAATGGTTTTTCCTTTGTTTCCTTAGGTATTGCATTACAAGTTGCATAATGATCCTTGGAGAAGACAACTTCCTCTGCAGAAAAAGGAATTTGGATTACCTAAAGAATGCTTGATTTGGACGGAGTGAGAAACTACTTTATACTTAGACCTGAAACAGGATTCAACACATAGAGGGTCTTGCTGTGGATTAAATGCATTGGAAACAGATAGTATACAGCTGCAGTAAGGCAAAAGTTTTGAGTCAATATTTTCTGTGCAGGGATAGTTTAAGCCAAAAATATGTCTTCTATTGTTCTTATTCAGGCCATATTTTATACATGTAAATGAGTTAGCTTCTCTAGGAGCTATATTTGGCTCAAGATAAAAGCTAGCCACTCAGGGTACAACTCATACACTTCATTTCATGTTTATTGAACAGTCATATATTTGATTCCCAAAGGGGAAAACACTAAGTAGATGAAAGTTGTATGTGAAATTGATGCTGAAAATTTCATGTCATTCTGTTGTCAAAGAAGTAGAAGATTGAATCTATACTCAATAAATTTCAATTGCTGTTTGTGTAAATGAACCTTGCGCCTTGTGCATTTTCAAAAATTATCCTGTCTTCAATTCTGTTTTTGAGTTATTTAGATTCAAACTAAGGCTGGCCAGCGGGGCTACCCGATCCCACCCCAACCCCGCGACCACTGCATCGATCGAATCGTACTCGTTATCGGTTTGATGCGGGTCGAAACCGACCCCTTCCCCTTCCCCATTACCGTTGCACAACAGCTATACAACAATTGGCTGTTGTGCAACGGCCAAATTCACCCCTTCCACACCCCAAACCCCCCCTACCCCCTTAATATTTATTTTTAACTCCTAAGTTATTATATTCACACTTTAACCCAATTTTTCAACTATAAAATACCTCATTTTCTCTTCATTTTTTCTCACAAATCTTCCTACAATCTCTCTAATAATCTCATTCTCTCTACATTATCTACTAAATATTCAATTTTATTTATTCATTTGGGAGTGAAATTAACAACTAGCTTAAGGATCATCCATCGAGCAAAGTTTCAATTTTCAACCTCTCGATTACACGTTGGCGTTGGGTACATTCGTTCCTTCATTAAATTATTATTATTATTTCAATTTATTTAGCGCACTTAATTTTATTATCTTTAATTATTTATTTGCATAATTACAATGGAAGGATTAAGAGGTATGTTTAAGGGTAAGGGTCACTTCTAGTAGGGGTAACAAGGGTCGGGGTACTTCTTCTAGTCATCCTATTCCTCCTAGACAGGACGATTTTATTGATACTGAATTATTTCCTGAAGTACCATTAGATTTAGACGATGAATTATTTTGTGGAACTCAACAAGATTTTAATTTAGAAGATAATCTAGATGACACACCCACTAATCTAGATGACACGCCCACTAATGCACCTCAAACTGAACCGCCTCCTATTCCCCCTAGTATGAGACGAGGCCCACCAGAACGAAAATTAACATCATATGTGTGGACTTTTTTTGATAGGGACGTAGAAAATCAAGTTGTTAGATGGCTAGTTTGTAAAAAAGTTTATAAATTTAAAATGGGAAAAAGCCAGAGCGGGACAAAAGGTTTAACTACGCATTTGAATAGATTTCACAAAGATAGGTGGGAGGAATATAAGGCTAAAAAGGCGGGTGGGTCAATGCCCTCTCAGTCGGAACAAGGTTCACATATTTTCTCGGACCAGGTACAGGGTCAAATTAACCCTATGACGGGGGGAATTGTTGTCACGACCCGAACCGCGTGATCGTGCCTACCCGCACCCAAGTAGACATACATCGAGTAATCGAATATAAAACAAGACATGAAATAATATGAAGTGTAAACAGTTTATCTGAAAAGTTTCCTTACTATATATATATATAAACTTGAATCCATCCTTTACAAACTCACGCCACAACATTACAGCACTTAAGAATGTTATAACAATGACGACGGGGCCGCCATACCCTCAATGTAAGTACTACAACGGATTATACATCGATAAGCCTCCGAGAAACGGAGCTTCCAACGAATGTGACCGCGAGGATCAACAATCGCGTAACGCAGGAGGTTAGTACAACAATTGCAGTATGTGAAATCGTAAATGAAATCATAATACCATATAAAACGAGACATATATGATAACAATTCACGATACACATGTAAGCAATAGTCGTGACTCACGCCCTTAAAGTCATCACTCAAATATAACCATGGGTCTCATGCCCAATATCAATCATGCGTTGAATTCCTTCCTCAATATAAAAGCACCAAGGAATACATGAATACGTGTCTCACCTGTGTCATAATAAAACCGTGCGATAAGTACGAAGGCATAGCCGACTACTAAAACCTACCAATGCCATAAATCGTATCACGAGGTCTTTCTAGACCGCCACACGATCGGCCGCCACAGATCAATGTGCAATCTCGAACTTCCCGCACTCGCATAGGCCACATAGGCCCGCACGAGGTATTCTCGCATCGGTAGCTACTCCCGCATCGCCCCGACTCGTAGTCGCGTAGCCACATGCGCATGAGGTATTCCCGCACTAACACCGAACTCGCGTCCCCGACCCGCATGAGGTATTCTCGAATCATAGTCACACGGACTGCCTGAGGTATACCTCGCATCGGGGGGCAGCTTAACCCCCGGTATAACATGTCAAGAGGTGAGTGGTACAATACTAACATGACGACTTATCGTTAAACAACATAAGCACAACAAGGGAAAACCCCTTTACACAAACATCACAAGATACTAACACACGTAGCATCCTAACATGTTTACTTATCAAATCAACAAGAAAGTATTACAAGGCTATCACAAACCAACATAGTCAAGTTATTCACACAAGGTACTTCCTATTTTATGCCAACAAGTTCGGGGTTTTATCCCCAAAGTACTTCATACATTATCTCTTTAAAAAGATCTTGTTTCTTTCACAAGAGTCACGGTGCACTGTAGTATTAAAATAGAGTGACTATCTTTTTAAGTAAACCAAAACAATTTCCTTTTTTAAAGACAAGTAACAACCTTCTTTTCCAAAAGTTCAAGTTTGTCTAAGTTCAAATACTCAAGTCTCTTATTTTCGAAAGGTTTCGTAGTTCATAGTCTTAATCACTTAATAATATAATTCTCTTTTAAAACAATTTGAGAAACATATGCCTTATGTGTGAGTAGGTTATCCTTGTTCATAACAATCTTATTAAAGCAGCCATGATCTAGGAAATGTAATATAATTTTGTCTTATCTTAGCTTCTATGCAGATGGAGGTTTCTACTGGTTTTAATAATACTTAATTAGTCAATACATTTTCCTTTATTAGCGGTTTGTTCGATACTTCTTCTCATTTCAAATCAATACTCATAAACAATTAAGTAAACCGTTCATTTTATCTCTCTTAAGTCGTTATACCTAACTTCCCATAAAGCTAGTATAACTCTTAAGCTTTTAAAACCAAGTATTACTCTTCTTTCAAAAAGGATTCTTAATTCTTTTGAAATACTTCAAGATTCTTATTATTTAGACTCAAGTCAAAATACATCAAGTAAAACCACGCTCTAACACACGACGTCACCGTACTATATATATTCTTTTAAAATATCATGCTCGAGGATAGGAAGAATCACATACCTCGCGACGATTATCGACAAATAGCAAAACGCTCCGCTATAACCCTAGCCTTGTCCACCTTTCAAGTAGAACATGCTACTCGCAGAACTTTCAACCTATAAAGGCCATATCGTCTATCAACGCCTAGACTACTCATTGAATATTCTAAGTAGAGGTTCTCTATTCTACTAAAATCGACTTCCTACCACAAACTACACAAGTCTCATCAGAATACATGCAAAATCCTCTTCTTTAATATCCTTCTATATATCTTATACTCACTTTTATACTACTACAGTATGTAATTTCCAACTACAATAGAAGGACAATGATATTTACCTCGATAAGCCCAAAATTATCCAAGTTTAAATGTCGATCCTGAGCAAGGTTTAGCTCCTATTCTGTACGCTCCAATTCGCTCCAAGAAACCCTTAGTTCTATACAACTTCTACTTAATACTTCAACCAACAATGAAGATTTTTCCAAAGGGTTTCGTTTTGTGACTAAAGGGAATATAGTAGTATTTCCGGGCTCTTAGTATTGAAATAACTTTGGAATACTACAAGGTATTTGGGCTAAGGTATTTTGGAATTGTAACAATACTGAGAATACTTTTCTACCAAAAAAGGGGGTATTTCACGAGAACTATCAAGAGGGGTACTTGGTGGCCTTCTCAGGAGGGTGGTTTGACGAGAGCTTTCTCTAAGGGAGTTTTGAGACTTGGAAAAATGTTTAAGGGATGAAGAATAAGTCTTGAACTTAAGGGGTATTTATAGGCCAATCAATGGCCAAGATCAAAGCAAGTGGAGGGAGGAGATTTGGACAAGTGTGTGTGGGTCCCACCTTATCCATCTACCAACAAAATATCTTACCAAACATTGACCAAAGGTTTTAAGCCTTTAAAACACAAAAAACGTGCACCACTATTTTCGTCCACTTGACCGCCCACTTGAGGGTGACACTTGTCGCCCTCTCGTTGGTCCAAAATATTTCATCTCTCCGAAAAATCCAAAATAAATAAATTCTTGAAAACGTAAAATTCCTTTACAAGGTTCGGAAAATTTTCCGTCGGAAAAACAATTCTTTTCGTAGGAAGCTTCACAATTTCGTTCCTAACATAATCACAATTGTCTCACATACATACTCTGGAAATACGGGGTGTAACATTCTCCCCTCCTTAGAAACATTCGTCCCGAATGTTCCTTCTTAAGACGGATAACGATAAGGTTCCTCTTAACTTAACCAGTTTGCAAATGCCACACATGGCCACAGAATAACACACGCGCAAATACTTACATCCCAGTCCACGAGGAATCACCACAAAAGCTCCCACCCAAGGTCTAAAAGATATTCCCTTCGCACCCTTACTTCACAAAAGTAATGATCACTCCTATGTTCTTAACACATGCTCGATTCTTCCCTTACTGCTTCTCGTGACACTCGAACTCTTTCTCATAACTTACTACATTTCAAAATCTGTTACTATCTCCAACTTGGTCATCATTAACTGGGAACACTCTGAATGGATCTCCGATACTTTTCCGAACATAGCAACAGGAAAGACCGGACGTACTGCCTCCTACGTCGGACGGCAATACTAACTTATAGGCAACCTGGCCTATTTTCCAAATGATCTGAAAATGCTCAAAGTACCTCGGGCTAAGTTTCCCCTGCTTTCCAAATCTCATCACGCCCTTCCGGGGTGGTACCTTCAAGAAAACCCACCTTCAACCTGAACTCCAAGTGTCGACGCCGATCATCCGCATGACTTCTGTTGACTCTGAGCTGTTAAGCCTCACCTTACCCACATCCTGCTGAATCAAGTATGAACCAACTATCTGAACCTTGCCAACATCGAACCAATCGACCGACAACCTACACTTCCGCCCATACAAGGCGTCATAAGGCGATATCCGAATACTGAAATGGTAGCTATAAAACACTCCCTCAACAGGAGGCAACAATCCTCACAGCTACCCCTGAAATCCAAACATCGCCCGAGGGTGAATGCGACATCGAGACTCACCGAGTTCCTAACCGTAAAACCTCCGAGAAAAAGCAGAAATGGCTCACCGCCGTCATAAAGTAAAAGTAGGAATCCCGGTCAGTCTTACAACCTTCCTGATATATAACATCTCGCATAACCTCTGTAAACAAGACAAGATGGTGACCTCATCGGCCCGACGAATGCATCCCCGAACTCGTACGATTGTTAACTAAACGTGGGCCTAACACAATCGTGACCCTATCACAAAGCGTGACCACCTCAATTTTTCCTTACTTCAAACCGTGGGTTGACCCAATCCGCCTCGGCGACCCATTTATCGCGCCAAGCTCTTGTTTCCCGATCCGGAACAATCTCACCATCGAGTCACGAAAACCTAGTGGCCTTCTTAGCTCAACTACCCTCTTTCGTTTCACACTACTCAGGTACTTATCACACAAATATATATCTCACGTATACTATGCACTCCGATAAGGGTCAAACATAAAAATAATCTTTTACTCAAGATGGCCTCGCCTCTAAGGTCTCCACGTATAAAACTCTAAGACTCACACTTTCCCTATCCCCAATCTTACCATTTTAACTAACCATGATTTCTAATCACAATTAACACCATGCTATCTGAACATAACACTTAAAATATACTCATCTTATCACACATACTAATCTCTAGAGGGTTAAGGATATACCAGATCTCTTCTTACTTCCTGTCGTTCAAATTAATCACCTGATAGGAAGGTGATGAACTAGTCACCGATTTCTACATCCGCGCCACTGACAATTTCGCAAATGGCCTCACGCAGCATAACAAGTCGAAGAAGTCGACACTCACAATGACACCTACCAGCCACGTGGGGTGGCCTCCTCGCTAACACCCTTCCTCTCCGAATCACCAATCGAGTAGGTGAGTCCTCATACTAGTATCCCTCCTACTTGAACATTCTTTCGTCACATGGATCAGTAAAACAAGCACCATAAAAGATGACATTCCGATGGCGCCGCCGAACACCGAGGAAAATCAATCCGGGAACTACGTGTATCGTGAACGAAGCCCGGAGCTCGACCAACTCCTGCATACCCGAACGTCCCGAACCGAGGACCACTGCATCGCGGGCGCATATCGATCTGCGGGCGATTCGCCAAGTTACCAAAGGACCTGCCGACCGCCCTCTTGCGATCTTGGTTAACCCGTCGATCTACGTTTCTCGGCTGCTGCGCATAAGCGGCCATGCTCAAGGCTACTCTAGCACAACCCTTCCTCGATAATCATCAAGGCCCGCGATAAATCGATACATAAAATACTCTCGTTGCTAAATCCTAGCTAGTAATGTGGTCGTCTCTTTGCAATCCATACTTTGCTACAGTCGTGGGCGAAGGTCGGATATCATGGCGCGGCGGCGTCGCAACTCCCGAATGAAGCACCACCTCGGGTGATGATTGGGCGCCTCGTAACCTTTCTACTCGCGGCTCGCCTTGCCTTCCGGGCGGGTTGCCTTGCGGAGGCATAATCGTAAGGAAAGAATTACGTTAGAGGGTCCAACTTATAACACAAGGCACGATCTCAAAGTAAGAAGAATGAAACCAATCCTAAATATCCTATAGCCTCACGATTATTGGTGTGGTGCACAACACAGATAATCAAGACTACTAGATACGGTGCAGACACTTTCCGAGGATTAACTACTCGATACCACTTTTGTCACGACCTGCCTACCCGGCACCCAAGTAGACATCATGTAATGTCGGAATATAAAACAAGACATGAAATAATATGAAGTGTGAAATAGTTTATCGAGAAAAGTTGCCTTACGGCATATATATATATAAACTTGAATCCATCCCTTTTACAAATTCTGCCACAACAAGAATGTTATAACAACAATGACGGGACGGGGCCCGCCATACCACGAATGTAAGTACTGGACTATACGATAAGCCTCGGAGAAACGGAGCTTCCCGTGACCACATGAGCGAGGATCAACAATCGGTGTACCTCTACTGCGGCATGACGCAAGGTCGGTACCAAGTATGTGGCGAAAATCGTAAATGAAATCATAAATATAAAGCAGAGACATATATGATAACCAATTTACGATACACAATATGTGATCGTATCAAGTCGGGGACTCGCGCCAAAGTCATCACTCAAATATAACCATGGGTCTCATGCCCATATCAATCATGCGTGGAATTCCTTGCTCACCGCCGATCCATGATATAAAAGCACCAAGGAATACATGAACACGTGTCCCTGTGTCATAATAAAACCGGGTAAATGCGAAGGCATAGCCGACTACTAAAACCCACAGTACCAACAATGCCATAAAGCGTATCACGAGGACTTTCTAGACCGCCATGATCGGGCCACTTCAACGTGCGCGTCTAATCCTCGAACTTCCGCCATAGGCCCGTGAGGTATTCCTTGCATCGAGGGTAGCTACTCCCGGCGTCCCCGACTCGTAGTCGCGTAGCCACATAGACCGCATGAGGTATTCCCGCGCACTAACACGGAACTCGCGTGGCTCGCGCCAGGTCCCCTGGACCCGCATGAGGTATTCTCGAATCATAGTCACACGGACTGCCTGAGGTATACCTCGCATCGGGGGGGGCAGCTTAACCCCCGGTATAACATGTCAAGAGGTGAGTGGTACAATACTAACATGACGACTTATCGTTAAACAACATAAGCACAACAATGGAAAACCCCTTTACACAAACATCACAAGATACCAACACACGTAGCATCCTAACATGTTTACTTATCAAATCAACAAGAAAGTATTACCAGGCTATCACAAACCAACATAGTCAAGTTATTCACACAAGGTACTTCCTATTTTATGCCAACAAGTTCGGGGTTTTATCCCCAAAGTACTTCATACATTATCTCTTTAAAAAGATCTTGTTTCTTTCACAAGAGTCACACGGTACCCGTAGTATTAAAATAGAGTGACTATCTTTTTAAGTAAACCAAAACAATTTCCTTTTTTAAAGACAAGTAACAACCTTCTTTTCCAAAAGTTCAAGTTTGTCTAAGTTCAAATACTCAAGTCTCTTATTTTCGAAAGGTTTCGTAGTTCATAGTCTTAATCACTTAATAATATAATTCTCTTTTAAAACAATTTGAGAAACATATGCCTTATGTGTGAGTAGGTTATTCTTGTTCATAACAATCTTATTAAAGCCATGATCTAGGAAATGTAATATAATTTTGTCTTATCTTAGCTTATGCGGATGGAGGTTTCTTGGTTTTAATAATACTTAATTAGTCAATACATTTTCCTTTATTAAGCATGGTTTGTTCGATACTTATTCTCATTTAAATCAATACAAGGCGTTCATAAACAATTAAGTAAACTGCCTTTTATCTCTCTTAAGTCGTTATACCTAACTTCCCATAAAGCTAGTATAACTCTTAAACTTTTAAAACCAAGTATTACTCTTAAAGGATTCTTAATTCTTTTGAAATACTTCAAGATTCTTATTATTTAGACTCAAGTCAAAAGACATCAAGTAAAACCACGTTTAACACACGACGTCACCGTAATATATATATTCTTTTAAAATATCATGCTCGAGAGGATAGGAAGAATCACATACCTGATTATCGACAATAGCAAAAGCGCTCATAACTAGCCTTGTCCACCTTTCAAGTAGAACATGCTACTCGCAGAATTTTCAACCTATAAAGGCCATATACGTCTATCAACGTCTAGACTACTCTGTAGAATATTCTAAGTAGAGGGTTCTCTATTCTACGGAAAATCGGGCAGTACTTCCCTACCCGTCAAACTACACAAGTCTGCCGTAAATACAGTCCTATGCAAGTACAGTTCAATCCTCTTATTTAATATCCTTCTATATATCTTATACTCACTTCTATACTACTACAATATGTAATTTCCAACTACAATAGAAGGACAAGGATATTTACCTCGATAAGCCCAAAATTATCCAAGTTTAAATGTCGATCCTGAGCAAGGTTTAGCTCCTATTCCGTACGCTCCAATTCGCTCCAAGAAACCCTTAGAAGTTCTATACAACTTCTACTTAATACTTCAACCAACAATGAAGATTTTTCCAAAGGGTTTCGTTTTGTGACTAAAGGGAATATAGTAGTATTTCCGGGCTCTTAGTATTGAAATAACTTTGGAATACTACAAGGTATTTGGGCTAAGGTATTTTGGAATTGTAACAATACTTGGAGAATACTTTTCTACCAAAAGGGGGTATTTCACGAGAACTATCAAGAGGAGGGTACTTGGAGGGTGGTTTGGACGAGAGTTTTCTCTAAGGGGGAGGGAGTTTTGAGACTTGGAAAAATGTTTAAGGATGAAGAATAAGTCTTGAACTTAAGGGGTATTTATAGGCCAATCAATGGCCAAGATCAAAGCAAGTGGAGGGAGGAGATTTGGACAAGTGTGTGTGGGTCCCACCTTATCCATATACCAACAAAATATCTTACCAAACATTAACCAAAGGTTTTAAGCCTTTAAAACACAAAAAACGTGCACCACTATTTTCGTCCACTGATGGTGACACATCGCCTCTCGTTGGTCCAAAATATTTCATCTCTCGGAAAAATCCAAAATAAATAAATTCTTGAAAACGTAAAATTCCTTTACAAGGTTCGGAAAATTTTCCGTCGGAAAAACAATTCTTTTCGTAGGAAGCTTCACAATTTCGTTCCTAACATAATCCGGGCTTACACAATTGTACGTGCGTCCTCACATACATACTCTGGAAATACGGAGTGTAACAATTGTAGGCCCTAAATACGATAAACAAAGAGATAGGGAAGCATTATCAAAATTAGTTGCAGTAGAGAGTTTGCCTTTTTCATTTCCTTCCTCTCCTGGTTTTATTCATTACATAAGAGATATGTATAATCCTGCTTATAACGGTTTTCCTAGATCAATTTTTAGGAGAGACGTTTTTAAATTTGCACACGAATATCAACAATATTTACGTTATTCATTATATCATTTTCCTGGCAAAGTTTTATACCCCGTATTTCTAGAGTATGTATGTGAGGACGTACGTACGTTTGTACAAGCCCTAATTAGGTTAAGGATGAAATTGTGAACTTTCGACGGAAAATATTCCGAACCTTGTGAAGGAAATTCTACGTTTTTAATATTTTAACCGATTACAGATTTTTCCGAGAGACGAAATATTTTGGACCAATAGGAGGGCGACATGTGTCACCCTTAGTTGGCATGGGTTGCACGAAATGTTGGCCAAGTGGACATGGTCAAGTGGTCAAAGTCTTGGAAGATATTTTTCTTTGGGTGAGTGAGAGTAGGTAGGTGCATTTTTTGGGCATGTGGGGGAGGCTTTGTGGACGTTTTTCATGAGCTAGTGGAAGGCCATTTGGCTCTTTGTTGTGGGGGACATATGTCCCAATGTTGTGGTGGACATATGTCCCAAGGTTATGGTGGACACTTGGTTGGAAGACTTAACTTTTCACATGGATCCAAATCTACACAATCCATTTGTTTTAATCTTGGCCATTGGTTGGCCTATAAATACCCCTTAAGTTCAAGACTTATTCTTCATCCACTTAACAATTTCCAAGTCTTAAAATCCTTCTCCCCCTTTGAGAAGATCTCGTCCAAACACCCCCCCCCCCTCTTGATAGTTCTCGTCCCACACCCCTCTCCCTTAACCAAACTTTGTCCAAAAATTCCTAAACTCTTAAGTGTTCTTCCTTAGTGTATTAGGAAGATTATTAACCAAAAGTTAGAAAAGATTTCACACCCTAGCCCCTAAAGCCTCACCTTGGCCGAGAGTTGTGAGGACAAGAACCTTAGTGTTCTTCACTTGTTTAGGTTGGTCCTTAAAAAGGAGTTGGTTAGGAGCATATAAGGGTTGCTTGGAGCGGGTTGGAGCACACGGAGTAAGAGCTAAACCTTGCTCAGGATCGACTTTAATCTTGGATAATTTTGGGCTTATCGAGGTAATTAATCCTGTCCTTCTATTGTAATTGGAGATTACATACTGTAGTAGTATTGAAATGAGTATAAGTTATAGAAGGATGGTATAAGAGAAGAGAATTGAACTGTACTTACATAGGACTGTAATTACAGTAGACTTGAGTAGTTTGACGGGTAGGGAAGTACTGCCCAATTTTCCGTAGAATAAGGAACCTTGTACTTAGAATTATTTTGCGAAGAGACCTAGAAGTTAACAGACGTTTTGTGACCTTTATAGGTTGAAGTACTGCGAGTAGCGTATTCTACTCGAAGGGTGGAAAAGGCTAGCAGGGTTACAGTACTTGGAGCTTTTTGCTTATTGTCGATAATCGTCGCGAGGTATGTGATTCTTCCTATCCTCTTGAGCATGATATTTTAAAAGAATATATATATAGTACGGTAGACGTACGTGTGTTAACTGAACGTGGTTTTACTTCGATGTCTTTTGACTTGAGTATTAAATAATAAGAATCTTGAAGTATTTCAAAAGAATTAAGAATCGTTTTTGAAAGAAGAGTAATACTTGGTTTTAAAAGCTTAAGAGTTATACTAGCTTTATGGGAAGTTAGGTATAACGACTTAAGAGAAATAAAAGGAACAGTTTACTTAATTATTTATGAAAGCCTGGTATTGATTTCGGAAATGAGAATAAGTATCGAACAAACCACTGCAGCGCTAATAAAAGAAAATGTATTGACTAATTAAGTATTATTAAAACCAGTAGAAACCTCCATCTGCATAGAAGCTAAGATAAGACAAAATTGTATTACATTTCCTAGATTATGGCTGCTTTAATAAGATCATTAATAAACAAGCTTTGATTTTCTTAAAAATTTCAAAGTAAGGACTTGATTTATAAAAGACAAAGACTTGAAAACTTGAAGTGTTTTCGTTTAAAAAGGAGGCATGCTTTTGTCTTAAGTTTGTTTTAAAAGATATGGAAATTGTTTTGGTTTACTTGAAAGATAGTGACCCTATTTTTGATACTACGAATACCGTGTGACTTTGTGTCAGTAACTTGACTATGATTTGCTTGTAATAGCCTTGTAATACTTTCTTGTTGGTTTGATAAGTAAACATGTTGGGATGCTACGTGTGTTAGTATCTTGTGATGTTTGTGTAAAGGGGTTTCCCTTGTTGTGCTTATGTTGTTTAACGATAAGTCGTTATGTTAGTATTGTACCACTCACCTCTTGACATGTTATACCGGGGGTTAAGCCGCACGATGTGAGTATACCTCGGTGACTATGATTCGAGAATACCTCATGCGGGTCGGGGACCTATGCGAGCTACGAGAGTTCGTGTTAGTGTGCGGGGAATACCTCATGCGGGCCATGCAGACTACGAGTCGGGGCGATGCGGGAGTAGCTACCCGATGCAAGAATACCTCATGCGGGCCTATGTGCGGGAAGTTCGAGTTAGACGCGCATTGATCGCGAGTGGCGGCCGATCATGTGGCGGTCTAGAAAGACCTCGTGATACAGTTTATGGCATTGTTGGTACTGTGGGTTTTAGTAGTCGGCTATGCCTTCGTACTTACCCCGTACGGTTTTATTATGACACAGGTGGGACCTGGTGTTCATGTGTATTCCTTGGTGCTTTTATTTCATGGACTGCCGGCAGTGAGGAAGGAATTCAACGGGCATGATTGATATTGTGGGCATGAGACCCATGGTTATATTTGAGTGATAACTTTAAGGGCGTGAGTCCCTGACTTGACATAACTGCTTACATATTGTGTATAAAAATTTGTTATCATATATGTCTTCTGTTTTATATAGACTATTATGATTTCATTTACAGTATTTTTCAGTTTCACATACTTGGTACATGTTGTACTGACCTCCTTCGGGGGGTTGCGTTCATGCCGCATGTAGAGGTACACCAGTTGTTGATCCCCACTCTTAGGATCACAGTTCAGCGTTTTGGGAAGCTCCGTTTCTCCGGAGGCTTATCTTTGGTATAGTCCCTGGTGTTGTAAATATTTATGTTCATTCAGGTATGGCCGCCATAGTTGTTTTACTTCCTGAAGTGCAGTAGTCCGTTGTAAAGTTGGGATGTAACTGTTCACTTTGGGTATTTATATATATATGCCGAAAGACAACTTTTCCTCAGATAAACAGTGTCTCTTTTACATTGTTTCATGTTTTGTTTTTATATTCCGCTGATTACTCTGATGTATGTCTACTTGGGTGCCCGGGTAAGGCACCAGTCACGGGCCCGGGATCGGGTCGTGACAAAAGTGGTATCAGAGCAGTTAATCCTCGGAAAGTGTCTACAGACCGTATCTAGTAGAGTCTTGATTATCGGTGTGTTGTGCACCACACCAATAATCAGGAGGCTATAAGATATTTTAGGATTGGTTTCCATTTTTCTCACTCTGAGATCGTGCCTTAGAGTTGTGTTATAAGTTGGACCCCTCTAACGTATTTCTTTCCCGTACCAGTTATGCCTCCGCGCAACCGCGCCGGTTACAAGCAGGCCCAATCATCACCCGAGGTGGTGCTTCATTCGGGGAGTTGCGTCGCGGCCCAAAGTCTAGCACTTCCTCTGCGGCCATGATATTTGAACCCCGATGCGAAAGTATGGATTGCAAAGAGACGACCCCGTTACTAGCTAGGGATTTAGCAACCAGAGAATATAGTATGTACCGATTTATCACAGGTCTTGATGACTATCTAAGAGAGGGTTGTGCAAGAGTAGCTCTTCAGTCAGGCATGAGCATGGCCTGCGTACGGGCTTATGCACAGCGAAACGTAGGATCGACGGGTTAACCAAGATCGAAGATGGCGGATCGGCGGGTCCTTTGGTAACTTTCGAGATGAATCGCCTCAGCAGCAGGCTGGATATGCACCTCCGCCGATGCAGTGGTCCTCGCGGGGTTCGGGGCGTTCGGTATGCGAGTTGGTCGAGCTCCGGGCTTCGTTCACGGCTATCGTAAGTTCTAGCCCGGGTTGATTTTCCTCGGTGTTCACGCGGCGTCATCCCGGGGAATGTCTTCGTTTTGTTGGTGCTTGTTTTACTGCGGCCGTCAGGGCCATGTGTCGAAAGGATGTCCTAGTAGGAGGGATGCAAGTAGGAGGACTCAGCTTACATTGATGGTTCGGAGAGGAAGGGTGCTAGCAGGCCACCCACGCCGGTGTGGCGTTGTGGTAGGTGTCATTGTGAAGTGTCGTACTTCTTCGATACCTTGTTATGCTTGCGGCGGGGCTATTTTGCGAGAAATTGTCCAACCAGTGGCGCGGATGTAGAGACTCCCGGATCGGTGGCTAGTTCATCACCTTCCCTGCTATGCGAGGATGGATTAGAACGACAAAGGGGAGTGAAGCAGTAGATACAGGTATATCCTTAACCCTCTAGAGATTAGTATGTGTGATAAGATGAGTATATTTTAAGTATGGTGTTCAGATAGCATTGTATAAATTGTGATTAGAAATCATGGTTAGTAAAGGGTAAGTTTGGGGATAGGGAAATTGTGAGCCTTAGAATATTATACGTGGAGACCTTAGAGGCGAGGCCATCTCGAGTAAAAGATTTAGTGTTATGTTTGACCTGTATCGGAGTACATAACATACGTGGGATATATCTGTGTGATAAGTCCCTGAGTAGTGTGGAATGAAAGAGGGTAGTTGAGCTAAGAATGACCACTAGGTTTTCGTGACTTGATTAGTGAGATTGTCCCGTATCGGGGAACAAGAGCTTGGCGCAAAGTGGGTCGGGTTGAGGCCATGTCGCGGGTCAACCCGCAGCCCGGTTTGGGGTGGGGTCAATTCGAGGTGGTCCCGCCAGGTGGTGGGGTCATGAAGGTGTTAGGCCCAAGTTTAGTTAACCAGCGTACGAGTTCGTGGATGCGTTCGACCAGTAGTCGGGCCGATGAAGTCAGCCCATCTTGTCTTTCAGTCAGGACCGTTTACTCGGCAGAGGTTTATGCGAGATGTTATATATCGAGAAGGTTGTAAGGCTGCACGAGGTGCCTACTTTTACCTTATGGCAGGCAGTGGAGCCCAGGTTACGGCTATTTCTTTTTTCTGGAAGTTTTACCAGGCGGGGTTAGGAACTTCGTGAGTCTCGGATTACATTCACCTCGGGCGGTGTTTTGATTTCGATTATGTGCCTCTTGTTGAGTGAGTATCATTATAGCTACCATTTCAAGATTCTGATGTCGCCTTATGAAGCCTTGTATGGGCGGTAGTGTAGGTTGCCGGTCGATTGGTTCGATGTTGGCAAGGTTCAGATAGTTGGTTCATACTTGATTCAGCAGGATGTGGATAGGGTGAAGCTTATCCAAGAGAGGTTATTGGTAGCTCAGAGTCAACAGAAGTCGTGCGGATAATCGGCGTCGACACTTGGAGTTCGTGGGTTTTCTACCACCCGGAAGGCGTGACGAGATTTGGAAGCGAGGAACTTAGCGTACTATGAGCATTTTCAGATCATTTGGAGAATAGGCTAAGTTAGCATTCGTCCGACGTGGGAAGCGATGCGTCCGGTCTTTCATGTTGCTATGTTCGGAAAAGTATCGGAGATCCATCCAGAGTATTCCCGGTTAATGATGACCAAGTTGGAGATAGTAACCCCGAGATTTTGGAAACTGAAGCAATAACAGAAAGGTAGTAAGTTTATTTAGGAAGTGTTCGGGTGTACGAGAAGGGTACGACGAGTAAGGGAAGAAGCGAGCATGGGTCAAGAGATTAGAAGTGATCATTTCTTTGGTGAAATGAAGGTGCGAAGGGAATATCTTTTAGACCTTGAGTGGGAGTTTTTGTGATGCTAGAGGTGGTTCCTTGTGGAATTGGAGTTAAGTATTTGCGCGTGTGTTATATTATGGCCAGTTGTGGCATAATTGGTTTCGTAAGTATTATAGTGAAGACTTTACCGGCGCTAGCATGTTTTGAAACTCAGAAGGAACATTCGGGACGAATGTTTCTAAGGGGGGAAGAATGTTATACCCCGTATTTCCAGAGTATGTATGTGAGGACGTAAGCCCTAATTAGGTTAAGGATGAAATTGTGAACTTTCGACGGAAAGATTCGAACCTTGTGAAGGAAATTCTACGTTTTAATATTTTAACCGATTGATTTTTCCGAGAGACGAAATATTTTGGACCAATAGGAGGGCGACATGTGTCACCCTTAGTTGGCATGGGTTGGACGAAATGTTGGCCAAGTGGACATGGTCAAGTGGTCAAAGTCTTGGAAGATATTTTTCTTTGGGTGAGTGGAGTAGGTAGGTGCGTTTTTTGGGCATGTGGGGGAGGCTTTGTGGACGTTTTTCATGAGCTAGTGGAAGGCCACTTGGCTCTTTGTTGTGGGGGACATATGTCCCAATGTTGTGGTGGACATATGTCCCAAGGTTATGGTGGACACTTGGTTGGAAGACCTAACTCTTCACATGGATCCAAATCTACACCATCCATTTGTTTTAATCTTGGCCATTGGTTGGCCTATAAATACCCCTTAAGTTCAAGACTTATTCTTCATCCACTTAACAATTTCCAAGTCTTAAAATCCTTCTCCCCTTTGAGAAGATCTCGTCCAAACACACCCCCTTCAGAGGCTCTTTGCCGAAACCCCTCTTGATAGTTCTCGTCCACCCTCCCTTAACCAAACTTTGTCCAAAATTCCTAAACTCTTAAGTGTTCTTCCTTAGTGTATTAGGAAGATTATTAACCAAAAGTTAGAAAAGATTTCACACCCTAGCCCCTAAAGCCTCACCTTGGCCGAGAGTTGTGAGGACAAGAACCTTAGTGTTCTTCACTTGTTTAGGTTGGTCCTTAAAAAGGAGTTGGTTAGGAGCATATAAGGGTTGCTTGGAGCGGGTTGGAGCACACGGAGTTGGAGCTAAACCTTGCTCAGGATCGACTTTAATCTTGGATAATTTTGGGCTTATCGAGGTAATTAATCTGTCCTTCTATTGTAATTGGAGATTACATCTAGTAGTATTGAAATGAGTATAAGTTATAGAAGGATGGTATAAGAAGAGAATTGAACTGGTAATTCTGATGACTTGAGTAGTTTGTGGTAGGAAATCTTGATTTTCCGTAGAATAAGGAACCTTGTACTTAGAATTATTCTGCGAAGAGACCTAGAAGTTAACAGACATTTTGTGACCTTTATAGGTTGAAGTACTGCGAGTAGCGTATTCTACTCGAAGGGTGGAAAAGGCTAGAAGGGTTACAGTACTTGGAGCTTTTTGCTTATTGTCGATAATCGTCGCGAGGTATGTGATTCTTCCTATCCTCTTGAGCATGATATTTTAAAAGAATATATATATAGTACGGTAGACGTACGTGTGTTAACTGAACGTGGTTTTACTTCGATGTCTTTTGACTTGAGTATTAAATAATAAGAATCTTGAAGTATTTCAAAAGAATTAAGAATCGTTTTTGAAAGAAGAGTAATACTTGGTTTTAAAAGCTTAAGAGTTATACTAGCTTTATGGGAAGTTAGGTATAACGACTTAAGAGAAATAAAAGGAACGGTTTACTTAATTATTTATGAAAGCCTGGTATTGATTTCGGAAATGAGAATAAGTATCGAACAAACCACTGCAGCGCTAATAAAAGAAAATGTATTGACTAATTAAATATTATTAAAATCAGTAGAAACCTCCATCTGCATAGAAGCTAAGATAAGACAAAATTGGATTACACTTCCTAGATCATGGCTGCTTTAATAAGATCATTAATAAACAAGCTTTGATTTTCTTAAAAATTTCAAAGTAAGGACTTGATTTATAAAAGACAAAGACTTGAAAACATGAAGTGTTTTCGTTTAAAAAGGAGGCATGCTTTTGTCTTAAGTTTGTTTTAAAAGATATGGAAATTGTTTTGGTTTACTTAAAAGATAGTGACCCTATTTTTGATACTACGAATACCGTGTGACTTTGTGTGAGTAACTTGACTATGATTTGCTTGTAATAGCCTTGTAATACTTTCTTGTTGGTTTGATAAGTAAACATGTTAGGATGCTACGTGTGTTAGTATCTTGTGATGTTTGTGTAAAGGGGTTTCCCTTGTTGTGCTTATGTTGTTTAACGATAAGTCGTTATGTTAGTATTGTACCACTCACCTCTTGACATGTTATACCGGGGTTGTATACCTCGGTGACTATGATTCGAGAATACCTCACGCGGGTCGGGGACCTATGCGGAGCTACGAGTTCGTGTTAGTGGGAATACCTCATGCGGTCTATGTGGTCATGCGGACTACGAGTCCGATGGAGTAGCTACCTCGATCGAGGAATACCTCATGCGGGCCTATGTGGCCTATGCGAGTGCGGAAGTTCCAGATTAGACGCGCACATCGATCTGCGGGCGAGTGGCGGCCGATCATGGCGGTCTAGAAAGACCTCGTGATACGCTTTATGGCATTGTTGGGGTTTTAGTAGTCGGTTATGCCTTCACGGTTTTATTATGACACAGTGGGACGTGTTCATGTATTGTGCTTTTATATCATGGAAGGAATTCCACCGCATGATTGATATTGTGGGCATGAGACCCATGGTTATATTTGAGTGATAACTTTAAGGCGTGAGTCACGACTTGACATAATTACATATGTGTATCGTAAATTTGTTATCATATATGTCTTACATTTTATATAGACTATTATGATTTCATTTACGTATTTTTCGATTTCACATACTTGGTACATGTTGTCTCGACCTCCGCGTTCACGATTGTTGATCCCCACTCTTAGGATCACAGTTCAGCGTTTTGGGAAGCTCCGTTTCTCCGGAGGCTTATCTTTGGTATAGTCCCTGGTGTTGTAAATATTTATGTTCATTCAGGGTATGGCGGGGCCCTGTCCCGCCATAGTTGTTTTACTTCCTTAGAGGTCTGTAGTCCCGTTGTAAAGTTGGGATGTAACTGTTCACTTTGGGTATTTATATATATATGCCGAAAGACAACTTTTCCTCAGATAAACTGTGTCTCTTTTACATTGTTTCATGTTTTATTTTTATATTCCGCTGATTACTCTGATGTATGTCTACTTGGGTGCCCGGGTAAGGCACCAGTCACGGGCCCGGGATCGGGTCGTGACACAAAGTATCTATTACTTTTGATATATGTCGTAATACTAACGACCATGATTATTTAACTATAACATGTCATTGGATAAACTATAAATTTTCTATGCAAAAACGTATTTTAGCATATAGATAGATATATCGATAGTAGACATCTTTTTATTTCAGATAATATTTTTTCAGTTTGCGATTATTATGGCATAACTGATAAAATCATGATTATTACATTAGATAACGCTTCTTCTAATATATCTGCTGTTAGATTATTAAAAATGTCTTAATTCCATCTTTTCTAAATCATTTTCATATGAAATGTGCATGTCATATTTATAACTTAGTTGTAAAGGATGATATATCACTTTTTGAAGACATTCTTGGAAAAATACAATTTGCTATAAACTATATTTTTAAAAATAATAGAATACAACGATTAAAAGAATATAAAAAAAACTTGTTACGATTGTCAACTAGCTTACAGAAAAATTCTGAAGAAGTATGAACTAGATGAAATTCTTTATACAACCAACTACATGTTGCTTATGAGTATAGAAAATCTATAACCCAATTTTTAACGTCCGTAATCCAAATCCTACTGATATGCTTATAAATTCCGATTGGGATACAATTTTTGAACTTATTACATTTTTAGAGAAATTTTATGTAGCTACTAAAAAAAATTCCGGTATTTATTATCCTACTATTTCATCAATGTTATTTTATATAGCTCTAATATTTATATTACTTAGTGAATATATGGATAAACCAGCTTATAAGAAACCTATTAAAAAATGTTTCTAAAAATGAAAAAAATATTTTATTCTTGTTCCCCCAATTTATATTATTAGTATTGTATTAAATCCGTCTATTAAAATAGACGGCTTTAAAACACTTATTGAAACTATTGATGATTGCATACATAAACTTCCACCTACATCTCCTAAAAATTCAAATGACCCACCACCTATTGAAAAAGTAGAGAAGAAGTGTTGTCTAGCATACCAGTTGAATGTAAAAAAAAATATTCGCATTACCAAGAAGAAAGTGCTAGCAACCAACCGACTTCCATGTCATCTTCTTCTTCTTCAACACAGCCTAAAAAATGACATGTTGTTTCTGCGGCTAGTATTGAAAGCCTAAGAAATAGAATATTTAGTGGTAACATTTCTAACCAAATTAGCGAGTTTGATGTTTTTGTTTTGCAGGGTGTTGTACCGTACGAAGCAATTGAAAATGAAGAGGGGCATGAAGACTTGCTAAAATACTGGAGGGAGAATGTTAAGACATTTCCAACACTATCTAAGATGGCCCGAGATGTGTTGAACATTCAAGTGTCATCAACATCGTCTGAAAGAGCTTTTTTGGATGGTAGATATCAAATAGGAGAGCACATACATTCATTGGCGGGAGACTCATTGTATATTACAGTTCTATTCGGAGACCGAATTCGTCCGGAGCGTAGGAGGTGCGACCAACCAGAGATCAACGAAGAAGAAGACTATAACTACAACGAAATCTTATCCGACGGATGTGCAAGCGACGTCGATCAATTTGACCAACAAATACAAATTCCAACGGAAGAACTACAAGAAATTATAAAGAAACTAGAAAACGTATTTCTTAAAATGTAGTTCTTTTAATTGTAATTTTACTATGTAATTTATTTGCAACTTTCAATATCACGAAGTTGCAATTTTGAAATTGTATTGCCAAAAAAAATAATACTTCTATCGAATAATATAAGAGGCACAAAAACAGTCTTGGGATGTTTTTATTATACTATTTTGTTGTGTGTGTGTGTGTTATTTATTTAATTTAAGGGAAAATAAAAAATGACCAAACCAGGCCCTCCAGGCCAGGCCTCGGGATCGGGACGGGGCAGCGGACCAGAACCTCCGGCCAGCCAGGCCACTTACCCCAGCCTACCACCACCACCAGCCCCGACCCGCCCCTTCTGTTGGCACACCCTTCAACAAAGAGTTGATGTTAGTCGAATACTCAAATCTCAAGGTGTTGATAAAAAGTTCCACAATTTTGGCTACTTAACTTTTGATAAATATACCCGTGATATACACGACATATACACTGCCCTGTGTATATCACAGATACACAAGCCAAATAGGAGACTGATTTGTACACGGTTTTGTATAGTTTAGGAGTTGTATTTAATTAGCATTCTACTTGTACCATAATAAGAAGGGGACAACAATGGTTGTGGTGGGACGAATAAGATCTCTCCACCTTTAACCAGAAATCTCGGGTTCGGACCCTGAATTGAATTTTTCTTTTGTTAGGTAGCGCTTCTCCTAAAATGGGCCTTACGAGGTGCGAATCCAGATGGGGAAATAACTAATATATACAACCAACACATCTAGTTTACACTCGATAGCCCAGTGTATTATCGGTGTATAGATAATGTATATTTTCTATATAAATATATATAAGTTGTTCAACTTCTTTTGTAACTTTACATATACATCCTTATACACTATTATACATGATATATATATATATATATATATATATATATATATATATATATATATATATATATATACTATAAATAATGTATATGTTATATATAAATTATGTATAAACAATGTATTCCTTGGGGACTCAAAAATTCCTCTCAAACACCACTATATCTCCATTTGTACACCACCATCCACAATATCTCCATTTATAGTTGTTATTGAGCTAAACCTAATGGAGCTGCTAGATTATTGTGTTAAGACCTAAAGGTTGTGCATTTTCTGTTGGGAGGTTTCGTTTACTGAAATTAAATCTATATAAAAATAAGTTTAACAAAGAAAGAGCCGAAGAAATCACTTGTACAGAATCAGAAAAGATTGTATAACGATAGAGGAACAGTGAGCTTTTTGTCAGCAAAAACAATGGTGACTGAAGAGTTTAAGCATAGGGTAAGAGTAAAATCACCATTGTCGGCTTTCCAATCTCTTGTGTTAAGATTTTCACTCTTGGGCTGAAATTTGAAGCCTAAAGGAAAACGTTTTGGGTTGAATTCTGAAGAACTCCATTGCTATTTTTTAAGCTTCTTGTAAAATTTCACATATTTATAAACATAACGAGTGCGTAAACACCGCTCATGAATCATTTTCTATTACATTAAGCATGATTTATATAGACTTTTTTTAATACGATGATATAATCAAGTTCATGAAACTCATCGTCGAATCTACTATAGGGTCAAATTTATAAAAATAAAAAATGTAGGATAAATTCGAAAAGTGAAAGATAAAAGCAATGATCAACAAAAAGTGAAAATTGTAAAAACAAGGTTTCGAGGTGTTTTTCATATTTCAAAAAAGTGAAAAAAATCAGAAAAAGTAAAAAATATCTATGTCCAAACGGGTCCTAAATCTTACAAAAAATGATCCAAATTTCTCTCTATCGATCGCTCTCTCTCTGTCTCCTCTCTCTCTCGCGGTCTCCTCTCTCTGCTGTCGTTTCTCTCAATCTTTCTCTCAGCACCTTCGTTGTCTCCTCGTCGTCGTGGCGCCGTCCGATGAGTGAATGCGCTCTCTCTCCTCCTTTCTCACATTTTCTCTCTCTCGACTTCCTCTATCACTCTCTTAGATCTGGTGCTCTCTTTCACTTTTCTCTCAGATCTGGTGGTGGTGAGTCAGAGCTCCAACGTGATCTCCGACAATGACTAATCGCAGGTGTATATGGAGTCAAAGATTTGGGTTTTGGTGGTGTATATGTGAGTTGGTAGTGTTGAAGTTATTTTTTTATATAATAGTGTATAATAGTGTATGTGTGTGTATATGGTGGTATATAGGTGTATATGAGTGTCTATGGGAGTTGGTGTTGAAGTTATTTTTTTTGTACAATAGTGTATAATAGTATATATGGGTGTATATGATGGTATATGGGTGTATATGAGTGTTTATGTATATAGATGTATAAATATGTATACACCTTCAAACACCTATATACATAATGTACTTGTCTTTTGTATATAAATGTATAATACTGTATAAAAGTGTTTTTGGGCCAAAGCTTGGCAATGTAAGTTTTGGGCTACTTTTTTGCAATGTAAGTGATCAAATTATATATTTTTGAAATTTTCCCTAATTAGTTTGGGGTAAATAGGAATTTTATTATTGGGAGATTGACGTATATATACATAAGATATTATATATTTATAAAATATGATGATATTTTTCAATTTACAAAATATAACAATAAATTTTTTTATAAAACATTACGAAAATTTTTGCACAAAATTTTTGTGTATAAAATGTGTATATCTCGCTCAAGATTCAAAAATTTCGCTCTATATTTTGTGTATGAAAACGGTATGAAATATGTATACCAGGCTCGAGGCTTAAAATTTTCGCTCAAAATTTCATGTATAAAAAATGTGTGAAATATGTATATTTTGCTCAAGGCTTTGAATTTTCACATTTTAATGTATTAAAACTATATGAAAACGATATGAAATATTTATATAACTGTACAAAAGTTGTCAAACGTTTATAGTAGGTTTTTGAATATTTAATACAACTACAACAATAACAATATTGTATACAATATTCATACAAATACAACAACATGCAAAACTTAAAAATACAATTTTCTATAATAAATCAGGAATCTACCATTATTCATACAATTCATTATCCAATCTCCTATTTCAACACCTAGAGATGTTATGAACGTTGACATACATTTCTCTGAAGATTGCATTCTGTTTGTAAAGTTGTCCTTTTTTCCCCCTGTTTTCTCTTTGCCTCCCTCTTTCAGAATAAATCAAATTGCTCATTTTTCACCAAGTAAACCGAGAAGGAAAACACTCTTGTTGCTCCAGTATTAATAGATTATCAGACTTTAATAGCCAAAGTTCCCATTTTTAAATAGCTTTTCAAGAATGTACGAGGTAATGAAGATTCCACGCAATCAATCAAGTATAAGTCAAACATGGCTATCAAGTATCAACCCATATAATCAACAACCATACCAAGCTAATAGATTTAATACTACCTCCAATACCTTGAATGCTTACATATATATCCCCATCACAAGTCTATTATACTTTTTATTAAATATTTATATAAATATATTGATGCTCGTACAATGGTCGTCACATCAGATACCCCGTTACATCCATAATTCTTTATTAAATTCAATTTTAAACCTTTAGTTAGTGAAAACTTCCCTCAAGTGAAGTCAAGTCTTTAGAAACCTCGAAAGTCGAAAGTCGAGCAATCTGTCATGAACCCCTCAAGGACCGTCGTGCCCTTTCGAGAAGTCTCAACTCGATCAAACTCTATTATTTACACTTTCTATACGAGTATAGGAGTCTATCAACACCCATATTGCTATATTTTACCCTAAATTCAAAAATGAACCCAAAATGGCCAAACTCGAGCCTAGAAATAGTTTACCCATAACCTAAGTAGGTATACAGAAAATCAATTCAAACTAAGCATGAATAAACCCCTAAATCCATGAAAATATTCTAAACTAGGGTTAATTTCTAATCCATAATCATGATTTAAATGATAAATAATGAAAGGAAACAATGATAAATGAAAGATTTAGGGTTAGAATCTTACCCCCAAGCTTAGATGAGCAAAACCCTCGTGAACTCTTCCCAAACCGAGCTTTAAAACTTGAATTATGAGGAAATGAAGTCTAAATTCGTAATGGGGAGTTTAAGTCACTGCTAGCAGTCCCCTTAATTGCGATCGCGGACAGACCCATTACTATCTCGATGAGTCTCTGCGACCTAGCCTACTCATCTCTCTTCGCGATCGCGAGGCCGTTAGTGACCGCGAAGATCACATACCCAACCCACACACGGTGATTGCGTCAAAACCACCCGCGATCGCGATGACCCGACAGATCCTTCTCCGCGACCGTGATGGTTTCGCGATCGCGAAGAAGGAATCACTGGCATCAGAACCAGTAAAAATCAGCAATTGAAATATCGTGGTTTCGACACCCGAAATTCATTCAAAAACTCCCAAACACAAATCAAATATGCATTTCAGTCATAAAACATTCTACAGACTTGCTCGCACATTCGAAAATTCATGAATAGATCATTTTGACCCGGTGTTAACCGTGATCAACTCTTAACTTAGACCTTCACTAGATTCCAACCAATGATCTGAAACACCCCCGACGCCCTCAGAACCCGAACCAACGACTCGACTAACTCAAAAATTAGGTTCTAGATCTAATGGAATCGATAAAACTTCGATACGGACGCAGTACCCCACTCTTAACTTGAGAACTTCTATTTCACTAAAATCCATCTGAAACCCACCCACTTTCCTTGGGAACAGTGCCACCTATCATCGCGAGTCGTATTTACTGAAGCGAAGCCACGAGAGGGATTTTTTGGAAAAGAGTTAAAAAGCATAAAATAACCTGGAGGGTCGTTACATCACATCAAAACTAATACTAGTAATTTTTAACTTCAAGTTTAAATCTTATATTTCAATATCTTTAAATACTCACAGCTAAATAAATTTTTTGAAGTGCAGGACTTGGGTATTTTACAAATACTGCCGTTCGGGGTGTTCATGGGTCGATTTAGATCGATTTGCGGTTAAAATCAAAACTAAATCAATAGCTAATTTCTTAATTATTAAAATTAAATAAAATTAATACATATTTATCAATTTGATTGTTGTTGATTTGATTTTTTGACTTTTAAGAAACCTAATGGTATCCCCTTCCCTCCCCACTAATTAGAGAAAATAATCATTCTTTGCCAATTTATAATCCTTTGTTATCCTTTTATTATGATGTCTATAATTTTCTTGATTATGGAGGAATTATCTTGAGATTCATAAACTTTAATTGATGAATAAATTTTATATGAAATAAATAAAAAAAATTAATTGATTTAATTAATGTGATTCAATTTTGGATTTGGTTGGATATTTTACCAAACAGTGAACACCTATGAGTGCAGTACTAAAAAAACTAGCCTATATTTTCCTAATATTAGTCCCTTTTCAATCTTTGATTTCTCCGTTTGGTTAGTTTCCCAAAATTAATACTCATATCTTGTGTCAGTTCAGGCTTATAAATGTAGGCTAGTTCAGACTTCTTCCTCCGCATTTATTGCTTGCTCAGAAAAGCCGATGGTGGTAGCGGCGTCGGCGCGGAAGGATGTGTCAGTCACTGAGTCAGGTATCTGGTGTGTTGGGTTGCCAATGGGGCGATGAAGGAAAAGAAAAACTCGTTGATATTTTTGTTAGTAAAAATGAATACAACAAACGGAAAATAGCAAAACACCTATTACAAAAATTAGGAGAATGAAGAACAAAAGATTACAATCAAAAGGAAAGAATTTTAGTAAACAACTGGAAACAAGAACCAACACTTAATTTGAATTCTGCTGAATCGAGTGATGGCACTCCGTCTTTTAAGACAAGATTGTCCCGTATATATCATTTTACGTTGATAGGTAATAGTCTACCAAGATAAAATATCTACTAAACACTTGAACAAAGGAAACCCAAGTGTTTCTCTTGAAGAACTTTGAGTATTGAAATATGCTAGAGAAGAAGAATATTTTCTGAAAATGCAAGTGTTGCAAGTGTCTAACAATTGAGCCAAAGGCCTCATTATAGTGTAAGATTTTGTCTCTTCAAATGCCAAGTAATGACATTGAATCACTCATGTAATGGCAATGAATTGTCCAAGTAATGACACCCATTTATCAGTCAAGTAATGACTGAATAATGCTGGAATGAATGTCATTGAGAGCAGCTCAAACATCTCCAAAATTAGATTTTCGTTTCAGACTTTTTGTCTGGGTAGCGCCGTGGCTGCGCCTCAAGAGCTCCGCGGCGCCGCGGCTACAGTGACTCTGGACTGAATTAGCGTCGTGGATCACCTTGGAAGCGTCGCTTCCCTGACAAGGGTGGCGTTGCAGGGCTCCCCGACTCTGCGGTGGCACCGCGACCCTTCTCGGCTCCGCGACCCTTTCCGACATGTTCCATCTTTACACTATGCACACTTCTTCCTTCATTTACCAACGTGGAACACTCGTCATTTGTCCAATGATCGTCCATCATTTTATGTTTTAAACATTTTACTTACGTATCAATATCTCTTTCACTAATGAAATTTACGATCCTTGGTACAACGTATGCGCGTACATGGAAATGATATTTCCAACGTGCGGGCCCCCAATGTTCGAGTCATAAATAATAAATAATGGGATAAATGTTATTTCACATTATTCAATTTCCAACAATCCCCTCTTGAAAGAGATTTTGGCGCACTCACAAGGTTCTTATTTCTAGCAATCTTTCAGCGGACCGATGCTGCATCAGGAGAGGTAGCTTCTGCTTTGAACCTTCCTTAGTTGAATACCATCGGACTTACTTACTGCGCGGTGAACGTGATGTCTTGAACTATCAGTGTTCAGTGTAAGCCAAGTCAATGGCACCAACACAACAACTTTCCTTACTCTGTTCTTCTTAATGTTTTGTCTGTTGTGGCCGTGGACACTCTTGGATTCTTAAGTGTGTTTATTTGAGGCGGTCTGTCCTCGCACTTAAATAGGTGGTTTCCTACAAGTTATCCTGCTATAGCCCACTTCACAAGTGTTAGGAACCATTAAAAGTTTGTTCAAACCTAACCTCAACCGTTGAGGATCATTAAAGGTTTTGGAAACTTAACCTCTACCCACACTGTAGATAGCACTTAATGTCTATCATGGGAACGACTTTGGGTTTATGTTTCTTACAGAAATCATAACCCGAAATGCCCTCGCTTCCACCGAAGCACTCAACTAAACCTTTACAACTTAGTTTTTCCATTGAACCTAAATCATGGGATCTCTAGTCAGTAAGGTTGGGATACCACCGTATCAGTCCTTATTGTTTGGGTCTTAGGCCCATTCCCCTAGACAGGCAGAACATCTGATCTCTGGGGATGCCCTTAGTCAAAGGGTCTGCTATGTTATTCTTTGATTTTACATAATCAATGGAAATAATACTCGTGGTGATCAGTTGCCTAACGGTCTCCCTCGAATATGACGAGACTTGTCGTTATACATAGAACTTTGTGCCCTTCCTAGAGCCAAATGGTTTTCGCAGTGGATCATTACAGAAGATACAGGTTTATTCCAACATGAGACATTTTCTAAGAAGTCATGAAGCCACTCAGCTTCTTCTTCTGCTTTGTCTAAAGCAATAAACTCTGACTCCATCGTTGATCGGGCGATACAAGTTTGCTTATAGAATTTTCAAGACACATCTCCACCACTAATTGTAAATATATATCCACTGGTGGACTTGGTGTTCTCAATATCAGATATCCAGTTTGCATCACTGTACCCCTCTAGTATAACTGGATATCTCGAATAATGCAACCCGCAATTTAGCGTGTATTTCAGGTACCGTAGTACCCTATTCAACGCTTTCCAATGACAATTACTCGAATTACGGGTAAACCTAGCCAACATGTTATGTACATAAAACTCCCAATCACCTGCGCATATTGCTCCTGACATACGGGCGCACCACGATTTTTATTAAACTTCTGATTCATATCCAGTAGTGACTTTATCGGCGAACTGTCGAAAATCTCAAACTTTCACAACACATACTCGATGTAGTGAGACTGAGATAAGACCAGTTCGTCAGACGTCTTAGAAATCTTGATCCCTAAGATGACATATGCAATACCCATATCCTTCATGTCGAAATATTATTTTCAACATATTCTTAGTCTCTAGGATCAAACTAGGACTACTTCATGTGATCAACATGTCTTCTACGTAAAGGCATATTGTTACACCTCGTATTTCCAAGGTAATGAGATGAGAACGTGCGTGAGAAATTGAGATTTGAATTTTGGAAAGAAAAAAAATTACTTTTTCTTAAGGAAAAATTCCGGAAAATTTGTAAAGGAAAAGGTTTATTAATTGAAATTTGATTCTCAAATTTGGTATTTGAGACTTATAGATTATATTGGAATTTTGGATTTTAAGTTCAGGATTTGGTCATGTGGGGCCCACGGGAAAATTTTACGGTTTTGTGGGGCCCACAATATTTTGAGATATTTTGGCCAAATATAGATATTTTGGAGGAAGAAATAATTTGGACCAATCGGAGGGCGACATGTGGCACCCCCCTGTCTTGCTAAGATGACTAGTAGTAGATATTTTGAGACTTAAGGGGACAAGTCGACAAGTGGGTCCCACTCCACTTGTCCATAAATATCTATATATAGAAAGGGCTTGCAAGACTTGTCTTCTACACTTAGCCATATCTCACAAATTTCTTCTTCCTTTGAGCTCAAATCGAGAGCACCAAGAACACCTAGTGTTGGTTAATTTATTTCATCTAAGATTAAGCCCCTAAACCAAGTGCTAAGCCAAGATCATTATTCTACAAGTTTTTGTTGGTTTTGACCGAGAATGAGGTGGAGAAAACCCTAAGTTTTATCGACTTTTTGGAAGATAAACGTGAAGTGAAGTTGTGTCTAAGCTCATAGGGGTCACATATATCTGATTGTAACTTGAAGAAGTGGAGCGAAACGAAAACTGCGGACCAATAAAGACCGGACTGTTTTGGGGCGTTTTTGGGCACAAAATGAGGTAAAAGTCCTCTTCTTTTAAAGTAATTGGATATTACTTATTGTTATAATGTATGGATGAACTTGTACTAAAAAGAATGAGGATTAAAAAGTGTTTGGACAATTTTTTAAGGCTTGTAGAAATTAGACTAATTTTGAGGTTTTCGGATTTCGTTGGTTATTGTCGTTATTTACACTTGGTACATGTTATATAATGAAGGAAATATTGTAGTTGATAGATTATATAACTTGTATAACATGTTGGAACTTGAATTGGAATAAAAGGAATTAAGGAAAAGGACATTGGATTGTTGTAGTTATTGTTGGACGAAACTGCCCAAAACTGTTAGACGTTGTGATGTCGTTTTATGGACTATTTTGGGGTGCATGTATGCTGGAAAATCAACCCCTAACATGCATGTTTAATGTGGTAAAATGACTAATGAAAGTCCTAAGGAATAAGGGTGTTAAAGGCGTCACATTGTACCCTTAATGTTGGTTTATTAGTGGACTATTTTATGGACTGTTTTGCGGACTGTTTTGTATAGATTGCGGGGCAGAATTTTACACGTCAAGTTAGGCGTGTAATCCCCTTTGGTTAACTGTTGGTTGTGCCTTAAATGTGGTTTGTTGGTTGATGAATTCGGGTCTTGAAAAATGTGGAAAAGTACGTAGAAACAAAGGAAGTGCTGCCCATATTTCCGTAGAATTAGAGGGCCATTATTTGGTATAAGTCTTACACTAGTAAGCTTGATATTGATAGAAGTGTTATTGCCAATTTAGGTTGAAGTACTACATGTAGCATAGTCTACGTGGCTTAAGGAATAGCTGATAAAGGTTGAAGTACATTAGGGCGTATGCTACTTGTCGTGTTGGCTAGTCATCAACGAGGTATGTGAACTACTTCCTTCTATCGGCATGATTGATTATTGAAGTGTACTTGTCTTGATTCTTGAAGTACACGCCCCTTGTTATTTGAAGTATACTTGCCTTGTTATTTGGAGTATACATGACTCATTTCTTGAAGTATACTTGCCTTGATTTTAGAAGTATACTTGACTTGATCTTGATAGAGTTCTATCGGAACCTAATCCTTAGTGATATACTTCTTTGATAATACTTTGGATTTCCTAAACTAGAAGTTGGTCTATATACTTCTATGTAGTACTTTGGGCTTTAAAAGCGAAAGCGGTTCTACTTATAGTACTTAGAGTCTTAAAAAGGAAGTTGTTCCTAATCTCTTAAATAGTACTTGAGTTTAAAAGTGCAGTAACTTGATTTTAACGGATACAAGTGCCTTAGTTTTCCAAAACCTAAAGTTTGTTATAATGGCTTTATGGGAAGTTAGTTATAACGGCTTTAGGGGAAGTCAAAAGAATGGTTTACTTGATTGATTTAAAAGAGGATAAATGACTTGATTTAAAGAGAAGTAACTTGATTTAAAGGTGTGAGTTACTTGAGATTTGAAAGTATAAGTTACTTGGTTTGAAAGGTATAAGTAACTTGATTTTAAAAGTATACTTGTCTTGATATTAAAAGTGTAGAGTCACTTGGTTTTAAAGTATAAGTCACTTGGTTTAAAAAGTGTAAAATACTTGATTTAAAAGTGAAAGTGCCTTGATGCTACCAGTGCTAGTATCTTTGGGTTTTTTAAAAAGGGAAGTTATTTTACTCTTAGAAGTTAAGGGTATTCATGTTGTGGTTTTGATGTTTAAGCGTATGCGAATGGTTCCTAAAAGTCCTTACCAAGTCTTATGGGAGATGTTGGTAAGAGTTTTAGGAAGTAGTTCTATCTATTTCATTAATAGTACTTGAGTTTCTAAATAGAAGTTGTTCTATCTATTCTCTTGATAACACATTGGGTTGTTTAATTGAAAGGTATAAACTACTTGGTGTTAAAAGTATACTTGAATTGATTTGAAAGGTATAACTTACTTGAGTTTAAAATGTGTAGTAACTTGATTGTTAAGAATGGAAGTGTCTTGATACTACGGGTGTTAGTGTCTTGATTATTTTAAAAAGGAATGCATGATATTGTTTTGGTTTATTTAAAAAGGAAGGCATGGTATTGTCTTGGTTTTTCTAAAAATGAAAGTTTGTTATATTGGCTTTATGGGAAGCTGTTATAACAGTTTTGTGGAAAGTCAAGAGATGGTTTAAAATGTTATATAGAAATCATGTGAGAATGTCCATGATTAAATCCTTAACATAGTACATGAAATGAAAGTGCCTTGAGTTTATAAAGTGAAGTTCATTATATGCGTTTGGTACATGAGGTGTTGGTACCTTGACATTTCTAAAAGGAAAGTTTATTTTAATATTTTGTATCTGATGCGTTGGTACTTTGGTTTATTTCCTTGACAATATTTGTGTATATTTGCTCCATGGATATGCTTTCATGATGCGAGTATAGATACTCATGCGGGTATATTTACCTATGCGGGTTTGATTCCCATGAATAATATCCACGGACAAGATCCGTGATGCGAGTAGAGATACTCATGCGGGTATAATTACCTATGCAGGTTCGATTCCTATGCGGGTTCGATTCCCATGAATAATCCACGGACAAGATCCGTGATGCGAGTAGAGATACTCATGCTGGCGTAATTACCTATGCGGGTTCGATTCCCATGAAATAGATATACATATTAATTTTGGGCAGGTGTCCCTGCCTTTGATGTGACTCTCATACTCTACTTTTAAAAAGGCACAGTGTACTAGTAGTTGATTATTATACTTGTCTCTTGTTATTTGTTTGACCTGTTATAATCTCATCTACGAAATGCGATGATCTGATGATATAGTAGTGCGAAGTACAATAATACAAGGTACAATTGACTCTTATTTTATGTGGCACGGTAGGATCTGGTATTTGATTTTTATACTTGCCTCTGTCATTCTTTTGTACAATTATGATCTTGTTTACTGTACTTTATTTCCGTTCCATACTTGGTACCTGTTGTACTGACCCCCTTCGGGGGCTGCGTTCATGCCCGCATGTCTAGGTACTCAGTTGTGGATCCGCGAGCTTAGGCTCCTTGTTCAGCATTTTGGAATAGCTCCAATGTTCCGGAGCTTCTCATTATGGCTAGGTATATTCATGGGTACGGCGGGGCCTTGTCCCAATATTGTACAATCATACTCTCTAGAGGTCTGTAGTCATATGTGGGTTGTGTATATGGGTTGTGTAAAAGAAAAAAAAAGTAGTCCCCGGTGGGCTTTATATATATATATTGGCAGCCTCGTCGGCTAGCCTGTGTTGTATCATGAGTGTTGTTTTAAATTGTTGTCTTTGGGTTGTTTGGGATAAGGGTGCCCAGGTAGGGCACCAGTCGCGGGCCCGGGGTTTGGGTCGTGACACATATTATGATGAACGAGTCAGAATTATATTTCATTTAGACACATTTGTCACACTCATTAATGGAGAAACCCTTCGATAGTAGAGTACTATCAAATTTTTCGTGTTATTGCCTCAGGGCCTATTTCAGTCCGTACAGAGATTTGATATGTCGACAGACTTTCTTCTCTTTCCCTGGAACCATATACCCCTCGAGTTGTTCCATATAAATTTCTTCTTCCAAATCACCACTTAGGAAGGTTGTTTTGTGATCGGTGTATTTTATATACACTTTTTGAGTCAGTTTTAGTTAGTCTTTTGTCCCATTTTGCACATATAAGTGTCGTATTAGGATAGTTTTTCTTTCTTTTGAGTCAAAGTGGTTAAAATGGCCAAATGGCGGAAAAAGAGCAAAAAGAGGGCAAAGAGAGGCTGCCGGTGGAATCGGAGAAAGTGGCGAGCGAGGAAAATTCAAGACCAGGCCGCGGCCTCCTGCGATCAGCGGGCCGGCGCCCACTATCGGAGGTCGGAAGACTCGGTGCGCGGCTCGCCAGACAAAATCGGGCGCGGCGCTAAACATCAGAGAGCCACAGAAGATCTGGCCATGGCTCTCAAGATAGCAAAGCGGGCGCGGCGCCTAAACATCCGAGAAGCTACTGAAGATACTGGCCGCGGCTCTCGAACAGCGAATATCGTGGTCGGCGCCAAAACACCCGACGGATTGCAGAACTTCGTGCGCGCTTTGCTGCGAGGCAGCGCCGGCGCGGAAAAATTAGGTCTTTTGACGAAAATGCAGGCGAACTGAAGGAAAAGAGGAGGCGGTTTGCGGCTATAAAAGGAGAACCTAGGCGGTTTTAAGGGTTCCCCTTGAACAACACAAGACTTTGGCTTGGAGATTGGATACCATTAGTTTAGTAATTTCTTTTCCTTTCCTTTACTTTATTTCAGTTTTTATGATGAACTTTGAATTAGTTCTTGTCATATTTATGGCTAGGAACTAATTCTCTTATAGGGTTTTCCATGTTGAATTGCTAGAAACTTATGTTATAAATTAATGCATGCTTATGGTTATTTTTCTTATTGTGAGATCTATCCAATAATTGAGTTGAATTCTTGGTAATTAATTGACAACTAATTATCACTATATGATTTCTAATCAGTTACGAGAAGGGGATTGTGAATATCTTTGTAAGTTGGGTAGACATTCTTGGATTGGGGATGAAAATACCTCAATTATTTATGTAAGCGTTGATGAGAGGCTTAACAACCACAATTTTTGCGCATTGTGCGTGACGGTCAACTAGGTTTTGTTCTTAATCCTCCTATAAAGTTATCCTTATCACCGGAGGTAGGTAAGGTGCGATCTTTGAGGTTGAGTGTTTATATAACCTAGCGGGAGTATAAAGCGATTTAAGAAACTGCTTTCTCCTAAAGAAGAATACCATAAGTTAATGCATTAGTAAGTAGCATAAGCGGATAGTAAGGATACATGGAAGCCCTATTCTCATCACCACTGAAGTAAATCTTTATAGTTAAAATAGCTTTTATAATTCTTAGTTATAAACAACAAATCAATCATAAATTCACCAAATAGATACTAGAAAATAGATAGTTGGTAATTGAACCCTAATCCTTGTGGACGATATTCGGTCTTACTAAGACTATATTACTTGTCACGATAACGTGCACTTGCGTTTAAAGTGTGTGCATCTTAACGCGCATCAAGTTTTTGGCGCCGTTGCCGGTGATTAGGCATTAGTTAAATATCAAATTTGTCTATTTTTAATTTCTAATTTGGTTTTTATTTTTAATTTTTAATTTTTACGTTTTTCTTTTGAAAATTCGAGGTGCCGTGATTTGTTGTCTGTTTTTGATCTATTTCAGGAAGTCAGTTTATGCGAAGGAGAAGAGGAGCAGACACTCTTGTTCCCGTCAATCCAGAAATTGAGAAACACATGTAAGCGAGCAGAAAGAATCGGATTGCAACCTTGTTAGAGATGAGCGGCGTTGAGAACAACGGGATGGAAGAAGGGTTAGGAGAGAATCAACCCCATCCGAGAATACCTAGGCAGCGCCCGATAGGCGTGGAAGAGAGAGTCAAGTCGGCGAGCGAAGTTTGGGAGACTATGTCTGCCAAGAGTAAATGGAGCCTGACGTGCATTAGGCTCCACTGCACAAGGCCAACAACTTCGAGATAAAATCGGCGATTTTGAGCATGGTACGACCACGGTGCAATCGGAGGATCGCCATGGAGGATCACATGCGCACATAGCTAATTTCTTGGAGCTATGTGCAGCTTTAGATATAACGGCGTTCGCGATGATGCCGTCAGTTGAGCTCTTTCCTTCTCACTCGAGGATAGAGCAAAGTATGGTTGAATTCCTGTAGGCGATTCGATTTTCACATGGCACGGTAGCACGAAATTCTTAGCCAAGTTCTTTCCTCCGTGTAAGCGGCAAAACTAAGAGGAGTTGAACAACTTTTACCAAGCGGATGGAAGTCCTTATGAAGCTTGAGAAAGGTTCAAAGATCTCTGAGAAAGTGCCCACACCATTGCATTGAGTTGTGGAACTTGGTCACATCTTCTACAACGGTGAGCGACAACGGAACTATCATAGATCACGGCGGCAAGTGGAGCATTCGAGGAAAAGCGACCAGCGCTCATGAGTTATTAGAAGACATGGCCACTAACAACCATGTCACGGAAGAAGGTCGACAAATGGGAGAAGAACGATGGGAGTCCATGAAATAGATGCCATTCTTTGCCTTGAATGCCCAGTGGCCTCTGGCGAAGCGATTGCGTGACATCTGATTAATCGGTGAATGCGATGCAGATGCCTAAAAGATGTGAGATATGTGGTGGCCACATACATTTGATAGGTGTCCTTGGCGGATCCCAATAATATACGATGGAAGCGGCGAGTGTCAAGCCATAGGTAATTATCGAGGCAACAAAACAACCCCTACTCAACACTTATAATCCGGTGGAGGAACCACCCAAATTTCTCATGGAGAGGGCCGGGGCAGAGAATCGGCACGAGAACCAGCAGAACCAATACGAGCAACGCAGAGCGATGTCGAGCGGCGAGAATCGATATAGGGCGATGCAGAATCAGTGAGCGAGAATCAGCAACTCTTCATTCAAGCCCCACGGCCTCAGCGATTCAATGCGGTTCGAAGAAAAGCGGATGGTGGCATTTGTGGCGGCACTTGCCAACGCCGACGCGATTCATGAAGCTAGATCTTCGTTGAAACTTGGAACACGGTGGGTCGGCTAGCAAAAGCAGGCAAGCAAGGCGCGAGGACATTGCCAAGCAATACAGAGGTAAATCCGATGGAAGCGATGTCGAGCGATGCGATTGAAAGTGGAAAGCGATTGGAAGCGGCGATCGCATCGGCCGATGGTTGAGAAAAGCGAGTTAGAAAAAGAAGGTGATTGAGCCTAGCCCAGCGGTAGAAAACTCCGGAGAAAGAGTATCTGAAAAGATCCCTTTCCCCGGAGACTACAAATGAAGGTCATTGATAAACAATTCTCCAAATTTTTGGAGACATTGAGCTACATATCAACATACCTTTCATAGAAGCATTAGAAGCGGATGCCCTCCTATTTCAAGTTTATGAAGGAGATTTTGGGGAAGAAGAAAAAGGCGGCGAGTATGAAATAGTAGCACTAACAGAAGAGTGTAGTGCTATCTTGCAGAAAAAGTTGCCACCAAAGCTAAAGGATCCTGGAAGCTTTACACTACCTTGCATAGTGGGCAGAGTGACTTGCAACAGAGCCTTGTGTGATTTAGGGGCTAGTATAAATCTGATGCCCTTATCAGTTTTTAAAAGATTAAAGTTGGGTGAGGCCAAACCAACCACAGTAAGCCTACGGTGGTAAGCGGGGCGATGGTTCATCCACGAGGCAAGATTGAAGACGTGATTGTGAAAGTAGGAAAATTCTTCTTTTCTGCAGATTTCCTCATTCTTGATATGAAAGAAGATGCGGAAATACCTATCATATTGGGGAGGCCATTCCTAGCAACGGGGAGAGCTTTGATTGATGTTGAAAGAGGAGAATTAACACTAAGGGTGGAGTCTGAAGAAATAGTGTTTAAAGTTTTTAAACACGTTATTGAGCCACCAACAAGGAGTGAGTGCTTTGCAATCAGCACCATCAAACCCCCATGCGAGCCAATACCAGTCAACCAAAGAGCGATGAGCCCAGCGAGCATGGTTTCTTTGAAATGCCACTAAAGGAGGTAAGTATTCTGAACTCCCCTGCGATAATGCTAAGAAGAAAAGAAGAAAACGCCAAATGTGGAGTAAATTGATAGGTTGGGGCTTAACCCACCCGTGGTTGTTAAGGCTAAGGAACTGCGTCCGGCTAAAAGCGTTAAAGATAGCTTGTTGGGAGGCAACGCGTTTTCAATTATGTTATTTTAATTTACATCTTTAGTTTATTTTATTTTGTCTAGAAACAATCTCACGGTCTTAGGTTCTTGTGTTTGTCTTTGTGATTGATAGGTGCGAGGAAATAAGCGAAGAGCGAAAAGGCGAGCAAGCGATTTCGAGAAAAAGCGGGTAGCGCGGCTGAAAAAGCTGAGCAGTAGCGAAGTTTAAGCGCGCCATAGCTAAAATCCTGAAAATTTGCCAAGTTTAGCGTATGGCTATGCGCGAATGGCGCGAAGAAAATCGAAAGCGCGCGCAGTTTGGCCGCGCGGCTAAAAATATAAGCGCGGCGGGAATCAAAACGAAACCAAAAATCAGATTTTCCCCAATTCCAACTTCAAAAATCTAACCTTCCCTCTCCAAAAACCCACGAAATTCCAGAAAATTGCCCACAAATCCTCCACAAATCCAAACCAACCACAACCTAAGCTCTTAAATTCCCAAAAACCCTTAACCTTCTCAACCAACAAAGCTCCATTCCATAGCCTCAAACCACCAATTGAAACAAGAACAAGCTCGAATCTTCTCCTAAAAAGGTAATCCTTTTCTGTTCTTGAATCCTTTTATTGAAGTCATAAAAGGAAGTAGTTTGGAGGAGTATTGTAGTTGGAGTAGTTTGGGTGCTGAAAAGTGATTGTGAGGTTTGGAGAAAAGAGTAGAAAAAGAGGTTGTGGGTAGTGAGTAGAAAGGTTGACGTTTTGGGGTGTTGTGTTCGCTGCTAGTTGTCAATTGTGTAGGAAACATTTGTGCCACTAAATTGTAAGCCCCAGAAACTGTTTTAACCATGGCCACCAGGAAAAGAAGAGGCTCCACATCCACCCCAACGTCTGATGAAAATAGGTTTGTGAGCTCTGAAGCCTCAAAGATACAAAAAGCTTGATACTGGACCCATAATACCGAGAAGGGAATGGACTACGGAGGAGTCATATGGGAAGAAGATGTTTATGAGCTCATTCGGGCGATGATTGAGTTAAGGGATTGGAGAAAATTTGTGAACCCGGAGAAGATAGCACGATAAACACAACAATGGTGCGTGAATTTTATGCCAATTTTAGGAGAAGGATGAAAGGGATGCTTTGTAAAGGGGCGATATGTGCTGTGTGGCGTGAAGATATCAATATACAATTGAAAGCGATTGATGTTGAAGGAGAAATTGGTGATCGGAGCCATTTTAGAACATGGTCTAGGAGCAGCAACATAAAGCGGGATATAAATCGCATAAACACCGTGAAATGTTTTTGAGATTGGAAGAAATGGGTCAAGAGCACCGAACAGTGTCAATTCAACAAAGTAGCCAAAGGTTGGCTATATTTCATCGGCCGCGCGTGATTCCATCAGTAACTTCACCAAAGTGCGGAGGATATGATTAAACTAATATATGGAATTATGAGGGTTGGCGATTGATGTGGGGAAAGAAATAGTGCGAGCATTGAGAAATCAGCGGGTTGGTAACAACAGCGGATTGGGACATGCTCGATTATCACAAACTATGTCACATGAGTGCGGTTCCAAACCTACCACCGACACTCATGAAAGAAACCAGCTGCCGTGTCACATGGGATAGTGCACTCTTTCCCGCACCCAAGCCCCAGGCGGGACGGAGAGTACCAAAGCGGCGGCAGCAGCAGCGAGAGGCCGCCGTGGGCGAATATGAGCACGAAATAGGGGCTCAATATGAGGCGAGACCTAGCCACAGCCAACCACGGGAAGCGAACCTCCAATGCCACAATGGAGAAATTGTATCGAGAATCGGATGAGGATGATGCGGACGCTTGAACCGATAGTACAAGGGCGGCAAACAAGGCAACAAATCAACGAGCTGAGTTCCTTGTTCAACCAATGGTCGATGCATTATCCACCGCCACCACCACCATTTTAACCAAAAATTTGTAAGTGTCTATTTCTTTTACTGTCTTTGAGTCTACACACATTGGGGACAATGTGTGTTTTAAGTTTGGGGGTGTCTATTTG
Source organism: Przewalskia tangutica (assembly GCA_029844215.1). Lineage (NCBI taxonomy): Eukaryota > Viridiplantae > Streptophyta > Magnoliopsida > Solanales > Solanaceae > Przewalskia > Przewalskia tangutica. The sequence continues at coordinate 22,697,137 of CM056720.1, read as the reverse complement.
TGTTTTGTTTTATTTGTGTCATGTTATGTTTTATTTAAGTCTTTTTGATTGTTTTATGTTTATTTTGAGTCACCAAAATTTTTTCTTTTTTGAGTCATAATTGTCTGTCAAAGATCATGAATGTTGTAGTTGCTAGAAACACCTAGTGAAGTAAGGTGGAATAATGTAACGGAATTGAAGCAACTATCTAAACACTTAGGTTAGATATGCCAAAAACTCATAGAATCTGTCTATTTGGAGTTTCTTGCTTAAATTATGCATGTTAAATGATAAATGCTTATGTGTTATGATTGCTTGTTATTTGAGGCGAAATAGTTAGGATATGCATGTTAGGGAGATGACTCAGGCATTTCTTTGATAGTCAATTCTTACCATTCTTTTCTATCCCGTACTTTAAAAATATCCCTAGTCAGCCCCATTGAGCCTAAAAGTTGAAACTTCTTCTTTGACACCCTATATTCCCACAGATTGTGCCATAAGTAAAAATGTGAAGTAGTGGAATACATTGTGTTAAAAAAAGAGACAAAAAGAGTGAATAAGTTTGTTGCACCCCAATACAAAAGTAATAAGAAATAGGCAAAAGCCTAAGTTTGGGGGTGCTTGTCATTATTATATACTTCACTCTCCCAAAACAAAAGAGGGAAAAGATAGAATTGAAGTGAAGAAAAGAACAAAAGAAAAGGGAAATCTTGAAAAGCTAAAGAGCTTATGGTACACAAAATGAGCCTAAATACCTATTTTTACCAACCCCTACCTAAGCTACATTACAACCTTAAAGTCTGAAGATCTCTTTTATGCATATCCGAATTAGTGGAGAATAGCAAGTAAGCATGCCATAGGAATTCTTGAATTTATATGCATGATCTAGTATATTGACTTCCATTAAGCATGATGAATATGAGTTTGCAAAATATCTAGCTTCATGTGCTTAGTGTGCTGAAATTTCATGCTATATGTTACTGCATATTATTTTGCTAACCTTCATGTTTTTCTAGTTAACACTTATGCGACAAAAGTGATCAATGTGATGAGTCTTTTATTTTTCGTTCTTTGAGTCTTTTATTTTATTTCTTTCTATCTTTGCTCGAGGCGAGCAAAGGTTAAGTTTGGGGGTATTTGATCGGTGTATTTTATATACACTTTTTAGTCGATTTTAGTTAGTCTTTTGTCCCATTTTGCACATATAAGTGTCGTATTAGGATAGTTTTCTTTCTTTTGAGTCAAAGTGGTTAAAATGGCCAAATGGCGGAAAAAGAGCAAAAAGAGGGCAAAAGAGGCTGCGAGTGGAATCGGAGAAAGTGGCGAGCGAGGAAAATTCAAGACCAGCGCGGCCTCCTGCGATCAGCGGGCGCGGCCACTATCCGTAGAGGTCGAAGATTCGGTAGCGCGGCTCCGCCGAGCAAAATCGGGGCGCGGCGCTAAACATCCGAGGAGCCACAGAAGATACTGTGTGCGGCTCAAGATAGCAAAAGCGGCGCGGCGCTAAACATCGAGGAGCTACATAAGATACTGTGGCGCGGCTCGCCGACAGCGAATATCGGTCGCGGCGCCAAAACACCCGACGGATTGCGAGAACTTCCGCGGCCATCTGCGAAGGCAGCGGCGCGGAAAAATTAGGTCTTTTGACGAAAATCTGGGCCAGGCCTGAAGGAAAAGAGGGAGGCGGTTTGCAGCCTATAAAATGAGAACCCTAGGCAGTTTTTAAGGGTTCCCCTTCTTGCAAAAAAAACAAGACTTTGGCTTGGAGATTGGATACCATTAGTTTAGTAATTTCTTTTCCTTTCCTTTACTTTATTTCAGTTTTTATGATGAACTTTGAATTAGTTCTTGTCATATTTATGGCTAGGAACTAATTCTCTTATAGGGCTTTCCATGTTGAATTGCTAGAAACTTATGTTATAAATTAATGCATGCTTATGGTTATTTTTCTTATTGTGAGATTTATCCAATAATTGAGTTGAATTCTTGGTAATTAATTGACAACTAATTATCACTATATGATTTCTAATCAGATTCTGAGAAGGGGAAATTGTGAATATGTTGTAAGTTGGGTAGACATTCTTGGATTGGGGATGAAAATACCTCAATTATTTATGTAGCGTTGATGAGAGACTTATGACCACAATTTTGCGCATTGTGCGTGACGGTCAACTAGGTTTTTGTTCTTAATCCTCCTATAAAGGTATCCTTATCACCGAGAGGTAGGTAAGGTGCGATACTGGGGTTGAGTGTTTATATAACCCTAGCGGGAGTATAAAACGATTTCGTAAACCTGCTTTCTCCTAAAGAAGAATACCATAAGTTAATGCATTAGTAAGTAGCATAAGCGGATAGTAAGGATACATGGAAGCCCTATTCTCATCACCACTGAAGTAAATCTTTATAGTTAAAATAGCTTTTATAATTCTTAGTTATAAACAACAAATCAATCATAAATTCACCAAATAGATACTAGAAAATAGATAGTTGGTAATTGAACCCTAATCCTTGTAGACGATATTCGGTCTTACTAAGACTATATTACTTATCACGATAACGTGCACTTGCGTTTAAAGTGTGTGCATCTTAACGCGCATCATTTTGACATTCATTTGATGTATCTCAAGGTCACACAATGCTACAATTGCAATGAATAGTTGTATGGATGTCATTCTCGACACTGGAGAGTATGTGTCAAAGTAGTCAAGGCCTTTCTTCTGTCGATAGCACTTGACTACCAACCTGGCCTTGTACTTGTCTATAGACCCATCTGATTTATACTTTCATTTGAGTATCCATTTACAACCCAACGGTTTGTTTCTCGGAGGAAGATCAACCAACTCCCAAGTATGGTTTTGCAAGATGAAGTCTATTTCACTCTCAATAGCTTCTTTCCAGAGTGGTGCTTCTGGAGTTGACAATGCTTCAACAATTGTTCGTGGTTCGTTGTGAATCATATAAGCTACAAAGTCAGGACCGAAAGATTTATCCTTCCTGGCCCTTTTACTTCGTCTTGGTTCCATCTCTGGAGTATCCAAGTTTTGATAATTTGGAACACTAGATTCCGGATATTCAGCCACTTCGGAGTCCACTAGATCTGAACCATCTAGATCCGGGCAGTCAATGACTCCTGGATACTGGGAGCATTGTTCATAACTTCATTTACGATAGGTTATGTCTCTTTCCTTTCTAGGAAATGTATCCTCAAAGAATTCGGCATTCCTTGATTACATGATCATACCCCCGTAGATATCTGGTACATCTCACTTATGCACTAAGAAGCGCTAAACACTACTATTATTTGCATATCTGATGAAAATGCAATCTATAGTCTTAGGTCCAATCTTGACTTGTTTTGGCTTAGGTACTTCAACATTTGCCAGACAACCCCACACCTTCAGATATTTGAAGGTGGGTTTCTGTTACACCCCGTAATTCCAGGACATGTGTTTAAGAGAATGTACGTGAGAAGATACGACTTTAAGTTGGAGACGAATGAAAGATTTGTTATTCTTAAGGAATATGATTTCGAGCCACGGGAAGGAAAATTGTTCGTTAATGAGAATTGGGTTCCCGGATTTGATATTTGAGACTTGTAGAATTTATCGGAATTTCGGGAGATGGAATATTTTAGACCAACCGGAGGGCGACACGTGTCACCCTCCATGTGCCCATGTGGGGCGGCAAGTTAAGGAACAAGTCATGAAGCCACTTGGCTTGACTTGTTGACCACATCTCACCCACACAATTGGATTAATCCTAGCCCTTGGTTGTAGTATATATCCATTACTAGTGAAAGACAATTCTACACTTAGAATTAAATCAAGAACTTGTGTTCTTGTTGAGAAGCTCTCGGCTAAGGAGAAAAATTAGGAGGAAAATTTTGCAATCTTGTTCCATAATTCACAAGACTTTAACCCAAGGTTCCTAGGGGTATTGTAAGGATATCTCAATAGAAAGATCCCGGAAAAACGATAAAACGTTAGTCGTGAGGCGAAACCCTAGGGTGTTCTTCAACTTTGAAGATGGAACTTGAAGAGGAGTTCTTCATGAGCTTCTAAGGAGTGCTTGGAGCGGATTGGAACATAAGGAGAGGAGCTAAAAGTTGCTAAGGATCGACTTTTACGCTTGGACATTTTTAGGGCTTATTGAGGTAAAATCTTCATCTTCTTAATGTAATTGAAGATTACATGTTATAGTAGTTAAGAAATGAGCATGTAGTATATAGAATGAAGTTTGAAAAGAGTTGGATCATGTCGACATGTTAAAACAGAAATTGGACAAGTTAGCCATTTATGTTGAAATCAATTTTATTGTTAGTTACGATCGTCGCATGTTATAGAAAGAAGGGATTATAGTTGTTATAATCGGTTGAGTCTATATAACATGTTAGAATAACAATTTAGATTGAAAAGGAATTGTAATGAACTTTATGTTGTTACACATTTTGGAGCCGAGAATTTCCTTAATCTTTGGACAGTTTCGTATTAATTGTGGGGCAAAATTTTACACGTCATGTTAAGGCGTGTAATCCCCTTTGGTTAGCTGAATTGATTGAGCCATAAATGTGGCATTGGGTTATTGATTTTCGGGCCTTGAAAAAGGTGGAAATGTACGTAGAAACAAAGGAAGTGCTGTCCGATTTTCCGTAGAATTTGGTGACTTTACACTTAGAATATTCTACGTTTGAAGCTAGAAGTTAATGGACATATTATGGCCATTATAGGTTGAGGTACTACGTATAGCGTATTCTACTTAAAGGATGGAATAGCTATCAAGGTTGAAGTACTTTGGAGCATTTTGCTACTTGTCGATAATCGTCGCGAGGTATGTGAACCTCTTCCTTCTTTTGACATGATTCTATGTATGGAATATACATGTGGTGCTACTCCATGATTCCTTCTACTCTTAGAAGTTAAGAGGTATGTATGTTGATTTACTCTATGTAAAGGTTACGTCTAAGTTATCCTAAGTTCTTACCAAGTCTTATGGGGGATGTTGGTAAGAGTCGTTAGAAAGTATTTGGAGTCAAGTTGACTTTGCTAAGTTATTGCACGAATGAGAATAAGTATCGAACAAGCCATTGCAGCGTTAATAAAATAAAATGTATCGGCAATCAATTAAATTAAAATGAGTAGAATTCTCCATCTGCATAGAAGCTAAGATAAGACAAAATTGTATTACGTTTTCTAGATCATGACTGCTTTAATAAGATCGTTATAAACAAGTATAACCTATTCTCAACACATAAAAGTATATGTTACTTAATTTAAAGAGTTTACGTTATGAAGTTTTAAAGACTATGAACCTTGAATTTCTAAAAGGTTAAGAGACTTTATTTTTCAAGTTATGGGACTTGATTCTTAAAGGAAGAAATGACTTGATTTAAAAGTATAGAACACTTGATTTGGAAAGTATTGATTTCTTGATACTCTAAGTTAAAGAGACTAGATATTTTAAGTTAAGAAACTTGATTTCTTAAAAGTTAAGAGACTTGAAGTATTTTGAAAGCTATGTAACTTGATTTGAAAGTATAAGTCTCTTGGTTATAAAAGGAACGAATTTTTCTAAGACATAAAGAGTTATAACGACTTTATGGGAAGTTGGTTATAACAACTTTATGGAAGGTTAAAAAAATTGTTTTCTCCAGTATTGTAAACAAAGAAATGACTTGAAATAAAGAAGGACAATTTGTTTTAAAGGTACCGATTGCTTAAAGTTTTAAAGTAAGGGTCACTTGATTTAGAAGCCTAGAAATGTATTTCTAAAAATGTAGTGACTTGTTTGAAATGTAGACATGTCTTGATACTACGGGTGTTAGTATCTTGGGGTTTTAATATAAAAAGGGTTCTTTTAAAGGAACGGAAGTACGTAGTACTTTGGGTTAAATTCCCGAATTTTATAATGACATGTTAGTGCCTTAAGTAAACTAAAATGAGAGTGTATATAAATAAGGTTAATAAGAAGTTAGGGAATTTCTTAACTTGCTTATGTTATGTATGATAAGCCGGTAGCGCTTATGTTATGTATGATAAGCCGGTAGTGCTTATGTTATGTATGATAAGCCGGTAGCGCTTATGTTATGTATGATAAGCCGGTAGTTCTTATGTTACGTATGATAGCCGGTTGAGCTAGGTTATGTAATTCGTACGGGGTAAACCCCCGGGCTACTACTTATTTCATGAATTTGCTACCCATGATGCGAGTGTGGCGTTTGTACTCATTGCGGGCCCACCGGGCCCATGCGGGTGAAATAGTCCTATGCGGGTGAAATAGTCCTATGCGAGGCGGATGACCTCATTGCGGGTCCACAGGACCTATGCGGGTGAAATAGTCCCAGGAGTAGGATTGTCAAATGATATTATGGGCAGGTGGCCCTAAGTTGATCATAAGCTTCCTATTTTTATGCAGTATACCTTTTTGGGCAGACTTATGTGACTTTATCGTGTCCCAGATTGGGCCGGGCAGTATACCTTTATGGGCAGACTTATGTGACTTTATCGCGTCTCAGATTGGGCCGGGCAGTATACCTTTATGGGCAGACTTATGTGACTTTATCGCGTCCAAGATTGGTAGGCGATATGGCGTCCTCATAAAGGGCCGGATTATGTTATGCAAGATAAGTAAGTTATATGGTTATGAACTTGATGATTTTCCCTAAGTATGTACGTAAGAATTTGGCTATAACTCTTATTGAAAAATGGGAAAAGATAATGATGTACGATTAAGTTCATGAGTTGTAATGACATGGTAGGATCTGGTATTTACTTTTTATACTTGCCCCTGTCATTCTTTTGCGCTTATGATCATTTCGTACCTTATTTCCGTTCCATATTCGGTACATGTGTACTGACCCCCTTCGGGGGGCTGCGTTCATGTCCGCAGGTTTAGGTACACAGTTGTGGATCCGCGAGCTTAGGATCCTGGTTCAGCATTTTGAGATGGCTCCAATGTTCCGGAGCTTGTCATTATGGCTAGGTATATTCAGGGGTACGGCGGGGCCTTGTCCCGTCCTAGTTTGTCCAAAATCTTAGAGGTCTGTAGTCATATCTTGTGGATTGGGTTGTGGAAAAAAAAAAGATGTAACTGCTTTTGGTTGTATATGTATATATATGTCCAGGGAGGTAGCCTTATCGGCTAACTTGTTGTTTTTGTCTTGTTGAATTAATTTATAAGTTTGATGTATGTTCCGCTGATTATCTCTGATGTATACCTGTAAGGGTACCCAAGTAGGGCACCAGTCGCGGCCCGGGGTCGGGTCGTGACAGTTTCTTTCCTTTCCATAACTCGTATAGAGTTTTGTCCTTACCCTTATGTGGACTCTATTAAGAATTATATTAACGGTAAGGATAACATCTCCACGTATGTTTTAGGGAAGACTGGAATTGATGAGCAAGACATTCATCATTTCCTTCAATGTACGGTTCCTGCGTTCAGCGATACCGTTCGACTGAGGTGAGTATTGAGCCATCGTTTGATGAATAATTCCCGATTGGGAACAATATTCCTCAAATGACGCTACATAGACTCCCCCTCTATCGCTACAAATTGATTTAATCTGCATGCTTAGTTGGTTTTCAACTTCTGCTTTGTAGCGTCTGAGCGCTCCAAAGGCTTCATCCTTACTTTTCAACAAGTAAAGGTAACAATATCTTGTGCTGTCATCTATAAATGTCACAAAATACTTATTCCTCCCTCTAGTTTATGCAAACTTCAAATCACATATGTCTGTGTGAATAAGTTATAGAGGAGCGGTATCCCTTTCAACGGATCTAAAGAGAGTCTTAGTGAGTTTTGCCTCTACGCACACCTCACACTTACGTTGAGGGTTTACGTCGATAGACGGCAACAACTCTAACTTTAGCAACCTTTGGATGGATTGGTAGTTTACATGTCCTAACTATGATGTCATAAATTAGAAGACTCAAGCAAGTAAGAAGAATCTTCACTTTTATTGCTTGAATGTATGATAGACATAGCGTTAACCTTGAAGAGGCCTTTGTTAGTCGATTTCCAATTGCTCACAAGTGTACGTATCGTTACAAGTAATATAGTCTTGTAAGACAGAGTTTATCGTCCACAGAGACTGGTTTCTAATTACCGAACATCTATTCTAGGTTATCTATTTGGCAAACGATAATTGATTTGAGTTTTTATCTAACTACTAGAATAATTGCAAGAAATAAACTAAATTGTTGAGGTTTAATCAGTTATGAAGGAATTAGGGCTTCCATATCCTCGACTATCCACTCTTTTCAATCTCTAATGCAACTAGAATGACTTCTTCTACTACGTTAAGATAGCGGTTAACTAGACTGTCTATATTCCCGTTAGGATATATAATCGCTCAACCCTAGTGCAGAACCCTTCTATATTTCTATGATAGGATTTACCACATATGAGGATTAAGAACAATAACCTATAATGCTACACAAGTATCGGGGTACTTTCGTCCGCGATTTTAACCTATGTCTATTCAATTACAGCATATCCAAATCTCTCTTCTCGGTTCTTGATTCGAAATCATATAGATTATGATAATTAATGGTCAGTTAACTATCAAACATTCGTACCAAATATTGAATAAATCTTAATCAAGTGAAGAAGAAATCAAACTAATGCATTAATTCATGAAATAGAGTTTCAAGCGATTCAATAGAAAAACCCTAATAAAGTATTTAGCTCCTAGCCATAGTCACGCTAAGAACTAATACAAATACCAACATAAACTGAATTGAAAACTAAAGAGAGAAAAAGTACTTAAAACTAGGTCTCCAGTTGTAGCCTCCAAATTGTCTTCAACTGTGTTGTGTGATAGAATGTTCAACCTCCTTCACTAGAATGATCCTCAGGGCTTAAGTATGTTGCAAATTTCGTGCCCCGTGGACCATTCTGCCCTTGGCCTTTACTTTGGATTTTGAATTTCCCGCATCGGCACATGTTCTGCGAATGGCGCGTGGTGCGAAAGTCCTGCGAGTTCTCGATCTTCTGCACGCGGTCATTTCTTCTGGCACCGCGGTGCTACTTTGCCTTCGTCCGAATCTCTAATTTTCAACATTTTTCTGCCTCGGGATCCTCCTTTTATGCCCACGTTTCGCTCTTTTTCGTCATTTTGCCTTTTTGAACCGATGTGACTCAAAAGAAAGGAAACGACCCTAATACTACACTTATTTAAACGAAAATGGGGAATTTACTAACTAAAAATGACTCAGAAAGCGTATACAAAATACGCCTAACAAATACCCCCAAAATTAACCTTTGCTCGCCCTCGAGCAAAGATCAAAACAAATTTAAAGAAACAGAAAGAAAACTGACTCAAAAGACTCTAATCAAGCAGTTGCACAAGGTTACTTAGAAAAACATGAATGTAAGTTGGGATAATATGTTGGAACATACATAGCATGAATTTAGCAATCTTGAATTTCAAATCAGATATTTCGCCAATTCACTTCAATCATAATCAATGGAAGTACAAGCACCTAACCTATGCATGTCAATTTCATTCCATCTTTCCCAAAATGCTATAGGCATGTTTACTTGTAATTCTCCACTAATCATAGACATACATATTAAAGATCATCAGGACTTTCAAGGGTTGTAATGCAGGCTTATGCATGGGTAGGTAAAAATAGGCATTTTAGGCTCAAATTACGTACCATAAGCTATTTTCATTCAACTTCTTTTTTCTTGTTTTTGACTTTCTTTTTAGTCTCACACCTATCCTCTCCCCTCATTTCTTTTGAGAGAATGAGACACATTATAACAAACACCCCCAAACTTATACTTTTGCATATTTTTCATTGGGGTGCATCAAATTTCCATTCTCTTTTTATCTCTTTTTCAACACTTTTTTTATTCCAAGAATCTTCAATTATCACTTATGGCACTGACATGGAATCATAGAGTGTCAAATAAAGATATTATTTTAGGCTCAACGGGGCTAACTAAGGATACAATTTATGTCAGGGTAGGTAATAAATTATCAGAATGACTATCAAAGAAATGCCTGAATCATCTCCCTAAACATGTACATCTTAACTATTTCGCCTCAAATAACAAGCAAACAAATTTTCTAGACATTTTCAACTTTTCTTTCCATAACTGACAACACATAGGCTAAGCACAACTATCCCAAATTATTAGATTTTCATGAATTTTTGGCATATCGAACTTAAACACACAGATTTTTAGCTTCTAATTCCATTACATTATCCCACTTAATTCACTAGGCGTTTCCAGCAACTACAGCATGCATGATCACAAAAAAAATTGACTCATATATACACAATAAAAGACACAAAAACTCAATCAAAACGACGACTCAAAAATAGAAACGCAAAAATAAAATAAGTACCCCTCCCCAAACTTAAACGACACATTGTCCCAATGTGTAACGACTCAAAAATTAAAAAGGGACGACTTACAGACAATAGAGGCTCAAGATGGTGGCGATGACGACAGATGTTGCATTGAGGCGATATCTGTGGGAGGGGACTTGGTGATTTAGGACTTTTTATTTCTGAAATCGCGCTTGTGTGGGCTGCGAGAATGGCACGCGGTGCGAAAATCGTGACCTCTCTGAACATTCGGCACCGCGGGCCTGCAGATGGCGTCGTGGTGCCGACCCGATTCCGTGTTTTCCACGCTTTTCTTCGTGCTTAGTCTCCGATTCCCTCACCTGTCATCACAACACAACCAAAAATACCATCAAATGAGACTGTTCAAGTTAAATTAATTGCATAATTTAAACCTTGGGTTGCCTCCCAAGCAGCGCTGTCTTTAACGTCTTTTAGCTGGATGCAGGTTCCTTATTAAATCATTCTGGTAAATTAGCCCCACAATCTATTCATTTGAAAATCATTCTCCTCTTCCTTACTCTATTTTTTTTTTTTTACAGTATTGGATTCAGTAGGATTTACCTGTTTGACAGCTTTCATCTCATCCACTTTTGTTTCATTTTTCAAACTAACCTATGGGTTCACAGTCGTCTCAAAGATCCTCCTACCTGTGGTTTGTGCTTGCTGAGTCTTTGTGTCGGTTGTGCTCATCTGAAGCATTTATTCTTGGCCCAGATTGATGGTAGATTTAAAAACTTTGAATACCATCTCTTCTTCTTGAACCCTGAGTCTCAACTCTCTCTTCTCCACATCAATTAGGGCTCTACCAGTGGCTAGGAACGGTCTTCCTAAAATAATGGGTATGTCATCATCTTCCTCCATGTCAAGAATGAGGAAGTCTGTTGGGAAGAAGAACTTACCCACCTTGACTAACACATCTTCCACTATTCCTCGGGGGTGTACCACTAATTGATCAGCAAGCTGCAGATTAATTGTGGTTGGTTTGGCTTCCCCCAAACCCAATCTCTTGAACACTGAAAGAGGCATAAGATTTATGCTAGCTCCTAAGTCGCAAAGTTCCCTGTTACAGGATACCTTTCCAATAGTGCAGGGCAGGGTGAAACTTCTTGGATCTTTCAATTTAGGAGGCATCTTCTTTTGTAAGATGGCGCTGCACTCCTCTGTCAGCACTATTGTCTTGTAATACGCCAACCTCCTCTTCTTCCCAAGTATCTCCTTCATGAATTTGAAATATGTGGGCATTTGTTCTAATGCCTCAATGAATGGAATATTAATGTGGAGCTTTTTAAATACCTCCAAGAACTTGGAGAAATGTTTGTCTAGGGACTTCTTTTGGAGCCTTAGAGGGTAAGGGATTTTGTCAGTGTATTCCCTCAAAGGTGCTGGTGGAGTTTTCTCTACTGTAGGGAGGTCCTCAGTGACCCCCTTCTTTCCTACATCAACTGTCTTCTCACGCTCTTTCTCGTTCACCACTGTTGGTTGGGGAGCAGTCAGCTCTAACTACTTCCACTTCTCAACAAAATTGTCTGGCACTGCTCTCTCGGATTAACCTCTGTGTTGCTTGGGAGAGTACCCTGCGGTCTGTTATTTACCATCTTTGACAGTTGCCCCACCTGAGTTTCTAAGTTCCTGAGAGAGGACCTTGTTTCGGACATGAACGGATTCTGCGAATTCATGAGTGTAAGCAATGTTGCTCTCAGTTCATCAGGCTTCTCCTATTGGGTAGGTGGTCTAAACTGCTGGGATGATGTGGCCTGATTATGTGTCTGTTGGTTCTGATAGTTTCTTTGATATGGTGGTTGCTGCCCTTGGTCATTCCTCCACGAAAAGTTGGGGTGATTTCTCCACCCCGGATTGTATGTGTTGGAGTTATAAGGGCGCTGAAAGTTCCCCACTGCTTGAACCTGCTCCATGGGCACATTATTAGGATCCACCGCTGTACATCTGTCAAAAGAGTGTGGGCCCTCGCAAATCTCACAATTCACCGGCATCTGGACTGCATTTACAGACATAGTGTTCTGCTGCAGCTGCTTTGTCAAAAGGGCCACATGTGCATTCAATGCAGTGATAACATCTATCTCATGTATGCCCATAGTCTTCCAGTAACTCATGTGCCTCATTGACGCTCTTCCTCATGAACGCTCCCCCGGCTGCAGCATCAATGATGGTACGAGTAGTACCACTCAACCCATTATAAAAAAATATGGACCAACGTCCACTTCTCTATGCCATGATGTGGGCATTTTCTCTGCAAATCCTTGAATCGCTCTCATGCATCATACAGCGACTCTCCATCTACCTTATAGTAATTGTTCAACTCTCCCCTTAACTTTGCAGCCTTTGAAGGAGGGAAAAACTTTGCAAGAAACTTTTGGGCTAAATCCTGCCAGGTGGTGACGGAGTTGGCAGGCAATGAGTTCAACCAGCTCTTGGCTCTGTCCCTAAGTGAGAACGGGAAGAGCCTCAATCTAATGGCATCGTCAGTAACTCCATTGTACTTGAAGGTGGCACACAGCTCCAGAAAATTGGCAATGTGCATGTGGGGGTCTTCAGATGGCAATCCCCCAAACTGTACTGTGCTCTGGACCATGCTCAGGATGGCTGGCTTGATTTCAAAGTTGTTTACGCCTATTGATGGGAGCCTGATGCATGTCTGTGCACCAGTAACCGTGGGCAGAACGTAGTCCCCCAAGCTTCTCTCCGCTGGAACCTGCTTTGGCTCCCCTACATTTTTCAGGAACCTCATCGTTCTCCCCATTCTGATTCGGTTGCTTTTTCATGGTCACTGAATCAGATATCCTCTTATTTCACCTGTTTTGCTTGCAAGTTTTCTCAATTTCAGGATTAAAAGGAACAAATGTATCTGCTCCTCTTCTTTTTCGCATAAACTAAGTCCCTGAAATCGATCAAAATCAACAGGGTTCTAAAAATAAAAATAAAAATAAAACAAAAATAAAAACCAAAGTAGAAATAAGAATAAATTGTTCGATATTAGAAGTACGACAGTCCCCGACAACGACGTCAAAAACTTGTTAGGCCGAGTTTCAATTGCTCACGCAAGTGTACATATTATTACAAGTAATATAGTCTTGTAAGACCGAGTTTATCGTCCACAGAGACTGGTTTCTAATTATCGAATATCTATTATAGGTTATCTATTTGGCAAACGATAATTGATTTGGGTTTTATCTAACTACTAGAATAATTGCAAGAAATAAACTTAATTGTTGAGGTTTAATCAGTTGTGAAGGAATTAGGGCTTCCAATATCCTCGACTATTCACTCTTTTTAATCCCAAATGCAACTAGAATGAATTATTCTCCTACGTTAAGATAGCGGTTAACTAGACTGTCTTATATTCTGATTAGAATATATAATCGCTCAACCCCAGTGCAGAACCATTCTATATTTCTATGATATGATTTACCACATAGGAGGATTAAGAACAATAACCTATAATGCTACACAAGTATCGGGGTACTTTCGTCCGCGATTTTAACCTATGTCTATTTAATTACAACATATCCAAATGTCTCCTCTCGGTTCTTGATTCGAAATCATATAGATTATGATAATAATGGCCAGTTAACTATCAAATATTCGTATCAAATATTGAATAAATCTTAATCAAGTGAAGAAGAAATCAAACTAATGCATTAATTCATGAAATATAGTTTCAAGCGATTCAATAGGAAAACCCTAATAAAGTATTTAGATCCTAGCCATAGTCACGCTAAGAACTAATACAAATATCAACATAAACTGAATTGAAAACTAAAGAGAGAAAAAGTACTTAGAACTAGGTCTCCAATTGTAGCCTCCAAATTGTCTTAAACTGTGTTGTGTCATAGAATGTCCAACCTCCTTCACTATAATGATCCCTAGGGCTTAAGTATGTTGCAAATTTCGTGCCCCATGGACCCTTCTGCCTTTGGCCAAATTTACTTCGGATTCTGAATTTTCCGCATCGGCACCGCGGTTCTGCAGAATAGCAACGTGGTGCCGAAAGTCCTGCAGGTTCTCTGATCTTCTGGCATCGCGGTCCTGCTGCTGGGCACTACGGTGCTACTTTGCCTTCGTCCGAATCTCCAATTTTCAACCTGCTTCTGTCTCAGGACCCTCCTTTTATGCCTACTTTTCGCTCCTTTTCGTCATTTTGCCTGTTTGAACCGTTGTGACTCAAAAGAAAGAAAAACGACCCTAATACTACACTTATTTATACAAAAATGGGAAAAATACTAACTAAAAATGACTCAAAAGGCGTATACAAAATACGTCTAACAGCCTTCACATACGAAGCCCCTTCCCACAAATGTTCCATTTTTTGTGATTACAAACTTATTGGACTCAAATACTAGCCTAAAACCAACATTACCAATACATGACCTGAATTCTTTCTAATCTCAAGGACATGAATCACCTCCTTTAGTGTGAGCTCATTGCCAGAAGTCATCTTCAGGACCACATTTCCTACCCCCAGCACGTCAGAGGAAGCGTTGTTACCCATGAACAACTTCTTGTTTGTAACTGGTGTATATGTGGATAAGGTATCTCTAACGATATGATGGGTAGCACCCGTGTCCATCCACCATTTCTTGGGATTCTCTACTAGGTTTGCTTCTAGCACTGCCGCAGAGAACTCCTCAATTATGTCGTCAAGAAGTATGTCCTCGACGACGTTAGCCTTTGACTTGGCTTTGGCTTTCTGACTCTGATCCAGATTAAGCTTGCGGCAGTCCTTGATCATGTGACCAGTTTTGCCATAGTGGTGATAGTTTCCCTTGACATTGATTTCTGTAAAATTTAGAATAAATTGTTAAAAAAGTCAAAGGCAATGACAAAATAGTTACTAGAATTGAGAGTAGAGTTAAAAATGCCTCCGTTCAGCTTGTGCCATCGAATAGGCTCTTGTTTGATATTTTTGCTTGTTGGTGAAGACTCGAATATATGCTCTGACCGATTTGTGATGATCATGGTTGGCCAAGTGATGTCGGTAATCTTTGGTACTTAGCATGTTCAGTTGTATATTCATGTTTGATTGATAGACTGGGCGCTTTCTTCCCACGGGCAAAAACGCTCTATGTTTGTCTCTAAAGGCTAGGCGTAATCATGTCTTTGGTGAACTTTCAGAGTTTGATATTGATTTCCGCAGATGTTTCTGTCTTTTGAGGTTGACGTGCAATTCCTGTGAGATTCAAATATTATTGTCAGTAAAATCATAATATTGTTATGATAAAAACAAATAACAATAAAAACAAAGGATAAAATAATGCAGGAGTTAAAGATGAAGCCATTTTGGCTTATGTGGATTGAGGTGTGAAAATCTAGCTAGCGCCTCATTGTCTTTATTCCTGATCTCAACTTTAAATAATGTCATCACCTGTAATATTTTAAGAGTAAGTGTTATGAGACATAATGAAGTGAAAGGAATATAGTTGAAGATGAAATTAGATGTAAAGCCATTTGGCTTATAAAACTGAGGTCGTGGCGAGCCTAATAGATCCTTTGGTCAAGATCAGTGGACTTGACATCAACTCGGGGCTCGTCGCTTTGTAGCTTTCTTGTCCCTGTACTCACAAAAAAATTCTTTAAGGTAAAAGTGATTGACTCGTGTTGTTCCCACCAGATGCATTATGATTGACTGATGGTAACGGGAATATGAACCCTGGATAAGTGTTGAGTGGGTTAGGGGTTGAATAGTCGATTTAGGGACATTACATAATGCACATTCCCATTTGTTTGGATTCCCGTAAAAGGGAGGAGTTGTTGGTTTGATTGGGTGACTTTGGTGTTTGAACAATGTCACGACCCAAAATCATATTTGTGTCGTGAGGGCACCTATCCTGAACCCGTAGGCGAACCCCATCCATAACAGATAAACTAAATGATAAACAATGCAAAAAAACAAAGGACAATTTAAAATACTGATAAGCCTCGAATACTTAATACAAAGCCTTAGAAATATTCCCCAAAATCTGGTTGTCATGAGTACAAAATTACTAATTTGGATTACAAGTCTGAAGCTTAAGTTCAAATCACTGTCTGAAATTTAGGGCAGAAAGTAAATAATAAATTGAAGGAGTTCCAGTGCTGGGATAGTGTATGTATCTCACCCTAGACTCCGAGGAAAGCTCTCCAATGCACCGCATTCAGATCAGTACCTGCACATAAAGTGTAGCAAGTGTAGAATGAGTATGGGAAGCACATGTACCCAGCAACATCATCTATCGATCCTAACTATAGCGGTGACGAGGTTTGGTACTCTCAATACTTCTTTTCTTGCTTCGTTAGTTAAATTATACCGTTTATAAGCATTACAACCATCCAACTAGATATTCCACAACCAACCGAATCATAAAGTACATTACTTTTCAAGGATCATACTAGAGTTTCTAACTTTACCTCAATTAGGATAAGTTTAGCAATAAGGTTCCAACCTATACCCAAATCTGGCATCTAAACCCACCAAGATCACTTTATCATCAAATTAATCAAGTTTACTCTAAGATCCATCCTTTGTATCAACTAAGGCACATACGTTCATAAAGATTCGATCTTTACACTATTTAAGGAAATATATTAATAAAGATTTAGTATTTCTATCTTTCAGAACAAGTATCATCATAAATGTTCTATCTTTTCAATATTTACATTAAGAAAACTCATAAGGATTCTATCTTTACATTCGTTGCACTATAGAAGTCATAAAGATCTTATCATTCTTTCTCTTTGAAGCAAGTAAACCATACCATCTCATATTTCCGTCTTTCATCAAGAATAAGTTACGAAGTTCCATTATTTCTTTCCTTAAGAGTCATATGATCATAATGTCTACATCTTTACA
The DNA here is from genome assembly GCA_029844215.1 of Przewalskia tangutica. Taxonomy (NCBI): domain Eukaryota; kingdom Viridiplantae; phylum Streptophyta; class Magnoliopsida; order Solanales; family Solanaceae; genus Przewalskia; species Przewalskia tangutica. Next base: position 22,679,956 of record CM056720.1, on the reverse strand, counting down.
TCACGGAGTACACATAGCATAAATTACACATCAAGAAGTATGAATGAAATGCAATGCAAATGATGAGTATGCAATGCAATGGTCATATGTACACAATATACATACACTCGTGTAGTACATGTCATGTGACCCATGAGGAACTCATTAGGTCCATATACCTTGTTACACCCCGTTTTTTTTTCAGGACATGTTTATAGGAACGTACGTAAGAACTCAAAAATTGTTAAGATTTGAGACAAGTAAAAATTTATCGGAATTATGGAATTGTCGGAAAACGAAATATTGCGACGAATGGGAGGGCAACACGTGTCACCCCCTTAGTGATCTTGGACGAAATGGTCATGGGTGAAATGGTCATTTGACCAATAGAAAGATGACCAAGTCTTGCTAAAGTTAAGAGCTTGATATTGTTGACTTAGTCAAGAGCCACTTGGCTTGATCCTTGTGAAATTCATCCAAGCCACCCATTTGTTCTAATCTTGACCCTCATTTATGTTATTTAAACATACTAGTGCAAGACAAGGCTCTACATTTAGCAAATTTTCAAGAAAACTTGAAGAACACATTAGAGGGCTCTCAGCTTTACAAGGGTTTCAAGGAGAAAAAAAATTTGTTTGTTGTTCAATAGTCTCCATACCTTAAACCAAGGTTCCTAAGGGTATTGTAAGTGTATCTCAATAGAAAGATCCCGGAAAAGTATCGTTTTCGTATTAGTCGCAAGGTGAAAACCTAGTCATTTTCCTAGGTTTGGATTGGGAATTGAAGGAAAGTTGGTTGTGATCTTCTAAGGGCTTCAAGTGGCGGATTGGAGTGTCAAGGAGAGGCTCTAAGTTGCTAGGGAGCGACTTCGGATCTTGAAGTTGGATTAAGGCTCACTAAGGTAACAATCTTGTTCTCTTAAGTGTTATAAGATTACATATTGTTGTAGCCTTACCATTTAACTAGCATGAAGTATATGTATTTAAGATTGATAAGTGTTATGGATATTGGAAGCCTAAAATCCGAAATGACATGTTGAGCCATTTGAAATTGAAATACAATTTGGTCGATAACTAGAATCGTCGCATGTTACCTACTTGAAGATTGTAGTAGTTGTATATCGATTGGGGTAATTGAGAACGGCGTTAGGAAATGGTCAAGGAAGTGTCGTAAGGATATAAATGCAAGTAGTACGCATGTATGAAACTGTACGATTATGAATCAAGATAGAAATACTTTTGCTAACAATAAGCATAAGGAAGAGTTATGACCAGAATGATAAAAGAGAATACAACTATGGTTATGTAAGTTGCACGAGATATGATTACCCCAGACTAGTGTAAAGACCATCAGTATAGGATGGGCAGTAAGAACACCTCGAGAGAAGGTGGTAACATCTGTACGGACGAGAAGGATAGTAGGAAAATACGGAGGGGTAAGGGACCCCAGGACAACTTGAAATAACTTATAAAGAAAAGACGAGTAGACACTCGAACGATAAGAAATCTTGACAAGTCATTGGTTTATGTAATACCGTGAATTGAGGTTGAACACCTGACTATAAGCTCTACGAGCTGGGAGAGAATAATCGGGTTACTACTTGACGAGATCAAGGAAATCTCCCCCCCTAAATTGTGATTGACATGAAGTCTTAGCCATGAGGCGAGCAAAGGAATCAAATCTAAGTTAGTGACCAAGTTTGGTTGCAACAGAGAAAGGGAAACAGGAACCATAATTGAGATTAAGGATGCCCGAATATTTCGCAAGAATGAGAAAGGTTTCCAGTTATTGGAAGATAAGTTGACCACGACTACAGTTCTAACCCCTCCTGAGCGACTAGAGGGTTAGGGTGTTATTGCAACACGTTGGGTGTTGGGCTAGGTTGTGTGCTGACGCAACACGATAAGGTTAGAGCCTATGTTTCCCGGCGGTTAGGGAAGCATGAAAGGAATTACGCTACTCACGAGTTAGAGTCGGCGACAGTTAATCGTACCTTGAAGATTTGGAGGCATTCCTTTTATTGACCTCATGTGGATATTTGTACAGACCACAAGAGCCTCCGGTATATCTTCAGACAGAGGCAACTGAATTTGCGACAGAGACGGTGGTTAGAGTTACTCAAGGATTGTGATATTGATATCCTATACCACCCGGGGAAAGCCGAGACGGTTACAGATACTCTTAAGTAGTGGATCTATGGATAGTCTGTCAGATGGACAACCAGATAGACAGGACGTGGTCCGTGAGATTCATCAGCTACCGAGCCGAGGGTTCGATTAATTGTTTCCAAGGTTAAAGGAGTTTAGATCCGAGAGGTTGCCGAGTCTCCCGTCGTTGGGGAGGTAAAGAGGCGACAGTATGAGGATCCAGTTATGATACGGTATCGAGATACGGCTCTTCGAGAGGAATAGAGTTTATTTGAGGTAGCGTCTGATGGGGTGCTAAGATTCGAGGGCAAATTGTGCTCCGATGTTGCGAGACCGTCGGCCAGATTGCAGGAGGCACACAGTGCTCGTTACTCTATTCATCCGGGATTGACTAAGATGTATGTATGGGTAAGATGACCTGAAGAGGGACGTAGCAGGATTGTGCTTAGTGTCCGAATTAGTAACAGGTCAGGGTTGAGCACCAGAAGTCCTGTGGGCTACTACAGGCGATTGAGATCCCGACTTAGATATGAGAGGTAATTAATATGGATCTTGTTATAGGGTGGCATCGTACTCAGAGGAAGTGCGACTCCCTGGGGGTCATAGTAAACAGGCTGACGAAACCAGCCCGTGTTCTTCCGGTTAGGACCACTTACTCGACTGAGGATTATGCTAGATTATATAGCAGGGAGGTAGTGAGACTGCACGGGGTTCCTACATTTATGATGTCAGACATATGAGCTCAGTTTACGGATAACTTCTGGGGGTTTTCCAGAAGGGGTTAGGGACACAGGTGAGTCTCAGTGTTGTATTACACCCTCAGACCGACGGACAGGCAGAGCATACTATCCAGGCACTTGAGGATATGCTGCGGGCCTGTGTTATTGATTTCAGGGGTAGCTGGGAGGATCACTTGCCTCTTGTTGGGTTTGCGTATAACAAAAGCTACCATTCCAGTATTCAGATGACGCCATATGAGGTTTCGTATGGGCGGAGGTGTAGGTCGTCGATTGGTTGGTTCGACGTAGGCGAGGTCCAGATAATTAGCCCGGACTTGATTCAGCGGGCTGTGAATAAGGCGAAGCTTATCGAGGAAAGATTATTAGTAAGCTCAGAGTCGATAAAAGCTTTATGCAGATAACCGACGTCGACACTTGGAGTTCAGGTTGACGTTTTGGTAAAAGTATTGTTATGTGGCCACGTGTGGCATTATTGGTATGTAGGGGTTGTAAAAGGAGACTGTGTCGCTATCCATAAGTTTGACTCCCAAAGGAACATTCGGGGACGAATGTTTCTAAGGGGGGAAGAATGTTACACCCCGTTTTTTTTTCAGGACATGTTTATAGGAACGTACGTAAGAACTCAAAAATTGTTAAGATTTGAAACTAGTAAAAATTTATCGGAATTATGAAATTGTCGGAAAACGAAATATTGCGACGAATGGGAGGGCGACACGTGTCACCCCCCTTAGTGGTCTTGGATGAAATGGTCATGGGTGAAATGGTCATTTGACCAATAGAAAGATGACCAAGTCTTGCTAAAGTTAAGAGCTTGATATTGTTGACTTAGTCAAGAGCCACTTGGCTTGATCCTTGTGAAATTCATCCAAGCCACCCATTTGTTCTAATCTTGACCCTCTTTTATGTTATTTAAACATACTAGTGCAAGACAAGGCTCTACACTTAGCAAATTTTCAAGAAACCTTGAAGAACACAATAGAGGGCTCTCGGCTTTACAAGGGTTTCAAGGAGAAAAAAATTTGTTTGTTGTTCAATAGTCTCCATACCTTAAACCAAGGTTCCTAAGGGTATTATAAGTGTATCTTAATAGAAAGATCCCGGAAAAGTATCGTTTTCGTATTAGTCGCAAGGTGAAAACCTAGTCACTTTCCTAGGTTTGGATTGGGAATTGAAGGAAAGTTGGTTGTGATCTTCTAAGGGCTTCAAGTGGCGGATTGGATTGTCAAGGAGAGGCTCTAAGTTGCTAGGGAGTGACTTCGGATCTTGAAGTTGGATTAAGGCTCACTAAGGTAATAATCTTGTTCTCTTAAGTGTTATAAGATTACATACTGTTGTAGCCTTACAATTTAACTAGCATGAAGTATATGTATTTAAGATTGATAAGTGTTATGGATATTGGAAGCCTAAAATCCGAAATGACATGTTGAGCCATTTGAAATTGAAATACAATTTGGTCGATAACTAGAATCGTCGCATGTTACCTACTTGAAGATTGTAGTAGTTGTATATCGATTGCGGCTTGATAACACATTATACTAAACAACTTGGATTGAAAAGGAATTGGAAAGAAGACTTTGTGTTATTATGCCTCAAATTGCCGAAATGACATAGTATGTTGGATTAGTTTGATATTCAATTGTGGGGCAGAATTTTACACGTCTTGAAGGCGTGTAATCCCCTATTGTTAACTACATTGTTGAGCCTTAAATGTGGCGTTTGGTTATTAATTTTCGTACCTTGAAAAGGTGGAAAAGTATGTAGAAACAAAGGAAGTGATGTCCGATTTTCCGTAGAATTTAGTGACTTTGCACTTAGAATATTCTATGTTTGAAGTTAGAAGTTAATTGACGTATTATGGTCATTATATGTTGACATACTACGTACGGCATAGTGGATTTGGCAAGTGGATTGAACCGAAGAGGTATGTGGAACTTTCTTATCTCTTGAGCATGAATAGTTGTAAATATATAGTACGGTAGACGTACGAGATTTTGACAATCTAGTCCATTTGATATTCTTGGCTTATTTTAAGAATGTCCAAGTTGGTTGAGTTAGGGAATTAACTCACTTATTTAAAAATATTAAGGATATCTTAGTTTCTAAAAGTTAAGGGACTTGAAGTATTTTAAAAGTATATGATACTTGTTTCGTTTTAAAAGTATAAGTGTTACACCGTATTTGAGCCTTAAAGTTAGGCTTTGGTTGAAATTTAGTCATTTGGAGAATTTATGTCTTTTGTTATTTTTGCGGATTTTACATTTTGGATTTGGCCTTGTTTGTGGCTTGTTTGGTGCCATGTTTTGTGCCTTGTTTTGTGGTGTACTATAAATAAGACTTATTCATTCTATCTAAGTCTTGAAATCCTCCTCTCGAAAGGCGAAAGTTGTCTTCCAGTATTGTTATAATGCCCAAATACCCTTGTATTATCCCAAAGATAGAAATACTACCTTTTGTCCCTTTAGTCTCAAATCTTCATTGATTGATTGAAGTATTTAAGTTTAACTTGGATAATTATGGGCTTATCGAGGTAATTATCTTGTCCTATTTGTAATTGGAAATTACATGTTGTTAGAATATATAGTTGAAGTATACTATATATAGAACTAAGCTTTTGACTTAAGCAATTAAGAAAAGAAGTAATATTGGAGATTTGAAATGGAACCTTGTGTGGAGCATTTTGCGTATGTGAACCTCTTCCTTTGGCATGATTCTATGTATGGAATATACGTGGTATCATTTCATGTTTCATGTTACTCTTAGAAGTTAAGAGGTAGTTGTGTGATACTTGTTTTTAAACATATAAGTCCCTTGGAAAAAATATTGTTTTTGACTAAGGCATAAAGTGATTATAATTATGGGAAGTTGGTTATAACGGCTTTATGGAAGGACAAAAGAATGCTTTTCTTGATAATGTAAGTAGAGAAATGATTTGAAATAAAGAAGGAAAATTGTTTTTAATTTTAAGAAAGAAGTCACTTGTTTTTTTATTTCTAAAAGGTATGACTTGATACTATAGTTGGATATGACATTATCGACCAGCTATATGACATTATCGACCCGGATAGTATGGATTATACTTATGAAAGATAAGTGAGTTATATAGTAATGAACTTAATGATTCTTTTCTAATATTTATTAAGAATGGAAAAGATAATAAAGTGCGATTAAGTTCATAAGTGGTAATGGGTATTGTTTTATACTTGTAAAGCTCCATTTGTTATGTTAGAACTATATGTATGTCTTCTATTTTATAAGTTTCATGTATGTTCGTGATTTTCTCGATGTATATTCCATTCTTCTCTCTCTAAAATGCGTGAGAAGTCCATTTAGGTTGAATCCTCTCGACTGTTTCTTATGAAACGATTATGCCTCTTTATGGTTTTTTGACCTTGAAGCGAATGGTATTTGGCCTTTAGAAACTTGTTTACATGATAAGTTGTGGTATGTTTAAGTTTTATGAGCAGTTATATTTGAGACTATGTATATGTTAGAAGGAGTTGAAAGATAATCCTGTTAATTTTAAGTTTGACTCAGAAGAACATTAGTTAGGCTTTGGTTCGAAATTTTTGTTATTTTTAACATTTTGGATTTGTGGTGTGGCCTTACACTTGCCTTGCACTTGGCTGTCTAAGTCTTGAAATCCCTTATTGTTATAATGCCCAAAATACCTTAGCCTTGTACTGTATTATGAAATACTACCTTTTGTCCAAATCTTCGTTGATTGATTGAAGTATTTAAGTAGAAGTTGGTTAGAACGTAATTATCTTGTCCTCTATTTGTAATTGGAAATTACATGTTGTTAGAATATATAGTATATAGAACTGGCAATGTCTTTTGACAAGAATTAAGAAAAGAGAAATGGAACCTTGTGTTTTGAAGTTAATGGTATGTGAACCTCTTCCTTCCTTTGGCATGATTCTATGTATGGAATATACGTGGTATCATTTCATGTATTCTTACTCTTAGAAGTTAAGAGGTAGTTGTGTGATACTTGTTCCGTTTTAAACATATAAGTAAAATATTGTTTTGACTAAGGCATAAAGTGATTATAATTTATGGAAGGACAAAAGAATGCTTTTCATGTAAGTAGAGAAATGATTTGAAATTTTTAAGAAAGAAGTCACTTGTTTTAATTTTATTTCTAAAAGGTATTGTGACTTGTGGATAGGACTTGATACTATACTATATGACATTATCGACCAAGAAATGGCGCGAATGGTGCAGGGCGCACATATGACATTATCGAACTATATGACATTATCGACCGATTGGGCGGGCGGTATCATTTCACGCGGACTAAAGATAAGTGAGTTATATAGTAATGAACTTAATGATTCTTTTCTAATAATTTATTAAGAATGGAAAAGATAATAAAGTGCGATTAAGTTCATGGTATTGTTTTATACGATCTCAAAAGCTCCATTTGTTGAGGCTTTATCTCTTGTGTTCTATTTTATAAGTTTCATGTATGTTCATAAGTCCTGGATATAAGGAAGAATGTAATTGCCTAAAGTATAAAGTTAGTATAACGACTTTATGGGAAGTTGGTTATAATAGTTTTATGGAAAGTTAAAAAGAGTGGTTTACTCTAAGTAATGTAAGTAATGATAAATGACTTGAACAAATGAAAGGCAAATTGATTTGAAGGCATCAATTGCTTAAGGTTTTAAAAGAAAGATGTCACTTGATTTAGAAGCCTAAATGTATTTCTAAAAGGTATTGTGACTTGTCTTGAAAAGTAAGTATGACTTGATACTACGGTTATTAGTATCTTGGAAGTTTTATATGAAAAGAGTCATTTTAAAAGAATAGAAGTACGTAGTACTTTGGGTTAAATTCCCGGATTTTTCTAATGACATGTTAGTGCCTTAAGTAAACTAAAATGAGAGTGTATGTGAATAAGGCTAATAAGAAGTTAGGGGAATTTCTTAAATTGCTTATGTTATGTATGATAAGCCGGTAGTGCTTATGTTATGTATGATAAGTCGGTAGTGCTTATGTTATGTATGAGAAGCCGGTAGTGCTTATGTTATGTATGATAGCCGGTTGTGCTAGTGATATATTGTTCATTACGGGGTCATTCCCCGGGTTTGTGGCATTTGCATATTCCGTGGATTTGCTACCCATGATGCGAGGAATACCTCATGCGAGTCCGTAGGGCTTATGCGGGTGAAATAATCCTATGCGGGGCAGACCAGTCCTATGCGAGGAATACCTTATGCGGGTTCATACGACCTATGCGGGCGGATCTGATCTATCAGAGAAGTTACCTCATGCGGGTCCATACGACCTTTGCGGGTGAAATAGTCCTAGGAGTAGGATTGCTTAATGATACTACGGGCGGGTGGCCCTACTTTAATCATGAGCCTTCTATTTTTATGCAGTAAAGTATACTCTTGTTTACTCTCATTGTTAGTAAGGCACAGTTTACTGTTATTTGAGTTATCATACATGTCTCGGCCATTTTAGACTTTATGATTTCATTCTGATGCTTCGATTTCACATACTTAATGCATGTGTCTTGACCTCCTTGAGCTGCGTTAAATCCGCGGTATAGTATCTGAGTTCTTGATCCTCACTCTTAGGATCACCGTTCATTGTTAGGAAACTCCATTACTCGGAGCAGATCCACAGTATGGTCGGTTGTTGTATATTCGAGGGTATGGCGGGGCCACATCCGTCAGTTGTTATTCTTAAGTGCAGTAGTCACATTTGTGGATTGGGTTTTTAAGAACAGAAATGTACTGGGTTTTTTTTTTTTGTTCATGTATATTTTACGGAAGGTGGCCTTATCGGCTAGCCTATTGATATTTACTGTTTAAGTATTTATGAGTTTTATATGTTCCGCTGCTATTCTCTGATGTATACACAGGGGTGCGGGTAGGGCACGATCGCGAGCGGGGTTGGGTCGTGACATACCTATCCGGAATTTTCCATCGGATCCCAGCTCTGTGGCTGTAGTACCATCATCAATCATCACTCTTTTACCATGTACAGTAACCAGTAACCGACCTTCAAGCCCCTTTATCACTATCTCAACAGTTTAGTGCCAACAATAATATGAATGAATGATATGGATATGTGTACACCATGCAAAATCACAAATCAATACAATAAGTATTTCTGAATTTCCTTTCAAGATTTAGACGAGATGTAGAGTGATGAATGCATGATAAGTCATAATCACATAATCAACCAATATGGCTCTCATGGTCCAATTAACAGCAAACATACCAATACTAAGTTGATTTATGCACCACACTCACGGCCCGAAGGCTAAACACATAATCTTCGTCACGTACATCATACTACATTACTTTAATTACCCTTTTAAGTTATGGGTGACAAATTGGACCCAAGCTCAATTGATCCGCACAGATTTTAATGAGTTTGGACATTGATATATTATTAAATGGACTCAGTTTGGTCTAGCCCAACTTAACACATTCATCTTGAACAGTCCAAATCAACCCATTACATTAGCCCAAAATAACTCATCTATTATTTTATTGTTTACTCAAGTCTTTTATTTCATATTTTTTAACTTTTATAAAAAATTATTTAAAATATGGAAAAAAATTCTTACCTCCTCCCCCTACCCCCTCCACCCCATGCCCTACCTCACTAACAAATTTCTTACCTACTGACCTCCTACTACCCCATTGCCTACCACGTTCTCAAATTTCTATTTTTATTTTTATAAATAATTTATAAAAATATGATTTTTCTTACCTCCATACTACCCATACCTACCCCCTCCACCCCACCCCATCCTCAAATTTCTATTTCATATTTTTTGTTACTTTTATAAAAAAATTATTAAAAATATGAAAAAATTTCGTACCTCCCCTACCCCTTTGATCTCAAATTTCTATTTTATATTTTTTTACTTTTATAAACAATTTATAAAAATATGATTTTTCTCCCCACCCTACCCACCTACCCCATCTTCAAATTTCTATTTCATATATTTTTACTTTTATAAAAAATATAATTTTCTTACCTCCCCCTTTCTTACACCACTTTGCTTGCCATTCTCAAATTTCTTTTCATATTTTTGTTACTTTTATAAAAAAATTATAAATATGAAATTTTATCTTATCTACCCCTACCCCCACTTTGATCTCAAATTTCTATTTTATATTTGTTTTACTTTTATAAAAAAATTATAAAAAATTGATTTTTTTTCTTACCCCATACCCACACCTACGCCCTCCACCCTACCCACCCCTACCCCCCGCGATCCCCACATCATCCTCAAATTTCTATTTCATATTTTTTTTACTTTTATAAAAAAATATGAATTTTTTTCTTAACTCTCCTCTACCGCCCTAACCCCACCTACCTCCACCCTACCCCTCACCCCCACCTCACCCCACCTCATTCTCGAAGTTCTATTTTATATTTTTTTTACTTTTATAAATAATTTATAAAAAATATGATTTTTTTCTTCCCCCGCCCTTACCCACACCTACCCCTTCCACCCCATCCTTAAATTTTTACTTCATATTTTTTTTGCTTTTATAAAAAATGAAAAATTTCTTAAAAATATTATTCTTATTTTAAAAATAAAGATATGGAAAAATCAAATATCATACAAAATAAAATAACATCATAGAAGGTAAGTTTGAAATTTGTAAAAGTAATGAGTCAAGTTGGGCAAGTTGGGTTATGACTCATCATTTAGCTCATCTTGACCCGCCCATCTTACCCATAGAAGTTTTGGGCGGATTGGGCATTGACCCATCTATAACTTCAGCCCATCTTAACCCGCCCAAACGGCTCATCTGTCACCCCTATTTTAAGTACACCGATATCGGTACAAGTGCTCGTCACCCCAGGAGTACGGGACCCCCAATTCCCCATTACTCCCTTTAGTTATTAAACCAACACATAAATACTACATTAAGGTCTAGTAAGTCTCAACTTGCCTTATTATGAAGTCCCAAAGCTCACGAATGACTCCAAGCTCGATCCGCGCCAAGATGAAGCCTCTCAGAATCTCCATTATGTCAAAACTCATTGAATGAGTTCAATCTAGTCAAAATAGCAGTCTACAAAGTTAGACGAGTCCAACAATACCCATATTACTACACTTTATTTCAAAACTCAAAAAGTCACCCAAAAATAAGATTCCAAGCTTCAAGGGCAAAATATGAAATTTGGTCCAAAATTAGTTTACCTCTAGGGAGTCTATATATCAAGAATCATCCAAATCTAATATGAATTTCATGATTTGTTACTGGAAACCCCATTTTCCAAATTAGAGTTCATAACCCATAAAGCCATCATCCCAAATCATAGATTCTACAATGAAATTATTTACTAACCATTGTAATAATTATAAAAGGAAGATTAATTAGAAGCTTACCTAATAGATGAATCTTGCAAAACCCCCAGAAGTCACCTTAAACCGAGCTCTCATGCTCCAAATATGTGCATGAGAAAGTAAATCTCAAAATGGGAATAAAATATCTTATTTGAAACAGCGATTCCACTTTGCCGGAATCGACGTCGCCCAAGCGGACACGCTTTGACGGAAAATAGCCCGCCGAGGAGAAGTCACTTAAAGTTTTGGATGTGCTCTAGGGCGGGACTAACTCCATGAGCGTCATCGCTCTGCGAAAATATCCATGGAATCAAAACCTCATAATCACAAGGCCAGCGTCTGCGAGCGACCTCGTGAGCGGACACCGAAGTGGCCAAAGGCCGTTGGTGTGGACCTTTAGAAGCCGGCTACAGAACTTAACCAACTCTTCACCAAACACCCGAAATACTTCCGGAACCCCCCGGATACAAAGTAAACATGCTACCCCAAGGTAAACAGTGCTACAAACTCGATTCGTGCACTTAAATTCCTCATACGACCTAGCTAAGACATATTTTTTTATGAAATCACCCAAAATATCCAATTTCCACAATTTTACAAATAATACCATAAAGTACATCTGAATGCCTCGGAAATAAATCAATGACTCGACTAAGTCATAAATAACATTTCGAACCTAACGAAACAGACACAACTTCAAAACTGACTCATTTACCCAAAAATCAACTATATGTCAAACCTCCTTCTTCTCTTTAACTTTAAAACATCAAAACTTACTAAAATTAATCTAAAACTCGCTCAATTGCCTCGAGAACCGCACCACCCATTCCCATAAGTCATCAATGTTGAGATAAAGCTACGGGGCGGATATTCTTAGGAAAATAAGTCTAAAAGTTCAAAACGACCAAACGGGTTATTACAAACAAGGATAGCAAAGCTGTCGAACTTTTTCGAGAAAGTTTCCCCAATTTCCAATACTTAGGTACTTAATTCAAAATGTTCACTAGTGAATATTTTAAGATTTGAAGAGTTTGACTGATTCAAAGACATGCCCCAGATCCGTTCTAAGGGTATGTAATTTGAAATATTAGAAGAACGAAGATTGATTAAAAAATGTGCCCTAGTTCCTCACTGAGGTTCTATAGTTTGAAACAGTGGGGAGACCGTACTCTTATGTAGGATTGTCTATTTATCTTGCTGGAACAAGAATCAGGTATGTTGTAGTTCAGACCTGAAACTGACACGATCATTTCGTCGAATATGAGTAGTCTAAGCTGGAGACGCATTATCCAATCCATTTTTTAAAAAAGAGGGTGGGCGGAGACTGGTAATGTCTCAATAAATGATGAATAATGTTTTTTGGATGTTCGATGTTTTAATATTGTTAGACGGATATCATAGCATAATGGGTGGGCTAAAAAGATTATGACTTGAGTTTTAGAAGATCATGATAGTGTAGCGCATGGGTGGTCCCCACAAGTCGATCATAAGAAAAAGGTAACAGTATTAGTCCATTGGTCATAGTAAATCAAGCAAGTAACATTTATTTTGCTTGAAACAGCATAGCCCACAATTCGACTAACATGAAAGGCTTTAGAAGACAACCCAATGAGCTAACTGAATGGATATGATTTTGACCATCTGAGTGACTTTGGGACCCCAATGAAAGGAAAACAAAGTTGACTAATTTTAGAAGAGACTCAGCGTTCGTACTCGAACATGGGTGTGTATTTGGAAAGTTTTCTGAGTAATGAAATTACATGATTGTGATCGACTCTAAACTGATTGAGTGTTACTAAAATGGTCGGGACGGGTGCGACTTTGGCAATCATCATCTGGAAAATGAATTTTAAGAACAATGTGGTCACCGAGAATTGGATAAGGACTTGACTATTTTTTTGGACAACTTAGAATATTTGGAATTTGAGAGGGTAAGGGTGTAACCCTGGCAACCATTGGATGGGGTAAAATGATTTTTAGGAACGATATGGTCAACGATAATCAATGATGATCGAGCTATTTTCCAAAAAAACTTTGAAGGTTTTAATGATCCGAGAGTGCGACTCTAGCACAATTGAATGCGAAAATGTGCTTTTTAGGAAAGATGTGGTCTACGTGAATTGAATGATTTTTTCTGGAAAACCTGGAATGTTTGAATTTTGACGCAAGGTTTCAAGGTCCTAGGTGATTTTAGACGTACTTTGAGTATGGACTTTGAAATGGTTCGACTTTCGAGTTTTATGTGCTTAATGACATTCTAAGATTTTTTAACAGAATAATGGATCATTCGTGTTCGAAGCAACACAAATGTCTTTACACGCTTAAATCAAAATAGGCATGGGTAAATCATATTGTATAGCATGTAACACGTAAATAATATATATCACGTCCTAGCATACATGTGATCTTTTTCAACTCCTATCATTTTGAAGGACATAGATTTCGTTAAGACGTTCCGTTTGCCCCAAATTCATACAAAATTTATGAATATCGAATAGGGATACATAATAAAGGAACGGGGCATACAAAATGTCAGTCCCGCGCATGAGTACAAATCCTAAACTAAGCTACCATGGGGGGTCCTCAATTGTCTCTCAGACTTTACAAACTCCTTTAGAATGAAGTCTACAAAGCAAAAATTCCCAACCCAAGAACAAAGGTTCGTATAACGGTATGTACATCCTTCAAAATATTTCACATCGTTGGATGCGGTGTCCTCGGTCATAGGCCATCTTGACACAAAAGGTAGTCATCTAATGGATGTAAGTACATCTCAAATACTTGATTCATCCTAGGTATAAATGCGCTAATCAGTAGGAATTTGACTCGTTCTATCCTAGTCATACTAGAGTGGACTTTTCAAATAACTGGAGATCCGAGTAGACTGCTCGGGGTGAACCGTTGTTGAATGTTGGATGACAATGAACCAACTATGTCTTCAACTCGTTCCAAAGAAGTATTTGGGTTTTTACTAGAGGACGACTGCGAAACCGCATAGTCATATTTGTGCTCAGATGCAAGTGTGTGTGTGCGTGCCATTTTGCGGAATTCTTATGCCATGAATGCAATGACATTATACATATGGAAATTTAAAATACATAAGCAAACAAAGATGAATAAAGCCACATATATTGGAACCCTTATGGTTAGAATCTAGTTGAAATCTCAATAGAGCCGCCGTCTATTGTGGTTCACCTTTACGTCGCGCATAAAGGCTAATTCATAACTTGTGGACTCTTGATTTATTTATTTTTTAGAGTCACCACCTAACTAATTTAAGGGAAATTAGAAAAACCAAATTTTAAAGGGTTTATTCAAAACACAGATAAAACCTTTGAAATCCAGAGTTCGGGTAAGGGTTTAGGTGATTCTCCGAAGAATGTGTTAGGCACCCCGATATTAAGAATCTGTAGAATGCAGTTGACCTTTGGGGTTTAAAAAATGTGGCTAAAGAGTTTATTTGCTTAAAGAGTGTTTTAAAAATATGTATAAAGAAGTCTTGTTTATTCATGACATTTGGAAAAAAAGACATACTTGAAATTTGTTTCAAACTTGTTTAAGTATAAAAAAATCTTTGTAAAAAGTTTCTTCAAAGCTCTTTAAAGAAAATAAAGTTTTTTCACTTCGGTTTAGCTAAGGAGGTCCATTTTTGTGGACCAAACCCGAACCTTTTTCCCTTTTATGAACTCAGTTTTGGTGGGCTAGGCCCAAATCATTTGTTCTTGAAAATGGTTCAGACAATGTTATTTGAAATCACATCTCTTATTTATTCTAACGATATCCACATCGAGATTTCAACTATAATTTTAAAGGGTTCCAATAACATAATATTTTTTACAACATATTCATATAAGACAAAATACAAATATGTAATAAAGAGAAGGGGAAAGAAAGTGTATCTTTTCGGCCTTGACCCCAAATCAAGCGATCTTGTTCCCTTTCGTCTTTGTAGAACCTTGTTTCATCATCCCATATTACTTAGATGTTCCTCGCAAAGAATGAAGGAAAGATAGTTAGAAACAAATAAACATAAGTAAAACTTTTGGATCCGTATCAAAGCAATAGAAGTTTTGATTACAGAAGGTTCAGACTTATAATTTTCAGCCAAAAGAAATTTCATTCGTCTCGTGGCTGCAAACTAGTGACTCGTTAGTCAATATAGTTGCCTCGTCAATGCATATTGGTTTCTAACCTGTGATTTTATCATAAGTCTCATCATCGCCTTTAACCGAAGTACTTAATCCGATGGACAACCTTTTCGGAGAGACATGGCCTCAAAATCATTTTTTCATTGGCCCAAGTGTAGTATTTGTTCAAATCAGGAAGTTCTTATCAAATGCAGCAGTGTTATTTTTAACATGACATAGAAGATGGGGACGTCAGAGAGCAACAACTAAGCAAAGTAACAAGTAGAACCAACAGCCACAAGTAGCACATTTATCTATTAATAAATATCAAAACAGGGAATCTACCCAGCCAAGTATAACAACACATTTTCTAAAAAAAAATTGGAGCACTAAATTGATTTAGAATGCTGCAATTATTTAGCTCCAAATACAGCAATGATAAAGCTCAAATGTGACAGCAACCGTTCTTTTTCAAAACAGCAATTAGAGAAGCAAGATAGCAATATAATACAACCCTAGTTTGGCTCAAAGGGTAACAGTGGGAATGTCACAACAACAAGCTAAGCATGTCACCATGTAATAGTAGCAAAGTAACTCCTAAGAAGGTATAAAAGTGTAGCAATCAGCCTACCCAAGGCAATGACAGCTCTTTTTAGCTCAATAAATAAGGCAGAGCTGCACTATATTAGCATATGACGACAATAAGGTCTCAAAGTCTAGAAAGAAACCAATCAACAACCAATAAATAGCAGCTAATCATATAGAAACTCTCAGAGTGTAGCAAAGAACTCATACAAATGCATCAATTCACTCAAAATTGCACAACAATTATTTTCCCCAAAATGCCACATTTGGCAACAACAACATAACAGTAGCAGTAGTAGCTTAGCTCAAAACATAGTAGTAGCAAGCACAAGTTACAACAATTGTTCTGCTCCAACATAGTATTTTTAGATGCAATAGTTTTGTCAAAAAATGACAGTAAAGTATGAAGACATTTTAGGCAATAACTCATAGTAAAATTCAAAAATAGACTGTACTTATTTCCATCAGAAGAAAGGACTTAGGAAGCAACTGTGGGTTACACAATAGATGTACGGGAATAGTATACAACTCCTACTAGTGCTTTGAAAGGATAAACATAAGGATTACAATACAACAGGTTTGAAGCTTAACAAGAGTTGTGATAACAACTGCAAGTTTTGTGATCTTGGTCTTCGTTCTTGAATGCGTCTTTGAGTCTTGGATCTTGAGATCTTCGTTTTGGAACTGCAGCAAGCCCCTTAATCTTTATAACCTGAAACCAAAAGACACTAAATCTGGTAGTGTTACAAGGGCACTGCTGAGTCGAGTGATATTCACTCTGTCCTTAACACATGATTGCCCCGTATATATCCTTTTACGATATGAGCATCTGTCTCCCAAGATAAAACAGCAACTAAACAAATGAGCAAAGAAAACTCAATTGTTTCTCAAGAAAAACCTTTGAGTGTATGAAAGATATGCTAGAGAATACAAGAGTGAGGTGTGTTCTACAATTGAGTCAAGAGCCTCAATTTATAGTGTGTGTAAGATGACCTCTCATCTAGCCAACTAATGGCAATCAATGGCCATGTAATGACACTTATTGAGAGGTGTTATTCATTCAAATAATAGCTGAATTCATGTGTCAATTCGTGGAGAATCAATGATCCAAACTAGCCCCGAAGTCGAGAAATTTTCGGCTCGTCGAAAGCGATACGCTCTGAGCGCGCAACTCTAGTAATGCTAGCGCCTGCAATGCGCGCGACGGCGGTGTTCTTGCGGTGGCTTCACGGCCATGGCGATTCCGACTCGTTTCATCTTTTACACATCGTATATTTCTTCCTTCATTTACCAACGTGGTACACGTGTCATTTGGCCAATAACCGTCCATCATTCTATGTCTCAAACGTTTCACTTACGTACCAATATCTCTTTCACTAATAAAATTTACGATATTTGGTACTATGTGTGCACGTGTGTGAAAACAACATTTTTGACGTGCGAGGCCTCAAATGTTCGAGTCATAAATAATGGGTTAAACTTAATTCCACATTTAGTAAATTTCCAACAATCCCCTCTTGAAAGAGATTTTGGCGCACCCACATGGTGCCTTTCTAGCAATCTTTAGGCGGATGGATGTTGCATTTGGATAGGTAGCCGTAGCTTTGAACCTTTCATAGTAGAATACCATCAGACTTACTTACTGCGCGGTGAACGTGATGTCTTGAACCGTCAGTGTTTAGTGTAAGCCAAAACAATGGTACTAACACAACAACTTTCCTTACTCTGTTCTTCATAATATTTTGTCTGTTGTGGCCGTGGACACGCCTTGGATTCTTAAGTGCGTTCACTTGAGGCGGCCAGTCCTCGCACTTAAATAGGTGGTCTCCTACAAGGTATTCTGCTATACCCCACTCCATGAGTGTTAGGCACCATTAAAAAATTCTCCAAACATAACCTCAAACGTTGAGGATCATAAAAGGTTTTGAAAACTTAACATTTACCCACTATGCAGATAACACTTAATGTCTATCACGGGAAAAACCTTGGATTAATGTTTCTATGTAGAAATCATTATCCGAAGTGATCTTGCTTCCACCGAAGCGCTCCACTGAACTTTTACGACTTAATTTTCCCATTGAATCAAATTCCTGGGATCTCCAGTTAGTAAGATTGGGTGTCCGCGGTATCAGTTCTTAGTGATTGAGTTTTAGGCTCATTCCCCTAGACCGACAAAACTCTTGATCTTTGGGTAGTCCCTTAATTAAAGGGTTCGTTATATCCTTTGATTTAGTAATCAAGGATGTGTCACCCGATCAATTGTCATACAGTCTTATGTCTGCGACAGATATGTCCAGACGCCGTCATCCGTGCCCTTACAGTGTATAACTGACGAAGGCACGAGTTACTCCCGATAAGAGACATCCTCTAAGAGGTCGTGAAGTTACTCAACTTCTCATCATGCTTTGTACAAAGCGATAAACTCTGATTCCATTACGAATCGGCCGATGCAAATTTACTTAGAGGATTTTCCAAAGACACACTATACACATCCACGTGTGGTTATGGTGTTCTTCAAGTCTGATGTCTAGTAGCATCATTGAGTTCTCCCAAAACCGATGGACATCCAGAATACCATAATCCATAGACAAACGAATAATTTAGATGTCGTCACATCTCATTTAAAGACTTCTATTGATCATTAACAGTGAACCTTAGTTCGACCGATCTTCTTTATGAGCCGATACCAGGTCAATTGTAGTGTGTAAGATACATTGAACTACATGTGACATGCGTCTATCGCTCCTGATATATGGGTGTACCATGATTCTAATTAATTCTATGATTCATATCCATTGGTGATTTCAACAAGACTGTCAAAATACCTCACAGATGAGTTTGGTTTAGACCAGTCCGTTAGATGTCTTGGAATTCCCAATTCCTAAGATGTCATCTGTAATACCCATATCATTCATGTCGAAACATCGTTTCAACATACTCTTAGTATCTAGGATCAACCTAGGACCTCTCTATGTGATCAACCTGTCATCTACGTAAAGGCACATCATGACGAACAAGTTAGAATTACCTTTCATGTAGAAACATTTGTCACACTCATTAATGGAGAAACCCTTCGATAGTGGAGTAATATCAAATGTTTTGTGCCAATGCTTCGGGCCTGTTTCAGCCCGTACAGAGAGTTGACAAGTCGACAGACTTTCTTCTCTTCCCTGTAACCACATACCCCTCGGGTTGTTCCGTATAAATTTCATCTTTTACTTTCAGACTTTGGTTTTCCAACTGTTGGCTTTCTAAATTCAGAGTCAATGTTTCTGTAGTCAGATTCATTGTTTCTATTTTATCTGAACCTTCCAGGACAAAAATGTAAATATTTCAGGGACCATAATGGAAGTTCCGGAAGAAGCCCAACAATCCATCAAACCAACTCTTCGGTTAGGAAGGTTGTCTCAATCATCCATGTCACGCAAGACTGTGGTGACCCTGGAGGTTATGCTATTCACATAGAAGCACATATCCAAGTAGCTGAGGCCTTATACTTGTCAGTAGATCCATCTACTTTTGTACTCAATTTGAGTATCCACTTTTACAACCCAGAGGTTCTTTTTCCAGAGGAAGATCATCCATCACACAAGTGTGGTTCTATCTGATGGAGTCTAGTTCTCTCTTTTTAGCTTCTTTCACAAAGCAACGCTTCTAGAGATGACAATTCTTTGTTAATTATCCATGGTTCATTCTCAACCATATAAGTTAGAAGGCCTGGAACAAGTCTTTGTCCCCTATTTTGCTCTGTCTCGGTTCAACATCTAGAATCCCTAAGTTCTGTAGATCTGGAACATTAAGTTCCGGATAGTCAACAACTCTGAGTCCTATAGATCAGGAATGTCTAGTTCCGTACAATCAGACACTCGCGGGTTCTTGTTAACCTTGAGCAATTACTTCTTTTTCCTTCTTAAGGAAAGTTATCTTCATAGAATTCAACATTCTTTGGCACCAGGATGCGATAAGCACTACTGTTCTTTGCAGATCCAATGGATATATAATCTACAGTCTTAGGTCCGACTTGACTTGTTTTGGCTTTGATATCTCAACACTTGCCACACTACCTCATATCACAACATTTGTATATGAGATTCTATCCATGTTTCACAAGGAGGGTTATCCTTATCCTTATGCGGAGTTCTGTTGAGAATCGCATTAGCGGTAAGGATTGCTTCGCCCCACATATCTTGGGCGTACAGATCTACACTTGGCTAACACCGTTAGACCGAGGTGAGTAAGGAGCAGTCATTTGATAAACGATGTTTCACATTCTCCCCCTCTATCCCTACGAATTCCTCAATCTAGACTTAGTAGTTTTGCAATTTCTGCTTTGTAGCGCTCATCCGCTTCAACAAATTCATCTTTGTTCTTCAATAAATGATGCAATACGTTGTACCATCGTTAATGAAGATCACAACGTACTCGTCTCCCACCTCTATTTGTACAAGCGCCAAATCACTCACGTATGCGTGACTATGTTATAGAGGAGCAGTGCTTCTTTCGATATTCCTTCGATGGAATGGAAATGTTATTTTGTCTCTTCGGCTACCTCACATACATTAGAGGGTTTATGTCAACATATGACAACAATATCAACTTAATTAGTTTTGAATAACTTTCTATTTAACGTGTCTTAATCTATGGAGGCATAGATGCACGGATTACAAATATATCATTCACTTGGCTACAAACTTACGGTACAAATCTTAGTTATTATAGACCTGTTGGACTAGACTCAGGCCAATTTAACCAACAACGTTCTTGAACCAAGTTTGGGACATGTATCACCTCTTGTTGGAGTGATCTCATTCCCTTAAGACCTTTTGAGGACAACCTTTTCAACTCCTTTTACTTTAGAAGTAGAGTTGCTTCACATGAAAAACATCTTGCCCGTGATTAGGGCGTAACCGGATTGTATAAGATCTAGACACTCTGGACCACTCCAGTTGCCTTGGCAGACTGAGTGTCCATTTTTTGCCTTTCGTTTGGCCTTCAAATCATTTAAGATCTGGAAACTCTGACCCACTTCAGTCGCACGTAGACTTCGTATGACTGAGTGCCCAATATCGTCATGTCATGTGACAGATCTGGCCCACTTCAGTCGCCCGTGGGCTTTGTATGACTGGGTTACACAATGGATGTACGGAAATAGTATACAACTACTATTAGTGCTTCAAAAGGATAAACATAAGGATTATAATACAATAGGCTTGAAGCCTAACAAGAGTTGTGATAACAACTGCAAGTTTTGTGATCTTGGTCTTCGTTCTTGAATGCGTCTTTGAGTCTTGAGATCTTCGTTTTGGAACTGCAGCAAGCCCCTTGATCTTTATAACCTGAAACCAAAAGACACTAAATCTGGTAATATTACAAGGGCGCTGCTGAGTCGAGTGTTATTCACTCTGTCCTTAAGACATGATTACCCCGTATATATCCTTTTACGATATGGACATCTGTCTTCCAAGATAAAATAGCAACTAAACAAATGAGTAAAGGAAACTCAAGTGTTTCTCAAGAAGAACCTTTGAGTGTATGAAAGATATGCTAGAGAGGAAGAAGTTCAGAAAAATCTGAACTATACAAGAGTGAGGTGTGTTCTACAATTGAGCCAATGGCCTCAATTTATAGTGTGTGTAAGATGACCTCTCATCTAGCCAACTAATGACAATTAATGGCCATGTAATGACACTTATTGAGAGGTGTTATTCAGCCAAATAATAGTTGAATTCATGTGCCAATTCTTGGGAAATCAATGCCCCAAACCAGCCCTTAAAAGCCAGAAACGTTTCAGCTCCCGTCGAAGCATTCTGCCTCCGAAGCGCCGCAGTGCCGCAACTCCAGTAAGTCACTACCTACCAGGCGTCGCGGCACTCCGACACTGCGGCTCCGACGGTGTTGCGCCACGGCCCTTCATGGCCCCGCGACGATTTCCGACTCTTTTTATCTTTTACACATCGTACATTTCTTCCTTCATTTACCAACATGTTACACGTGTCATTTGACCAATAACCGTCCATCATTCTATGTCTCAAATGTTTCACTTACGTACCAATATCTCTTTCACTAATAAAATTTAAGATACTTGACACTATGTGTGCACGTGTGTGAAAATGACATTTTCGACGTGCGAGACCTCAATTGTTCGAGTCATAAATAATGGGTTAAACTTAATTTCACATTTAGTAAATTTCCAACATCAACAACAAAAGCAATAGCAATTCCTTTTCAGAAGCTGCCTTAAATGCAACCACAATGAACCAAAAATGCCTCAAAGTGTAAATACCAAAGCATAGCAACAACTAATGCAATTCATTTAACCCTCAAAAGTGCAACAATTACTTACCTCAAAGTACAACATCTGAACCATATTTAATGTAACAACATACTAAAAATGCAACACTTGTTTCTTAGAGAGTACAAAACAACAGCCTCCTTGGTGACATATTATAGTAACAAATAACAACAAAGGACAACTACATCAACAAGGCAGTAGCTCAAAGAGTTTTGGGATGCAAACTCCCCAAGTCATGCGTACACTTAACCCTTTTCAGACTCCACGTTGTGAGATTTCACTAGGTATATTATTGTTATTGTTAACTATTCTTTCTTGATTTTCAATAATTTCTTCAACTGTTCATTTTTATTTTTAGCAACTTCAACTATTCTTTCTATTTTAATTTCAATGAGAAATCTCTATTAGCACACGTGTGTATAGGTGTAATATTATGTATATTTACCATTTTTTGTATTGTATAATTATGGTAGAATTAGGGATCCTTATTCTAGAAGGATTCAACATTGTACACCTATATATCTTGTATTAATGAGAAAGACACCTCAAGAGAGATTAATACAATCTTACATGATATCAGAAGCCAAAACCTAAACTCTGCTCTATTTCTCAGCCGCCGGAGCACCTCAGGGTCTGAAAATTTTCTTTTTTTTCCTCTGTTCTCGAGAACTCCTCTCTGCTCGGCTGCAAATTGCAGTAAAATTACTGTAGTAGTTGTCACCTCAGCCTGCTTTAGCCTTTTCTCTCTGTTCCAATTTCCAAAGAATCATTTTTTCCTTCTTTCCTTCAGAGACATCATTACTCATCTTTCCAATTGGTTTCTTTTCTTTACAACGAGAAAGCCCCTTCTATGTTTCCTTCTTTACTTTTTTCCTTCTCCTTTTCTTTGATTTTGACTAGTCAACAAAAGGTACAATAAAAGTTGTGTCATTTTTTTTTCCGGTCAGTCCTCAAAAGCCCTCTGCCCGAGACACACATCTGTGTCCTCTATTTAATTTTTCTTATCTCAAAATAATTAAAATTTTGTCCTTTTCACGAGAACTAAATCAATGGCTTCCTTACTCGTCAACAACCTGATAATTCATGGTATATGGATACGGGCGTCACGTATCATCTCACCAACAATTCAGGTAATATTCCTCAACTATGCCAGTTACCAACTCCACAATCTATTATGGTCGGTAGTGGTCACCAAATTCCAATTCAAGGATTTCGCCACACCCTTACCCCACCACCGCATCCATACTTCTCTCTTAAAAATGTCTTCTATGCCCCAAACATAATAAAAAATCTAATCTCTGTTAGAAAATTTGCTACATATAATTCTGTCTCAATTAATTTTGACTCATTCGGTTTTCCTATAACGGACCTCCGTACCGGAAAACTCCTTCAAAGATGCAATAGTGAGGGGGACTTATATCCTTTTCTACCCACATCCGCTGCAAGTGTCTCTTCTCCTACCGGTCTAACAACAATATCTCCCTCCACGTGGCATAGTAGACTTGGTCATCCGGGTTCTCACATGTTTGATTCTCTTAGAAATCAAAATTTTATCCACTGCAACAAAGGAAATATTTCTCATAGTTGCTCATTTTGTCAGCTAGGGAAACACGTTAGACTACCATTTGCGACTTCTCTGAGTACTACTTTCTCTCTCTTTGATATTATTCACGTTGATGTATGGACATCTCCCATAACCAGCAACTTATGCCACAAATACTATTTGGTGTTTTTAGATGATTTCTCTCACTTTCTTTGGGTTTATCCACTCAAACTCAAATATCAAGTGTTGTCTAAATTTGTTGAGTTTCATACCCTGAATAAAACACAATTTAAAAAAAACATAAAATCGTTCCAATGTGATAATGGTCGTGAGTTCAATAATTCCTTCTTTCATCAATTCTGTGCGGCTAACGACATGTTTTTTCGTTTCTCATGCCCCCATAGCTCCCCTCAAAATGGAAAAGCCGAAAGAATTCTCCGAACCATTAATAATATGATTCGAAACCTCCTTTTTCATGCGTCTCTGCCCCCTAATTTTTGGGTCTATGCATTAAAAATGGCAGAAAACATTCTCAACATTTTACCTACCCGTGCGATTCAAAATAGGACACCCACCAAAATTCTCTATCGTCGGATCCCCACCTATGACCACCTTAAAATTTTCGGTTGTATGTGTTATCCAAATCTGACATCCACGACACCTCACAAATTAGCACCCCAGTCTACTCCATGCGCCTTCCTAGGTTTTCCGTCAAACCATAAGGGTACTTGTGCTATGAGCTCTCTACTGACAAAATTATAATTTCTCGCCACGTCACCTTTGTCGAATATGTTTTCCCGTTTGACAATATTAAAAAATTATGAGTCACCGATTACCAATTCCTCGAAGATTCTGACCCATCACCGCTAGTCCAACAAGCATTCCGCCAGGCTGCTAATATTCCGACGGCGACGCCTGGCTGCCGCGGAAATCGGTCGTCACCGCTCGGCCTCGCCTTTCACGCTACTGATCGTCCTCGCCACGATTTACAACTTACAATCGCGCCCGACTCGGCGGTGTTTCTGCTGAGTTTCGTTCACGCCTCGCCCGCTCCACTACTGCATTACGATCTCCCAACCAACACTCAAGCTCGCTCGGTCTCATCATCCTCGCCGCGGTATCACGGCGACCGGTCGCGGCGTGCCCTACAGGCACCCTACAGTATACATCGAGAGAATAGTAGCGGAACATACATACATCTCAAAGAAATAAATATGAGCTGGCGATAAGGCCACCTTCCAAAAATATACACGTAACCCAAAAAGCGATTACCTCTTTTTCTTTACACAACCCAATCCACGATTATGACTACGGACCTAAGAATTACGACATAACAAGCGTGGCGATCTGAGGCCCGCCATACCACGAATGTACATAAATCTACAACCTCGAGGCGTACCAAAATACAAAGCCTCGAAATAATGGAGCTTTCCAACCATTGAGCAGTGATCCTAAGAATGAGGATCAACAAGCTATGTACCTCAACTGCGGCATGAACGCGGCCCGAAAAGTCGATGCAAAATATGTACCAAGTATGTAAAACTGGAAGTACTGTAATGAAATCATAATAGTCTAAAATAAAGCTGGAGACATGTATGATAACCAAAATAACAGTACATTGTGCCTTGCCGAAGTGAAAGTAATGAAAGTCAGTTTTTCTTTTTAAAGACTATTTCAACACATGAACAATAGTCACACCAGGGATACGGACACAAGCCCTCAGATATCATCACATAGCCCAGTAAGGGTCTCAAGCCCACAATTATCAAAGCATGCCCGTGGAATCTCATATATATATCTCCTGCCCGTGGAATCCCCCATCACTGCCGACAGCCGTAAGTGTAAAATATAACCATGTGACGCGCCCGTGGCAGCCTACCTCACTGTCGGCGTACACACATATGCAATATATATATATATATATATATATCTCATGCCCGTGGAATCCCTCATCTCGGGTACATGACTTCATGGAGAGCTAATCCATGGGGTAATAATCGTATATAACATGCCCGTGGAATCCCTCATCTCGGGTACATGTCTTCATAGGGAGCTAGTCCATGGAGTAATAATCGTATATAACATGCACGTGGAATCCCTTATCTCGGGTACATGTCTTCATGGGGAGCTAGTCCATGGAGTAATAATCGTATATAACATGGTCGCGTGCCGGAATCCTCATCGTATAAGCGTGGCCACGGGTAATAAAACAAATCCGTGAATCTAACCCGCCTCTGGTCGCGTGCCGGAATCCTCATCGTATAAGCGTGTCAGGAGTAATAAAACAATCAGGAATCTAACGCGTCACGGTCGCATGCCCCGGAATCTCACATCGTATAAGCATGTCCAAGGATCAATCACAATGGAAGCATACCCGTGGAAACCTCCGTCACTGTCGGTACGTCCAAGTAAATTCACAACAAGACAGCCGGCCCTCCAACTGAGAGTCACGGCAGCGTAAACGTATAATATTTGCACTCAAGGCTATCACAAACAAGCATAGGCAAGTTCATAAAATCTTTAGACTTTCATTATCATACAAAAATGAATTTCATTTTATAAACTCAAGGCACTTTTCGTTTCACATAAAAATCCGGGAATTTAACTCAAAGTACTACGTACTTCCATTCTTTTCAAAAGACTCCTTTTCATATAAAATCCCAGGATACTAACATCCGTAATATCAAGGCAGGTCTACATTTCAAACAAGTCACTACATTTTTAGAAATACATTTCTAGGCTTTTGAATCAAGTGACCCTTACTTTAAAACTTTAAGCAATTGATACCTTTAAATCAAATTGCCCTTCCTTATTTCAAGTCATTTCTTTGTTTACATTACTAGAGAATACCATTCTTCTAACCTTCCATAAAGTTGTTATAACCAACTTCCCATAAAGCCGTTATACTAACTTTATGTCTTAGACTAATTCATTCTTTTTTTTTATAACCAAGAGACTTATACTTTCAAATCAAGTTACATAACTTTCAAAATACTTCAAGTCTCTTAACTTTAGAAATCAAGTTTCTTAACTTAGAATTTCAAGTCTCTTAACTTAAAAAAATAAAATCTCTTAACTTTAAAAATAAAGTCTCTTAACCTTTTAAGGATTCAAGGTTCATGGTCTTAAAACTTCAAAACGTAAACTCTTTAATATTAAGTAACATATACTTTTATGCGTGTGAATAGGTTATACTCGTTTATAACGATCTTATTAAAGCAGTCATGATCTAGAAAATGTAATACAATTTTGTCTTATCTTAATTTCTATGCAGATGGAGAATTCTACTCATTTTAATATAATTGATTGTCGATACATTTTCTTTTATTAACGCTGCAATGGCTTGTTCGATACTTATTCTCATTCGTGCAGTAAATTAGCAAAGTCAACTCGACTCCAAATACTTCCTAACGACTCTTACCAACATCCCCCATAAGACTTGGTAAGAACTTATGATAACTTAGACATAACTTTCGCATAGAGTAAATCAACATACATACCTCTTAACTTCTAAGAGTAGAAGGAATCATGAAATAACACCACATGTATATTTCATACATAGAATCATGTCAAAGGGAGGAAGAGGTTCACATACCTCGCGACGATTATCGACAAGTAGCAAAATGCTCCAAAGTACTTCAACCTTGATAGTTATTCCATCCTTTAAGTAGAATACGCTACTCGTAGTACTTCAACCTATATTAATCATAACATGTCTATCAACTCCTCACTTTCTAACGTAGAATCATACTAAGTGTAAGGTCTCTTATTCAACGAAAAATCGGGCAACACTTCCTTTGTTTCTACGTACTTTTCCACCTTTTTCAAGGCCCAAAAATCAATAACCAAACGCCACATTTAAGGCCCAACAATTCAGCAATACAAAGGGGATTACACACCTAATAGGACGTGTAAAATTCTTCCCCACAATCAATATAAAATTGTCCAATAATTCCAAGCCATAATCGGCTACCATTGTCACAACAATTATCAATTTCCTTTCAATTCCCTTTTCAATCCAAGTTGTTATTCCAATATGTTATATACATAATAACAATTACAATAACTATAAATCCTTTCTTCCTTAACATGCGACGATTGTAACTATCGACCAAATTGATTACAACATTAATGGCTAATTTGTCCATATTTCGGTTTTAACATGTCGACATGATCCAAATATTTTCAAAATTCATTCTATATACCACATGCTCATTTCTTAACTACTATAACATGTAATCTTCAATTACATTAAGAAGATGAAGACTTTACCTCAATAAGCCCTAATAATGTCCAAGCGTAAAAGTCGATTCTTAGCAACTTTTAGCTCCTCTTCTTATGTTCCAATCCGCTCTAAGCACTCCTTAGAAGCTCATGAAGAACTCCTCTTTAAGTTCCATCTTCAAAGTTGAAGAACACCTTAGGTTTTCACTTTGCGACTAACGTAAAAACGTCGTTTTTCCGAGATCTTTCTATTGAGATATCCTTACAATACCCTTAAGAACCTTGGTTTAAAGTATTGGGATTATTGAACCACAAACGAAAAATGTTTTCTTGTTCTTCAAGGCAAACCCGAGAGCACCTTTGTGAGAACCTAAGGTTTTGCAAAAAAAATTCTAAGTGTAAGCCTTGTCTTGCTACTAGTGTGATGATATACTACTTCTAATGGTCAAGATTAGAACACTTGTGTGGCCTAGATTCATTGGGGTTAAAAGATCTAATGTCAAGTTGGCTAGTTGACTAAGTCAAATATGTCAAGTCTTGGCTTGTTCAAGACTTGACCAATTCCAAGTCAATTTCGTCCATGCTTAAGTAGGGGTGACACGTGTCACCCTCCCATTCGTCCATACACTTCGTTTCCCGACATTTCCATAATTCTGATAAATTTTACGAGTCTCAATTTACAAACATTAATCTTTCCCGGGGTTCGGAAAACTTTTCCCTTTGGAAAACAATTCTTTCTTTCGTTTCCAACTTAAAGTCGTATCTTCTCACGTACATTCTCTTAAACACATGTCATGGAATTACGAGGTGTAACAGGGACCCCACTCCGAGCATCGTCCACCAACCACTCCCGATGAGACTCTCATCGACCTCCACACCATACTCTGTCGACCCACCCAGTACCTCGATAACCACCCCTCCACCGACTTATTTGGAATTTTCAATAGAGATTTCTATGATTGCAAAATAACCACGAGACACTTCTATGACCGAAACCTAAAATTCTATGCATTTGATTGTTAAGGCAATCAAGCCAAATCTACGACATCAAGGTTTGCCTTGCACTTGTATAGAAAGCCCCTAAAATGGATTCAACAAAGCGATCAAACTTTCTTTAACAACAATTTTGACATTACAGGGTCCTTTTCTTCATCAAATAAACCAATCTTTAACAGTTGACACAACAACAAAGATAAAATATTCATCAAAAGTCTTGCAGGTAATAGATAAACGATAATGTATTGAATTAAATTAGTCTGTTGTAATAGAGATAGGGCTGGCAATTTCACCCGGACCTGATGGATATCTGATCCACCCGATCCGATTATATGGATGAAAATCCGACAAAACACGGATTTTAATGGATGACGGATGGATCGGGTGACAGATCAGGTTAGATTCGGGTGGACATACATCCAACCCACCACCCGACCCATCCATCCACCCGCTTATAAATTAATTATTTTTAAAAGTTTTATTACATTTTAAATATAAAACCTTTCCTTTGCCCTTCGCTTCTCATTTCACGTTTTTCAGTTTTCACCCAAAGGCCAAAGCTCCTTATTTCTAAACCCTAGCGCCGCACCACCCAAAATCCCAAATCTTCATACAGCAGCCAAACTAGTGCTCTGGGCCTCTGGCCATGGCAAATGCTCCTCCTCCTGAACACTTAATGTGACAAATCGCCACAACGCAAGGTAAAATTCTTAGATTCTTTGTGGTTGCATTCTCCTTGTCATTCCATATTTTAAAGTCTCGTGATTTGCTAACAATCTTGAGCCAGAATCAAGTGATCTCTACAATGGCCCATATTTCTTATTTGACAGTCGTTGAACACTTTGATTCATTTGTTGAGGACGTGTCTCTTGAATTTAGAAACAGCAGGAGACTATTTATCGTGAAGCTACAATCAAAGGAAAAGACCTAAATTTCTTAGATCTTTTTATATTTTTTAAGTAAGACAAACTGAAAAATGAGAGGAAAATTGCAAAAAAAAATCTAATTGTTGGAAGATATTACATTAGTGTTTTCTTCCCTGATTTATATATAAATAGAAGATTAATATAGGTACATGATGCGCGTTAAGATGCACACACTTTAAATGCAAGTGCACGTTATCGTGACAAGTAGTATAGTCTTTGATAAGACCGAATATCGTCCACAAGGATTAGGGTCCAATTACCAACTATCTATTTTCTAGTATCTATTTGGTGAATTTATGATTGATTGGTTGTTTATAACTACGAATTATAAAAGCTATTTAACTATAAAGGTTTACTTCAGTTGTGATGAGAATAGGGCTTATTTGTTATACCGTATTTCCAGTATGTGCGTGGGGCGTGCGTAGAAAATTTGAGCCTTAAGTTAGGCAAAGGATCGAATTTGGGCACAAGTGCGAATAAGTCGTTTTTAAATGAAAGCGTTTCCACACTTTCGTAGGAAAATTCCGGCTATGTCATTTATAATTTTTGCGGATTTTTAGAGGCGAAACATTTTGGACCAACGGGAGGGTGACATGTGTCACCTCGCATTGGAAGAGAATAGGGTGGCTTGGGCGATTGGGCGTCAAGAGGATTGGTTGGCACTTGGCGATTGGTCCTCCTTTTGTGCCTTGTTTTGTGGCTTGTTTTGTGGAGTGTTTTGTGGAGTGTTTTGTGGGTGCACTTGGCTTGATCTTGGCCTTACACTTGCCTTGCACATGGCTTGATCTTGGCCATTGGTTGGCTTTTGGTTTTGCTATAAATACCACTGGCTTGAAGACTTCATTCATCCAAAACTTCCAAGTCTAGAAACCTCTCCTCCTTCTTGTTGTGCTGGCGAGAGCTTCCTCCTCCGCACCGTGAGGCCTAGTGGCGAGAGGTACTACCACTGGTGGCCTTGTGGCGAGCATACCCCACGTTGGAGTGTTCTCGTGAGGTACCACTTGGTAGAAAGTTGTCTTCCAGTATTGTTATAATGCCCAAAATACCTTGGCCTTATACTTGTTGTATTCCAAAGTTACCTCATCGTGAGCCGAAATACTACCTTTTAGTCTCAAATCGAAACCACAAGGAATCTTCATTGTTAGTTGAAGGATTTGAGTAGAAGTTGGATAGAACTTAAGGGTTGTTTGGGCGGGATGGAGCACCGGAGTTGGAGCTAAACATTGCTAAGGATCGACATTTAACTTGGATAATTATGGGCTTATCGAGGTAATTATCTTGTCCTCTATTGTAATTGGAAATTACATGTTTGTTAGAATATATAGTTGAAGTATACTATATATGGAACTATACTTAGTATTCGCAATGTCTTTTGACTTAAGCTGAAGAATAAAGAAAAGAAGCTGACTGTATTTACATAGGTGTATTCAGATGAAACTTGTGTAGAGTTCTTGAGTAGGATGGTGCGTCAGGTTAGGCGTGTAAACCCCACTGGTTGGCTTGGTAGCCGGCCTCGATAGAGGAGGAGATTTCTGTTGTGGCGGGAGAGGTCTTGCGAATTTTACGTAGAAAGATAGAACTTGTGTTTTGGGGTTAATAGGCGTTTGTGACCTTTATAGGTGAAAGTACTAAGAGTAGCGTATTCTACTCGAGGAGTGGAAAGAAATTTGTGGTGGTAGTACTTGGAGCATTTTGCTTTGTCGATAAATCGTCGCGAGGTATGTGAACCTCTTCTATCTCTCTTACAGCATGATATGTGTGAACTATGTAGTGCAGGTAGGCGTAAATGTGTTAAGCGTGTTTGATTGTTCTTAAAACATAAAGTGTTATAACGGCTTTATGGGAAGTTGGTTATGACTTTATGAAGGTAAGAAAATACTTTGTGGTTTTAAAAGGTAAGCGATGTGAATTATAAGTGGCTAGTTATAATAAAGAACTTGATGTATTTCAAAAGATTTATAAATCGTTTTGGAAGAGAGTGTAACACTTGGTTTTTAAAGGTTTTAAAAAGAGTTATACTAGCTTTTTGGGGAGTTAGGTATAATGTCTTAAGAGGTAAAGAAAATGGTTTCTTGATGTTAGAAGTTAAGAGACTTGATCTTATAAGATAAGAGACTTAACTTATTTGTTTTAATGTGAATGTTTGTGTGAAACCTCATTCGTGAGTAATGAGTACTTGGTTTTATTTAAAGGGATAATGTTTCTTGATTTGGAAATCGAATGTGTATCGACAGGACCAACTGCGGCGTTAATAAAGGAAAATGTATTGAATAATGATGAATTGTATTAAAACCGGTAGAAACCTCCATCTGCATAGAAACTAAGATGAGACAAAATGATATACATTTTCTAGATCATGGTCTTTGTAATAAGAATGTTGTAAACAAGAATAGCCTACTCTCGCGTGAGACATATATTACTCAATTGTTCTAAAAGGAATCAAGTGATTAAGTTTGGGAACTATGAAACCATTTGAAAATGAGAAGCTTGAGTAATTGAAACTAGGCAAAGCTGGAACTTAGGAAAAGAATGTTGTTACTTGATTTTGAAAAGGAATGTGGGTTAGTCATTCTAATACTACGGTATCGGGTGACTTTTATAAAAGTAATGGATCTCTTTTAAAGAACTTAACGTATGTAGTACTTTGGGGTTAAAACCCGGACTTTGGCATAAAATGAAAGTACTTTGAGTTGTTGTGAAACTTGCCTATGCTTGTTGTTGTGAAACTTTCCTATGCTTGGTGTTGTGAAACTTGCCTATGCTTGTGATGATAGCCTTTGTTGTGCAAGTGTGGTATTTACGTATTCTGCGTCTCTCGATAGAGGCGGTTGACTTATTGAGAACTTACTTGGGCGTCTTTGGCGGTGATGGAGAATTCCACGGGTATGTTTCCATTTTGATTCTTGTCTTGTTGTTGATGTCACGTGGGCGTCTGCCGTCACGATGTAGGGGCATGCGGCCGTGCGGCGGGTTGATTACCGATATATGGTTGTGCGCAACATGGGCGTGTCTGCCGTCTGATATTCCGGGGCATGTGGCGTGCGGCGGGGTTGACCGCTGATATATTGTTATTGAGGTTACATGGGCGTATACTGCCGTCGTTATTCGGTGCGTGTGGCCGTGCGGCACTTGTTATTGTTGCATCATGGACATGTCTACCGTCTGCGATATTAGGGCATGCGGCCGTGATGCGAACATGATGGATGTTGTGGGCGTGAGACCCGTAGTTATATTTAGTGGTGACTTTGAGGCGTGAGTCACGACTTGGCTAACTTTTATGTTGCGTCTTGTATTTTGGTTATCATACATGTCTCACCTTTTTAGGCTATTATGATTTCATTTCTGATGTTGTGATTCCACATGCCAGTACTGTTATCTTGACCTCCTTGAGGCTGCGTTCATCTGCGCAGTAAGAATGCGTCGGTCGTGGATCCATTTCTTAGGATCTCATTTCGTGTTGGAAAGCTCAGTTCCTTGGAGGCTTATCTTTGGTATGTTTCCACGAGTTGTAGGTTCTTGTACATTCGGGGTATGGCGAAGCCCACCGTCATAGTTGTTGTAAATCTTAAGTGCATGCTTTGTTGTGGCGGGGTTTGTAAAAAGGACAAGCTGTTGGGTTTTTGTGTATATCTTGAAAGGCATTGTTTTGGTTGGCTTTGTTTATTTATTATATCTCTTGTTTCATGACTCGTGTTTTATTTTCCTGGTTTTCTCGATGTTGTATCACTAGGGTGCGGGTAAGGCACGATGCGGGCCGGGTTGGGCGTTACAAAGTGGTATCGAAGCGATTAGTCCTCGGAAAGTGTCTGAGCCGTGTACAGTAGAGTCTTGATTATCGGTGTGTTGTGCGCCACGTCTATAATTAGGAGGCTATAGGACATTTAGGATTGGTTTCCATTCTTCTCATTCGGAGATCGTGCCTTAGAACATGTTGTAAGTTGGACCCTCGGCGTGTTTCGTTTTTACGATTATGCCTGCGAAAAGGCGAGGCCCGAAGGGCAAAGCGTAGGAGCTGCTAGTGGGATTGAGAAGTGCGAGCGCGAGCGGTCGATACGAGTAGTGCTTGACAGCGAGTTTTGCGCGCCGCCCGGCAGGAGTTTAAGCGCGGCGATGGGCTGCTGAGACTCTGATACACGAGCCTCGGTCCGCGATGCAGGCGGGAGATGGTCGCGAGAGATGGCGATTATTGGCGAGTTGTGGCGAATATGAGATAAGTGGGCCGGCGATTCGATTCAGCGGCATGTAGTGCGCGGCGAGCGATTTGAGGCTACAGGATTTCCTTAGTTGTAGCACTTTGAGTTTCTGGTCGGCGGAGGATGATCGCGAGGAGTTCATCCGTCGATTCTGAAGGATCATCGCGGGTGATCGAGGCTTGATGTCTGTGACATTTAGTTCGCATCGGTGCGTGATACGCGATCGATTGGTTTGACTTCGTGGGAGCTCTCGGGAAGCATGCACTTCCGGCCGTTTGGGGCGAGTTTTGAGGCGCCGCGCACATTTCTTGCCTCGCAAATGAGGAGGGCTCGGTAAACGATTTTTGATGTTGGCGAAGCAGGCGTCTGATTCGGGAGTACAATGTGAGTTCGACTCATTGGCGGTATGTTCCGCATTAGTAGCTAGTATGGAGGATCGAGTGCACCGATATGTTCTGAGGGCTCGATGATTACCTAGCGAAGTTGTTGGTGTTTCTCTTGTAGGGCATGGGCGTGCCAGCATTCGAGCTCGTACGCAGGTGCGAGGCGCGGTCGGCAGGTGGACGGCTTTCGTGAGAAGAAGGCGAAGGCCGGATATTTTGGCGACTTTCGGCGGACCGCGGCCGTGAACTAGTTATGTACCTCCGCCATTGCGAGTGGTCTCCGCGACGCCGGGACCCAGGATATTGGGAAGCGGTCGGGGCTCCCGGGTTTGAATGTTGAGGAGTAGGGGTGTTGGCGGATCGATCACCCTACCGGTGTGGTCGATGTAGTAGACGCATTTGAAGTGTCGTAGTACGAGGAGCTTGTTATTCTTGCGGCCAGCGGGGCCATATGGCGAAGCTGTCAGGCCGAAGTATGCGGTAGGATAACCTGACTACTAGAAGCGATTGCGGGCCACGGTAGAGTCGCGGTGGAAGTTCGATTTTAGCGGTCCTTGAACGCCTAGTTTGAGTATATCCTTAACCGTAGATACTTGTATGTATTGATGTTAATGATGTGTTAAGTGTTATGTTCGGATAGCTTTGTGCTATAGTGTGATAGGAAAATCGTTAGTGTGAGATGGAAGTGGTAGCTTAGCGATGTGTTCCGTGTCGATGGCGGAAGTTGGCGCTCTGATGGGTGGGTTGGGGCCATGTTGCGGGCCAACCAGCGTCGTTCGAGGAAGGGTCAGCTCTGGGTGGTCGCCCGGTGGCGAGTCACGAGGTGCTAGGCCCAGTTTAGATGACCATCGTATGAGTTCGTAGATATGTTCGACGAATCGGTTCGTGAAGGCGAGAATGGCCTTAGAGGAAATCGAGGGTAGTAAGATGACCAAGTTTGGAGGTAGTAACTCAAGAGTTGGAAACGAAGCGTTGTGAAGTGTGAGTGCGGATACTAGAAAGAGCTCGAGTGTTCGAGAAAGTGCGGCGAGATAGGGAGAAGTGAGCGTGTGTGATCGTTTCTTTTGTGAAATGTAGGTGCGAAGGAGTATATTTTAGACCTCGGGTAAGGGTTTTGTGATGATTAGAGGTGTTTCCTCGTTGACTTGGGTTTAAGTATTGGTGCGTTTGTTATTTTTATGGCGGTGTGGCATGATCGTTTCGTGCGTATAGCGATGAAGGCTATACTAGCGCGTGTTTGTGTTGAGACTTGAGAAGGAACATTCGGGACGAATGTTTCTAAGGAAGGAGAATGTTATACCGTATTTCCGAGTATGCGTGGGGCGTGCGTAGAAAATTTGAGCCTTAAGTTAGGCAAAGGACCGAATTTGGGCACAAGTGCGAATAAGTCGTTTTCGGCGAAGCGTTTCCCACGACTTTCGTAGGGAAAATTCGGCTATGTCATTTATAATTTTTGCGGATTTTTAGAGGCGAAACATTTTGGACCAACGGGAGGGTGGCGTGTGTCACCCTCGCATTGGAAAGAGAATAGGGTGGCTTGGGCGATTGGGCGTCGAGAGGATTAGTTGGCCTTGGCGATTGGTCCCTCGCTTTTGTGCCTTGTTTTGTGGAGTGTTTTGTGGAGTGTTTTGTGGGTGCACTTGGCTTGATCTTGGCCTTACACTTGCCTTGCACATGGCTTGATCTTGGCCGTTGGTTGGCTTTTGGTTTTCTTATAAATACCACAAGCTTGAAGACTTCATTCGTCAAAACTTCCAGTCTAGAAACCCTCTCCTCCTTCTTGTTGTGCTAGCCAGAGCTTCCCCTCCCTCCCCCGTGAGGCCTAGTGGCGAGAGGGTACTACCACTAGTGGCCTTGTGGCGAGAGCATACACACGTTGGAGTGTTCTCGTGAGTACCACATGGTAGAAAGTTGTCTTCCAAGTATTGTTATAATGCCCAAAATACCTTGGCCTTATACCTTGTTGTATTCAAAAGTTACCTCTATCGTAGAGCCAGAAATCTACCTTTTT
Organism: Przewalskia tangutica; assembly: GCA_029844215.1. Classification (NCBI taxonomy): domain Eukaryota; kingdom Viridiplantae; phylum Streptophyta; class Magnoliopsida; order Solanales; family Solanaceae; genus Przewalskia; species Przewalskia tangutica. Next base: position 22,643,481 of record CM056720.1, on the reverse strand, counting down.
AGTCTCAAACCGAAACCACAAGGAATCTTCATTGTTAGTTGAAGGATTTGAGTAGAAGTTGGATAGAACTTAAGGGTTGTTTGGAGCGGGATGGAGCACCGGAGTTGGAGCTAAACATTGCTAAGGATCGACATTTAACTTGGATAATTATGGGCTTATCGAGGTAATTATCTTGTCCTCTATTGTAATTGGAAATTACATGTTTGTTAGAATATATAGTTGAAGTATACTATATATGGAACTATCTTAGTATTCGGCAATGTCTTTTGACTTAAGCTGAAGAATAAAGAAAAGAAGTGACTGTATTTACATAGGATTTGTATTCTGATGAACTTGTGTAGGGATTCTTGGTAGGATGGTGCACGTCAGGTTAGGCGTGTAAACCCACACGGTTGGCTTGGTGGCGGCCTCGATAGAGGAGGAGATTTCTGTTGTGGCGGGAGGTCTTGCCGAATTTTACGTAGAAAGATAGAACTTGTGTTTTGGGGTTAATAGGCGTTTGTGACCTTTATAGGTGAAAGTACTAAGAGTAGCGTATTCTGCTCGAGGAGTGGAAAGGGCTAGCGAGGTGGTAGTACTTGGAGCATTTTGCTTTTGTCGATAAATCGTCGCGAGGTATGTGAACCTCTTCTATCTCTTCTAGCATGATATGTGTGAACTATGTAGTGCGGTGAGCGTAAATGTGTTAGCGTGTTTGATTGTTCTTAAAACATAAAGTGTTATAACGGCTTTATGGGAAGTTGGTTATATGACTTTATGAAGGTAAGAAAATACTTTGTGGTTTTAAAAGGTAAGCGATGTGAATTATAAGCGGCTAGTTATAATAAAGAACTTGATGTATTTCAAAAGATTTATAAATCGTTTTGGAAGAGAGTAACACTTGGTTTTAAAAGGTTTTAAAAAGAGTTATACTAGCTTTTTGGGAGTTAGGTATAATGTCTTAAGAGGTAAAGAAAATGGTTTCTTGATGTTAGAAGTTAAGAGACTTGATCTTATAAGATAAGAGACTTAACTTATTTGTTTTAATGTGAATGTTTGTGTGAAACCTCATTCGTGAGTAATGAGTACTTGGTTTTATTTAAAGGGATAATGTTTCTTGATTTGGAAATCAGAATGTGTATCGACAGGACAGCTGCGGCGTTAATAAAGGAAAATGTATTGAATAATGATGAATTGTATTAAAACCGGTAGAAACCTCATCTGCATAGAAACTAAGATGAGACAAAATGATATACATTTTCTAGATCATGTTCTTTGTAATAAGAATGTTGTAAACAAGAATAGCTACTCTCGCGTGAGGCATATATTACTCGATTGTTCTAAAGGAATCAGTGATTAAGTTTGGGAACTATGAAACCATTTGAAAATGAGAAGCTTGAGTAATTGAAACTAGGCAAAGCTGGAACTTAGGAAAGAATGTTGTTACTTGATTTTGAAAAGGAATGTGGGTTGGTCATTCTAATACTACGGTATCGGGTGACTTTTATAAAAGTAATGGATCTCTTTTAAAAGAACTTAACGTATGTAGTACTTTGGTGTTAAAAGCCCGGTCTTTGGCATAAAATGAAAGTACTTTGAGTTGTTGTGAAACTTGCCTATGCTTGTTGTTGTGAAACTTTCCTATGCTTGTTGTTGTGAAACTTGCCTATCTTGTGATGATAGCCTTTGTTGTGCAAGTGTGGTATTTACGTATTCTGGCGTCTCTCGATAGAGGCGGTTGACTTATTGAGAACTTACTTGGGCGTCTTTGGCGGTGATGGAGAATTCCACGGGTATGTTTCCATTTTGATTCTTGTCTTGTTGTTGATGTCACGTGGGCGTATCTGCCGTCTGATTAAGGGCATGCGGCCGTGCGGCGGGTTGATTACCGATATATGGTTATTCGCAACATGGGCGTGTACACCGTCTGATGTCCGGCATGTGGCCGTGCGGCGGGTTGACCATGATATATTGTTATTGAGGTTACATGGCGTATCTACCGTCGTTGCATTATTAGGCGTGTGGCCGTGCGGCCTTGTTATTGTGTTGCATCATGGACATGTATACTGCCGTCACGATATTAGGCATGCGGCCGTGATGCGAACATGATGGATGTTGTGGCGTGAGACCATAGTTATATTTAGTGGTGACTTTGGCGTGAGTCCACGACTTGGCACTTTTATGTTGCGTCTTGTATTTTGGTTATCATACATGTCTCTCTGCTTTTTAGGCTATTATGATTTCATTCTGATGTTGTGATTCCACATACTTGGTACTGTTATGCGACCTCGCCTTGAAGCTGCGTTCATCTGCGAGTAGAAGTCGTCGATCGTGGATCCGCTCTTAGGATCTCATTTGACGTGTTGGAAAGCTCAGTTCCTTGGAGGCTTATCTTTGGTATGTTTCCACTGAGTTGTAGGTTCTTGTACATTCGGGGTATGGCGAGGCCTGTCCGTCATAGTTATTGTAAATCTTAAGTGCATGCTTGTTGTGGCGGGGTTTGTAAAAGGACAAGCTGTTGGGTTTTTGTGTATATCTTTGAAAGCTTGTTTTGGTTGCTTTGTTTATTTATTATATCTCTTGTTTCATGACTCGTGTTTTATTTTCATTTGGTTTTCTACGATGTTGTATCACTAGGGTGCGGGGTAAGGCACGATGTGGGCCGAGTTGGGCGTTACAAAGTGGTATCAGGCGATTAGTCCTCGGAAAGTGTCTCTGACCGTGTCTAGTAAGTCTTGATTATCGGTGTGTTGTGCACCACGTCTATAATTAGGAGGCTATAGGACATTTAGGATTGGTTTCCATTCTTACCGTTCGGAGATCGTGCCTTAGAGGCATGTTGTAAGTTGGACCCTCTGGCGTGTTTCGTTTTTACGATTATGCCTGCGAAAGCAGCGAGGGCCCGAAGGGCAAAGCGGCCGAGGCTGCTAGTGGGATTGAGAGAGAATGCGAGCGCGAGCGGTCGATCACGAGTAGTCTTGAGACAGCGAGTTTTGCGGCGCGCCCGGCCAGCCGAGTTTAAAGCGCGGCGGTGGCTGCTGAGACTCTGATACACGAGCCTCGGTCCGCGATGCAGGCGGGAGATGAGTCGCGAGAGATGGCGATTATTGGCGAGTTGTGGCGAGATATGAGAGATAAATTTGGGCCTTGCGATTCGATTCAGCCCGGCTTTGTAGTGCGCTGGCGACGATTTGAGGCTCTGGATTTCCTTAGTTGTAGCGCTTTGAGTTTCTGGTCGGCGGAGGATGATCGCGAGAGTTCATCCGTCGATTCTGAAGAGATCGTCACGGGTGATCGAGCTTGATGATGCGTGACATTTGGTTCGCGTCGGCTGCGTGATACGCGATCGATTGGTTTGACTTCGTGGGAGCTCTCCGGGAGAGCATGCACTTCCGGCCGTTTGGGGCGAGTTTTGGGGCCTTCGGCACATTTCTTGCCTCGCAAATGAGGAGGGCTCGGTAAACAGTTTTTGATGTTGAGGCGAGCAGCGTCTGATTCGGGAAGTCTGATGTGAGTTCGACTCATTGGCGGTATGTTCCGCATTAGTAGCTAGTATGGAGGATCGAGTGCCGATATGTTCTGAGGCTCGATGATTACCTAGCGAGAGTTGTTGGTGTTTCTCTTGTGGGCATGGGCGTGCCAGCATTCGAGCTCGTACGCGGAGTGCGAGGCGCGGTCGGCAGGTGGACGCTTTCGGCGAGAAGAAGGCGAAGGCGGCGGATATTTTGGCGACTTTGAGGCGGACCGCCTCGGCCGAACTAGTTATGTACCTCGCCATTCTGAGTGGTCCTCGCGACGCCGGGACCGCAGGATATTGAGGCGGTCGGGGCTCCCGGGTTTGAATGTTGAGGAGTAGGGGTGTTGGCGGATCGATCACCCTACCTCGGTGTGGTCGATGTGGTAGACGCATTTGAAGTGTCGTAGTACGAGGAGCTTGTTATTCTTGCGGCAGCGGGGCCGTATGGCGCTGTCAGGCGAGTATGCTGGTAGGATAACGCGGACTCTTAGGCGATTGCGGGCCCGCGGTAAGTCGCGGTGGAAGTTCGATTTTAGCGGTCCTTGAACCGCCTAGTTTGAGTATATCCTTAACCACTGTAGATACTTGTATGTATTGATGTTAATGATGTGTTAAGTGTTATGTTCGGATAGCTTTGTGCTATAGTGTGATAGGAAAATCGGTTAGTGTGAGATGGAAGTGGTAGCTTCCATGATGTGTTCCGTGTCGATGGCGGAAGTTGGCGCTCTGATGGGTCGGGTTGGGGCCATGTTGCGGGCCAACCAGCGTCCGTTCGAGGAAGGGTCAGCTGCAGGTGGTCGCCGGTGGCGAGTCACGAGGGTGCTAGGCCAGTTTAGATGACCGTCGTATGAGTTCGTAGATATGTTCGACGAGAATCGGTTCGTGAAGGCGAGAATGGCCTTAGAAATCGGGTAGTAAGATGACCAAGTTTGGAGGTAGTAACTCCAGAGTTGGAAAGCGAAGCGTTGGTGGAAGTGTAGTGCGGATACTAGAAAGAGCTCGAGTGTTAGAAAGTGCGGCGAGATAGGGGAGAAGTGAACGTGTGTGATCGTTTCTTTTGTGAAATGTAGGTGCGAAGGGAGTATATTTTAGACCTCAGGTAAGGGGTTTTTGTGATGATTAGAGGTGTTTCCTCGTTGACTTGGGTTTAAGTATTGGTGCGTTTGTTATTTTTTTATGGCCAGGTGTGGCATGATCGTTTTCGTGCGTATAGCAGTGAAGGCTATACTAGCGCATGTTTGTGTTGAGACTTGAGAAGGAACATTCGGGACGAATGTTTCTAAGGAGAGAGAATGTTATACCGTATTTCGGTATATGCGTGGGGCGTGCGTGAAAATTTGAGCCTTAAGTTAGGCAAAGGCCAGAATTTGGGCACAGTGCGAATAAGTCGTTTTTAAATGAAAGCGTTTCCACGACTTTCGTAGGGAAAATTCGGCTATGTCATTTATAATTTTTGCGGATTTTTAGAGGCGAAACATTTTGGACCAGCGGGAGGGTGGCATGTCACCTCGCATTGGAAAAGAGAATAGGGTGGCTTGGGCGATTGGGCGTCGAGAGGATTAGTTGGCCTTGGCGATTGGTCCCTCGCTTTTGTGCCTTGTTTTGTGGAGTGTTTTGTGGAGTGTTTTGTGGGTGCACTTGGCTTGATCTTGGCCTTACACTTGCCTTGCACATGGCTTGATCTTGGCCGTTGGTTGGCTTTTGGTTTGCTATAAATACCACTAAGCAGAAGACTTCATTCGTCAAAACTTCCAGTCTAGAAACCTCTCCTCCCTTCTTGTTGTGCTAGCGAGAGCTTCCCCTCCTCCCGCACCGTGAGGCCTAGTGGCGAGAGGTACTACCCCACTAGTGGCCTTGTGGTAGAGCATACCCCTGCGTTGGAGTGTTCTCGTGAGTACCACATGGTAGAAAGTTGTCTTCCAAGTATTGTTATAATGCCCAAAATACCTTGGCCTTATACCTTGTTGTATTCAAAGTTACCTCTATCGTAGAGCCGAAATACTACCTTTTAGTCTCAGCAGAAACCACAAGGAATCTTCATTGTTAGTTGAAGGATTTGAGTAGAAGTTGGATAGAACTTACAGGGTTGTTTGGAGCGGGATGGAGCACCGGAGTTGGAGCTAAACATTGCTAAGGATCGACGTTTAACTTGGAAAATTATGGGCTTATCGAGGTAATTATCTTGTCCCTCTATTGTAATAGGAAATTACATGTTTGTTAGAATATATAGTTGAAGTATACTATATATGGAACTATACTTAGTATTCTGCAATGTCTTTTGACTTAAGCTGAAGAATAAAGAAAAGAAGCGACTGTATTTACATGGGGTGTATTCTGATGGACTTGTGTAGAGTTCTTGAGTAGGATGGTGCGTCAGGTTAGGCGTGTAAACCCCACTGGTTGGCTTGGTGGCCGGCCTCGATAGAGGAGGAGATTTCTGTTGTGGCGGGGAGGTCTTCTTGAATTTTTACGTAGAAAGATAGAACTTGTGTTTTGGGGTTAATAGGCGTTTGTGACCTTTATAGGTGAAAGTACTAAGAGTAGCGTATTACTCGAGAGTGGAAAGGGCTAGCAAGGTGGTAGTACTTGGAGCATTTTGCTTTTGTCGATAAATCGTCGCGAGGTATGTGAACCTCTTCCTATCTCTTCTAGCATGATATGTGTGAACTATGTAGTACGGTGAGCGTACGTGTGTTAGCGTGTTTGATTGTTCTTAAAACATAAAGTGTTATAACGGCTTTATGGGAAGTTGGTTATAACGACTTTATGAAGGTAAGAAAATACTTTGTGGTTTTAAAAGGTAAGCGATGTGAATTATAAGCGGCTAGTTATAATAAAGAACTTGATGTATTTCAAAGATTTATAAATCGTTTTGGAAGAGAGAGTAACACTTGGTTTTAAAAGGTTTTAAAAAGAGTTATACTAGCTTTTTGGGAGTTAGGTATAATGTCTTAAGAGGTAAAGAAAATGGTTTCTTGATGTTAGAAGTTAAGAGACTTGATCTTATAAGATAAGAGACTTAACTTATTTGTTTTAATGTGAATGTTTGTGTGAAACCTCATTCGTGAGTAATGAGTACTTGGTTTTATTTAAAGGGATAATGTTTCTTGATTTGGAAATCGAGAATGTGTATCGACAGACCCTGCGGCGTTAATAAAGGAAAATGTATTGAATAATGATGAATTGTATTAAAACCGGTAGAAACCTCCATCTGCATAGAAACTAAGATGAGACAAAATGATATACATTTTCTAGATCATGGTCTTTGTAATAAGAATGTTGTAAACAAGAATAGCCTACTCTCGCGTGAGACATATATTACTCAATTGTTCTAAAAGGAATCAGTGATTAAGTTTGGGAACTATGAAACCATTTGAAAATGAGAAGCTTGAGTAATTGAAACTAGGCAAAGCTGGAACTTAGGAAAAGAATGTTGTTACTTGATTTTGAAAAGGAATGTGGGTTGGTCATTCTAATACTACGGGTATCGGGTGAATTTTATAAAAGTAATGGATCTCTTTTAAAAGAACTTAAGCTATGAAGTACTTTGGGGTTAAAAACACGGACTTTGGCTTAACATGAAAGAACTGTGAGTTGTTGTGTAACTTGCCTATGCTTGTTGTTGTGAAACTTTCCTATGCTTGTTGTTGTGAAACTTGCCTATGCTTGTGATGATAGCCTTTGTTGTGCAAGTGTGGTATTTACGTATTCTGCGTCTCTCGATAGAGGCGGTTGACTTATTGAGAACTTACTTGGGCGTCTTTGGCGGTGATGGAGAATTCCACGGGTATGTTTCCATTTTGATTCTTGTCTTGTTGTTGATGTCACGTGGACGTATCTGCCGTCTGATATTAGGGGCATCGCGGCCGTGCGGGTTGATTACCGATATATGGTTATTCGCAACATGGGCGTGTCTGCCGTCTGATGTCCGGCATGTGGCGTGCGGCGAGGTTGACCACCAGTATATTTTTATTGAGGTTACATGGGCATGTCTACACCGTCGATATTCCGGCATGTGGCGTGCGGCCTTATTATTGTGTTGCATCATGGACATGTCTGCCGTCTGATTCGGGGCATGCGGCCGTGATCACGAACATGATGGATGTTGTGGGCGTGAGACCCATAGTTATATTTAGTGGTGACTTTGAGGCGTGAGTCCACGACTTGGCTAACTTTTATGTTGCGTCTTGTATTTTGGTTATCATACATGTCTCCCGCTTTTTAGGCTATTATGATTTCATTTCTGATGTTGTGATTCACATACTTGGTACTGTTATCTTGACCTCCTTGAGGCTGCGTTCATGCGCGGTAGAGTACGTCGATCGTGGATCCCTCTTAGGATCTCATTTCAGCGTGTTGGAAAGCTCAGTTCCTTGAGGCTTATCTTTGGTATGTTTCCACTGAGTTGTAGGTTCTTGTACATTCGGGGTATGGCGAAGCCACTGTCCGTCATAGTTGTTGTAAATCTTAGAAGTGCATGCCTTTGTTGTAGGCGGGGTTTGTAAAAAGGACAAGCTGTTGGGTTTTTGTGTATATCTTGAAAGGCATTGTTTTGGTTGGCTGTTTATTTATTATATCTCTTGTTTCATGACTCGTGTTTTATTTTCCATTGGTTTTCTCGATGTTGTATCACTAGGGTGCGGGGTAAGGCACGATGCGGCCGGGTTGGGCGTTACACGTGTATCCTTACTATCGACATGCTACTTACTAATCGTTAACTCGTGGTATTCTTCTTTAGGAGAAAGCGGAGTTCTGAAATCGTTTTATACTCCGTTAGGGTTATATAAACACTCAACCCGATGTCGTATCTTACCTAACTTTTGGTGATAAGGATAACTTTATAGGAGGATTAAGAACAAAAACCTAGTTGGCCGTCGCCGCAATGCGCAAAATTAGGGTTGTTAAGCCTCTCATCAACGCTTACGTAAATAATTGAGGTATTTTCATCCCCGATCGAGAATGTCTACCCAACTTACATCGTATTCACAATCCCCTTTCGTAACTGATTAGAAATCATATAGTGATAATTAGTTGTCAATTAATTACGAGAATTCAACTCGATTATTGGATAGATCTCTCAATAAGAAAAATAACCATAAGCGTCATTAATTTATAACATAAGGTTCTAGTAATTCAACATGGAAAGCCTATAAGAGAATTAGTTCCTAGCCATAAAGATGACAAGAACTAATTCAAAGTTCATCATGCTGGCGAAATAAAGTAAAGAAAAGGAAAAGAAAGTACTAAATTATTGGTATCGATCTCGAGCCAAAAGTCTTGTGTTGTGCAGAAGGAACCACTTAAAAGCGCCTAGGGTTCTCCTTTTATAGGCTAAAACCCGCCTCAACTTTCCTGCAGCTGGCCCAAATCCGTCCTGAAAACCTATTTTTTTCGCGTCGGCGCGCGCCTGCGACAGCGCATGGCGCCGGAAGATCTGTCCGTCCCGATTGTTTGGCGCCGCAACCCTAATATCTGGCTGCGAGCGCGCGTACTGCATCTCTGTGGCTTCCGGATGTGTAGGCGTCGCGGCCTGCTTTGGTATGCGAGCGCGCAGCCTGCTTTGGCGCGCGTGCTGGATCTCTGCACGCCTGCGAATGATGGCGCGCGGCCACGCTAAGCGCGCGTGCTGGATCTTCTGCACCTTCTGCGAATGATGGGCGCGCGCTGGCACAGCTGCGGGAGGCAGCGGCGCCGGTCTTGATTTTTCCCTCGTTCGCCACTTTCTCTGTTTCCAGCTCTGGCGTCTCCTCTTTTTGCTCTTTTTCCGCCATTTGGCCATTTTAACCACTTTGACTCAAAAGAAAGAAAAATTATCCTAATACGACACTTATATGTGCAAAATAGGACAAAAGACTAACTAAAACTGACTCAAAAGGTGTATATAAAATACACTGATCAGTACACCATTGTTAAAAACAATTGGAACCCTGATAGCCAAAATTTCACGTATAATTAGTAGCTAATTTTCTCTGTAAACATAAAAATAACTTTAAATTAATTTATTGATAGTACATATTCAAGAGTTCTTGAAACCCTTTTATTTTTTCTAGTTCATTCAAATCTAATACATAAGCAATTGAAGCTTCTAATGATAATTTTCTTCATCGTCATTAAATTGTAATCTCACTATTACAGACTCGTCTAAAGTTTCAATTTGAAGTCACCTCATTGGTGGTCTCATAATTTCCTGCAGAGAGGATGTATTCACCACCCTCGTTTGTTGTTGTTGTGTTTCCTCTGTTCATTTTTATATAGATGTCCATATAATCTTTCGTTAGGATTTCTTTCTAATTTTTTTTAATGTTAATATATGACAGTGATGGACACGGGAGATAGTAGTGCTGGCTCCAAGTCTGTCTCATGCTCCCCTTTTCCGTTGTCTCCCGAAATCTCAGTTCCAATCCCTTCTCGTCTAACTACTCAACCTCAACAAGGAGAGGGAGAAGAAGAAATAGGACCGACACTTCCACGTCAGCCTAGCCGACTTAAATCAGAAGTGTGGAATCACTTCGAGAAGACGATAATCAATGGTGAACAAAAGGCTAGATGTTTGCACTATAAGTCATAATTTTCGGGCAAAAGTAAAAATGGGACTTCTCATTTGAAAGACCATCTTGATCTCAGATGCCCTAAAAAACACATGAAGGTTGATATACATCAACAATTGTTGTCGGTTAATCGTAGACAAGATTCAAGCTGAAGGCTAGAAAATCATGTCTTTAGTCAAGAAGTATCAAGAAAGGAGTTGGCTCACATGGTTATTCTATATGAGTATCCATTGTCAATTGTAGAGCATATTGGGTTTAGGAGATTTGTTAATATCTTGAATCCAAACTTCAAGATAATAAGTCGCAACACTTTAAAAAGTGATATTATGAAGATGTTTGTGAGTGAGAAAGCAAATCTCAAGAAGTTGTTTGATGGTCACGTGGGAAGAGTAGCTATTACAACTGATATATGGACTGCTTCACACCAAAAGAAAGGTTATATGGCTGTCACATCACATTTCATTGATGATCAATGGATTTTGAGGAACAAACCTTTGAGGTACTTAAAATTTGAAGCTTCATGTTATTTTATATTTACTGATTAGTGGTTGTATATATGCTTGTTTAATTTTATGCATATTATTTTACACCAAAATGATATATTTTAATCAAATAGGTTTGTTTACGTTCCTTGTCCACACACTGTCAATATGCTTGCTCAAGTTCTGGTGGATACGTTAAATGTATACAATATAGCTGAGAAAATATCTTCTGTGGTTCTTGATAATTGTACCACAAATGATGCCATGGTTGATCTTTTACAAGAAAAGTTTGATTCAGATAGTCTTGTGTTCCGGTCAATTTTTGCATGTGTGTTGTAGTGCACATATATTAAATTTGATTGTCCAAGATGGTTTGGAGGTGATTGGTTCTGGAATAGAAATGATACGTAATTGTGTTGTTTTTTGGGGTTCAACACAAAAATACTTCAAAAGTTTGAGGATAAGGCAAGAGGTTCGAAAGTTGATTGTTCTAGAAAATTATCTTTTGATTGTAAAACAAGATGGAATTTGACTTTTTAATGCTTGAAAGTGATATACCATATAAGAATGTTTTTGCTAACTTGAAAACTCAAAATCCGAAGTTTAAATTTGTGGTTCCTACTCAACGTGATTGGGAGTTGACTGAAATTATATGTGATAAATTGAAAAGATTTCACATAGTGACTAAGTTGTTCTCTGGCAGAAAATATCCCACTTCCAACTTGTTCTTTCGTCAAGTATGTGAGATTAAATTAGCTTTGCGCTCGTGGATAGATAGTAATGAGCCGGTTGTTAAGGATATGGCTAAAAAATGGTTGACAATTTTGACAAGTATTGGTCTAATATCAATTGAATATTATCGGTTGCTGCAATTTTAGACCCTAGAAATAAGTTGTAATGTGTGGAGTTCTATTTTAGTGAAATATTTGGTGATGAAGCTTATATTGAGGTAGCTAGGATAAAGAGTTTGTTGTATGATTTGTTGCATGAGTACCGTGAGAAATCTAGACGATGTTGTGTCTCCTACTAGTAGTCGTACTGTACTTCTTGGGAAGCGGCCTAGTGATTGCAATGCTTATGATAATGGTGGTATTTATGATAAATGGACTTTGATGAAAAAGACTAAGAAAAGAAAAGGCAATGTGCGGTGTGAGTTAGACCACTATCTTGAAGAGGATGCCTTACCAGAGAGTAGTGAGTTTGATGTCCTTAATTTTTGGAAGACTGACTTGAAGTATCCAACTTTGAGAAAAATTGCTAAAGATATATTAGTAATACTTGCATCAACAGTAGCTTCTGAGAGTGCTTTTAGTTTGGGCGGTAGGGTGGTTAGTCCCCATCGTTCGAGCCTTCATGCCGATACAGTGGAAGCACTTATGTTCATGCAAAATTGGATCCTTGGAGAGTATTCAGGTAATATATGTTTTTTTATTTACAATCACTTGAATCATTTTAAAAAAAAATTAATGTGATGATAATTTATGAGTTCTTTTGGATTTTTTTAGAATCTTCTTTTGATAATGCACACGCATGTGCAACTATTTTGGATGATGCCGATGTGGGAGGTGATGAAAGCTCTACAAGTGAAGTCATTGATGTTAACTCGGTAAACTAATCACATTTATTTCCTACGATAATGTTTGCTTTAATAATATTTTATTTTTGATATGCTTTTATTTCATTAATGGCAGGAGGGAGAAGACATGTATATGTGATTTAGAAAATGAGTTGATCTTCGAGGATGTGATATGAAGACGAAAGACCTAATGGATTTTAATGTTTTAGTTTATTAAGATTGTCGCTAATTGGAAACTCAATTACTAGTATTATTATAAGTGGCATGTAATTTTTTAATTGTATGTTTGGAACATAGACGTGGTTTTTTGGTTGCTACTTTTTTTTTTTAGAGGATTTACACCTTTGATAGGTGAAATTAGATATTAGTTTTAAAGCATTGTGAACTCTTAGTCTCCTACAGGTGCACTGGTGCAGTGAAAGCTTTAGGCTTTAGTTAATTGTTTGGATAAGAAACAATTAAAAGAAGAACTTGATAACAGAGGTTGAGGCCTAAAGCCAAAGTTTTAAGGTAAGAACATGATTATTGATTCCTGGTCGTTTTTGTTTGTTGATAAGACTGCAGGGAAATAGCCATCGTTAGGTGATTGATGACTTATTATTGTGCTATAACTTTCATCCGCGAAACACCCTATCCACCCGTGGATGATGGGTGGATCGGATGTGGATTAAAAAAAATAGGGTGATGGATGGGTTGGGTGATGGATGGATAGTTCGCGGGTGGAGGCGGATTGAGCTCCACCCGATCCACCTCCGATCAATTGCCAGCCCTAAATAGAGATGAAAGAAGCTGGGATTTTTAAATCTCACGCACGTGCGAGTCACTAAAGTTCAACAATAGTCGTAATAGTGGCGTGGATATTTTTTGTTTGTTTGATTAATTGTGCTCAAGTTTTACAAATTACGAAGACATCCTTTCCCGTACTCCGCACATAGAGGGAACTTAGTCCACCGGGCTGTCTTTTTTACTCTAATCAAGGCCAGTTGAAGGATGATGTTAGGTCTACCCTCAAACATAAGGGATAATTTTGGCAAAAAACTTAGTCAAGGGACCAAAGAAAAACTATTTTATTTTTGTAACTTCCTTTAGGGAAAAGGGTCATATTTGCCATCAAACTTAAAGAAAATGGTCATATTTGCCCTCCGTCAAAGTTTGGGGACAAATATACCCTCCCGTTATTAAACTTGATGATTTTGCCCAAAATTAATTGTTCTGCCCAGGTGGACGCCACCTGTTCGAAGGCCCATCTCACCGACTCGTAACCCGACCCTTAACGCCACCTAAACATAACATTAAAAGTTCTTACTCAACTACAAATACATAATCATTTCATAATCGATGCCGCAATAAATCCAACTAATAACACCCATAAAATCATCATAAACACGCGCATCTTCAAAACTTTGTTCATTTGACGATTTATACTCTTGACACGATTTACGCTTTGACATATCTCTTTCACTCTTCAAATCTACTATTACATTCTTAAACACATCCAATGACGACAATAAGCATTAATTCATCGGCTAAACTTTCAACATATTCCTCATCCTCCCATTGCCAATATCCACAAGAACTTCTCTATAAGCAAAAAATGAGGAAAGAATCAAAAACAAAATCAAACAAACAAAGATTGTCGTCAAAGTATTACATTAATATTACTTTTCTTAGGCTTGGGCCATTTGAAGAATTTCCTTCCGGGATTTGAAGTAGTCGTCGAAATAAATTGATTCGCAGTCATACCACAATGACACATCCTTTGTGAAGAAAAACTCACTTGAGACAATTCTTAGTTGCTGAACATAAACTCAGTTGTATTAACTTGTAAGCTGAAACAAACACTGTCGACGGTAACTTAATCGAAACAAAGACTGTCGGAACTCATCGACAAACACAATTTACACTGTCGAACATCGAATAATAAACATAAACTGGTTTTCAAAACAAGAAATTGATGTTCTTCACTTCAAAATTCTAGAAATGTAATCGGGTGATTTTTTTTGAAGAAACTGGAAAAAATCGATACTTAGAATCATATCACTATCGATTAACTCATAAAATTAAGTAATTCGTAATGGAAAACACTATTAGAACACGAATTTGCTTCAGATTGATGAAGAAATTTGAGGACTCTTGGGTCGCATCAGTGAAATAGATATTTAAAACCATATAACTATCGATTAACACATTAAGAAATTTCTAACCTTTAACGTGATTGGAAGATTGGAAATTGGAGGACTGAAATCGCGAGTTTTGGAGTGGTGGAGAGGGCATGGAAATCGACGTCTAAGAAAAGCCCTAATGTAAATTCGAACAAAAAGCCCTAATTTAAATTGACTCGGGTTAAGGGTCGGTGGGATGGGGCTTCGAACAGGTGGTTTTCCAGGTGGCGTCGATGTGGCGTCCAGCTGGGCAGAACAATTAATTTTAAGCAAAATCAGCAAGTTTAATAACGGGTCGGGTATATTTGTCCCCAAACTTTAACGAAAGACAATACCACCATTTTCATTAAGTTTGAGGACAAATATAACCTTCCTTTGCAACAAACGCCGCGTTCATCATTTTATAAAATCTACAAGAAGTCAATTAACAAGCAATGGAAGAAGATGAACAGTTAGTATTTTGCACAACTTCAGAGCCGTCGAATTCAATGACTTATGCAACACTGGGTCGTGTTATGAATACATTACTTACTTCTAAGCCTAACAAACTTCTACACACCATTTCTCATCTTAACCCTTCTCCCAAAATTGGTGGTAAGTTCTAACTAATCACATGAAAAATACTACTTTATTGCTTAGTAATTGGGTATTATTTTTTGTGCAGTTTCTTTGGAACAGTCATTATGGTTTCTCTATAAGTATGTGAAGGATGCTGCTGAAAACGAGTCATCTTTGGACCAAGTTCTTGTTCCTATGATTCAACATGTAAGAATGAAACTGCTCCTTTTTTGTTTTTGTTTACTAAATGGTGTTATAGGGTTTAACTTCAATTTAGTCCACTGTGAATTGTTCTCTTACAAGCCCGCGTTAGTTACTTTTCTTTTGAGCCGATGGTCACAACCTCTCTACCTACATCCTAGCCTCCCAGACCCCACTTATGAGATCACACTGGGTTTGTTGTTGTACTGTGAATTTCCTATGACGCTTCATTTGTGAGAAAAAGGAAAACTTGAAGCTCTTTACTCCGTATTTTTCCTGTTTTAAGTTTTAGTTCGGGATATTGATTAGTTTAATATTCCATCTTCCCGTAATATTTGCTACTTTGGGTGTGTACTTATTTTCTCGTGTTCGGTACATAAGCAAAAAATATTATCTTAAAATCATTTGTATAAAATCTAGGCAAATACTATGGGAGGTGGGTGAAGGAGGGGGGATGAGTGGGTGAAAATGAGGTGTGTTGGATGGTGGAGAGGATACAATCATTGTGCAATGGCAGTTGTGGAACTTATTTTCCATACTTCCATTAGAGAAGTAATTTTTCTTTTTCCAAAAATTTTGGCCGAGAATTGGAAAACATTTTCTGGGAAATATTTGGACACACCCTTTAGCTTTTCAAGAGTTGAGTACATTAAACTCTAACCATGATTTTATTTAAGCATATTCTATAACATTTAGAAAAAAATCTCTAAAATATTATTTTCAAATAATTATTTTATCTGCATTTAACATTGCTCCAACATTTCAACCCACTACAACTACAACAACATACCCAATGTAATTCCACAAAGTGGAGTCTGGGGAGGGTATGCTGTACGCAGACCTTACCCCCACCTTGGAAAGCTGTTTCCAATAGACCCTCGGCTAAGAGAAAAATAATAAAGCAATAACAATAAAGCAATAACATTTCAATCTAGACTTTTGTAAAACCTAAATGATAAACATTATGGGATAAAAGAGTAAATTGTACTCCCTACTTCACATTCTATACTATGTTTCTGAATGGACGTAGAGTTTAAGATCTTATTTTGACTTATATATTTATAGCAATACTAGTTGAAGAAAAAGTTAGTAATTATTGAAAACTTAGTTTGATAGAACAAATATCACATCAAATTTGAAAATTTTAAATTTGAACAATTTTAAATTTAAATTTTTGACATGGTGAAAGTCATGTTGGTATGGAATGGTGTCAAACATTTGGAATATTCTGAAAAAGATAAGTGTTATAAAAATTGGGGAAAGAGGGAGCATTCAATTAAGACTTAATTTCAAATTTGTCCATACTCCACAACAATGAAGTGTTTGCTGTGAATCATCAACAAGAATCTCTTTATTGCAGAAGGTAAAGGTCAGCATTTTTTCTCATCATGACTAGGTAAGATGGGTTAGCTTCTTTTAGTGCACATGTGCATCCATGAAATGCTTTGAAATATCCACATTGCCTCATGTGCCTAGCCTCGAATCACTAACATTTTCAGTCTGCCACATGAACCTTTTTTCTATTGAGAGTGTTGTTACCATAGAACTACTCTTATTGTTCATGGAAAAGGCATTGGAGATGGAGGTTGATAAAAGTTTGCTTAGCTTTAAGTTCTTAACTGACTGTTCTCTTTTCCTAGCTTATGGTCTTGCATTTATCATCAACTATTAGCATATGCTCATCCTTTCCTATTTTTGGGCTCAAAACCTGTTACATATATTTTTACCTGCTCCCAGTGCTGTTTTATTTTATCATCATTGATGAAACTTTTGCCAGTCATTGAGATTCACGGGGTCAAAACATGGCAACCAAGTGATGATACTTCTCAATTGGCTTTTTGAGGACGAAATATGTTTCCAAGCTCTAGCAAATGATCTAGAGGCCATTTTATCAAGGAGAGAGGATCATTTTATATCCCTCGGTTGGTGTACCCTTGCACGAAGTCTTATCGAATTTGAGGTTACTATGGACAAGCTCGTTACACGTGGTAACTTGATCTTTCTAAATTCTTTTTCTATTTAAACTCAGCAGCAATCGTGTTTCATTTTAAATTGGAGTATACATATGCAATCCACATCTTTTGCTGATCTGTTATTTCTCGTGACCTTTTCTGCAAGAGGAAGTCAAAATGATTACAAGCTAAATTTTTTTAACTCACTCATGTGAATGTAGTCTTAAATTCAAGATTCATTTAATTTTCAAAATGATAAAAAGATATATATGAGCCGTGAAAGTATTTCTATAACAAATATTTGCACTGATGAATAGAGTAGGAGTATGTTTAGCAAAGAAATAAGCGAAGTTCAAGAAGTAATTTATATTTGAAAAACAAAAAAGAAATCTGAAGAGTCACCTTTTGAATGTATTTGCCACAAATTCTTAACCCACCCTTGAAAGTTGGGGAGTGTAATTGCACTCCTTCAATTACCGTCAATTCAACACTGGCCTAATAATACTTGACCAGACAACTGTGTATTTATTCGTAATTACACTCATTCAATTCCCATGGGGCTTCCAAATGCACCTGAAATTCCTTTTGGGACCACTCCAAAATGTTTCAACTTCCCTCAAAAGAAAGTTTTTTCCTTTGATTTCCCTTGTCATCTTCAAAAGTTCACAAATCATACTTTTTTTTGGTAAAGTAATAAAATGTCATTAGAAAAGCATCAAGAAGATGCAACGTTATGGATGAGCAAAAAGATGCTTCAAACAAAACATGAAGCAGACTAAAAAAAAACATGTATAACAGTCTAAAGAAATCCCCGCATCTCTACTGTACTAGAGACAGGGAGCTAACAAAATCCAAAACGTTATCCACATTGTTTACAGGGGCAAAAAAGTGTCAACTAAAAAGACTAACTTAACACCTAGACTTTAGAGTGGAAATAGGAGTTGAGATTCCATCAAAGCATCTACTGTTTCTCTCCTTCCATAGGGTCCAAAAAATTACTGCTGGGATCACTCTCCAGATCCTTTAGATGGATTTGTTAATTCGTCAAAGTATCAACTAGCATAGGCATCTTTGATGTTGAAAGGCATTACCCATTGGAGTCCAAGCATAGAATAGAATAGAAGAAATACCAAAGGCTAGCTGTTGCAGGGCAGTGCAAAAATAGGTGGTCTGCTTGCACATGGCACGCATGTTGACGACGATTACGCCTCTCCTCCTGAGATTGTCTTGTGTTAGGCATGCTTCCTTCAGAGCAGTCCAAGTGAAGCAAGTAACTCATGGCTGGTTCTCCATACAAGTTTCCACGGCCAAACCTCTAAAAGGCTATTTTGAAAACTCCAGTTCACAGTGAAAACTTTCAAACTTATCATATTATTTCTTTATGGGTACACTTTGTAGAAATTAACATATATTTATGAGCTCTATCTTGACTGCGCCCGATCAAACTAAACCAATGAAAAAGGATATAAGAGAGGGTTTCGTAATGTGGGAATGCAGAATGGAATATCCTTTTGCTCTGACTGTCTGGGCAGAGAATTTTTAAGTTTGTTGCTTGATAACAGTTATGTTTTAGGTTACTGAGTTTTTGTTATTAATACAGGGGTTCGAGCTAGATACGATGCACTTCTTAAGATTTTCTGCACGTGTATGTCCCATCTTGTGGCTATTGTATGTGACGGAAGGTGTGTTTCTTCCTTTCCTATCGTCTGTTGTTCCTTCTTTTCTATTTATTAGATGCTTATCTGTTACTGGTTGCTCAGTGTTGCTAATTTTTACAGAAAACTAAATGAGAAAATCTCACAGCTACTATTGAAAACTGAATGGGAGGTAGCATACCTTGTGAATTAGTCGAGCTGCGCAAGTTGGACCGGACACCACGGTTATGATAAAAATTGAATCTGAAAATCTTACTGCTACCAAACAGAAGAGTGTAGTGGTCCAGAATCCAGATACCTTTAAACTTGTGTTAGCTCTAAGCTTTATGGTCGATGAATACTATAAAACTGATGCATTCATATCATATGATCAAAGTTTTCGTTTTATCTATATCACAAAATATATGAGGCAGAAGTACGAAAATTTTCTGGATGGCAGTCTTATTGTTTTACTTTGAGTTGTTTGAAAATGTCATAATTTGGTCATCAAAAAAATGTCATAATTTGAGAATGCATACCTATCCACGATAACCAAAAAGAGAAAAATGCATGAATATTTTAATAAGGGGAAATGAAATTTTTTCTGGGTAACTTCCTTCAAACTTTTGCTGTTGTAAGCTATATTTCCATTTTCCACAACCACTTGAGGGAGCTTAGACTGTGCTTCTGAAACACATAGTATTTTTGACCTATTTTACATTTTTAAGAGACATGCCTAAGTTTGCTTATTTCAAATTTGTAGCACAGTGCAGGGGGAATTTGAGCTGCCAACTCGCCTTTCAGTGGCTGCTGCTGATCTAATTCTCTCTCTTACAGAGGCATTAACAAGAACTAATTCAGTGTTCAACTGCTCAGATGACAAGCAAAAGGCAGCTGGTACTGGTGAAAGAAATCGCCCGGTCACGTTGTTACCTTCTACCTCGACTAAGAAGAAAGTGAACAAAGTCGGTAAATCCTCAGATTTTACAGGCATGGAAATGAAGTTGCTACTTTGGGACCATTTGGATAACCTCATAATTCTTGTAGAGAGACTTACAGCTGTATGTTCCGTAACTTGTTTTATCTATTCAGTGCTACTTCATTGGATGTTATATTTGAATATCCTTTACTATCCAGTTTGGCCAAGAATTTTATTTCATTTTTTCAACTTAAACTTGAAATATTATTTGCAAATCAATGTTCTTTTTTACAATTTGGTCCATTATTTCAGGTTCAACTATTTTCCAAGTAAATTCATGTCCCAATTCAACTGCAAATACTCTTGTTTTCTACTTCAACCAAATATTGTCTGAATGCCTAATTCATGCAGCTAAGATATACATCAGACTGAGGGAAAAAGAGTTCTTTTTTTAAATTTCGCTGACGAAACATCTTGTAGTATAGCGATTTCTGTTTAGGGTTTAGTTATTGTCATGGACTTAGGCTTAACTCAACCCCAAAAGCTATCTCAAGAGGTGAGGATTGCCCAAGACCACATATAAAGACACCAAATTATCCTCATTCCACTGACGTGGGACTCAACACTCTCCCCCACGCCCAGGGTTGAACATTTGGAGCGTGGGCAATTTAATATGGAGGCCCAACACCGGTAAACCATTAATTGGAATGGGACCGACTCTAATATCATGTTATGATCCTTGGACCTAATTCAACCCTAAAAGCTAACTCATGAGGAAAGAACTGCCCAAGACGATATAGGGAGGCCAAATTTCCATGGGCCCACTGATGTGGAATTCAACAATTATGAAAAGGCAGCGGAGTGTTATGCAGGTGACAAAGCTCCGGGTCCTGATATTTTTTCTTTGGGTTTTTTCTAGCATTGTTGGATTACAGTCAAATCTGGTGTAATGGATACTATTGCAGAGTTTCAAGAACGAGGAGAGTTTGAAAAAAGTATGAATGCTTCGTTCATTGTCATCGTCCCTAAAAGGGAGGGAGCTACGAGTATGGACTATAGACCTATTAGTCTAGTGGGAAGCATTTCTAATATTATCTCTAAGGTGCTCATTAGACTTAAGAAGGTGCTGGACGAAAAAAATGCTTTTGTGGAGGCTAGATAGATTTTGGATGCAACATTGGTGGCAAACGAAGTGGTGGATTTAAGGAGAAAGCAAGGAGTGCCAGGTGTGTTTCATTATGGTTCAAATGGAATTTGGGGAGAAGTGCAGTAAATTGATTTATTTTTGCATATTATCGGTGAGATTTTCTGTGTTGGTGAATGGGAACCCGTGAGGCTTCTTTGAGAGTTCGAGGGGTATGAGACAAGGGGACCTCTATCATCGATGTTTATTCTAGTATGGAAGCTTTGAGTAGGATGTTGGATATAGTTGTCTTGGGGGTTACTTGAAGGGCTTCGATGCAATAGGGGGTGTAGGAACAATATTGGTGTCTCACTTGTTGTTCGCTGATGGTACCTTGGTTTTTTGTGATGCAGTTGAGTCCTAGCTGGTTTATTTAGGCCAAGTTTTTACTTGGTTTTAGGTGGTGTCAGGCCTTAACTTTAATTTGAAGTGTAAGGTTATTCCTGTTGGGGAGGTGGGTGACATTGGATCGCTTGCTGAAGTTCTGGATTTTAGGGTTGGGGCTTCTTTCGATTACATATCTAGGAGTACCATTAGGTGCTTCGAACAAGGATCAGATGGTGTGGAATCTGTTTTTTCAAAGGGTTGAGAAGTGACTAGAAGGGTGACAAAAAATATTCGCCCAAAGGAGGAAAAGAGGTGCTTATTAAGAGCACATTATTGAGCATACCCACTTACTAAATGTCTTTGTTTCATGCTCCAACTTCAGTTATTGAGAAGTTGGAAAAGGTTCAGAGAAACTTCTATGGATGCGGCGGGTGTGGCAAGAAAATTTCACTTGGTGAGGTGGGAGATTGTCACATCTCCTAAAAAATGGGGAGGTCTTAGAATTAAGGATTTAAAGCTCTTTCATAAATCTTTATTAGGCAAGTGGCGGTGTTTGTTCATAATGGAGGTACAAGCTTTATGGAAGGGGGTGATAGCTGATAAATATGAGATTGAGGATGGGGATGGAGAACTAGAGAGATATCACTTTGCCTTTCGGTTGTGGTTTGTGGAGAAATATCATGAATGGATGAGATTATTTGTTGGAAAATATCTCATGTCATAGATAAGGAGAGTAAATTTTTGGGGACATATTTGGTGTAGAAACATTTTATTGAAATTTGAATTCCAGAGTTTGTATAGAATTTCTTGTCAAAGAGACTTGACAATTCAGTAAATTAGGAGGACACAAGGTGGAGAGACTTTTTGGGACTTGAGATTTAAAAGGGAATTTCAAGATTGGGAAGTGATTGAGTTTCAAAGATTGTTAGCCTTACTACATAGTCAAGTCAACTTGGTTGATAGCCCTGATGCTTGGTGGTGGGGCTCGGGGAATAATGGAGTGTTCTCTGTGAAGTCCTTTTGTGAGAAATGTTTGGTCCTCCCATGCTTTTCCATGTAATGCAATATGGATTCCAAACATACCAAAGAAGGTGTGCTTTTTCACCTGGCTAGGAGTGGGAGAGTCAGAGTCAAAAAGAGGATTCCTCTTAACACCTCTCATTCTTATTACTTTTTCAATATGAAAACGAACCTAGATTCAAGGTCGGAAGAATCAGAAACAGACTCAAAAACGGAACTCCTCCGCCGGCAGCTCCTACTATGGAAGTTCCGTTTGGAATTTGGTCTCAATTATGGAGTCAAAAGTCTCCTCGGGCAAGAACATTGGTTACCGTGGGCAGAATAGTGGTACAATACCACTTATGGGTGATTTTGACAGCAAAAAATCTTAGAAAAAGGAAGGTTGTCTGCATTAGTGGGTGTTACATGTGTAAGGAGGCGGGTGAAGATGTGGATCATTTTTTTCTACATTGCGGGCTAACCATGATGTTATGGTGGGATATGCTTAGGTGGTTTGACACTCCATGGGCAATGCCAAAAACTATGAAAGATTTGATGTTGCACTGGGAGAGCGGGTGGAGGAGAAGACGTAGGGCTTGGAACTTAGTTCCACTTACGTTAATGTGGATCGTGTGCTGAGAGAAATAGAAGAGCTTTTGAAGGAGTAGAGTCGAGTTTCTCTCAGATGAGTAGTATCGATTCCCTTATTTTCTTTTGCACACAAAAAGTTCCTTGTGGTATAGACGATCGGGTGGAGTTTGTAGAGAATAATATCTTTTTGTAGATTCTTTACTTTTTGGTATACCGCTTCTATACGGCTGGTTTGGAATTGGTTATACAATAACAACCCACAACGTGGGTTCTGGGGAGGGTAGAGTGTACGTAGACCTTACTTCTACCTTGGTAAGTAAGGCTGTTTCCGAAAGATCCCCGACTCAAGACAAAGCATAAGCACAAGCAAAGCAGGAGAAACGGGAGAAACCTGGACAAGAAATTTAAAGCAATATGAAAATGAGAGTAACAAAAGCGAATAAGCCATGATTTGGCATTGTTTATAAATGAAAATATTTTTACATGATAAAAAAAAATCTCAAATTTGTTAGTCTCTCTTTTCATGTACTCCAAAACTTAAAAGAACAAGGTTTAGGTTTCTACTTCTATGTCCAGCCAGTTCTCTGTAATCTATGAGTCAAGTATTTGACAATATATTTGAAGTTTTTTGGGTGTAACCAATTGATGTCGATTTCTGTTCGTACTCGGTAGTACTAACTTTTGTGCGTAAGAAATCTCTATCAGACTAAAATAGTTGGTCAGATGAAATGTTTTATGTGCGAAATGTTGCTTGCTGAAATCTGGTAAATCAGAATGCAATACTATGTCATTATAGATTTATTGACAGATAATATATGTACTTTAAAAAGGTTCCGTAATGTTCTTATAGATTATTTTCTTAACCTTGTCGGGAAGTGGGAATTCTTGTAAGCCACTTGTCAAATGCTTCAGTTTTTCACATATAGAGTCGTTGACATGCAGTGGAGCAAAAAAAGCAGGCCTTTGCATGCAAAGGCATTGGAGAAAGTTTGTAGGTGGTTGCTAGGGACGCAGGAAAATTATATTCACATACACACCAAGGTAGGTGATACAGTTGTCATCTTTTTCAGTGTCTGGATCAGCTATGATAGCCCCTTCGTTTTGTTCACCATGCGTCCTCTATCATTACTTCAGACAGATTCAGAAATGTTGAAGAGCGGAGTATTGCTGCTCTCTTCTTGTTGGAAACATTATGGCATGTTGTTGCACTTGGAAGATCACAAATTCGCTCAGCAATATACAGAGTTATTGGAGCAGTACTTATCCGGGATTCAGGTTTGCTATACTATTACCACATGAAGTCCTTTCACCTTCTGTTCTTTCGTCTTGCATATGTTCTTTTTGGCCTAAACATTAATATATTTCAGTGGTTAGTGCATTGACACTTCATTTTCTGTTCTAGATTGTTGCTTTTCTTATTTTTCGTGAGATGGGTTTAAGTAATTCTAGTGGTTGAAAACTTGAAATTAGGACATATTCAGCACACAAGGGTGTGGCCTAATGGTCAATGAAGTGGGTGAAAACCTTGGAGATCAGGGTTCAAATCCCAGCGCAGTCAAAAAATATAAGTGATTTCTTCTCATCTGCTTAAGCCTTGGTTGACAGAGTTACTGTGCTGGTGGGAGGTAGCAGGTACCCGACGTAATAGTCGAAGTGTGTGCAAGTTGGCCCCAATGCCACCACTGTAAAAAATAAAGTAAAATAAAGAATATGGCCTATCCACTTAATGAATAGATTTATCTAGAAGATTGGATTGTTGAGGATTAATTTACGGATATCCTATCTTAAACTAGTTTCTGTTGGAGGACAAAGTTGCCAGTTTGTAAAAAGTTCTCTCTAGAATACAACTTCAATCCGCATTATCTGAAATATACGGGACTTTTAGGAATTCTTTATTGGTTTAAACCCAAGAAATTGACAAACCGACTCAATAGTACTTATGTTGTTTTGATGGTTCACATATTTAAAGAAACTGAGTTTCTGGTTATTTTATCCATTTACAGATTCCCCAAGCTCTTAATTGATTCAACAATATACTAGAGTAGTCCATTTCAGAAAAAAAAAATAGACTAGTACAACATTTTAGCAGACATTTGTCCAAGTAGTGAAGTAGGTATTTGGTCATCAGTAGTCAACACATTTATGGATAAAGATTTAACGTGGTCAACACCACCTCAGAATCATTTCTTCCATCTTTCTAGCAACTTTTTTGCATCCTTTTCAAATTATAGTTTTAACTCATAAATGTGTGCCATAAGCTCTCTCATTCTCTGACGTGACTGCTCCAAATTCGTTCTGTTTTCCTGTCAGTACTCAGTACCACCACTTCGCTCCTTTTGCCTTCTCTATCTCCGTCTCTCCAGTATATCTAGCTGTTGGAAATTTTCCTCCTTTCCTTTGTTTCTCATAACCATCTAAATGGTGATTACACCTACAACCACAACACCACCTAATCTCTGGTAGTGAGGTTTGCTCTGACTTTCTGAAGGTTAGATTTTTTTGCTATATGCTTGAAGATTTATGGTTAGGGCTGCTTGCAATTGAATCTGTCTTTCAAGTCTGAGGTTGAACTCTTTCTTTAAGGTTTGCTCTTGACTTTCTGAAGGTTAGATTTTTTGCTATGTGCTTGAAGCTTTATTGTTAGGCTGCTTGCAATTGAATCTGAATTTCTTTTTTGCTTTCAAATTTGAGGTTGAACTCTTCCTTTTAATAAATACTGATGCATGATACTAGTTTTTAAATTTGATTTGTTCTAAAAGTTCAGTGAAAGATAAAACTGTATTTCAAAAGCCCATATGATCAAGATTTTTGGTTTGGAAGCTGAAGAAGTTTGAGTGGTTAGAAGAACTTGAAATTTCGGTTTACCATCTGAGTAGCCAGTTGGTAACTGAATTGACTGTTTGAATACCCATAGATAAGTTATTCTGGAACTTACTTAATGTGTGCTTCTTTTGCTTTGGTGATCTTTGATAAAAGGACTCTTGAACTTAATAGAAAGAAGATAAACATGACATAAAAATTAGTTTCGTTTCAAGTGTCCCGACTCTTGATTTAATCGCTCTTTTTTATATATCAGAGTATGTGAATTCTCTTCTTATGTCCTTCCTCTCTATATTAGTCCAGATTTATAGGAAAAAACTTGCAGTTTTATGCAGATAATTATGCTGAAGAGTCCCCTAGAAACAAAGAAAGTGGAAGAGAGACCATCATATTTTTCCTGAATTGCCTTTCCCTTCTGTTGGGACGTCTACATGGAAAGCAGTTTGAAACTACCATTGATGAATATGGATCTCGCCTATCTCAAGCTATCATATCTCAGGTACAATTACATGACTCCTAAAGAAGTATGAATCCTTTGGTTGCCATAAGATTAGGATCTGTCTGAGATTCTAGAGCAATTGCTTTGGTAAAATGACTTCCTTCAGTAGGTCTGGAGTAATGCATCAAGTTGCTTGACTAACCAGCAGAGAGCTAGCATATTTCTGGTCTTTAGTATTTGAATTAAACATTTCTGGTTGTTGAATTACTATGAACTTTTTTACTATTTTGGTTGAATTACTATTTTTTGCTAATGCTGAATAATTTACATTTTTTTTTTATATATTTGAAGCTTAATAGTGTAGATGATGAAGTAGTTGACAGTTCACTCTGCAGCTTCAAAGCTGTCATCTTTAGGACAAACAGTAGTTTGTCTAAACATTCTGCAGACATTAGACATATTAGTGCTCTATTGCCAATGTTACTACACCTTTTGGATGAGCGAGACAGTGCAGGAAAAGCTGTTATCAAGCTTTTTGCTGAATATTGCTCCATGTATGTTTATTTTGTTGCAATGTACACTGGTTTCAATCTTTCGAAATGTATTTTCGGGATTAAATATAAATGTCAATCGTTGCTTTGCCAGATCCTCAGATACTCGGTGCTTGGAAGAAATTCTAAAGCGTCTTACTTCCGGGAATGTTTCACAGAAAAGAAATGCTGTTGACTTCATTTCAAATCTTATCCATATGTCTAAGGAATCAGATACCGTGCTTCCTCTTCCTATGTGGTATGCTGTTGCTTTCTATCATCAGCTTTTAGTTATTAGCACTGCTTCATCTTTTAGTATCTTATAAAATGTTCAAGAAATATAATTAATACGTAGGAACCTGAGAACCCTGACTGAACTGCTAGTCAAAGTGTTGACATGAAAAAGGAGATGCAACAATAAGTCAACTAGGGAGGTGAATTTTATGAAGTGTCCTTGTAGAGAGATTTCTCTACCTGTTGAGAGCATGCTAAAGTGCTTAGATTGATTCATGATACAGGACCGTTAAATTTAGATTTTTTGTGTAGAAGAGTTATCTATTGAACTGGCCTACTCAATGCCCAACCTTGTTACCTTCTATTAGAAGGTTTCTCCAGGTCTGAGCATTTATCTGAAAGCTTCAAGGCATTGGGTGGAGTAGCTCAGTCCAATTATAAACTCCTTTTGATGCCTTTATGTTCCTGATGTCAGACAGTATGTAACTTAATACATGTCCACATGTGTATTGCCTGATTCTTAGTTCATATATGGACCTAATGCGGACTTACACGTGTGAGACTGTACTTACAGTATGCTGGCACTAATACCATGTAAAGAATCTTAGGACAATTAAGTGGAATAGCGTAGCACCATTATAAACTCCTTTGGATAACTTTTATAAATCCGATATGGACCCTGTGTAACTCAACAGAAGGTATATTCCTGAAAGAAAATACTGATGTCAGAAGCTTTCCCCGATTGAAATAGGAATATGATGTCTCTACAAAACCCATTAAAGAACAGTAGATGCACAGATAAATCACTGTACATTCAACTATTCCTGATTCCAAAATTACTGTCCCTTTTGCAAAATGCTCCTATATCAGAATGTCTTTTGATTTTCCCTCAAATTTAGTTAACAGAATAATTAAACGGTTCTTTGCGAAATTTGCAGGCAGCATTTATCATTCCACCTATTGGAGTTTCTCCAAGATGAACAAATGGTAATTAATACACAGGCTTCCAATTTGATTCCCTTAATAGGTAAAGCCCCACCTTTTGACCTTTAGCTCAGTTGTCTTCGTAGTGCAATGGTATATTATGGAAGATGCTTTACTGTGATGCATAACTTTTGAGGGAAAGTTTTTTCATTTTCTTGCTCTTATATGAATCTCCCAATTCTGTTGTGTTTATTCGCCAACCAGGTGCTGACTACACAATGACTTTTTTTGTTTACCACTGCAGATCCTTCGTTTACATTACCCACACTAGTTTGTCTTATTTACTCGCCACTTGTAAGAGTACACTTATTGGCAAGTGGCACACTCATTGCATTATTGAAGAATTACAAGCATAATCCTGATGTTATATGCATGCTACTCGACTGTCTGAGGTATACTGAAATAGTTTTAATTTTAATGATGACAGGCTGAAGTAAGAAGCAATGAAACAGAAGAGTGATTTTGCGCTCTCTTTATTGTAACATCTTATTTGTTTGTGCAGCAAACCCTCTCAGAACCCAGATATATGTGATACTGCTGATGGTGTAGAAGGTATGACTGATGCTGTGTATGACGTATATTATTGTTCAAAGTTGCAGTTTTTTCCCTTAAGCTGCACTGGGGATGGTTGGAAGTGCAAACCAGTGAATTCAATATAGTTCAAGCATCGTGAAATTTGAGATCAGATTTAAACCCCACAGGCCAATAATGGTCGTATGTAACAGTCAGAGAGAATAAATGAGGAAAACAGTTGATTCTAACTAGGAACTCAGTTAATTGGGACAACCTAAAAGATAGTTATCTTCTCAAAAGTTCTCTTTAAAGCAACTTCTTATAATGGATACCTTAGTAATTGTGACAGAGTAACTTGAAGCTCTTGGTGGAGGGATTGTTAATAAGTGCATTTAGGGCTTATTTGGAAAGCCACCCATGTAATTGGAAATTTGGAATTGAGTAATTGGGTGTAATTACGCAGTTTGGCATGTGTGGAACACCAGGTAATTACACGGTCAACATGTAATTGGGAGGGGGTAATTACACTCTCTAATTCTCAAGGGGAATTGAGAATTGGGTGTAATTACACCCTGTAATTACAAGGTTATTTTTTTTCTTGTTCTTTTTATTTTAATTTTAGTTTTTTTTTTTACATTTTAAATTATTTTTATTTTAAAAAAATATTTCCTTTTTTTATTTTTACATTTTAAATTATTTTTATTTTTTAAAAATATTTTTTATATTATTATCTTTCATTTTCTTTCTTCTCATTTCCCAACCTTTACTTCCTGTGATTCCATGTAATTGCTCGTATACTTTTTCTAAATATTTCTTATTTTATTCATTTAGCGTAACTACGTTATTATTCCAGTTTTTGAAAATATTAAGAATGACCCGCAAGGGTGGCTCAATTGGTTTAGCGTGGGGCTTTCATAATGGAGGTCTCAGGTTCGAAACCCCCCGCCTCCTTATGGGTCGAGCTCGTCTCACGGGGCATGCCTAGTGTGGGTTACCTCTTCTGTGTGGTTCGTGAGTTATTGCACAGGAGTTGGGTTTACCTGTGCGCACCCAAAAGGGTAGCGGCTGCTGGTTCCCATGTCATCAAAAAATAAATATTAGAAAGAATGAGTCATTAACAAATTTGACATATAACGAGTGATGTTATTAAAGTAGAATTCTATTGTTGAATGAGGTTATAAACTTATAAATGTTTTCACTTTCTTTTGAATTATATTTATTCAAGTTATGTTGGAACTTATTTTATGTTATGTTGGAATTTGACATAAAAGTATCATGTTAATTATTATTTTTTGAATTTTGTATTTAGGTTATATTTGCGACATCAGTTTATTTGCTTTAGTACTATTCACTTGTTGTTTTACATGGCATATTATTCATTTTCCACTTACAATTAATAGATTATTTTTTTGTCAAACATTTGGAAACAGCCTCTTGCAGAAATGTGAGGTAAGGTTGCGTACAATAGACCCTTGTGGTCCGGCCCTTCCCCGAACTTCACGCATTGCGGGAGCTTAGTGCACCAGGGTGCCCTTTTTTTTATTTGAATAGTGTTACTCGTATAACATTATATGTATTAATATTAATCTTTTTGTCAAACATATATATTGCTCATGATGTTCTTACAAAATGTGTGCTTTTAATTTTTATAATTAATTAAATTAAAACTTTATTAATTTGAAAATATTCTATTACTTTTACAATATTATTTACAAATATGTGATTATTAATTAATATATTTTCAAGAAATAGTATGTATCTTAAATACCTAATTTAATATATCATTTATAAAGGCACATATTTGTCAAGTATTAATTTTTTATATTTAAACTAATCTAACTATGTAATTACACATGTGCAACCAAACAATAATTACGTTATGACAAACAAATAGGTTCTCATAATTACTATGCTATGTAATTACTACCCTAGTAATTACACCAATTCCAATTACCAGGTGGCTTTCCAAACAGACCCTTAGTGGAAAGTTCCTATTTTGAAATTGTTATTTTGGGTGCAGTTAATTTTCCTGGTTGCTAGATATTTACGGTTTTCCATACTTTCCTTAATGTCTTGGAAATTCACGTATTTGTGTGTTTTGGACAAAAAATGTGCTTTTTGGGGGTTCATTTTGCAGATGGGATTTACTATGCCAGTGCCTCCCCCAAGGTTATACTCTTGTATAAACTTCACAGTATAGTGAATTCTGGATAATGTGTACTTAAAACATTAGAAGTTTTGTTGCAAGCCTTGGAGCTACAGTTTGCTCATTTGAGGTGATCTGTAGTTTGAGTAGAAAGAAATATAAGAATTTTGACAGACTAAAACTTGGCAAAATAGCTTGCGTGGGAAGGTGTTTCTCGAATACTTTTGCCGTCAACGATTATGATCTGTTGTGTGCACACTTCTACTTGTAGTCAGTTGGAAGGCTCTAGGTAGATAGTAATTGCCTTTATTGTAATTACATCTTGTCCTCTATGTGCAATCCTCTTCTCGATAACTGCATTCATTTTGTTTTGTTGTGTTCCTGTTTTCTACCTACCAAGGTAGAGGTATGGTCTGCGTACACTCTACCCTCCCTAGACCCCACGTTGTGGGATTTCACTGGGTATGTTGTTGTTGTTGTGTTCATGTTTCTTTTTTTTCCGGAAAAATTAGTCATTATATTACTACTGGAAAGCACCTTGATTCTTTTTTGCTACTTTTCAGGACAAAAACCTGATATTGATAGAGTGCTGAAGCTGCTTCCCGAGTGGTCGAAACTGGTTAGTTAGAGTTTATTCCACTTTGGTTACTGGACTCACCTCCTGTCTCTTGATTGATCTGTTTCTCTATCTGCAGTCACGAGTCAATTACTATTCTGCTCCAAGACAACTGCTTCTGTTCTTATTTGGTCCCCCATTCTCTTGACTGTTCTTATTCAGTTACCAATGTAATTTAGTTCTGTTATCATTCGTCTAAGTTATCAATGTTTGCATTTCATTCTCGATTTTCTTTTCATGACGGGTTTTTGGGTTAGCAATTACTTATTGAATTCTCGAAAAGTCATTTTCAAATCTGAACTGCAGCTTCCAGAAGGCCTATTACCTTTATTGTGGGCAAACTTCTTCGAATTTACTTTTGTTGCTTTGATCATTTATCAGCCTATTACCTCTTTGTTTGCATATAGATCCATGAAAAAGATGACAATTGATTTGATTTTTTGCTAGTCCAGATATTTCTTGTTTTCCTTGTACTCTTGTTGTACCATGCGCAAAAGTCTAGAATTTACAGCAAGGCATCTATTAGGATAGATGTATGGCTAAGCAGATAGTCTTATCACTAGACTAGATTTGCTATTCAATGATACAGATGTACTGCTTGCTTAGGATATTGCTTTTATTCACATCTCACTTGGACATGCCTAATTTGAACCTGCTTTTATTCACATCTCACTAGGACATGTCTAATTTGAACCTATTGTAGGTTGAAGATTGGAAGGTGATGATTGGACCTTTGATAGACAAGCTTTTTGCCGAGCCATCAAATGCAGTAATAGTCAGGTTCCTAAGTTCCATAAGCGAGCATTTGGCAAGTGCAGCAGATTTTGTCTTTCAAAGGCTTATATCTTACTCAAGAAGGCAGAAGGAGTGAGTTGTTCTACTTATTTTTTCCTACTCCTATACTTGGGAAGTAACTGTGTTATAAGCATTTCCTTGGTCCAGGTGGGTTCTTTTGTGCGTAGATTCATTTTACTTAAATTATAGAATATTATATAGTATAGCTTGGGATATTCTGCATCTAATTATAGAATACTTACCTTATTAGTTAAGAGATTGATCACCTACCATATCGTATGTAGCCTAAGAGTACTATAAGGATTGCTTCTTTCAAATTTGTTACTTAATCAAGTCAAAGTAGTTTGGGATTGAGGCGTAGTACTTATTGTTTTTTGACAAGGACAATATGTGTTATTCTTGATTTTGACCGACTAGTGTAATTGTTCAGTAAATTGGTTGTAAAAGAGTCACGCATACAGGAATATGGCATGTTAGTACAAAGTACTGTACTTTTGACACAATAGAATAGTTACTACAATAGTGGAAAGACAAGTAACTGCCTGTACTTCCCTTTCAAGTTGTCTAAGACCTATTATAAAGAGACTTTTTTGTATGCTTAGGAACTTTTCGATATTATTTTGTATTAGATTTTATTCCAAAATAAATAATGAAGTTTCTACTTGTGTAATACTCCCTCCGTCCCAATTTATGTGGCACCATTTGACCGGACACGGAGTTTAAGTAATAAAGGAAGACTTTGTTATATTTACCAAGTTGCCCTTACTTTAGTGCCTACTGTTGACTTTTCTTCATAATAAGTACATCTTTAAAATTAAGTGGGACCCAACAAGGATAAAATATGGATGGTACCATTAAATAGCTGCCAAATACTGAAAAGTGACATTCTTTTTGGGATAAACTAAAAAGAAAATGGTGTCACATAAATTGGGACGGAGGGAGTATCAAATTAGGATAACGTGTGAAGGAGTGGGGGGGGGGGTGATAATCTTAAACGATAATTTGAATACATGTATACCATATAACCAGATAAAGTCGGTCCGAAAAGAAAAAATAAGAATACAAGTATAACATGTACTTCATTTTGTAACTAATATCAAAGTGTAATTGATGTTAATTAATAGGATTGTCTGTAAAATCTTTAACTTCTAAGTGATAGAAGCTAATTCTGAGACATATGATGAAGTTGATTCCTTAAATGTTGATTCTGGATTGTTAGCTAGCGAAAGTACTTCGTCCAGTGTTAGCTGTGAGTACAGTGCTGTGTATACGACTTTTGTTTAATCAAGGTGGATATGGTATAACTTCTTACTGTAAGCCACATCCCCGCTTGCTTAATGTTGAATTAAATGCCAGTTTCCTCTTTACAGTTTTATTTTACTTGTTTACCAAGTTTGTACACTGTGTGCAGTGAGCATGCAAGTTATTTATTTGGAATAGGACTAGAATACTCACTGCATAGAAAAATAAGTCTATATTCTTCGGAGTTTTTTTTCCTAAACATTTGGACGTAGAGTTGATCATTTTGACTCTTTTTCCAGCAGTCTTGATGAGGGTGTGTATCCGAACTATGATGCTGCAGAACAACAGCTCGATCTTTTTAATCGTCTCTGTCCATTGCTTGTAGTGAGGTTGCTTCCGTTGCAAGTATTCAGCGATCTCAACTCACGTGCTTTGTATGATGAACTTCCAACCAAACTGGCTACATATGGTACACTCTGGTGCTTTTAGTTATAACCTGTATTATAATATTCTAACCCTAGTCCATTTCAACTCTTATAGCCCTTTTTATAGCCCACATTGCTGGCAAGCTGTCACGACCCAAATCGTGGTCATGATGACACCTACACTCATCCCCCATTTCATAAGATATAATTTTTCAAATAAGCGGAAATAAAAGTTAGACAAGATTACCTTAAGTCTTAAAATGTCATAAATACTAGGAAGTCAACTAATACAAATCCCCAAAATCTGGTCTGAAAGGTACAAGGCTTCTAATAACAATAGTTTGAAATGCAGGTCCCCTAGGACGAAAATGGACTGTATGTCAAAATCAAAGTAAACAGAAAGCAATAAAGATGAGAGTCCAGGGGCCACAGTAGCAATGTAGCTCACCCTGAGAATCTCGATAACTCCTCCTCACGAACAACCACGAGGTCTGGAGCTGGAACAGGGATCAGTATATGCACCAAAAAGTGTAGCAAGTGTAGTACAATTACAAACACACGTACTCGTAGGTATCATAGGCCGACAACGAAGGAAACATGTATATGACAAATGAAGATTGAATCTAACACCTATTTCATGAACTCAACTAAATATTTCCAATTAGGTTCACGAAATCATAGAATAAAATAGAGAACACGTAAGCATGGATATCATAGAAGGGGCTAATGAATGCATGTATGATGAAGTGTATGAGTGCAATGTGATTGGCCGATATCAAACCTAGTATACACATGCTAGCGGTCATTCCGTCTAGTCATGACCCATGGGGGACTCGCGAGGTCCATATACTCGTTGCGGCGTCTAACCCAATCCATAATATGTACATGTGGCGGCGTGCAATGCGATCCCATAATTCATCGCGGATATGTAATCTCATTCTTACCTTTATCTCAGTCTTATACCATCGCATAGCTCCACTTTTCATGAATCATCCACAAGTTCATAAAGTATGGCATGAATGCAACGTGTGTAATGACTCATGCCAACAGTATCATAAATTAAGTTATGGATGCATGATGTCACAAATTCATATACAACTCACAAATTCAATCAGTTCTCTTTCCACAATATACACGATCAATCATGGCAAATACAAGTCAATATGGCTCTCACGACCCACATAAATAGCAGTCATACCAACCTAAGTGAATTTATCACCACAACCATGCCCGAAGGCCTATTATACATTCCCTGACATTTTATACTACAATCGCTACAACAATGCCCAATAGTATACACCAGTACCCACCCGAGTGTCCATCGCAACCACTAAGGTGGGATCCCTTTCATGCCCAATACCCATTCAATATTTATAAACTATATACGTTCTCCCTTCGAAGTCTAAAAGTAAACCGTAACCTACCTCAAAGCCGAGTAGGAGCCACGAACCCTCAAGTTGGAGCCTTCCCTTTCCGAATTGCCTCCGAAAGATCAAAGTCTATCAAATACATATTCTATATTAAATTATGAGTCTAGGAACACCCATATTGCTATACTTTACTCGAAACCAAAACAAACCCAAAAATAGTCCACCTGAGCCCCATGGTCAAAACTGAAATTTTATTTCAAAATTAGTTTACCCAAAGCCTAAATAGTCTAATCCCATAATATCAAAGTTAAAAAGCCTAAATCTTTGCACTCAATTCCATGAAAAACTCATTTCAAGTCGTAGAGCTAAAACCCCAAATTTGCATCCCATAAACACGATTTAGAGCTTGTTTGGCCTAGCGGTAAAACACTGCTAATTTTGAGAAGTGCTTTTCAAAAAAGTACTTTTGGTAAGAAGCAGTTTGTGTTTGTCTAATTCATTTAAAAAATATTTTTGACTGCCTTTAATAAGCATATTGTGTTTGGCTAATCTTCTTAAACCTTTTGAGTGGCAAATTACAAAAAAGAACAAGATCAATGAACGTTTACTATCAAGATCATTTTACAGAAAGAAATTATTTTAAATATTTATTATGAAAGACTTTAATTAAGTTTTTACTTTTATTTAATTATAATTTAAACATACATATTAAAATTTTCAATTAATATAATACGTAGATAAATCAAAAAGATATTAAATATTAATTTAATATCATCACAATGATTTAAATATACTAAAGAACATCAACTAAAATAAAATTCAAAATCATTCCACAAATTAAAATTCAACACAAAAATAAGTAGAATCCTTCTTGCATCACGTAGATTCTCAATGATTTTATCCCTAACTTTATCATGCAACGTCTCCATAATAGTAGAAGATATGCCTTGTATTTCTGAAGGAATACCAGAGGGCTCATCTCCTTCCTCGATCTTTGAGATAATGTCTTCATTAGTATAATAGTTGAACTCTTTATCAGTGGAAGAGTGTCGTCGTATGAAATTATATATATCCATAGAAGTTGTAACAAGATGAACCTGAGTGTCAAACTTAAAAGATGGCATGGAAGGTAAGAGAGCAATCTTATTCTTCCAAACTCCAAATGTTCTTTCAATTGTACATCTCAAACTGGAATGAAAAAAATTAAAAGTCTCATTTACGTCTGAAATCAGGGAGATGATAACGTTCACCCTTATACCTAAATAACCCGTCATTGTTGGATAACCTGAATCAACTAAATCATATTTACCTACACCAATTTTAAAAAAAATGAATGAATTAATTTATATATAAATGATATTTATCTATTAATATAATATAAGGCATAATATTAATATTACTTACCTGGTGGGGGTTGGGGAAAATTTAGATTCTGCCTTTTAAGCGCTTGGTCAAATATTCTAGCATCATGTGTAGTACCTTCCCATCCAGGCCATACAAATGTGAAGCACATGTCCCAATCACATACATCCATCACACTTGGGAAATGAAGCCTTTTCTACCAATGTATTTAATTTGATCCTTAGAAGGGACTATACAAGATACATGTGTGCCGTCTATAGCTCCAATGCTATTTTTAAAATATGGCCAATTACATGTCGTCTTCTTTTAACTTAGGATGAATATCGGAAAAGCAGATCTTTTGGTTTAACAATGTCCATAGACAATTTCAAACATGCTAATAAAACACGATGAAAGTGTCTACTAACAGTCTCTCCTGAGTGTTGAAATCGTTCTTGAATCATTTGATTGCCTACACCATGACCTACTACCATTAAAAACATAGCAACCATCTCTTATATGGTCATTTTTCTTGTTTCTTTCAAACCATATTGTTCACTAAAAGTTTTGCACAAGTCAAGAAAAATATGTTTTTCCACTCTAAACATCTCGTAACATCGTTTATCATGCCCTTCAAGTACTTCTTTGATGAAATAAAAACCGGTATGAGGAGAAGTTCTGCATGGAATCTTTAGACAATGCTTCAAGTAATATTCTGCTGTTAAAGCGATTCGGGAAATTGCCATATCAACTAGAACATTGTCGTCATCATCATCATTCATAACAACTTCCTCATCAGACACATCATTGTTATTTTTAGTTAATGACATATCTGTAAGAAAAGGACAAATAAAAAATTCTTTAACATCTAGTACTTTAAAGTTGATAATTTATTTATCATACAAAAGGTAAATTCAGTACTCACAAAATAATGACATAAAATTGTCCATATGTAAAAATCTAACAACTGGAACAAAATACAAATATAAGTTCTGCTGAGGGACTAGGGGTGAGCACGGGTACAGGGTACCCAGATACCCGACCGGAACCGACACTAACGGGTAGGTTCTGGGTAGATATATTATAATAACGGGTAGGGTCCAGGTAGTAAAATTAGGAACCGATCAATGTCGGGTCCGGTTCCGATTCCGGCAAATAGAGACAGGGTACCCGGACCCGGAACTGATACCCGGTACCTATGAAATATTAAATATTTTTATTTTTTTATTTCCATTATTTTTTAGTTAATAAAAAAAGAAAAAAAGGTCATACTAACTAGCCCTCTAATTGATTGAATTTGTGTTTATTTAGATAGTAGCTAACTAGCTATACCACGTAAAAATTCTAATATTTTATCAGTCCCAAGGGGTTATTTGCACAACTATTTAAAATAAGGACAAAATCGAAATAATAACATAAAAAGGGACATTTGTGTAAATCAGTCTAATTAATTCGGTACTATTATGTAGTGCAAACACATACTTATCATTCTTGATCTTAACTACCAGCAGGAATTTAGCAGGAATTTGTTTCATAGAACCAAAAAGCTATTGAATAAATGAAATTGATTTTTATTGTCTAATACATACGTAAACCACTGCTGATTTACTTAGGAACAAATACAAAAGTAACATTAAGCTGTCAAAAGCTAGCTAGTTATAGATGGGGGCGTTATTAATTTTTGCTAGAGCCAGTTAGGATCTTGTACAAGAACTTGAAACCCAGAAAAGAAAAAAGAAAATGAAATGAAAAAAGAGAGATCATTTTGAGAAAGATTAAACCCCGTACAATAAAATCAAGTTATTTTTTTAAATCAAATTTACATGTTACCCGGAAACCTACCCGGAACCACATTATTTTTTTTAATCAAATTTACATGGTACCCGGGAACCTACCCGGAACCGCAGGGTCGGGGTAGGTTCCGGGTAATGATTGCTACGGGTATGTTCCGGATAGTAAATTTAGGAACCAATCTTTTACTGGGTAGGGTCCAGGTAGTTCAAAAAAGTTAGGGTATCCGGACCCGCTCACCCCTACCGCTAACAATAGAGCATAACTAGAACAATATTCTGTAATAAAAATAAGAGTTTCAATTAAAAGAAAGAACATAAGAGTTTCAACTAATAGAAAGAACATCAAATTTCCTAAAAGCAAATTATAATAATAGCATCATATAACGAACTCGGGCATTTTTTCCAACCATTGCAGTTGCAACTCTGGATCTTGTTGTGCTAAAAACATTTCTCTCATTGGTTGTCTGACTAGTATGACACTCGCTTTCCACCATAAATCACTACCAACAATCATACCACGCAAACTACGAACGACATCCATCACACTCTTAATACTAACCACATTCATTGGAGCACGTAATTCCATGGCTTCAGCAATTATCTCCATTGATGAGCTAATTTTCAGACTAGTATTGAATTTATTTTTTCCCTTTTCTGTTACAGTTTTTGATGACTTTCTTTTCCTTCTATTTCCACTCTCGTTGATACATTTTTTTCCAACTACATCTGATTCTTCTAGATTAATTTGTTCAATGTCTTCTCTTACATTTTTTTCCAAGCCATCAATATTCACAAACTCTTCATTATTTATAAGAGCTTCAAAGTGAAATGGTTGCTCAGATTGAAACCATCTACTCCCTTGTATACTATCTGGTAACTCTCCAGATGATGGTGCCCACGCATGTTCACCGGTAGCAACATCCTTAAAACATAACTCCATTTGATTTCAATATTGGTAAACCTTTCTCTCTAAATTTCTCTACATTTGGATTCTCCTACAATGATGTTAGAAGCATAAGAAATTATAGTCACCAAAATAAAAAAGTAACTTATTAAGTTTAAGTAAAAACTAACTTATTAAAAG
Source organism: Przewalskia tangutica (assembly GCA_029844215.1). Classification (NCBI taxonomy): domain Eukaryota; kingdom Viridiplantae; phylum Streptophyta; class Magnoliopsida; order Solanales; family Solanaceae; genus Przewalskia; species Przewalskia tangutica. Next base: position 22,604,521 of record CM056720.1, on the reverse strand, counting down.
GATAAAGTGCTACTTCATGTCTGCAAGTTTTTGTCTACATGCTTGTTTGTGGAGAAACAACTATATATACTACAAAACTCTAAATATGGGCGCCCAAATACAATTGGGAAGAGCACAAGAATAAGAACACCAAAATAAAGCCACAGAATAACTCGGGAAGCGTGCCAACCCTCCCCGCAAGCTAATAACACCAAAATAAAGCCACAGAACGGACAATTTAGAGATAATTGGTCAAAATGGGCTAAATGACCAAACGGGTCGTTACACAAGCTCCCCCCTCCCTCCACCCCACCCCACAAAACATCTCCGCAGGTTCCACAAATTTAACTGAGATTACCTCCAGATGATGAATGCTTGGGAACACAAAGCACGGAATGTGTGGCTGGACTTCTGATCAACAGGTTCTTCCAGAAGTTAATTTTCTGGTTTGTGAATTACCATTTTTAAAATTTCTTCATTTGATTGCTCCATTTTTGCTCTTTGCGTCAGGGCATTGAGCAAGTTTGAATTTGAAGATGTTCGTAAACTTGCAGCAGAGCTGTGTGGGAGAATTCACCCAAAGGTATGTATTATTGCCCTTGTTTAACCCAAATATATGGGCAACTCCAGAATCCCAAGAGGGGAATAAAATACCTAAAAAAGCTGCATATGGGTACTAACGAACCTAAAAATGCTGCATACTGTTACACCTTTAGAGTGCCAGCTTTATGTGTTTGTTTTTTAAAGTTTGCCCGCTTGAATTGCTGAATGTGGAAAAAACTAGCTTTGACTCATTGAAAAGGCATTTGTGATAAGCATGAGATGCCAATAGTTGACACACACTTTACGGGTAAAATTACACAGCATTGCTTTCGGAATGATGAGTTACGACTGAGAGATCATACTTTTAACTCTATCTGGTCATTATGTGGTTGGGTGGATTGAAGATGTGCAACTTTAATGTGCCAGAAGTTGACTTCAAGAATTGTTAAATGGATGTATGTGCAGTAGAATAGCTGTAGTGCTGAATGTAGGCTAAATTGCTTCTTAGCAATTTACATGGTCAGAACATTGTTCGCATATCCACCGAACCTATTTCTGTAGATACCATGTAGATCATATTATTAAAGAAGGCAGTGGCATTGTTCTCCAGCAGTCAACTAGTTTTGTATATATCTTTTAGCTAAGTCTCACAGTGGCATGTTTTCCTTACTTATCGGCCCATGACCTTATGCTGAATAGTTTAAACTTGTGCCACTGACCATCCAGAGGGTTCCAGATGACCTATCATCTCCAGAGCCCCACTCGTTGCTGGGGCCCTAGTTTTGAGGTCCCAAGGTAGGAGTAATGTTATTAAAAAAGACATCGCTTAAAGTGATGGAGGGTCACCTGATAATTTGTTTGTCGGTGTTTTTGTTGCTTGTTGTAATTCCTGTACCATCTTGGTACTTTATTATAAAACTTGTCCTTGTAAAAAAAAGGAAGTGATGGAGGGGTTAGTTGAAACCATGTGCTTCAGAGAAATTTGCGCTTCAAACAATGACAGCAAAGTGATCCAAACAAAAAACGGTTGGTTCTTTGGATCTCAACTTTGAGGAGTTGGATTAATACAACAACATACCCAAGTCATAGTTGGATTAATATCGACATTATTTTGTATATCAGATTCTAAAATTAATTATTGTAATTGCAATTTGATTATTATACTGAATTTATTTGATAATTTTTTGGTTCTTTTGTTTTTTTAGGAAATTGTACCCTTCACCTCAGAGAAGCGTGCGCTTCAGTTTTCGCTTTTCGCTTAAAGACACTGGGATAGGGTGTCCCTTTCTGCTCCTCCTATGACCTGCATTTATATACAAATATACTTTCTTGCATGTACACTTGGCTGGGTGGAGGTAGTGTCAGCCATGAACATGATGCTGGATGCTCCAACATCAAAATTGGAGGCGATAATCATCTGGCGTTGAATGCATGTAGTGATCATTATACTTCTAACTTGTTTGAGTGGTGAACTATCCAGCCAGTGACTGCCTCACATAGAAATGGTCACTTTTGGGTCCTAGACTGTCTTCTGTCTATTTGCTACAATGGCCTGCTTCATAATTTATAATGCTCTACACTGCTCACTAAGATTTTATTTGGCTGTTCGCAGCATTTATAGTGATAACAAGTCATAATAACTTTTATACGGCTACACCAGGGAAAGGTTGTCTCTGGCTTAAGTGTTGATTGTATGCATTAACTGTCATTTCTGATCTATTTATGTCCTCATATGGTCTGTGTCCTCCCCTTTCCCCCCAGATCTGCAATATTTAACACCAACATTTTCTGCCTCTGTATTCTGCAGGTTCTCATTCCAATAATGTCTTATCAACTGAAAAATGCCACTATTGCCAAGGATTTATTGAAGATAAAAGCTTGTCTATTTTCAATTTGCACATCTCTCTTGGTAATAATCTTTCTTAGGACAGTTATAAAGTTTTTGACGTGTTGAACTTTCAAGTTTGTCTTGGTTCTCTCTTGCTAACTACATAATGTTATCTGCTGGAGTCCTAATCCTGATAGTCCATCAAACATTCTGGTCATAGGTAAATGGCACAGATGCATATGCACATCCTGACATGTTCCGGATACGCAAGGCAATTGAGACTATTTTATTATGGCCTTCAGTGGATGGGGATGATAGTAAGTAACCAATATTTTTCTACACTTCTTCTCATGTTAATTCGTAATTGTCGTCACTGCTAGATTTTCTTTTCTTCAGTTTCAAAGGCACAACATGGGTGCATCGACTGTTTAGCATTGATGCTGTGCACTGAATTGCAAGCTACAAAAGCTGTCAAGAACTCAATATCGAGTGAGGTTTGTTTTGAGCAGAGCATTGTCTCTTCAGGTTGGTATTTGTTTTTAAGTTTATGCCAACAACCTTTTGTTGCTTTGCTAAGAGACTGTTGTGGATCATATGCAGGGAATTCTGTCGCAAAAGGCACAGTCTGTAGTTACGTGATCCACCACTTGGTTTGTGATGAAGATATTTATGTTAAGTTGGGTAGAGATGAGGTGGCAAAAGCCCACCTCTGTTTTCGGTTGTGCATGGCAAATGTGCTTATTAGTGCTTGTCAAAAGGTTCCTCGTGCTAGCAAGAAACCATTTGTTTCCAAAATTCTACCTTGTGTCCTCCATTCTGTCGAGGTGTTGTACACTTGAAGTATTTATCACCTATTTCATTTCATTAATTATCATCAGTATTAACTTTTTTGGGTAATCACCTACTGTTTAATTGATATTGGCAACTGTAATACTGGATTCTAATGCTTGCTATATTTCCAGGAAATTGCAGATTCAGAAGTCAGGTCTGCATGTATCCAAGTATTTTTCTCAATGGTGTACCATCTAAAGTCTCTAGTTCTTCCTTACTCTTCCGATCTTCTCAAAGCATCCATAAAGTCGCTTAGAGAAGGATCGGAGAAGGTATTTCAATTATCATTGCTTCATAATTATACTAGTTCAATTTTGAACTTTTGGCGTCTTTTAATCATTGCTGTATGTACTTATACCACTATATCCCTCCTTAAATTATGCATACAAAGCCCTACTTGCTCTCTGGTGCATCCACTTGCACAAATACCTGATGTAGTGAGCCATGGCGTAAATGCCATGTAACATGGAACCTTTATTTGAAGCATTTGGCTTCCCAAGGTAGAACCATCTTGCACGAAAATGTATCTTGTGTGTTAAAATGGGCATCCATTTTTTTGTCTCCTGATTCATTTTAACTTGAATTTACTACTAATAATTATGCATTTCTTCCTAAAAGAAACAGGCATTACTGATCACCCTATGGTACTGAAAATGTCACTTCCAGATTTTATTGATGTGTTAAAAAAGGGGCATCACTTGCTATTATCTGCCGACTTTCGCCATTGTGCTTGCCTTTCTCTCTGGTTCCCTTTTTTCTTATCATTATTGTGCCTGCTGTTTCTATCACCTATAAAGAAGTTTATCCTAGTAATATCTGGAAGCATGTTATGGGAGTTAATTTCATACTCTTGGTTAATGTGTTTCTGTTTAATTTCGATCAGGAGAGGATTGCTGGAGCTAAGTTACTAGCATCTTTAATGGCGAGCGAAGAGGCAGTCTTACAGAAAATTTCTGGTGGCCTTGTGGAGGCCAGAGCCTTACTTCAAGATATATGCTCTTCAGATGCTTCATTGGATGTAAGGAAAATGTGCCAGAGATTGCTTGTATGTTTGACTTCTGTGTAAATATTTGCGGCCATCGTTTACTCAGTTGTATGCCCTTGTAAAGTTTAGCTACAAATGTACAATCAACTTTGAAAAGCATGAGCTATTTTACCAATGTAAATTACCAGACGTAAGTTTTTTCCAACTGAATTGTGACATTTTTGAATTAGTCTTAATATATTTAGCTTTCTGGAAACTAAATCAGTACTGTACTTCAACATGAACTGCCTCCTATTATTTCCTATAGCTTGAAGAAGTGAGGATGGATCATACTACTTACTAGACTTGATTAACATAGTTTTCGGACACCTAAAATAGCAAGAGAAGAAGAGTTTTGACTAATATGAATATGGTGAGAACAATTATTGATATTCAAATATTATTATAAGGGAAATTAGGTTCGGAGTCGAATTTTCTCATTGTAAGACACATGTATTTTCACCGTAATACATTCAAAAACATTTAAAATGGTAATTGAAAATTTCTATAACAACAAGTAGTACGTCTCAGTTTCAAGGGAGTCGGAGTCTACTATATGAATCCTCATTGATTATGTCGCTCCACGTAAACTCACCTTAGGTCAATATTATATAAAATAACAACCCAGTGAAATCCCACACATGGCCTAGTGGAGGTAGAGTGACGCAGACTGCACTCCCTACTGTAGGAGATCTTTCCGATAGGCCCTCGGCATAAGGACCAACAATTCAAAATAGTATGAAAAGAAAATAACGAAAGCGAACAAGCCATAATAAAGCAGTTTGAAAAAGAGCAATAGCCACCACAAATCAATAAGATAGTCGAAGTACAAGATAAAAGAAACAACAAACAACACATAGTAGAAGAAATCAAAAGACAATATACTACAAGAACAATACTACAACTACTAGCAAGAAAGATAAACGGGACACACTCAACTACCTACTAACCTTCTACCATAATTTGTGTCCTCCATAACCTCATGTCTAAGGTCATGTCCTCGGTAAGTTGGAACTGCACCATGTCTCATCTAATCACCTTTCCCCAATACTTCTTCAGTCTACCTCTACCTCTCTTGACACCATCCATAGCCAACCTTTTACAACTCTGCAGTGGGGCCTCGGACATACATGCAACCATCTGTAAAACGAGACGACTATTGCTAACCGGAGCACCCACATTGCGAAGTTGATCCGCCAAGTCCTTGAGTCATTTGCAATAAGATGAAACGTTCGGAAAATTCTCCATAACGATTTGAGAAAATTCATGTTCAAGGGTGACAATGCGGGAATGACTGTTATCCTGAAATATATCACGCAATCTATTCCAAGTCTCCATAGCGGAAGAGTTAGGTTCCATAATCGGCTGTAAGAGGTCGAGAGATATAGTGACATAAATCCACTAGAGAACCTTTGCGTTAAGGGTAATCCATAATTTAGGATCCTCTTCTTGGTGGGCACACCCTCTGTGTCAAGAGCCGGAGGGATTATGTGGTGGAGTACTTGATGTGTCATTGCATGAATCTTGAACAACTCTGCCCACATCCCATATTGAACGTTTTCTAAGTCAAGAACAATAGGAAAAACACTCTTGATGTTAGAAACAGTGAGAGCAAGATGAAACATATTCTTACGGTCATTTTGAATAGAACAAGAAAATTTGGAGAAGGGAATATTTGGGTCAGGGTCTCGGATTTTAGGGAGAAACCGAGAGAGGGTCTCGGATTTTGAGGAGAAACCGAGAGGGAGAGATTTGAGAGAGAGATATGCGGAAGCAAGGAGAAAATCACCTAGACTTGTGATATCATGAAAGAAATAATCTCTTGATTATTCTCATTAATGAAAGGGGTATATATACAAGTTATATAGAAAAATCATTTTCATATTCTACATCTAAAATTTTATTCTATTTGGAGACTAACTATACAATTATGGTACTAGTACAAGACTAATAATTATCTACCATATACACGGTAATATCTTTCTTTTAACAGTGATCTAGATCCGTAATTGAATAATTAAAGATAAAAATTAGTACAAGACTATAACCTTCTTCAATTAATTGAGTAAGAATCATAAATATATCAAGCATAAATTAATTTTACCTTTTAAAGAATCGTTCTCGTAAGGTTGTAAGATAAATTTCTAAGTAGTGAACCCCAAAGGTGTAAAGAGAAAAATTGAAATTCTATTGATAAATGTTATGTCCAAAGAGAACAAAATTCACCATGTATAGAGAAGATTTAGAGCAACGCTATCCCAAGTAGCATGATATTTGAATTCTACTTTCACACAACAACAACAATATTCAGTGAAATTCCATAATGTGGGATCTGAGGATGGTAGAGTGTACGCAGATCTTACCTATATTTTTTTGCATTTATGGTTTTTTTAATACAACCAGTTTTAAATACAGTGTAAAAATGACTACAAATGAATACAACTGAGTTGAATACATCGGACTTGAATACAATAAAAATTGAAATACAGTCAAAATTTGAATACATGTTACTATAGCTACGAAATGTAATTAGCAAAAGTATAATTATGCTTAAAAAACCCAAAGTATAGTTCGCCATAATTTTTAGGCTCTTCTTCGACGATAAACATTTCCCACCAAAGCCCAACTACCTTGATTTGCATCTCCTTAGCTCAAGTTGATAAAATATTTTATAAATTGCTAATTGTACATGGATTTTCAAAGATTATGTATCCTTTGATATAATTTTAGGTATATGTCATCTGGTTTTATATATGTTAAATAAAAAGATTTCACCAGTGAGTTGTCATTTAGGACTTTTCTTCTCTTACAGCAAATTTCATATTTTAAAAAGATTAGTATATAAAGCGGTCTACTCAAACGAAAACATAAAAGTCCTTTCAAAAAATGCTGGAGCTGTTCTTTGCGGTGGCGTTCTCAGCTGCGCCGCTTATACTTTACGTGCCGCCGATAAGGAACTTCAATTTGTTCGTGGAATCGGTAGAAGATTTTGTCCGACATACTACTATGTATACTCTTCACATCTTCCCTCGCCTTCGGTTGTTTTTCTCCAGATACATCTCTCCTCTTCTTCTCTCACAACCAACCGGCCGGAGCCAAGTGGTTCATTAGGTAAAATATTACTAATTTCTTTGGCTTCAACACTCTTGCTTTCAATTTACTTAGAAGCTACGTAAATTGCTCGATTTGTTATGTTGTGATTTACTCACTTTCTTGAATGGGGGACATATAGCATAGGTTAGAAATTTTTGTTTCATTCAGTTTAAAATTCAGAAATTATTTATTTTTCAGATCTCTTAATTGTAAAAAAGATATAAAATTAAAAATAAGTTTATAAAGAAGGAAAAAGTCATTTCTCCATGATTACATCAATTAAAACAACATTGGATCCATCCTTTGTGGCTAAGCTCGTTCTAATCCATTAGATAGGTTTATTCAGTATTTTATGAATACTATTAAATTTGAGTTGCAGGCCGTCCTGAATCTCAACCGTATAAGTTACTTGAATGATAATGATGTCTGGCTGCAAACTATTACAGTAGTAGTCATTTGGTGAATGGATTAAGGATAATAATCACGGAATAATATAAAGAAAGGATTTTGAATCTAATTCAATCACAAAAGCTAGCTCGTAGGGTGAAGATCGTCCAAGTCCATTTAAACATTCCTTATTTTCATTCCATGTAAGACTCTACTTCTCCGCACGTCCAGACTTTGTTAACTAGAGCGTGAATAATATAATTTGGGGGCCAACATAGGTGAATAAAGAATTGAAATGAGTCTGACTCTAATATTATGTAAAGAATGGATTTTGGGTCTAACTCAATCCCAAAAGCTAACTTGTAGGGTGAGGATTGTCCAAGTCCATATAAGGAGTTCATGTTTTCATTCCATATCCGATGTAAGACTCTTAACAGATAAAATATAAAATTATTTTAGCCTGCGTTTTCGTTATGAATATTAATTAATTCTAAGATTATTTTATTCTACCATTTGTATTAAAATAATAAAATTAGTTATTCCATATAAAAATGGGGTAGCTAATTTTATGAAATATCCCAATTCATCAGATATCTTTATCTGTTCGATTCCACCCAACAAACAACCCCATAGTGTTGGACTTGGTAGTTGATTAATATTGAAGACAAACGTAATTACGTAAGTGTATATAGTACTAGTACTAATTGTCTGGTTTTAAGATTTACTTCTTATTACTTACTTTGTCAATATATAGTTTGAAGTATCTCTACCTTTTTAAGAATAGGTTCCGAAATAAATTATTCCTTCATTATTCTAATTAATGAAGAGGTATTTATATACAATATATAATCTGTAATTATAAAAAATCATATTCCTGCTATAACAATAAATGGAAAGTTCTATTCCTATTATAACAATAAATCCTAATTACACTTGTATAAGAATTCTTCAACTATGGTAAATTTACACTAAAACTTAAACTCAGATACACGTGTATACTCCTTCAGTTACACTCCCGCAATCACAGTGGACGGTTGTCGTATGCTGAGATTGTCCCTAAAATCTTCAAATAGAACCGAGGGAAGACCCTTAGTAAAGATGTCCGCAATTTGGTACCTGGAAGGAACATGTAAGACGCGTACTTGTCCACGAGCTACCTTTTCGCGAACAAAGTGAATATTCATCTCGATATGCTTAGTGCGCTGATGTTGGACCAGATTTTCAGAAAGATAGATTGTACTAACATTATCAAAGTAGACCAAAGTAGCTTTCTGAATAGGAAAGTGAAGTTCTAATAAAAGATTATGCAGCCAACATAATTCAGACACCACATCGGCTACCCCTCGAACTCGACCTTTGCACTGGATCGCGATATATAGCCTGACATTTTTCAGACCAAGAGACCAAGTTATCACCCAGAAACATACAATAACCAGAAGGGACATGACTGTGAGGCAGCCAATATAATATCATCAACATATAACAGAATGTATGCCAGAGAAGTACCACGTCGATAAATGAACAGTGAATGATTAGACCTGCTGTGAGAAAACTCACTAGTAGACACATAATCTGCAAAACTTTTATACCAAGCCCGTGGGGCCTGCTTAAGCTCATACAAGGACTTTTCCAACAAACTAACATGATAGAGATAATTGGGGTCCCTAAAACCCAAGGGTTGATGCATATAAACTGTCTTCTTAAGATCACCGTGTAAGAAAGCATTTTTCACATCCAGCTAGTGAATGGGCCATGCCTTCGAGAGAGCTAGATTGAGCATAGTGCGAATGGTTGTCGGTTTGACCACCGGACTAAATGTCTCTCCATAATTCACGCCAACATGTTGTGTTTTACCATCACCTACAAGACGGGTCTTATGCTTCTCAAAAGAACCGTCAGAATTTTCTTTTATGAGTAACAATCCACATAGACCGAATAATATTAACACCAGGTGGACGGGCCACCAACTCCCATGTCTTATTTTCAATAAGAGTATTATATTCGTCATCCATGACCAATTTCCAATTTGGGTTATGAAGGACAGACACTGGGTTACGTGGTATATGATATTTAGTGACATTAGAATTATGATTAAAATGTCGTTTTGGTTTAATAATACCCCTTTGGCCACGAGTAACGGGCCCTTGACGAAAATGAATTGTATGTCAAAATCAAAGTAAACAGAAAGCAATAAAGATGAGAGTCCAGGGGCCACAGCAGCAATGTAGCTCACCTTGAGAATCTCGATAACTCCCCCTCACGATCAGCCACGAGGTCTGGAGTTGGAACAGGGATCAGTATATGCACCAAAAAGTGTAGCAAGTGTAGTATAAGTACAAACACACGTACTCGTAGGTATCATAGGCCGACAACGAAGAAAACATGTATATGACAAATGAATATTGAATCTAACACCTATTTCATTAACTCAACTAAATATTTCCAATTAGGTTCACGAAATCATAGAATAAAATAGAGAACACGTAAGCATGGATATCATAGAAGGGGCTAATGAATGCATGTATGATGAAGTGTATGAGTGCAATGTGATTGGCTGATATCAAATCTAGTATACACATGCTAGCGGTCATTCCGTCTAGTCATGACCCATGGGGGACTCGCGAGGTCCATATACTCGTTGCGCGTGCAACCCGATCCATAATATGTACATGTGGCGGCGTGCAATGCGATCCCATAATTCATCGCGGATATGTAATCTCATTCTTACCTTTATCTCAGTCTTATACCATCACATAACTTCACTTTTCATGAATCATCCACAAGTTCATAAAGTATGACATGAATGCAACGTGTGTAATGACTCATGCCAACGGTATCATAAATTTAAGTTATGGATGCATGATGTCACAAATTCATATACAACTCACAAATTCAATCAGTTCTCTTTCCACAATATACGCGATCAATCATGGCAAATACAATTCAAATATGGCTCTCACGACCAACATAAATAACAGTCATACCAACCTAATTGGATTTATCACCACAACCATGCCCGAAGGCCTATCATACATTCTCTGAAATTTTATACTACAATCGCTACAACAATGCCCAATAGTATTACTTACTTTATCAATAAATAGTTTGAAATATCTCTACCTTTTTAAGAATAGGTTCCGAAAGAAATTATTCCTTGATTATTCTAATTAATGAAGAGACATTTATATACAATATGTAATCCGTAATTATAAAAAATCATATTCCTACTATAAAAATAAATGGAAAGTCCTATTCCTATTATAACAATAAATCCTAATTACACTTGTATAAGAATTCTTCAACTATGGTAAGTTTACACTAAAACTTAAACTCAGATACACCTGTATATCACGTGTATACTCCTTATGTTTCACCCCCGCAATCACAGCGGACGGTTGTCGTATGTTGAGACTGTCCCTAAAATCTTCAAATAGAACCGAGGGAAGACCCTTAATAAAGATGTCAGCAATTTGGTACCTGGAAGGAACATGTAAGGCGCGTACTTGTCTATGAGCTACATTTTCGCGAACAAAGTGAATATTCATATCGATATGCTTAGTGCGCTGATGTTGGACCAGATTTTCAGAAAGATAGACTGTACTAACATTATCAAAGTAGACCAAAGTAGCTTTCTGAATAGGAAAGTGAACTTCTAATAGAAGATTATGCAGCCAACATGATTCAGACACCAAATCGGCTACCCCTCGATACTCGGCCTTTGCACTGGATCTCGATAATATAGCCTGACATTTTTCAGACCAAGAGACCAAGTTATCACCCAAAAACATACAATAACCAGAAGGGACATGATAGACTTGCGTAGAATATCCGGTGAGTCAGCCAATATAATATCATCAATATAACAGAATGTATACCAGAGAAGAACCACGCCGATAAATAAACAGTGAATGATTAGACATGCTGTGAGAAAACTCAATAGTAGACACATAATCTGCAAACCTTTTATACCAAGCCCGTGGGGTCTGCTTAAGCCCATAAAAGGACTTTTTCAACAAACTGACATGATAGAAATAATTGGGGTCCCTAAAACTCAAGGGTTGATGCATATAAACTGTCTTCTTAAGATCACCGTGTAAGAAAACATTTTTCACATCCAGCTAGTGAATGGGTCATGCCTTCGAGAGCTAGACTAAGCATAGTGCGAAGGTTTGTCGTTTTGACCACCGGACTAAATGTCTCTCCATAATTCACGCCAACATGTTGTGTTTTACCATCACCTACAAGACGGGTCTTATGCTTCTCAAAAGAACCGTCAGATTTTTTTTAAGAGTAACAATCCACATAGACAGAATAATATTAACACCAGGTGGACGGGGCACCAACTCCCATGTCTTATTTTCAATAAGAGTATTATATTCGTCATCCATGACCAATTTCCAATTCGGGTCATGAAGGACAGACATTGGGTTACGTGGTATATGCTATTTAGTGACATTAGAATTATGATTAAAAATGTCGTTTTGGTTTAATAATACCCCTTTGGCTACGAGTAACGGGCCCTTGACGAAAATGGACTGTATGTCAAAATCAAAGTAAACAGAAAGCAATAAAGATGAGAGACCAGGGGCCACAGTAGCAATGTAGCTCACCTTGAGAATCTCGATAACTCCTCCTCACGATCAGCCACAAGGTCTGGAGCTGGAACAGGGATCAGTATATGCACCAAAAAGTGTAGCAAGTGTAGTATAAGTACAAACACACGTACTCGTAGGTATCATAGGCCGACAACGAAGGAAATATGTATATGACAAATGATGATTGAATCTAACACCTATTTCATGAACTCAACTAAATATTTTCAATTAGGTTCACGAAATCATAGAATAAAATAGAGAACACGTAAGCATGGATATCATAGAAGGGGCTAATGAATGCATGTATGATGAAGTGTATGAGTGCAATGTGATTGGCTGATATCAAATCTAGTATACACATGCTAGCGGTCATTCCGTCTAGTCATGACCCATGGGGGACTCGCGAGGTCCATATACTCGTTGCGCGTGCAACCCGATCCATAATATGTACATGTGGCGGCGTGCAATGCGATCCCATAATTCATCGCGGATATGTAATCTCATTCTTACCTTTATCTCAGTCTTATACCATCACATAACTTCACTTTTCATGAATCATCCACAAGTTCATAAAGTATGACATGAATGCAACGTGTGTAATGACTCAGGCCAACGGTATCATAAATTTAAGTTATGGATGCATGATGTCACAAATTCATATACAACTCACAAATTCAATCAGTTCTCTTTCCACAATATACGCGATCAATCATGGCAAATACAAGTCAAATATGGCTCTCACGACCAACATAAATAACAGTCATACCAACCTAAGTGGATTTATCACCACAACCATGCCCGAAGGCCTATCATACATTCTCTGAAATTTTATACTACAATCGCTACAACAATGCCCAATAGTATTACTTACTTTATCAATAAATAGTTTGAAGTATCTCTACCTTTTTAAGAATAGGTTCCGAAAGAAATTATTCCTTGATTATTCTAATTAATGAAGAGGCATTTATATACAATATGTAATCCGTAATTATAAAAAATCATATTCCTACTATAAAAATAAATGGAAAGTCCTATTCCTATTATAACAATAAATCCTAATTACACTTGTATAAGAATTCTTCAACTATGGTAAGTTTACACTAAAACTTAAACTCAGATACACGTGTATATCACGTGTATACTCCTTATGTTTCACCCCCGCAATCACAGCGGGCGGTTGTCGTATGTTGAGACTGTCCCTAAAATCTTCAAATAGAACCGAGGGAAGACCCTCAATAAAGATGTCAGCAATTTGGTACCTGGAAGGAACATGTAAGGCGCGTACTTGTCTATGAGCTACCTTTTCGCGAACAAAGTGAATATTCATATCGATATGCTTAGTGCGCTGGTGTTGGACCAGATTTTCAGAAAGATAGACTGTACTAACATTATCAAAGTAGACCAAAGTAGCTTTCTGAATAGGAAAGTGAACTTCTAATAGAAGATTATGCAGCCAACATGATTCAGACACCAAATCGGCTACCCCTCGATACTCGGCCTTTGCACTGGATCTCGATAATATAGCCTGACATTTTTCAGACCAAGAGACTAAGTTATCACCCAAAAACATACAATAACCAGAAGGGACATGATAGACTTGCGTAGAATATCCGGTGAGTCAGCCAATATAATATCATCAATATAACAGAATGTATACCAGAGAAGAACCACGCCGATAAATAAACAGTGAGTGATTAGACCTGCTGTGAGAAAACTCAATAGTAGACACATAATCTGCAAACCTTTTATACCAAGCCCGTGGGGTCTGCTTAAGCCCATACAAAGATTTTTTCAACAAACTGACATGATATAGATAATTGGGGTCCCTAAAACCCAAGGGTTGATGCATATAAACTGTCTTCTTAAGATCACCGTGTAAGAAAGCATTTTTCACATCCAGCTAGTGAATGGGCCATGCCTTCGAGAGAGATAGACTGAGCATAATGCGAATGGTTATCGGTTTGACCACCGGACTAAATGTCTCTCCATAATTCACGCCAACATGTTGTGTTTTACCATCACCTACAAGACGGGTCTTATGCTTCTCAAAAGAACCGTCAGATTTTTTTTTATGAGTAACAATCCACATAGACCGAATAATATTAACACCAAGTGGACGGGGCACCAACTCCCATGTCTTATTTTCTATAAGAGTATTATATTCGTCCTCCATGACCATTTTCCAACTCGGGTCATGAAGGACATACACTGGGTTACGTGGTATATGATATTTAATGACATTAGAATTATGATTAAAATGTCATTTTGGTTTAATAATACCCATTTGGCTACGAGTAAGGGCCCTTGACATGAGGTAAAATTGAACTAGAGTTGGGCATTTCTCGGGTTGGAAGTTGCCTGCTGGCCCAACAACTAGGTGAGCAGTAGATATAATATCGAAATGAGTAGTGGGTCGTGTCTCTGGAACAGTACCATTACCGGGACGGGGCCGAGACTCTGGATAGGCAATTTTTGGGCTAGCAGGCAGTTGGCCTGCTGGCGGATTCGTATCACGGGACATCTCAGACAAATGGTGGATAATATACGGTGAGATCCCATCATCCAAAAAAGTATATGAACTAGACACGAAACTACACAATTTAGTAAACGGAAATTGGGTTTCATCAAAGAGAACTTGACGACTAATGATGATTTTGTTAGAGGATAAATTAAAATATTTGTAACCACGATGATTTGATGGATAACTCAAAAGCACACAAGCGGTATAACAAGCTTGAAGTTTATTAATTGTAGTAGACGAAATAAGTAGATAGTATAAACACCCAAACACCCTAAGATGAGAATACTATCACGATCCGACCCGACGGGCCGCGACTAAACGTCCTAATTGGACGTCATTACTGACATGTCACTCTTTATCCAATTAATACCGAGATCTATAGAAATTTCGGCAGCACAACGCTGCTTCTATAACATATCCTCAAAATAGGCGAGCCGACAAGGCTGCCTTACACAACTAATCAACAAACACAACAGGCTAGCCGACTAGGCCTACCACCAACTAGCATCATATACACAAATGAACAGTCAAAATAGGCAAGCCGGCAAGGCTGCCACTAGATAACTACAGGTATAACCGGGAACATACCAACACAGAGTATAACAACATCGAAAACCAAAACAAGGTACTAACATCCAACTCACAACTGTCTACAGACCTCTAAGAGTACAATACTGACATATGATGGGACAGGACCCCGTCGAGCCCAAAATCTGCATAAGTCTGATAGATAAAGATATGTACCAAAATAGCTGGCTCCGGAACAAAGTAGCTCCTCAGCAGATGGTAGATGTCCTAAACTGAAGGCTCACCTAATCGATCACGTGTACTGCGGCATTTAACGCAAATTTCGAAAGCAGCGGGGTCGATTTAAATAATGTACTGAGTGTAAGCATGAAATATTGTAAATAAAATCATAACTGTGCCCTGTAAGGTAGAGAAACAACTGTGTCATAAAAGAATGAGAGTCATACCAGTACTCATGAATGCTTAGTCATAAAATCATCATATATAAATAAATGAATAAACTGCCCGGTCATTTGGTGAGGGACGCGGTGAAATATACTGTCATGAGTATCTGTACCCGCATCACAGATGCCTGTTCGTGGAATCATCATATAAGTATACATAAACTGCCCGACCCTCTAAGGAGGGACGCGGTGAATCATCCTGAAATTTGTGCACGAATATGCCCGGCCCGGAACACAGTGAAGTAGAAAAATGACTCTTAGCACGAGTGGATATCATGAGCAACTGTATGCAATTTAAATCATTTTTTGACTCTCATTAAAATCATTAAATGACTCCTTACTAGAAAATCACATGTACTTCTCATAACTCATGTTATTAGGAATTTAGACTGCGTAGATCTCATGTACGTCCGTCGTACATTCACTATGTACAAGACACATGCCAAATGAAAAGAATAAGAGTTCATATAATCATGCCAAAAAAGAGAAGGATAGACTCACATACCTTTTAAGCGAACTAATCAACTTAATGCTAAGATATGCCTCGTCTAGTATGTCAACCTATAACAATGATAATACATTCGTCAATTCTACTATCACTAACGTAAGTTATATCGAATATCGACTTCCTATTTCTATAGAAATTTGGGCAGCATTTCCTCTGTTATGTGCGTATCCACAATTTACCAATAATCCAAATCCACCAATAATTCAAATCCAACCAACAATCCAAATCAAACCATTAATCACTATCATTTCAATATGTAGTCAAAATTATCTCAACATTCCATTTACGTCGTTAGTGCGCATACATTCGCTTTGTAAGTATTCCATTTAACAACTTCAATAACCAAGACAACTAACTACTACATTTATTTCTCATAGTAGTCAATCATTTAGTTACGTTAGAATTATTCATGGGAGCAATCCAATCTTCTAACAACATTGTCAATTCAAGAATATAAAATTAACACTTTTCTACACTTTAATCCTTTCAAGGCATGTATAAGTAACTACTTCAATACATATGCGTATTTGTAACTTATATTTAAACACTAATTCAGCCCGTAATACATTACCATAATGTTCAATAATTTCCATCAACGTTTCGGTCATATCAACATGTTGTAATTCCAAAACTTCTCCTTTTAATTCTTAAATTCTCATTCCTCTTGTAATTCCTTCATAAAAGTAATTATCTCTTAATTATCAAGGCTGCGTCTCAATTAGCAACATGCAATTAGTGATAGGAATTTCATCACAATACTCCAATCCGATGTATATAAAGTAGTCTTCAAATTGGTCCAACAACATAATTTCATAACTCTTTAAAATTCAATTTCATATTTCAACATTCTTATATAAACAATTTACAACATAAATCTCAATGTTTCCTTCCAATTTGCAGCATGCAATTAGCAACCATAACACAATACTTCAACTACAACAATATGCAACTTCAATTATAGCATAGAAAGAAGAATTTTCATACCTTAATTTAATCCCCAAAACAGTCCCGATTTTTATCCACTGCTTTGTCAGCTGAACTTGTAACGTCCATAACTCTCTACTCCGGTGTCCTATCAACGAGAGGTTTATTGCGTTGGAAACTAGACTCTACGAAATTAATTTTAGGCTTTTGAAACACCAAAAAACTCCTAATATACTAGGAGATATACCCTTCCAAAGTTGACTAAAAATCTGCCCAGCAGTCCCGATTTTTCCACTGTTGTCGCTCCAATTTTGGCTTCAATTTCACACTTCTTCAATTCCAAATCGACATGCAACAATCCAAAAATGTTACTCCATCATTCCTTATGTTTTCTTCCCTAAATCTTGTCCAAAATCTTGAATTTTTAGGCCCCTAAAATTCGGCCAAGCAGTGAGTATTTCTCACTGTTTTGTGGTGATTTTTTTGTGTAGAAATTTATAGAGTGATTGTAATCTAGGAAAATGAAATTGTTGTCTTTAATTTGTCTAAGATGAGGAGATTTTTGGCTATGATAAAGAGAAGAAATGGTGTTGAAGTGCGAAGGAAGAAGAAGAGTTTCCTTTGTTTTAAGTGATTTTCAAAATCTGAAAATTTTCTTTCTTTTATTGCAATTTAGTCCCCTTCTTATCCTTAATTAATCGTATGCCCCACTTCTTTCAAATCTTGAAAGTCTCATACCACCTCGTATCCTCTTTGTCGTAACCTATATAATACGGTACTAATCCCTAACGGAAATATATGACTATCATTAAAGAAATTTCTGGCGTCACATTCGTCATTACCAAAATTATTCCGTATTAGCATGTAAGAATATACTTAATTTCCAAAAAATTGAATCTTTATTCTTAATGACGTTCTTAATTATCGTCTTAAAACCACGAGGTGTAACAAATACGAAGGATCTTTATTGTAAAGAATTTTAAGTGGGGATTGATATGCTAATCCTTTATGAGGGAGGATGTTAAGTAGATATGTAACCATTTGTAATGCATGATGCCAAAAAGAAGGTAATCAAGCATGGGCGAGCAAGGTACGAACAATATTATTTATGGAATAAATTTTTTATCTCAGACTTCCCATTTTGTGAGGACGTATGTGGACAAGAAAATCGAAAATATATGTCATTAGTGTCACAAAACTCTTGAAACGGCCCATTTTCATATTTCATGCCATTATCACATTGAATATTTTTATTTTTCGTTCGAATTGGGTACAAATGAATGTTCTAATTTTTAAGGTGGAAAATACGTGAGATTTTTTGGATAAAGGAAAGATCCACAAAAATAGAATAATCATCCAAAAATAAGACAGGAATAACGATGGCCCAAAGAACTTAAAACGGGATATGTCCATAAATTACTATGAATAATGTCAAAATGCATCAAAGTACAAGAAGTAGAGACTACAAATAGTAATTTTAACATATTTCCCTAATGTACAAGAAGGAAAAAGTTGAGTACTACACTTACCCTTACAAGTAATAAAATTATTTTTATGCAGAGAAGAAATAATAGATGACCCCGGATGTCCCAAACGTGCATGCCACAAGGAAGGAGCAAGAGCGACAAAGGTAGAAGGTATGGCTTGACTCGTGAAAATGGTGGTGAGTGGATACAACTCCCCCATACTATTGCATCTCATTAGAAGTATCCCAATCGTGAAATCCTTCATAGAAAATCCAAAAGGATCAAAATTAACAAAAATTCAATTATCAGTGGTGAATTTTCGGACAGACACCAAATTTTTAATTAAGTTAGGGGCATGAAGAACATTTTTTAAGATAAGAGGTGGATGTGGGGGAGACAAATTCTTATGACCATAACCGCGAATTGAAATTGAGTTTCCATTACCAATAATAATGCCACAATTTTTGCTCAAATTGAAATAAGACGAAAGATTACCTTATGCGGGCGTCATATGAGAAGTGGATCCGGTGTCCATGTACCAATTCGGGTCCGGGAGATGTAATTCGAGTGTATGCATTGCGGCCTCAATATACGTAGGTGTCGGGACTGGAGTCAGGCCCGCAACAATGAAGGCATGCTGCCCCGGCCAAGCACTGTATTGTGATGCACTGTTTTGGGAAACTGGGCCTGGAAGTCGACTGGGATTGGGCCCAGTTTCCAGGATATGGCATTGGTGGATAATAATGGTTATTGGGCCAATGGCCACTGGCCCAGCCCTACCTCTAGGAGACCCAAGGCTGCGGCCAGTTGGCCTGCGGTCTGCTGTTCCGAGCCCCACTGTTCTAGCCACCAATGCCGTCGATGTTACCACTGTGATTGCCATCGCGGTTCTTGCCATTATTTTTACTATTTTGGTCATTTTTTCCGCCACAATTGGTACGATTTTGGCCTGAATTTTCAGAGAATGAGTGAGGGTTGTCTGACGTGACCATCATTATGACGAAATTTACGCAGGTAGCTAGCTGCCTTCTTAGCCAAATCGGCTTCTTCCAACGTGAGCATGAAACATGCTTGATAAAATGGCGGGAGAGGATTACTTTGATGAAGCAGTGTTTAAGCTCCATTATAGGCCTCGTATAGGCCCACAACCATCTGAAGAATAAAACGATCATTGGTAACGGGCGCACCAACGTTTCAGAGTTGATCCGCCAATTTCTTCAGCCTTTTACAATAGGCTGAGACGTTAGGAAAATCTTTCATGTTGACATGGGAAAATTCATGCTCAAGCGTGACTTCATGGAAATTTTTGTTATCTTAGAATATATCACGCACCCATTCCAAATTTCCATCGTCGAAGCAAATAATCGTCTACAAGAGGTCTGTAGAGATAGTGAAATAAATCCACTAGAGAACGGTAGCATCAAGGGTCGTCCATAACGTATGATCATCCTCGGGGGTAGGCACCTTCATCCCGCCAGTTAACGAGGGATGATGTACTGGAGGACTTGATGCGAGCATGCGTGTAATTTGAATAATTCCGCGCACGTCGCGTATTGGACGTTTTTCATCTCAAGAATAATATGGATGTGGTTCTTGATTTGTGACTGTAAGGGCAGAATGAAAAATGTTCTTTGATGTATACATAACGAAAAAACAATAGGTGAATTAGGGAGTTGAAAAAAAAATTGGGAAGAGAGGAAGAAATTGCACGGAAACCGAGGATGAATCATGAAATCCGAGATGGGAGAAAAGGGCAGCGGATGTGTTTTTGTGAGAAGATATTTTAGCCCTAAACTTCTGATACCATGAAAGAAATAATCCCTTGATTATTCTCATTAATGAAGAGGTATTTACATACAATATACAATCCCTAATTATGAAAAATCTTATACCTACTAGAACAATAAATGAAAAGTCCTATTCCTATTATAACAATAAATTCTAATTACACTTGTATAATAATTCTTCAATTATGGTAAATTTACATTAAAACATGAACTCGGATACACGTGTATACTCCTTCGGTCATGTTTGACTCAAATATTTGGATCAACTTCATTTTTACTCGTTACTTTTTCCTTTTTTTTGGGTCTTTGTTTTAGTATTAGTATAAAAAGCCAAAATGAAAATATGATCTTTTAATTTTAAACCGTTACTAATTAAGAGGGGATATTTTTTTTAAAATTCCGACCTGCCGAATCTATCTGGGAACGCAAAATTATTTTACTTATTCGAGTTTGTAACCAATTAAAATGTCAGTCACTAATAGAGAGGGTTGGAATATATAGAATAATCGCGCTTCAATTCTTCTCTCATTGTGATATACATTTGTTTATTTTTTGTATATATATTTGGTCATTGATAGTTAATTAATTAATGTATCATTATTAGAAACATAAGTTTTTTCCACCGACATTCAATGAGAAATTTATATTATAAAACATGATTTTTCACCTCATTCATATCGATTCAGCTCATTGGGAAAACAGATGGTATGAAACAGGTTCTCATTGAAACGATGAGAAATTTCTTAATTTTCATATGTGAAAACACTACTATTTAGATTTTCCCTACCGACATTTAGTGAGAAATAAACACTGAATATTTTTTAGTGAAAAAATAGAAATTTTCAGTAGTGTTAAATATCTTTTATTCTTGAATATTCTTGATCCCATAAGAGGGAAACAATTGCTTAATAAAGTTTTTTAATATGTTCTTTCTCTTTCTTGACCAGGCATGTGATTGTATGCACGAGTCAGGATTTGATGTTTATGGGTTCGGGATCTTAGTTTTTTAAGTTTCTAACAATAATTTTTATATGTTCTGTAAGATTGTATTAATCTCCCTTGGAGAGTCTCTCTCATTAATACAAATATATATAAGTGTACAATGTTGAATCCTTCTATAATAAGGATCACAATCCTACCATAATTATACAGTACAAAATATGGTAAATATGTAACATAGTACAACACTAATTATACGTGCTAATACGGGGAAGTCGGAGCGGGAGGAGGCCGAATGCTAAGACGAGATCTGAAGTCGAGGAATAGTTGTCTAGGAAGGCCCTTTGTGAATATGTCTGCATACTGATATGAAGAAGGCACATGCAGTACCCTGATATGACCAAGAGCAACCTTCTCACGAACAAAGTGGATGTCCATCTCAATGTGCTTGGTTCGCTGATGCTGAACCGAATTATGAGAAGATAGATGGCGGATATATTATCACAATAAACCAAATATGTCTTACGCAACGGACATTGAAGCTCCAAAAGAAGGTTTCAGAGCCAAAAGATCTCATCAACAACATTAGCAACACATCTGTACTCTACTTCGACACTCGAACAGGATAATATGGTTTGTCGCTTGGCAGACCAAGATATGAGATTATCCCCCAAGAACACACAATAACCTGAGGTGGATTGTCGCGTGTCCGGACAGCGTGCCAAATCAGCATCCGTATATGACAACAATCGGATCGGAGCAGAGGGGTAGAGATGTAATCCATAATCAAGTGTGACCTTAACGTATAGAATGGTACGTTTAAGGGCAGTAAAATGAGGCTCCCTGGGGGCATGCATGAATAAACATACCTGCTGAACAACATAAGCAATATTAAGTCTGGTGAAAGGCAGGTACTGTCGGGCACCTGCAAGACTCCGATAGAGAGTGAGATCAGCCACTGAATCATCATCCAAAACACTAAGCTTTGATTTGGAGTCAACTGGAGTAGACATGATCTTGCAATTTGTCATTTTAGCCTTGTATACAATCTCCTCTGCATACTTATGTTGACAAAGAAACACAGTGTCTGCAGATCTAGTCACTGAAATCCCCAAAAAATAGCTCAACTTTCCCAAGTCAGTCATAGCAAATTCTGATTTGAGCAGTGTAATGATCTCATTCTTCAACAACTCATAGGAGGCAATGAGCACAATATCATCCACATATAATAACAAATATGCAATGCTACTACCTATATGAAAAATACATAAAGAATTATCACACTTGCTGCATACAAATCCAATCTGTAAAATATACTGTGTAAAGCGATCATACCACGCTTGAGGGCCTGTTTCAAGCAATAAAGTGACTTACGGAGACGACATACATACTGAGAGGCGGCTGGATAGACAAAATCAGGCGGCTGATGCATATAAACTATTTCTTTCAAATCCCCATGTAGAAACACATTTTTACATCAAGCTAATGAATATGTCAGTGCTTACCCATAGCAATACTCAGAATTGTGCGAATGGTTGTCGGTTTAACAACCGGACTGAATGTCTCACCACAACTATACCCTCCTGCTGATTAGTGTCATTAGCCACAAGTCGTGTCTTGTACCTCTCTAGATCACCACTATCTCAGTATTTGTGATGAAAAAGTCACATGCATCGGATCACATTCACCCCCTCCGGTCTAGGAATAAAATACCAAGTATTTTGCTTCGTTAAAGTCTTAAATTCCTCACACATGACCGCATTCCAATTCGGGTCTAGTTTGGTCAATTTTGGATTTTTGAGAATAGGGAAAATGGTTTGTGCGGACAAGTTAAATTGGACTTTAGGTTTGAAAATCCAGTGTTGGGAACGAGTTTCCATTGGGTGTGAGGAGGCTGGCTGGGTATGTTTACTGGGTGTCGGGACTAGGTGACTGTGTCGGGTTGGATCCGAGTTCAGGTAATGGGTCGGAACAGTCTGTGGGTTGGGTACAGATGCAGGGTGGCTGATTTGTGGGTGTGATGATGGGTTGGGTGTTGTCATCGATCTGGGTGGACCGAGGCTGGTTGAGGTCGACGAAGTGGGATATGGTGTCGGTGGTGGGTTGTGACTGGATGACGCAGGGATGCCGCCGGTGGTTGCGGCAGAGATGATTTGGTGGTGTTTAGTGGCATAGTTATCTGAGGATGATGGGGGAGATGTCGGACTCGTCAAGAAAGGTATAGTCTGGTTTTCAAATTTTTTGAATGTTCGACAATGGAAATGTGGTCTCGTCAAACGTGACGTGGCGAGAGACGTGAATTTTTACGAGTGGACAAGTCATAACACAGATAGCCCCTATGATTAGAAGGAATATCTACGAAGACACACGGGGTGGTACGAGGTGCTAATTTATGTGGGGCAGTGGAGGCAATGTTCGGGTAGCGCAAGCAACCGAAAATTCTAAGGTGGTCATATGAGGGGATCCGACGGTAGAGAATTTCGGTGGGGTTTTATTATGAAGAGTATTGGTAGGTAAAATATTAAAGATATATTCTACCATTTTGACTGCATAGACCCAGAACGATGTGGGGAGAGAGGCATGAAAAAGAAAGGTACGAACCATGTTGTTGATAGTGCGGATGATTCGTTCTGCTTTTCCGTTTTGGGGTGAGGTGTGGGGACAAGAGAAACAGAAAATCATGCCATTATTCGTGCAAAAATTATTAAACTCACGACCATTATCACATTGGAATGATTTTATGGATTTCTCAAATTGTATTTTGATAAAGTTATGAAACTCAATAAATTTGGTATAGACTTCAGATTTGAACTTTAGAGGGTAAATCCAGATAAAGTGTGTAAAAAGTCATCTAACAACACAAGATAATTTTTTTGACACATTGAACTAACTACAGGAGATGTCCATAAATCTGCACGAATAATATCAAACGGAAAGAACGTACACTTAAAGAAGACTGAAAAAGAAGGCGAACGTGTTTGTCTAGAGGGCAGGACAAACATTGTTGGGCAGGTTTCCAACTAGAACAATGAATTAAATTATTGATCCGAAGAAAGTTAAAGACAGGGGCTACGGGATGTACAAGTCTGTTGTGTCAAGTAACCAGAGAGATTGTTGCTAAGGCTATGGGGGGAGTGACTTGGGCAGCTAGAGATGTCGGAGGGGTGACAACGGCATCAGACGTGTGGATATGAATGGATAAAAGTCCCCTTCACTATTGCATCTCGTTAGGAGTTTTTTGATACGTAGATCCGTTACAGAAAATCCGAACGGGTTAAATTAATTGACACGGAATTATCTGTGGCAAATTTTCTAATGGACATTAGGTTCTTGATAATGTGTGGAAATATAAGACATTATTTAAGGAAAAGTGGGAATGCGGTGATGAAATTAAAGTGTAGTCAAATTCTTGAATTGTAATGCAATGACCATTACCGATATTATCAGATGGTCAAGAAAGCCATTTAATAAAAAACAGTTGTTTGGAAAAAGGAAAGGAAAGGACAGACAAAGTTCAGCAATTTGCTTTGCACTGTATGACTTGTTGGCTTCGTGCAGTGTGAGGCAGTGCTTGAGCAATTTGCTTTGCACTGAACCAAGAAATCAGAATTTTATATTTATTTTCGATTAATTTAGGTGAAGAATGAAAAAGAAGTCCACCTGCGGGATAGGAGGCAACGTGCAGAAAGCAGAGAAAGAAGCAGCCGTCGGTGGAATAGGGTGAGGCTGAGGGCGAAAGAAAAATAGGTTTGGGTTTTGGCTCTTGATGTTGTATTAAGAGTCTCTCATTAATATAAATATATATAGATGTACAATGTTGAATCATTCTATAATAAGGATTTCAAAATCCTACTATAATTATATAATATAAAATATGATAAATATGTAACCTAGTACAACACTAATTATATATGCTAATATGTTCAATAAATTTTTAATACAATTATAAGATTTGGACCAAAATTAATGAGTTCGATCAAACCCCACCCAATGAGATAGCTCCGCCTCTGATTGTATGGATCTAAGAACTAAACATGTCAGCTTTCACGAACGTGAGGGTAATTAAACAGTGTCACATTCAACTTGAAAATACAAAAGCAACGTTAATTAATTAGATAGTGACTTTCTTGTTGCCAGCAGTTTTTGTGGCCATAATTTTGAGCTGCAAATATAATTACATGCATTTATAAAATAAGCAAGCATTAATACTCCCGCACGCCAGAAATTTCAATGGCCTGCGCGACAGACGCTTCTCAAGCAAGCATTAATACTTTGATATCAACAGAAATAACAAATTTCACGGAGTAATTTTTTGCTTGCTGTATCCTTATATTCATTTATCAATCTCCTGTAATAAAAATTAACACCTTATTTTTATAAAGTAAAACCTTTCATTGGAGCTACTAAGTTGGAAACATCTTTTACCCTTGTGTGCCTAAAATATGTGGCTAACCACAAACTACAATCAATTCAACATATGCAAAAACTCCTATTAATGCGGATAATTCAATCTCTAAGGCAGTAGAGTACATCATGCTTGCTAATTGCCCCAAGCAAAATTCCAAGAATATAGTTATGAATCATGTTAAGTGGGAACCCCAATACGATTATAAACTTAACATCGATGGTTCGGCCCTAGAAAACCCAGAAATATATATAGGGAAAGAAATGTGTTTCTTGATTTTATTCATTAATAATGTACCATAAATATAATAGTATAATAATATCTAAATTATGTAACTAATCAACCTAATTACAATAGGAAATACAATTCAACATAAAATAGGAGACCTAATTACAATAGGAATACAATTCTACCTAAAATAAGAGATATACAATTAATGAAAGAATATTCGAGAAATAATCTATTACACCCCCGCAGTCGAAGCGGGAGGTTCACGAACACTGAGACTGACTCGAAAATCATCAAATATTATGCGCGGAAGTCCTTTGGTGAAGATGTCGGCAATCTGATATCGGGAAGGAACATGAAGGACACGAACTTGACCACTAGCCACTTTTTTCGCGAACGAAATTAATGTCCATCTCAATGTGTTTAGTGCGCTGATATTGGACGGGATTGCTGAAAAGATATATCGCACTAATATTATCGTAGTAAACCAGTGTTGTCTTTTGAATCGGGCAGTGAAGCTCAAGTAGAAGGTTACAGATCCAACAAGACTGAGAGACGACATTGGCGACACTTATGTACTCTGCTTCGGCATTGGATCTGGATAGTGTAGGTTGCCTTTTGGAAGACTAAGACAATAGGTTATCTCCAAGGAAGATGCAGTAACCAGACATGGAGTGTTGGGTGTCAGGACATCCACCCTAGTTAGCATTAGAATAAGCAGTGAGACTAGTGAGCGAGGACTTGTAAGATGTAATCTGAAGTGAAGTGTACCTTGAACGTATCGTAAAATATGTTTGAGGGCATGCATGTGTGCTTCCGTCATATTGTGCATGTGTAAATTTTTTGCACAACATAGGATATGTCAGGTCTCGTGAATGTGAGGTATTGCAGGGTCCCAACCATGCTACTAGGGATGGCAAGTGGGTACAATTTTGCGGATTCCGCACCGCACCCGCCAAGTTGGGGCGGGTATGAGTATAACTTTGATGGGTAGTAGACGGGTATGGATGCACGTGGCGGGTAGGTGACTGGTATAAAATTTTCGGACGGGTGCGGGGGTACCCTCACCCGCCCAATTGTCATCCCTATTACAACTTTATATTTTTCTAAAGTCCAAATAATTTGACACACATAATTTTAGCAACTCATAAGCCTAATAATAATGAATTTTTAAGGATATCCACTTGGGTGGTGGAGCGGGTGTGGATTTAGGAATATACCCGCCTAGGTGAGTATGGATGTTGAAAATGTACCCGTCACGAGTGGCAGGTAGGTGATTGATATAAAATTTTCTAGCAGGTACGTGTGCGGGGGAGGGGTTACCCGCACCCGCCAATTGCCAACTCTATAGGCTATGATGGTGATTCGAATCTGAATATGGAGAGTCGGAATCAGCGCTGAGCTTGGAATAGGTGTCTACTAGCGTGTGAGATGGTTTTTAAGATGTCATGCATGTATGGTCAAGGATATCTTTAGTGTACTTCTTCTGACACGGAAATAGGCCCACAGAATGTTGAGTGACAAAGATGGCGAATAAATAACTCAAGGGGCCCATATCCTTCATAGAAACTCAGAGGAAATGAGAGACATAATGGACCGTCGGAGAGCATCAGATGATGTGGTGAGGATGATATCATCAACATATAATAATAGGTAATCCATGTTTGTACCCTTATTGTAGGTGAACATGGAATGATTGGATCTGATCTGTTAAAAAAATGATAGAGAAGACATAATCGGCGAATCACTGCTACCATGCTCGAGGAACTTATTTCAGTCCATAGAGCGATTTCTGAAACAGACACACATAATCTGAATCAATAGGATCCCTGAAACCCATACATATATAATGTTTCATGAAGATCCTCATGTAAGAAGGAATTCTTTATATCAAGCTGATGAATGGGCCAAGACTTGGATAGGGCAATGCTGAGGATGATCCGGATGGTTGTGAGCTTTACAACCGGGATGAACGTTTCATTACAGTCCACTCCCACCTGTTGAGACCTTCTATCACCTACAAGACGAGCCTTGTACCTCTTAAAAGAACCATCAGATTTCTCTTTATGTCTAAAAATACACATAGAATGAATAATTTTAGCATCAGGTGGACGGGGTACTAGGTCCCACATCTTATTATCAATAAGAGCATTATATTCGTCAATCATCTCGGCTTCCCAATTAGGATCGGACAAGACATCCTTCAGATTTTGAGGGATAGGGGAAGGGCCAACTGAAGCGGATATGTTAAATAGTAGTTTAGGTTTATGAATTCCATGTATGACACGTGTTTCCATGGTCTGAGAACATGTCTCGGGATGTAGGATGAGAGTGGGTTTGTCACGGGATTTCCAGTAAGAGGAGGAAGGGAAGAGGTAGCGGGACCAGTTGGTCGATGCTCGGTTTGCCGAGCGGTGGCTGAAGAATCACCCTGAGGTGGGCTATTCCGAGCCACCATCGGCAGAACCAGGTGGGTAGTGTGTCCCAAACTGTTCGGGATAGGGGCGGGTGCCGGGGTCTGGGATGGCGGACTATGTAAATGATGAATTAGAAGAGGGTTCAATCCATCATCTAAGAAGTCTTAGGAATGCCGATGTGGCGAGTTTAGGGAGGCAAATGAGAATTGAGACTCGTCAAAATATGACATACATAACATGAAATAATAATTTTACCGCTTGACAAGTCATAGTATGAGTAACCACGATGATTGGTGGGGTAACCTAGAAACATACGCAAGTGTTGATAGGAGGAGTTCCTATGAAACAGAACTTGAGTGGGCAACCATTGAGCTAGAGACGTGTTTAGGATCATATTTAGGATATAAGTGACAATGGAGAGTGTGTTGTTATACCCCGTATTTCCAGAGTAAGTACGTAAGGGAGTACGTATAAAAGTTTGAGCCTTAAAGTTAGGCAAGGACGAAATTTTGTTCACAACTACCGAAAAGAATCGTTTTTCGACGAAACGTTTTACAAAACTTGCGAAGGGAAAAATACGGCTATGTCATTTATTATTTTTGCGGATTTTTCCGAGAGATGAAATATTTTGGACCAACAGGGAGGGTGACATGTGTCACCCTCAAAGTGGACGACAAAGGGCCATTCTTGGCACGTTTTTGTTGCCTTGGAGTTGGTAGGATATTTGTAGATATTTTTGTGTAGTTGATGAGCAAGTGGGACCCACAAACACTTGTCCAAATCTTGACCATACACTTGCCCACCACTTGGCTTGATTGGCCATTGATCTCCTATAAATACCCCTCAGGAAGACTTCTTCATCCAAAAATAGTTTCTAAGTCTTGAAAATCCTCCCCTCTTGTGAAGCTCTCGTCCAAAAGAGCACCCCCTCGAGAAGGCTTTGCCGAGAGGTACCCCCTACCTTGAGTTGTTCTTTAAAATACCCCCTCTTGCGTAAAAATACTCTTCAAGTATTGTTACTATACCAAAATACCTTAGCCTTATACCTTGTAGTATTCCAAAGTTACCTCTATACGTAGAGCCCAGAAATACTACCTTATATCCTTTTTGTCTCAAAACGAAACCCTAAGGAAAATCTTCATAGCCGGTTGAAGTATTAAGAAGAAGTTGCGTAGAACTTCTAAGGGTTGTTTGGAGCGGTGGAGCACCGGAGTAGGAGCTAAACGTTGCTCAGGATCGACATTAAATCTTGGATAATTTTGGGCTTATCGAGGTAAATACTCTTGTCCCCCTATTGTAATTAGAGTTTACATACTGTTGAAGTATAAGAATTAAGTATAAGTTATATACAAGGAAGGTATATAAGAAGAGAATTGAATCAGATTTTACATAGGATCGTATTTGATGAGACTTGTGAAGATTGACGGTAGGAAGTCTTTGCCCAATTTTCCGTAGAATCTTGTATCTAGATTTATTCTACCGAGTAGTCTAGACATTGATAGATCAGATAACCGTTATAGGTTGAAGTATCGCGAGTAGCGTATTCTACTCGGGCGGTGGAAAAGGCTAGCAGGATTACAAGATTGGAGCTATTTGCTAATAGTCGATAAATCGTCGCGAGGTATGTGATTCTTCCTATCCTCTTGAGCATGATATTTTAAAGAATATATATATAGTACGGTGAGACGTCGTGTGTTAATCGAGCGTAGTTTTGCGGCAATGTCTTTTGACTTAAGCCGGAATAATAAGAATCTTGAAGTATTTCAAGAGAATTAAGAAACCTTTTGAAAGAAGAGTAATACTTGGTTTTAAAAGCTTAAGAGTTATACTAGCTTTATGGGAAGTTAGGTATAACGGCTTAAGAGAGATAAAAAGAATGATTTATTGATTTTAGAAGTTAAGAGACTTGATCTTAAAAGATAAGAGACTTGACTTAATTAAATTAATATGAGTTTTGTTAAAAAGTGTGAAACCTCATTCGTGAGTAATGAGTACTTGGTTTTTAAAAGGAATAATGTTTTACTGATTTGAAATCGAATAAGTATCGAACAAACCATCGGCGTTAATAAGGGAAATGTATTGACTAATTAAGTATTATTAAAACCAGTAGAAACCCCCATAGAAGCTAAGATGAGACAAAATGATATTACATTTCCTAGATCATGGCTGCGTTAATAAGATTGTTATAAATAAGAATAACCTACTCACATATAAGACATATGTTTCTCAAATTGTTTTAAAGGAGAATTACATCATTAAGTGATTAAAACTATGAACTACGAAACCTTTCGAAAATGAGAAACTTGAGCATTTGAAATTAGGCAAACTGGAACGTTTGGAAAATAATGTTGTTACTTGATTTTTACAAAGGGAAGTGTTTTGGTTTACTTAAAAAGATAGTCACTCTATTTTTATACTACGGGTATTGTGTGACTTTTGTGAAAGAAACGGATCTTTTAAAGAGTTAATGTATGAAGTACTTAGGGGATAAAAAATTAAAAACCCGAACTTGTTAACATAAAGAAAGTACCTTGTGTGAATAACTTGATTGTGTTGGTTTGTGATAGTCTTGTAATACTTTCTTGTTGATTTGATAAGTAAACATGTTAGGATGCTACGTGTGTTAGTATCTTGTGATGTTTGCGTAAAGGGGTTTCCCTTGTTGTGCTTATGTGGTTTAACGATAAGCTGTTATGTTAGTATTATATCACTCACCTCTTGACATGATTCCGGTTAAGCCTCCACGCGGTGTAGACTCAAAGTGTCTGCGTGACCTATGATTCGAGAATACCTCACGCGGGTGCATGTGACTTATGCGAGCTACGAGTTCCGTGTTAGTGTCGCGCCTTTGTGGTCACGCGGTCTATGTGGCCACGCGATCGCGAGTCCAAGACGCCGGGGAGCTACCCTCGATGCGAGGAATACCTCACGCGCCATCGGAGTGGCCTATGCGAGTCGCGGAAGTTCCAGACTAGACGCGCACATTAGATACATCGCGCGAGTGGCCAACTTCGATCATGTGGCGGCAGACAGATCTCATGATACGCTTTATGACCTTGTGCACTGCTGGGTGTTAGTAGTCGGCTATGCCTTCGCACTTACCCCGTGCGGTTTTATTATGACACAGTGGGACACGGTGTTCATGTATTCCTTCGTGCTTTTATATCATGATCGCCAGCTGGCGAAGGTATTCCACGCATGATTGATGTGGTGGGCGTGAGACCCATAGTTATGTTTGAGTGATGACTTAGAGGGCGTGAGTCCCTGACGTGACATAACTGCTTATTTATTTTGAACTGTAGTTTGGTTATCATATATGTCTCCTGCCTTATATAGACTACTATGATTTCATTTACGCATTTTTCGCCACATACTTGGTACTGTTGTACCTCCTTCGGCCGAAGTGCGTCATGCCGCAGTAGAGGTACACCGATGTTGATCCTCGCCATGTGGTCACGCTCAACGTTTGGGAAGCTCCGTTTCTCCGAGGCTTATCTTTCGTATAGTCCCCTGTTGTAGGTGCTTACCTTCGTGGTATGGCGGCCCCGTCCCGTCGTTGTTGTCATATCATTCGTAGAGGTCCGTAGTAATCTTGCCAGGCGAGTTGTAATGGGATGAATCGTCGGATCTAAGTTTTTATATATACATACGCCGAAAGGCAACTTTTCTTCGAGATAAACACGTGTCTCCTTTACATTGTTTCATGTTGTGTTTTATATTCCGCCGATTACTGATGTTGTATCACTGTGGTGCCCGGTAAGGCACGATCACGCCCGCTCGGTCGTGACAAAAGTGGTATCGAGCGATTAATCCTGGAAAGTGTCTACGCACCGTATCTAGTAAGTCTTGATTATCGGTGTGCACCACACCAATAATCGTGAGGCTATAGGATATTTAGGATTGGTTTCCATTCTTCTCACTCGTGATCGTGCCTGTAGCCGTGTTATAAGTTGGACCCTCTAACGTATTTCTTTCCTTACCGCTATGCCTCCGCTAAGGCAACCCGCCCGTAGGGCAAGGCGGCCGGAGGAGCTGCGAGTAGAGCACGTAGGGTTACTAGGGCACATGCCCAATCATCACCGGGTAGTGCTTCATTCGGGAGTTCTGCGACGCCGCCAATTCAAGAAGTTTAGCACACGGCATAGCCTCATGCGGCCATGATATATGAGCCTTCGCCTACCACGGCCAGAACAAAGAATATGGATTACAAAGGAATGGACTCACATTAGCTAGGATTTTAGCGACGGAGAGAATATAGAGTGCACCGATATATCACGGGTCTTGATGACTATCTAAAGAAAGGTTGTGCTAGAGTAGCTCTTGATCGGCATGGATATTGCCCACAGACAGCTTATGCGCAAAGACGCAGAGAACGTAGAGATCGACGGATTAACCAAGATCGCGAGAAGAGGGCCAGAACAACAGGGTCCTTTGGTAACTTTCGAGGCGAACCGCCTCAGCAGAAGATTAAATATGCGCCCGCTGCGTAATGGTCCTCCGCGGGTTCGTGACGCTCGTACGCAGAGTTGGTCGAGCTCGTGGCTTCGATTCACGATACACGCCGGCCCAAACACCGATTCGATGGTTCGGAGAGAAGGGTGTTAGCGAGGAGGCCACCCCACCGGTGTGGCCGTTGTGGTAGATGTAATTGTGGGGAGTGTCGTGCTTCTTCGACGGCTTGTTATGCTTGCGGCCAGCAGGGCCATTTTGCGAGAAATTGTCCGACCAGAGGTGGCGCGGATGTAGAGACTCAGCCTTCGGGATCAGTGGCTAATTCATCATCTTCCCTAGCTATGCGCCCAACCGGGCAGGATTGATTAGAACGACAAAGGGAAGTGAAGCAGTAGATGCAGGTATATCCTTAACCCTCTAGAGGTTTGTATGTGTGATAAGATGAGTATACCTTAAGTGTTATGTTCAGATAGCATTGTGTTAATTGTGATTAGAAATCATGGTTAGTTAACCGGGTAAGATTGGGGATAAGGAAAGTGTGAGCCTTAGAGTTTTATACGTAGAGACCTTAGAAGCAAGGCCATCTCGAGTAAGAGATTTATATTTTTTTTATTTATGTTTAACAC
The DNA here is from genome assembly GCA_029844215.1 of Przewalskia tangutica. Taxonomy (NCBI): domain Eukaryota; kingdom Viridiplantae; phylum Streptophyta; class Magnoliopsida; order Solanales; family Solanaceae; genus Przewalskia; species Przewalskia tangutica. The sequence continues at coordinate 22,570,997 of CM056720.1, read as the reverse complement.
TTATCAGAGTGCACAGTATACGTGAGATATGTCTGTGTGATAAGTCCCGGAGTGGCATGAAATGAAAGAGGGTAGTTGAGCTAAGAAGACCACTAGGTTTTCGTAACTTGATTGTGAGATTGATTCCGGATCGGGGAGCAAGTGTTTGGCGCGATAGAGGGTCGGGTTGCGAACCGATTGCGGGTCAACCCGCGCCCGTATGGTGGTAGGTCATTTGGGGTGGTCCCGCCAGGATAAGGTCACGAGGGTGTTAGGCCCAAGTTTAGTTAACCAACAGACGAGTTCGTGGACGCGTTCGACCGATGAGTCCGCCAACGAGGTCAGCCCATCTTGTCTTTCACCATGACCGCTTACTCGCAGAGGTTATGCGAAAGGTTATATCAGAAGGTTGTAAGCGTCGCACGAGGTGCCTACTTTCACCTTATGGCGCATAAATAATCCCGTGTTATGGCTATCCTTTTTTGGAAGTTTTACCAGCAGGTTAGGAACTTAGTGAGTCCCCGTGACGCATTCATCCTCGCCGTTGTTTGGATTTCGTGGTAGTGAGGATTGTTGCCTCCCGCTGAGGAGTGTTTTTAGCTACCATTTCAAGATTCGGATATTGCCTATGAAGCCTCAGGGGCGGAAGTGTAAGTTGCCGGCCGATTAATTCGATGTAGGCAAGGTTGAATAGTTGGTTCATACTTGTTCACAGGATGTGGATAGGGTGAAGCTTATCCGTAAGAGGTTATCGCGTACTCGTAGTCACCGAAGTCGTGCGGATAATCGACGTCGACACTTGAAGTCGAGTTGACGGTCGGTATTCCTGAAGGTACCACCCCGGAAAGGGTGTGACGAGTTTGGGAAACAGAGGAAACTTAGCCCGAGTTACTTTGGGCCTTTCAGATCTTGTGAAGAGTAGGCCAGGTTGCCTATAGTTGGCATTGTCGTCCGACGTAGGAGGCAGTATGTCCGGTCTTTCGTGTTGCCATGTTCGGAAAGTATCGGAGATCCATCCAGAGTGTTCCCATTAATGATGACCAAGTTGGAGGTAGTAACCCAGAGATTTTGGTAAATGAAGCAGTAACGGAAATGTGGTAAGTTATGAGAAAGAGTTCAAGTGTACGAGAAGGGTACGACGAGTAAAAGAATAAAAGTGATCATTGCGTTCGTAAAGAAAAGGTGCGAAGGGAGTATCTTTTAGACCTTGGGTGGGAGCCTTTGTAGTGATGGAGGTGATTCCTCGTAGACTTGAAGTTGAGTAATTGCGCGTGTGTTATGTTATGGCCAGGTACGGCATGATTGTTTTCGTAAGTATAGTAGTGAAGACTATACATGCACTTGTGTGTTTTGAGGCTTAGAAGGAACATTCGGGACGAATGTTTCTAAGGAGGGGAGAATGTTATACCCCGTATTTCCAGAGTATGTACGTAAGGGAGTACGTATAAAAGTTTGAGCCTTAAAGTTAGGCAAGGACGAAATTTTGTTCACAACTACCGAAAAAAATCGTTTTTCGACGAAACGTTTTACAAAACTTGCGAAGGGAAAAATACGGCTATGTCATTTATTATTTTTGCGGATTTTTCCGAGAGATAAAATATTTTGGACCAACGGGAGGGTGACATGTGTCACCCTCAAAGTGGACGGCAAAGGGCCATTCTTGGCACGTTTTTGTTGCCTTGGAGTTGGTAGGATATTTGTAGATATTTTTGTGTAGTTGATGAGCAAGTGGGACCCACAAACACTTGTCCAAATCTTGACCATACACTTGCCCACCACTTGGCTTGATCTTGGCCATTGATCTCCTATAAATACCCCTCAGGAAGACTTCTTCATCCAAAAATAGTTTCTAAGTCTTGAAAATCCTCCCCTCTTGTTGAGCTCGTCCAAAAGAGCACCCTCCCCTCGGAAGGCTTTGGCCGAGAGGTACCCCTACCTTGAGTTGTTCTCGTAAAATACCCCCTCTTGGCGTAAAAATACTCTCCAAGTATTGTTACTATACCAAAATACCTTAGCCTTATACCTTGTAGTATTCCAAAGTTACCTCTATACGTAGAGCCCGAAAATACTACCTTATGTCCTTTTTGTCTCAAAACGAAACCCTAAGGAAAATCTTCATAGCCAGTTGAAGTATTAAGAAGAAGTTGCGTAGAACTTCTAAGGGTTGTTTGGAGTGGGTTGGAGCACCCGGAGTAGGAGCTAAACGTTGCTCAGGATCGACATTAAATCTTGGATAATTTTGGGCTTATCGAGGTAAATACTCTTGTCCCCCTATTGTAATTAGAGTTTACATACTGTTGAAGTATAAGAATTAAGTATAAGTTATATACAAGGAAAGTATATAAGAAGAGAATTGAATCAGACTTACATAAGACCGTATTTACGTGAGACTTGTGAAGATTGACGTAGGAAGTTGTCACGCCAATTTTCCGTAGAATCTTGTATCTAGATTTATTCTACCGAGTAGTCTAGACATTGATAGATCGTATAACCGTTATAGATCAAGCATCGCGAGTAGCGTATTCTACTCGAAGGGTGGAAAAGGCTAGCAGGATTACGATTTGGAGCTATTTGCTAATAGTCGATAAATCGTCGCGAGGTATGTGATTCTTCCTATCCTCTCGAGCATGATATTTTAAAGAATATATATATAGTACGGTAGACGACGCGTGTGTTAACCGAACGTAGTTTTGCGGCAATGTCTTTTGACTTAAGCCCGAATAATAAGAATCTTGAAGTATTTCAAGAGAATTAAGAAACCTTTTGAAAGAAGAGTAATACTTGGTTTTAAAGCTAAGAGTTATACTAGCTTTATGGGAAGTTAGGTATAACGGCTTAAGAGAGATAAAAAGAATGATTTATTGATTTTAGAAGTTAAGAGACTTGATCTTAAAAGATAAGAGACTTGACTTAATTAAATTAATATGAGTTTTGTTAAAAAGTGTGAAACCTCATTCGTGAGTAATGAGTACTTGGTTTTTAAAAGGAATAATGTTTTACTGATTTCGGAAATCAGAATAAGTATCGAACAAACCACTGCAGCGTTAATAAGGGAAATGTATTGACTAATTAAGTATTATTAAAACCAGTAGAAACCCCCATAGAAGCTAAGATGAGACAAAATGATATTACATTTCCTAGATCATGGATGCGTTAATAAGATTGTTATAAACAAGAATAACCTACTCACATATAAGGCATATGTTTCTCAAATTGTTTTAAAGGAGAATTACATCATTAAGTGATTAAAACTATGAACTACGAAACCTTTCGAAAATGAGAAACTTGAGCATTTGAAATTAGGCAAACTGGAACGTTTGGAAAATAATGTTGTTACTTGATTTTTACAAAGGGAAGTGTTTTGGTTTACTTAAAAAGATAGTCACTCTATTTTTATACTACGGGTATTGTGTGACTTTTGTGAAAGAAACGGATCTTTTAAAGAGTTAATGTATGAAGTACTTAGGGGATAAAAAATTAAAAACCCGAACTTGTTAACATAAAGAAAGTACCTTGTGTGAATAACTTGATTGTGTTGGTTTGTGATAGCCTTGTAATACTTTCTTGTTGATTTGATAAGTAAACATGTTAGGATGTTACGTGTGTTAGTATCTTGTGATGTTTGCGTAAAGGGGTTTCCCTTGTTGTGCTTATGTGGTTTAACGATAAGCTGTTATGTTAGTATTATATCACTCACCTCTTGACATGATTCCGGGGGTTAAGCTGCCCTCCGATGCGGGGTAGACTCAGGCGGGTCTGTGTGACCTATGATTCGAGAATACCTCATGCGGGTCTGCGTGACTTATGCGGAGCTACGAGAGTTCCGTGTTAGCGCGCCTTTGTGGTCATGCGGTCTACGCGCTACGCGATCGCGAGTCCGTGACGCCACGGGAGTAGCTACCTCGACGCGAGGAATACCTCACGCGGGCCATCGAGTGGCCTATGCGAGTCAGCGGAAGTTCCAGGACTAGACGCGCACATTAGATACCGCGCGAGTGGCCGCTTCGATCATGTGGCGGTTCAGATGCATCTCATGATACGCTTTATGACCTTGTTGGTACCGGTGTTAGTAGTCGGCTATGCCTTCGCATTTACCCCGTAAGGTTTTATTATGACACAGTGGGACACGTGTTCATGTGTATTCCTTGGTGCTTTTATATCATAGACTGCCGACACTGAGGAAGGTATTCCACGGGCATGATTGATGTGGTGGGCGTGAGACCCATAGTTATGTTTGAGTGATGACTTTGAGGGCGTGAGTCCCTGACGTGAAATAACTGCTTATTTATTTTGAACTGTAGTTTGGTTATCATATATGTCTCCTGCCTTATATAGACTACTATGATTTCATTTACGATTTTTCGCCACATACTTGGTACCTGTTGTACTGACCTCCTTCGGGGGGCTGCGTTCATGCCGCAGGTAGAGGTACACCAGTGTTGATCCTCGCTCATAGGGTCACAGTTCAACGTTTGGGAAGCTCCGTTTCTCCGGAGGCTTATCTTTGGTATAGTCCCCTGTTGTTGTAGGTGCTTACCTTCAGGGGTATGGCGGGGCCCTGACCCGTCGTTGTTGTCATATCATTCGTAGAGGTCTGTAGTACTGTTGTGGGCAGAGTTTTTAATGGGATGTAACTGTTCGGATCTAAGTTTTTATATATATATATATGCCGAAAGACAACTTTTCTTCAGATAAACATGTGTCTCCTTTACATTGTTTCATGTTGTGTTTTATATTTCGCTGATTACTCTGATGTTGTATCACTAGGGTGCCCGAGGTAAGGCACCAGTCACGGGCCCGGGCTCGGGTCGTGACATGTGTAATGCCAGAATTTAGGGAAAATTGAGGCGTGAGCAATTAGGACACGAATTAGGTTGTTTATGGTTCAGATTTTCCGTTCAGCTTTACCATTTTGGGAGGAGGTGTGAGGCCAGGAAAACGAAAGATAAGACCATTTTTGGAGCAAAACTGTTTGAATTGATTATTATTGAATTCCCTGCCATTATCTCATTAAAAACATTTAATGCTCTTTTAAAATTGTGCTATTATGAAAGCACTAAATAAGGGAAAATATAGTAAACCTGGAATTTATTGCCAGTTGGAAAAGTCCATAAAAATTGAAATAATCGTCCAAAAACAACACATAATATCGATGGTCAGCCGTACTTAAAATTGGGGACGTTCACAAATCACTGTGTATGCTATCGAAAGGCAGTAAAGTACAATTTGTGGATGCAGAAAATGGTAATTTAACACGTTAGCCAAAAACACAAGATTCACATATAGGAGTCCTAGAAATACGATTGCAATTAATAAAATTATATTTCCTAAGGAAGCGTAAAACAGAATCTTAAGGATGTCCTAATCTAGAATTCCATAAGGAAGACGAAGAGCATCAAAGGTTGATGGAACTGAGGTTGGATTGTTGACGACGTTTGAAATAGGGTAGAGATATCCGGTGCTATCACATCTCATTATTCGTCTCCCTGTCGTAAAATCCTTCACAGAAAAACCAAAAGGATCCAAGTCAAGGGAAACATTATTATTAGTTGTGAAACGTCGCACATAGATTAGATTCTTAAAGAGTTTAGGGGTATAGAGGACATTTTTTAAGATTAGTGGTGGATGTAGTGGGGATAAAGATGAATAACCAAAACTGCGAATGGGAATGCCTTGTCCACTACCGGTAATAATATTCCAATTTAAATTACTCAAATTGGAATTAGATGAGAGAGTACCTTGTGATGCCGTCATGTGAGATGTGGCACCTGTGTTCATATACCAATTTTCGTCTGGAGCATTGAGTGACATTGTGTTCATAGATGCCTCAATATCAGTCAATGCATAAGTTGAGGCGGGGGGCCTGTGCTGTGTAAGCCTATTGTGGACGTGGGTTGAGTATGCTAGGGTGGGCCTGTCGGTTCTAAGGTGTAGTCCACAAGGATGTCATATACGGGAAATGAGGAGATGATCGTGATGGTGGGACCCACGCGGTGGACGACGAGTAGAAAGCCTATGGCGGAGGTTGCTGCCACTATCGCGGTCGCTGCTGGATGTTTCCTGCCGGTGGGGACTGCCCCTTCCCGCCACCATTGTCACCAAAATTCCGTCTGTCGCGACCCTTGATGGACTGCCTGCTCTGGCTATTATTGCGGGCTGCTGCGAGTCCTCAGGCCGGTGGTTCTGGTTACCAGAGTTAGAGGCCCTATAGTCGGTGGAGGGCCCAACAGTGGTGGTAAGAGAGGTGTCAACAATGCTGGCCTGAGTGGTGATACACTTGATTTTTCAGGACTCCTCAAGAATAAGCTTCGAACGGGCCTCATAAAATGGAGGTAACGACGTGCATTGCTGAAGGGTAGTGGCAACGCCGTCATATGATTTGTTCAAGCCTGTAATAAGTTGCATGACCAACCATTTATTAGTGACTGGTGCACCGATGTTGGAGAGTTGGTCGACAAACATCTTGAGTTCTTGACAGTATGCATACACGTTTGGGAAATCATCCTGATGAACATCCTTGAACTGATTTTCAAGGTATAACGCTCGTTAAATTTTGTTGTCGTGGAAAATACTTTCCAAACATTCCCACGTTTGGCGAGCAGTGGCATCGGTCTCAATGATAATGACCGAAAAAACAAGGATTCTGTCGTGGAGAAAAGGGGGCCGAAAGATGAAGTCGGCGACTAGGGTTCCGACATATGAATGGTGGCGGCCGAGAAAAGAGGTCGGCAGCTAGGGTGGAATATTTAGGGTTAGACTTCTGATACCATGAAGGAATATGTTGCTTGATTTTATTCATCAACAATGTACATTATATATAGTAGTACAAAAATATCTAAACTAGATAACTAATCAACCTAATTATAATAGTAAATACAATTTTACCTTAAATATGAGACCTAATTACAATAGAAATATAATTCTACCTAAAATAAGAGATATACAATTAATAAAAGAATGTTCGGAAAATATTCTATTATTTAGAAATAGCAATGGAGATTGGGTACTGGGGTTTATAAATGGTATCCCGCACAGTACAAATACCATGTCAAAATTACTTGCCTTATTGCAGGGATTGCACATTGCAACTAGACAACTAATGCAGGTACCCGATGAGCCAGATTGGCACCTGTTGGCTGGTGTCATCTGAGAGTACGCAATAGACATGCAAACACAGTGAGATCGTGGAGAAGAAGGGAAGACACAACTATCGCCTGTGATGGTCACGAACTGTGAGAGAAAGAATAGAGGGAGAAGAAGTCGACAACTTTTAGGAAAGAGAAAAACTCAGTAATGAGATATTTTATTATACTTCATATATTGTATACATAAGAATACTGAAAGGTATATATAATAATACTGAGTAACAATATTAAGTAGGCTCCTCTATTATTATTATAACTGCCTATACTAATTACTCTTTTATCCTTCTTAACATTTCAAGTCGACTCAATGGAAGATATTCGTGAGTCCAAGCTCAAGCGTGTTGATCTTTGTATTCTGCTCAATCCTTTTGTAAGCAAATCACCGGCCGGGTTTGTCGTGTATGTACTCTGGCTTTATTATACCTTTCTGGATCTTGTCTCTGATAAAGTGTAAATCAATCTCTATATGTTTAGTCCTCTCATGAAAGACTGGATTTGCTGCAATCTGGATTGCTGACTTACTGTCAGTGAAGACTGTTAATGGATGGTTGAACTGAATACCAATATCCTTTAGCAAACCAAGTATCCAGGTTATCTCAGCTACTGTGCTTGCTAAACTTCTATACTCTGATTCTGCTGAACTTCTAGAGATTGTGCTCTGTTTCTTTGACTTCCAAGATATAAGAGAATCACCAAACTTTATTGCATAACCTCAGAATCGATTTTCAGATGTGGACAAGCGCCGTCTGCATCACGAAAGAGTCGCCGTGTTTCTTGTCGCTTGACATCAGAACACTTGTCCAGGTTGGCTCTTGATGCACCTTACTATTCTCAGTGCTGCATTGAGATGAGACCTCTTTGGTTGCTGCAGAAACTGACTGAGCATCTGCACACTGTAAGAGATATCTGGTCTTGTAGTGGTTAAGTATAACAATTTTCCTATTAGTCTTTGATACAAGCTTATATCTTCTATGAGCTTATCTTCTACAATTACCTTGTTGTTGTCTACAACCTGTTTATCTTGCACATAACTATCATACTCTTTTGTAGTTAGTTTTATGTTGCAATCTATCCGTGTATAAAAAGGCTTGGCAGCAGAAAGTCCTAATTCAGCTATAAGTTCTAAAGCATATTTTCTTTGATGCATTAAGATTCCTTTGTTAGATCTCACAAACTCTATTCCTAGGAAATACCTTATTTCCCCTAAATCTTTCATTTTAAAAGACTGTTGTAGAGAATGTTTAGTTTCTTTTATCAGTTCTAAGTTATTACCAGTAATAAGAATATCATCTACATATACTAGTACTAGAATCATTCCTTTGTTAATCTGTTTTATAAACAGAGAGTGATCATATTCAGATTGTCTAAACTGCATTTGTCTTAAGGCTTCTGTGAGTTTAAAATTCCATTGTCTAGGAGCTTGTTTAAGACCATACAAGGACTTGATTAGCCTACATACATGATTGCCTCCCTGGCTAATGAATCCTTGTGGTAGTTCCATGTAGATCTCATCATGTAGGTCACCCTGTAAGAAGGCATTATAGACATCCATTTGGTGTATTTCCCAGTTCTTAGATGCTGCTAAGGATATTATAGACCTTACAGTTACCATTTTAACTACAGGAGAAAAGGTCTCATGAAAATCTATTCCTTCATTTTGACAGTACCCTTTAGCAACAAGTCTAGCCTTAAGTCTTTCAATCTCTCCTGTATCTTTATACTTTATCTTGTATACCCATTTACATCCTATTGGACTCTTGTCTTTAGGCAGAGTAATAATTTCCCATGTATGATTATCCTGCAAAGCCTGTATTTCAGTTTGCATAGCCTCTACCCACTGAGGATTTTTAGAAGCTTCCTTATAAGTTTTTGGTTCTATCAATTCTGAAAAAGCAGTAAGGAAAGCTTTATATTTAGTAGTGATGTTGTCATAAGAAATATAGTTAGCTATATAATATGGGGGTGTTGTGTTCCCAGCTCCTTTTGTGACAAAGTCTTTCATCCATATTGGGGGTTGTTTTGCCCTGGTAGACCTCCTCACATCAGTCATATCTACAGGCTTAGCAGAGACTTGATCCTGGATGAACTCTACCTCTTGAGTTGTATCATGTGTTTTAGCACTATCCTTATCCTCTGCATTGGCTTCACTGTTATTTCCCTTAGACACATATGTACCAGCAGTAGGCATACACTGATTGATATTGTAGGGATGTGTATTGACTATATCAGTGACTGAAGGAATATTACTCTGTCTAATTGGAAACACTGATTTCTCAGGTGTATCAGTCTTAAAAGGAAATTCATCTTCTCTGAAACTTACATCTCTGTTTACTAAGAACACTTTAGCTTCTAAGTCATAAAGAATATATCCCTTTTGTGTTTCAGAATATCCCATGAGAACACAACACCTAGTTCTAGAAAGTAGCTTGTCATTAACAGATAAGTTCTTAGCAAAGCACAGGCACCCTAGAACTCTTAAATGATTGATAGAAGGTTTTCTTATACAAAGATTTCATGGGGTTTTACTAGTGATCAAGAAGGTAATCTATTGATTATATAAATCACTCAATGCACATACCCCAGAATTTCAGAGGAATATGCCCCTGAAACCTTATGGCTCTAGTCAACTCAAGAATATGTCTATGTTTTCTTTCAGCCACACTATTTTGTTGTGGTGTATAAGAACAAGATTTCTGATGAATTATACCTAATTTAAGAAATATAGCAGTACATACTTCATTTACAAATTCAGTCCCATTATCAGTTCTTATTATCCTAACTGTTTTGTTAAACTGAGTTTGTACAAAAGCCAGAAATTGTTGTAATACAGTACATACATCAGATTTAAGATTAAGCAGATATACCCAAGTCATTCTAGTAAAATCATCCACTATTGTAAGAAAGTACCTATTTCCATTATGAGTTTGAACTTTGTAAGGCCCCCATACATCCATGTGAATCAGATTAAATGCTTCTGTACTTCTATTGCTGCTCAATGGAAATGGTAACCTACATTGTTTAGCACATGGACAGATATTGCAATTCTTTGTTATTCTGGCTATAGTGCCAGAATTAGCTTTAATCAGTCTACTCAATACATTGCTAGAGGTATGTCCAAATCTTTTATGCCAAGTATCTATATCTTCCTCAGTAAGTGTGTCATCAGTGATTCTATTTACAGTCAGACCTACGTTCTCTTGATTTTCTAACAGTTTTGAAGAAGTATGGTTTACTAGTATGTAGAGTCCATCTTGTAGTCTACCAATCTCCTTCACCTTCCCATTGTAAAGATCCTGAAATACACAAAATCAGGATAGAAAATAGCAGCACACTGCAATTCCTTGGTTAGTTGAGAAACAGGCATTAAATTAAACTTGAATTGTGGTATGAAGAAGACATTTTGTAGTGTACTCCTGTCTGATATATCACTAGAACCTGTGTGTGTTACATTGACTAATTCTCCATTTGGCAGGTGTACTATCTTAGAATCAGCATGATTTTCTACTATAGTTTCCTCATTAATCAGTTTTATATCAGAAACCATGTGATTGGTTGCCCCAGTGTCTATTACCCACTGTTTTATTATTTCTTTTCCTAGTAAAGCTTTGTGTTCAGGAATACCTATAGTTACTGCATTTGAGGCATGTTGTGGACTCCTGTTTTGTGTAGCTTCTGCCTGATCAATCCTGAGGTTAAGTAGCTTCACAATCTGCTCATACTGCCCTTTGGAGAACACAGCCTTTTCAGCAAGGTCAGCATTGGCATTGTCTGTGTTTGCAGCAACTTTACCCTTTTTTGCTTCCACAACCCCATATGCAGCATGTTCTTTCCTTTTGGATTTAAAACCAGGTGGATATCCAACCACTTTGTAGCAAAATTCTTTAGTATGCCCTCTCATCTTGCACACATCACAAAAAAGATTTGTAGAGGACTTTTGTACTACGTGCTCGACTTCTTAGAGAACAAGGCAAGAGGTCATGAGCAAGATTCAGTTACCTCCACTGTCCAAATTTCAACAGCCCATCGATCTTGCGAATGATTTGACTCTCATCACTTGTAATCATAGAATATGCTTTGTTGACAGTGGGTAGGGATGGCATGAGGAGTATTTGACTTCTAGCTTGCATATAATGCTCATTTAATCCCATTAAGAATTGGTATAGTTTCTGTCTTTCAAGATATTCAACAAATTCTCTGGACTTAGGACATCCACAATTAGGAGGGGGGACTAGTGACTGAAACTCAACCCATAGACTCTTTAATTTGGAGAAGTATTCAGAGACAGAGGAATTTCCTTGAGAAATAGTAGCAATTTCTCTATGTAGGTCATAAGTTCTTGACCCATCTACTTTGTCAAACCTCTCTCTCAAATTTTCCCACACTTCAAATGCAGATTCAGCATATAATAACCCACTTAGTAAGTCTTTTGAGACTGAATTCAAGAGCCATGCTTGTACTACAACATTGACTCTTTCCCAATGGTCTCCCAGATCCTCTCCAAACTGATCTTTCTGGTGTTTCCCATTAACAAAGCCCATCTTATTTCTTCCTAGTAGTGCTATTCTCATTGATTTACTCCATATAGTGTAGTTTTCAGTCCCCAATAGCTGAAAGGAGATCAAAGAGGCACCACTTAAATCTGATGCTTGAAGAAATAGAGGATGGTTATGATCTATGGCGACAATGGCTGTCAGATTAGAAGTACTTGATATATCAGTGTCCATTATCTCTTGATTTTGACCAGTACTCATTTTATCCGAATCAAGAGTTATTCCAGAAAAGGAACAAAAGTTTGCGGATATTCGATAATATCAATTTTCAAGGAAAAATCAATAAACCAATACTTGGTTTTATCGATCAATTTAGTGAATCGATTCCAAGAAAAGGAGATATAATGAAACCAATTCAAACAGGAAGCCCTAATTTTGATTGGACTGGTCTTGCCCTAATTCAAAATAAGAAGCCCTAATTCAATCAAGGGGCGTACAAACCAAGAAGATGAGAATGGAATGGTCTTGCCCTAGTTTAAACGAAGAAGCATACCAGACTCAGAGACGAAGGAGATAGAGGAATCACTGAGGATAGCAAGAATCACCAGACCCAGTCGATAGTTTCATGAAGCGGTCGCGCCCGATACCATGTCACGGTAGAGAGTACGCAATAGACATGCAAACACAGTGAGATCGTGGAGAAGAAGGGAAGACACAACTATCGCCTGTGATGGTCACGAACTGTGAGAGAAAGAATAGAGGGAGAAGAAGTCGGCAACTTTTAGGAAAGAGAAAAACTCAGTAATGAGATATTTTATTATACTTCATATATTGTATACATAAGAATACTGAAAGGTATATATAATAATAGGGAGTAACAATATTAAGTAGGCTCCTCTATTATTATTATAACTGCACATACTAATTACTCTTTTATCCTTCTTAACAGCACCCAACACTTAGGCACACATACATGGTGCATAACAAGGTTGTAGACCTACTAGTCAAGGAAGGAGTACGAAAGAAAATTTTGGGGATGTTGTCCACCTAGCAGTTCGCCCTTTTTTTTTTGTTGTGATGCATATATAGTAGACAAATTAGGAAGTACTTTTGTTAGATATTTTTCGGCGTGTATAGTAATAATCTATCTTACTCCGATGCAATTGCTAATTTGTATTTTGGTATGATGCATGCATAATATATGATACCATCTTTTAATCCAAAAAAAAAAAACTCATCTATGTCATCGAAAAATGATTTTTTTTGTTTTTTTTCTTCCTTTTACGTTGTCTGTACATGCTGCACCAATATATTATTCCATCCGTTTCAATTTATGTGATACTTTTTAGAGTATGAGGGTAAAATTTTATAACTTTAACCGTAAATTTGATATAGATTTTTTAAATTTGTAAAAATAAAATTTATACATTTAGAAACTATATAAAAAGTACTATAAGTCATGATAATTTATAATTCAAATAATTTAGCAAAATGTAAAAAAAATGTGATCAAAGAACCACCTCATAGACTCTCCAAATAGTAATAGGTTCACATAAATTAAAACGGAGAGAGTAATTGTTATGAGTCCTTCAATTTAAATTATGATTAAAATTGTGGGGAAATAATCATATATACAGCCGACGCATCTAGTTTGCAGTGAATTTATTAATTATAAATGGAATCAGATCAAGAGATGTATAATTAATGAAAAGAAGGGAATAAGAACGAGAAAAGGGGGAACATTAATTCACTGGATTTTCATTATAATATATTGCATGATTACTGCTACTTCATCTGTCTCAAATTATTTGTCATTTTTTTTATTTACACGCCCTTAAAAAATATTAATTTGAATGAATATTTGACCTACTTTACCCTTATTTACGTCTAAGTTATAATCAGTGTTTTTAAAGGCAATTTTGGGGCGAGTCCCGCGACGAGCCTTGGGACAGAGCGTACCAAAAATGCTTTGGGGTGCAAATGAAAAACGTAAATTCATAGAGAGTACGCCCTAGGATTTCGGGGGTAAGTCCCGGGCGCGAAAGCATGAGCCCCAGTCGTAAAAGCGTAAGCCCTGGGTATTAAATTTGTTTTTTTTAAAATTAAAAGTATTTTTGCTATAGATTATAATTTTTATTATTGGTGTAATTATATTTATACTTTTTGTTATCATGTTGTAGTGATATTTCCTGAAATATATAAATAACACAGTCATAAATAATTTTTTAAAATATTTATGTCTGAAATTGGTAGGATAGAAATTCCATAGCACTATGTTGCTGAAACAACTTTTATCATTTTTTATCGTTGCTATTACACTTTTCATCCTTCTCCATCTTTAAATTATATAAATAAAAATCAATACAAATATTAGTTGAGGGTGGAAAGAACTAATATATGTGGAGATGAATGAAGAAGTGGATGAAGATTGTATTTTAAAGATTATCTAGGCTATTACAGTGTATCAATTTTGTACTGTTACATTTCTCATATAATAATTATAATAATTTTTTATATTATTGGTGATTTATTTGTAGAATTTTAATGAAAATTTTACTTTCGCTTATTTTTTTTCTAAAATTATAAAATTGAAGATACATGAGACATACGTCCCATAGATTTATGGGACTTACACCCCGTATCTCGGGCTTACATATCGCCCCATGCTGCATAAAATGCCTCACCTCGCGGCCCCGCCTCTTAAACATTGATTATACTCTCTCATCATTAAATGTTTACTTTATTTATGTGTCATTTTCATTAATGACAAAAAATAAAATGGAGAAAATATAATTAATTATATCTTAAATTTTTAAAACGATAAATAATTTCAGATAATTATTTTTAATAATCATGACATATAATTTGAGACAAGGGAATATATCTTTAGAATAATATAGATGAATTAAATATTGAGTTTAGTTAAACTTGACAATTAGGTGAGAATGTCGTTTCCAATTAATTGTAGTCAAGTTTTGACTAGTAGGTTTTAGGATTGTAGTTGACATGTTTGTGGCCTACATCCAGCTTTATAATTAAAGTTAGTTGGGGACTTGGGGCACTGCAAAAAGATCACTTTGAAGACTTATATAGGTGAAAAGTTCACAAGTCTCAAAGTATTGATAAAACAGTTATCTATTATGACATCAGCAATGTGAGCACCACAGACTGTCAACCCTAGCTCCGAAGTTTTTTTAAAATATTTTGGTCCCCAACCCCTAACATTTTAGTTACCCAAAGAGAAATAGGAAATTAAATATTTCTCTCCATTTTAATTGCCCCAAAAAGAAATAAAAAATTAAATATTTTTCTTTAAAAGTTTTCGATTTCTCCACTTTTCAGATCCCGTTTTCGGCGAAAATTTGATTTTTTTCATCGAAAAATCAGTCCGAACAACTTATTATGGTGTCGATTAAAGCCACAAACCGTAGCCATAGTCTATTATATATTTATTATGGTGTAGATTACAAAATATATTATTGTAGGTGGTGATTACATGAGTGAATGAGAGGAGACCTCAAAATGTTTGAATAGATTTTTATGAGCAAGGTGACAGGATGATCCTGATAGTGATGACGAAGGGTATAACAAACAAAAAAATTAAAAGAAATGAAACAACAAACCTCAACCCCAAATTACACAAATTTAAGGGATCGTGGATAGATATACCATAATCAACCGTCGTTAATAGCTAGCAATTATCATTTAGGCGCGACTTCATGCATGATGAATAATTTCCCACATGTTATATATAGGCCAATGACAATATTTGTCTAAAAAATCATAAATAAATAAAATAAAATAATAGGACATGCCACTATTTAAATATTATAATAACACTTTAATACATCACATGAGAGTCCTTATCCATTAAACATATAATCAAAAGAGTTTTAGGTCAAGTAATGGTACTTAAAAGACCAATATTTATCTAAAGAAGTCAAATAAATAAAATAAAATAAATAAGAAGACTTGATACTATTTAAATTTTATAATAACACTTTAATGCATCATATAAGAGTCCTCATCCATTTAGAACATGATCAAAAGAGTTTTAGGACAAGTAATGATACTTAAAAGGCCAATATTTATCTAAAAATCCATAAATAAATAAAATAAAATAAATAAAAAGACTTAATACTATTTAAATATTATAATAACCCTTTAATGTTTCACATTATATTCCTCATAAATTATCAAAAGAGTTTTAAAATAAGTAGTGATACTTAAAAGATCAATATTTGTCTAAAAAGCCACAAATAAATAAAATAGAGTAAATAATTCTTTTTGATACTATTTAAATATTCTAATAACACTTTAATACATTATATGAGAGTCCACACTAAACACATAATCAAAAGAGTTTTTAGGACAAATAACAGTAATCATAACACTAGTATCCAATTAGTGTGACAAGAAGTTATTGTTCTCAAAGCACAACCTCATTTTAAGGACATCCATTATTTGTGCTTAAACTCTTTGGATCATGTGTTAAATTGATGGAGACTCTCATATGATGTATTAAAGTGTTATTATAATATTTATATAGTATCAAGTCTTTTTATATATTTTATTTTATTTATTTATGACTTTTAAGATAAATATTGACCTTTTAAGTATCATTACTTGTCCTAAAACTCTTTTGATCATATGTTCAATGGATGAGAAATCTCATATGATGTATTAAAGTGTTATTATAATATTGAAATAATGACATATCTTTTGTTTTTTTTTATTTGATTTATTTATGTCTTATTTTAGATAAATATTGGTCTTTTAAGTATCATTATTTGTCCTAAAATTATTTTGATCATGTGTTCAATGTATGAGGACTCTCATATGATGTGTTAAAGTATTATTATAATAGTTAAATAGTGTCAAATCCTATTATTTATTTTATTTTATTTATTTATGTCTTTTTAGACAAATATTATCTTTGGTCTATATATAACATGTGTATAATTATTGATCAAAGTCGAGCCTAAAAGATAAATGTTAGCTATTGATGACGGTCGGTTATTGGTATACCTATCCACGACCTTTTAGATTTGTGCAATTTGGGGTTTGGGTTTGATTTTTTTTTTAAAATTGTTTTCCCGTTAGACTAGTGCAAATTCAGCATACTTCACATTCCAACAGTCACATTTATTTCTCTAGTTTATCATCAACCAAAATAGTAAAAAATGATCCTAAACAATGAGTTATTATAGAGCAAGGTGGTTTATTTTCGATTTGACTTATAATTAGTCCAACACACTTAGCTTTATTTCGACTGACATACCACATATTTTTACAACGGTAATGAATTAAAAAAATCTTAAATTTATAACGGTAGCAATACATCTTTCCCTATATAAAATCGATCCAAAGTTCAAACTCCTTCATTGTTGTTTTTCTTGATCAAACTTTTCTATTGTCTCTTTTCTTGATCAAACTCATTCATTCTCTTTTCATAAATAAAATTTTACAAAAAATTAAATAAAACAATAGTCTATTAGAGGGTAGGAAGATGGTGGTCAGGTCATCAGCTTTTTTCCGAGCCTTTCAAAGATTACACATAGAGAATGTGTATTTTCATCCGCTGTATGTGATATACATGCAAACAATAGAGTGATGTTGACCAACCACAATATATAAATTTGAAGAAACATAAAAAGCAATAGCGAAACAAGTAACATAAATAGAAATAACACATATTTTGACCAACAAAAAAAGTTAAAGTTTTAAGTAAAGTAATAGACCAAGATAAATTTACAAAAATAAAAATAGAAAAAAACACGATCGAAATAAGCAAAATAAGTAGAAATAACACATATTCTAAGAAAAGAGGCTAAAGTTCCATTTTTTTTGAAAAAACCCAAAACTTTTATGAACAATAGGGTTAATCAAGTTTAAAAAATAAAAAAATTTATATAGGCAATATTGAGCTCAAAATGCTTCGACACTGATGCAAAATTAATTAACATGCCTGAGGACAATGATTGCAGAGCTTCCGAGCTTTGAAGAGAAGAAAATCGAGTTGAGAGATTGAGATCTTGATAGAAAAGAGGAAGATAAATAGAGGGAGACTTATTCATACTTTAGGAGAAGAGAAAATTTTTTGTATATTCTAATACTTGTCAAAGGGACTTAAATGTAGAAGTTTAAAACTCCAAACTTTTAAAAGTTGTGATAATAACCCCGAACCCACATATTTAAAACCCTATCAAACAAATAAATCAAAAAGAAATTAAATGGCATCTTAGCCAATTTAAGTTTTAAAGTGGCCTTTATATCAAACCTTCTCAAGTTAGTTGGGTATATATGTGTTGTGGGGATACTTCTTTTACCCAATTTATACTACGCTTTTTACTTTTCTTTTTTAAAGCAGGTCTCAAAATATTTTGAAATCATTTAATTACTAATATTATTTAAAATTTGGTGCATTATATGAATATGTGAAATTCCAAGTCCAATTCCTCTCTCCTTCTCTCTTTAATAACATGAATGTTAAAGGTAACCTACAATTGAAAATATTTATTAAACGTGAAATAAAGTTAATCCTATTTAATTACGAATCGAACATTAGGAGCCCCACACGTCGGAAACATTGTTTCCACACACGTGTACATACAATGCCAATGATCATAATTTCCTTAAATGAAAGAGATATTGGTACGTATACGAATTGTTTGAGACGTAAGGTAATAGACGGTTATTGGCCAAATGACGTAGGTTTCACGTTGGTAAATGAAGGAAGAAGTGTATAAATGTGTTCATGAATCGCCGCGGCGCCAAACTGCAGACGCCAACTCTCTAAAGTTGTGGCGCCGTGGCGCCCAACTGCAGGGCCACAACGCCAACTCTCTGAAGTTGTGGCGCCGGGGCGCCTCCCTGCAGGGCCGCGGCGGGAGACGAAAAGACATGACTCTTGGGCTGGTTTTTGAGGCATTAAACCTCTATTACATCCCAAATGAATTCAGTCATTATTTGGCTGAATTAACACTCCATAATCAAGGTCATTACATGGTCATTCAAGGCCATTACATGGTCATTCAAGACCATTACATGGGCAATTGGAGAGTCATCTTCACAACACTATAAAATGAGGCCTTAGGCTCATTTGCAAAACACTTGAATTCTGAAATACTTCTTCCTCTCTTGCAATCACAAAACACTCAAAGATCTTTCTTCCAAAGCAAACACTTGAGTTCCCTTTGCTCATTTATTTGATTGCTGTTTTATCTTGGGAGATAAGTTGTCATTACAACTGTTGAAAGGATATACGGGGCAATATTATCTTAAAGATAGATCAAGAATTTGGTCGACTCAACAAGCCCTTCTATTTGATTATTTCCAAGTTTTATTATAATTTGTTGTTGATGTTATTTTCCCGTTTTACACATTACCACTCACACCTACGTCACTTATTTTCGGTCGGTGAGACCCACTATACGACGATCAGTTAAGGGGCCCACATTGTCTCTCTATCTCTCCATCTCTCCATCTCTCCATCTATCTCTCTTCCTTTCTTTCACTCTTTCTTTCTCTCTCGATCTCTGTTTTTGCTGTATTTTTTGGCGGCCTCTTTTCCAACAAAGTATACCGGCAGTTTTGTCTGGCCGTGTTAAGTGTATTTTGTATACACTTTTGAGTCTATTTTTAGTTAGTATTTTACTCATTTCGTTTGTGTTTAGTATAATATTAGGTTTGTTTTCTTTTTTTTGTGTCACAACGGTTATAAAGGAGGAAGTACATAATCGAGGATGAAATGAGCTTAATTGAGATGTAATTGCACACTAAAAAGGCCAAGAAATGAAGCTAAGAAGTCCCGGGATGCATAAAAGAAATCTGACGAAGTCCGGATGAAAAAAGGACACAGAAACAGAAAAACCGGAAAAAGACGTCGGCAGCGCCGCGGCGCCAAAACACCTATGTGGTCTGATTTCCCCCCAGTATTTTAGGCACTGTTGCGCCAGCCTGTAGGGCCACGGCGCCGACGCGGAATTTCTGATTTCTGGACCGAATTCGACACGTTTTTAGGGTCCGAAAAGACAATGTTTCTCAGCTATAAAACCATAAAACTCTGCTCATACCGAAGACCTGATACCATATTACAAATCATACTTTTGGGAGACAAGAAGGAGGCTACAATTGGAGACTCTTGTTCAAGTTCTTTTTCTTTCTCTTATTTTATTTCAGTTTATGTTGGATTGTAATTTAGTTATTGACATGACAATGTTTAGGAGCTAAATACTTTAGTAGGGTTTCCATCGAATCTTCTTGAAACCCTTTCATATAGTTAATGCATTGATTATTGATTTCTTCTTCAGCGTATTAAGATCTATTCAATATTATTATGATTGCTTGATAATTAACTAGCTATTAATTGTCATCACTTATATGATTTCGAATCAAAAGTCTGAAAGGTGAGATTTGAATATGTTGTAATTGTCTAGACATAGGTTAAAATCATGGACGAAAGTACCCCGATACTTGTATAGTATTTAATGGTTATTGTTCTTAATCCTCCTGTGTGGTAAAACTTATCATAGAAATATAAAAGGTTTCTGCACAAGGCTGAGCTCTTGTATGTCCTAATCGGAATATAATGATAGATTAGTTAACCTGCTATCTTAATAAGAAGAAGAATTATTAACATTGCATTAACACGTGAAAGAGTGGATAGTTGAGGAGATTGAAAGCCTTATTTCCTTCATAATTGTTATATACTCAAAGTATTATAATCTTTAGTTTATTTTCTGCACTTAGTCATAATTCTTAGTTATAACTCTCAAACTAAAGAACGTCAACCAAATAGATACCATAGAATAGATAATCGGTACTTAATAAACCAGTCTCTGTGGACGATAAACTCGGTCTTACAAATCTTTATTAATTGAACGATACGTACACTTGCGTAAGCACTTAGAAATATCGCAACAAGTTTTTGGCGCCGTTGTCGGGGACTGGCTGTTACACCCCGGAAGTCCAGGACATGTATAAGAGAATGTATGTGAGGAATCAAGACTTGGAAATTAGTACGAAAGGAAGAATTATTTTTCCGACGGAAAATCTTCCGGACGTCGGAAAGGAAAAATGTTCGTTGTTGAGAATTGGATTCTCAAAATACATTATTTGAAAAGTATGGAACTCTTAACTTATTGGAAATTTATTTTTACGGATTTGGTCATGTGGGGCCCACCCGAGGAATTTTACATTTTTGTGGGACCCACAAGGGTTACAGAATTTTATGGACGAATGAGAGGGCGACACGTGGCACCCCCCACAAGGTCTTGGTCGAATTGGTAAGGGGGTAAAATGGTCATTGACCATCTTGGAAGATAAGTCTTGCAAGCTTGATATAATTGACCAAGTCAACTTGCCACTTGGGCTTGATCCATGTGATCTTCATCTTAACCACCCATTTGTTTAAGTCTAAGACATCCAATGTGTTATATAAGCATGCTACTAGTGCAAGACTTGCTCTTCAACACTTAGAAAAATTAGACAACTCTTGTCCCTCACTAATTGCTCTCGGGTTTGAGGTCTTTTGCACAAGAAAATTTTGTAGTTTTGATCCTTTAGCCACAAGACTTTAACCCAATGTCCCTAAGGGTATTGTAAGGATATCTCAATAGAAAAATTTCGGAAAAAACGCATTTTTACGTTAGTCGCAAGGCGGAAACTTAAGGAGTTCTTCAACTTTGAAGTTGGAACTTGAAGATGGGTTCTTCATAGGCCTCTAAGGAGTGCTTGGAGAAGATTGGAACCTAAGGAAAGGAGCTAAGAATTGCTAAGGCGCGACTTTGAATCTTGGAAATTTTAAGGGCTTGGAAAGGTATAAATTTTGTCGTTTTAGTAGTTAAGACTTACTTGTTGTTGTAGCTATGGATATTAGCAAGCATGTGGTATATAGTGTGAAGTTTATAAGTTTATTGGCTATTGGAACCCTAATCCGAAAACTAGCATGCTTAGCCTTAAGATTACAATTCAAGTCGATTATTCGTTTAAGTCGTCGCATGTTGTGTAAGAAGGAAATTGTAGTTGTTGAAGTGGTTTATAACTATATAACATGTTAGACCTTAGAACTTGGAATTGGAAAAGGATTGGAAAAGACTTAGTGTTGTTGGTTATAAGTTGGCCGAGAATGGCTTGGATTTTTATACTACTTGATATGAATTGTGGGGCGGAATTTTACACGTATTGTAAGGCGTGTAATCCCCTTTGTTTGGTTGTTGTTTTGAGCCTTAAATGTGGCGTGTTGATTATTGTATTCGGCCTTGAAAAAGGTGGCAAAGTGAGTAGAAACAAAGGAAGTGCTGCCCGATTTTCCGTAGAATTAGAGACCGTATACTTAGTATTATTCTACATTAGAGACTAGAAGTTTATAGTCTTGTTGTGACCATTATAGGTTGACACTTCTACGTACGGCGTATTCGGCTTAGCTTGTGGATTTAGCCGGAAAGGTATGTGAACTATCTCCTCTTCTAGCATGATTCCTTAAGATAAAGAAAGTATTTCCTACTCCTTAAATGATCCATTCCTTGGTTGTATTTGGATTGCCTAAAGTAGAATTTGTTCTATGTACTCCCTTGATTGTACTTTGATGTTTAAATTGTAAGTTGTATAATCCATGTCCTTGGTGAAGTTTGGATTCTTAAAAGTGAAAGTATGTTACTTAAAGTACATGGAGTCTTGAAAAGGAAATGGTTTCCAAACCTTTTGGGCTAGTGCCTTAGTTCCAAAACCTAAAGGTCATTATAATGACTTTAGGGGAGTCAAAGGAGTGATTTACTTAATTGTTTTAAAAGAGGAGAAATGACATGATTTAAGAGAAGTAACTTGTCTTAAAGGTGTGAGTTACTTGAGGTTTAAAAGTAGAAGAAACTTGTTTTCGATATATTAAGAGACTCGAAGTATTTTTGAAAGTTAAGAAACTTGATTTGAAAGTTTGTGATACTTGGTTTAAGTATAAGTCTCTTGGTTATAAAAAAAGAATGAAATTGTCTAAAAACCATAAAGGGTTATAACGGCTTTATGGGAAGTTGGTTATAACGGCTTTATGAAAGGTTTAGGAAGTTGTCTATTTTGATTAATGGGCATAAGTTGCCTAGATTGTGAAAATTTGAAGTTACTTGATTTGAAGATTTGAAATGAGTTTTCTAAGAGTGTAGTAACTTACTTGAAAAATAGACACACCTTGATACTACGGGTGTTAGTATCTTGGAGTAATTCATAAAAATGAGTCTTTTGAAAAGAATGTACGTACGTAGTACTTTGGCTTGATTAATTGAGAATTAGTCTAAGTGTGCCTTGATAAGTACTTTGGCTTGTTTAATTGAGAATTGATCACACGACCGACTCGATCGCGATCGTGCCCTACTCCGGGCACCCTTACGAGTAAACATCGAGAAAATCAGCGGAACATACATGAAACTTATAAAATAAAAACAACAAGAATAAAACAACAGTTAGCCGATGGCTACCTTCCGAACGTCATACATAAACGGCTAGCTTGCCTTTCCTTTACAAACCGACCCACACATGTGACTACTGCACTCTAAGAGTTTTGACCTAACTCATCGTGGCGGACAAGGCCCCGCCTGCACCTGAATAAACATAAACGTGACAACTCCGAACACCGAGCCATCTCAACTTGCTGAACCGATCCTAAGCTCATGATCCACAATCGTACCTAAACTCGCGGCATGAACGCAGCCCCGGGCGGGGTCGATAACAACAATTGAATATGGAACAGAAATAACGTCATAAGAAATGATCACAATCAGATAAAAGAATGACAAGGACAAGTATAAAAATACATACCGGATCCTCCGTGTCATTATCACTTATGAACTTAATCGCACCTTATTATCTTTTCCATTCCCAATAAAAGTTATAGTCACATTCTTACGTACATTATTAGAAAAAGAATCATTAAGTTCATTACCATATAACTTACTTATCTTTCATAACATAGTCCGGCCCATTACGGAGGGACACATATACTACCCGGCCCAATCTGGGACGCGATCAAGTCACACTAATATCAAAGCATGCCCGTGGAATCCCCCATCACTGTCGACAGCTAAAAGTGTAAAACATAACCATGTGACGCGCCCGTGGCATCCCACCTCACCGCTTGGCGTACATACACCATACCTACATATATCTCCCGCCTGGAATCCCACATCACCGCCGACCTATAAGTGTAGAACATAACCACGTGACGCGCCGTGGCATCCCACTCACCGCTTGTCGGCGTACACATACACCATACCTACATATATCTCCTGCCCGTGGAATCCCACATCACTGTCGACAGCTATAAGTGTAGAACATAACCATGGGTCTCACGCCCATAATATCAATCAAAACAGGTGGTATAACGTCTTGGGGCTTGCCCCTCATTTATACTCTTACCCTGGAGAAGGTGGTAAGCGGGGTATAACGCCTGGGCTTGCCCTCAGTTATACTCTTACCCTGGAGAAGGTGGTACAACGTCTTGGGGCTTGCCCCTCATTTATACTCTTACCCTATCTCAACCACGACAATCAACACATAAAGCGGTGGTACATCGTCTGGGGTTTACCCTCACTTATACTCTTACCCTGGAGAAGGTGGTACAACGCCTGGGCTTGCCCCTCATTTATACTCTTACCCTATTTCGACCGACCATCAAACAAGACATAAGCACTAACATGTCTTTTTATAAAAATCCGGGAATTTAACCCAAGTACTCCAAATAACGGAAGCATACCCGTGGAATCCCACATCAGCTTGTGACGTCCCAAGAATCTTACAACAAGACAAGACCTTCAACCGAGAGTCGCGAACTTAATAAAACATAATACTTGCACTCAAAGGCTATTACCAGCACATATAGGCAAGTTCTCAATTAACCAAGCCAAAGTACTTATCAAGGCACACATAGGATAATTCTCATTTAACAAGCCAAAGTACTTATCAGGACACAAATAGAATAAATTCTCATTTAACAAGCCAAAGTACTTATCCGGGCACAAATAGAATAAATTCTCATTTAACAAGCCAAAGTACTTATCAAGGCACAAATAGAATAAATTCTCATTTAACAAGTCAAAGTACTTATCAAGGCACTCTTAGACAAATTATCAATTTATCAAGCCAAAGTACTAATCAAGGCATACATAGAATAATTCTCTTTTAACAAGTCAAAGTACTTATCAAGGCACACTTAGACAAATTCTCAATTTATCAAGCCAAAGTACTAATCAAGGCATACATAGAATAATTCTCTTTTAACAAGTCAAAGTACTTATCAAGGCACACTTAGACAAATTCTCAATTTATCAAGCCAAAGTACTAATCAAGGCATACATAGAATAATTCTCTTTTAACAAGTCAAAGTACTTATCAAGGCACACTTAGACAAATTCTCAATTTATCAAGCCAAAGTACTAATCAAGGCATACATAGAATAATTCTCTTTTAACGAGTCAAAGTACTTATCAAGGCACACTTATACAAATTCTCAATTTATCAAGCCAAAGTACTACGTACGTACATTCTTTTATAAAAGACTCCTTTCTATGTAAAGCCCCAAGATACTAACAACCGTAGTATCAAGTCCTATTCACCTTTCAAGACAAGTCACAATACCTTTTTAGAAATACAAATACCGCTTCTAAATCAAGTGACTTCTTTTATTAAAACCTTAAGCAATTGGTACCTTTGAACCAATTTGCTGCCTTAATACAAGTTATTTCTTTGATTACTTTATTAGAAAACTATTCTCTTAACCTTCCATAAAGCCGTGATAACCAACTTCCCATACAGCCGTTATAACCCTTTATGGTTTAGACCCACACGGTCCTTTTCGAACCAAGAGACTTCTACTTTTGAAACCAAGTATTAAATACTTTCAAATCAATTCTCATACCTTTCAAAAATACTACTAGTCTCTTAACCTTTAGAAAACAAGCGACTCATTTTATATAACACCTTAGGCAATTAATGCCTTAAAAACAAGTTGCCTTTTCACTAAAATCAAGTCATTTATCTTTCCATAAAGCAAATATAACTAACTTCCCATAAAGCCGTTATATTCACTTTATACCTTAGCCAAAAACAATTTCCTATCCAAGGACTTATACGTTTAAAACGGAACAAGTATCACATACTTTAAAACTCTTCAAGTCCCTTAACTTAATAAAACTCAAGACATCCTTTATTCTTTCAAAGAAGTGAGTTAATCTCCTAACTCACCCGACTTGGCTATTCATAAAATTAGTAAAGGATATCAAGGTGTTATACGTCTACCGTACTACATACGCGCAACTAGTCATGCTCAAAGATAGGAAAAGTTCTACATAGAGTAGATCACACAACTACCTCTTAACTTCTAAGAGTAGAAGGAAACATGAAATGATACCACAAGTATATTCCATACATAGAATCATGCCAAAGGAAGGAAGAGGTTCACATACCTCGCGACGATTGTCGACAAGTAGCAAAATGCTCCAAAGTACTTCAACCTATAATGGTCACAATATGTCCATTAACCTCTTACTTCAACGTAGAATATCCTAGGTGCTAAGTCACTAAATTCTACGAGAATCGGACAAAGACCTCCTTTGTTTCTACTTACTTTGCCACCTTTTCAAGGTCGAATACAATAACTAAAATGTACCAATTGGCTCACAATTTATATAGCAGGTAGTCCAATACAAATGACTAACTAAACAGCCCCAATTGGCTCACAATTTATATTTCAACCCAAATTTGTAGCATAACATGATATCAAGTCGCATTTGATTATAATAACCATAATCCTTAAGTCAATGACATGCGACTTTCTAACAACGATTAAATTGTAATCCAACTTAACATGGCTTATATGTCATTTCGGATTTTAGGCTACAACAATCCATAATACTTATAAAACTTCAACACAAATACTTCATGCTAGTAAAATGTAAGGCTAACAACAAAATACATAATCTTGTAACACTTAAAGAGAACAAGATTATACCTCCACGAATCTCAATCTAACTTCCAAATCCGAAATCGCTCCTTAGTAGTTTAGAACCTCTCCAAGACACTTCAATCCGCTTGTTGAGACCCCTAGAACAACACCAACAATTTCCTTCAAGCTTCCAATCCAAAACCTAGAAAGCAACTAGGTTTTCACTTTGCGACTAACCCGAAAACTATCTTTTTCCGAGATTTTTCTATTGAGATACACTTACAACACCCTCATGAACCTTGGTTTAAAGTGTGGAGCTTATTGGACAAAAATTGGCAATTTTCCTTCTTGAAAATTCTCAAAGCCGTGAGCTCCCTTAAGAGCAAGAACAAGTTTTTTCAATTTTTTTCTCTAAGTGTAGAATGACAAAGTCTTGCTACTAGTATACTTAAATAACACAAGGAAGGGTCAAGATTAAAACAAATGGGTGGCTTGGATGCATTTTAATTAAATATCAAGCTAAGTGGGGTCATTGACTTGGTCAATGTTGTCAAGCTCTAAGCCTTGCAAGACTTCATCATAAATTATGGTCAAATGACCATTCCACCCATGAAATTTCGTCCATGTCCATTAAGGGGGGGGGACACGTGTCGCCCTCCCGTTCGTCGCAATAATTCGTTTTCCGACAAATTTCAAATTTCCGATAAATTTTTACAAGTCTCAAATCTTAACAATGTGAGTTCTTACGTACGTTCTTAAAACATGTCCTGTAAATACGGGGTGTAACATTCTTCCCCCCTTAGAAACATTCGTCCTCGAATGTTCTTTCGGAGTCAATCTTTATAATTAGCGACATAGTTCCCTTTCACAACCCCGACATACTAATAATGCCACACATGGCCCTAATACCTCGCACACGCACATCCGTCCATCATAAGCCCAAAAGAGATTACCTTTTCGCATTTCCAACTCCTTCTAACATACATACATAACTTCCATACCAATTTTGGCCTCTAATCTTTGAGTCACTCTATAAGACAATATACGACCATTTCCGCCACGACTGGTTCGGTGGAACGCGTCCACGAACCCATAAAACAATTAACTAGACTTGGGCCTTGCACCCTCGTGACTGCCACGTGGCGAACTGCTACCAACTGATCCCACTCCATTCCAGCCATGGGAGACCCGCAACAGTCCTCAACCCGACTCAACGTCGCACTTAACTCTTATTCTTGGTCTATAATAAATGTTATTGCAGAGAAAGCCTTATATACCTAAGGTCTCGGCGAATCAATATTCTTAGGCTCGCAATTTCCATGCTCCAAGCCTACCTTATCAATCCCCAAGAACGGTACAAAAACTTCTCATAAAACCATAACCATGTTGTCTCGATCACAACAACCATCACTTACTCTATACGGACCTCATCCGCACAATTCTCTTAAGCCTACTACGCACTTAATCTATTAACATGACATTCCGTTAGGTTCCTTAATATGGCTTCTTGGGTTCACTACCCTATCGAATGTACCTCATCCTTTCCCAATTATCTCGAAATAAAACACAAAACCTTGGCGAAAATTCATTAACTATTCCATACCTTCCCAGATCTAGTTAGTCTTTACCAATTCCTCGTAATCTAAAATCATTCTAGGCAACACGCGTCGACCTCATACATAACTCAGATAGATGTATATCACAATACCAACTATATCGTAATCATTACCAACCGGATGCGCGATCCACATAGTCATTCCCCGGTCATCGCCTTTCTCGTGAATGCAATCAACATAACTCGTTGGGAGGGACGACCACTAACAATACTCTATCGCACGATCTCAGAGTGAGAAGAATGGAAACTAATCCTAAATGTCCGCAGCCTCCGATTATAGATGTGGTGCACAACACACCGATAATCAAGACTCTACTAGACACGATCGTAGACACTTTCCGAGGACTAATCGCTTCGATACCACTTTTGTCACGACCCGACCGGGATCGCGATCGTGCCCTACAGGCACCCTTACGTAAACATCGTGAGAAAATCAGCGGAACATACATGAAACTTATAAAATAAAAACAACAAGAATAAAACAACAAAGTTAGCCGATGTAGGGCTACCTTCCGAACGTCATATACATAAACGGCGATTGCCTCCTTTCCTTTACAAACCGACCACACATGTGACTACTGCACTTCAAGAGTTTTGACCTAACATCGTGGCGGGACAAGGCCCCGTGCACTGAATAAACATAAACGTGACAACTCCGAACACCGAGCCATCTCAACTTGTTAACCGGATCCTAAGCTCGCGGATCCACAATCGTGTACCTAAACTCGCGGCATGAACGCAGGCCAGGGGCCGCATAACAGTACGAATATGAATGTAAATAACGTGCATGAAATGGATCACAATCAGATAAAAGAATGACAAGGACAAGTATAAAAATACATACCGGATCTGCGTGTCATTATCACTTATGAACTTAATCGTACCTTATTATCTTTTCCATTCCCAATAAAAGTTATAGTCACATTCTTACGTCATTATTAGAAAAGAATCATTAAGTTCATTACCATATAACTTACTTATCTTTCATAACATAGTCCGCCCATTACGGAGGGACATATACTACTACCCAATCTGGGACGCGATCAAGTCACACTAATATCAAAGCATGCCCGTGGAATCCCCCATCACTGTCGACAGCTAAAAGTGTAAAACATAACCATGTGACGCGCCTGGCATCCACCACTTTGCCGGCGTACATACACCATACCTACATATATCTCCGCCGTGGAATCCCATCACCGCGACTATAAGTGTAGAACATAACCACGTGACGCGCCCGTGGCATCCCACCTCACCGCTTGGCGCATACACCATACCTACATATATCTCCCGCCGTGGAATCCCACATCACTGTCGAGAGCTATAAGTGTAGAACATAACCATGGGTCTCACGCCCATAATATCAATCAAAACAGATGGTATAACGTCTTGGGGCTTGCCCCTCATTTATACTCTTACCCTGGAGAAGGTGGTAAAGCAGGGGGTATAACGTCTTGGGCTTGCCTCATTTATACTCTTACCGGAGAAGGTGGTACAACGTCTTGGGGCTTGCCTCATTTATACTCTTACCCTATCTCAACCGCCGACAATCAACACATAAAGCGGGTGGTGCAGTGCTTGGGGTTTACCTCACTTATACTCTTACCCCGAGAAGGTGGTACAACGTCTTGGGGCTTGCCTCATTTATACTCTTACCCTATTTCGACCGACCATCAAACAAGACATAAGCACTAACATGTCTTTTTATAAAAATCCGAATTTAACCTAAGTACTCCAAATAACGGAGCATACGTGGAATCCCACATCACCGTCAGTGCGTCGAAGAACTTACAACAAGACAATGACCTTCAACCGAGTCGCAACTTAATAAAACATAATACTTGCACTCAAAGGCTATTACCGTACATATAGGCAAGTTCTCAATTAACCAAGCCAAAGTACTTATCAAGGCACACATAGGATAATTCTCATTTAACAAGCCAAAGTACTTATCAGACACAAATAGAATAAATTCTCATTTAACAAGCCAAAGTACTTATCAAGGCACAAATAGAATAAATTCTCATTTAACAAGCCAAAGTACTTATCAAGGCACAAATAGAATAAATTCTCATTTAACAAGTCAAAGTACTTATCAAGGCACACTTAGACAAATTATCAATTTATCAAGCCAAAGTACTAATCAAGGCATACATAGAATAATTCTCTTTTAACAAGTCAAAGTACTTATCAAGGCACACTTAGACAAATTCTCAATTTATCAAGCCAAAGTACTAATCAAGGCATACATAGAATAATTCTCTTGTCACAAGTCAAAGTACTTATCAAGGCACACTTAGACAAATTCTCAATTTATCAAGCCAAAGTACTAATCAAGGCATACATAGAATAATTCTCTTTTAACAAGTCAAAGTACTTATCAAGGCACACTTAGACAAATTCTCAATTTATCAAGCCAAAGTACTAATCAAGGCATACATAGAATAATTCTCTTTTAACGAGTCAAAGTACTTATCAAGGCACACTTATACAAATTCTCAATTTATCAAGCCAAAGTACTACGTGACGTGCATTCTTTTATAAAAGACTCCTTTCTATGTAAAGCCCCAAGATACTAACAACCGTAGTATCAAGTCCTATTCACCTTTCAAGACAAGTCACAATACCTTTTAGAAATACAAATACCGCTTCTAAATCAAGTGACTTCTTTTATTAAAACCTTAAGCAATTGGTACCTTTGAACCAATTTGCCGCTCCTTAATACAAGTTATTTCTTTGATTACTTTATTAGAAAACTATTCTCTTAACCTTCCATAAAGCCGTTATAACCAACTTCCCATAAAGCCGTTATAACCCTTTATGGTTTAGACCAACACGTTCCTTTTATAACCAAGAGACTTCTACTTTTGAAACCAAGTATTAAATACTTTCAAATCAATTCTCATACCTTTCAAAAATACTACTAGTCTCTTAACCTTTAGAAAACAAGCGACTCATTTTATATAACACCTTAGGCAATTAATGCCTTAAAAACAAGTTGCCTTTTCACTAAAATCAAGTCATTTATCTTTCCATAAAGCAAATATAACTAACTTTCCATAAAGCCGTTATATTCACTTTATACCTTAGCCAAAAACAATTTCCTATCCAAGGGACTTATACGTTTAAAACTAACAAGTATCACATACTTTAAAACTCTTCAAGTCCCTTAACTTAATAAAACTCAAGACATCCTTTATTCTTTCAAAGAAGTGAGTTAATCTCCTAACTCACCCGACTTGGCTATTCATAAAATTAGTAAAGGATATCAAGGTGTTATACGTCTACCGTACTACATACGCGCAACTAGTCATGCTCAAAGATAGGAAAAGTTCTACATAGAGTAGATCACACAAATACCTCTTAACTTCTAAGAGTAGAAGGAAACATGAAATGATACCACAAGTATATTCCATACATAGAATCATGCCAAAGGAAGGAAGAGGTTCACATACCTCGCGACGATTGTCGACAAGAGCAAACTGCTCCAAAGTACTTCAACCTATAATGGTCACAATATGTCCATTAACCTCTTACTTCAACGTAGAATATCCTAGGTGCTAAGTCACTAAATTCTACGGGGAATCGGACAGAACCTCCTTTGTTTCTACTTACTTTGCCACCTTTTTCAAGGTCGAATACAATAACCAAATTTCCCGATTGGCTCACAATTTATATAGCAGGTAGTCCAATACAAATGACTAACTAAACAGCCCCAATTGGCTCACAATTTATATTTCAACCCAAATTTGTAGCATAACATGATATCAAGTCGCATTTGATTATAATAACCATAATCCTTAAGTCAATGACATGCGACGGTTCTAACAACGATTAAATTGTAATCCAACTTAACATGGCTTATATGTCATTTCGGATTTTAGGCTACAACAATCCATAATACTTATAAAACTTCAACACAAATACTTCATGCTAGTAAAATGTAAGGCTAACAACAAAATACATAATCTTGTAACACTTAAAGAGAAACAAGATTATACCTCCATGAATCTCAATCTAACTTCCAACCAAATCGCTCCTTAGTAGTTTAGAACCTCTCCAAGACACTTCAATCCGCTTGTTGAGACCCTAGAACAACACCAACAATTTCCTTCAAGCTTTCCAATCCAAAACCTAGAAAGCAACTAGGTTTTCACTTTGACTAACCCAAAACTATCTTTTCCGAGATTTTTCTATTGAGATACACTTACAACACCCTCATGAACCTTGGTTTAAAGTGTGGAGCTTATTGGACAAAAATTGGCAATTTTCCTTCTTGAAAATTCTCAAAGCCGTGAGCTCCTTAAGAGCAAGAACAAGTTTTTCAATTTTTTTCTCTAAGTGTAGAATGACAAAGTCTTGCTACTAGTATACTTAAATAACACAAGGAAGGGTCAAGATTAAAACAAATGGGTGGCTTGGATGCATTTTAATTAAATATCAAGCTAAGTGGGGTCATTGACTTGGTCAATGTTGTCAAGCTCTAAGCCTTGCAAGACTTCATCATAAATTATGGTCAAATGACCATTCCACCCATGAAATTTCGTCCATGTCCATTAAGGGGGGGGGGGACACGTGTCGCCTCCGCTTAAATAATAATTCGTTTTCCGACAAATTTCAAATTTCCGATAAATTTTTACAAGTCTCAAATCTTAACAATGTGAGTTCTTACGTACGTTCTTAAAACATGTCCTGTAAATACGGGGTGTAACATAGACTATATGACATTATCGTCCCAGAAATGGGCCGGGCAGTATACCTTTACGGGCAGACTATATGACATTATCGTCCCAGAAATGGGCCGGGCAGTATACCTTTACGGACAGACTATATGACATTATCGTCCCAGAAATGGGCCGGGCAGTATACCTTTACGGGCAGACTATATGACATTATCGTCCCGAAATGGCGGCGATATACCTTTACGCGCACTATATGACATTATCGTCCCGAAATGGGTCGGGCAATATACCTTACGCGCACTATATGACATTATCGTCCCAGAAATGGGTCGGGCGATACCTTCTGGCGAACTATATGACATTATCGCCCGAAATGGGTCGCAAGATACATTTACGGGCGTATATGACATTATGCTTATTGGTGTGATATTATATCATGGATCGCGGTGAGAAAGGATAACACGGGCATGATTGATATTATGGGCGTGAGACCCATGGTTATATTTGAGTAATGACTTTGGCGTCGTCCTCGACTTGATATGATCATTTATGTGTTGTGTCTTGTAGGTTGGCTATCATATATGTCTCTGCTTTGTTAGATTATGATTTCATTACGCATTTCACATACTTGGTACATTCTTCGTCGACCTCCTTGGCCGCGTTCATGCCGCAGGTTTAGGTACGCAGTTGGGTGATCTGCAGGTGTAGGACCCTGCTCAGAGTTTTTGGATAGCTCCCTCTGTTCAGGAGCTTATCTTTTGGTATAGTTCCTTCAGTATAGGCTTTTTATGCGGTTATGGTGCAGCGGGGCCTTGTCCGTCATATTTCAAGAAACTCTTAGAGGTCTGTATTCATATGTGGGATTGGGCTCATGTACGTTGTAGTGTCTTTCGTTTATGTATATTATGGCAGCCTTGTCGGCCTTGCCCTTGCACGTACATTGGTTTAAAAAAGAAAAAAAATGAGGTGTTATTTAAATTCCGCAGTTTACTTGTGTTGTTAAGGTAGAAGGGTGCCCAGGTAGGGCACCAGTCACGGGCCCGGTGTTCGAGGCGTGACACTGGCATACTGTTAATATCGAATTATCTATTCTTATTTCTAATTTGGTTTTTATTTTCAGTTTTTTTTGCTTTAGTGCTGTTTGTCGTGATATGTTTGTTGTTGTTGATTAGTCTCTGGAACTTAGTTTATGCGAAGTAGGAGAGGAGTTGACATTCCTATCCCTCTGAACCATGAGATTGAAAGATTGTGCAGACAGAATAAGAAAGAAAAGAGAATTGCTGATTCCTTAGCAATGGGAGATCAGCGAAACAATAACTTGGTGAATGATGAGTTACCACCTGTCTTAAGACAAGTCCCTGCAGAAAGGAGCTTGGGGGACTATGTGTTGCCTACAATCACAGGGGTGCAGACTTGCATCAGACTTCTAGCCGTTGAAGCCAATAATTTTGAAATCAAACCAACCATATTACACATGGTTCAAAGCTCATTTCAGTTTGGGGGATTACCGTCTGAAGATCCTCATATACATCTAGCCAATTTCCTGGAGCTGTGTGTAACCTTCAAATACAATGGTGTTACTGATGATGTCATTCGGTTGAGACTCTTCCCATTCTCACTCAGGGATAGAGAAAAGTGCTGGCTGAACTCATTACAGGCGAACTCCATTACCATATGGCAAGACTTGACCCAGAAGTTTCTTGCCAAGTTCTTTCCCCCAGCTAAGGCAGCGAAGCTCAGAGGTGAGTTGAATATCTTTTATCAACTGGAGGGAGAATCACTATATGATGCATGAGAGCGGTTTAAAGACCTGCAGAAAAAGTGCCCGCATCATGGGATTGAGAAGTGGATGCTAGTCCACATATTTTATAATGGGTTGTGTGGTACAACTCGTACCATCATTGATGCTGCAGCAGGAGGTACGTTCATGAGAAAGAGTGCCAATGAGGCACATGATTTTCTAGAGGATATGACCACAAACAACTATCAGGGGGCCGATGAGAGAGCAATGAACAGTAGGAAGATGGCTAGAATTCATGAGCTAGATGCTATCACTGCATTGACTGCGCAGGTAGCTACTTTGACAAAGCAGATGCATCAGAGTACCATGTTAGTTAAAACGGTTCAGACACCAGTGAGATGCGAAATTTGTAGGGGTCCTCATACTTTTGATAGGTGTACAGCAGTGGATCCAAATAATGTGCCCATGGAGCAGGTTCAGGCAGTGGGGAATTTTCAGAGGCCCTACAACAATCCATTCTGCAACACATATAATCCGGGTGGAGAAATCACCCAAATTTTTCATGGAAGAGTGAACAAGTGCAGCAACCACAATTTCAGGCATCGTCCTCACAACAGTTCAATCCACCAGACCCACAAGAGAAGTCAGATGAAATCAGAGAAATAAGAGCAGCACTGATGACCTTGGCTAAATCCCAGACAGAATCCAACAACTCTCATACTCAATTCATGAAGGAGACCACCTAGTTCATGACCGAGACTAGGTCATCCATCAGGAGTTTGGAAACACAGGTGGGACAGCTGGCGAACACGTTGAATAATAGAGAGCATGGTAATCTTCCTAGCAACACAGTGATGAATCCAAGAGAGCAATGCCAATCAATCAGTTTGAGAAGTGGGAAGTAGTTAGAGCAGAGGGCACCCCAACCAGTGGTTGAAAAAGAGGAGAATGTGGGGAAAACAATTGAGGTAGAAAAGGAGGGGGTTACTGATGACCATCCTACTTTAGAGAAGGCTCCACCCGCAGTGATGAGGGAGTGCACATACAAAATTCCTTACCCTCAAAGACTGCAGAAGAAGGTTGTAGATAAGCAATTTTCAAATTTTTTGGAGGTATTTAAAAAACTGCACATTAACATTCCTTTAATTGAAGCCTTGGAGCAAATGCCAGTGTATGTGAAGTTCATGAAAGATATCCCTTTTAAGAAGATTAAACTGGCAGATTATGAGACAGTGGTGCTGACAGAGGAGTGCAGTGCTATTTTGCAAAAGAAACTTCCCCCAAAGTTGAATGATCCAGGGAGTTTCACCTTACCTTGCACCATAGGGAATGTTACATGTAAAAATGCTTATGTGATTTGGGGGCAAGTGTCAATCTGATGCCCCTCTCTGTGTTCAAAATACTTGGGTTAGGAGAAGCAAGGCCAACCACAGTCACCTTACAACTAGCTGATCGCTCAGTTGTACATCCCGAATGAATAATTGAAGATGTGTTGGTACAAGTAGGTAAATTCATCTTTCCTGCTGATTTTCTCATTTTAGACATGGTGAAGATGATAATATGCCTATCATCCTTGGGAGACCATTTCTAGCCACAAGGAGGGCACTTATTGATGTTGAAAATGGAGAGTTGAAGCTCAGAGTGCAAGATGAAGAGATAACCTTCAAAGTGTTCAAGCCATCGCCTGAACCTCAAGACACTGATAAATGCTTTGATGTAGGTGTAGTTAATAAAAAGGCTCCTCATGAAAGTTTCAAGGGTACTGATTCCCTTGATGGTAAGAATTATGCACCCGTAAATGATGTTGTGGATGAGATCAAGGAAATGAACCCTCCTGAAATGAGCCATGTGAAAAAGAAAAGGAGAAGGAGGAGGAAAATGGTGCTAAAGTGGATATGCGGAGGGGACACTCTACCCCCTTGATCTAGTAAGTAACCTTCGTCCGGCTAAAAGACGTTAAAGACAACGCTACTTGGGAGGCAACCCAATGGTTTTAATTATGTTATTTAAATTTTGTTTTAGTTTGTTTTATTTTGTTTTGAACAGTCTCACGATCTGCTATGTTAGTATTTTTGAATGACAGATAAAAGCGAGGCGACTCAGGAGAAAAGGGAAAAATGCGGCGAGAAAATTGGCAGCGATCAGTGGCGCCAAAATGCAGGGCCACGGCGCTGAAACTTCAGAGAACCCAGATGCCGTGCAATTTCCAAAATTTTCCTCTCAGACCTCCGTTATGACCGTTGTATGTGTCAGTAAGTTGTCTCTATTTTTAGTCTCACACATTGGGGACAATGTGTCGATTAAGTTTGGGGGTGTCTTGTTTTGTTTCATTGTTTTGTTTTTGAGTCTTTTTTTTATTGTCTTTGTATTGTTTTATGTGTTTTTGAGTCGTAATTTTTTTTATGGATCATGCATGTTGTAGTTGCTAAAGATATTGAGTGGATAACGTGGGATAATGTAATGAAATTAAAAGCGAAAACCTATGTGCTTAAGTTAGATATGCCAAAAATTCATGACATCTAATTATTTGAAATATTTGTGCTTAGCCTATGTGTGTCAGTTATGGAAAGAAATGTTGAAAAATGTTTAGAAAATATGTTTGCTTGTTATTTGAGGCGAAATAGTTAAAATATACATGTTTAGGAAGATGATTCAGTCATTTCTTTGATAGCCCATCTGACCATTTATTATCTATTCTGACATAAATTGTATCACTAGTCAGCCCCGTTGAGCTTAAAATAAGATTTTTCTTTGATACCTTATGATTCTTTTGTTGTGTCATAAGTGATAATTGAAAATATTGGGATGAAAAGTGTTGAAAAAGAAATAAAAA
The DNA here is from genome assembly GCA_029844215.1 of Przewalskia tangutica. Lineage (NCBI taxonomy): Eukaryota > Viridiplantae > Streptophyta > Magnoliopsida > Solanales > Solanaceae > Przewalskia > Przewalskia tangutica. The sequence continues at coordinate 22,533,583 of CM056720.1, read as the reverse complement.
GAGAATAAAAATTTGATGCACCCCAATGAAGAATATGCAAAAGCCTAAGTTTGGGGGTGCTTGCTATTTATAATATATATCTCATTCTCTCAAAAGAAAAGAGGAAAAAAATAGGTATGAGATTAAAAAGAAAATAAAAAATAAGGTAAAAGAGTTGAATGAAAAATGTTTATGGTACGTAATTTGAGCCTAAATGCCTACTTTTATCTACCCCAGCCTAAGCCTACATTACAACCCTTGAAAGTCCTGATGATCTCTGATATGTATGTCTATGATTAGTGGAGAATAACAAGTAAACAGATCTATAGCGTTTTGGAAAAAATGGAATGAAATTGACATGCATAAGTTAGGTGTTTATGTTTCCATTGATTATGATCTAAGTGAATTTATAAAATATCTAACTTGAAATTCTAAATTGCTGAAAATTCATGCTATATATGTTCTAACATATTATCCCAATTTTCATTCATGATTTTGATAAAGCATTGCTATAACTAATTGATTCATTTCATAGAGTCTTTGTTTTTGTTTTTATTCTTTGTTTAGTGCTTTACTCGAGGGCGAGTAAAATGTAAGTTTGGGGGTGTTTGTTAAGTGTATTTTGTATACACTTTTGAGTCTATTTTTATTTAGTATTTTACTCATTTCGTTTGTGTTTAGTATAGTATTATGTTTGTTTTTCTTTCTTTTGTGTCACAGCGGTTATAAAGGAGGAAGTACATAATCGAGGATGAAATAAACTTAATTGAGATAGAATTGCACACTAAAAAGGCCAAAAAATGAAGCCTAAGAAGTCCTGGGAAGCATAGAAGAAATCTGACGAAGTTCAGACGAAAAAAGGACACAGAAACAGAAAAACTGGAAAAATACGCTGGCAGAGCCGCGACGCCTGGCAGAAGCACCACAACGACTGAACACCTGCGTGGTCTGATTTTTCCCCAGTATTTTCGGTGCCGTTGCGCCAGCCTGCAGGGTCACGGCGCCGACGCGAGATTTCTGATTTTTGGGCCGAATTTGACACATTTTCAGGGTCCGAAAGCGCAATGTTTCCCAGCTATAAAACCCTAAAACCCTGCTCATACCGAAGACCTGATACCATATTGCAAATCATACTTTTGGGAGGCAAGAAGGAAGCTACAATTGGAGACTTTTGTTCAAGTTCTTTTTCTTTCCCTTATTTTATTTCAGTTTATGTTGGATTGTAATTTAGTTCTTGACATGACAATGTTTAGGAGCTAAATACTTTAGTAGGGTTTCCATCGAATCTTCTTGAAACCCTTTCATATATTTAATGCATTGATTATTGATTTCTTCTTCAGCGTATTAAGATATATTCAATGTTGTTATGATTGCTTGATAATTAACTAACTATTAATTGTCATCACTTATATGATTTCGAATCAAAAGTCTGAAAGGTGAGATTTGAATATGCTGTAATTGTCTAGACATATGTTAAAATCGTGGACAAAAGTACCCCGATACTTGTATAGTATTTAAAGGTTATTGTTCTTAATCCTCCTTTATGGTAAAATTTATCATAGAAATATAGAAGGTTTCTGTACAAGGTTGAACTCTTGTATGTCCTAACCGGAATATAATGATAGATTAGTTAACCTGCTATCTTAATAAGAAGAAGAATCATTAGAATTGCATTAACACGTGAAAGAGTGGATAGTTGAGGAGATTGGAAGCCCTATTTTCTTCATAACTGTTATAAACCCAAAAGTATTATAATCTTTAGTTTATTTTCTGCACTTAGTCATAATTCTTAGTTATAACTCTCAAACTAAAGAACGTCAACCAAATATATACCATAGAATAGATAATCAGTACTTAATAAACCAGTCTCTGTGGATGATAAACTCGGTCTTACAGATCTTTATTACTTGAACGATACGTACACTTGCGTAAGCACTTAGAAATATCGCAACAGGCCATACTATTTCCGACGAAGTCAAGGCTTCATATCGAAAACCTACTGGACTAGGACATCTACTCTCGTCCACTGCTCCTCACCAGCAACCACCACAACAACCACTACTGCATCGCCGACAGTTTATTCGGCGGTTCTCAGGTGACCCTTCTCCCTATATCTCTTCCCTTTTCCGTTTTGTTTTCCTTTGATTTGCTTTTGCATGTACCAGGTGATATATATCCAAAGCATCAACTTTCGGAACACGACCGTCGAGATCAGATTTGTCACGACACATATCTAGGCTCTATCTATCAAGTCTTCCGCCTAACATTCGGGTTCTATCTCTGTGGTCTTCTTTCTTGTTGATAATTTATCTTTGCTTCGCTGTCGAATTTGTTTCATAATATATTAATTCTTGTCCGTAGTATATTACGTTCTTGCATTTAATCTTCTTTCCTTTAGTTATATCATTCTTGGCGTTCCTTTTTTATGTGTAAACCTTTGATTAGCCTATTAGTTTATATTTACTTTAGTAGATTTGGTGACTAATGATAGACTAGAGTCATGTTCTCGGTCGGGGATGGGGGCAAGGGTTATGGGTAAGTGGGGTAAGAGAGATGCTAGGCTGAGAGCAGGGTCTTGGAACATTGGAACTTTAGCGGAGAAGTCCATAGAGCTAGTTAAGATTCTTAAGAAGAGGAGGATTAATAGAGCCTATGTCCAGGAGACCAAATGGGTAAGACCTAAGGTTAATGATGTGGGCGGGTATAAGTTATGATTCTCGGGTAGGTTGCGGTATAGGAATGAGGTAGACATTTTGGTAGACATCGAGTTAAGGGATCAGGTGGTAGAGGTTAAGAGGGTCAATGATAAGATGATGACGATTAAGTAGTTGGAGGGTTCACTATGAACATTATTAGTGCTTACGTGCCGCAGGCGGGCTTGGACGAGGAGGAGAAGAAGCGCTTCAGATGGATTTGGATAAGGTGGTGGGAGGTATACCCCACTGAGAAGTTATTTTTAGGAAGGATTTCAATAGACATATCGGGTCTGTTGACCCCAATGTTGTCCCATTTTTACCGACTATTTGTTCACATGTGAACATTACCTCCAGGCCATCCTTTTATCTTCAATTAATTTCACTATGTTTCTGAGTCCTAATAAAAATTCCAAAAAATATGTAATTTTAATATTTTTTACTAGTGACAACATAATTTTAAAATATCGGGTATTATGTTTTATAATTAAAAATTACCAGAAAAATAATTTTAATATTTCAACATCGGCATTGGTGATTGATTTTCTCTTAATATTTTCACCAATTGCCAAATTAATCATTTTATATGAATATTATATTTTTACTTAAACTAAATATATATATATATATATATATATAATTATTTGTACCATAATTTATGTTTTTTGCACTTAAGCAAATTATAAGAATCAAGTATGTCAAAAGAATAATGAATCTTTTAATTAGAGTAATAATTGTGTTAAAACAAATTAAGAGTTATACTAATTAAATCATATTTGTGAAAGGTTTTAAATAATTTGATTTCTTTTAAAGTACTTTATAGTTTCAACCATACTTACCTCCTTCGCCCAAGCCCAAGTTCTCTAACGCATTCCTTTCACTCAACCCTCCCCACACCCCTATCCATAAATCACATCCCTAAAATCGTGCCTTTTACACACCTTTAATTTGAAATTTTGAACTCATTTTCTTCAACTATAAAACCCCACTTTGTTCTTTATTTAAAGCTTTTCCAATCATATTTTATTGGATATTATTTAAATAATCTTAACCTCTTTTGAAACAAGTTATTGAGATAAATATGAATACTTATGAGTTTCTTAAGGTTTTCTACTATTATTAATAAGATTTCATAAGGTTAGTTGTCATTCTTATTGAGATATTTTATTAAATGCTGGCTTACTTTGCCGCTTGTCTTTATTGTATCACTTCCATTCGGATGTGGCACTATGTGCAATTAAACCGAATGTCATTTGTGAAAAGGTTTTAAATACATTTGATTTCATTTAAAGCGATACTTTATAGTTTACACATGATCTGTTGAATAGATAGTTTTGTACAGAAATGAGCCTCCGCCATAGTTGTTATTTGTCCTGCTGTTGGCAAAAACTTGTGATGTATATACACTTTATCGGTAAAATGTTCTAGTTATATCTTTCATGTCTTGTTTTGTACAAATAAGTGTCGTATTAGGATATATTTTCTTTCTTTTCCATTCTTCTCCGCAAAGTGATCGTGCTTTAGAAAAAACGTTATAGGGAGCTAAAATGGCAAAGGAGGAGCAGTGAGACACCCAGAGGCACGAGCTCGTGCCCAGCTTAATACGAGACGGCGAGTTCCATGACACCGCCACAGGACCGCAGCCTCAGATCGCCGGCAGCGATATCACCAAGACGGCGGTTCATCGCAGGTCCGGGCACCACACCGTCGCAGGCCTGAAGGGAAAAGTCAGAGGCGGTTTTGAGCCTATAAAAGGAGAACCCTAGGCAGATTTTAAGGGTTCCCTTTCTTGCACAACACAAGGTTTTCTTGGATTGAAGATTGGAGACCATAATTTAGTAACTTTCTTTTCTTTTCTTTTCTTTTATTTCAGTTTTGTATGATGAACCTTGAATTAGTTCTTGTCATGTCAATGACTAGGAACTAATTCTTTTATAGGGCTTTCCATGTTAATTCACTAGAAACTTATGTTATAAATTGATGCATGTTATGGTTATTCTTCTTCTTGTTGAGATTTATCCAATAATTGCTTTGAATGCTTGGTAATTAATTGATCACTAATTATCATTATTTATATGATTTCTAATCAAACTTCGAAAGGAGGAGGTTGTGAATATGCTGTAAGTTGGGTAGACATATCTTGGATTTGGGATGAAAATACCTCAATTATTTATGTAGCGTTAATGAGAGGCTTAACAACCCTAATTTTACGCATGGTGCGTGACGGTTAACTAGGTTTTTGTTCTTAATCCTCCTATAGAGTCATCCTTATCACCGAAAGGTAGAAAGGAGCAATACTGGGGTTGAGTGTTTATATATCCTTAACGGGAATATAAAACGATTTCGTAAACCTGCTAGCTCCGAAGAAAGTCATAATTCATTGCATTAATAAATAACATAAGCAGATAGTTGAGGAGACATGGAAGCCCTATTCCCATCACAACTGAAGTAAACACATTAGTTAAATTAGTCTTTATAATTCTTAGTTATAAACAACAAAATCAAATATCGATTGCCAAATAGATACCAAAAGATAGATAATTGGTACTTGAACCCTAATCCTTGTGGACGATATTCGGTCTTACCAAGACTATATTACTTGTCACGATAACGTGCACTTGCGTTAAAGTGTGTGCATCTTTTCGCGCATCATAAATATTGTTGTATTACTGGGATTGTTTAACGTCTGTTACTACCGTATCTTTGAGCATAGTTGCTACTGGTTTCTTGACTAAAAAATGCTGCTTAAAGACGACTCTGGACAGCCATAATATTTATGATATTCTACTGATTTGAACAGATATTACACTTAGGCCAATGGAATTGAAATTGAGGCCGTGTCTCTTCGGTTTTTGCTCGGTTTCAGTACAATACTGATTTGAACATGATATACTACATTTAGGCCAATGAAATTGAAATTGAGGCCGTGTCCCTTCGGTTTTGGTATAATACTGATTTGAACATGATACTACATGTCCCTTTTTCGGAAAGGTTGTCCCTCGGTCTGCGCTCCTTCGGAATCGGGCGATGATGAGATTATGGATTCTTACATGTCCCTTTTACATAAAACCACTTTTGTATATATTTCTAAACACATCTTTTAAATTAACTCTTTGCAACACCCTTTTATTAACTGCATATTTTCAAAACAAATATTTTCTAAAGCGTGATAATTAACCTAAGTTTGATCGGACAACCGTAAGTTAGCGGATCTTAAAGGATGTCTAACCCCTTCCCTTTAGGATAATAAAGAATTCTTAACCAAAATCTCTTAAAGTTTCGCAAACAAATTATATGGAGATTAATTACAGTATTTTTATTGCAATAAATTAGGTGTCCTAATTCACCCTAATAATTAGGCGACGACTCCTTAAAATGGTGGTTTAATTCAGGAATCACTCGCACACGTCGAGATCGAGGTAAAAATCGGGCGCGACAGGGTCACTTCCGAGGGTTATGATGATGTGTATGGAGTCTTTGGCCGCGGGGATAGGAATGAGGGAGGTGTCTCACTTTTGGAGTTCACTAAAGCTTTTGAGATGGTGATATCCAATTCGAGGTTCATGAAGAAGGAGTAGCACTTTTTTACTTTCCGTAGTTCGATGGCTCAGACTCAGATAGACTTTTTGCTCTTTAGGAAGGTCGACACCGGTCTTTGTAAAGACCGCAAAGTTATTCCGAGTGAGTATCTTAAAACCTTACATAAACTTTTGATGATAGATTTGAAGATTAAGATGTAGAAGAAGAGGAGAGTTGTAGATGACAGGCTAAGAATCAAATGGGGGAGTTTGACCATGGCTAGTGCAAAAGGAGATGCAGGATAGGTTCATGGCCAGAGGGCTTGGGGAAATAGTGGGGATGCGACCGGTATGTGAGTTAGGATAGTCAGTTGCATTCAGGACGTACTTATAGAAGTACTAGGGGTCTCACAGGGTAGTCGTAGTGGGCATCGAGGGGACTGGTGGTAGAATGGTAAAGTTCAAGAGAAGGTGGAAGCAAAGAAAGTGACATATGCGAAATTGGTAGAAAACAATGATGAGGTGGAGAATTGGATGAATAGGGAATTATGTAAGATGGAGAGGAATGAGGCAAAGTGTCACGACCCAACTCACGAGTCGTGATGGCACCTACCCTATTCCCCCGAGTAGGCGAACAACGTTCTCATTAACAAGTTAAATCAGCGGAAAATAAATAAGAAAAGAAAGTCATAAAGTCTTAAACATCTCCCATCACTAGATTTGTCACGACATTTCCCAAAACCTGGTAAAAAAGGGTACAAGAGCGCTAAACATAGTCTGAAAAAATGCCCAAAGGCTACATATTGTCTGTCAACTAACAAAAGAAAATGAAATTAACTAAGAAGCCCTTCAGGGGCCACGGATGATCAAGTAGCTCACCCTGAACGACTGAAAGATGTCCCCCTCGCGGATCAGCCACGGGGCGTAGAACTGAAACCTGGATCGTACTCTGCACTCAACAAAAGTGCAACAAGAGTAGTATCAGTACAACACTTGTACCGGTAAGCATTATAGGCTGGAAATGATTAGATAACGCATGAAGAAGTCGAAACCAACAAGTAGCACATAGAGCAAACAGGTTTGGTCACATATCATATACAAGTAAGGTGAAATGAAATCATGAAATCAACCAAGACAGATATAATTTCACCAAATGATCAATTAAATATAAGAGTGCATGAATACAATGCAATGCAATAGTCACATCTCTCACTCCACTCTCGTACACACATGCTAAGGGCAGTGCCTCAAAGTCATGAACCATGGGGGACCCGCGAAGTCCATGTACCACTCGTGCTCTCTGGTATAAACCTCGGAGGCTATCAATCACTCTCAATCTCCGGCAAAGACCTCGGAGGCTATCAATCACTTCCCTCACCATCATCACAAAAATAGTATGGAAAATAGGTCAGACATGATATCAGTCAACACATATCACTAATATACAATCGACAAGTACAAGTCATATCACTGTCATATGTTCAATTATCAATATTACAATTCCTTTATTTTTACGTGACAAGTGAGCTAGTATGTGACGATGATACAATCAGGTGATAATCACATAAAATAATACATATAGCGACAAACCCCTTCGGCACCGCGGTCCTGCAAAATTGTACCGCGGTGTCTAACTTTCTGCAGCCTCTCTGAACATTCAGCACCACTGTCCTGTAGAATGGCACCGCGGTGCCGACCCTTCCTGCCCGTCATTCTATCATGCTATCCATGTCACTTCCTACATCTACATACGATTTTCTAATCAAAGTCTAACTAAAGTAAAACATAACCTACCTCAATTTCGAGCGGGTGCCACGAACAATCAAACCAATGTCTTCCCTTTGTGTAGAACCTCTGAATTTGACTCTTAATTTTTGTGTAGTGGGGTGATGTTCAGGGCTGCTTTTTCAATGGTGGATAACACGACGAAGAACAGGGACTACACAGCCATGAAGGTATTTTCTTTTCTTCTACCCTAGTTGTTAAGGTTTTCTTTTTCTTTATTTCTTTCCTTCGACTCTCTTTCCCCTCTCCCTGCTGCTGCGCTCGTCTCCCTCTTTCTTTTTTTCTTTCTTTTTCTCTGGCTGCTCGTCTCCCCCTCCCATTTCTTTCTTTTAAAACCGATGCGCCCTACCAAGGGTAGTGGGCTTGGCCCACTTACTTAATTAAAATCATGCACAATTCTATATATTAAAATCATATAATTAAATACCATATAGTCCAATACCCTTTTCATAGTTTTAAAGTACTAAATGACCAAATGGGTCATTACATTAGATACCAATCAAACAATAGCTCGTCCTCGAGCGACAAGGTAGGGGTGGAGGAAAAGAGGTACCTGAACTGTCGAACAACTGAGGATATCTACTCCGCATATCCGCCTCGGTCTCCCAAGTGGCCTCCTCAACCGGACGGTGCTTCCACTGCACCTTAACTGAAGCAATTTCCTTGGACCTCAACTTTCTCACTTGCCTATCCAAGATTGCTACCGGCTCTTCCTCGAAGGACAAATTCTGATCAAATAATACTGAATCCCACCTAATGATATAAGACCCATCTGAATGGTACTTCTTCAGCATGGAAACATGGAATACCGGGTGAACACCTGCCAAACCTGGTGGCAAAGCTAACTCATATGCCACCTCGCCAACACGACGAAAAATCTCAAAAGGGCCAATAAACCTAGGGCTCAACTTGCCCTTTTTCCCGAACCGCATTACCCCCTTCATGGGTGAAACCTTCAATAGGACCTGCTCACCAACCATGAACTCTGTATCACGAACCTTCCGGTCCGCATACTCTTTTTGCCTACTCTGAGCTGCCAGAAACTTTTCCTGAATAAGCTTCACCTTGTCCAAAGACTCCCTCAGCAAATCCGTACCCCAAGGTCGAACCTCAAAAGCATCAAATCACCCAATAAGAGAGCGACACCTCCTACCATAATCAAGGGTATGAAACTGTCCTAATGACCACCAAAATCAATAACACAATCCCTCAACATATCCTCAAGCACCTGAATAGTCCGCTCGGATAGACCGTCTGTCTGCGGGTGGAACGCGGTGCTAAGATCTAACTGAGTTCTTAATTCCTTCTGCAAAGTCCTCCAGAAATGGGAAGTAAAGTGAGTGCCTCTGTCGGAAATGATGGAAACAGGAACCCCGTGCAATCGCACTATCTCTCGGATGTAGATCCTGACCAACTTCTCCATGTTATAAGTAGTCTGAACCGGAATGAAGTGCGCGGACTTAGTCAACCTATCCACGATAACCCAAATCGAATCAAACTTGTCCAGAGTCTTCGGAAGACCCACCACGAAATCCATTGCGATCCTTTCCCATTTCCATTTGGGAATGGGCATCTTCTGAAGCACACCACCTTGTCTCTGGTGCTCATACTTAACCTGCTGGCAATTCTAACACTGAGCAACGAACTCCACAATGTCTCTTTTCATTCTACCCCACCAATAGTGTTGCCTCAAGTCGCGATACATCTTTGTTTCTCCTGGATGAATGTAGTATCTGGAACTATGAGCCTCTTTCAAGATCATCGAAATAACCAACTCTAGGAACGCAAATGCGCCCCTTAATCCTCAAAACACCCTCATCATCAAGAATAGCCTCTTTGGCTTCTCCACTTAGCACTTTATCCCGAATCTTGCACAATTTCACGTCCTCAAACTGTTGGGCCCTAATTCGCTCTAAAAGAGAAAACCCCGCCTCCACACAAGCTAAAACCTTACCAGGTTCCGAAATATCGTGTCTCACCATACTATTAGCCAGAAACTGAACCTACATAGCTAAAGGACGCTCTCCCACAATCAAACGCGCCAAGCTGCCCATGTTCACCGCCTTTCGGCTCAACGCATCAGCTACCATATTAGCTTTTCTCGGATGATAAAAAATGATAATATCATAATCCTTGAGCAACTCCATCCATCTACGCTGCCTCGAGTTCAAATCTCTCTGAATAAACACATGCTGAAGGCTACGATGATCTGTGAAGACCTCACAATGAACTCCATACAAGTAATGCCTCCAAATTTTTAAAGCGAAGACTACTGCAGCTAACTCCAAGTCATGTGTGGGGTAGTTATTCTCGTGAACCTTCAACTGTATCGAAGCGTACGCGATCACCTTACCCTCTTGCATCAACACGCATCCTAAGCCAATGCGGTAAGCATCAAAATAAACAGTAAAGTCCTTCCTCTCCACTGGTAAAGCCAAAATCGGGGCTGAGGTCAATAAAGCCTTAAGCTTCTGGAAGCTCTCCTCACACTCATCGGACTAATGGAAGGGCACACTCTTTTGAGTTAACCTAGTCAAATGGGAAGCAATAGATGAAATCCCTTCACAAATCGATGATAATAACTCGCAAGGCCTACAAAACTCCGAATCTTAGTCAACAAAGTAGGCCTGGCCCAATTTCTAATCGCCTCGATCTTTTTGGGATCAACCATAATCCGATCTTTGTACCCAACATGTCCCAAAAATGCTACGAAACTGATTCAGAACTCACACTTGGAAAACTTGGCATACAATTCCTTCTCCTTCAACAGGCCAAGCACGATCCTCAGATGCCTCTCATGATCTTCCTTACTCTGAGAGTACACCAGGATGTCATCAATAAACACGATCACAAATGAATCCAAGTAAGGCTTGAATATCCCATTTATCAAATTCATGAAGGCTGCATGGGCATTAGTAAGCCCGAAGGACATCACCAAGAACTCATAATGACCATAACGGGTCCTGAAAGCGGTCTTCGGAACATCCTCCGCTCGAATCTTCAACTGATGATAGTCTGACCTTAAATCAATCTTAGAAAAGATCGACGCACCCTGAAGCTGATCAAATAAGCCATCAATGCGGGGTATTGGATATTTATTTCTTATCGTAACCTTGTTTAATTTCTGATAATCGATACACATTCGCATGGTACCATCTTTCTTCTTCACGAACAGAACGGGAGCACCCCAAGGAGAAATAATGGGTCTAAAAAATCCTGTACTCAACAAGTCTTGCAACTGTTCCTTCAATTCTCTCAACTCTGCCGGAGCAATCCGATAGGATGGAATAGAAATAGGTCGGGTGCCTGGCTCAAAGTCAATGCAAAAGTCAATATCTCGATCAGGCGGCATACCAGGCAAATCTGTAGGGAAAACCTCTGAGAACTCACAAACAACTGGCACTGACTCTATGGAAGGAGTATCCACACTAGTATCCCGAATATGCGTCAAATATGCTAAACATCCCTTATCCACCAACCTCTTCGCCCGAAGAGCTGATATGATCTTCTTGGGTGCTGGACTAGGAGTACCCTTCCACTCTAACCGTGGAATACCCGACATGGCCAACGTGACTATCTTGGCATGACAGTCTAAAATAGCATGATAAGGAGATAACTAGTCCATGCCCAAAATAATATCAAAGTCCACCATATTCAAAATAACCAAGTCTACCCAAGTATCATACCCCATAAACGTGACCACACAATACCTATAGAACCGATCTACTATCACAGAATCCCCGACAGGAGTAGAGACACGAATAGGTACATCAAGCATATCACAAAGCATATCTAAACTCGTAGAGAAGTAGGTGGACACATAAGAGAAAGTAGAACCTGGATCAAATAAGACAGAAGCTGATCGATGACAAACCAAAATAATACATGTGATAACCGCATCAGAGGCCTCGACTTCTGGTCTACCCGGAAAAGCATAGAAATGGGCACGTCCACCCTCAGATTGTGTGCCTTCACGACCACCACGGACTGCCTGAGATACTCCTCTTACTGACTGAGCGTTGCCCCTACCTAATTAATGACCACCTCTGTCAGGCTGATGGCCACCCCTGCCCTACTACGAACCCCCTCTACTAGAATTTCCTCCTCCTCTAGATGGCAGTGCTGGGGGCCTAGATGTCTGAACTCTGGAACCCTGCCTGGATCTAGAATACTCCCTCACGAAATGCCCTGTCTCACCGCGCTCAAAACATGCTCCTTTAGCCATAGGCTACTGAACTGTCATAGAAGAACCAGAATACCCTTCACGGTCTGAAGGTCGAGAGTAAGACCTCTGAAGTGCCGTAATCGAGCTGTACGCTATAACTGAAGAACCATCAAGCATGTAGTGATGACTGGATGGGGCAGCTGTAGGGATGATGACGAACCCTGTCATGGTGTCCTCCACCTCTAATAGGACCTCTGAAACTATCAATTCTATGAGTTATCTTATCGCCACCCCCACTGTGTGCCCGACCCATCTTTGACTCAACCCTCCTGGCATGCTCTACTACTAGGGCTGGCCAGTGGGCCGGGCCGGGCCCACCGGGATCGGGATCGGGATCGGCGGGATCGGGACGGAGATGAGGGGCGGGGTCGGGCTGGGGCAGGCCAGGCGGGACCGGGACTAGCGGGACGATACTGTGTCCCATCACGGTACCGGTCCCGATGGGCAGGGGTCCGGGCGGGACGGGTCGGGACGGATCGGGCGGTTTTTTTTTTTTAATTTTTTTTCACTAAATTAAAAATACTAAATTACTAACAAAGTAACATTAACATATAGTCATATAGTGATAGTCATAGACTCATATACTCATATTATACTATTATAGTATTATACTCATATATATTTATAAAGTATAAACTAAATAATTAAAAAACTAACAAAGACAAGAAGAGTGTAAAAAACATCTCAAGACTGTTTTTGTGCCTCTTATATTATTAATTATTTTATTTCATTGAAATATCAAATATACAAGATTCAGAATTACAACATTGTAGTGTACTTGATGCACGATTTAATGCACACACTTTAACGCAAGTGCACGTTGTCGAGTCAAGTAATATAGTCTTGAAGACCGAGTTATCGTCCTCAGGGATTAGTGTTCAAGTACCAACTTCTATTCTTTGTTATCTATTTGGTGACCGATATCTGAGTTGTTGATTATAACTGATAATTATAAAGACTAATTAACTATGTTGTTTACTTCAGTGATGATGGAAATAGGGCTTTCAAGTCTCCTCAACTATCCACTTATATTACTTATTAATGCAACTAACTATGGTTCTTCTTCTTTTGGAGATAGCGGATTTGCTAATTCGTTTTATACTCCCGTTAAGGCTATATAAACACTCAACCCTAATAACGCTCTTTTCTACCTTTCGGTGATAAGGATGACTCTATAGGAGGATTAAGAACAAAAACCCTATTAATGCTACACAAGTAATTGAGGTATTTTCATCCCCAATTCGACCTATGTCTACCCAACTACAACATAGTCACAACCTCCTTCTTTCGAAGTTTGATTAGAAATCATATAAATAATGATAATTAATGATCAAGTAATTATCAAGAAATCAAATCATCTATTGGATAAATCTCAACAATAAGAAGAACAATCATAAGCATGCATTAATTCATAAAATAAGGCTCAAGTGAATTGACATGGAAAACCCTATAATAGAATTAGTTCCTAGTCATAGACATGACAAGAACTAATTCAATATCCAACATAAAACTGAAAATAAAGTAAAAGAAAGAAAATTACAATAGAATGGTCTCCAATCTTGAACTCTAAGATGTGTTGTGTTTGTGCAAGAAAGGGAACACTTTAAAACTGCCTAGGGTTCTCTTTTTATAGCCTCCAAACCGCCCTTAAGGTTTTCCTTCAGGCCTGGCCCATAAAATCATCCAAAACCTGATTTTTCCCGCGCGCCAGCTTCGCAAATCAGCCGCGGGAAGTTCTGTGTTGTTCTGGAGATTAGGCGCCGCGGCGCTGCACTCTGCTGTCAGAGCCGCGCTGGAACTTCGAGACCTCGATATTGGGCGCCGGGCGCTCGCCCCGCTGGCCGGAGGCCGGGCACGACCGTTCGGCTCAGTTCGCCACTTTCTCGCATTTCGAGCCATGGAACCTCCATTTTTGCCCTCTTTTGGCTCCTTTTCCGCCAAAGAGCCATTTTAACCAATTTGACTCAAAAGAAAGAAAATCTATCCTAAGACGACACGTATTTGTACAAAAAAGGACAAAAGACTCACTAAAAACGACTCAAAAAGTGTATATAAAATACACCGATCAAATACCCCCAAACTTAACCTTTGCTCGCCCTCGAGCAAAGATCAAAAAGAAAGAAATAATGACTCAAGTAAAAGAAAAATAAAAGACTCAATGACATTGATCACTTTGCTGCATTGGTGTTACTTAGAAAAACATGAAGATTAGCAGAATAATATGCAGGAACATATAGCATGAATTTTTTTTGCATTTTAAACACATTAAGCTAGATATTTCGCAAACTCATTTTTATCATGCTTAATGGAAGTCAAAATACTGAATCATGCATGTTAATTTCAAAAATCCTATGACATTTTTACTTGCTATTCTCCACTAATCATGGATATGCATATAAGAGATCTTCAGGACTTTTCAGGGTTGTAATGTAGGCTTAGGCATGGGTAGGTAAAAATAGGCATTTAGGCTCATTTTGTGTACCATAAGCTCTTTAGCTTTTCAATGTTTCCCCTTTCTTTTGATTTCTTTTCTTCACTTCAAATCTATTTTTCCCCTCTTTTGTTTTGAGAGCGTGAAGTGTATTATAATAACAAGCACCCCCAAACTTAGGCTTTTGCCTATTTCTTATTACTTTTTTATTGGGGTGCATCAAACTTGTTTGCTTTTTTTGTCTCTTTTTAACACACTCTATTCCAACTATTTCACATTTTTACTTATGGCACAAGTGTGAGAATATAGGGTGTCAAAGAAAAAGTTCAATTTTTAGGCTCAATGGGGCTGACTAGGGATATTTTTAATGTCAGGGATAGAAAAGAGTGGTAAGAATTGGCTAACAAAGAAACGCCTGAGTCATTTCCCTAACATGCATATCCTAACTATTTCGCCTCAAATAACAAGCAATCATAACACATAGGTTTTAATTATTTATCATGCACAATTCAAGCAAGAAACTCCAAATAGACAAATTTCATGAGTTTTTGGCATATCTAATCTAAGTGTTTAGATAGTTGCTTCTAATTCCGTTACATTATTCCACCTTACTTCACTAGGTGTTTCTAGTAACTACAGCATGCATGATCTTTGACAGACAATTATGACTCAAAAAGAAAAAAAAATTATGACTCAAAAATACACAAAAACAATCAAAAAGACTCAAACATACTATAACAATAAGACACAAATAAGACGCCCCCCAAACTTAAATCACACATTGTCCCCAATGTGTGCAAGACTCAAAGAAAATAAAAAGGACACTTACAGACTTGGTTTAAAATGGTGGCGGTGGCGGTGGATAGTGCATTGACCATTGGTTGAACAAGGAACTCATCTCGTCAAATCGGTGCAACCAAGTTGCCGCTTCGCCTCACCTCGTTGTCCTTGTCTCAATTCTTGTTGTCCTTGTATCACCGTGTCAAAATTTTGCATCATCCTTCTCTGGTTCTGGAGCAACTGCTCTATCATAGGCACTGGAGGTTCTGATTCTGTGGGTGACTGATGGATGCTTCCTGCCTCATAGTGAGCCTCTGTTTCAGGCTCATCTTCGTCCATGACAGCTCGCTTCAAAAGGTGGTGGTGCTCTTTCTTCGTGCTGGGGACTTGGTGCAGGAAGGAGTGCACTATCCCATATGACACAGGCAGTTGGTTTCTCTCATAAGTATCAGTGGGTAGGGTTGGGACCCCATTTATGGCGCATAAACTTGTAATAAGTGAGCCATGTCCCAACCCACCTGTTGTTACCAACCTGCTGGCCTCTTCAATATATTGCACTATCTCCTTCTCCACATCAATCGTCTTCCCCGTCATAATTCCATATATCAATTTGATTCTGTCTTCTGGCACTCTGGTGAAGTGCGTTGATGGAATTAGGCGGGCACTGACGAAATACAACCAACCCTTGGTTGTCTTGTTGAACTGACACCTGCTCAGTCCTCTTGACCAATTTCTGGCAATATCAAATGCACTTCGTAGTAGCTCAGGTTCGCGACGGCATTCCAGTCGATGTTGGTGGTGCTTCTAGACCATGTTCTAACATAGCTCCAATCACCATCTCCTCCTTCAACATCAACTGTTTCCAATATCGCATTGACCTCTTCTACCGTCACAGGCACATATTTTCCCCTCACAAAGCATCCATTGTCCACCTTCTCCGAGAGATTAGCATAAAATTCACGCACCATCACTGTGTTCATTGGTGCTATCTTTCCCGGGTTTACAAATCTTTTCCACCCCATCATCTCAATCATCGCCCGAATGGGCTCATAGACATCCTCCTCCCCAAGCGAATCCCTTTGATAATCCATTCCCCTTTCAGGGATAAAGGGCCTAGTACTAAGCTTTTTGTATCTTTCATGAGCTTGTTGGCTAATAATCCTAGTATCATCATATTGAGGGGCTGAGGTGGATGTGGAGGCTCTTCTCTTTCTGGCAGACATGTTTAGATTACTTTTTGCAGCGTTTTCTTAGTATCACAAATGTTCCCCAACACTATCACCCAACAACTAGCAGCTACAACACCTATTACCCCCAAACTTCACTTAAGACGCTTCTACACAACACCCACACCCTCCTTGTATACTCTTCCTCAAAATTTCACAACTAATTTCAACACCCCAACAACTTCAACAATACAACACTCCCCCAATCTACTACCTCTTCTGACTACAGCAAAACTTTCAAGAAAAGAAAAAGATTACCTTTTTACGGTGTTCTTCAAGGTTTTCTTGCTTCTAATGGTGATTTGAGGTAATGGGATGAAGTTTTGTTGGTTGAGATGGTTAAGGGTTTAGGGAATTTAAGAGTTTTGGTTGTGTTTGGGTTTGATTTATGGAAGATTTGTAGGTAAAGTGTGGATTTTCGTGGGTTTTGTGGAGGAGAGGGTTTAGGTTTTGTTTTGGAATTGGGGAAAAATCGGAATTTGGCGTCTTTAAATTTCTCGATTGCCGCAATGCCGTTCACATCGCGCCGCGACGCCAATTTACCGCGGCTTTTCCGAATTTCGAAGTCGCGCGCATCTTCAGCGCGCTTAGACTGGAATTTTCGCTTTTTACGCCGCGTTCGCTTCGGGCGCCGAGGCGCTTAATTTCTCGCGCTTCGCTTTTCGGCGCGCCCTCGCATCGGGCGCCACCCATTTTTCTCGAAATCCTCGCTATTCTTCGCCGCCTCCAAATTTGTTGCCCTCGCATCTTATCACAACACATAAACAAGAACCCAAGACCGTGAGACTGTTCTAGACAAAATAAAATAAACTAAAGACAGAAATTAAAATAACATAATTAAAAACATTGGGTTGCCTCCCATCAAGCGCTGTCTTTAACGTCTTTTAGCCGGACGCAATTAACCTTTACAAGTTCCCATTGGATCCTTCTGCGAACTGCTTGCAATCCGCAGAGTTATTGTTGTAGGTCTCACTTTCCCTACAACCATCTGTTCAAACAAGGGCCTCAAACATAAAATTATCCCCCAAGTACACAAGACATGCTTTTCTTTTAGGCTCTCTATAATGTAGGGATCAGTGAAATTCCCTACATCTCTTAACTCTAGGGGGCGCCCTTGATGGTATGAACTTCCTATTTGGGGATCAACAATGATAGCTTGTGATGTTTCTTCGGTAGCAGGTGCAGGAAGAAGAATTTCCACAGAATCCAAAAAGGTGAATACTTGGATCTCAGCGATCTTTTCCTTCTCTACACCAACTATCTCGCCAGAGTCCTCAATAGCTGGGTGTGGTTCAGGCTCCTCAATTTGCTTGTCGCCTCCCATAATGATGTCGCTAGGCAGATTTACTTGAGGTGTATTGCTCATCTCATCCATCAGTTGCCTTATGTGGGTCTCCAAATTTTGTAGGGACTCCCTTGTCTCAGCTATAAACTGAGTATGGCACTTGGTGAGCATAAGTATGCCTGCCCGTAACTCATTTCGATCTTTCTCTGGAATCTGTGGGTTAAGCTGCGGTTGATGACTCCACTGTCTCTGATAGTAGTAGTCCATGTGTCATGATATATATATATTTTTTTAACCTGCAAAATAAGAAAAACAACAAAAGGTGATAAAAAATTGTTCGCAGAACAAGTTAGAACTTGTTCTTGGAGCAACCAAATTAGACATAAGAATAGATAAATCGATATTGAACTATGCCAATCCCCGGCAACGGCGCCAAAAACTTGATGCGCGATTTAATGCACACACTTTAACGCAAGTGCACGTTGTCGAGTCAAGTAATATAGTCTTGAAGACCGAGTTATCGTCCTCAGGGATTAGTGTTCAAGTACCAACTTCTATTCTTTGTTATCTATTTGGTGACCGATATTTGAGTTGTTGATTATAACTAATAATTATAAAGACTAATTAACTATGTTGTTTACTTCAGTGATGAAGGAAATAGGGCTTCCAAGTCTCCTCAACTATCCACTTATATTACTTATTAATGCAACTAACTATGGTTCTTCTTCTTTTGGAGATAGCGGATTTGCTAATTCGTTTTATACTCCCGTTAAGGCTATATAAACACTCAACCCCAGTAGCGCTCCTTTCTACCTTTCGGTGATAAGGATGACTCTATAGGAGGATTAAGAACAAAAACCATATAAATGCTACACAAGTAATTGAGGTATTTTCATCCCCAATTCGACTTATGTCTACCCAACTACAGCATAGTCACAACCTCTTTCTTTCGAAGTTTGATTAGAAATCATATAAATAATGATAATTAATGATCAAGTAATTACCAAGCAATCAAATCATCTATTGGATAAATCTCAACAATAAGAAGAACAACCATAAGCATGCATTAATTCATAAAATAAGGTTCAAGTGAATTGACATGGAAAGCCCTATAATAGAATTAGTTCCTAGCCATAGACATGACAAGAACTAATTCAATATCCAACATAAAGCTGAAAATAAAGTAAAAGAAAGAAAGAAAATTACAATAGAATCGTCTCAAATCTTGAACTCCAAGATGTGTTGTGTTTGTGCAAGAAAGGGAACACTTTAAAACTGCCTAGGGTTCTCTTTTTATAGCCTCCAAACCGCCCTTAAGGTTTTCCTTCAGGCATGGCCCATAAAATCGTCCAAAACCTGATTTTTCCGCGCGCTGCGCGCAAACCAGCCAGCAGTCAAGTTCTGTGTTGTTCGAGATTAGCCGCGCGCCGCACTGCTCTGTAGGCCAGCGCGCGCTGGAACTCGAGACCCTCGATATTGGGCCGGGGCGCTCGCCCGCTGGCTGGAGGCCGCGGCGACTGGTTCTGTCAGTTCGCCACTTTCTCGCATTTCGAGCTCTGGAACCTCCATTTTTGCCCTCTTTTCGCTCATTTTCCGCCAAAGAGCCATTTTAACCAATTTGACTCAAAAGAAAGAAAATATATCCTAAGACGACACGTATTTGTACAAAAAAGGACAAAAGACTCACTAAAAACGACTCAAAAAGTGTATATAAAGTACACCGATCAGTACTGTTGTTGAAAAAAATTGCAAAAGACATAGAAAAATTAAAAAATTGCAATGAAATAAATTACCAATTTAAAAATACTTTTTCTAGTTTCTTTATAATTTCGTGCGGTTCTTCGGTTGGAATTGGTATATCTTGGTAAAATTGTTTCACGTCGCTACCCATGCCTTCAGATATGATGTCGTTGTAGTTTTCGTCTTCTTCTTCGTTAATCTCTGGTTGACCGCACCTTCTTCGCTCCGCTCGTATCCAATCTCTGAATAGTACCGTCATCTCCAAGTCGCTCCGCTAATGAGTGTATGTGCTCTCTATTTGAAATCTGCAGAAAAGCGCTTCGTGGCGATTGATGACGCCAATGTTCAAAATATCTCGGGCCATCATTGAAAGTGTCGGAAATGTCTTCTCATTCTGCATCCAATATTTCAGCAAGTCTTCATTTCCGTCTTCATTGACAACTGCTTGGTAAGGTAAAGTACCCTGCAAAACAAAAACATCGAACTCGCTAATTTGGTTAGCAGTGCTACCACCGCACATTCTATTTCTGAGGCTTTCAATACTAGCCGCAGAAACAACATGTCTTTTTTGAGGCTGTGTTGAAGTAGAAGACGATGGTACGAAAGTCGGTTGGTTACTAGCACTTTCTTGCGGGTAATGCCGATATACTTTTTTGCATTCATCTTCTACGCTATTCAACACTTCTTCTAGCGTTTGTTCAATAGGTGGCTTAACATTTAAATTTTTGGGAGTTGGAGGTGGTAGTACGTCCATACAGTTATAAATATTTTCAATAAGACTTTTACAACCCTTTACTTTAATAGTCGGGTTTAATACAGCACCAATAATATAAATAGGGGGAATAGGAATACAATATTTCTTTAATTTCATAAACATTTTTTTAATAGCTGCCTTATAAGCAGGTTTTTCCATATATTCTTTAAGAAGTAAAAATATTATAGCTATATAAAACAACATAATTGAAATAGTAAGATAATATAAAGTAGAAAATTCTTTTGTTGCTCGTTGAAAATTCTCTAGAAATACAATAAGTTCTTTAATTTTGTCCAAATCATTATCCACAATTATATCATTTGGATTTTGATTATGGGCGTTAAAAAATAAAGTGATAGGCTTTCTATAGTCATAAGCAACAATTAGTTGGTCATATAAAGAATTTCACCTAGTTGATACTTCTTCGGGAATTTTTCTGTAAGATAGTCCACAATCATGACAAGTTTTTTTATATTCTTTTCTCTGTTGAATTTTATTATTTTTAAAAATAAAGTTTATAGCAAATTGTATTTTTTCAAGAATATCTTGGAAAAGTGAAAGACCATCCTTTACAACTAAGTTATAAATATGACACACACATTTGATATGAAAATGTTTTGGAAAAGACGGAGTTAAAACTTCTTTTAAAATATAAATAGCAGAATTGTTAGAAGTCGTGATTATCTAATGTAATACTCATAACTTTATCAGTTATTCCGTAATAATCGCAGACTGAATAAATATTTTCTGAAATAAACTCACCAGTGTGCCTACTATCTATATATCTATATGCTAAAATACGTTTTTGCATAGACCATTTATAATCTATCCAATGACAGGTTACCGTTAAATAATCATGACCGTTAGTACTACGACCTATATCAGAAGTTAGAGCGACTTTGCAATTTAAATGATATAATGAATAACGCAAATATTGTTGATATTCGTGTGCAAATTTAAACACGTCTCTCTTAACCGTTGATCTAGGAAAACCTTTATAAGCATGATTATACATATCTCTAATATAATGAATAAAATCAGGCGATTCAGGAAATGAAAAAGGCAAACCCTCCATAGCAACTAATTTTGCTAGTGCTTCTCTATCTTTATGTTTATCGTATTTAGGGCCTACAACTCCCCCCGTCATAGGGTTAATTTGACCAGACTTTGTCCAGACAAGATGTGAACCTTGTCCTGATTGAGAGGACGCTTGCTCACCATCTTTTTCAATAATGTATTGGGCATGCAAGACTTTGTGTTTTTGCAATAGGTGTCTTCCTAAACCCACCGTCCCACCATGACCTTGTCAAGTTTTAAAAGAATAAACAGATTTACAAGTTTTACATATAGCTACTTGATTCGGTACGTCCCTGTCAAAATATTTCCATACAACTGATTTTAGTGGTCGTTTTGCCGGACCTCGTCTCATACTCGGGTGGATAGGAGACATTTTACTAGTGGGTGTATCATCATCTACATTAGTAGGTGTATCATCCCCTAGAGTGTCATCTAAATTAAAATCTTATTCATTTTGAGGATAAACATCTGTGTCATGATCATATGGTATTTCAGGAAACAGTTCAGGATCTATAAAATCATCTTGTCTAGGAATACTAGAAGAAGTACCCTTGCCCCTGCCCCTGCCCTTGCCCTTGATACCCAAGGCCTTGCCCAAAATATTTTTTGTTCTTTTCATTTTAATTATGATAATAAATAGTTAAAGACTTAAAAAGTTAAAAATAATGAAATTAAATGTGCTAAATGAAATAAAAACAAAATAATAATTTAATGAGAGAACGAATATACCAAACGCCGACGTAGAGTCGATGTGTAATCGAGAGAGGTTGAAAATTGAAACTTTGCTCGATAGATTAATCCTCAAGCTAGTTGCCAACTTCACTCCAATTCTCAAATTAATAAATAGAGTGAATATGTAGTAGACAATGTTGTATAGAAATAGATTGATTGAGATTTGAGAGATTAGAGATTGTAGGAAGATTGTGAGAAATAAGAAGAGAAAATGAGGTATTTATAGTTGGAAAATTGGGTTAAAGTGTAAATATAATAACTTAGAGGTTAAAAATAAATATAAAGGGGGTTGGGGGGTTGAGGGAGTGGAGGAAGCCAAAAATGGTCGTTGCAATAACGACCAAAATGTAAAATGGTCGTTATTGCAACGACTATTTTTTATAATCGCGGATCGGAGGATCGATGCGGATCGACGGTCGGGTCTGGCGGACCGGTCGGCCGACCATACCATGTCCCGTCCCGGATCGAGCCCCGGGCCCGCTATTTTTTTTATTTAAACGGTGTCGACGGGCCTGGACGGGATCGGCCGCCTGGCCCCATCGCCACTTCTATCTACTATCGATCGAATGAGGCCCCAAAAGCCTCCAACTGCAAAGTCGCCAGCCGGAGCGGAAGGTCCAAACCCTTCACAAATCTCCTCACTTTCTCAGCCTCTGTGGGAAGTAATGTCGTCGCATAACGGGACAATGCGAGAAATCTGGTCTCATACCCCGCAACCAACCTACCCCGTTGCTCTAATGTCAAAAATGCATCCTTCCTGTTGTCTCTCAGAGTACGAGGGACATACTTCTCCAGGAACACTTGGTAGAACTGAGTCCAGGTCAAAGGTGGCGATCCAACTGGTCGACACTCCATGTACGATCTCCACCACTGCTTGGCATCCCCAACTAACTAGAAAGAAACATAATCGACCCCGTGAGACTCCACTATACCCAACTTATGAAACATCTCATGGCAGCTAACAATAAACTCATACGCATCCTCCCCGGGAGTACAATAGAACCAAGGAGGAGACATTTTGGTAAACCCCTCGAACAATTTTCGCTCCTCAGTGGTCAACATTGGCCCATCCATAAGACTTAGAGCAAAATCAGGTGCTGGAGTATCATCAATACGGGGAGCCACTGCTGCCGCCGGCAATACCCTCGATGTCCAAAATCCTGGAGCAACCGTAGCATCGAGAGTATGACCTCCCACTCTAGTCTGCGAGCCATCTGGAACAACTGGAAGCACGCCCGCCTGAGCCAAACTGTCTAAGTATCCCAACACCCGAAACACAGCCTCCTAAGAATCCGGAGTAGCAGCTACCCCAGGATGTGCCTCAGCATCTCTAATCTCCTCCTCCGGAATGTCGCCAAGCTCCGGAGTCAACTCTTTGTCAGGGTCCTGAGCAGGTGCTGGTGCTTGGTCCATATCCGGAATAGCTGCACGCCCTTCCGCCGCCACGCCCTGCCGCCGCCGCTTACCTACTGACAACCGCCGCAACGGTATGGATGCGGTGCAGTGCGATCTCCGCCTCCGATACGATCGATCGCGTCCTCACCATATGTGAGAGAACATATAAATGATTCTAAGATACCAATCTGAACAATCTCGCACGAAAAGAATGAACCAGATACCAATCGGATTGAACTAGCACGAAAAGAGAAAAGAAGTGGAGTGTTTCCTAAATGTCCTATAGCCTCTCGAGGATGGGTACGGACGTCTACGTACCAATCCACAATACTCTACTAGACATTGCTCTTGTACTCATTAGACCGATTAACCTAGGAGCTTTGATACCAACTTTGTCACGACCCAACTCACGAGTCGTGATGACACCTACCCTATTCCCCCGAGTAGGCGAACCACGTTCTCATTAACAAGTTAAATCAGCGGAAAATAAATAAGAAAAGAAAGTCATAAAGTCTTAAACACATCCCATCACTAGATTTGTCACGACATTTCCCAAAACCTGATCAAAAGGGGTACAAGAGCGCTAAATATAGTCTGAAATAGAAGTCTGAAAAAAAATGCCCGAAGGCTACATAATGTCTGTCAACTAACAAAAGAAAATGAAATTAACTCAGAAGCCCTTTAAGGGTCACGGATGATCAAGTAGCTCACCCTGAACGACTGAAAGATGTTCCCCTCGCGGATCAGCCACGGGGCGTAGAACTGGAATCTGGATCGTACTATGCACTCAACAAAAGTGCAACAAGAGTAGTATCAGTACAACACTTGTACCGATAAGCATCATAGGCCGACAATGATTAGATAACGCATGAAGAAGTCGAAACCAACAAGTAGCACATAGAGCAAACAGGTTTGGTCACATATCATATACAAGTAGGGTGAAATGAAATCATGAAATCAACCAAGACAGATATAATTTCACCAAATGATCAATTAAATATAAGAGTGGATGAATACAATGCAATGCAATAGTCACCTCTCTCACTACACTCTCGTACACACATGCTAAGGGCAGTGCCTCAAAGCCATGACCCATGAGGGACCCGCGAAGTCCATGTACCACTCGTGCTCTCCGGCATAAACCTCGGAGGCTATCAATCACTCTCAATCACCGGCAAAGACCTCGGAGGATATCAATAACTCTCAATCTCCGACAAAGACCTCGGATGCTATCAATCACTCTCAATCTCCGGCAAAGACCTCGGAGGCTATCAATCACTCTCAATCTCCGGCAAAGACCTCAGAGGCTATCAATCACTTCCATCACCATCATCACAAAAATAGTATGCAAAGTAGGTCAGGCATGATATCATTCGACACATATCACTTATATATAATCGACAAGTACAAGTTATATCATTTTCCTATGTTCAATTATCAATATTACAATTCCTTTATTCTTATGTGACAAGTGAGCTAGTATGCGACGGTGATACAATCAGGTGATAATCACATAAAATAATACATATAGCGACAAACTCCTTCGGCACTGCGGTCCTGCAAAATGGCACCGCGGTGTCTAACTTTCTGCAGCTTCTCTGAACATTCGGCACCGCGGTCCTGCAGAATGGCACCGTGGTGCCGACCCTTCCTGCCCGACGTTCTATCATGTTATCCCTGTCAATTCCTACATCTACATACGATTTTCTAATCAAAGTCTAACTAAAGTAAACCATAACCTACCTCAATGCCGAGCGGGTGCCACGAAAAATCAAACCACTGCCTTCCTTTTGGGTAGAACCTCTGAATTTGAATCTTAATTTTGTGTAGTGGGTGATGTTCAGGGCTGTTTTTTCAATGGTGGATAACACGATGAAGAACATGGACTATGCAGCCATGAAGGTATTTTCTTTTCTTCTACCCTAGTTGCTAAGGTTTTCTTTTTTTTCTTTCATTCCCCTCTCTTTCCCCTCTCCCTGCTGCTGCTCTCGTCTCCCTCTTTTTCTTTTTCTCTGGCTGCTCGTCTCCCCCTCCCCTTTCTTTCTCTTGAAACCGACGTGCCCTACCAAGGGTAGTGGGCTTGGCCCACTTACTTAATTAAAATCATGCACAATTCCATATATTAAAATAATATAATTAAAAACGCAATAATCCAATACCCTTTTCGTAGTTTTAAAGTGCTAACGACCAAACGGGTCGTTACACAAAGCTAGTAGTTACGGCGGCGAAAACAACGACGTTTAAACGCCTGTATGTGGAATTAAAGGAAAACGATGGAGATAAGAAGTTGTACAAACTAGCCAAGGCGAGGGAGAGAAGGACCCGTGACTTGGATCACTTGAGGTGCATCAATCACAAGGATGACAAAGTACTAGTAGATGAAGCACATTATACACAGGTAAAAATATTACTTCCATAAGCTCTTGAATGAACAAGGAGATAAAGATATTGTGTTGGGAGATATGGAGCAATCTGGGAGATATCAGGAATTTGGATATTGTAGAAATATTAAGGTTAAGGAGGTTAAGGGTGTAGTTCGAAGGATGCGCAGGGGACGAGCGACCGGGCCTGATGAGATCCCGCATGAGTTTTGTAAGAGCGCAGGTAGGGCGGGTTTGGAGCGGCTGACTGAATTATTTAATGTCATTTTTAAGACGACAAGAATTCCCAAAGAATAGAGATAGAGTATAGTGATTCCTTTGTACAACAACAAATGTGACATCTAGAGTTGCAACAACTATAGGGGTATCAAGTTGCTAAGCCACACTATGAAAGTTTCGGAAAGGGTCATGGAGATTAGGGTGAGAAGTGGCATGTCTATTTCCTTCGTGGAATGAGTTTATGTGTTACTTAAAACTCAAGACAAAGGAAATGACCTTGTTATCAAACTCCAGATTCAGGAGGTTAATAAAAAGGTCACGCCAAAGGGGAAACAACCCGATGTAGCTAAGACAAACCTGGCGGAAGCTAAAGGGAACTCAAGCAAGAAGTGAAAGTTCCAGAAGGATGGTAAGACCCCAACAACTGAGAAGTTTAAGGAGAATTGTCATCACTGTGGTAAACCTGGTCAC
The DNA here is from genome assembly GCA_029844215.1 of Przewalskia tangutica. Taxonomy (NCBI): domain Eukaryota; kingdom Viridiplantae; phylum Streptophyta; class Magnoliopsida; order Solanales; family Solanaceae; genus Przewalskia; species Przewalskia tangutica. The sequence continues at coordinate 22,506,892 of CM056720.1, read as the reverse complement.
ATGGTCAAGGAATGCCACAAACTCAAGAATGAGAATAAAGAGAAGTCCAAGGGCAAGGCTAAGGCTAACATCGTCAAAGACACGCTTTTTGACGATATGATTGAGTAGTTTTCAGAGGTGGTACTTGAAGCAAACCTCGTTGCGAATCCTATGCAGTGGTGGATGGACACGGGTGCTACCCGTCATATTTGTTCCAACAAAGATGTCTTCTCCACATATACGCCAATCACAGATAAAAAGTTGTTCATGGGCAACAACACTTCGTGTGAGGTGCTGGGTATGGGAAATGTAATCCTGAAGATGTCTTCCGGAAAGGAGCTTACTCTGAAGGAGGTGATGCATGTCTCGGAAATTAGAAGAAATTTAATTTCTGGACCTTTATTGGTGAATGCTGGTTTTAGGCTAGTGTTTGAGTCCAATAAATTTTTAATCACTAAGAATAGAACATTTATAGGAAGGGGCTTCGTTTGTGAAGACCTCTTTAAAGTTAATTCTTTGTCTGTAATGCCTTCGTCTATTAATAATAAAGTTGAGTCTTCTTCTTATTTGCTTGAGTCGTCTAATTTATGGCATTATAGATTAGGACATGTAAACTATCAATCTATCCAAAGGTTGGTAAAGTTGAAGTTGTTGCCATCTATCGACGTAAACCCTCAACAAAAGTGTGAGGTGTGCGTAGAGGCAAAACTTTCATAGAGTCCTTTTAGATCAGTCGAAAAAGAAACCGCTCCTCTAGAACTTATTCACACAGATATATGTGATTTAAAGTTTGTGCAAACTAGAGGGGGAACAAGTACTTTGTGATATTCATAGATGATAGTACAAGGTATTGTTACCTTTACTTACTAAAAAGTAAAGATGGAGCCTTTGAAGCATTTAAACGCTACAAAACAGAAGTTGAGAACCAACTAAGCGGATAGATTAAATCAATCCATAGCGATAGAGGGGGATAATACGTAGCGTCTTTTGAAGAATATTGTGCCCAATCGGCATTGTTCATCAAACCGCGACTCCTTACTCACCTCAATCAAACGGTATCGCTGAACGCACGTTAAAGGAAATGATGAATGTCTTGCTCATAAATTCCGGTCTTCCTTAAAACATGTGGGGAGAAACTGTCCTTACCGCTAATAAGATTCTTAATAGGGTCCACATAAGGGTAAGGGCAAGACTCCATACGAGCTATGACAAAGAAAGAAATCGACCTACAAATACTTGAAGGTGTGAGGTTGCCTGACAAAAGTAGAAGTACCTAAGCCAAAACAAGTCAAGACTGGGAATAAGACTGTAGATTGCGTATTCATTAGATATACAAATAACAGTAGTGCTTATCGCTTCTTAGTGCATAAGTCAGATGTACCAAACACCCATGTGGGTACAATCATGGAATCAAGGAACACCAGTTTTTTTGAAGACTCATTTCCTAGAAAGGAAAGAGACATAACCTCTCGCAAATGAAGTTATGAACAAAACTCTCAGGATCCAGGAGTCATTGATTGCCCGGATCTAGGCGGTTTAGATCTAGTGAACTCCGAAGTGGCTGATTATCCGAAATCTAGTGTTCCAGATTCTCAGGACTTGGAGGGTCCAGAGATGGGACCGAGACAAAGCAAAAGGGCCAGGATAGATAAATCCTTCGGTCCGGACTTTGTAGCTTATATTGTTCATGATGAACCACAGACAATTGTCGAAGCATTGTCAACTCCAGAAGCACCGCCCTGAAAAGAAGCTATAGAGAGTGAGATAGACTCCATTCTGCATAACCATACTTGAGAGTTGGTTGATCTTCCCCCGGGGAACAAACCATTGGGTTGTAAGTGGATACTCAAACGGAAGTTGAAAGCAGATGGATCTATAGACAAGTACAAGGCCAGGTTGGCAGTCAAGGGTTATCGATAAAAGAAGGGTCTTGATTACTTTGACATTATTCTACGGTGTCTAGAATGACGTCCATACGAGTATTCATAGCTATCGCCGTGTTGCGGGATCTTGAGATACATCAAATGGATGTCAAGACAACCTTCCTAAATTGTGATTTGGAAGAAGAAATCTATATGGACCAACCCGAGGGGTATGTGGTTCCAGGACAAGAGAAGAAAGTCTGTCGGCTTGTCAAATCTCTGTATGGGCTGAAAAAGGCCCCTAAGAAATGGCACGAGAAATTTGATAGTACTTTACTATCGAAAGGATTCGCCATCAATGAGTCTGACAAATGTGTCTACACGAAAGGAAATGCTGATTCATTCTTCATGATATGTCTTTACGTAGACGACATGTTGATCACAGAGAGCAGTCCAAGGTTAATCCTAGAGACTAAGAACATGTTAAAACAATGTTTTGACATGAATGATATGGGTATCGCAGATGTCATCTTAGGGATCAAGATCTCTAAGACATATGACAGACTGGTCTTATCTCAATCTCACTACATCGAGGATGTGTTGAATAAATTTGGATGATCGATAGTTCATCGATAATGACACCATTGGATATAAATCAAAAGATTGACAAAAAATTGTGGTGCGCCCATACGCCAGGAGCGATATACACTTGTGATTGAGAGTTTGATGTACATCACAAACTGCACTCGACCTGATATCGCGTATGCATTCAACAAGTTGGCTAGGTTCACCCGTAACCCATGTGATGATCACTGGAAAGCATTAAATCGGGTACTATTGTCACGACCCGAACCCGGGCCCGTGACTGGTGCCTTACCCCGGGCACCCTAGTGATACAACATCAGAGAAAAACCAGCGGAACTAAAACTTAAACATATGATTAGACATGGATCAAGATAAAAGAAAATAGGCCAACCAAAACGGTTGCCTTTCAACATATATATATATAGACATTTGAACAGTTATAATCCTTACAACCCTGCCCACAACAGTGCTACAGACCTCTAAGATTTTTACAACAACTATGACGGGACAGGGCCCCGCCATACCCCTGAATGTACAAGAACCTACAGACTCAGAGTAACATACCAAAGATAAGCCTCCGAAGGAACGGAGCTTCCCAATACGCTGAAATGTGATCCTAAAAGCGGGGATCGACAACCGATGTACCTCTACTCATGCAGATTTAACGCACTTCAAGGAGGTCGATAACAGTACCAAGTATGTGAAATCAGAATATCAGAATGAAATCATAATAGTCTATATAAAGCAGGAGACATGTATGATAACCAAACTACAGTACACACATATAACAGTTATATCAAGGCAGGGACTCACGCCCTCCAAGTCATTACTCAAATATAAATATTGGGTCTCACGCCCACAACATCAATCATGCCCGTGGAATACCTTCCTCACTGCCGGCAGTCTATGATATGATAACATCAAGAAGTACACCAACACCAAGTCCTACGATGCCAAAGCCGTATTAACAATACAATACAACCAAACCACGGTCGACACTGGCAAGTACGAAGCCGACTACCAGATACTCAAGGCCGCCACGTAGTGACCGGCAAGTACGAGGGCTACCTACTAGGTACCAAGGCAGATCACGAGACTTCGCCACTACACCGAACGGCAAGCGAGGATAACTACCGTGTACCAATGCCGAATCACGCAGACGGCAAGTACGGAAGCCACCACCGTGTACCAAGGCCGAACAAGAAGAAACCTCATGGAGAGCTAGTCCATGGAATAACACTATCAACGCGAGCGCACTGCGGAATTCTCCGTCACACGCCAGACGCCCAAGTAAGTTCTCAACAAGTCAACCGCCCTCCATCGAGACGCCAGAGTATAGAAACACAATTCTTGCACAACAAAGGCTATCACAACAAGCATAGGAAAGTTTCACAACAACAAGCATAGGCAAGTTATACACAACTCAAGGTACTTTCATTTTATGTCAAAGTCCGGGTTTTAACCCTAAAGTACTACGTACGTTAAATTCCTTTTAAGAGATCCATTCCTTTTATAAAAGTCACCCGATACCCTTAGTATAAAAATAGAGTGACTTACATCTTTTTAAGTAAACCAAAACAACTTCCATATTTTCCTTTTTAAAACCAAATTAAGGCAATACCATGCCATCTTTTTGGACCAAAACACTTCTCTTTTTAAAGTCAAGTTACCACATTAAAACCAATGATAAAACCCTTCTTTTGTTCTCATAAAGTCGTTATAACTAATCTTCCCATAAAGCTGTTATAACACTTTATGTTTTAAACCAATTTAAGACAAAACAATGCCTTTCTTTTTCCTAAAGTTCCAGTTTGCCTAGTTTCAATTACTCAAGTTTCTTTATTTTAGAAAAGTTTCATAGTTCAATGTCTTAATCTCTTTTAAAACAATTGAGTAACATATGCCATATGTGTGAGCAGTCTTATTCTTGTTTATAACCATCTTATTAAAGCAGCCATGATCTAGAAAATGTAATATCATTTTGTCTCATCTTAACTTCTATGCAGATGGAGGTTTCTACTGGTTTTAATAATACTTCATTAGTCATTACATTTCCCTTTATTATCGCTGCAGTGGTTTGTCGATACTCATTCAGATTTCCGAAATCAGTAAAACATTATTCCTTTTAAAAACCAAGTACTCATTACTCACGAATGAGGTTTCACACAAAATTCATATTAATTCTTTTAAGTAAAGTCTCTTATCTTTTAAGATCAAGTCTCTTAACTTCTAAAAATCAGTAAACCATTCTCTTTATCTCTCTCTTAAGACGTTATACCTATCTTCCCATAAAGCTAGTATAACTCTTATGTTTTCAAAACCAAGTATTACTCTTCTTTCAAAAAGGTTTCTTAATCTTTTGAAATACTTCAAGATTCTTTATTATTCAGGCTTAAGTCAAAAGACATTGCCGTAACACTACATTCAGTTAACACACGTACGTCTACCGTACTATATATATATTCCTTTAAAATATTTCAAGGTTCTTATTATTCAGGCTTAAGTCAAAAGACATTGCCGTAACACTACATTCAGTTAACACACGTACGTCTACCGTACTATATATATATTCCTTTAAAATATTTCAAGGTTCTTATTATTCAGGCTTAAGTCAAAAGACATTGCCGTACAACTATATTCAGTTAGCACACGTACGTCTACCATACTATATATATATATTATTCAGGCTTAAGTCAAAAGACATTGCCACACGTACGTCTACCGTACTATATATATATTCTTTTAAAATACTTCATGCTCAAGAGTATAGGAAGAATCACATACCTCGCGACGATTATCGACTATAAGCAAAACGCTCCACGGCTATAACCCGGCTAGCCTTGTCCACCTTCCAAGTAGCACATGCTACTCGCAGAACATTCAACCAATAAAGGTTATCAGTCTACTGTAAATACAGTCCTATGTAAGTACAGTTAACTTCTACTTTAATATTCTTCTGATGCGATTTCAGTTCAAGTCTTTTCTGTAATATCCTTCTATTACAGTTCAATTCTCTTCTATGAATCGTATATTCATTTCAATACTACTACAGTATGTAATTTCCAATTACACTAGAAGGATAGGATTATTTACCTCGGTAAGCCCAAAATTATCCAAGTTTAAAGTCGATCCTGAGCAACGTTTAGCTCCTACTCCGAGTGCTCCAATCCGCTCCAAACAACCCTTAGAAGTTCTACGCAACTTCTACTTAACACTTCAACCGACTATGAAGGTTTTCCTTAGGGTTTCGTTTATTGGCTAAAGGAAGTATAATAGTATTTCCGAGCTCTACGTATAGAGGTAACTTTTGGAAAGTACTACAAGGTATTTGGGCTAAAGTATTTGGGCATTATAACAATACTTGGAGAGTATTTCCATACCACAAAGGGGGGTATTATACGAAAACAACTAGGCTAGGGGGGGTGGTGTTCTCGGCCAAGGCTTCTCAAAAGAGAGGGGGGGGGGGGGGCTTTGGACGAACTCAACTTACAAAGGGGAAGGGATTTTAAGACTTGGAAAATGATTTTAGGATGAAGAAGTTCATCAACTTAGAGGGGTATTTATAGGTCAAGCAATGGCCAACCAATGGCCAAGATCAAGCCAAGTGCCATGCAAGTGTAGGGCTAGGATTAAGCCAAGTGCACCTTATCCATCTACCACACCAACTTGCACAAAATATCCTACCAACTAAAGTGGTCCAATTCGTCCCAATTGACGCCTCAAGTCCACCAATGTGAGGGTGACACATGTCACCCTCCCGTTGGTCCAAAATGTTTCATCTCTCGGAAAAATCCGCAAAAATTAAAAATGACATAGCCGGAATTTTCCCTTCGCAAGTCTTGTAAAACGTTTCGTCCAAAAACGATTCTTTTCGGCACTTGTGCCCAAATTTTCGAACCTTGCCAATCCTTAAGGCTTAAATTTTTATACGTACGCCTCACGCATATACCTGAAATACGGTATAACATTCTCCCCTCCTTAGAAACATTCGTCCCGAATGTTCCTTCTCAAGACGGATAACGATAAAGTTCTTCTAACAAGTTGCCAACGCCACGTCTGGCCACGAAATAACACATGCGCGCAAATACTTAAATCCAGGCCAACGAGGAACCACCTCGATAATGCAAAACAATACCAACTCTCGCTCTTGGTCCAAGGGACACTCCCTTCGCACATTCATTTCTCAAAAATGATTACTTCCATCTTTCAGCCCAAGTTCACTTCCTTCCTTACTGCCAGATTTTCTCGAACACTCGAACTCTTCTTAGTACACGCACCACACTTCATCAACGCTCGTCCCAAGACTTTGGAGTCACCACCTCCAAACTTGGTCATCTTACTAGCCTCAATCTCCCTTAAGGCCATTCCCGGCCTTCACGATCCGCTTCTGGTCGAACATATCCACGAACTCATACGATGGTCATCTAAACTTGGGCCTAGCACCCTCGTGACCCTACCACCTGGCGGGACCACCCAGAGCTGACCCTACCTCTAAACAGGCCACGGGTTGGCCCGCAACATGGCCCCAACCCGACCCATTTAACGCATCAAGCTCTTGTTTCTCGATCCGGAACAATCTTACCTATACATGTCATGAAAGCTACCACTTCCATTTTACACTACCCAAGGAATTTTCCCACAATTACTCCACGTATACTTATACATTCTGGCAAAGATCACCCGCAAAAAAAATCTTGTACTCAAGACGGCCTTACATCTAAGGTCTCAACCGTAATATTCTAAGGTTCATCATTTTCTCACCCCCAGGATTACCCTTTTTTTCACTAACCAGGTTCTAAATCACATTTTAGCACAAAGATATCCGAACATAACACTTAACACATTATCATAACATCAATACATACAAGTCTCTAGAGGGTTAAGGATATACCTGAAAAATAGGCGGTTCAAAGGACCGCTAAAACTGGGAACTTCCACCGCGACTTACCGGGCTGCGGTGTATGAACATCCCGCCTAGCTATGGAAGGTGAAGAACCCGCAATCGCTTTAGTAGTCAGGCTATCCTACCGGTGCTACTCGGCCTGGACAAGCTCTCGCCATGGCCCTGCTGGCCGCAAGCATAACAATCTCCCAAGTTAGTATGACACTCTCTTATGAAGTTTTCCACAACGACTACACCGAGACAAGTGGCGACCTCATCCGCGAGCACTCCTACTCCCGAATATCCCGGCGTCCCGGCGTCGCGAGGACCACTCAGATCGGGCGAGGTACATAACTAGTTCGCCGAGGCGGTCCGCCTCGAAAGTCACCAAAGGACCTCTGCTCGCCCTCTTCACGATTCGTCATTCCGCCGATTTCTCCGCCTCACATCCAAGTGCATAAGCTGCGTGCGGCAATGTCCATGCCCTGAAGAGCTACACCAACAACTTTCTCGCTAGGTAATCATCGAGCCCTGTAACATATCGGTGCACTCGATCCTCCATACTAGCTACTAACGCGGACGCGTCTTGGCCAATGAGTCGAACTCCACATTGTACTCCCGAATCGTGACGCCTGCTCGCCGCAACACCAAAAACTGTTTACCGAGCCCTCATCCGCGAGGCAAGAAATGTGCAAGAAACGCCTCGAGAAATCGTCCCAAACGGTGGAAGTGCATTCTCTCCCGACAGCCTCCACGAATCAAACCGGGCCGATCATGTATCACGCAACGACGCGAACCTAGACCACCGACTCGATCTCCGATGCCTTGATCACTCACGATCCGTCAGAATCGCTTGATGAACTCCTCGCGATCATCCTCGTGCCTCGACCCATAAAACTCGCGCCTACAACTCGTGAAATCCCGTAGCCTCAAACTATCCGATCTAGTGAACCATCGTGCATCGAACCTGCTGCGCCCACTTATCCTCAAGTCTGCCACAACCTCGCCATTAATCGCCCACTCCTTGTAACCCATCTCTCTCGCTTCCGCATCGCGGATCGAGGCTTAGGTATCTTGTGGTCTCTGTAGAGATCGCCGCCGCTTACTCGCAACTCCTCTCGCCGCCATGCCGCTTCGCCCGGGTTGCCTTACACGAGGCATAATCGTAAAAACGGCACGCGTCGGAGGTCCAACTTACAACACATTTCTAAGGCACGATCTCGTAATGAGAAGAATGAAACCAATCCTAAATGTCCTGCAGCCTCGATTATAGATGTGGTGCACAACACATCGATAATCAAGACTCTACTGAGACACGGTCTGAGACACTTTCCGAGGACTAATCGCTTCGATACCACTTTTGTCACGACCGAACCTGCCCGTGATCGTGCCTACCCCGCACCCTAGTGATACAACATCGAGAAAAACCACGGAACTAAAACTTAAACATATGATTAGACATGGATCAAGATAAAGAAAATAGGCCAACCAAAACGGTTGCCTTTCAACATATATATATATAGACATTTGAATAGCATAATCCTTACAACCCCGCCCACAACAAAGGCATGCACTCTAAGATTTTTACAACAACTATGACGGACAGGGGCCCGCCATACCACGAATGTACAAGAACCTCTGCACTGTGTGGTAACATACCAAAGATAAGCCTCCAAGGAACGAGCTTCCCAATACGCTGAAATGTGATCCTAAAAGCGGATCGACAACCGATGTACCTCTACCGCGGCAGATGAACGCAGCCGGGCGAGGTCAAGACAACAGTACCAAGTATGTGAAATCAGAATACTGTAAATGAAATCATAATAGTCTATATAAAGCAGGAGACATGTATGATAACCAAACTACAGTACACACATATAACAGTTATATCAAGGCAGGGACTCACGCCCTCCAAGTCATTACTCAAATATAAATATTGGGTCTCACGCCCACAACATCAATCATGCCCGTGGAATACCTTCCTCACTGCCGGCAGTCTATGATATGATAACATCAAGAAGTACACCTGAACACCAAGTCCTACCTGATGCCAAAGCCGTATTAACAATACAATACAACCAAACCACGAAGCTGACACGGGAAAAGTACGAAAGCCGACTACCAGATACCAAGGCCGGCCACGTGAGATCGGCAAGTACGAGGGCTAACTACAGTACCAAGCGTATCACGAGACTTCACTACACCGAACGGGCAAGCGCGAGGGCTAACTACCGTGTACGATGCCGAATCACCACGAGACGGCAAGTACGAAGCCGACCACCGTGTACCAAGGCGAACAGAAGAAACCTCGTGGAGAGCTAGTCCACGGAATAACACTATCAGCGAGCGTGCACTGGAATTCTCCACACCGCCAGACGCCCAAGTAAGTTCTCAACAAGTCAACCGCCCTCCATCGAGACGCGAGTATAGAAACACAATTCTTGCACAACAAAGGCTATCACAACAAGCATAGGCAAGTTTCACAACAACAAGCATAGGCAAGTTATACACAACTCAAGGTACTTTCATTTTATGTCAAAGTCCGGGTTTTAACCCTAAAGTACTACGTACGTTAAATTCCTTTTAAGAGATCCATTCCTTTTATAAAAGTCACCCGATACCCTTAGTATAAAAATAGAGTGACTTACATCTTTTTAAGTAAACGAAAACAACTTCCATACTTTCCTTTTTAAAACCAAATTAAGGCAATACCATGCCTTCATTTTGGACCAAAACACTTCTCTTTTTAAAGTCAAGTTACCACATTAAAACCAATGATAAAACCCTTCTTTTGTTCTCATAAAGTCGTTATAACTAATCTTCCCATAAAGCTGTTATAACACTTTATGTTTTAAACCAATTTAAGACAAAACAATGTCTTTCTTTTCCCTAAAGTTCCAGTTTGCCTAGTTTCAATTACTCAAGTCTCTTTATTTTAGAAAAGTTTCATAGTTCAATGTCTTAATCTCTTTTAAAACAATTGAGTAACATATGCCATATGTGTGAGCAGTCTTATTCTTGTTTATAACCATCTTATTAAAGCAGCCATGATCTAGAAAATGTAATATCATTTTGTCTCATCTTAACTTCTATGCAGATGGAGGTTTCTACTGGTTTTAATAATACTTCATTAGTCATTACATTTCCCTTTATTATCGCTGCAGTGGTTTGTCGATACTCATTCTGATTTCCGAAATCAGTAAAACATTATTCCTTTTAAAAACCAAGTACTCATTACTCACGAATGAGGTTTCACACAAAATTCATATTAATTCTTTTAAGTCAAGTCTCTTATCTTTTAAGATCAAGTCTCTTAACTTCTAAAAATCAAGAAACCATTCTCTTTATCTCTCTTAAGACGTTATACCTATCTTCCCATAAAGCTAGTATAACTCTTATGTTTTCAAAACCAAGTATTACTCTTCTTTCAAAAGGTTTCTTAATCTTTTGAAATACTTCAAGATTCTTTATTATTCAGCTTAAATCAAAAGACATTGCAGTAACACTACATTCGATTAACACACGACGCCTACCGTACTATATATATATTCCTTTAAAATATTTCAAGGTTCTTATTATTCAGCTTAAGTCAAAAGACATTGCAGTAACACTACATTCGATTAACACACGACGTCTACCGCATTACTATATATATATTCCTTTAAAATATTTCAAGGTTCTTATTATTCGTGCTTAAGTCAAAAGACATTGCCGCATAACTATATTCGCTAGCACACGACGCCTACCATACTATATATATATATTATTCAGCTTAAGTCAAAAGACATTGCCACACGCACGTCTACCGTACTATATATATTCTTTTAAAATACTTCATGCTCAAGAGTATAGGAAGAATCACATACCTCGCGACGATTATCGACTATAAGCAAACGCTCACGCTTATAACCCGCTAGCATAGTCCACCTTCCAAGAAGATCATGCTACTCGCACAACATACAACCAATAAATGTTATCACCATCAGAATACAAATTCATGTAAGTACAGTTAACTTCTACTTTAATATTCTTCTGATGCGATTTCAGTTCAAGTTTTTCTGTAATATCCTTCTATTACAGTTCAATTCTCTTCTATGAATCGTATATTCATTTCAATACTACTACAGTATGTAATTTCCAATTACACTAGAAAGATAGGATTATTTACCTCGGTAAGCCCAAAATTATCCAAGTTTAAAGTCGATCCTGAGCAACGTTTAGCTCCTACTCCGAGTGCTCCAATCCGCTCCAAACAACCCTTAGAAGTTCTACGCAACTTCTACTTAACACTTCAACCGACTATGAAGGTTTTCCTTAGGGTTTCGTTTAGTGGCTAAAGGAAGTATAATAGTATTTCCGGGCTCTACGTATAGAGGTAACTTTTGGAAAGTACTACAAGGTATTTGGGCTAAAGTATTTGGGCATTATAACAATACTTGGAGAGTATTTCCATACCACAAAGGGGGGTATTATACGAAAACAACTAGGCTAGGGGGGGTGGTGTTCTCGGCCAAGGCTTCTCAAAAGAGAGGGGGGGGGGGGTTTGGACGAACTCAACTTACAAAGGGGAAGGGATTTTAAGACTTGGAAAATGATTTTAGGATGAAGAAGTTCATCAACTTAGAGGGGTATTTATAGGTTAAGCAATGGCCAACCAATGGCCAAGATCAAGCCAAGTGTCATGCAAGTGTAGGGCTAGGATTAAGCCAAGTGCACCTTATCCATCTACCACACCAACTTGCACAAAATATCCTACCAACTAAAGTGGTCCAATTCGTCCCAATGGACGCCTCAAGTCCACCAATGTGAGGGTGACACATGTAACCCTCCCGTTGGTCCAAAATGTTTCGTCTCTCGGAAAAATCCGCAAAAATTAGAAATGACATAGCCGGAATTTTCCCTTCGCAAGTCTTGTAAAACGATTCTTTTTGGCACTTGTGCCCAAATTTTCGAACCTTGCCAATCCTTAAGGCTTAAATTTTTATACGTACGCCCTGGCATACTGCGGAAATACTGGTATAACATTCTCTCCTCGCCCGAAACATTTCTCAAGACGGATAACGATAAAGTTCTTCTAACAAGTTGCAACGCCACGCTGCGAAATAACACGTGCGCAAATACTTAAATCCGGCGAGGAACCACCTCGATAATGCAAAACAATACCAACTCGCTCTTGGTCGAGGACACTCGCCCGCGCATTCATTTCTCAAAAATGATTACTTCCATCTTTCGGAAGTTCACTTCCCGCCTTCGTATTACTCTTCGAACACTGAACTCTTCTTAGTACACGTACCACACTTGATCAGCTTACGTCCCAAGACTTTGGAGTCACCACCTCGAACTTGGTCATCTTACTAGCCTCAATCTCCGCCAAGGCCATTCCGGCCTTCACGATCCGCTCGGTCGAACATATCCACGAACTCATCGATGGTCATCTAAACTTGGGCTAGCACCCTCGTGACCCTACCACTGGCGGGACCACCCAGTGACCCTACCTCTAAAGCGGGCCACGGGTTGGCGCAACATGGCCATACCCGACCCACTTAACGCGTGAGCTCTTGTTTCCGATCCCAACAATCTTACCTATACAGGTCATGAAAGCTACCACTTCCATTTTACACTACCCAAGGAATTTTCCCACAATTACTCCACGTATACTTATACATTCTGGCAAAGATCACCCGCAAAACAAATCTTGTACTCAAGACGGCCTTACATCTAAGGTCTCAACCGTAATATTCTAAGGTTCATCATTTTCTCACCCCCAGGCTTACCCTTTTTTTCACTAACCAGGTTCTAAATCACATTTTAGCACAAAGATATCCGAACATAACACTTAACACATTATCATAACATCAATACATACAAGTCTCTAGAGGGTTAAGGATATACCTGAAAAATAGGCGGTTCAAAGGACCGCTAAAACTGGGAACTTCCACCGCGACCTCTACCGGGGCCTGCCGGTGTATGAACATCCTGCCTAGCTATGGAAGGTGAAGAACCATCGCTCTAGTAGTCATGCTATCCTACCAGCTACCACAGTCGGACGATCTCGCGGATGGCCTGTTGGCAAAGCATAACAATCTCCCAAGTTAGTACGACACTCTCCCTTATGAAGTTTTCCACAACGACCACACTGAGACAAGGGCGACCTCATCCGGCGAGCACTCCTACTCCTGAATATCCCGAAGGTCCCGAAGGCTGTGGAGGACCACTCTGTACTGGCGGAGGTACATAACTAGTCTGCTGCTGAGGCGGTCCGCCTCGAAAGTCACCAAAGGACCCTGCTCGGCCTCTTCTGTCGATCTTGGTCATTCCGTCGATTTCTCCGCTCCTCACATCCAAGTGCATAAGCCTGCATGCGGGCAATGTCCATGCCCGGCTGAAGAGCTACACCCGAACAACTTTCTGCTAGGTAATCATCGAGCCCTGTAACATATCGGTGCACTCGATCCTCCATACTAGCTACTAACGCGGGACGTCATCGCCAATGAGTCGAACTCACATTGTACTCCCGAACCGTCGCGGATTCGCGCAACACCAAAAATTTGTCGGCGAGCCCTCCTCATCCGTGGAGGCAAGAAATGTGCAAGCGCCGCCGAGAAATCGTCCCCAACGGTGGAAGTGCATTCTCTCCGGGACAGCTCACGAATCAAACCCGATCATTGCGGTACCACGCGATCGCGAACCTAGGACCACCGACTCGGTCTCCGATGCTTGATCACTCGTGATCCGTTGAATCGTCGGATGAACTCTGCGGATCATCTCGTGCCTCGACCCATAAAACTCGGCGGCTACAACTCGTGAAATCCCGTAGCCTCAAACTATCTCGATCTAGGGTGAACCATCGGTGCTCTTTGGGCTGCTGCGTCCACCTATCCTCAAGTCCGCCTGACCACGGCCATTAATCGGGCCCACTCGCGTAACCCATCTCTCTGCTCCATCGGGATCGAGGCTTAGGTATTGTGGTCTCAGAGATCGCCGTTCTACTCGCGGCTCCTCTGTGCCATGCCCTTCGCCACGGGCGGGTTGCCTTACACGGAGGCATAACTGGTAAAAACGAAGTACGTCAGAGGGGTCCAACTTACAACACAGCTCTAAGGCACGATATCAGAATGAGAAGAATGAAAACCAATCCTAAATGTCCTGCAGCCTCCTGATTATAGATGTGGTGCCTGACATCGATAATCAAGACTCTACTGACACGGTGCGTAGACACTTTCCGAGGACTAATCGCTCGATACCACTTTTGTCACGACCGAACCGGGCCGTGGTCGTGCCTACCGGGCACACTAGTGATACAACATCAGAGAAAAACCAGCGGAACTAAAACTTAAACATATGATTAGACATGGATCAAGATAAAAGAAAATAGGCCAACCAAAACGGTTGCCTTTCAACATATATATATATATAGACATTTGAACAGTTACAATCCTTACAACCACGCTTGCAATTACTCTGCACCTAAGATTTTTACAACAACTATGACGGGACAGGGGCCGCCATACCACGAATGTACAAGAACCTCTGCACTCGGGTAACATACCAAAGATAAGCCTCGAAGGAACGGAGCTTCCCAATCTGCTGAAATGTGATCCTAAAAGCGGGATCGACAACCGATGTACCTTTACTGCGGCGTGACGCGGCCCAGAGGTCGATCTGGCAGTACAGTATGTGAATCGAAAATCAGTAAATGAAATCATAATAGTCTATATAAAGCGAGACATGTATGATAACCAAACTACGAGTACACATATAACGATTATATCGGCGGGGACTCGCGCCCTCAGTCATTACTCAAATATAAATATTGGGTCTCACGCCACAACATCAATCATGCGTGGAATACCTTCGCCACCTGCCGCGATCATGATATGATAACATCGAGAAGTACACTGAACACCAAGTCCTACCGATGCCAAAGCGTATTAACAATACAATACAACCAAACCACGGGCGACACGGGAAAAGTCTGGCCAGGCTACCGGATACCAAGGCCACGTAGGCGGCGGGGCAATACGAGCTAACTACCAGTACCAAGCGTATCACGAGACTTTGTCACTCTGCGAAGCGGGGCAAGTCGAGGGCTAACTACCGGTACGATGCGAATCACCACGAGGCGGGGCAAGTCTGGCGACCACGGTACAGGCGAGCAAGAAGAAACCTCGTGGAGAGCTAGTCCATGGAATAACACTATCAGCGAGGCGTGCGGTGGAATTCTCCGTCGCTGCCGTGCGTCCAAGTAAGTTCTCAACAAGTCAACCAAACCTCCATCGAGACGCGGTAGTATAGAAACACAATTCTTGCACAACAAAGGCTATCACAACAAGCATAGGCAAGTTTCACAACAACAAGCATAGGCAAGTTATACACAACTCAAGGTACTTTCATTTTATGTCAAAGTCCGGGTTTTAACCCTAAAGTACTACGTACGTTAAATTCCTTTTAAGAGATCCATTCCTTTTATAAAAGTCACCCGATACCCTTAGTATAAAAATAGAGTGACTTACATCTTTTTAAGTAAACGAAAACAACTTCCATACTTTCCTTTTTAAAACCAAATTAAGGCAATACCATGCCTTCATTTTGGACCAAAACACTTCTCTTTTTAAAGTCAAGTTACCACATTAAAACCAATGATAAAACCCTTCTTTTGTTCTCATAAAGTCGTTATAACTAATCTTCCCATAAAGCTGTTATAACACTTTATGTTTTAAACCAATTTAAGACAAAACAATGCCTTTCTTTTCCCTAAAGTTCCAGTTTGCCTAGTTTCAATTACTCAAGTCTCTTTATTTTAGAAAAGTTTCATAGTTCAATGTCTTAATCTCTTTTAAAACAATTGAGTAACATATGCCATATGTGTGAGCAGTCTTATTCTTGTTTATAACCATCTTATTAAAGCAGCCATGATCTAGAAAATGTAATATCATTTTGTCTCATCTTAACTTCTATGCAGATGGAGGTTTCTACTGGTTTTAATAATACTTCATTAGTCATTACATTTCCACTTTATTATCATTGCAGGTGGTTTGTCGATACTCATTCGATTTCCAAATCGGTAAAACATTATTCCTTTTAAAAACCAAGTACTCATTACTCACGAATGAGGTTTCACACAAAATTCATATTAATTCTTTTAAGTCAAGTCTCTTATCTTTTAAGATCAAGTCTCTTAACTTCTAAAAATCAGTAAACCATTCTCTTTAT
The DNA here is from genome assembly GCA_029844215.1 of Przewalskia tangutica. NCBI lineage: Eukaryota > Viridiplantae > Streptophyta > Magnoliopsida > Solanales > Solanaceae > Przewalskia > Przewalskia tangutica. The sequence continues at coordinate 22,490,371 of CM056720.1, read as the reverse complement.
CTCTCTCTTAAGACGTTATACCTATCTTCCCATAAAGCTAGTATAACTCTTATGTTTTCAAAACCAAGTATTACTCTTCTTTCAAAAAGGTTTCTTAATCTTTTGAAATACTTCAAGATTCTTTATTATTCAGCTTAAGTCAAAAGACATTGTCGTAACACTACATTCGATTAACACACGTCGTCTACCGTACTATATATATATTCCTTTAAAATATTTCAAGGTTCTTATTATTCGGGCTTAAGTCAAAAGACATTGCAGTAACACTACATTCGATTAACACGTCGTCTACCGTACTATATATATATTCCTTTAAAATATTTCAAGGTTCTTATTATTGTGCTTAAGTCAAAAGACATTCTTGCGTACAACTATATTCGATTAGCACACGTCGTCTACCATACTATATATATATATTATTCGGGCTTAAGTCAAAAGACATTGCCACGTCGTCTACCGTACTATATATATATTCTTTTAAAATACTTCATACCGAGTATAGGAAGAATCACATACCTCGCGACGATTATCGACTATAAGCAAAAGCGCTCGCGGCTATAACGGCTAGCCTTGTCCACCTTCCAAGTAGCACATGCTACTCGCGAACATTCAACCAATAAAGGTTATCGATCTACTTTAAATACGATCTATGTAAATCTGATTAACTTACTTTAATATTCTTCTGATGCGATTTCAGTTCAAGTTTTTCTGTAATATCCTTCTATTACAGTTCAATTCTCTTCTATGAATCGTATATTCATTTCAATACTACTACAGTATGTAATTTCCAATTACACTAGAAGGATAGGATTATTTACCTCGGTAAGCCCAAAATTATCCAAGTTTAAAGTCGATCCTGAGCAACGTTTAGCTCCTACTCCGAGTGCTTCAATCCGCTCCAAACAACCCTTAGAAGTTCTACGCAACTTCTACTTAACACTTCAACCGACTATGAAGGTTTTCCTTAGGGTTTCGTTTAGTGGCTAAAGGAAGTATAATAGTATTTCTGGGCTCTACGTATAGAGGTAACTTTTGGAAAGTACTACAAGGTATTTGGGCTAAAGTATTTGGGCATTATAACCATACTTGGAGAGTATTTCCATACCACAAAGGGGGGTATTATACGAAAACAACTAGGCTAGGGGGGGTGGTGTTCTCGGCAAGGCTTCAAAAGAGGGGGCTTTGGGACGAACTCAACTTACAAAGGGAAGGGATTTTAAGACTTGGAAAATGATTTTAGGATGAAGAAGTTCATCAACTTAGAGGGTATTTATAGGTCAAGCAATGGCCAACCAATGGCGAATCAAGCAAGTGTCATGCGAGTGTAGGGCTAGGATTAAGCCAAGTGCACCTTATCCATCTACCACACCAACTTGCACAAAATATCCTACCAACTAAAGTGGTCCAATTCGTCCCAACGGACGCCTCAAGTCCACGATGTGAGGTGACACACGCCACCCTCGTTGGTCCAAAATGTTTCGTCTCTCGGAAAAATCCGCAAAAATTAGAAATGACATAGCCGGAATTTTCCCTTCGCAAGTCTTGTAAAACGTTTCGTCGAAAAATGATTCGTTTCGGCACTTGTGCCCAAATTTTTGAACCTTGCCAATCCTTAAGGCTTAAATTTTTATATGTACGCCCTCACGTACATACTCTGGAAATACGAGGTATAACAACTATGATACCTGAATACACACAAAATTACGGGATGCACTATTCGAGGTATCCGACTGTACTAGAGGGGTACAGTGATGCAGAATGGATATCTGATATAAAGAACATCAATTCCACCAGTGGGTATACATTTACAATTGGTGGTGGGGCTGTGTCTTGAAAATCCTCTAAGAAAACATGTATCGCACGATCCACGATGGAATCAGAGTTCATTCATTTAGATAAAGTAGGAGAAGAAGCTGAGTGGCTTCATGATTTCTTAGAGGATATCCCTTATTGGGATAAACTCGTACCTTTTGTAATGATCCACTGCGACAACCAGTCGTCTCTAGGAAGGGCATTGAGTTCTATGTACAACGACAAATATCATCATATTCGACGGAGATATAAGACCGTTTGACAGCTGATTACCACGGGTATTATCTCCACTGATTATGTGAAATCAAAGGAAAACATAGCAGATCCCTTGACGAAAGGCATACCCAGAGATCATATGTTCTGTCTGTCTAGGGGAATGGACTTAAAATCCAAATCAATAAGAACTCATACGGTGGACACCCAACCTTACTGACTGGAGATCCCAGGAATTAGGTTCAATGGGAAAACTAAATCGTAAATGTTCAGTTGAGCACTTCGGTGGAAGCAAGAGCACTTCAGATGATGATTTCTTCATAGAAACATGAATCCAAGGCAATTCCCGTGATAGACATTAAGTGCTATCTGCAACGTGGGTAAAGGTTAAGTTTCCAAAATTTTCTATGATCCTCAAGGTTGAGGTTAGGTTTGGGAAAATTTTTAATAGTTCCTAACACTCGTGGAGTGGGGGTATAGAAGGATACCTTGTAGCAGACCACTTATTTAAGTACGAGGACAAGCTGCCTCAAATGAACGCACTTAAGAAACCAACACGTGATCCACGGCCACAACGAAAAAACCTTAAAGAAGGATAGAGTAAGAAAATGTGTTGTGTTGGTACCGTTGTCTTGGCTTACACTAAACACTAACAGTTCAAGACATCAAGTTCACCACGCAGTAAGTAAGTCCGGTGGTATTCTACAATGGAAGGTTCAAAGCTACGACTACCTATCTAGATGCAACATCGATCCGCCGAACGATTGCTAGAAAGACACCATGAGCGTGCGCCAAAATCTCTTCCAAGAGGGGATTGTTGGAAATTTATTAAACGTGAAATAAAGTTAATCCTATTAATTATGACTCGAACAATTGGGGCCCCGCATGTCGGAAACGTCGTTTCCACACACATGCACACGTTGTATCAAAGATCGTAAATTTCCTTAGTGGAAGAGATATTGATACATTTACAAAATGTTTGAGACATAAGATAATAGACGGTTATTGGCCAAATGACATTGATTTCACGTTGGTAAATGAAGCAAGAAGTGTACAATGTGTTGAGAGATGAAACGAGTCATGAATCGCCGCGGAGCCAAGAAGGGTCGCAACGTTCCAAGCACCGCGACACCTCATCCCTTGAGCCGCGGTGCCTACGACGGGTTTGGTTACTGAAATTCGGCGCCTCCCAGAAGGGCCGCGACTCTAAATGAAGTTTTGCGTTCCAGTGAGTTACTGGACGTGAAGCGCCGCTGCGCTTGGCTTCCAGAATTCACGAACGGGAGACGAAAAGACATGACTCTTGTGTTGATTTTGAGACATTAAACCTCCATTACTTCCCACATGAATTCAGCTATTATTTGGCTGAATTATAACCTCACATTCAACGCCATTACATGGTCATTCAAAGTCTTTGGCTCAATTCAAGAATACACAACACACTGGTATGATTTCAGATTTTCTGAAATCTTTTCCTCTCTTGCAATCTTCCACTCAAATATCCTTCTTTCCTAGCGAACACTTGAGTCTCTTTTGCTCACTTGTTTGATTGTCGTTTTATCTTGGGAGATAAGTTGCCAACACACTGTTAAATGATTATACAGGGCAATATTATCTTAAGGAAAGATTGAATATCAATCGACTCAGCAAACAATTTTTCTTGTTCTATTTCCATATTTCTAAACACTTTGTTGTTGCTATCAAGGTCAAGAAGCTTGTAGAAATTGGAGCAAACACTCGAGAAATACTCAAGAATGCAGATTCAAAATGGCCAAGAACCAAACTTTGTTGTGGTTGTCACAACTCTTGTTAGGCTTCAAGCCTATTGTATTGTAATTTAATTGTTTATCATTTCTAAGCACTAGTGATAGTTGTATACATTCTGGTTTGTGTAACTCACACATACTATAGACTAACCTATGAAATTAAAGGCTCGCGAGCATAACCAAAATTTGCACTATATGGAAGGAGATCCTACGGCCACAGTTAAAGCATGACATTTCTGGAGCACATATGTAATACATATTCATATTTAACAAGATGAATAATAATGATTGTGTATTGCAATACAGAGCATTGAATTCCCTAGATTATGAACTGTATCACACCAAAAGAAAAAAATACGTAAGAGGAAAAACAAACACTTAATAGCTAAAGCACGATTTTCAAACTGCATAATAATTCAGATGAAAGATGAGCAAATATGACAAAACAACCCAAATTCCGTTTTGACAATTTGTACTCTAATCCATATTTTGACGCTTAGGATTGTTTGGTATCATGTTTCTGGACTTAGTGAAGGATTAATTAGGTAATTTACCCCTAATTATCATTGATTTGCCTTAGTAGATGATATCAAAATCTGATATAACATTGAATTCCCTAGATTATGGGTAAGTATTCACGGATTCAGTTTCATCTGGACCGTTACCCGAGGATCGCGTTGAGTTGATCAAGAATTGATTTTGATCCCGAGACATAAAATTACGAGAATAGTTCTCCTAGACTAATTTGGGTTCGTTAATGATGAATTTATATAAATTGAAGTCGTTGGAAATGTTTTGGGTGGACTTTGTCACTTCAATTACGGTTTTGACTATCAAAATTTAGGCAAGTAAGGCTTTAATTTCTGATTTGCTTGATTTTCTAAAAAAAAAATGTTGTATGTGATGCTTGTGTGCATTTAAATCATTTAGTTTGTGTGAGTGGACAAACATGAGTTAGGTTTGATATTTATGAAGTATCTAATTAGATCGAAAAGGTTGCTTATTGTGTGTTTACGATGTTTGATACTTCTTATTAATACGAGCATAATGTAATAGTTGATTAGTTATTTAGCCTTCATTATCACTTAGTTGAGCACGCTAAATGATACCGTCTAGCTGTCTCGTCATGTAATTCTAGTGAGAGCGGGTAAGACAAGACATGAGGCCTCTGCTCTACGACAACACGTAAGACAGACACCTGCTTACAAAAAAAATGCATACATTAAGAATGCAGAATGCAAAAAGAAATCAACAAAAAGTGATCTACTTAATAACGAGATTGAAAATTATTTGTTAAAAGGAAAAGGGCCAAAAAAGTTCCTTGACTATCGAAAAAGGGTCTAAATATACCCGCCCAAAAAATTATAAAATTTCACTGGAAAAATCATTTTCGATCTTTTTTGCTACTTCCTCTTTTTATTTACTCTTTTTTCTGCAATCTTATTTTTTGCAGTCATATATTTTTTTGTGTATATATGCAGACAGATCTACTGTGAAAGGGTGGTGTTTTACGAGTGGAGTTGGGATGGTTATTTTAGGTGCCGACTCTTTTTTTCTGAACATTAACAGCTGAGGGACAGAGGATTCGTGGCAGTGGTGGAATGTGATATGATCCTAGGAAGCTCATGGACAACTATGGAGTCTAAAACCCGTGATGAAGCTTCGGACGTGCATTTTCATGTCACACGCCCTTTGGTGATGGAGACAGGGCATTTGGAGTCCATGGAAGGACAAATCACAAGGTCATCTATTGTGTGGATGATTTCTTGGAAGAAGCATGAAGATGAAGGCTAATTGATAGAAGTCACACAATGTGGCTAGAAGTGCAATTCATAGCTAAGGATTGCAATTTGTGGTTAGAAATGTAATTTATGTAATTCGTGGTTAGGAGTGTAAATTCGAGGCTAGGATTGCAATTCAAGAGAAGAAGGACCCATGTTGGATTATTTGTGCAAATATCACTTTTGGGCCTTTGTTGTACTAGGGATACTATATAAGGAACCCTTAGCCTTATTTTCATCCTTAGCTTGAAGATGAATATTGAACTCATACGAGTGTGTTAGTATATTAGGATAATTTGTAGTGTTAAGTAGTGTTTAGTGATAGATAATTAAGGTGGATTCCTTAGTTGATTTTTGAACCCAATTCAATCAATTTCATAATTGAGTTGTTTACTTGTGGATTATTTGAATCATCTCTTTTGTTGAAATTGAATAGTATAGGTTCTTTTAGTTGAATTCAATTGGGAGGGTTTGAATTTCATATATCCAAGTTTGTCCATAAATTCATTACCAATAGTGTCTTGCTTCTATCCTTCTCCTCTCATCTCCACTTTTTATGTATCTGTAATTCTGTATTTTTGAATTGTCTTGTGTTTCCTTGAGTCTTCCAAGTCGATTCATATCATTTGGTATAAGAGATTAGGTTAGAGTGTTTGTTTCTATAAATTCTCAATCTTAGGTTCCTCTATTTGAAAATCCAAAAAAAAATCAAAAAATCAAAATTAAAAATAAATTCCCAAATATTTGTTGTTTTTTGGTGGATTTAAGGCCAAATTTGAGTTCCTTGATATAAAAAAACCCCTAGATTTCAAATTTTGTGGCATTTGAAGATTCTACCATTGAAAGACCTTGAAGGTTTGAAACTTGAATGTGGGTTTTGGTGAAAGAATATGATATTGGCTGCACAATTTGGTGGATTTTGTTTTACTCATCAAGAGGAGTTTGGTTTTAAATTTTGGTGAAGTTTGGAGTTGGTTTGAGGTTATTTGGACAAGTATTGAAGAATCGACCATTGGAGGACCTTCAAACCTTCAAGAACACAAAGTGGGTTTAGTGATTTGGGGTTCAATCGAAGCTAATTTGGATTGGATATTGTTCTCCTAGTTAAGGGGAGAATAAATCTGGGAGGAAAACAAGTTGAATTGGAGGTAGTTGGGCATTTGAATTGTTCTTGGTTTTGTTAGTATGTTCATAGTAAAGAAGACACAAAAAAGAGGCTTTGATCTAAAATGTTCAAGTCAAAAGGGTGAAAAGGTGTTTGTGGGCTCAAGCAAGTCTCCAAAAATTAGAAAAAAATCTGCTCAAATTTAAAGGTAAAAAAATCAAAATGCCAAATTATACACCACGCCAGCACTGACATCATCAGCGCGCTGATGTCAGAATTCACATCAGCCTGACGCGCCAAGAGGCCAGTTGCACCTCATGGGTGTTTGAGGCCCACTTTCAGAGAGTTGATTTTTCACTTGGAAATTTTTTCTAAGTGTTGAAAAATTCTTAGGATTTTGACCCCACTTTAGGGGGTATATCTTCATGTGTATAAATATTTACGTGATGCATCATATATTTAAATTCAAGTACAGCGAGTCTACTTTTTGAATCAACAAGTCGTTCGTCAATCGGAGCTCTGCACAAAAAGTTATGTACGTTATGTTGCAAGCAACTCCCAATTTTCTAAGTGTTGACCCAAAATCTTCCCAATTTTTTTAAGTGTTTGGCCAAGGTTTGTTCCTTTCTTATCTCATTTCTTTGATTCTCGAAACTAATTAACAACTGGTAATTGATCCTTACTTAGTGGTTAGCTAGTTCTTGAGTCCCATTTCTTTCGTGCTAATTATTTTTCAAGCTTTTCTCTTTTAGACTTCGTTGAACTTCTTTAGCTCCTCTTACATTTGATTTTGAGTCGTCCTTCTTTATAATCAACAAGAATATATTCTTCCACAAGGCTTAAAAACTGTGAGATTGATTGAATTAGAGGTTCGTCTCCAACTTAGGAAGAAGCACTAGAGTGAGGTGAGACTTGAGAGCTAAACATGAGTGACGTGAGGAATTTTTACTACTACTGTGTTTGCTAGTTTTATAGGTACAATTCTTAAGTTGAGAGATTTGACATGGCCAACCTTGTGTCCGAAATCTAATGAAGAAGACTACTTCGAATGGGAACACACGTTGTATGAGATCTTTGAATGTTAAAACTATTTGAAAAAGAAGATAATGGAGCTAGCCTCTAGAACCCTCAAACGGATTCTAATAAAGCATTGGGAGGATGAGAAAGTAAAGGAGAACCCAATTGAGAATTGGAGTGCCTTAATGAAATTTTGGAGGTGTCATTTTGTCAATCCTATGGAAAGAAAAACAACACCAAGCACATTTTGAAAGAGCTAGGAGAAAAGAAAGTTGCCCCATGTAAAACCAAATGGAAGGTTGACATGAAGGGTCATCCTAACCCTTCGACGGGAATTTTGTAGAGCTCATTCCTTTCCAAATAACATGAGAAATACAAAATTGAGAGGAGTAAGAGAGAGCCGTGTGACAACTCTAGAGCGAAAAGGAGGGGTTGTGTGGAGTGACGTGAGGGAGTTGTCATAACATCATTCTAACATTTCTATTTCTTGATCTTGTTGTGAAGACTCGTTTATAGGTGCTTAAGGAGATAAATTACTTAAGAGGTATTCATGTGAAGAGCTCTCATGATTGAAAGAAAGGATGGAGGCTAAGACCACCCCTCCAATTGGTCAAGTGAGCTTACCATTGATAGCTCAAGGTAAAGAAGATCCTTTGAATGGAAATCAAGGTGAATAACTAATCTTAACTCCCTAAATAATATGAATGATCATGTTGTTGAGTTGAGTGTGAGTAATAGCTTATCTTTATGTGAACTTAATGAGTCTTTACTACGTGTTGAGCTTAGTTCCTTAATGGTTATTGATAATGTAGTTGATATGGGTGACCCAACACTAGTTGATCTTATTGATGACCGAATTCATTCTTCATGCAAGTATAATTTATGTCCACCTAGTGTTGACACTTGTGATAAAAATATTAATGCATTATCATGTGATATGCTAGCTCATACACTAGTTGATCCTAGAGATGACCGAGTTGACTCTTCTTGCAATGTCAATTTGAGTTCAACTAGTGTGGATAATTGTTTTGATCAATTTTCTTATAATAATAGTCGACTAATTGATGAATTGTGTGATGTGCTTAATGAACCTCAATTTAGTGATATAACTAATCATGTGGATAGTCATGGAAATGAAGGTTCTTTGCAAAATGACGTTTGTCTTTATGATAGTGAAATTACATATTTTAAATCCTCGCCATTTATTGATTGCTCTTTATTTAAATATATGTCTTATTTGATGATGACATGGCTATTGAAAGTTAAGTGCCTAGTTGGATGTATTGTAAGGATGAAAGTGTAGCCACTTTTGGGGGTTACAAAGTGTTTGAAAATTCACTATTAATGATGACACTCTTCCCTTTGATGGAGATTTTCCCTTGGGGAATAATACTACATTTGTGGGGAAGAAATTCTTTGAAAGGTAAGGTGATGTTTGTAGACAAATTGGTACTTCTTTCTTGTGTGGCCAAAAGTCTAGTAGTATGCTTGATTGTGTTCTTGAACCTTCTCGTAATACTACATGTGAAGGCACCATAAATGAAGTTTTAGGAGACACATTCTTTTACTACTTGTTTGCTTATGATGATATTATACATGTGTTGGAGGTACATATTATGTTGAGAAGGGTCTTATTGAGGTATATTGTTGTTGTCTTGACCAAAATGTGTGGTTATTCTTCCGTTTTGACCCCAGTGATGTCTTAAACTTGTGTGAGTGCTCTTGTTTGAAAAATGAGGTTCAAATATGCTTCATGCCTTTTAGAACCAATGTAGCATTCAATACTTCTAACTTTAGATCCACTGGTTTCTTTACTTTATCATTCTTTCATGATATTTGGAAGAATAAACTTCTTGATACCTCATATGTGAGAACGTTAATCATGGTGATTATTGATGTGTGGTTGTACCACAAGTATATTCATCATTGGATTGAATGTATTGCCTTTTGTACTAACTCTCATGTTATGAGGATCATGTTTTCATATATCTTTCCTTGATTTTTGCAAGGTTCGGATTTGAGGACGAATCCTTCTGAAGAAGAGGATGATGATATGATCCTAAAAATCTCATGGGAGACTATGAAGGTTAAACCTGTTATGGAGCTTCGAACGTGCATTTTCATGCCACACGCTCTTTGGTGATGAAGACGGGGCCTTTGGAGGCCATGAAAGGACAAGTTTCAAGGGCATACATTGTGTGGATAATTGCTTGAAAGAAGCATGGAGATGAAGGTCAATTGATGAAAGTCACACAATGTGGTTAGAAGTGCAATTCATAGATAAGGAGTTTAATTCTTGGATAGAAATACAATTCATGCAATTCGTGGTTAGGAGTGCGAATTCGAGGCTAGGATTGCAATTCATGAGAATAAGGGGCCATGTTGGATTATTTGTGCAAAGGCCACTTTTGGGACTATGTTGTAATAGGGATACTATATAAGGAACCCTTATCCTTATTTTCATCCTTATCTTGAAGATAGATATTGAACTCATATGAGTGTGTTAGTATTGTCTTACGATAGTTTACAGTGTTAATTAGTGTTTAGTGATAGATAATTAAAGTGAATTTCTTCGTTAGTGATTGAACCCAATTCCATCATTTTCATAATTGAGTTGTTCACTTGTGGATGCATTATAATCATCTCTTTTGTTGAAATTGAATAGTATAGGTTCTTTTGATTGAATTCAATTGGGAGAGTTTGGATTTTATATATCCAAGTTTGTCCATAAATTTATTACCAATCGAGTCTTTCTTGTATCCTTCTCTTCTCATCTCCAATTTCACATTTTTGAATTGTCTTGTATTTTCTTGAGTCTCCCAAGTTGACGTATCAAATGGGTAGTGGATAGTGGTGAGAATTTAATATTTTAGTGAAAGTTTTTGAACCATCCATGTGTGTGCATTCCTTTTCTTCTTCTTCTTCTTTCTGTTGTGTGTATGTGTGTGTGTTTATATAAATTATATATGTGATGTCATGTGTGAGAGTGATGTGTGTGTTGTGTAGTGAATTCCCTAGATTATGGGGTTGGAGTGTGTGTGTGTGTTGTGTAGTGAATGTGCAGGCGGTGGTTTGAAAAAAAAAGAATAAAAAAGATGAGTGTTAGGTTTTTTAAAGGTAGAACCATCGGCATCCCCTTGAGGTCGGCATCTTTTTCCACATAGATACCTTAACTACTTGTTGTTCCACTTAGACACTTCAGGTTAAGCTTTATTGTTCCATTTAGACACTTTTCACTCACTCAGCGAAATATGTAATGAGTGTGTTACTCAATCGTCGATGACATGACAAAGTAGTTAATTAACTGATTACACGTGGCATTTTGTGTCTGAAATGATAGTTAAAATGAATTATGAGGAAAATAAATCAGTAAAAACTAAGAAATAAAAAAGTTCTAAACAAACGCCACATACCTTTTGCTTGAAAATGAATGGGTTATACTAGGAAATAAATCGGTGATCTTTTTTTAAAATATTCAGATCCGGTGAACAAACTCACTAGAAGCTCCATTAAGCGTAAGCCCTCACCGGCGCTATGATGAGATTGGCAAATTCTTATTGGAATATCTGAAGCTCCGATTCGTTATCACCACTCAAACATTAAAATCTCCTCAATTTATATATATGAGCATTTATGCAAAGCCTAGAAGGAGAATAAGAAGAATTTGGTGATCTTTTTTTAAAATATTCAGATCTGGTGAACAAACTCGCCAGAAGCTGTAGGGTTTTGTCGTGTTCGTGTATGCAGCGGAATTTGAAAATTTGTATTTTAAACCCAACAAACAATGAACTCTAGGATGATTATGCAGTAATATAATATACATGTAAAACATACAACATGTATATAACCGTAACACATCGATATAACACTTACAAATTGATAAATCTGGAGTCTTTTAGTAATCTGAGGGGGCGAACGCAATTGATCCTCCTCTGCAAGTTCCAAGAACTTCGATGTATCCCTCTTTCGAACAATTAGGTAATTCAGCAGAGGTTCGAGAGAATTTGATTATATGTCTCTAAGACTTAGAATAAAATATGAATATTATATGTCGAATAATGAATAAAAGCCCTATATTTATAGCTGCATTTTAGGTCTAAAATGCAACTAGGGTTTCCTGTGGGTCAGGCCCATAAAACGAGGTGCAATGGGTCAGTCAGACTAGCCTACTGCCTGTCAGGCGCCGCGGCTCAATGGGTTCAGTGTGGAATGTCGTCCCATTTTCATTTTAATTAAATCCAAAATCCAATTTCGACTTAATTAAATAATCATTATTCATTCAAGTGTCTCAATTATAAATCGATCATTTATATTCTCTCAATACATCCTTAGATAGAAGGAACAACTGAATTAGTGTTATCCTACATACCTTCACATATCGACACTAATCATATTAGGGTATACACGGAACTCCTAGACGGCGCCAGAAGACGAACTCAATATGTGAAGTATATTTACACGAATCTGGTAAACTGAACCTCTATATGGGAAGATAAAATCCTTTCACTCACGACACACTCGATCAAGCTTAGGATTTGCCAAGTGTCTATCCAAATGGGTTGATCATTATATTTCATCTATATTGGTTGACAACAAGACCATATCCTAGATATGTCTATTGCGTTGGCCAACCTAATATCATATGAGAATCTGAGTGTTCTCTCGAATATACATTCGAGGAATGAATCCTAATCTTGGACCAACTACCACCTTTAATCAACATCGTAATGTACCCAATACAAGTTGTATATCAACCTATAAGACATTTGAGCTTAGGACATGATCAAAGTATATTACTCTGTCGACTAGGTGCGTAGCGACCTCAAATCTAAGTACTTTTGTCTCCCACATGTTGATCAGACTTTAGACATTGTATAACAAACATTATATCAGCAGGGTATACCAATACTTCCACAGTATCCATGTGTCCATCACGAGTAACCATTACTCGTAGTAGGTGAAACATACTACATCCTCTAAGGATGTGATGCATATCATATGTCGACTTATCACATATCATCGATATCTCATTCTCGATGATCATTAGTCGAGGCTATTTTAAGAGTTACATTATGATATTAATATCTCACACTATTAATAACAACATAATCTCTAGGGATGCATATTATAGAATATTATAAACAATCAACTAATAATTCAATAATTGTAAATGCCAAAATATTAAACTCCATTAATAATAATATGAATGTGTATAAAGTATATTTGTCCTAATACAGATTGCCTCTAGGACATAAATATACTTTCAATCTCCCACTTGGCCTAGAGCCAATCTCCAACATATCTAATGCCCATATTCTCAAAATGACCACTATGCTTGACTAAGTTTATTGGTTTAGTGAATAGGTCGGTTAGATTATCGTCCGTGGGAACATAGTCTAATCTAATCTCTTCAGTCTCCACCATCTACCTGAGTATGTGGTACTTCTTTGATACATGCTTATTTCTATTTGTTGATCTTGGTTCCTTAGCCTATGCAATCGCACCAGTGTTGTCACAATAAATAATTATTGGATAACTGGCACTCGAAACTACCCCTAGTTCCTTCAGGAACTCAGAAATCGCGACATCTTCTTTACCAACTTCCGATCCAGCAATGTACTCAACTTCTGTTGTTGAATCAACAATTGTAGCTTGTTTGAAACTTTTCCAGCTCACTGCTCTACCATTGAGAATGAACGTGTACCCAGACTGAGATTTGAAGTCATCAACATCCGTCTGGAAGCTAGAATCAGTTACCCAGTAGCAGCTAACTTTTCTTCCCCACCATAGACTAAGAAGTAATATTTAGTTCGTCTAAGATAATTAAAAATACTCTTGACTACTTTCCAGTGTTCTTCCCTAGGATTCTGCTAGAATTTGCAAGTCATACTAAGTACAAAGGTCACATCTGACCTAGTACAAGTCATGGCATACATGATCGATTATATAGTCGAAGCATATGTGATCATTTTCATGCGCTCAAGTTCTATAGCATTAGAAGGACTATCCTTCTTAGATAAATTGATTCCTTGACCCATAGGTAGACCACCTTTTTTGGAATTTTCCATAGAAAAATGTTTAAGCATTTTGTCTATGTAGACTGACTATGACAGTCCCAACATTCTATTAGGTTTATCTCTATAGATCCTAATTCCCAGAATGTAGTAGGCTTCACCTAGATCCTTCATCATGAAGGTACTGGACAACCACTCATTGACTGACTGCATGAGAGTCTTATTGTCTCTCATTATCAATATGTCATCCACATATATAATAATGAAGGCAATACTCCCATCTTTGCGTTTACTATAAACACAGGGATCCGCTTTGCTTCTGACGAAATGAAATGACTTGATAGCCTTGTCAAAGTAAATGTTCCAACTCCCAGAGTCTTGCTTAAGCCCATAAATGGACTTCTGTAGATTGCATACAATATTTGGTTTGGACTCAGATGAAAAAACCCCAGGTTGTATTATATACACTTCCTCAACTATATTACCATTGAAGAAAGCGGTTTGACGTACATATGCCAAATATCATAGTCATAATATGCAACTATTGCAAGCAAAATCCGAATGGACTTAATCTTAGCAACAGGTGAAAAGATTTCATCATAATTGACCCAGGCTGTTGATTATAACCTTTAGCCACCAAGCTTGCTTTATAAGCATGTACCTTGCCAAATGCATCAATCTTCTTCTTGAAGACTCATTTGCATCTTATGGGTTTAACCCCAGCTACCAAGTTCCATACTTGATTGATGTACATAGATTCCATCTCGGATTTCATGGCTTCTTTCCATCTCTTCGAATCAATGTCCACTATTGCTTCGCTATAGGTTGTAGGCTCATCGTTATCAGGGATATATATCTCACTATGTGTTTCAACAAGTAGATTTAGTCTTTCAGGAGGACGATGAGTTCTAGTGGACCTACGGAGTTGATTGTTTTGCAGTTCAGTGCTTGGTATGTTCTGACTGTGAGAGAGTTCTTGTGTGTTGGATAATCCACCAACTTGAGATTTTCAGGAATATCATTTTCAAGTATTTCCTGAATGGGAGGAGGTGCAACCATTTCATTTACTCCCAAAGGCTGTGTAGGAGGATCTTACAGTCTGCATTGTTCCTCGTAACACTCCCACTGGCGAAAGGGCTTGAAGTACCCAATCATCGCCAAATACTCCCACTGAATTCTTGCCTTGGTCATTCGTAAAGGATTCAACCTCTATGTTATCTCGCGGTTCTTGAATTTCTTCAAGTTTTATATCTGTGCAACTCTGTTCCTTGTAGACATATTCTTCTTCAAGAAAAGCCGTGTTCCTGGAAACAATGAGTAGTATCCCTTAGTTTCCTTTGGATACCCCCACTAAGTAACATTTCTCACTTTTGGATTCCAACTTTTCAGTGAGCATCTTCTTAACATATGCAGGGAACCCCCAGTGTCTCATATGTTTATGAGTTGGCGTCTTGCCACACCATATCTCATATGGTGTAGTTTCTGCTGACTTGGAAGGAACCCTGTTCAGAACTTATATTGAGGTTTGTATAACATGTACCCAAAGGTATGTCGGTAGAGTTGAGAAGCTCATCATGGATCAAACAATATCCAATAAAGTTCGGTTTATGCTTTTGGCAATACCATTTATCTTTGGTATTCCAGGAGGTGTCCCTTCTGAATGGAATCCATGTAGCTTTAAGTAATTTAGAAACTCCTTGCTCAAGTATTCACCTCCTCGATCAGATCGAAGGGTCTTGATACTTGCTGCGAGTTGTTTCTCCACTTCAGACTTGTACTCCTTGAACCTTTTGAAGGCCTCAGATTTGTGTTTCATAAGATACACATATCCATATCTTGTCAAGTCGTCAGTAAAAGTAATGAAGTATGGAAAACCTCTTTAAGCTTGAGTTGAGAATGGTCCACATACGTCTGTATGTACCAACTCAAGCACGTCCTTGGCTTACATACCTTTCCCAGAAAGTGGCTTGTTGGTCATCTTACCTTTCAAACAGGATTTGCAGTTACCATAAGACTCCAATTCGAATGGTTCGAGGTAGTCAAGTTTCCTTAACATTGTTATCCTTGTTTCGTTGATATGACCAAGTCTATAATGTCATAAGTAGGTAGAGTTTCTATGACTTATCTTAGCTCGTTTATTTTGTATATTGAATATTTCTCGACTACAGTTTAGTGTATATAATCCATCCACGAGGAGCAGTTCCATATATAACATTATTAAAAGACAGTACTTGACTGCCATTATAAATATATGAGGAAAAACCCTCCATGTCCAAACCAGGGATAGAAATAATATTCCTAGTTAACGAGGGTACATAGTAACAATCATTCAACACCAAACAACATCCATAATGTAAATTTAATATATAAGTTCCTACACACTCAGCATCTACTCGTGCTCAATTTCCAACACGTAGGTCCACCTCTTATGGTCTGACCTTCCTGCTGCCAGTTAGCCCCTGCACATTTGTACAAATGTGTGAGCCACAAGCGGTATTCAATACCCAGGAATGAGTTATTTATAGACATATTTATTTCAATGACGTACATATCTTGTCCACCAGAGCCAGAAGCACCTGGTACTTTTCCTCCTCCTGGTGTAGTGCGGTCCTTCTTCCAATGCCCCTTCTTGTTACAGTTGAGGCATATATCCTTGGCCGGATTCACCTTCTTCTTCACACCTCCCTTAGTCTTCATAGCTGAGGGCGCATCGACCGACTTGCCCTTCTTCTTCTGCCATTCCTTACCTTTCGGCTTGGGCCGGCTAGTAGAGCTCACCATGAGCATAACTTTGCCTTTTGTAGTTGAAGATTCAAAGGTCTTGACTATGTTATCCAACGCTGGAAGACTCGCCTTCGTTCCATTCATATTTAAGTTTACAACAAAGTTCTTGAAGGAACGAAAGAGAGAGTTCAGGATGAGTGTGGAAGGACAGGATTCTGTAGCTTTTTACCAATCGAGGTCAGCCTTTCTATCAGCCCTATCATCTTCAACACGTGCTGAGATACTTGGCCCCCTTCATTCAGCTTACACTTGAAGAGTTCTACTAACAACTCATATTCCATAGTCTGGGACTGAGAGTCATACATACTCTTCAAATGTTCGAGCATCTCGTTAGGGCCCATTTCTCGTGTAATCTCTTAAGCTCAACTGACATGGAAGACAACATCACGCACTGTGCTGAAGTGGTGTCATCTAGGTTATTTTGGTAGGCCACCTTATCAAATGTGGCATATTCTGCAGAATCCTCAGCAGGGACTGTGGGGAATACATTGTCCAACACGTATTCAATCTTTTCTTGCCTTGGGACAATTCTCAGATTACTAAGCCAGTCTAGATAGTTGGGTCCAGTGAGTTTTTTTATCTTAATCAACATTTTCAATGATAGGCTCGACAGTTTGATAATTTGAAGAGTTAGATAGACATGAAATTAAATTCAAAATTATTTCCTATTATACACATTCGTTTAGGCTAATTTACATGGTCTTTTGTTTAATTAGATCTCACTATTTTAACATACTTCTACGACCCCATGGTAGAATACTGACCTATTTTAATTTAAGGTCATAATGGACCAAGATCCAATCCTATGCTATATCCGTGTTTGCTTTGGTTGATAACTCCAATAACACATCTTGGTAGGTTCTAAACCAATTGCAAAACTTATTTGCAACTCTTGGTTGATCAAATATTATATTTAATCTCGCGTCCTTAGATTAATTCGACACTTTGACGCCAAGATTAGTCTAAGCAATTCAATTCTATTATACGACTGTGTTTATATATCTGAGTAAATTTGGCCTTTGTGAGCAAATACTTTGGTGTAAATACCCACAAAAGTTTATCATCTACCTTTACATTTAAACACATCTATGAAAGAGTCTGAGTCCTAGTAAACTTAGAGCAAATGCTTTGGCATAAATAATCGTATCACCGAAAAGGATTTTGCACTCTGACAATTATAATGGACGACACATTTCAATTTAGACTTGTATTTAAAGTTTGGGGAACATTTTAGTTTCGGGGATTTTAACAAAGATCAACAATTTAGTGTAATATCCTATACGACATATAATCATGCAATTTCTAAAACATATTTAGATGGGAACCATCAACCCAATAGGCATGATATAAGATGATTTGATCAATTACTGGGCGCCGCCCTCCCAGATAGTTATAGCAGACATTACTCTAATAATTAAATGCACACATTTAAACACTTAGCATATATTTTGTATATTATTCAATAATATACAATTAATAATAATCATGGGTTAATTTGTTTAAACTCTAAAATATAAGTCGAATCCAAACAGTCCTTTAAACATTTTCTGATTTTAAAAACTGATTTTCAGGGTATTTCTGTAAATTCCAGATTTTCAGAATCTACAGTTTAGTCCCTCAAGAATTTAAAATTTCAATTTTGAATCTCTTTAAATTCAGAAAATCCAATTTAAAATTGAAGAAATATTTTCAGATTTCAGGACCTATCTATAATTTACAGAATCTAAATTAATTTCATAAACTTATTTTAATTATATATTTTCCCCAAAGGACCAAATATGCCTATTTGAAAAAGTTTTAATTTCAGATTCTGAAATTTTTAAACTTCAGAACCAGAATCTGAAACTTTTAAAACTTCAGTTTCTGATTTCCGATTTTTTTTAACTGGAGCCTAGGCGTCGCGGCCTTAGAGGCAATGTCTCAAAAAATTATTTTAAGCTTTCGGGATGAACAGCGCCGCAGCGCTCCAGAATGGAGTCGTCTAGGTGGCGCCACAGCGCCTCCGTCTAAGAAACACAAAATCTGCTCTTTCGTAACCCTAAAACTGGTTCAAGGTCAGATTTGCAAATTCATCCTTCTTACCCTTCACTATCAAACAACACGTTCATCGACCATCATCCAATTCCTTCTCGTTCTTCGCTTCAGTGCACCATGCTCGTAATGAACCGGTTACACACATCGACTAAGAAGAGTTAGATTGAAATGAATTCCTCGATTACATCATTGTTTAACAGTTCGGGAGACAAGGATTATGTGTTCTTAAGATATAGGTTTTCAAGCTTCAAAAGATATAAAATTCATATTTAAACAAATTCTAACTCATATTATTATTAACGATTACTACATAATCACACAAAACAAACCAGACTCTGATACCACTGTAGGGTTTATCGAGTTCGTGTACGTAGTGGAATTTGAAAAATTGTATTTCAAACCAACAAACAACGAACTGTAGGATGATTATGCAATAATATAATATATAAATGCAAAACATCCAACATGTATATAACCGTAACGCATCGATAGAACACTTACGGATTGATAAATATGAAGTCTTTTAGTAATCTGATGGTGCGCATGCAATTGATCCTTCTTCGCAAGTTCCAAGAACTTCGATGTATCCCTCTTTCGAATAGCTATGAAATTCGGTAGAGGTCCAAGAACTACATCGTCTAAGACTTAGAATAAAATATGAATATTGTATGTCGAATAATGAATAAAAGCTCTCATCGATATCCCATTCTCGATGATCATTAGTCGAGGTTATTTTAAGAGTTACGTTGTAATATTAATATCTCACACTATTAATAACAACGTAATCTCTAGGGATGCATATTATAGAGTATTATAAACAATCAACTAATAATTTAACAATTGTAAATACCAAAATATTAATCTCCATTAATAATAATATGAATGTGTATAAAGTATATTGTCCTAATACAGATTGTCTCTACGACATAAATATACTTTCAGAAGCTCCATTAAGCGTAAGTCCTCTCCGGCGTTGTGACGATATTGGAAAATGCTTGTTGGAATATCTGAAGCTCTGATTCATTATCACTACTCAAACATTAAAATCTCCTCAATTTATATATACGAGGAGGAGAAGGAAGAGGAAGATGAGGAGGAGAACATGTGGTAGGATAATTTTTATTTCTCTATTGGCTAAAATTCTTCTTTTTTTTTTACTTAAAATTCATTTTTTATTTTGATTTTATACAAAAAATGTCACATGTTCTCATAGAGTGGTGGTGGACGGTCTTCATATTTTTCAGTTAGAAAGATACAATGGTGGAAGGTTCTGTTAATGGTAGAATATTAAGTGAAGAAGATAGAGAAAAATTTTAAAGAAGAAAAAGAAGGAGAAAGAGAAAATAAAAAGAAACAATTCATTTTTAGTCTTTTCATGAGTTTATTTTATGTGAAAATTATGCAACTTGCCAAATCAAGAAAAAGTGTCTAAATGGAATAGTTGGGCCCTACTTCAGATGTCTAAGTAGAAAAACATGTAAGTTAAAGTGTATGTGAAAAATGTTGTCCACCTGAGGGGGCTCCCTATTTTTAAAAGATGGTGTAGCAAAAGGTTGAAAATCATGATTGAAAATGTCTCTCAATTTTTTTATTAAGCATAAAAGACTTTAAATACCTAACTTTGCAACAGAAAATCTGCAGGTTAATTTCAAATCCTAAAATATCCCAACTAGACTAATCTATCTAATAAAAATTTAAAATTCAAAAATAGAATCATCCTAATCCTAACCAACTTATTATGCTAAAAATAAAAAAAAATGTAGTAACTTAAAGCAATTTCCAACAAGAGACAATAAAGCAAAAATGGTCAAAAATTATTTTCTCAGTTTGATTTATGTTTTTCGTGCTGGGTATCATTTGGGTCGGAAAATTGGTTGAGTTAATTTATTTGACGAGGGTCAGAGTTTAAAACTGGACCAGTAATTAAAATAATTCTTTTTAATTCAGTGTTGATCGTTAGTCATATGAACACAAGTGAGCAAAAAGGTAACTAGAGAGTCATTTTCAGTAAAATAGATAGATGAATGGTATATTTGGATCTTTTTTGATAGTCCAGACCATTTTTGGCCCGTTTCAATTTGTTAAATAAGAGGTTTTCTCAATTTTGGAGAAATGATTCTCAGAGCGCTGAAATTAATGATATTCAATGTGAAAAGTTAATTTGTTTTCTAAATGGAATATTGGTAAAGGGACTAAGAGTCTCTTTTTGGGCTTATAATTTATGGCTTATGCTTATAAGCCATAAATTAGGAATCTCAACTTATACTTTTGATTTATTTTTATTATTTGGCTTAAAAATAAATGTTAGAAGCACATTTCTTTTTATCGTATCTAAACACTATAAAAGTGTTTAAAAGTTATTTTAACTTAAAAGCACCTAAAATAAGCCAATTCAAACAGGCTCTAATACTTCTCACAGAAATAATGGTGGCGAAAGTGCACAGATACCATTTTTGGGGTCGCCATTTAACCTTTATTTAGAGTTAATTTTTTTACATGTTTACCCGCACGCTTCATGTATTACTTCAGACATTCACATTTAAGCTTGACAACTTCATACATTTGCGTCTGAAGTGTGGTCATGTGAAGGCTAAACATCATATAGACGAGATGAAGAAGAGACAAACTCTTCGTCTCTTGATAAGCTTCTCAAGGAGATTGATGAATTTGAATTTGAAGAAGAAGAAGTAGTCAATTGTGATCTTGGAGAAGAGAAACATCTCAAGCCTTCGAAAGATGAGGGGGACAATAGTGATCGTGTATCTGTGCCTAAAAAGTTCAAGTCCATCGCCGTAAAAAAGCTGGAAAGACTCAGATTGAACTCATGTCTTTTGGAAGACGTTGATTTCCCAACCAGGATCATAGGAAGGTCTAGTATGAAGTTGTGGTTTGACTTTAAAATTTTATTGTGAAAGCATAAACTTCTAAATATTTTCGTAGAACTTGTTTTGGCCACTTGTTGGACATGCCCTTAGATTGTGATAGATTTAGTGGAAAATTTGTTCATTCGCTTCTTCTACGACAAATTACCAAACGAAAGAAGAAGCATGAGGTATGATTTTTTGTTGATGATATGTCATATTTTTTAGGCTAAGAGAGTTTGCATTGGTCACTGGGTTGAATGGTGGGGCATTCTCTAGAGAAAAAATGTCCAATAAGGTCCATAGAAAAGTAGACAAGATAAAAATTAAATCATGTATTACGCAGAATTTTCTCGTGAAGAGCTTGGAAAATGAAATATTGTCCAAATTTGACAAGCTTAAGGTTTCCTTATTGTTGTTTGTTCAATGTATTATATTGGCACATGAATATTCTAAAACAATTGAGACAAGATGGATAAGCTTTGTTGAATCATTGTCGCGCTTTAACAAATATCTTTGGGGAAAGATATGATTTGATCTGACTTTGGATTACTTGAAGAAGGTGGAAATGTTCAAATTATTTATTCAATTTAAAAATGGTCCCACTACATGACCAACTTACTATCTTTACGGATTCCCCTGAGCATTACTATAAGTTATCCATAGCAATATTATTTTATTATAGACCATTGGTATTCAATTGACCCTATTATGCGATGCACTCCATTACAGACATGGGCATATGAAGTAATCCCCTTTGTTGGACATAATAGTTCCAAATCAGGGGGTGTTCCTCTTCCAATTCCAATGATACTGACATGACGCGCTTCATGTTAATATGAAATTGATCCATTCAAAAAGAAAATACATGTTGAAGAGGTAACCATTTGAACTTGAGTCTATTAGAATGTCAGTACTGGTATATTATAAACTACTTATTCAAAAAGGACATACCTGCTGAAGAGGTAACAATTTTAACTTAAGTATATTAGAATGTCAAAACCGGTACAATATAACTACTTATTCAAAAAGGAAATACCTACTGAAGAGGTAAAAATTTAAACTTAAGTCTATAAGAATGTCAAAATCGGTACATTATAAACTAATTATTTTATGAATTGATCTTGTTGTTTGTTTGTTGAACTTAAGAGGGTGCGTCCTTTTCTTTACCCCAACTATTGGTGAAATGGAGAAGGACCACATAAGAAATCTTGTACCTTATGACGACGAGGAGATGAATGAACGAATAGATGCATTGAGGGAGGAGATTTTTGATGCGACATGGATCAATAAGTCGAGAGAGCCCATTTGTTATACCCGTATTTCGCAGTATGCGTGGGGCGTGCGTAGAAATTTGAACTTGTGATTTAGGCTTGGCGAATTCTTTTGTTCACAACACCCGATTTGAGTCGTTTTTACCGAAACGTTTCCACAACTTCGTAGGGAATTTCCGCTATGTCATTTTTAATTTTTGCGGATTTTTCCGAGAGACGAAACATTTTGGATCAACGGAGGGTGACGTGTGTCACCTCACATTGGAAGCAAGGGCGGCAACCCTTGGCGAATTGGGCTACTTTATGGCCTTGATTTGTGCCTTGTTTGTGCCTTGTTTTGTGGAGTGTTTTGTGGAGTAGGGTTAGGGTGCACATGGCTTGATCTTGCCCTACACTTGCTATGCACTTGGCAAGATCTTGGCCATTGGTTGGCCTTGGCTTGTCTATAAATACCCTCTCCCTTTGATGAATTCTTCATCCTTTCCACAAATCTTCTAAGTGTTAAAATCCTCCCTCTCCCTCTTGTTGACTCTCGTCCAAGAGCCCTCTCCCTTTGAAAGGCCCTCGGCGAGAGCCCTCTTCCCCTCCTAGTGGTCGGCCGAGAACCCCAGCCTAGTTGCTTTCGTATAATACCCCCTGGTGTAGAAATACTCTCAAAAGTATTGTTATAATGCCCAAATTACCTTAGCCGTATACCTTGTAGTATTCTAAGGTTATACTTATCTGAAAAGCCGTAAATACTATTATACTTCCGTCACCACAAACCGAAACCCTAGGAAAATCTCCATAGTCCGTTGGAGTATTGTGTAAGTTGGTTAGAACTTCTAAGGGTGGTTTAGAGCGGGTTGGGCGCTCGGAGTTCGAGCTAAACGATTGCCAGGATCGACTTTATACTTGGATAATTATGGGCTTATCGAGGTAAATATCTTGTCCTCTATTGTATTTGGAAATTACATGATTGTTAGACTATAGTTGAAGTATACTATATGTAGAATCAACGTTGTTATCGCAATGTCTTTTGACTTAAGCTGAATAATAAGAAACCTTTTCGAAAGAAAGTCTTGAATCGTTTTTACATGGGGCGTATTCAGATGGACTTGTGTAGCTTTTACGTGAGGTAGAATTGTGCACGTCCGGTTAGATGTATGAACCCCGGTTGGCTTGATAGCGGCCCAGATAGAGAGGAGATTTACGCTGTGTGTTGCGGAGAGTCTTCGAATTTTACGTAGAATGTTACGAAGGGATCTAAATGTTAATAAGCGCGCGTGGCCTTATAGGTTGAAGTACTACGTATGGCGCGATCTCATGGCTAAGGAGTAGCCAGCGGTTTGAAGTACTTGGAGCGTTTTGCTATTAGTCGATACTCGTCGCGAGGTATGTGAACCTCTTCCTATCTCTTCTAGCATGATATGTGTGAACTATGTAGTACGGTAGACGTACATGTGCTAAATGTATTTGATTGGTGTAAAACATAAAGTGTTATAACGGCTTTATGGGAAGTTGGTTATACAGCTTTATGTTGGTAAGAAAATACATGTGGTTTTTTTAAGGTAACTGGTTTGAACTATAACTGGCTTGTTATGTGTTAATAAAGAACTTGAAGTATTTCAAAAGATTTTTGAATCATTTTGAAAGAAGAAGTAATACTTGGTTTTTGAAAACTTAAGAGTTATACTAGCTTTATGGGAAGTTAGGTATAACGGCTTAAGAATGTTTTACTGATTTCGGAAATCAGAATGTGTATCGACAAACCACTGCAGCGTTAATAAAAGGAAATGTTTTAACAGATTAAGTATTATTAAAAACCAGTAGAAACTTCCATCTGCATAGAAGCTAAGATGAGACAAAATGATATTTCCTAGATCATTCATTGTAATAAGATTGTTATAAACGAGAATATCCTACTCACATATAAGGCTTATGTTCTCAGATAGTTTAAAAGAGA
Source organism: Przewalskia tangutica (assembly GCA_029844215.1). Classification (NCBI taxonomy): domain Eukaryota; kingdom Viridiplantae; phylum Streptophyta; class Magnoliopsida; order Solanales; family Solanaceae; genus Przewalskia; species Przewalskia tangutica. Next base: position 22,465,765 of record CM056720.1, on the reverse strand, counting down.
GAATTATATTCTTAAATGAATAAGACTATGAACTACGAAACCTTTCTAAAATAAGAAACGTGAACATTTGAAATTAGGCAAACTTGGACGTTTGGATAATAATGTTGTTACTTGATTTTACAAAGATAAGTGTTTTGATTCACTTCAAAAGATAATCACTCTATTTTCATATACTACGTATTGTGTGACTTTTGTGAAAGTAACGATCTTTTAAAAAGTTAATGTATGAAGTACTTTGGGGATAGAAACCGAACATGTTGACACATAGTAGAAAGTACCTTATGTGTGAATAACTTGATTGTATTGGGTTGTGATAGCCTTGTAATACCTTCGTGTTGATTTGATAAGTAATCATATTAGGATGCTACGTGTGTTAGTATTCGTGATGTTTGTGTAAAGGGTTTTCCTTGATTGTGCTTATGTTGTTTAAACGTTAAAGCGTTATGTTGGTATTATACCACTCACCGTGTTTCCGGGTTAAGCCGCCTCCGACGCGGGGTAGACTCGAGCGATGCAGGACCATGATTCGAGAATACCTCATGCGGGTCACGGGGCCTATGCGGAGCTACGAGTTCGTGTTAGTGTGCGGCCTTTATGGTCACGCGTGCATGTGGCCGTGCGGTCGCGAGTCGGGGCGATGCCGGAGTAGCTACCCTCGATGCGGGGTTATACCTCACGCGGGCGATGAGATTGGCCTACGCGGAGTCGCGGAAAGTTCGTGGCTAGACGCGCATTAGATCGCGCGCAAGTGGCCGCTTTGATCATGTGACGATGCAGACAGATCTTATGATCTGATTCGCGACCTTGTTGATGCGTAGGTGTTAGTAGTCGGCTATGCCTTCGCATTACCATGCGGTGTTATTATGGCACGTGGGACCCGATGTTCATGTGTGTTCCTTGGTGCTTTTATATCATAAAGCTGCCGGTGAGGAAGGTATTCCACGCATGATTGATGTTGTGGGCGTGAGACCCATAGTTATTATTGAGTGATGACTTTGAGGCGCGAGTCCCCGGCGACATATCGCTTATTTATTTTAAATCGTAGTTTCGTTATCATACATGTCTCCCGCTTTGTATAGACTACTATGATTTCATTTACGATTTATTTTCGATTTCACATACTGCACTGTTGATCGACCTCGCCCGGCCGCGTTCATCTGCGCAGTAAAGGTACACCGCTTTGATCCTCGCCTTAGGGTCACAATTGACGTTTGGGAAAGCTCCGCTTCTCGGAGGCTTATCAGTGGTATAGTCCCTGTTGTTGTAGGTGTTTACATTCGTGGTATGGCGGGCCCCGTCCGCCATTGTTGTTGTATAATTTCTTAGAGGTCTGTAGCATCGTTGTAAGCGTGGTTTGTAAAGGGATTAAACTGTTCATTTGTAAGTTGTTATTTATATATATGTCGAAAGGCAAGTTTTCCTCAGACATCGCTTTGTACTTCATTTGTTTCATGATGTGTTTTATGTTCCGATTACTCGATGTTGTATCACCAGGTGCCCGGTAAGGCACCATCACGGCCCGAGTTGGTCGTGACAAAAGTAGTATCGAGCGCTTAATCCTCTGAAAGTGTCTGCATCGTATCCAAGAGAGTCTTGATTATCGGTGTGTTGTGCACCAATAATCGTGAGGCTATAGGATATTTAGGATTGGTTTCTATTCTTCTCACTCGAGATCGTGCCTTAGAGCCGTGTTGTAAGTTGGACCTCTCACGTATTTCTTTCCCTTACCGTTATGCCTCGCGTAGGCAACCCGCCCGAAGGGCAAAGCGGCGAGGAGGCTGAGTAGAGTTCGAGAGGGTTACGTGGCACAGCCCAATCATTACCTAGGTAATGCTTCATTCGGGATTTCGCGACGCCACTAGCCGCAGCATAGTTTAAGCACGGCGACGGCAGTTACTACTGCGGCCATGATATGTGAACCTTCAGTTCCACGACCGGGAACAGAGAATATAGATTTAAAAGAGGCAACCCTGTTACTAACTATGGATTTGACTACCAGAGAGTATACCGATGTCCGCGAGTCTTGATGAATATCAACGAAAAGGTTGTGCAAGAGTAAGTTCTTGATTGAAGCTTGAGCATGGCACGTATGCGGGCTTTTGCGCAGCCGAGACGATGTAGAGATCGACGTTAACGGGCGATAGAAGAGGGCGAGCGGCAAGGTCCTTTGGTAACTTTCGGCGAGTCGCCTCCAACAAATTAGATTTGCACATCCACCATGCAGTGGTATTCCACGGATTTCGGGACGTTCGGTACGAGGAGTTGGTTAGAACTCGTGGCTTCAGTTCACGGTTGTGACGCCATCGGGAATGTCGTCTTTTAGTTGGTACTTGTTGTACCTATGACCGTCAGGGTCTGATGTCGAAAGAGTGTCCTGTTAGAAGGACTTAGCCTTCAGGATCGGTGGGTAGTTCGTCACCTTCCTTAGCTATCGCCTGCAGGCGAGTTTGATTAGAACGACTAGGGAGTGAAGCGATTCGTGCATATCCTTAACCTCTGTAGTTCGGTATGTGTGATAAGATGGGTATATCATAAGTGCCATGTTTTGATAGCGATGTGTTAATATTGTGATTAGAAATCTTGGTTAGTTAACCAAGTAAGATTTGGGGATAGAAGGTGTGAGCCTTAGAGTTTTATACGTAGAGACCTTAGAGGTGAGGCCATCTCGAGAAAGGTGTAGTGTTATGTTTGATCCAGACGGAGTGCATAGTGCCGCGTGAGCTACGTTTGGGATAGGTCCCTGGCAGTGTGGAATGAAAGGGGGTAGTTGAGCTAAGAAGCCGCTAGGTTTTCGTAGCGTGATTAGTGAGTTTTCCTTCGCGAGCTAGCATTGTGCGCGTTGCGGGTCGGGTTGAGGCCACGTTGCGGGTCAACCGCGGCGGGTTTGGTGGTGCGGGTCGGTTGTGGTGGTCCCGTCTTGTGTTAGGGTCACGAGGTGTTAGGCCCAAGTTTAGTTGACCAGACGAGTTCGTGGACGCGTTCGACCGATGGTTGGGCGATGGGGCAGCCCATCGTGTTCTTGGTCGGGACCGCTCACTCGGCGATGTTGTTTTAACAGAAAGGTTGGAAGGCTGCGGGGTGCCTACCTTCACCTTATGGCGCATGATGGAGCCTGTGCGGCTGTTTTTGTTTCGAAGTTTTACCAAACATGTGTTAAGAACTCGCGTGAGTCTCGAATCACATTCGCCACGCCGTTGTTTGGATTTCAGGGTAGTTGCAAGGTTTGTTGTCCCCGTTGAAGGAGTGTTGTTAGCTACCATTTCGGTGTTCGGATGTCTCCTTATGAAGCCTTGTAGGGCGGAAGTGTAAGTTGCTTGGCCGATTGGTTCGATGTTGGCAAGGTTCAGATAGTTGGTTCAGTTTGTTCCAACAGTGTGGATAGGCGGCTTATCTAGAAGAGGTTTTGGCGCAGAGGAATCGTGCGGATTATCGGCGGCGACGCCAGAGTTCGAGTTGGCCGGTCTTCTTGAAAGTACCACCCTGACAGTGTGACGAGCTTTGGAAAACAGAGAAACTTAGCCCGAGTTACTTTGGGCCTTTGAGAGTTCATGTGAAGAATAGGCGGGTTGCCTATATGTTAGCATTTGCCGTCCGACTTAGGAAGGCGGGACGTCCGATCTTTCAGATTGTTATGATTCGAAAGTATCAAGATCCATCCGAATGTTCCCGATTAATGATGCCCACGTAAAGAGATAGTAACCGAGTTTTGGAAACTAAAGCGATGACGTAAATGTGGTAAGGGTTCGAGTGTACGGCGGCTTCGATGATCGCATGCGGCCGGCACCATTTGTTGGGTCGTCGAGCAAGGCTCGCGACAAAGTGACAAAAGTGGTATCATTTTGGTGATGTTAGAGGTGTTTCTCGTGGACTTGGATGTAAGTTTTTTATGCGCGGGTGTTTCGTGGCGGATGTGGCGGTTGGTTCGTAAGTATAGTAGTGAAGACTATCTTGGCGCGTTGTTTTGAGACTTAGAAGGAACATTCGGACGAATGTTTCTGGAAGGAGAATGTTATACCCGTATTTCAGTATGTATGCGTGGGACGTGCGTAGAAATTTGAACTTGTGATTTAGGCTTGGCGAATTCTTTTGTTCACAACACCGATTTGAGTCGTTTTTCGAAAACGTTTCCACACTTTCGTAGGGAATTTCCGCTATGTCATTTTTAATTTTTGCGGATTTTTCCGAGAGGCGAACATTTTGGATTAACGGGAGGGTGGCATGTGTCACCTCACATTGGAAGCAAGGCGGCAACCGCTTGGCGAATTGGGCTACTTTATTGCATTTATTTGTTCCTTGTTTTGTGGCTTGTTTTGTTGAGTGTTTTGTGGAGTAGGGTTAGGGTGCATATGGCTTGATCTTCGCCCTACACTTGCTATGCACTTGGCAAGATCTTGGCCATTGGTTGGCCTTGGCTTGGCTATAAATACCCTCTCCCTTTGATGAATTCTTCATCCTTTCCACAAATCTTCTAAGTGTTAAAATCCCTCCTCTCCTCTTGTTGACTCTCGCCCAAGAGCCCTCTCCCTTTGAAAGGCCCCCTCGCCGAGAGCCCTCTTCCTCCCAGTGGTCGTGAGAACCCCAGCCTAGTTGCTTTCGTATAATACCCCCTTTGTGGTGTAGAAATACTCTCAAAGTATTGTTATAATGCCCAAATTACCTTAGCCGTATACCTTGTAGTATTCTAAGGTTATACTTATCTGAAAAGCCCGTAAATACTATTATACTTCCCGTCACAAAACGAAACCCTAGGAAAATCTCCATAGTCCGTTGGAGTATTGTGTAGTTGGTTAGAACTTCTAAGGGTGGTTTAGAGCGGGTTGAGCGCTGGAGTTCGAGCTAAACGATTGCCCAGATCGACTTTATACTTGGATAATTATGGGCTTATCGAGGTAAATATCTTGTCCTCTATTGTATTTGGAAATTACATGATTGTTAGACTATAGTTGAAGTATACTATATGTAGAATCGAACGTTGTTATCGCAATGTCTTTTGACTTAAGCTGAATAATAAGAAACCTTTTCAAAGAAAATCGAATCGTTTTTACATAGGGTGTATTCTGATGAGACTTGTGTAGCTTTTACGTGAGGTAGAATTGTGCACGTCCGGTTAGATGTATGAACCCCTGGTTGGCTTGATGGCGGCCCGATAGAGGAGGAGATTTACGCTGTTGCGGGAGAGTCGCCAATTTTCGTAGAATGTTCTCTGAAGGGATCTAAATGTTAATAAAGCGCCGTGGCCTTATAGGTTGAAGTACTACGTATGGCGCGATCTCGGCTAGGAGTAGCGGTTTGAAGTACTTGAGCGCTTTTGCTATTAGTCGATACTCGCGAGGTATGTGAACCTCTTCCTATCTCTTCTAGCATGATATGTGTGAACTATGTAGTGCGGTGACGTCATGTGCTAAATGTATTTGATTGGTGTAAAACATAAAGTGTTATAACGGCTTTATGGGAAGTTGGTTATAACGACTTTATGTTGGTAAGAAAATACATGTGGTTTTTAAGGTAATGGTTTGAACTATAACCGCTTGTTATGTGTTAATAAAGAACTTGAAGTATTTCAAAAGATTTTTGAATCATTTTGAAAGAAGAAGTAATACTTGGTTTTGAAAACTTAAGAGTTATACTAGCTTTACGGGAAGTTAGGTATAACGGCTTAAGAATGTTTCTTGATTTGAAATCGAATGTGTATCGACAAACCACTGCAGCTGTTAATAAAAGGAAATGTTTTATGATTAAGTATTATTAAAACCAAGAGAAACTTCCATCCGCATGAAGCTAAGATGAGACAAAATGATATTTCCTAGATCACGGTCAGTAATAAGATTGTTATAAACGAGAATATCCTACTCACATATAAGGCTTATGTTCTCAGATAGTTTAAAAGAGAGAATTATATTCTTAAATGAATAAGACTATGAACTACGAAACCTTTCTAAAATAAGAAACGTGAACATTTGAAATTAGGCAAACTTGGACGTTTGGATAATAATGTTGTTACTTGATTTTACAAAGATAAGTGTTTTGATTCACTTCAAAAGATAATCACTCTATTTTCATATACTACGGGTATTGTGTGACTTTTGTGAAAGTAACGTATCTTTTAAAAAGTTAATGTATGAAGTACTTTGGGGATAGAAACCCGAACATGTTGACACATAGTAGAAAGTACCTTATGTGTGAATAACTTGATTGTATTGGGTTGTGATAGCCTTGTAATACCTTCGTGTTGATTTGATAAGTAATCATATTAGGATGCTACGTGTGTTAGTATTCTGTGATGTTTGTGTAAAGGTGTTTTCCCTTGATTGTGCTTATGTTGTTTAAACGTTAAACTGTTATGTTGGTATTATACCACTCACCGTGTTTAGGGGTTAAGGCCCTCCGACGGGGTAGACTCAGCGATGCAGGACCGTGATTCGAGAATACCTCATGCGGGTCTGGGGGCTATGCGGGCTACGAGTTCCAGTTAGTGTGCGGCCTTTATGGTCACGCGGTCTATGTGGCCGTGCGGTGCGAGTCGGGGCGATGCGGGAGTAGCTACCCTCGATGCGGGGTTATACCTCATGCGGGCCGATGAGATTGGCCTATGCGGAGCTGCGGAAAGTTCCAGGGCTAGACGCGCACATTAGATACTGCGGGCAAGTGGCCAGCTTTGATCATGTGACGGTCTAGACAGATCTTATAATCTGATTCATGACCTTGTTGGTGCTGTAGGTGTTAGTAGTCGGCTATGCCTTCGCATTTACCCATGCGGTGTTATTATGGCACAGTGGGACCCGTGTTCATGTGTGTTCCTTGGTGCTTTTATATCATAAAGCTGCCGGTGAGGAAGGTATTCCACGCATGATTGATGTTGTGGCGTGAGACCCATAGTTATTATTGAGTGATGACTTTGAGGCGTGAGTCCCCGGCTTGACATGATCGCTATTTATTGTAAATCTGTAGTTTGGTTATCATACATGTCTCCTGCTTTGTATAGACTACTATGATTTCATTTACAGTATTTATTTTCAGTTTCACATACTCAGTACCTGTTGTACTGACCTCCTTCGGGGGGCTGCGTTCATGCCGCAGGTAAAGGTACACCAGTCGTTGATCCTCGCTCTTAGGGTCACAGTTCAGCGTTTGGGAAAGCTCCGTTTCTCCGGAGGCTTATCGATGGTATAGTCCCTGTTGTTGTAGGTGTTTACATTCGAGGGTATGGCGGGCCCCATCGCCATTGTTGTTATAATTTCTTAGAGGTGCAGAGTAATCTTGTTGTGGCGGGGTTTGTAAAAGGGATTAAACTGCTCATTTGTAAGAGTTGTTATTTATATATATGTCGAAAGGCAAGTTTTCCTCGACATCGCTTTGTACTTCATTTGTTTCATGTATGTGTTTTATGTTCCGCTGATTACTCTGATGTTGTATCACTAGGGTGCCCGGGGTAAGGCACCAGTCACGGGCCCAGGTTCGGGTCGTGACACCTGCCAACAAAGAAATCTTGTACCTTATGACGACGAGTAAAGTGGATGAAGAAATAAATGCATTGAGGGAGGATATTGTTGATGCGACTATCATGACCCAAGTCATGAGCATCGTGGGCGCACCTACACAATCCCCCTGGTAGGTGAACCAATACCAAAACACTTTAAAAAAGGGTTAGGAAAATGTGGAAGAGCAGTAAAATACAACACAAATATCAAATCCTTTAAATCATTTACATAGTCGAATTTGTACAATAATATTCTTTTCCAAAATCTAGTCTGACTTATATAAGGACCCTACGATACAACCATTGAATGAAAGATACAATAATACTACTCTGAATGAATGAGACAGTCTACATAAGATAAAATCTAAGGCCACTGAAAGAATAGTCTGCCTCAGCTCCCCGTGCTCCAATATGCAACATGATAGATCGAATATCTGCACCCATGAAAAGATGCAACAAGCGTAGCATAAGTAGATAATATACCCCCATAGGCATCATAGGCCGACAATGATAGAAGTTACGCAGTGAGAGATAAATATCAAGTTGACACCACATAATCCTATTACAAATAATTCAATGAGTCGAATAAATTATATAGTTTATACAATTGTTCATAGAATTATCAAGTCAGTATAATCAAATAAATGTTCACTAATTCAGGTAGGATTTACGACACATAAGACTACTATTCCACACGTAAGTCATGAAATACTCAGTCACATATAAGTTCATAAGTTCTGGGACTCTCTTAAATGCGCACATATGTATATTGACATATAACATTCTAGACCTCATTATTCCAGTTTGACAACACATGTAAGTTAGACACGCGGTGCATTACACCGCCACCTTAGACCTTCCACAATATAACTCTTAGGATGTAGTTCCATTGTTTATTGTTATTACCACTAGTCTCAACCCTAAGTATAGCCAATTCCAATTACAAGTAAGACACCTTTAATACTATAGACTCTTTCCATAATACTAAGTAGTCTCCTATTCCTTCCTTATTACCCATCAACAACACCTTCACACCTAAATACCATATAAGCAAGATCACATTATCAGGACTCAACCATTAGACCCACAAACCATGAAAGACCCTTATCAATTAACACGATCACCTACTAATTAATACAAGCAAATGAAGTCCATATACACATATACAAGTCCTACAACAAGTACCAGACTCATACATGAGCAAATACAACCAGTGCACATAGAGCAATCCAATCAGGAAATCATATAGGTCCACATAATCAATTCAACTAATGATCTCATTTAGGAGTCAATGACCCAAGTTCAAATCATCAATTCAAATTACATCACCATACAATAAATAGTCAATGTATGGATGTGTCACGACCCGAATCGACGGACCGCGACTGGTGCCCTACCTGGGCACCCTTATACCCACACATCACATATAACCAGCGGAAGCTTAAGAAAAACTTATAATCTCATAACAAAGGGATCCTGTCCCCTGAACTGTCATATTACATCCTAGGCAAGCCGGCAAGACTGTCATTATATACACAATAGCCAAAATGAACTACAAATGTACATGTCCAACCCACACATGACTATAGACCTCTAAGAGTAAGACATTGAACTATGACGGGACAAGGCCCCGCCGTACCCCTGAATATACATAAGCCTGTAATTGCAGATCTGTACCAAAATGACAGGCTCCGAAACAGTGGAGCTATCTCAAAGAAGCTGGGAAAGGATCCTAAGCTCGAGGATCATCAAACTGAGTACATATACCTGCGGGCATGAACGCATCCCCCCGGAGAGGGGGGTCAGTACAATAATGTACCAAGTATGTAAACATAAAGTACATCAAATAAGATCATAACTGGCCAAAAGATAACAGGGACAAGTATGAAAATCAAATACCAGATCCAACCGTGTCATATAAAATAAGAGCCAACTGTACCTTGTAAGAATAGAGAGTCAACTGCACCTTTTTAAAAAGTGAGAGTCATATCAAAATCATGAATGTCTGTCCATATAATCATAAATTGTCATATACTCTCGCATCACGAATACAAGTCCATGGAAACATATATCACATGAGTATTCGCCACGACGACCCGGGGCTGATCGTGCCTCTACCGGCACCCCGTTAGGTATACATCAGAGAATAGTAGCGGAACATACATAACACATAAACATGTATAAAGTAAACATCACTGGCAAGCCGACAAGGCTGTCTTCCATAAAAATATACTTAATCAAAAGTATAGCAGTACAACTTTGTTCTTACAGCCCAAACCACAAACGTGACTACACTTCTGGAATAACAAGCGTGGCGGACGGGGCCGCCATACCCCGAATGTACATAATACCTATAGCATCGTGGAAAAACCGTGCACTAACACAACAAGCCTCCGGAGGAATGGAGCTTCGACACTGCACCGGTGATCCTAAGAATGAGGATCCACCACCTGCTTACCCCTACCTGCGGCATGAACGCATCCCCTGAGGAAGGGGGTCAGTACACAATATGTACTAAGTATGCGAAACTGGAAAATACTGTAAATACCTCATAAGTCTAAAATAACTGGAGACATGTAAGATAATCAATTTACAGAACACTGTGCCTTACTAACAATGAGAATATCAAGCATATACTATACTGCATGAAAATAGGAAGCTCATGGTCAAAGCAAGGTCATCTGCACCGCAGTATCATTAAGCACTCCTACTCCTGAGACTATTTCACCCGCATGGGTCATGTGGACCCGCATGAGGTATTCCTCGCATAGGCTGTACTCACCCGCATGAGACTATTTCACCCGCATGAGCCCTACGGACTCGCATGAGGTATTCCTCGCATCGTGGGTAGCAAATCCACGGAATATGCAAATGCCACAACCCGGGGAATGACCCCGTAATAAATAATAATATATCACTAGCACAAACCGGCTATCACAGATAATGCAAGCAAGTTAAGAAACCCCTTAACTTCTTATTAATCTTGTTCATACACATTCTCATTTTAGTTTACTTAAGGCACTAACATATTTTTATGAAATCCGGGAATTTAACCCAAAGTACTATGTACTTCTACTCTTTTAAAACCTTAGGCAATTAATGCCTTAAAAATCAATTTGCCTTTCACAACTCCAAATCATTTATCCGTACTTATTTTACTTAGAGTAAATCTTCCGTTGTTAACCTTCCATAAAGCTAATATAACCAACTTCCCATAAAGTCATTATATTAACGTTATACCTTAGTCAAATACATTTTTCTAAACCCAAGGGACTTACATTTTTAAAAAGAAACAAGAATCATATACTTAAACACATCAAGTCCCTTAACTTTGAAAACTCAAGACATCCTTAATACTTTTAAGAAATGAGTTAATCCCCCTTACTCACCAAACTTGGCCATCCTTAAAACAAGTAAGGGATATCAAAACCTTGTACGTCTATCGTACTATATAGGTAAAGCTATTCATACTCAAGAGATAGGAAAGTTCCACATACCTCTTCGGTCAATCCACTTGCTAAGTCCAAAATACCGTACGTAGTACGTCAACCTATAATGACCATAATACGTTTATTAACCTCAAGCTACAACGTAGAATATTCCAAGTGCAAAGTCACTAAATTCTATGGAAAATCGGGCAGCATTTCCTTTATTTCTACATACTTTGCCACCTTTTTCAAGGCCGAATTCAATCATCCAAACGCCACTTTTAAGGCCCAACAATCCAATCAACTCAACGGGGATTACACACCTAAACTTGGATGTGTAAAATTTTGCCCCACAATGTATAACAACTAACTTAACAAGTTTAAGGTAGTATTTTGGCTACAACATGCTTACATAACTTTCTTATCCAATCCTTTCATATCCAAACCATATTTCTTACATGCAATTTATCTAAGAGCAATATTTTCAACTACAAGTTCTTTCTTCTTTACATGCAACACCAAAAACTATCAACAAGAGAAAGAATTGTTACCTTAGAGCTTTAGCCAAATTAATCCAACAAATTTGCTAGCCTCCCTTCCAAAAACACCACCACAATAACTCCTACAAGCTTGCAAATAAGTTTCCTTCTTGCCACACTTTTCAGATTTTTCTCAATCCTTGATTTCCTCTTGATTTTCTAGAGAGAATGAAGAGCTTCTAATTTAGAGAGAGAGAAGAGCTTGAAGAATGACCAAGTCTTCAAGACTTGGACAATAAATAGTACATGCAAAAATAAGATGGGGGGGGGGGGACACTTTTCACCCTCCCATGACCTTTTTTAAAACAAAGCAGTTCAGATTTTTCCACTCAGCCTCGCAGAACCCGCCTCGGCGCCGCGGCGCTGAAACCTCTGCCAACCCTCGGATCTTCCGGCGCCGCGGCCCTGCTTCCCGGCGCCGCGGCCCTGTGGCTCCTAACCGAATTATTTTTCTGCCCGACTGCTCACTGAACTTGTAACTTCCATAACTTTCTACTCCGATGTCCTATCGACGAACGGTTGGTTGCGTTGGGAACTAGACTCAACGAACTACGTACCAGGACTTTGAAACACCTAGGAACTCATAATGCAACCGGACAAAAACCGTCCCAAAGTTGACTAAAAACCCATCCGAAACAATCCGTCAACCTATCTTTCGAAAATTTTAAGTCTTAATCCCTTTCGTACGCTCTCATACGCATGGCCAGAACTACGGGGTATTACATTCTCCCTCATTAGAAACATTCCTCTCGAATGTTCCTTCTAGGCTTACTCAAATCTCAATATCGACATAGACCCTCCTAACTATTGCTCTTGCAAATAAGGACACTCTACATAACCATAACATTACTTAAGCATAATTGCTAAATTAAAACTAACAATCAGGAAAGTGGGTTACCTGGAGGTGTAGGGAATAAGTGAGGATACTTCTTCATCATGTCCTCCTCTGCTTCCCACGTCATCTCTTCCCTGTTCCCGTTCCGCCATAAGACCTTGACGGAAGCCACGTCCTTTGTCCGAAGTCGCCTAACCTGACGATCGAGTATCGCTATGGGACTCTCCTCATACGATAACCCCTCTATCACCTGGACATCAAGAATCGGGTGCACTCTAGATGGATCTCCAATACATTTCCGCAATATAGACACGTGAAAAACTGGATGTACTGCCTCCAGATCGGACGGCAGATCTAACTCATAGGCAACCTTTCCTACCCTACGGACAATCTGATAAGGCCCAATGTACCTTGGGCTAAGTTTCCCTTTCTTTCCAAATCTCATCACGCCCTTCATGGGTGATACCTTCAGGAAGACCCAATCATCTACCTCAAACTCCAAGTGTCGACGCCGATGATCCGCATACGACTTTTGTCGACTCTGAGCTGACAATAACCACTCCTGGATAAGCTTCACCTTATCCACTGCCTGCTGAATCAAGTCTGGCCCGACTAACTGAACTTCTCCCACCTCAAACCAGTCTATCAGTGACCTGCACTTCCTACCGTATAAGGCCTCACAAGGCGTCATCTGGATGCTAGAATGGTAGATGTTGTTATAAGCAAACTCCACAAGAGATAAATGATCCTCCCAGCTACCCCTGAAATCAATAACACAAGCCCGCAAAGATATCCTCGCGGTCCGGATAGTACGCTCGGCTTTGTCCGTCGGTCACGAGGATGAAACGCGATCTTGAGACTCACCTGTGTCCCTAATCCCTTCGGAAGGACCTCCGAAGTTAGCGAAGCTGGCTCCGTGCGAAATGATCGATATAGGCACTCCATGCGATCTCACAATCTCTCGATATATAATCGGCATAATCCTCGTGAAAAAGTCGCCCCGATCGCGTAAAGTGGGTGATTTTCGACTGTCGACAATAACCCAGATGGAATCATGCTTCCTCTTAGTGTGAGGTAACCCTGTAATAAAATCCATATTTACCACCTCCCACTTCCAAGTCGGAATATCAATAGCCTGCAATAGCCACCGGCTTCGGTGCTCAACCGACTGGCGACAATTCACGCTGCGCTACAAACTCCATGGCGTCCTCTTCAAGCCATCCCACCAATAGATACACCTGAGGTCATGGTACATCTTAGTCGACCCCGGGTGAATAGAATAACGAACACTGTGTGCCTCCCCCAGAATCTGCTGACGAAGTCCTGTCACATCGGGAACACACAATCGGCCCTCAAATATTAGCACCCCATCAGGCGCTACCTCAAATAGACTCTTCTCTTCCTGAAGAGTTGCATCTCGATACCGTACCATAATCGGATCCTCATGTTGTCGCCTCTTCACCTCCTCGACGATGGAAGACTCGGCAACCTCTCGAACCCGAACCCCATCACTATCAGAACCAACCAAACGAACCCCAAGGCTCGCTAGCTGATGTAACTCGCGGACCATATCCCTTCTCTCTGGCTGTACATCAGACAGACTACCCATCGACCTGCGACTAAGGGCATCTACAACTACATTGGCCTTCCCTGGGTGGTATAGAATATCGACATCATAATCCTTAAGTAGCTCCAACCACCGTCTCTACCGTAAGTTCAGCTCCCTTTGGCTGAAGATATACTGGAGACTCTTGTGGTATGTGTAAATATCCACATGAACTCCATATAAATAATGTCTCCAGATCTTCAAGGCATGAATCACTGCTGCCAACTCTATGTCATGTGTGGGATAGTTCTTCTCATGTTTCCTGAGCTGTCGACGCGTAGCTATAACTTTATCGCGGTCGCATCGACGCACTCCAAGCCCGACACCCGGATTTAATCACAATAAACCACATATCCGCTAAACCCTCCGGAAGAGTAAGGATCAAGGGCGGTCAATTTCTCCTCCAAGAACCGAACTCTCCCAAGCATCCGCCCACCGAACATAATCGCTTGAGTCACCTAGTCAAAGGTCTTGAGATGGAAGCAAACTTCCACAAATCTCCGATAATAACCCGCAAGGCCCAAAAGTTGTGCACCTCCGGTGTAGTGGTCTAGGCCAAGTCTGATCGCCAATCTTCAGATCAACCCGAATACCATCGGCCCCGATAACATGCCCTAAGAAAGCCACTGAAGCCAACCAAAACTCGCATTTCGAGAACTTGACGTACAATTGTCGGTCCCGGAGGACTCCCAATACCGCCCTCAAATGATCCGCATGTTACTGCTCTGTGCGTGAATAAACCAGGATATCATCAATGAATACTATAACGAACATATCCAAGAATGGCTTGAACACCCGGTTCATCAAATCCATGAATACTGCTGGGGCATTGGTCAACCAGAAAGACATCACCCTGAACTCATAGTGCCCATACCAGGTCCTGAATGCAGTCTTTGGGATATCTGCCTCTAACCCGCACCTGATGATAACCAGACCGCAAGTCTATTTTGGAAAAACATCTTGCACCCTGCAACTGGTCAAACAAATCATCAATCCTGGGGATGGGATATCTGTTCTTGATAGTTACCTTATTCAGCTGCCTGTAATCAACACACATACAGATCGTCCCATCCTTCTTCTTTACAAATAAAATTGGCGCTCCCCAGGGAGAAACACTTGGCCTGATAAAGCCTTTTTCCAGCAAATCTTTCAGCTGGTCGTTCAATTCCTTCAACTCGGCAGGTGCTATCCTGTATGGCGGAATAGATATCGGTCGAGTGTCTGGCGTCATATCAATGCAAAACTCAATCTCCCTCTCAGGAGGGATACCCGGAAGCTCGTCTGGGAATACGTCTGAAAACTCTCTAACGACCGAATCGATCAAGGTCCGTATCTCGCCTCGATGATCGAATACCCGAACCATATGGTAGATATACCCCTTCCGCACTATCTTCCTAGCCTTGAGGTAAGAAATAAACCTACCCATCGGCGACGCAATATTCCCCTTCCACTCGATAACCGGCTCACCAGGAAACTGGAACCGTACCAATCTCTCTATACAGTCCACATTAGCATAGCAAGATGCTAGCCAATCCATACTCATAATCACATCAAAGTCCGTCATATCCAACTCTATCAGGTCGGCTAGAGTCTGACGACCGTATATAGTCACTGGGCACGCCTTATATACCCGCTCGGCTACCACCGAATTACCTACTGGCGTAGCCACCTCAAAAGGTTTTATGGACTCGGGCTCTATCCCTATTCTACCAGCAATATGAGGAGATACATAGGACAAGGTAGAACCTGGATCTATCAAAGCATATACATCACAACATGAAACCAATAATGTACCTGTGACGACATCTGGTGACGCCTCCTGGTCCTGGCGGCTGGACATAGCATAAATGCGGTTCTGAGGACCGCTGGAACTGGGACCCCCACCACGACCCCTGCCGCGACCTGTTGGCTCGTGAACACCCTGCCCTCCGGGGCGCATAACCATCGAAGACGAAGATCCAAAGAATCGACCGCCGGCTGAACCATAACACTCCCGCCACCTCTGGTCGGACAATCTCTCTTCAAATGGCCCTGCTGACCACAAGAGTAACAAGCCCCTGGAGAAACACGACACTCGCCTGGGTGAGACCTACCGCATCGAGCACACCGAGATGGGGATGGTCTCGATCGGTAGCGTCGCTCGCCTCGAAACCCGGTCCTGGAGCCCACGACCGCTCCCGAATGACCGGCCGATCGGACCTCCCGCCGTAAAAACCGAAGGAGCACTCGCCGGCCGAAATGTGGACCTAGTTCGCCGCCGAGGCCGCCCGCCAAAATCGCCTCGAGACTCGCTGCCCCGCCCTCTTGGGCTGGCCTAAGTCTAGTTGATCCTCCCTCTCTCTGTCCTCAATCCCATGCGCATACGCCTGTATCCTGGCAATATTCATACCTGGCTGAAGAGCCACCCCCAAGCATGCAGTAATCATATGACGGTCTAGTCCCATCACATATCGATAAACCCTGTCTTCCATGTCAGCTACAATGGTGTGCGCATACCTGGCCAAGGAGTCAAACTCCAGGCTGTACTCTCTGATAGTCCTCCCGTTCTGCCTCAAGGTCAAGAATCTATCTACGCGGGCTCTCCTCATCTCAGGAGACAAGAAGTGATCCAGGAAGGCCTCTGTGAACTCCTCCCAAACAGCTGGAAGAGCATCCTCACCTCTAGACAACTCCCATGACTCAAACCAGTTCAACGCAATATCGCGTAACCGGTAAGAGGCTAGCATGACGGACTCAGCCTCCGAGGCTCTAAGCACCTGCATAGTCCGCTGTAACTGTCGAACAAACTCCTGAGGATCCTCCTCGAATCTCGATCCATAGAACTCGGGTGGATGACAACCCAGGAAATCTTGAATCAGAAACTGGCTCTGGGTTGGTCGCCGCTCGCTTCCGGCCGCCGCCACTATCTTTGGTCAATAACCGACCGCTCTCGTAATCTCTATACTCACCGATCGTGGGACCGAGGCTCGTGTACCACGCAGACGCAGCCGCCGTTCTGCCGCCGAACTCCGCTGAGGCTGGCGACGTCGTGGAACTCGCCGCTCGAAACATCATCTCTGGTAAAGACTGGACCTGTGCCCTCGTGACCCTCCGCGTCCTACTAGCAGCTCCCTCCGCTACCTTGCCCTTCTAGGCCGCGGTTGCCTTGCGTGGAGGCATAACTGATACATAAAGGAAAATATCATAGGGAGTTCAACCTATAACACAGCTCTATTGCACGATCTTAGAGTGAAAGAATGGAAACCAATCCTAAATATCCTGCATCCTCCTGATTATAGATGTGGTACACAACACACCGATAATCAAGACTCTACTAGACACGGTCTGTAGACACTTTCCGAGGACTAACTGCTCTGATACCACTTTTGTCACGACCCGACCCTGTGGTCGCGATCGGGTGCCTCAATGGGCACCTGCTAGTATACATCGAGAATAACAATGAACATACATAACACATAAACCTGTATAAAGTAAACATCACTGGCAAACCGACAAGGCTGCCTTCCATAAAAGTATACTTAATCAAAAGTATAGCAGTACAACTTTGTTCTTACAGCCCAAACCACAAACGTGACTACAGACCTCTCGGAATAACAACTGTGGCGGGACAGGGCCCCGCCATACCCCTGAATATACATAATACCTATAGCATCAGGGAAAAACCGTACCAACACAACAAGCCTTCGGAGGAATGGAGCTTCTGACACCAGACCATTGATCCTAAGAATGAGGATCCACCACCTGCTTACCCCTACCTGCGGCATGAACGCAGCCCCGAGGAAGGGGGTCAGTACACAATATGTACTAAGTATGCGAAACTGGAAAATACTGTAAATACCTCATAAGTCTAAAATAACTGAAGACATGTAAGATAATCAATTTACAGAACACTGTGCCTTACTAACAATGAGAATATCAAGCATATACTATACTGCATGAAAATAGGAAGCTCATGGTCAAAGCAAGGTCATCCGCCCCGTAGTATCATTAAGCACTCCTACTCCTAGGTCTATTTCACCCGCATGGGTCATGTGGACCCGCATGAGGTATTCCTCTCATAGGCTGTACTCACCCGCATGAGCCCTATGGACTCGCATGAGGTATTTCTCGCATCATGGGTAGCAAATCCACGGAATATGCAAATGCCACAACCCGGGGAATGACCCCGTAATAAATAATAATATATCACTAGCACAAACCGGCTATCACACATAATGCAAGCAAGTTAAGAAACCCCTTAACTTCTTATTAATCTTGTTCATACACATTCTCATTTTAGTTTACTTAAGGCACTAACATGTTTTTATGAAATCCGGGAATTTAACCCAAAGTACTATGTACTTCTACTCTTTTAAAACCTTAGGCAATTAATGCCTTAAAAATCAATTTGCCTTTCACAACTCCAAATCATTTATCCGTACTTATTTTACTTAGAGTAAATCTTCCTTTGTTAATCTTCCATAAAGATAATATAACCAACTTCCCATAAAGTCATTATATTAACGTTATACCTTAGTCAAATACATTTTCCTAAACCCAAGGGACTTACATTTTTAAAAAGAAACAAGAATCATATACTTAAACACATCAAGTCCCTTAACTTTGAAAACTCTAGACATCCTTAATACTTTTAAAGAAATGAGTTAATCCCCCTTACTCACCAAACTTGGCCATCCTTAAAACAAGTAAGGGATATCAAAACCTTGTACGTCTATCGTACTATATAGGTAAAGCTATTCATGCTCAAGAGATAGGAAAGTTCCACATACCTCTTCGGTCAATCCACTTGCTAAGTCCAAAATACCGTACGTAGTACGTCAACCTATAATGACCATAATACGTTTATTAACCTCAAGCTACAACGTAGAATATTCCAAGTGCAAAGTCACTAAATTCTATGGAAAATCGGGCAGCATTTCCTTTGTTTCTACATACTTTGCCACCTTTTTCAAGGCCGAATTCAATCATCCAAACGCCACTTTTAAGGCCCAACAATCCAATCAACTCAACGGGGATTACACACCAAAACTTGGATGTGTAAAATTTTGCCCCACAATGTATAACAACTAACTTAACAAGTTTAAGGTAGTATTTTGGCTACAACATGCTTACATAACTTTCTTATCCAATCCTTTCATATCCAAACCATATTTCTTACATGCAATTTATCTAAGAACAATATTTTCAACTACAAGTTCTTTCTTCTTTACATGCAACACCAAAAACTATCAACAAGAGAAAGAATTGTTACCTTAGAGCTTTAGCCAAATTAATCCAACAAATTTGCTAGCCTCCCTTCCAAAAACACCACCACAATAACTCCTACAAGCTTGCAAATAAGTTTCCTTCTTGCCACACTTTTCAGATTTTTCTCAATCCTTGATTTCCTCTTGATTTTCTAGAGAGAATGAATAGCTTCTAATTTAGAGAGAGAGAAGAGCTTGAAGAATGACCAAGTCTTGAAGACTTGGTCAATAAATAGTACATGCAAAAATCAGATGAGGGGGGGGGGGGGACACTTGTCACCATCCCATGGCCTTTTTTAAAACAAAACAATTCAGATTTTTCCACTCAGCCTCGCAGAACCCGCCTCGGCGCCGCGGCCCTGCAGCCGGCGTCGCGACGCTGAAACCTCTGCCAACCCTCGGATCTTCTGGCGCCGCGACCCTTCTTCCTGGTGTCGCGGCCCTGTGGCTCCTGACCGAATTATTTTTCTGCCCGACTCCGCACTGAACTTGTAACTTCCATAACTTTCTACTCCGATGTCCTATCGACGAACGGTTGGTTGCGTTGGGAACTAGACTCAACGAACTACGTACTAGGACTTTGAAACACCTAGGAACTCATAATGCAACCGGACTAAAACCGTCCCAAAGTTGACTAAAACCCGTCCGAAACAATCCGTCAACTTATCTTTCGAAAATTTTAAGTCTTAATCCCTTTCGTACGCTCTCATACGCATGGCCAGAACTACGGGGTATTACAGTATCTATACTCGCCTCATGGATACAAGTCCATGGAAACATATATTGTCCTGAGTATCTATACTTGCCTCATGGATACAAGTCCATGGAAACATATACTGTCATGAGTATCTATACTCGCCTCATGGATACAAGTCCATGGAAACATATACCTATACTGCCTGACCCTCAAGTGAAGGACGCGGTGAACTTATACTTCCCGGTCCTTTCTGGGACGCGGTAAACACTTAGTCATAAACTGTCTGCCCTCTAGTGAAGGACGCGGTAAACATATATACATAAATTGTCCGGCCTTTTTTGGGACGTGGTAAAATCATCTAAACATAAACTGCCCGGCCCTTTCTGGGACGCGGTAAAATCATCTAAACATAAATTGTCCGGTCCTTTCCGGGACGCGGTAAAATCATCTAAACATAAACTTCCCGGCCCTTTCTGGACGTGGTAAAATGGAATAATAACACTTGCATGAATAGATATTATGATCAACCTTGTGCAATTTAAATCATCATTTGGCTCTCAATAAAATCTTTAAAATGAACTTTCATTTTAGAAAAACCAAGACACTATCATGTCATGTATCCTTTAGAAACCATCATTTGGAAAATCCAAGGCACTATACATCATGTGTCATTTAGGATTAGAATCTAATAGAACTATGTACGTCCGTCGTACACTCACTTTATAAAAACCATGCCAAAAGAAAGAAGGAAAAGTTTCACATACCGTTTGTCGTCTGTACCAACTCGATAATATAAATTCGTCTCGCTCCTCTGACTAACATTATAGAAACATCTGAATGGCGATAACAGATCCTAATTTGCCTAATTAATTCTTATATGGGTTGTGAGTAATTTATCTTTTTTATAAAGATCTTATCTAATCAGCTGTGAACTAGCAAATGTAAAAACAATTGGTTATATTTTAGTTTCTATGCAGATGACATTCTAATCATTTTAATATAATAATTGTTTGTCGATACCTTTTTCACTTAACGCTGCAATTCTTGTTTTAACACGTCTACTAATAACATACTTAACAATTCCTTTAAATAAGCAGAGTCAACTCGGCTCCCATGGTTACTAAAAATTCTTATCAACATCTGTCTCATATGCCTTAATAAGGACTTAGGAACAATTTAGACATGTTTTTAGCATAGAATCAATAACATGAATATTTCTTAATTCCTAAGAGTAGAGTAAACTATGGAGCAATACCACAGTTATGGTTCACACGTAGAACATACCAAAAGAAGAAAGGATAGTTCACATACCTTATCGGCTATACCAACACGATAAGTAGAATACACCTCAATAAGTATTTCAACCTATAATAACAATAATACGTATATTAACTCCATGCTTACTAGTGTAGGTCATATACCACGTAATGGTTCTCTTTTCATATAAAAATTTGGGCAACACTTCCCCTATTTACACATGTTTCCACAACTTCCAAACGAGGCTAATAACATCAATAACCAAGCACCAATTAAGGGCATAACCAAAACAACAACCAAGGTGATTCATACACCTACTTCTCATGTTAATCCGGCCTCTTAATCGATATAAAAACAGTCCACTAAAACAGTCCATACTTCAACAATAACAAGGGTGAAATGTGAAGCTCTTCTACACCTTTCTACACCCTTATTCCTTGAGGACATGCATTAGCAATTACCACATTAAACATGCATAATGGTAACTAAATTTCCAGCATTATAACGCCACAAAACAGCCCCTAAAACTGCACAACAATATCCAACAGTTTCATGATAGTCTCGGCCAACAACCACAATACCAAAGCCCTTTTTATAATTCCTTATAATCCAATTCTTATTTCAACACTTCATATAAACCATATCAACTTTTAACAATAAGATTTTCTTCATTTAAACATGAAATTAGTAACGTTAATAGCAACAATAACCAACGAATCCAATCAACATAAAACTGTCCAAAAATCAGCTAGCATGCCAAAATTGTCTCATGCACGTCTTATTCTCCATTTCATTTAACACAAGTTCATCCCTTAACTATAACGACATGTAACTTCTAATTACTTCAAGAGGAAGAAGAAATCTTACCTTCACTTTAGCCAAAACAGTCCACTAGTTCTCGACCAACCACTTCTCTTTTGCACCACATATTCACGTTACAGTAACACACATGTATCCTCTACAAGCTTGTAACCATCTTACTTTCGTATTTTTCTTCCAACAAGTTCATCTCCAAGCTTAGGGTTTCAAGACAATTTTCAAGCCAAAACCGTGACCACTGTTTGGTGTATTAACCTTGGCTTAGAACTTAGTTAAAGAGCTTAATCTTGGAAAAAAAACTAATTTGTTCTTCACTTGGCTAAGGGTTTCGAAAACTTGGAGGAGAAGAGAGGTAAAGGAGAGTTTGGATGAAGAAGATATTTGTAGACAAAGTCTTGCAAGACTTGTAATATAAAAGTTCATGTAGTACAAGTGGAGGGGGACCCTTGTAGACCCACTTGTCCACTTGTCTTCTCTTCACAATAATATCTCTCACACTTAGCCAATCTTGCAATACATATATATAATTAGAGCTTTGTTACACAAGTGGGGAGGGACACATGTCACCCTCTTTTTGGTCATATATTCTCTTCACAAAAAGAATTCCATACTTAGCCCAAAATTCTTAATATTTCGATGGGCCCACAAAATTGTGAAATTTTCGGTAGAACCCATATTAACAATGCCAAGACTTCATAATACAATACTAAGTCCATAAATCCATTGGAAAGAATTTAACTACTAGTTAATAAATTTTTGTCGTCACATTTGTAGTATCCAAATTTTTCCCATATAAGAAAATGTAAATATACTTTCCTTCCAATCTATTGCCCTGGAATTTCGGGGTGTAACATGATGAATATATGAATGAGGATGCAATGCATATGCAAGGTACCTTATCAACCCGATATACTGTCACGATCTAAACCGAAGGGCCACTACGGGCACCCGAACCTGATCCGACGGGCACCACTAACCGTACATTCTATACTTAACCATATTATCCATGGACTAAGCCGAGAAGGATTGGATAAAGTATCAACCTGAAAACCCCAACTTATATAATAATGCCAAGGCCGACAAGGCCATGTATGACAACTAACCACAGGACAATTATCTACAAGTATCTAAGTCTGAAACAAGTAGAGTGCTCCAAATACCAGCTAAACCAGCATCCTACTAGTATAAACCATCACCCTCTTAATATGAATTATGTGGGCATAAAACGCAGTGTCCCCCGATAAAAGAAACGTCAGTACGATTGATACTGAGTATGTCAGGCATGAATATTAGCATAAAGGAATATAACAACAACTGAAACAGGAACAAATGACCAACTTTAAATACATGTTATGCAATACAATTGCGGTATAATATTGACCACATATGCATCTTCCTTTTCATAACAACCTCTGAGGGCATCATACCTTATAATGGTTGTATGCATGATGCAAATGCGGTATATTATAGCCACACATGCATTTTCTCACCCAGCTATATAGGCTAGCCACACAGTCTTAACATTGGCCTCACATGCATTCATATCATCTTGGCCAGACAGACATCTATTTAGGCCCCACAGTCACGATATGTGGCCTCTTAGGGCTCTTTTGTGATAATATATACCAGATGCATGTGATGTGCGTATATAACGTCTTTCCCTTTTCCCATTTCCCCTACATAGATATAATGCATATGTATGGTAGAGTATATAACTCCTTGGTGGTCCAGGATAATATATGAATGCAATGCAAATGAAAATGCATGAATAACAATAAAATACCCTAAATGACATAACACCCTTTATACCTTTGGTAACATTGGGAACATCAACATCTTTTCCCGTATTGCCTCAATAAGGACTTAGAAACAATTTAGACATGTTTTTAGCTTAGAAATCAATAACATGAATCTCCTTACCTACTAAGAGTAGAGTAAATTATGGATTAACATGACGATTATGTTTTGTACACAGAATTAAGCCACAAGAAAGAAAAAGCTTTACATACCTTGTTGTCGAATTAATCTAAGTTCCACGGATCCTTGTAAGCTCTATGAATGATTATCCATATCCTATGAATGATTTAATTACACATAAATCATTATACTAATAACAGATTTCATTAAGACATTTCGTCGAACATCTTATACACGTAAAACCTATATTTCTTCTATATCGAAACCTTATGCATGTAGCGAAACACCCAGCCTTATTAATCCTTCTCCTCATAGCTAAAATACCCAAAATAGTCCAGCAATTACACATGAAATTCCCAATTTCATATCAACAGTCCCAATAATACCCAACAACCCAACGCTTTCGATAATTCTTTTCGAACTTAGTAAGAATCATGTTATATAATTCGTGTAAGCTTAGAGGATAAGAAAATTACCTCTGTTAGACGTAGCAACAAATATCGTCGGAAAACCCTTCGCCGGTACCGAACTCAGACGAGCAGAAAATTGTACCCAAATAATGATTTCCAGCACCTCTTCAAAATCCAAGGTCTCAGTTTAGTTTCTGGGTTTTTAAGCTTGCTTCTAGGTTTCGATTATTGCTTAAATCGAAGCCCCAAACTACCATGAATTCCTCTTTTTTGGGGTTGCAGAAGCTCACGGGATTGCCCTAATTTTGGTCGAGAATTTCGGAGGGTCCTTTACTGAAATTACTCTTCTGATTTTGAGGTGTGAAATATGTTCTTAGAGAAAGGGTTCTTAAAAAATTAGAAAGGATTGAAAGCTTCTTAAAGAAAAGAATGGAGAAGATGCATGTTCATAACCCATGAAGTGATGCCACCGATTGTATTTTTTAGATTGAGTCACTGTACCGTTGTCTTATAAGATAACATGTAATAGCCCACTAAATTGGTCCTCCGCTTATAATTAATCAATTCCAAAATTAATTAATTATACACACAAGTAATTTTCAATCTCACTTTACTTAAATCCCGACGACTTATAAGCCTTCTCTTACTTAATGTCATAATTCTTATAATATGACACTAGTCCGTAGCCTCTTTGGGGACATACAATTATTATCATTAATCACCGTCGTCACACTGATTAAATCTAAATTTATTTTGAGATCACATCCTTTTATATACCAAACTCCTTATTAGTATAAGCGAGTACAATATAAACTTTCCGGGGTTCGGGTTCACTTGCCCATGTTGATGTGCTCAAACCATTACCAAAAATATGAGGTGTTACATCCTCTCCCCCTTAGAAACATTCGTCCTCGAATGTTGGGGTGACATATATAATCCTTGTCATGTAACCCGAATACACAATCACCACTGTCGGTGTCAAATAATATAACATCACTGTATCGGTTTTCAATTTTTTTTTTGCACTTGCAGTTGTTGCCTAGCTTGCTCAACCTTGGTAGTAATGTCTTTAAAATGTTCATTGTTGAGTTGACTATGATGAGTCTTGAGAATTTTTAAGTTATCCCAAACATGTTACATCCTCCAATAGGTTGTATTATTGTTCCATCTAGATTCTACTATAGGCAAGAACTGAGAGTGTTCTACCCAAACATTGTAGAATCTGAATGGTGCTTTAATGCTTTGGTTATTCTGACTGAAATTGAAGCTCATTGGTGAGTGATCAGATATAAAGGGATCATCATACTATATGATGACATAGCTATGATGAAACAACCAGTCTATGTTACCTAGAGCTTTGTCAATTTTACTCAGGACCCTGTCAACTCCCAACTTTTATTAATCCAAGTGTAATGCTTCCCCTTCCATGATAGTTCATTTAGCTGAAGTTGATGCACCCTTGACTTTATTTCTAGACTTGTGAAAGAGAAGGATGCACTGAGTAGCTTTTCCAGCAGTTTTACATAGTATGAACAAAACCTACATGCTCAGTCATATAATTATAAAATTTAAAGGGTCTATGTTGGTTCTTTCCTGTATCTTTCAACATTATAATAAAGAATGATCTGAAAATAAAGATTTCATAGTAATCACATTTGTTGGTAGATCACTAAGCATTCATACTGAGTTCACCAATACTCTATCAATCTTACTATATGTATAGTTCCACTACTGCAAGTATTTTATCTTATAGTAACTTGCAACTCATTCAACCCAGTGCCTTGGAGGAATTGCCTAAAATCTCTAACTTCACTCTCCTGCACCTCAACACCATTTATCTTGTTCCTCCTTCTGTAATAACATTATAGTCTCCCATAAAAATCCATGGTGCTTGGATGGTGGAGTTAATTTTTTTTCAAATCCTTCCACAGAATCCTTATAGTCAACACAATGTGCTAATCATAGAGAGCAGTGAACATGAACTGACAACTCCCATTAGTTATGAGGCAATGGATGAACTAATCTTGAGTCTGCAGAACCTTCACCATAAATATTTTACCCAAAATGCCACATTTGCAACAATATAGCAGTAGCATAGCTCAAACAGCAACTACTAATAGTAATAACAAATGGAATCCTAGTACAACCAGTTTCACCAGCCTAGAAAAACACAACAGAAATTCCAAAATACAGTCAACAGCTTAGCCATAAATATGCCAGTTCTGTTTCTAATGGAAACCAGTAGGTTCTGCTTCAAAAATACCTCAACAGCAAGCTGAACACAGTAGCTCAAAATGTGCAACAAGATGGCCCAACATCACAATCATATATGACACTGAGGCAATTATACACACACTAGAACATAAGAAATGCACATATGAGTGGGATAAGAATAACATTTAGAGCATACAAATGGTTGCCTAACTTAAATTGTCGGTAAGATGATAAGAGAGACATGCATGACTTATACCAACTCAATATGCTATCATTTGTAATTCAAAATAAATAGTCATGTATTCCAGACTACAAAGATGGTAACATATACATGCAAATTTACAAGATTCAATAGCTATTTAAGTACTTCACAACCCATAAGTTCCTCCCGAATCCATGCAAGGCCATCAACTAAAGGTCAAGCTTTCAGATGATATCAAACTGTGGAAATGCAGTAAGCATATATGAAATTACTTCATTTTAATCATCCTAGGCATTCAGATGCCTTAGTTAATCTATGGGTGAGCAAGCTAGGACACAAGAGTAGACAAGAACAATAATTTTTGGATCAAACAGTATACATATAGCAAGTGGGGTTAACCTATCACAGAAGTAGACATTTATGTCATGTAGACACATTTCTATTCAATACACTGATGTGGTAACAAATGGTTTAGCATGGCTTTGAATTAGAGGAAACAGTCATGGCACAAATGCATAATATTCTTTACTAAGCATGGGATCCAAAGTATGCACACAATGGATAATACAAGGGCTATTAGCTACTGTGCTCCTTAATCATATGGTTTAGATCATGACATGAATTTTATACAGACCGGGCATGATCTAAATGTGCATGGGAAGACATTCAACATTGGCTATTAGCTAGAAATCCTGAGCAATTATGGATTCGTACAAGATTTAAGGATGTCTTGTATACATTTCATCATGCTAACATTTTAAACTAGTGTACCTAACCAAACAAGTTTCAATTTATCATCCAGACACCATACTATCTTAATCAATCCAAACAATCACATATGCTTGCACCCCTATAAAGTTAACAATATCTAGGTATGAAATTAACTAACATTGTCTTTTGAACAAGTCTGAAACTAACACACCAGGCTTTATTATTTTTGCTACACATGTCAATTTACACTATCACAACATTTTAATCAGCATATATCAACTTAAGTCAGTTTTATCTAATTAAACAAGCTCCCAAATTATCATAGTAACACTATTTCAGGCATAACCAGTCTATATATTAATTAATACAAATTTCAAATAAGGGTCAATCAAGCAGATATGACTCAACTCACTTGTTTCTCAAATAGGACAACCGAATATAGCTTTAAGCATGACAACTCATAACTTGCAATATACCCATGAATCAGTAAAGCATGCTCAAAATAATTTTAAGAGAAAGCATTTAGATGATATTCATAATTCATAACTATCACATATACTACATACTTCAACCTTTGGTGGCATGGTTTACAGTTTAAAATATCTTTATCTCTACACCGTCCTATCTGGTCCTATATGCGAGTCTTGATCCGACACACTTCGAAATGGAATTCTCTTATCCTTACTAACCATTCGCATCATCCTGGCCTGCCTTCTTTCTTCCTCCAGCGTGTATCTAATAACATGGACCGGCGAGCCCTGATTAACAGACCCCCAAGATTGTGGGCTATCCGGGATCTCAGAAGAGCCTGAGTTAGTAAACAAAATGCACACCCGGTCATGGCGTGATATCCGAGGGAAATCTGGTTATATCCATTCATGTACTGTTCCACCCACCCCATAGTCAATGGGGCTCGATACTGAATCTGAAGTCCTTAGTGAAGTCAGAACTCCCTGCATCCCACTTTCCACTAGAAGAACCGAGGTTGTTTGAGCGGGTGATTCATAGGGATCTTCAGATGGATCATCTTCTTTATAGACTCCATGATTTCTGATGGATTTGAGTCCATGGTGTAACTCACCTCTCTTGTTGCAATTTCTGTAACCCTCCGACCTGTGCCAGCGGGTGGTATCTGTTTAACATCTCATCTTATAACAGTACCCGCACCCTTATTACCCGAGTTTTTTCCCATTGTCAGCATTAATGCAGTCTTAAATGGAAAAAGGGTTGGATTAGGAATATATACTCTTACGACTCTGCTCTATCGAACGATCTAAATAATGAAAGAATAGAAATCATTCCTAATTGTCTTGCATTCTCATGTTTATAAGTATGGTGTGCAACAAACTAATAACAAAGACTCTACTAGACATGACTTATAGACCCCCTAAGACAGACATGCCCTGATATCAACTTTGTCACGACCCAAACCGGAGGGCCGCGATGGGCACCCGGACCTGACCCGTCGGGCACCACTAACCGCACATTCCATACTTAACCATATTATTCATGGACTAAGCTGAGAAGGATTAGGTAAAGTTTCAACCTGAAATCCTCAACTTATATAATAATACTAAGCCCGACACGACCATACATGATAACTAACCACATGACACTTAACTACAAGCCTCTAAGAGAAGAACATACCACGACCAGACCGCAACTCCAAAACAAGTAGAGTGCTCCAAATACCAGCAACCTACTAGTGTAAATCATCACCCTCTCAATACAAATCCTGCGGGCATAAACCGCAGCGTCCCCCGACAAAAGCGACGTTAGTACGACTGATGCACTGAGTATGTCAGACATGAATATTAGCATAAAGGAATATAATAACAACTGAAACAGGAACAACTGACCAACTGTAAATATATGTTATGCAATACAACTGCAGTATAATATTTACCACACAGGCATCTTCCTTTTCATAATAGCCTCTGAGGGCATTATACATTATAATGGTTAATTAATGTATGTATGATGCAAATGCGGTATACTATGGCCACACATGAATTTTCTCACCCATGCACAAGGCTTAATATTAGCTACACAGGTATTCATATCGTCTTGGCCACACAAACATCCATTTCGGCCACACAGACACAATATGTGGCCTCTTAGGGCTCTTTTGTGATAATTTGTACCAGCTGCAAGTGGTGTGCATATATAACGCCTTTCCCATTTCCCCTACATAGACATAATGCATACATATAGTAGAGTATATAACTCCTTGGTGGTCCAGGGTAATATATGAATGCAATGCAAATAAAAATGCATGAATAAAAATAAAATACCCTGAATGGCATAACACCTTTTATACCTTTGGTTAACATTGGGAACATCAACCTTTTTTCCCGTATTGCCTCAATAAGGATTTAGAAATAATTTAGACATACTTTTAGCATAGAAATCAATAACATGAATTTCCTTAACTATAAGAGTAGAGTAAATTATGGAGTAACATGACGATTACGTTTTGTACACAGAATTATGCCACAAGAAAGAAGGGGTCTTGCATACCTTTTTATCGAATTAATCTAAGTTCCACGAATCCTTGTAAGCTCTATGAATGATTATCCACACCCTATGAATGATATAAATCAAACACAACATATTTCATTAAGACATTCCATCGAACATCTTATATGCGTAAAACCTATATATTTTCTATATTGAAACCTTATGCATGTAGAGAAACACCCAGCCCTATTAATCCATCTCCTTACTATTATAATACCCAAAATAGTCCAGCAATTATACATGCAATCCCCAATTTCATATCAACAGTCTCAACGATACCCTACAACCTAATGTTTCTGATTATTCTTTTCGAACTTAGTAAGAATCATGTTCTATAATTCGTGAAAGCTTACATGATAAGAAAATTACCTCTATTAGAAGTAGCAACGAAAATTGTCAGAAAACCCTTCACCGGTACCGAACTCAGACGAGAAGAAAATAGTACCGAAAAATCGATTTCCAACACCTCTTAAAAATCCAAGGTCTCGGTTTGGTTTATGGGTTTCTAAGCTTGCTTCTACATTTCAATTGTTGCTGAAATCGAAGCCCCAAACTTCCATGAATTCCTCTCTTTTCGGGGTGCAGAAGCTCACGGGATTGCCCCAATTTCGGTCGAGAATTTCGGATGGTCCTTTACTGAAATTACTTTTCTTATTTTTAGGTGTGAAATCTGATCTTAGAGAAAGGGTTCTTACAAAAATTTGAAGGGATTGAAATCTTCTTAAGGAAAAGAATGGAGAAGATGCATGTTCAGAACCCAGGAAGAGATGCCACTGATCGTATGTTTTAGATTGAGTCAATGTACCGTTGTCTTATAAGACAACACGTAATAGCCCACTAAATTGGTCCTCCGCTTATAATCAATCCCATAATTAATTAATTATACACACAACTAATTTTCGATCCCACTTTACTTAAATCCTGACGACTTATAAACCTTCTCTTACTCAATGTCATAATTCTTATAATATGACACTAGTCTGTAGCCTCTTCGGGGACATACACTTATTATCATTAATCTCCGTCGTCACACTGATTAACTCCAAATTTATTTCGGTTCACTAGTCCGTATGTTTGGGTTCACTTGCCCATGTTTATGTGCTCAAACCATTATCCAAAAATATGAGGTGTTACATATACAGTACGTCAAGGTTTTATTATGATTCGTATACCTATAGGGGACATGTATAGTCCATATACCCCTCAAGAATGTCCCATCGGAGACTAATTCATAGAAGAATAATATCATATTGCAGACATGCAACTCTTTTCCCTGTGTATCAATATCATCTCGGTATTTTCATAATCTCATAAGTATTCTTACATTTCCGGCCTCTTGGGCCCATAACATATCCATACCACTCTCATATCAATTTTACAAAACCATGAGTGTATGAATGTAAATGACAATATAAGGCAAAATATCATGATATAATGAGATACAACCTAGTATAGATATGAAATATCATATGTTTGCAAGAGTTCAATACACACATACAATCTAAGTACAAATTAGGATATCATATCGAAAACACATGTGATGAGTAAACATATCAAGAAACTATGACGACAAGACCAAATAATCAGCAGTCAGAACCAGCATGAGGCTGATTCCCTAAACGCCATCATCACAGTTCAACATCGATATCGACTTAGACGTTCATCACAACTGTCTGAGTGGGACCCCCAAACATGGCTAATACCCCATAATATTATAACTAATTACGCACTTCTATCGAAGTTTCAAAAAACTAAATCATAGCCTACTTCAACGCCGAGTAAAACCCATGAACAGTCGATCATCAATGCACGTCTCCGACCCTTCAGGACTTCTTATAGCGAACATAGTCTAACACATAAGTTCTACATATTAATATCAACGCAAGCACATACAAGGACTAAATCCCAAATCAAACTTAAGACACCTAAAATCAATCCAGGGCCCACAATTTCAAGATCCATACTTTGTTACTACAAAAGTTCCTAAACATGTTTACTAGACATAACCCAAAGTTAATTTGAAAAACAACCATATTTAGACTCTCAATTTCATGATTCATTAAAATCCCAATTTTACAAACCCTAGATTTCTTCCCCAATTAAGAAAAGGTTTCATAATCAAATCAAACTCTACAAAATGGTCATTTAATCAACATAATAACTTTTTTAAAGAATTCAAGGTTTACCACCTTCTTTTACACCCTTAGTCATGATTCATTTAACCCAAACCTAAGAGTTTTCAATTTATTTTACCCATTTCATGCTTAAACCCAAATATTAGAAACATGGAGGAAACATAAAAAGGGGAGGGGGAGATTACCTTCCATGAAGAAATATTACGTCCAAACATTACAGAAAGGCTTCTTAAGCTAGCCCCCAACTCGAGGCACACACCTTTGGAAAGTGAAATAATTTAGGATATTTAAAACCTACTAGTCAACCAGTATTTCCACCATGGTAGACTATATTCCACTAGCAGATGCGTTATGGCATAAGATGGGTCTGTTGAGGTGCAAACACTTGACATCTTGCCTCAACGTAGGGGCAACAAATAGTTCTGCCGAAGCGGGCTTAGCATGTCTGCCAGAGCTTTCAGTAAGCCCTTATTTCTCGACTCACTAGACGGGGAATATGCGTACAGTAAAAAATGAAAGCAACTAGCGAGTCATAATATACTCCTTTTTCCCAGCCGGGGCTCCCAGGCCGGGACGTCTGGCAGAATGTTTGGCCTCCTGCGCTGGAAGCATGGACACGACTTCGTCGGGACTTACATGGATCTTTTAGCAACTTTTCACTTCGATTAATCTTCTATCCAAACTGCGGGAGTTACTTGACTCAAAAACTCTAAGAGTAAAAGTTATCGGCGAATTCCTGAATGAGAGATATAACAAAAAGTTAGACGGAAGGTTCATAATGACCAAATGAGTCGCTACATAAGATAATAATTAAACAATCATTCGTCCTCGAACTGGGACAACAGAAAGGAGTGCATGGAGTGCAATTGTTTCAATACCTGATCCCATAAGATATTCTTATCAAACACGTACAACAATGAATGAATAACATCATACACATAACTAGGAATCCACGTCACTGACTCTGAGTCACCATAATATTTCACTAAAATGTCTGGACTAGTCGAGGTAACATCTTACTATTATCATGATTTTAGGAAAAAAATTACTTGTTTTGAGGATTTTGGTTTTACAGACTCGCTGTACACTGTCATGTAATTAGCCACACTATTGCACATCACACCACATCATTTATAGTCAGTACTACTGAATTCATCACATCGTATGTTCATACATGCTCATTTATTTAATCTTAGAAAATGAATACATAGTAACGAATGACGGAGGCTTGACGCTTCACAAAAGTTATATATAAGGCCCGATAAGGTAGTGTTTCAATTTGAACCGGGGGGCCAAAATACTCATCAAGGGATAACTTATCACTGCAACCACTACACATATGGTAACTTTAAATTGGGAAGTCACGCTACGTTGGAGAATTTTGCACAGGTGCGCTCCCGCACACGGGCAAAATGTACCACAGAAATAGATAACGAGAGAAAATGCAGACCTAACAAATGGCAGTTTAATCACCTGCTCTTGTGGATGCGTTAGGGGGGAAAGATTTCTCCAAGGTGGAAGGATACATAATTCAAAACTCACCCAAAGGTCGATCGGTTCCCACAATTCTCCCCACTTTCTCAACTTCTTAATCTTCCAAAACTACTCCCAAACTCCACCCCAACTATTTGCACAAAATACCGCTCACAAAACCCTACCCACACAGTTTTACTCTCTCCCCCTCACCAACACACCTTTCTACACCACTGTCTCACTTGATCAGCCTCTCTAGAGCCATACCCAAATGAGCATGCATACAGAGGCATATGGATAACTCCCCGCAACACTTAATAACTCAAGTTTTCCACTTAGATAAGTTCTAAAACTTCGTATTACTCAATATTGCTTCTTAAAATAGGGTAGAAATATGGTAGTGGGTTACGAAATTCTATGAAATCTTGAAAATTTTAGGTTGGTAATGGTCACAAGGGTAGATCCACATATCAGGTGAAATAATAACGTAGAAGGGTCAATACATCATGTATACTTACACAAAGACCAGGGGGGGTGAGTTTTCAACCAAAATAGGGGTAAAATCTCTTAATTTTCTGGTTGGGTTGGTTTAGGATGACGATCTCGCTCTGGCAGATAACCTCCCGCTAGAGTGGATCCACTAAGGCACGAACATATTTGCTGAATCAAAAGGACATGGGGGACATGGACCTTCACTGAAGCGGGTTTGCTCCGACGACATTCATTTCGCCAAAGCTGAAATATAACAACAATTGTGCTAAAATAGTAGCTTTGCACCGATTGACTCGGGTCAATGTTATTGGTTTATTTGGCTCTCTAGACATGTAATAGTATGATACATATAATTTCATCACTGAATTAACATAGAATTGATCAATACATGTGTATTTTGGAGAAAATGGATCAAAATCGAATGGATAACCTTTCCCAGAACTATGGACTTATCGATGAAGAGCATGTAGCGGGCTATGATACAATACTGTTTATGTCATGAAATTGTCAGAACTATTACTATACAAATTTGAGAGACACGAATTTGTTGATAGAGAATGGTATAGACCCAATTTGTATGAAAGATCTCATTCCTGACTTTTACAATTAGCTGATGCAAATAGGCTAGAAATGCTTTGCTCTAGCCCCCTACAAGGCCAACGAATATTGGGTGAGAGGTTTTTATGCCAATTTGAAACATGTGAGGCTGAAAAAGCCTAATCTAGAGATCAGAATCCAGGGAAAATGGTACAAATTGGGGCTAAGGCAATTAATGTTATCTACGGGTTGCCAAACCATCCTCTACAGGCCATGGCTGCCAATGAGGCTTGTGGGTGTAACGACCCGTCCCGGGGCCCGTTATTGGTGCCTTATCCCGGGCACCCTAGTGACACAACATCAGAGAAAACCAGCGGAAAATAAAAACTTTAAACAAGAAACAAGATATATGATCATAGAACAGGCCAACCCAACGGTTACCTTCCAATAACATATATAAATACAACTCTTTCAAAACGAACAGTTTAATCCTTTTTTTACAAATCCTACCCACAACAAAGATTTCTGCACTTCTAAGATTTACAATAACTATGACGACAGGGCCGCCATACCCCGAATGTACAAGAACCTACAACTCAGTGGAACACATACCAAAAGATAAGCCTCCGAGAAACGGAGCTTCCCAAAACGCTGAATCGAGATCCTAAGAGCGAGGATCCACGATCGATGTACTTCTCTACCGCAGATAAACGCACTTCAAGGAGATCGACAACAGTACCAAGTATGTGAAATCAGAAAATATCAGAATGAAATCATACTAGTCTATATAAAGCAGAGACGTATGATAAACCAAACTACGATTCACAACATAAAAGCAATATGTCGATGACTCACGCCTCAAGTCATCACTCAAATATAACTATGGGTCTCACGCCCACAACATCAATCATGTTCGCATCACGGCCGCATGCCCCGAATTCAGACGGTAGACATGTCCATGATGCAACAATAATACCAATGCCCCACGGCCACATGCCCTAATTCTACCTGCAGACACGCCCACGTGACATCAACAATAATATCTCGTGATCAACCCCGCCGCACGCCACATGCCCCTAATTCTACCTCTGTAGACATGTCCATGTAACCACAATAACAATATATCGGGTAATCAACCCGACCGCACGGCCGCGTGCCCCTATCAGACGGCGGTGTAGACGCCCACGTGACATCAACAACAAGACAAGAATCAAAATGGAAACATACCCGTGGAATTCTCCATCACCGCCAAAGACGCCCAAGTAAGCTCAATAAGTCAACCGCCTCTATCGAGAGACGCCAGAATACGTAAATACCACACTTGCACAACAAAGGCTATCATCACAAGCATAGGCAAGTTTCACAACAACACAAAGTACTTTCATTTTATGCCAAAGTCCGGGTTTTTAACCCCAAAGTACTACATACGTTAAGTTCTTTTAAAAGAGATCCATTACTTTTATAAAAGTCACCCGATACCCGTAGTATTAGAATGACCAATCCACCTTCCTTTTCAAAATCAAGTAACAACATTCTTTCCTAAGTTCCGTTTGCCTAGTTTCAATTACTCAAGCTTCTCATTTTCAAATGGTTTCATAGTTCCCAAACTTAATCACTTGATTCCTTTTAGAACAATTGAGTAACATATGTCATATATGTGAGTAGTTTATTCTTGTTTATAACGATCTTATTACAAAGACCATGATCTAGAAAATGTAATATCATTTTGTCTCATCTTAGCTTCTATGCAGATGGAGGTTTCTACCGTTTTAATACAACACATCATTATTCAATACATTTTCCTTTATTAACGCCGCAGGTGGTCCTGTCGATACACATTCCGATTTCAAATCAAGAAACATTATCCCTTTAAAACCAAGTACTCATTACTCACGAATGAGGTTTCACACAACATCCACATTAAAACAAATAAGTTAAGTCTCTTATCTTATAAGATCAAGTCTCTTAACTTCTAACATCAAGAAACCATTTTCACTACATAAGGTCGTTATAACTAACTTCCCATAAAGCTATTATAACACCCTATGTTTTAAACCAACCAAATCACTTAGCACATGACGCTCACCGCACTACATAGTTCACAACAATCATGCTAGAAAAGATAGGAAGAGGTTCACATACCTCGCGACGATTTATCGACAATAAGCAAAATGCTCCAAGTACTACAACCTTGCTAGCCCTTTCCACTCCTCGAGTAGAATACGCTACTCTTAGTACTTTCACCTATAAAGGTCACAAACGTCTATTAACCCCAAAACACAAGTTTCTATCTTTCTACGTAAAATTCGCAAAGACTTCCCCGCAACACAGTAAATCTCCTCCTCTATCGAGGCCGCTACCAAGCCAACCAGTGGGTTTACACGCCTAACCTGACGTGTACAATTCTACTCGAATACTACACAAGTCTCATCGCAATACACCCCTATGTAAATACAGCTTCTTATTCTTCATGCTTAAGTCAAAAGACATTGCCGAATACTAAGTATAGTTCCATATATAGTATACTTCAACTATATATTCTAACAAACATGTAATTTCCAATTACAATAGAGGGACAAGATAATTACCTCGATAAGCCCAAAATTATCCAAGTTATAATGTCGATCCTGAGCAAGGTTTAGCTCCTACTCCGTGCGCCCCAAACAACCCTTAGAAGTTCTAACCAACTTCTACTCAAATACTTCAACCAACTATGAAGATTTCCTTAGGGTTTCGGTTTGAGACTAAAAAGGACAAAAGGTAGTATTTCCGGACTCTACGTAAAGAGGTATCTTTGGAATACTACAAGGTACAAGGCTAAGGTATTTTGGGCATTATAACAATACTAGGAGAAGTATTTCAATACCACAAGGGAGGGGTATTATACGAAAACAACTAGGCTAGGGGGGGGTACCCCACGGCCAAGGCACCACAGCGGGAGGAGGAGAACCCCCGCCAAAGGCCACACGGTGGGAGGGGAGGCTCTCGGCTAAGAGCTCACAAAGGGGGAGGAGAGGGTTTCAAGACTTGGAAGTTTTTGGAATGGATGAAGTCTTCACACTTAGGGGGGTATTTATAGCAAAACCAAAGGCCAACCAAGGGCCAAGATCCTTCCAAGTGTAAGGCAAGTGTAAGGCCAAGATCAAGCCAAGTGCACCCTAACCCCTACTCCACAAAACATTGCACCAAACAAGCCACAAAACAAGGCCAAAACAAGGCACAAAACAAGGCACAAAACAAGGCACCAATAGGACACAAAACGTGAGCCAAAAGATCAAGCCAAAACGTGAACCACTTCGTGCACTTGGACGCCCACTTGCTTCCAATGTGAGGGTGACACATGTAACCCTCCCGTTGGTCCAAAATGATACGTCTCTCAGAAAAATCCGCAAAATTTAAAAAGGACATAGCCGGAATTTTCCCCTCGCAAGTTATGCAAAACGCTTCGGTAAAAACGACTCTAACCGTGTCAGGCACAATGTCATTCGGCTAAGCCACTAGGCGGGGTGACACGTGTCACCCTCCTATTGGCCCAAAATAAAACATCTTCCAAAATATCCACAATGGCCAAAATCTCAAAACAAAGCTGGCCCCACAAAATCAGAATTTCTCCCGTGGGCCCCACGTGACCATTTCCGAAAATAAAATCTCAAAATTCTAATATAATCTATGAAGTCCAAATACCAAATCTGGGAATCCAATTCCCATTAACGAACCTTTTTCTTCACAAATAACCGGAAACTTTTCCGTCGAAAACTCACATCTTTCTTTCTTTTCAAAATTTCTGCCGTACTCTCGTACGTACGTCCTCACATACATACCCTGCAACTACGGGGTATAACAGTGGGAATGGGGAGTTGTTAGTGTTACACCCCGTATTTACAGGACATGTTTTAAGAACGTTAGTAAGAACTCACAAGTGTTAAGATTTGAGGCTTGTAAAAATTTATCGGAATTATGAAATTGTCGGAAAACGTAGTGTTGTGACGAATGGGAGGGCGACACGTGTCACCCCCCCCTCCTTAGCAATGCCTTGGACAAAATGGCATGGCCAATATGGTCATTGACCATAAGTCTTCTATGGCTAAGTCTTGCAACTCAGAAGACGAGAACATCGACTAAGTCAAAGGACCCACTTAAGCCTTGATATTTCATTAGACAAAATCCTAACCACCCATTTGTTTGTATCATGACCCTCCAATACACTATATATAATACTAGTAGCAAGAGAGGACTTAACACTTAGCAAAAATTTCACAAATTTGAAGACTTCACAGGAGCTCGGGTTCCTCTCAAGAAGAAAGGAAAATCTTTGTTCCTTGTTCTTTAGCTCCACACTTTAAACCAAGGTTCTTATGTGTATTGTAAACATATCTCAATAGAAAAATCTTGGAAAAAGGTAGTTTACTGGTTAGTCGAAAACGAAAACCTAATGGTCTTTCTAGGTTTTGTTTGGAGATTTGAAGGATAATTATTGGTGTTGTTCTAAGGGTCTCAACAAGCGGATTGAAGTGTATCGAGAGGCTCTAATCTTCTAAGGAGCGATTTCGATCGAGTTGGATTAAGAATCGCTGAGGTATAATCTTGTCTTTTAAAGGTGTTAAAAGATTATATATTTATATTGTTGTCATAGCTTTACTTGTTGCTAGCATGAAGATTGATAGGTTGAAGTTATAAGTATTATGGATTGCTTGTAGCTAACCGAAATGTATACAAGCCACTTGAAAAATTGGATTACTAATTGGTCGTTTATTAGAAATCGCCGCATGTTACTTACTTAAAGATTATGGTTGTTATAATCAAATGCGACTTGATATCATGTTATGCTACCAATTTGGATTGAAATGGAAATTGGATAAGAATTGGTATTGTTGAACTCAAGGTGGCCGAATTTGTACTTGTAGTTGTAATAGTTTGTTATTTATTTGTATTGGACTACCTTCTATATCAGGTGAGCCAATCGGGTCAGATGGTTATTTATTTGTATTGGACTACCTTATAGATTGTGGTGAGCCAATTGGGGCTGTTTGGTTATTGTATTCGGCCTTGAAAAAGGTGGCAAAGTGAGTAGAAACAAAGGAGGTGCTGTCCGATTTTTCGTAGAATTTAGCGACTAAGCACTTAGAATATTCTACGTTTGAAGTAAGAGGTTAATGGACGTATTGTGACCATTATAGGTGGAAGTACTTAGTATAGCGTATCCTACTTGAAGGATGGATTAGCTATCAAGGTTGAAGTACTTTGGAGCAGTTTGCTACTTGTCGATAATCGTCGCGAGGTATGTGAACCTCTTCCTTCCTTTGGCATGATTCTATGTATGGAATATACCTGTGGTATCATTTCATGTTTCCTTCTACTCTTAGAAGTTAAGAGGTAGTTGTGTGATTTGCTCTATGTAGAACTTTTCCTATCTTTTGAACATGACTAGTTGCATGTATGTAGTACGGTAGACGTACAACACCTTGATATCCTTTACTAGTTTTATAAATAGCCAAGTCAGGTGAGTTAGGAGATTAACTCATTTCTTTGAAAGAATAAAGGATGTCTTAAGTTTTATTAAAGTTAAGGGACTTGAAGAGTTTTAAAGTATGTGATACTTGTTTCGTTTTAAACGTATAAGTCCCTTGGATAGGAAATTATATTTGTGGCTAAGGCATAAAGTGAATGTAACGACTTTATGGGGAGTTGGTTATATTTGCTTTATGGAAAGATAAATGACTTGATTTTAGTAAAAAGGCAACTTGATTTTAAGGCATCAATTGTCTAAGGTTTTATAATAAAAGGAGCCACTTGAGTTCTAAAGGTTAAGAGACTAATTGTATTTTTTTTGAAAGTTAAGAGAATTGATTTGAAAGTATACAATACTTGGTTTTTAAAAGTAGAAGTCTCTTGGTTATAAAAGAAAAGAGTTTTGTCTAAAACCATAAAGGGTTATAACGGCTTTATGGGAAGTTGGTTATAACGGCTTTATGGAAAGTTAAGAGAATGGTTTTCTCTAATAAAGTGATCACAGAATTAACTTGTATTAAGGAAGGGCAATGTGATTTAAAGGTATCACTTGCTTAAAGCTTTTAAGTAAGGGTCATTTGATTTTAGAAGCCGAGAAATGTATTTCTAAAAGTATCGTGACTTATGTGAAATGTACACAAGCCTGGATACTACGGGTGTTATTATCATGGGTTATTACACAAAAAGGAGTCTCTTAAAAAGAATGTACGTACGTAGTACTTTGGCCTGTTTAATTGAGAATAATTCTATGTGATGCCTTGATTAGTACTTTGGCTTGATAAATTGAGAATTTGTCTAAGTATGCCTTGATAAGTACTTGGGCTTGTTAAATGAGAATTATTCTATTTGTGCCTTGATAAGTACTTTGGCTTGATTAATTGAGAATTTGTCTAAGTATGCCTTGATAAGTACTTTGGCTTGTTAAATGAGAATTATTCTATTTGTGCCTTGATAAGTACTTTGGCTTGATTAATTGAGAATTAGTCTAAGTGTGCCTTGATAAGTACTTTGGCTTGTTAGTTGAGAATTTGCCTATGTGTGCTGGTGATAGCCTTTGAGTACAAGTATTATGTTTTATTACGTTGCCGCGACTCTCGGTTGGAGGGCCGGCTGTCTTGTTGTAAAGTACTTGGACGTACCGACAGTGATGTGGGATTCCACGGGTATGCTTCCGTTATTAGTAGTACTTGGGTTAAATTCCTGGATTTTTATAGAAGACATGGTAGTGCTTCTGTTTGTTTGACGGCCGGTCGAGATAGGGTAAGAGTATAAGTGAGGGGTAAACCCCCAAGATGCTATACCACCTTTGTCACGACCCGACCCCGGGCCCGCGACTGGTTCCCTACCTGGGCACCCCTGTCAGGTATACATCAGAGAATAGCAGCGGAACATACACAACATACATAAAATCTTAGACAGTAACCAACAACAGGCTAGCCGATAAGGCCACCTTCCGTAAAATATACTCAATCCAGAAATGGAACAGTACATTTTTCTTTTCTTTACAGCCCACTCCACAATGTGACTACAGACCTCTAAGAACAACAACTCAAGTGACAGGGCCCCGCCATACCCCTGAATGTACAACAACCGACAAATACTAGGGATAAGCCTCCGAAATGAAGGAGCTTCTCAACAGCTGAACAGAGATCCTAAGAGCGAGGATCAACAACTGACTCTACTGCGGCGTAACGCAGCCGAAGGAGGTCGATACAACATGTACCAAATATGTGAATCAAAATCGTAATGAAATCATAAGTCTAAAATAAAACTGGAGACATGTATGATAACTCAATTAACAGTACACTGTGCCTTACTAACAATGAGAGTAAATAGGAGTATACTTACAATATAAAGTAGGAAAGCTCACGATCAAAGCAGGACCATCCGCCCGCGGTCATTAAGCAATCCTATTCCTGGGACTATTTCACCCGCATAGATCCAGTGGACCCGCATGAGGTATTCCTCGCATGGGACTATTTCACCCGCATAAGCCCTTACGGACTCGCATGAGGTATTCCTCGCATAGGCTGGACCCGCCCGCATGGGACTATTTCACCCGCATAAGCCCTACGGACTCGCATGAGGTATTCCTCGCATCGTGGGTAGCAAATCCACGGAACTATGCAATGCCACAAACCCGGGGAATGACCCCGCAACGAATAATATATCACTAGCCCAATTCCGGCTACTACACATAACATAAGCACTACCGGCTTATCGTACAATACATAAGCAAGTTAAGAAATCCCCTAACTTCTTATTATTCTTGTTTATATACACTATCATTTTAGTTTACTTAAGGCACTAACATGTCATTATAAAATCCGGGAATTTAACCCAAAGTACTACGTACTTCTATTCTTTTAAAAATGACTCTTTTTCATATATAACTTCCAAGATACTAATAACCGTAGTATCAAGTCATAACTATTTTTCAAGAC
This sequence comes from Przewalskia tangutica, assembly GCA_029844215.1. Classification (NCBI taxonomy): domain Eukaryota; kingdom Viridiplantae; phylum Streptophyta; class Magnoliopsida; order Solanales; family Solanaceae; genus Przewalskia; species Przewalskia tangutica. The sequence goes on along the minus strand of CM056720.1, from coordinate 22,423,298 downwards.
AAGTCACGATACCTTTTAGAAATACATTTAGGCTTCTAAATCAAGTGACTTCTTTTCTTTAAAACCTTAGGCAATTGATGCCTTAAATCAAATTGCCTTTCAATAAATCAAGCCATTTATCTTTCCATAAAAACAAGTATCAAAATACTTTCAACATACTTAAAGTCTCTTAACTTTGAAAACCAAGATATCCTTAATATTTAAACAAGTGAGTTAATTCCCTAACTCAAACAACTTGGACATTCTTTAAAACAAGCCAAGGATATCAAATAGACTAGATTGTCACAATCTTGCGCCTACCGCATTATACATTTACAACTTAATCATGCTCAAGAGATAAGAAAGTTCCACATACCTCTTGGTTTAATCCACTTGCTAAGTCCATTTCACAGACGTAGTATGTCACCCTATAATATTCACAATACGCCTATTAACGCCTTACTTCTAATGTAGAATATTATAAGTGTAAAGTCTCCATTTTCTCAGAAAATCTGACAAAGACCTCCTTTGTATTTACTCACTTTGCCACCTTTTCAAGGCCGAAAATACAATAACCAAAGCCCCAATTGGCTCACAATTATATAGAAAGTAGTCCAATGCAAATGTCTAACTAAATGACCCAATTGGCTCACAATCATATAACAATACCAAATCTTATTCAATTTCCATTTCAATCCAAATTGGTAGCATAATAAGATATCAAGCCGCAATTGATTCTAGCTACTACATTCTCCAAGTAGGTAACATGCGACAATCCAATTTATCGATCAAATTGGATTTCAATTTCAAATGGCTACATAAGTCATTTTCGGATTTTTAGCTTCCAATTCCATAACATTTAGCAAACTTCATAATACATATCACATGACCACTTATAACTTATCAAAACATGAAATCTTCAATTACTAAAGTAAAACGAAGATTATACCTCAAATAGCCCAATTATGATCCAAGAGTACAAGTCGATCTCTAGCACCTTTAGCTCCTCCTTTCGACGCTCCAATCCACTCCAAGCAACCCATGAAGCTTAAGAATAACTCATCTTCAAGTTCCAACTTCAAAGTTGAATAACCCTTTAGGTTTTCGCCTTACTAATACGAAAACACCACATTTCGGATCTTTCTATTGAGATAACCTTACAATACCCTTAGGTACCTTGGTTTAAAGTGGGGAATTATTGGACAAGAATTGAAATTTTTCCCTTGGAACCCTAGCCGCCGAGAGCTTCCTCAAGGTTTCATCAAGTTTTCTTGAAAATTTTCTCAGTGTTATGCCTTGTCTTGCTACTAAGGAGCTTATATAAATATATGGAGGGTCAAGATTAGAACAATTGGGTGGTTTGGATTCATTTCACAAGGATCAAGCCTGGCATCGACTTAGTCAACAATCTCAATCAAATTGTCTTTCCAACACATGGTCTTTTAAATTGTGGTCAAATGACCATTTCCTCCATGTCATTTTCGCCCTAGACCATTAAGGGGGTGACACGTGTCGCCCTCCGCTCGTTGCAATATTTCGCTTTTCCACAAATTCCAAAATTCCGACAAATTTTTACTCGTCTCAAACCTTAACATTTGAGTTCTTACGTACGTTCTTAGAAACATATCCTGAAATTTCCGGGGTGTAACATTCTTCCCCCCTTAGAAACATTCGTCCCCGAATGTCCTTTCGGGAGTACAACTTAAAGATAGCGACATAGTCTCCTTACAACCCCTACATATCAATAATGCCACAGGTGGCCTCATAACAATGCTCAAGCTAAAATGCCGACCTGAACCCCATGCGTCAACGTCGGTTATCTGCATGAAGCTTCTGCTGACTCTTAAGCTTACAAATAATCTTTCCCGGATAAGCTTCGCCTTATCCACAGCCCGCTGAATCAAGTCTGGACCAAATAACCGAACCTCGCCTATGTCAAACCCACCAACCGGCGATCTACACTTTCTTACATACAAGGCCTCATACAGGCCATCCGAATCTTGGAAGGGTATCTGTTATCGTGACGTAACACAACAAGAGGCCAATAACCTCCCGCTATCTCAAATCAAGAACACAGCCCGCAACTATCCTCGAGTGCTCGGATAGTACGCTCTGCTGTCCGTCGGTCTCGAGGTGTAATGCAACACCGAGACTCACCTGTGTCCCTAAAACCCTTCAAAACCTCTGGTTATCTGAATCGAGCTCATCTGCTCGACATCATAAACGTAGGAACCCCGTGCGATCTCACAATACTCCCGCTATACAAGCTAGCATAATCCTCGGTAGTAAGTGGTCCCAAATCCTGAAAGAACACGGTGGTTTCGCCACCTAATTACTATGACCTCGGAGTCGCACTTCTCGAGTACGATGCCACCGTAACAAGATCCATAATAAATACTTCTCATATCTAGGTTGGGATTTCAATCGCCGCAATAGCCCACTGGCTTCGTGCACAACCATGACTGCTACTAACTCGGACACTAAGCAAGAAACCCGCTATGTCCCTTTTAGGTCATCTTACCCATACACACATCCGAGGTCACGACACAACTTAGTCGACTCAACAATTAGGACAATAAGCATTGCGTGCCTCTCCTAAGACCTTCAATAGCCTGCACGGTACACGCAATCTATCCCCATCTCACAAAGCCATCCGGTGCTACTCGAATGTGCTCTTCTCTCTGAGAGCCGATCTCGATATCAGATCGTAACTAGATCCTCATACTTCGCCTCTTTACTTCCTCAACAATGGAAGACTCGGCAACCTCTCGGATCTGAACTTCATTAACCTTGAAACAAATAATCGAACCCAGGCTCGTGAATCAAGAACTCACGGACCACATCCTCGCCTATCTGTCGCCTATCCGCAGATTACCCCAGTCCACGACAAAGAGTATTCAGAATCGCTTGGCTTTCCCTGATGGTATAGATATCAATATCACAATCCTCGAGTAACTCTAACCACCATCCTCGCCGCAAATTCTCGCCTCACCGCAGATATACCGGAGGCTTTTGTGGTCTGCACAAATATCCACATGAAGTCTATAAATACGTCATGCCCCCAAATCTTCAAGGCACGATTTAACTGCCGCCAACTCTAAATCGTGAGTGGCGCAATTTCCTTTCCTGCTTCCCTAACTACCGGGAAAACGTAGGCTATATCCTGATATGGTTGCGTCAGCACACAACCTAGCCCAACACCCAACGTTTTATCATAATAACCTAACCTCTAGTCTCACAAGTGAGGGGTTACAACTATAGTCGAATCAACTTATCTTCCCATAACTGGAAACCTTTCTCATTCTTGCGAAATATTCGGGTGTCCTTAATTTCAATTATGGTTCCTGTTTCCTTTTCTCTGTTGCAACCAAACTTGGTCACTAAACTTAGATTTGATTCCTTTGCTTGTCTCACGGCTAAGACTTACTGTCAATCACATTCTAGGGGGGAGGTTTCCTTGATCTCGTCAAGTAGTAACCCGGTTTTCCCTTCCCAGTTCGCAGAGCTTATTGTCTGGTATTCAACCTCAATTCACGTTGTCCTGGGATCCCTTATCCCCCCGTAACTTCTTGCAATCTTTCTTGTCAGTACAGGTGTTACCACATTTCCTCGAAACGTTCTTACTGCCCATTATCTACTAATGGTCTTTACACTCGCCTGTAATCATAACTCGTGAAATCTATCTTTAACCATAGTCGTATTCTCCTTTATTATTCGTCATATCCTGCGCCTAACAACATGGGTACATGCAACCCCATAATACGCAAATCGCTTTTTCGTGGGGAAGAGAACTTATCTCCTCTCTTGAACTTTCCGAGTCACAACCCTAATCACGAGGTCCTCATGTCCAAGAATTAGCAAATCATCACGCACCGCTTTAAGTTCGTGTAGATTTTCCAACCTACCAAAGATGCCCTCGCCTTTCCACGGCAAGATTCGTACTTATTTTTATTCTTACCTTGCACGTTTTCCTGAAATTATCCGGAAGGTCGTGGCCCTGACCGCCACACCAAACCAACTCCAAGTACCTCCAGGGCACTCAAAATAACTTCCTCCAAATTCAATTATTACATACTTCCTGCGTCAATTTACCCCAGTGAACAAGTCACACGGACTTAAAAAGAAAACAATGTCAAAGAAGGAAGGATAATTCATCGTTACCACCACTTCTCTTCCTTTCCACTCGATGGCAAACTGCACGAAACGGTACCGAATCAATTTCTCTTATGTAGTCCACGTTGGCATAACAAGAGGCCAACTAGCCCGAACTCATAATGACCTCAATATGCGTCATACTCTCTGGTCCAACGACTTTATCATTACCGATAATTATTATCTAACCGCTCACTACCACCCAACACTCACGTGTAGTCACTGAAAGGTCCTCATGGATTCGAGTTCCATTTCCTTACTCTTTGTTGCTCTCTTTCTTCGGTCGTACTTCTTTCCGCACTCCCAAACTTATTCTAGCTTACATACATAGATTCCATACCAACTCGCCTCCACTGGAGTTACTAAATTAAACAACATAAGGCGATCCGGTTCTCACAAATGTTTCGGTGGAACACGCCCACGAACCCATAAAATGATTTACTAAATCTGGGCCTTGCACTCGTGACCACGTCACGTGGCGACTACTACCAACTGATCCCATTTCCTTTCAAGTTATGGGCGACCTAAATAGACCCCAATCGACTACGTCGTATTTAACTCTTTTCCTTGGTCTGCCTTAACTCTTTACTACTCGAGAAGGCCTTATATATCTAAGGTCTCTGGTTATCACATTCTCGTGCTCGCAATTTCCATGCCCAAGCCTATCTTATCACCCCGTGAATCGTACAAAAACTTCTCGTAATACCATAGTCTGTTGTCTTGACCACAACAACCATACTTTCTTCGTCCGGATCTCGCCCGTACAATTCCCTTAAGCATACCACGTAGCTTAAGTTGCTAACATAGTCTTCCACTTAGTCTCTTAATTAACTTCTTAAGGGTCCATTTCATTCTCACACAACTCATCATCACCTAATTATCTCAAATTAGCACGTAAAACCTTGATGAGAGTTCCTTTACTGCTCATACCTTCCCAGTATTTATTTAGTCCTTACCAAATCCTGGAAATCTAAAATCATCCTAGGCAACACATATGTGACCCCATACATAAATCCATAGTTATGCGTCCCAATACCAACTATACTACAACATTACTAACCCGATACGCAATCCGCATAATCTTTCCCGGTCATCACGCTTTCTCGTAATGCAAACAACATAACTGTTAGGGAGACGACCCTAACCATACAAATTCTATCGCACGATCTTAGAGTGAGAAGAATGGAAACCAATCCTAAATGTCCTGCGCAGCCTCCGATTATAGATGTGGTGCACAACACACCGATAATCAAGACTCTACTTAGACACGGTGCAGAGACACTTTCCGAGGACTAATCGCTCGATACCACTTTTGTCACGACCCGGGCCCGCGATCGTTCCTACCCGCACCCCGGTATACATCGAGAATAGCGTGAACATACACAACATACATAAAATCTTAGACAAGAACCAACAAAGCTAGCCGATAAGGCCACCTTCCGTAAAATATACTCAATCCGTAAATGTAAAGACATTTTTCTTTTCTTTCAATCCACAATGTGACTACTGCACTTAAGAACAACAACTCAAGTGATGGGGCCGCCATACCACGAATGTACAACAACCGACAAATACCGTGGATAAGCCTCAAATGAAGGAGCTTCTCAACAATGAACAGAGATCCTAAGAGCGAGGATCAACAACTCTACTACCTGCGGCGTAACGCGGCCCGAAGGAGGTCATCACAACATGTACCAAATATGTGAAATCAGCATAATGAAATCATAAGTCTAAAATAAAACGGAGACATGTATGATAACTCAATTAATGATCGCGCCTTACTAACAATGAGAGTAAATAGTGAGTATACTTACAATATAAAGTAGAAAGCTCACGATCAAAGCAGACCATCCGCGCGGTGTCATTAAGCAATCCTATTCTGACTATTTCACCCGTAGATCCAGTGGACCCGCATGAGGTATTCCTCGCATGGGACTATTTCACCGCATAAGCCCTTACGGACTCGCGTTAGGTATTCCTCGCATAGGTGGACCGCCCGCACGGGACTATTTCACCGCGATAAGCCCTACTGACTCGCATTAGGTATTCCTCGCATCGTGGGTAGCAAATCCACTAACTATGCAATGCCACAAACCCGGAATGACCCATAACGAATAATATATCACTAGCCCAATTCCTACTACACATAACATAAGCACTACCGCTTATCGCATAATACATAAGCAAGTTAAGAAATCCCCTAACTTCTTATTATTCTTGTTTATATACACTATCATTTTAGTTTACTTAAGGCACTAACATGTCATTATAAAATCCGGGAATTTAACCCAAAGTACTACGTACTTCTATTCTTTTAAAAATGACTCTTTTTCATATATAACTTCCAAGATACTAATAACCGTAGTATCAAGTCATAACTATTTTTCAAGACAAGTCACGATACCTTTTAGAAATACATTTAGGCTTCTAAATCAAGTGACTTCTTTTCTTTAAAACCTTAGGCAATTGATGCCTTAAATCAAATTGCCTTTCAATAAATCAAGCCATTTATCTTTCCATAAAAACAAGTATCAAAATACTTTCAACATACTTAAAGTCTCTTAACTTTGAAAACCAAGATATCCTTAATATTTAAACAAGTGAGTTAATTCCCTAACTCAAACAACTTGGACATTCTTTAAAACAAGCCAAGGATATCAAATAGACTAGATTGTCACAATCTTGTACGTCTACCGTACTATACATTTACAACTTAATCATGCTCAAGAGATAAGAAAGTTCCACATACCTCTTCGGTTTAATCCACTTGCTAAGTCCATTTCGTCGTACGTAGTATGTCACCCTATAATATTCACAATACGTCTATTAACGCCTTACTTCTAATGTAGAATATTATAAGTGTAAAGTCTCCATTTTCTACAGAAAATCGGATGACACCTCCTTTGTATTTACTCACTTTGCCACCTTTTCAAGGCCAAAATACAATAACCAAACAGCCCCAATTGGCTCACAATTATATGTAAAGTAGTCCAATGCAAATGTCTAACTAAATGTTCAATTGGCTCACAATCATATAACAATACCAAATCTTATTCAATTTCCATTTCAATCCAAATTGGTAGCATAATAAGATATCAAGCCGCAATTGATTCTAGCTACTACATTCTCCAAGTAGGTAACATGCGACAATCCAATTTATCGATCAAATTGGATTTCAATTTCAAATGGCTACATAAGTCATTTTCGGATTTTTAGCTTCCAATTCCATAACATTTAGCAAACTTCATAATACATATCACATGATCACTTATAACTTATCAAAACATGAAATCTTCAATTACTAAAGTAAAACGAAGATTATACCTCAAATAGCCCAATTATGATCCAAGAGTACAAGTCGATCTCTAGCACCTTTAGCTCCTCCTTTCGACGTTCCAATCCACTCCAAGCAACCCATGAAGCTTAAGAATAACTCATCTTCAAGTTCCAACTTCAAAGTTGAATAACCCTTTAGGTTTTCGCCTTGCGACTAATACGAAAACACCACATTTCCGGGATCTTTCTATTGAGATAACCTTACAATACCCTTAGGTACCTTGGTTTAAAGTGGGGGAATTATTGGACAAGAATTGAAATTTTTCCCTTGGAACCCTAGCCTTGGCCGAGCTTCCTCGGTTTCATCAAGTTTTCTTGAAAATTTTCTAAGTGTTATGCCTTGTCTTGCTACTAAGGAGCTTATATAAATATATGGAGGGTCAAGATTAGAACAATTGGGTGGTTTGGATTCATTTCACAAGGATCAAGCCAAGTGGCATTGACTTAGTCAACAATGTCAAGCTAATTGTCTTTGCAAGACTTGGTCTTTTAAATTGTGGTCAAATGACCATTTCCTCCATGTCATTTTCGTCCTAGACCATTAAGGGGGGTGACACGTCGCCTCCCGCTCGCAATATTTCGTTTTCCGACAAATTCCAAAATTCCGACAAATTTTTACTCGTCTCAAACCTTAACATTTGAGTTCTTACGTACGTTCTTAGAAACATATCCTGAAATTTCCGGGGTGTAACAACCTTCTCCACGGTAAGAGTATAAGTGAGGGGTAAACCCCCAAGACATTATACCCCCTGCTTGTTTTGTTTGATGGTCGGTCGAGATAGGATAAGAGTATAAGTGAGGGGAAAATCCCCAAGATGCTATACCACCTTCTCCAGGGTAAGAGTATAAGTGAGGGGTAGACCCCTAAGATGCTATACCACCTGCTTTACCACCTTCTCCAGGGTAAGAGTATAAGTGAGGGGTAGACCCCCAAGACGATATACCACCGGTGGGACTTGGTGTTCATGTATGCCTATTGGTGTATTATTATACCCTGGACTGTCGGCAGTGATGTGGGATTCCACGGGCAGGAGATATATATATATGTGTTGTGTATGTGTACGCCGACAGTGAGGTGGGATGCCACGGGCGCATCACATGATTATATTTTACACTTATAGCTGTCGGCAGTGATGGGGGATTCCACGGACACGCTTGATATTTGTGTGACTTGATCGCGTCCCAGATTGGGCCGGGTAGAAAATGTGCCCTCCTTAAAGGGCCGGATTATACTTATGAAAGATAAGTAAGTTATATAGAAATGAACTTAATGATTTTTCCTAATCATGTGCGTAAGAATGTGGCTATAACCTTTATTGAAAAATGGGAAAAGATATTGATGTGAAATTAAGTTCATAAGTGGTAATGACACGGCAGGATCTGGTATGTACTTTTTATACTTGTCCCTGTCATTCTTTTGTACAGTTATGGTCTGTTTCAGACGTTATTTCTTTCCATATTCGCATTTTTGTTATCGACTTCTTTCCGAATGCGTTAAATGCCCGCAGTTTTAGGTACCTGTGTTGGTGATCCTTGCTCATGTGATCTCGGTTGATTTGAGAAAAGCTCCATTTGCTCGGAGGCTTATCTCTTGGCAGTTTCCCGAGGTAGTAGATTCATGTATATTCGTGGTATGGCGGGGCCTGTCCGCCACATTGTTCGATTGTTATTCTGAGGTCCGTATTCACATACGTGGTTGGGTAAGAAGAGTTGTACTTTTGATTATGTTTATATTATGGAAGCGGCCCGATCGGCTAGCTTTACGTTTTATTACACACGTGTTTATGTTGTGTATGTTCGCCGCTATTCTCGATGTATACAACAGGGTGCCCTGTAGGGCACTGGATCGCGCGCGGTCGGTCGTGACAAAAGTGGTATCGAGCGATTAGTCCTCGGAAAGTGTCTACAGCACCGTGTCTAGTAGAGTCTTGATTATCGGTGTGTTGTGCACCACATCTATAATCGTGAGGCTGCAGGACATTTAGGATTGGTTTCCATTCTTCTCACTCCGAGATCGTGCGATAGAGTCAGTGTTGTTAGGGTCGTCTCCCTAACGAGTTTTATTGATCGCGCTACGAGAAAGCGTGTGACCCAGGAAGGACTATGTGGATTGCGTATCCAGGTTGGTAATGATATAGTATAGTTGGTATTGTGACATACATCAATACGGAGTTATGTATGAGGGTCATTTATGGGTTGCCTAGAATGGTTTTAGATTTACCAAGAGTGGTAAAGACTAACCAGATACCGGGAAGGTATGGAATAGTTAATGAATTCTCGCCAAGATCTTATGTGTTGTTTTGAGATAATTAGGAAGGGATGAGCTGTCTGATAGGGTAGTGAACCCTTAAGAAGCCATGTTAAGAACTTAAAGGAATGTCATGTAAATAGATTAAGCTGCGTAGTAGGCTTAAGAGAATTGTACGGATAAGGTCCGTATAGAGTAAGTAATGGTGGTTGTGATCAAGACGGCACGATTATGGTATTATGAGGAGTTTTTGTACCCGTTTACGGGGAGACTGATAAGATAGGCTTGGAGCATGGAAATTGCGAGCCTAAGAATGTTGAAGACCGCTGAGACCTTAGATGTACAAGGTCTTCTCGGGTAGAAAGATTTATTATAGACCAAGAATAAGAGTTAAGTGCGACGGCGGGTCGGGGTGAGGACCTGTTACGGGTCTCCCCACGGCCTGGAATGGAGTGGGATCAGTTGGTAGTAATTCGCCACGTGGCGAGGCCACGAGAGTGCAAGGCCCAAGTCTAGCTAATTGTTTTACTGTTCGTGGACGCGTTCCACCGAACCGCCTCGTGAGTCGGAAATGGCCTTATGTTGTTTAAAGAGAGTGACTCCAAAAGATTGGAGGCCAACATCGGTATGGAAGTTATGTATACTAGTATGAGTTGGAAGTACGGAAAGAGTGCGACCAGTAAGAAAAATAACAACCAAGTGTAAAGGAATAGAGCCTGAATCCATAAGAACCTTTCGAGGTAACTACACCCGTGAGTGCATGGGGTGGTAGTTGAGTGGGAATATGAGGTTTTCCCGGTGATGATACAGTCGTCAGACCCTAGTAGACCTAGTAGGGAGGATTATGACAGACTTTGAGGTCATTATAAGTATGGGCTAGTTGGCTTCGTGAGTGCCAAGGTTGACATCTTAGTAAATATTGTTATGTGGTCATGGGTGGCATATGTCGTAAGAAGGGTGTAGTATAAGGAGACTATGTCGCGCTTTAATCAGATTGGACTCCGAAAGAACATTCGAGGACGAATGTTTCTAAGGGGGGAAAAATGTTACACCTCGTATTTACAGGACATGTTTTAAGAACGTTAGTAAGAACTCACAAGTGTTAAGATTTGAGGCTTGTAAAAATTTATCGGAATTATGAAATTGTCGGAAAACGTAGTGTTGTGACGAATGGGAGGGCGACACGTGTCACCCCCCTCCTTAGCAATGCCTTGGACGAAATGGCATGGCCAATATGGTCATTGACCATAAGTCTTCTATGGCTAAGTCTTGCAACTTGTAGCATGAGAACATTGACTAAGTCAAAGGACCCACTTAAGCCTTGATATTTCATTAGACAAAATCCTAACCACCCATTTGTTTGTATCATGACCCTCCAATACACTATATATAATACTAGTAGCAAGAGAGGACTTAACACTTAGCAAAAATTTCACAAATTTGAAGACTTCACAAAGGGAGCTCTCGGGTTCCTCTCAAGAAGAAAGGAAAAATCTTTGTTCCTTGTTCTTTTAGCTCCACACTTTAAACCAAGGTTCTTATGTGTATTGTAAACATATCTCAATAGAAAAATCTTGGAAAAAGGTAGTTTACGGGTTAGTCGCAAAATGAAAACCTAATGGTCTTTCTAGGTTTTGTTTGGAGATTTGAAGGATAATTGTTGGTGTTGTTCTAAGGGTCTCAACAAGCGGATTGAAGTGTATTGGAGAGGCTCTAATCTTCTAAGGAGCGATTTCGGATTGGAGTTGGATTAAGAATCGTTGAGGTATAATCTTGTCTTTTAAAGGTGTTACAAGATTATATATTTATATTGTTGTTGTTAGCTTTACTTGTTGCTAGCATGAAGATTGATAGGTTGAAGTTATAAGTATTATGGATTGCTTGTAGCTAAATCCGAAATGTATACAAACCACTTGAAAAATTGGATTACTAATTGGTCGTTTATTATAAATCGCCGCATGTTACTTACTTAAAGATTATGGTTGTTATAATCAAATGCGACTTGATATCATGTTATGCTACCAATTTGGATTGAAATGGAAATTGGATAAGAATTGGTATTGTTGAACTCAAGGTGGCCGAATTTGTACTTGTAGTTGTAATAGTTTGTTATTTATTTGTATTGGACTACCTTCTATATTGTGGTGAGCCAATTGGGGCTGTATGGTTATTTATTTGTATTGGACTACCTTATAGATTGTGGTGAGCCAATTGGGGCTGTTTGGTTATTGTATTCGGCCTTGAAAAAGGTGGCAAAGTGAGTAGAAACAAAGGAGGTGCTGTCCGATTTTTCGTAGAATTTAGCGACTAAGCACTTAGAATATTCTACGTTTGAAGTAAGAGGTTAATGGACGTATTGTGACCATTATAGGTGGAAGTACTTAGTATAGCGTATCCTACTTGAAGGATGGATTAGCTATCAAGGTTGAAGTACTTTGGAGCAGTTTGCTACTTGTCGATAATCGTCGCGAGGTATGTGAACCTCTTCCTTCCTTTGGCATGATTCTATGTATGGAATATACCTGTGGTATCATTTCATGTTTCCTTCTACTCTTAGAAGTTAAGAGGTAGTTGTGTGATTTGCTCTATGTAGAACTTTTCCTATCTTTTGAACATGACTAGTTGCATGTATGTAGTACGGTGAGCGACAACACCTTGATATCCTTTACTAGTTTTATAAATAGCCAAGTCAGTGAGTTAGAGATTAACTCATTTCTTTGAAAGAATAAAGGATGTCTTAAGTTTTATTAAAGTTAAGGGACTTGAAGAGTTTTAAAGTATGTGATACTTGTTTCGTTTTAAACGATAAGTCCTTGGATAGGAAATTATATTTGTGGCTAAGGCATAAAGTGAATGTAACGACTTTATGGGGAGTTGGTTATATTTGCTTTATGGAAAGATAAATGACTTGATTTTAGTAAAAAGGCAACTTGATTTTAAGGCATCAATTGTCTAAGGTTTTATAATAAAAGGAGTCACTTGAGTTCTAAAGGTTAAGAGACTAATTGTATTTTTTTGAAAGTTAAGAGAATTGATTTGAAAGTATACAATACTTGGTTTTTAAAAGTAGAAGTCTCTTGGTTATAAAAGAAAAGAGTTTTGTCTAAAACCATAAAGGGTTATAACGGCTTTATGGGAAGTTGGTTATAACGGCTTTATGGAAAGTTAAGAGAATGGTTTTCTCTAATAAAGTGATCACAGAATTAACTTGTATTAAGGAAGGGCAATGTGATTTAAAGGTATCACTTGCTTAAAGCTTTTAAGTAAGGGTCATTTGATTTTAGAAGCCGAGAAATGTATTTCTAAAAGTATCGTGACTTATGTGAAATGTACACAAGCCTGGATACTACGGGTGTTAGTATCATGGGGTTTTACACAAAAAGGAGTCTCTTAAAAAGAATGTACGTACGTAGTACTTTGGCCTGTTTAATTGAGAATAATTCTATGTGATGCCTTGATTAGTACTTTGGCTTGATAAATTGAGAATTTGTCTAAGTATGCCTTGATAAGTACTTGGGCTTGTTAAATGAGAATTATTCTATTTGTGCCTTGATAAGTACTTTGGCTTGATTAATTGAGAATTTGTCTAAGTATGCCTTGATAAGTACTTTGGCTTGTTAAATGAGAATTATTCTATTTGTGCCTTGATAAGTACTTTGGCTTGATTAATTGAGAATTAGTCTAAGTGTGCCTTGATAAGTACTTTGGCTTGTTAGTTGAGAATTTGCCTATGTGTGCTGGTGATAGCCTTTGAGTACAAGTATTATGTTTTATTACGCTGTCGCGACTCTCGGTTGGAGGTCACTGTCTTGTGTAAAGTACTTGGACGCACCGAAGCGGTGATGTGGGATTCCACGTATGCTTAGCTATTAGTAGTACTTGGGTTAAATTCCTGGATTTTTATAGAAGACATGGTAGTGCTTCGCTTGTTTGACGGTCGAGATAGGGTAAGAGTATAAGTGAGGGTAAACCCCAGATGCTATACCACCTTCTCCGTGGTAAGAGTATAAGTGAGGGTAAACCCCAAGACATTATACCCCGCTTGTTTTGTTTGATGGTCACGAGATAGGGTAAGAGTATAAGTGAGGAAAATCCCCAAGACGCTATACCACCTTCTCCCGTGGTAAGAGTATAAGTGAGGGTAGACCAAGATGTTATACCACCCCTTTACCACCTTCTCCGTGGTAAGAGTATAAGTGAGGGTAGACCCAAGACGCTATACCACCGTGGGACTTGGTGTTCATGTATGCCTATTGGTGTATTATTATACCGGATTTCGGCAGTGATGTGGGATTCCACACGCGGGAGATATATATATATGTGTTGGGTATGTACGCAGCAAGCGGTGAGGTGGGATGCCACGGCGCATCACATGATTATATTTTACACTTATAGCCGTCGGCGATGATGGGGATTCCACTGACACGCTTGATATTTGTGTGACTTGATCGCGTCCCAGTTAGGTAGGGTAGAAAATGTGCCCTCCTTAAAGGGCGGATTATACTTATGAAAGATAAGTAAGTTATATAGAAATGAACTTAATGATTTTTCCTAATCGTATGCGTAAGAATGTGGCTATAACCTTTATTGAAAAATGGGAAAAGATATTGATGTGAAATTAAGTTCATAAGTGGTAATGACACGCAGATCCGTATGTACTTTTATACTTGTCCTCGCCATTCTTTGTACGCTTACGGTCCGCTTATCAGACGTTATTTCTGCTCCATATTCTGCACTGTTGTAATCGACTTCTTCGGGCCGCTCATGCCCGCAGTTTTAGGTACCTGTGTGGTGATCCTTGCTCATGTGATCTCGGTTCGCTTTGAAAAGCTCCATTTGCTCCGAGGCTTATCTCTTGGTACGGCTTCGAGGTAGTAGATTCATGTATATTCGTGGTATGGCGGCCCCCCCGCCACGCTTGTTCGCTTGTTATTCCTAGAGGTCCGTATTCACATATGTGGTCACGTAAGAACCGAGTTGTACTTTGATTATGTTTATATTATGGAAGCGGCCTGATCGGCTAGCTCACATTACGCTTTTATTACACACGTGTTTATGTTGTGTATGTTCCGCTATTCTCTCGATGTATACCGAACGGTGCCTGTAGGGCACCGCCGCGTCCCGGCTCGGTCGTGACAGTTAGTGTCACATCTGGTAGTTGAGGAACATAGAGAGAAAATCACTTGGGAAAACAAGAAATTTGGGATAACAAACAAATACTTCACCGCCGAGGCTAAGAGGTGGCAGACCATCATTGCTAGCAGTATGTCATTCAAGTAACAAATCTGACTGTGCTTACATTAACGCTCTTATGGTAGCTTGCATTCTAGATAATGTTCTAGTAAATATGGGTTATCATATCATCTGAGAATGGATGGAATATCTTACTAAGGGAGGGTCAAGTATGATATTTCCTTTTTTGATTACTTTGTTATGGCGCATGGTGGGTGTGTCAAATAAGCCTGATAATGACTGGATAGATCCTGATGGGATATTTCATCCACTGAAAGTGTTAGGAGAGGGTACATTGGTAAATAGTAAGAAGATGAAGGTAGACCTGAACGTGAGCGTGGATGATAGGGTTGATAATGGGTCTCATTCACAGTCGCAGCCACTTAGTGCCATGGGTTCCCAGTTGCAAGAGATTCGAGACTTGGTTGCCGGACTTCCTAGGCCTTCTATTGGGGCTAGTACTTCAGGTGTCTCTGCTGACTACTTCTCTCGAGAGGAGATGAAACAATATCTTGAGTTGTAGAAGGCCCTTCAAACTTTGGTTAGTACTTTGGAGATGGCATACAAGGGTCTAGCCAAGGATTATGAAGGCGTGGAGAGGCATCAAGGGCTTGTTCAAACATTTAGATTAAAAGGACCCTTTCCGATGGAGGATGAGCATGATGATGAAGACTATTCTTTCCTACACAATACTTATGGTGGAGACAACAACAACAAAACTAAGGGATGTAACGTGGTGGCAAGCTCGAAGAGGCAAGAATGAGCTCCTTATTTGATGTTAGTTTCTAGCCCATGTCGGGCTTTATTCAAAACAATTTAATTTTTTGGTGTTTGTTGGATGTTCGGATAATTTGATTTGACTTTGCTTGTCTTTATTCTGTTTTGATTCGTTTGATAAATGCTTCTGACATATTGGGATATCTTCATCTAGTGGTTTATTTGTGACTTGGTTGAAATTATTAGATATTTTGGATATTTGGCTATCTGAATCCAAATATTTGAAACGTGGAGGAAACATAAAATGGGAGGGAGAGATTAAATTTTATGAAGTAAGTTTAGGTTCAAACATTGCAGAAATGCTCCTTAGGCTAGCCCCCAACTCAAGGCACACACTTTTGAAAAGTGAAATAATTTTAGGACATTTAAACCCTACTGGTTTAACCAGCACTTACGTTGTGGTGGACTGCGGCGTTAAATAGGTCAGCTGAGGCACAAGTACTTGACACCTCGCCTCAGCGCATAGGCGGAAAATAGTTCTGTCGGAGCGAACTTATCCTGTCCGCTGGTGCGGACATGACTTCACAGGCACGGACACAGATCTTTCAACTATTTTTTATTTTGATTAATCTTCTATCCGAACAGTGGGAGTTACTTGACTCATAAACTCCACGAGTAAAAGTCATCGACAAATGTCCGGATGAGAGGTATAATATAAATTTTGACGGAAGGTTCACAATGAACGAATGAGTTATTACAACGACATGGATTAATAGGCCAGCAGAGTCCCACCAACGACGTCAAGTAGAGCGGGAGCATGTGACTTCTGGAGGTAGTGGAGTAGAGCGGGAGATGAATGTCGTTCTAGATAGAGTGACAACAATTGAGAAATCAATTGATGAGTTAAAAAATGCATCAGGCTACAATATAATTTGTAATATTGTAATATTGTAATATAATTTATAATATTTTTGTTTGTACATGTTCAGATGGATTAATTGTGTTTTGATGTTATTACATCTTCACTTTGTTGTTACTTTTATTAATGTCAATTTAATTTTAGAATCAATTGTACATGTCCAAATAAATGAGTTTTCATATGCCTTTATTATAAATTGTGTGTAGACAAATACAAGAAAGAAACAAAAAACATACCGAAAGCCCACAAGTGGATATACATTGAGTGTAGATGTCAAAACTTGGAAAATACATCGACAAATGCGTACAACAAGTCTATGAATTTTATATATATATTTTATGCAATATTACTCATGATTACACCTATGTGATACTTCTCATTATGACTTTTCAACCACTAAACAAGGAAAAGAGAGTTTTCGTATTAAATGTTTGATGAGAAGTGGAAAAGACACTATATTTTACTCCGCATAAATAAACCCCTCCATCTTGTAAGGGAGTTCATATCTACTATTAAAAAATCCTTCTAAACACTCAAATACAAAAAATGGCAGCACCCCAAAACTTTCCAAATAGACTTTCAAATGACCATGTTAACCCCTCCACCCCCCGCACAAGCTCGTGACCCTCGTGTCGACAGTCTACTATGGAAAGTACCCATAGCTAGCGGTAGTATCACACTGCTCATAAATCATATTGATCGGCTTCAGAATGAGTTGTGGTATGTTTGTCGCATTGCTGTGACGGAGAGAGAAGAGAACCAGCGGTATCGTTAGAGAATCAACATGATTCTCTCTACACTCATCGCTGAGTGTGGATAGGTGCTAGAAGACTACTACAACACCCTCCTACACCACCACACGACCCTCAAGCTTCACCCCCCCCCCCCCCCCTCACAACCCCTAGTAGTTGTGGTTCCTACTCCTCTTTTGTTTTGATTTTTGCATGACATTTGAAAAGGGTGTTTTTTGCTATTTTTGTTATTTTGTTTGCATGCCATATAAACCCTATATATCACCGCATACAAATATTAAGATAATGTCTAGCTTTTATGGGTAAAATGAACTAATAATTTAAAGTTCTGCGCATAGACACTAGACTTTATTTTATCTTCTATTAAGCGTTGTTGAAAAATGAAAAAATACGCACTGATAACTTAAAGTTCCACGCATAGACACTAGACCTTATTTTATCTTCTACTAAGAATTGTTTGAAAAATAGAAAAATACGCACTGATAACTTAAAGTTCCGCGCATAGACACTAGACCTTATTTTATCTTCTATTAAGCATTGTTGAAAAATGGGGAAAAACACATTGATAACTTAAAGTTTCGTGCATAGACACTCAACCTTATTTTATCTTCTACTAAGCGTTGTTGAAAAATGGAAAAATATGCATTGATAACTTAAAGTTTCATGCATAGACACTAGCCTTATTTTATCTTCTACTAAGCATTGTTGAAAAATGAGAAATACGCACTGATAACTTAAAGTTTCACGCATATACACTAGAACTTATTTTATCTTCTAATAAGCGTTGTTGAAAAATGGAAAAATACGCATTAATTCTTGAAAATTATATTGGTTGACATTTAAAAGGGTAATTAATGAACATATAACATCATATACAAACACCAATATTAATAAAAAAGATTATTGTGCACTATTAACTGCCACACATAGACACTAGATAGAATTGTATCTTCTACTAAACGTGTTTGAAGTTGTTGCATTAAATGGGTAAATTATAGTTTTGTCACCAATTTAAAGTGGTTATATATGATCATCACAACTAATATCAATATCAAACGTGATATTAATATATACATCAATATCAATGAAAATATATATGATGTTCACATATAGTTATGTCACCAATATATGATTATCACATTCAAATACTTTCACTAGCATATTATTAACATTACTCAATTAATGTCATTGTTTAGATCATTATAATGTTGTTTCACTAATTGCATGATCGCTACATATTGTTTAGTAAAAAATATAAGTTTAAAATTTTAGAATTAGTTCAATTCTTATTTAATAAACATTTTTTGGTTGAAAAAACATATGTCATATTGTATATTCTACTAATGTTTTGTAGGTGAATTATAAACTAAACGTTCAGAACCCGCACATAACTCCAACGGTAACGTTTTCAAACCCAACATCCAAATAAAGATAATATTTCCATTATACATACCCTTATTTCCAGGCCTTTTACCAACGAGTAAGTAACTCTATTGAAGATTATTAAAAGCGTCGTTCATTAATTACTAAAATATCACAGAATTCGTCGTCTAATACGTATTCCACAAAAAATGCAGGTGTGATGATTTAGCTTCCATTAGGATTTCATAGACACCACAAAATCGTGAAAGAGAGTTTTATGATTGTGCGAAGGGAAATGTTAGTATTTAATTTGCTTACGTTTGTTTTAACTTGATACACTACTAATTTTTTATTTTGATTTGTGTAGAAAAATGATAGTGGCTGTGGTTATTTTAGATGGGTTGATGGTGATACCCCATTCATTGGGGAGAAGAAATTTAATTTACTACACATGTTTCATAAAGCTAAAGAGTAATTGGGAGAAGTCAGAAGCCTCTTCTTGAAAGCGGAAGCATCAAAGGTCTAGTTTAAAGATCAAATGAAGGAAGCTCAGAAAGAGATGGGGTAAAAAAGGAATTTAAGGCAGCAGAAACGAAGAGGGACAAGGCAAAAAAGGAACTGAAGGCAACTGAATTTGGGAATCAAAATATGAAGAGCATGTTGTTGTGTTTAGTGTCATTTTTAATTACCAAATGGGTCATTTGTGGTTCCTTTTGATCACGTTTCCTTTTAATCAAATGTCAGTTTATTTTACGTTATGTTAGACTGAATGCATTCGTCCAAACGCGAAGTCAAAATGACAACGTTTAACATAGACCAACAACAATTATAAATGGACCAACAACGGTTATAAATAGACCAACAATGGTTATACATTTACTGCATGCATACCAAAAACAAAAGGTTAATAGACCAACAACATTTATACATTTTACTTAAGCCATAACAAATAAAATGGAAATGGACCAACAACAAATATACATTTTAGTTCAACCAAAGCAAATAAAATGGTAATAGAGCAATAACAAATTCACTTATCAACTTGTGACGAATTCTACTCAACTTGTGATGAATTTTGTGAAAGGTTCATATTACATGTGGGTTTCTTATGTCCAGGTTGTTTGCATAGAGAACATTTATTTCTTCTCTTGGCTGGTTTTTTGGTATTACTACTTTCTCCCTCCAAGTAACGCTTTTTACGCTTGTTACTCTTTCTACCCAGTTTAGGAACGTATTTTGGTGGGGGAACGTCACGACCCAAACTATAGGGCCGCGACGGGCACCCAGAGCCAACCTACTGGGCACCCCTGACAATACAACCCAAAATTAATCATATATTTATATACATCAAGGCCGATAAGGCCATGTATGATAAATAACCACATGATACTTATCTACAAGCCTATAAGAGAAGGACATACCACGACCAGACTACAACTCTAAAATAAGTAGAGTACTCCAAGTATCAACTGAACCAACAACCTACTAGCACAATATGTCACCCTTTTTAGAATGAACCTGCGGGCATACAACGCAGCGTCCCCCAGCAAAAGGAACGTTAGTACGACTGATGTAACTGAAATGTTAAGAATAATGAATAACATACAGAGATGTATCATAATATGAAATAGAAACAACTGACCAACAATAATTGCCTCTGAGGGCCCTAATGAATGTCTAAATGTTATGCAATACCAAATGCAGTATACTGATGGCCACACAGGCGTCTTTCTTTTCATAAGAGCCTCTGTGGGCATAATATACATAAATGTCATGCATGATGCACATGCGGTATACTACGGCCACACATACATCTTACCCATAACCACCTCTGTGGGAATCTGGTTATATTGGCCACACAAGCAATTTATATCATATCGTCTTGTCCACACAAGTATCCATTTAGGCCATACAGGCACGATATGTCGCCTCTTAGGACTATTTTGTGATAGTCTGTATCAGTTGCAGGTGGTATAACGTCTTTACCTTTTTCCTATTTCCTCTTACAAATGTAATATATAATTATGTGCGTAGCACCAGTGGTCCATGGTATTATATGAATGCAATGCAATGAATATGCATAAAAACAACAGAACACTCTGAATGACATAATACCCTTTGTACTCTTTGGTTCACACTGGAAACATTAACGTCTTTTCCCATATTTCCTTATTAAGGACTTAAGTCATACTTAGACATGCTTTTATCATAGATTTCAATAATATGATTATCCTTAACTACTAAGAATATAGTAAGTTATGAAGTAGCATGACGATTACGTTCTGTACACAGAATTATGCCAAAAAGGAATGAACTGCCTTCACATACCTTATTGTCGAATATACTCTACTTTTCCAGCATCCTTGTAAGCTCTATGAATGATTATCTACACCCTAAGAATGATTGAACCACAAAATGAATTAATAAACTAACAACAGATTTGTTAAACTATTCTAGCCAACACCTTGAACACGTAGAATCTATTTTCTTCCATAGCGAAGCCTACTTATGTAGCAAAACACCCAATTCTGTTTAATCCTTCTCTTTACTGCTATCATACCCAAAATAATTCATCGATTTACATGCAACCCTAAATCCTTACAATTATAGATAGTTCCGACAACACCGAACCCAAATTCAACATTTTCAATAATCGTTTTAGAAATAATGGCAAGAATCATGTTCTGTAATTTGTATAACCCAAAGAATAGAAAGACTTACCTCTATTAGAAGTCGCAACCAGAGTCATCAGAAATCTTGTGTCGGTATCGAACTTCGACGAGAAGCAAACTGTTACACCCCAGAATTCCCAGGATATGTTTATAAGAATGTACGTAAGAACTCAAAGATGTTAAGGTTTGAGACGAGTAAAAATTTATCGGAATTATGGAATTGTCGGAAAACGAAATATTGCGATTTAACGGGAGGCGACACGTGTCACCCCCCCTTAATGGTCTTGGACGAAAATGACATGGAGGAAATGGTCTTTTGACCACAAATTAAAAGATCAAGTCTTGCAAAGACATTTTAGCATGACATTGTTGACTAGGTCAATGCCACTTGGCTTGATCCATGTGAAAAACATCCAAACCACCCATTTGTTCTAATCTTGACCCTCCATTTATTTATATAAGCTCCTAGTGCAAGACAAGGCTTAACACTTAGCAATTTTTCAAGAAAAATTGATGAAAACGTTGGGAAGCTCTCGCCATAGGCTAGGTTTGAAGAATTTTTTCAATTGTTGTCCAATAATCTCCCCACTTTAAACCAAGGTACCTAAGGGTATTGTAAGTGTTTCTCAATAGAAAGATCCCTGAAATGTGGTGTTTTCGTATTAGTCGCAAGGCGAAAACATAAAGGGTTATTCAACTTTGAAGTTGAAACTTGAAGATGAGTTTTTCATAAGCTTCTAAGGGTGGCTTGGAGTGGATTGGAATGTCGAAAGGAGCTAAAGGTGCTAGTGGATCGACTTGTACTCTTGGATTATATTTTGGGCTAATTGAGGTATAATCTTCGCTTTACTTTTGTAATTGAAGATTTCATGTTGTTATAAGTTAGAAATGATCATGTGATATGTGTTATGAAGTTTGATAAGTGTTATGGAATTTAGAGCCCAAACCGAAATGGCATGATTAGCCTTTTGAAATTGAAATGCAATTTTCGTCAATTAGAATCGTCGATGTTTACCTACTTGAGGATTGTAGTAGTTGTAATCGATCGCGCTTGATATCATATTATGCTACCAATTTGGATCGAAATGGAATTGAATAAGAATTGGTATCATATAAACATCGTGCCGAATTTGGAGTAGTAGTTGTATTAGTTGTTATTCATTTGTATCGACTACCTTATAAATTGTGGTGAGCCAATTGAGGCTGTTTGGTTATTTTATTCGCCTTGAAAAGGTGGAAAAGTTAGTAGAAACAAAGGAGGTCTGTCCGATTTTCCGTAAAAATTAGCGACTTAGCACTTAGAATACTCTACGTGAAGTAAGAGGATTAATGGACGATTGTGACCATTATAGGTTGAAGTATTTAGTATAGCGTATTCTACTTGAAGGATGGAATAGATATCAAGGTTGAAGTGCGTTGGAGCATTTTGCTACTTGTCGATAAGCGTCGCGAGGTATGCGAACCTCTTCCTTCTTTAGACATGGTTCTATGTATGGAATATACATGTGGTATTATTTCATGATTCCTTCTACTCTTAGAAGTTAAGAAGTATGTATGTTGATTTACTCTACGTAAGGGTTATGTCTAAGTTATCCTAAGTTAAAAGTATGTTAAATTGTCCTAAGTCCTTACCAAGTCTTATGGGAGATGTTGGTAAGAATGGTTAGGAAATTATGAGATTTGATTTAAAGGCTATGTGTCTTGATTTATTTAAAGTAAGTAAGTGGATTTTACGTTCAAGAATGACTTGAATTTATATGCGAAAAGGGGATTGATTTTAAAAGTGAAAGTTATATGGTTTTAAGAGAATAAGTTACTTGGTTTTGGAAGTGTATGGAACTTTATATTTTTTTTTGTATAATATAAGTAAGTGGACTTTAAAGAATGTATGATATAAGGTTTTAAGACTATGAACTTTGGTTGTCTTCTAAGGATTATGAAACTTTATTTTTCAAGTTGTGGACTTGATTTCTAAAGAGTATGTGACTTGAGTTTTAAAAAGAAGAAGTTTATGATTATTTTAAGTACGTATGTACGTAGTATTTTGGGTCTAGTTTCCCTAATGTTGTAAGAATAAAAGTGCCTTAAGTTCTCTAAAATGAAAGGTTGTTATAATAGCTTTATGGGAAGTTGTTATAACGACTTAAGAAGTGGTAACAATACGTTTTAAAATGTTATGTAAGGAAAATACACCGAGCCTACAAATAGGCCTGACACGTTATGAAATACACCGAGCCTACAAATAGGCCGGACACGTTATGAAATACACCGAGCCTACAAATAGGCCGGACACGTTATGAAATACACCGAGCCTACAAATAGGCCGGACACGTTATGAAATACACCGAGCCTACAAATAGGCCGGACACGTTATGAAATACACCGAGCCTACAAATAGGCTTGACACGCATGAGATACACCGAGCCTACACATAGGCCGGACACGCCATATTACCCCGAGCCTACACATAGGCCGGGTTACGCCACAAGACACCGAGCTCCACAGAGGGCCGGATTATGCTACATGATTCCACAAGACACCGAGCTCCACAGCGAGGGCTTGATTATGCTACATGATTCCACAGTACACCGAGCTCCACAGGAGGGCCTGATTATGCTACATGATTCCACAGTACACCTAGCTCCACAGGAGGGCCGGATTTTGCTACATGATTCCACAGTACACCGAGCCCCACAGGCGGGCCGGATTATGTCACATGATTCGTCAAGACACCGTGTCCGCAAACGGGCCGGATTATGTTATGTAAGATAAGTAAGTTATGTGGAAAACTTGATTAACCTCTTAAGTATGTATGTAAGAATATGATGTTAAATCTTATGGTTAAGGAATGGAACGGTTAATATACGAGTGATTTCGTGAGTTAAAATGGCATTCTTTTGTACGCTTATGATTTGATTCTTGCACG
The DNA here is from genome assembly GCA_029844215.1 of Przewalskia tangutica. Classification (NCBI taxonomy): domain Eukaryota; kingdom Viridiplantae; phylum Streptophyta; class Magnoliopsida; order Solanales; family Solanaceae; genus Przewalskia; species Przewalskia tangutica. Next base: position 22,399,003 of record CM056720.1, on the reverse strand, counting down.
TTATTTCGCTCCATATTCGCACTGTTGATCGACTTCTTCGGGCCGCGTTCATGTCCGCAGTTTAGGTATTACGCGTGGATCCGCGAGCTTAGGATCCCGGTTCAAGATTTTTAGATGGCTCCGATGTTCGAGTTGTCATGGCTATGTATGTTCAGGTACGGCGGCCTTGTCCCGCCACGCTTGTAATTTTAGAGGTCTGTAGTCACATATCGCGGGTCTGTTTGTAAAGAAAGCGAGGCAACCGCTTATGACAGACGTCCGCGAAGGTAGCCCTATCTACCGACTGTTATTTTACTCGTTGTTTTATTTATAAGTTTCATGTATGTTCCGCTGATTATCTCTCGATGTTTACTGTAAGGGTGCCTGTAGGGCACCGCCGCGTCCCGGCCGGTCGTGACAAAAGTGGTATCGGAGCGCTAGTCCTCTGAAAGTGTCTACGCATCGTGTCTAGTAGTCTTGATTATCGTGTGTTGTGCACCACATCTATAATCAGGAGGCTGCAGGACATTTAGGATTGGTTTCCATTCTTCTCATTCTGAGATCGTGCGATAGAGCTGTGTTGTTAGGGTCGTTCCTCCCTAACGAGTTATGTTGATTTCAACACGAAAGCGCAAAGATGACCCAAGAAGGACTATGTGGATCGCGTATCCGTGTTGGTAATGATTGTAGTATAGTTGGTATTGTGATATACATCTATACGGAGTTATGTACGAGGTCGACGCCTGTTGCCTAGAATGATTTTAGATTACCAGGAATTGGTAAAGACTAACTAGATACCGGGAAGGTATGGAATAGTTAATGAATTTTCGCCAAGGTCTTATGTTTTATTTAAGATAATTGGGAAAGGATGAGCTGTCTGATAGGGTATTGAACCCTTAAGAAGCCATGTTAAGGAACCTAACGGAATGTCATGTTAATAGATTGCCGTAGTAAGCTTAAGAGAATTATACGGATGAGGTCTGGATAGAGTAAGAAATGGTTGTTGTGATCGAGACAACATGGTTTTGGTATTATGAGAAGTTTTTGTACCCGGTTACTGGGGGACTGGTAAGGTAGGCTTGGAGCATGGAAATTGCGAGCCTAAGAATATTGATTACAGCCGAGACCTTAGGTATATAAGGCTTTCTCTGACAATAAGATTTTAAGTCAGACCAAGGATAAGAGTTAAGTGCGACGCTGAGTCGGGTTGAGGATCTGTTACGGGTCTCCCCATGGCCTGGAATGGAGTGGGATCAGTTGGTAGTAGTTCCGCTACGTGACAGGGTCACGAGGGTGCAAGGCCCAAGTCTAGTTAATTGTTTTACGGGTTCGTGGACGCGTTCCACCTAATCCAGTCGTGAAAGTTTAAATGGTCGTATATTGTATTATAGAGTGACTCCAAAGATTTGAGGCCAGAATTGGTATGGAAGTTATGTATGTATGTTAGAAGGAGTTGGAAGTACGAAAAGATAATCTCTTTTGGGCTTATGATGGACGGACAAGCATGTGCGAGGTATTAGGGCTATGTGTGGCATTATTAGTGTGTCGGGGTTGTGAAAGGAAACTATATCGCTAATTATAAGTTTGACTCCGAAAGAACATTCGAGGACGAATGTTTCTAAGGGGGGAAGAATGTTACACCCTGTAATTCCCGTGATATGTTTATAAGAACGCACGTAAGAACTCAAAGATGTTAAGGTTTGAGACGAGTAAAAATTTATCTAATTATGGAATTGTCGAAACGAAATATTATGATTTAACGGGAGGGCGACACGTGTCACCCCCCCTTAATGGTCTTGGACGAAAATGACATGGAGGAAATGGTCTTTTGACCACAAATTAAAAGATCAAGTCTTGCAAAGACATTTTAGCATGACATTGTTGACTAGGTCAATGCCACTTGGCTTGATCCATGTGAAAAACATCCAAACCACCCATTTGTTCTAATCTGGACCCTCCATTTATTTATATAAGCTCCCTAGTGCAAGACAAGGCTTAACACTTAGCAATTTTTCAAGAAAAATTGATGAAAAACGTTGGGAAGCTCTCGGCCATAGGCTAGGGTTTGAAGAATTTTTTTTTCAATTGTTGTCCAATAATTCCCCCACTTTAAACCAAGGTACCTAAGGGTATTGTAAGTGTTTCTCAATAGAAAGATCCCGGAAATGTGGTGTTTTCGTATTAGTCGCAAGGCGAAAACCTAAAGGGTTATTCAACTTTGAAGTTGAAACTTGAAGATGAGTTTTTCATAAGCTTCTAAGGGTGGCTTGGAGTGGATTGGAATGTCGAAAGGAGGAGCTAAAGGTGCTAGGGATCGACTTGTACTCTTGGATCATATTTTGGGCTAATTGAGGTATAATCTTCGTTTTACTTTTGTAATTGAAGATTTCATGTTGTTATAAGTTAGAAATGATCATGTGATATGTGTTATGAAGTTTGATAAGTGTTATGGAATTTAGAGCCCAAACCGAAATGGCATGATTAGCCTTTGAAATTGAAATGCAATTTTGGTCGTTAATTAGAATCGTCGCATGTTTACCTACTTGAGGATTGTAGTAGTTGTAATCGATTGCGGCTTGATATCATATTATGCTACCAATTTGGATCGAAATGGAATTGAATAAGAATTGGTATTGTTATAAACATTGTGGCCGAATTTGGAGTAGTAGTTGTATTAGTTGTTATTCATTTGTATTGGACTACCTTATAAATTGTGGTGAGCCAATTGAGGCTGTTTGGTTATTGTATTCGGCCTTGAAAAAGGTGGCAAAGTTAGTAGAAACAAAGGAGGTGTTGTCCGATTTTCCGTAAAATTAGCGACTTAGCACTTAGAATACTCTACGTTTGAAGTAAGAGGATTAATGGACGATGTGACCATTATAGGTTGAAGTACTTAGTATAGCGTATTCTACTTGAAGGATGGAATAGCTATCAAGGTTGAAGTACGTTGGAGCATTTTGCTACTTGTCGATAAGCGTCGCGAGGTATGTGAACCTCTTCCTTCTTTAGACATGGTTCTATGTATGGAATATACATGTGGTATTATTTCATGATTCCTTCTACTCTTAGAAGTTAAGAAGTATGTATGTTGATTTACTCTACGTAAGGGTTATGTCTAAGTTATCCTAAGTTAAAAGTATGTTAAATTGTCCTAAGTCCTTACCAAGTCTTATGGGAGATGTTGGTAAGAATGGTTAGAAATTATGAGATTTGATTTAAAGGCTATGTGTCTTGATTTATTTAAAGTAAGTAAGTGGATTTTACGTTCAAGAATGACTTGAATTTATATGCGAAAAGGGGATTGATTTTAAAAGTGAAAGTTATATGGTTTTAAGAGAATAAGTTACTTGGTTTTGGAAGTGTATGGAACTTTATATTTTTTTTTGTATAATATAAGTAAGTGGACTTTAAAGAATGTATGATATAAGGTTTTAAGACTATGAACTTTGGTTGTCTTCTAAGGATTATGAAACTTTATTTTTCAAGTTGTGGACTTGATTTCTAAAGAGTATGTGACTTGAGTTTTAAAAGAAGAAGTTTATGATTATTTTAAGAATGCGTATGTACGTAGTATTTAGGTCTAGTTTCCCTAATGTTGTAAGAATAAAAGTGCCTTAAGTTCTCTAAAATGAAAGGTTGTTATAATAGCTGTATGGGAAGTTGTTATAACGACTTAAGAAGTGGTAACAATACGTTTTAAAATGTTATGTAAGGAAAATACACCGAGCCTACAAATAGGCGGATTACGTTATGAAATACACCGAGCCTACAAATAGGCGGACACGTTATGAAATACACCGAGCCTACAAATAGGCCGGATTACGTTATGAAATACACCGAGCCTACAAATAGGCGGACACGTTATGAAATACACCGAGCCTACAAATAGGTGATGCGTTATGAGATACACCGAGCCTACACATAGGCCGGATTACGCCATATTACCCCGAGCCTACACATAGGCCGGGTTACGTCACAGTACACCGAGCTCCACAGGAGGGCTGGATTATGCTACATGATTCCACAGTACACCGAGCTCCACAGGAGGGCCGGATTATGCTACATGATTCCACAGTACACCGAGCTCCACAGGAGGGCCGGATTATGCTACATGATTCCACAGTACACCGAGCTCCACAGGAGGGCCGGATTATGCTACATGATTCCACAGTACACCGAGCCCCACAGGCGGGCCGGATTATGTCACATGATTCGTCAGTACACCGTGTCCCGCAAATGGGCCGGATTATGTTATGTAAGATAAGTAAGTTATGTGGAAAAACTTGATTAACCTCTTAAGTACGTATGTAAGAATATGATGTTAAATCTTATGGAAAGAAGGAATGGAACGGTTAATATACGAGTGATTTCAGGAGTTAAAAATGGCATTCTTTTGTACAATTATGATTTGATTCTTGCACGTTATTTCTGTTCCATATTAAATTGTTGTATCGACTTCTTCGAAGGCCGTTAAATGTCCGCAGTTTAGGTATTACAGTGGATCCGCGAGCTTAGGATCTGGTTCAAAGATTTTTAGATGGCTCAGATGTTCGGAGTTGTCATGGCTATGTATGTTCAGGGGTATGGCGGGGCCCTGTCCCGCCACAGTTGTAATTCTTAGAGGTCTGTAGTCACATATTGTGGGTCTGTTTGTAAATAAAGGAGGCAACTGCTTCGTTTATGTATGTACGTCCAGGAAGGTAGCCCTATCGGCTGACCTGTTGTTTTACTTCCGTTGTTTTATTTATAAGTTTCATGTATGTTACTCTGATTATCTCTCGATGTTTACTGCGGTGCCCGTGTAGGGCACCAGTCGCGGTCCCGGGGTCGGGTCGTGACACAAACAACACCCAAGAATCTATTTCAACACCTCTTCACTAACCCAGGACTCAATTCGCCTTCTGGGTTCTGATTGTTGTTGAAATCGAAGCCTCAAATGCCATGAATTCTTTTCTCGATTATGCGAAAGTGTACGAAATGTCCCCCAATCTCGGTCCAGAACTTCAGAGAGTTCATCTGTTGGAATTTATTCCTAATTGAAGTGTAATAATTATTGTTATATAGAAGGATTTCTTTAGAAACTTTAAAGATTGAAGAGGGAACTTTGGATTGAAAGAGAAGCTTTGGAGAACTTTATATGGAGAAGATAGAGTCGATGACTTGTGAAGCTGTCAGTCAAGGTTCCGTTTAAAGCTTAGTCAATCCACAACATGCTTACAAAAATTACACGTAGAATTCCACTTGATATTATCCCCGTTAATAATTAATTAATCCCATAATTAATTAATTATACACACAAATAATTCTTGTTCCCGAATCACTTAAATCCCGACGACTTATGAAACCTTTTTATACATATGTCATAATTCTCGCAATATGACACTAGTCTATAATCTCTTTGGGGATATAAAATTATTATTAATCCCGTCGTCACACTTGTTAAATCCAAAATTATTTCGAGATCACATCCTTTATTTACTGACTTCCTTATTTGTATACGCAAGTATACTATAAACTTTCCCGGGTTCTGGTTCATTTACCTACGTTTATGTGCTCAGACCATTTCCCGGAAGCACGAGGTGTTACATCCACTCCCCCTTAGAAATATTCGTCCTCGAATATTGGTGTGACATATCTAATCCTTGTCATGTAACCAGAATACACAACCACCACTGTCCGTGTCAGATAATATAACATCACTGTGTCAGCTTTTTTTTTTCATTTAGCTGAAGTTGCTGCACCCTTGACTTTTGTTTCCAGACTTATGAAAGGGAAGGATGCACTGAGTAGCTTTTCTAGCAGTTTTCCACAGTATCAACAAAATCTATATGCTCAACCATATAGTCATAAAATTTAAAGGGTTTATGCTGGCTCCTTCCTATATCTTCCAACACCATAATAGAGAATGATTTGAAAATAAGGATTCCACAACAATCACATTCGTTGGTAGATGTCACGACCCGACCCCGGGGCCGCAACTAGTACCCTACTGGGGTACCCTTTCAGGTATATGTCAGAGAATAGCAGCGGAACATAACACAACACATAACATCATAAAAAGGGTAATACATATCTGGCCAGCCGATAAGGCTGCCTTCCATAAACATACTTAACCAAAGTATTTATAATACAACTGGTTCTTATAGCCCAAAACACATAGGTGGCCACAGACCTCTAAAGATAACAACTGTGGCGGGACAGGGCCCCGCCATACCCCTGAATGTACAAAATACCTATAGCATCAGGGAAATATCCGTACCAATAAATAAGCTTCCGGAGGAATGGAGCTTCTGACACCGGAATAGTGATCCTAAGAACGAGGATCCTCAATCACCTTACCCTTACTGCGGCATGAGCGGCCAGGGAAGGGTCGTACACAATATGTACCAAATGCGTAAGTGGGAAAAAAATCAAATATGATATCATAAGTCTAAAAGCAAGCTGGAGTCATGAAAGACAATAAAATACCTTTTACTGTGCCTTACTAACAATGAGAGTGACAAGTATATATGTATAATACTGCATAAAGTAGGAGGCTCATGATCAAAACAGGGTACCTCGCCCGTAGTATCAATAAAACCATCCTACTCCAGGACTATTTCACCGCATGGGTCCTGTGGACCGCGTGAGTACTCTCGCATCGTTTGTACTCCGGCATGAGACTATTTCACCCGCATAAGCCCATAAGGACTCGCATGAGGTATTCCTCGCATCATGGGTAGAAAATCCACGGAACAAGTGGTATAACGATCTTGGGGACTTTCCCCTCAGATATACTCTTACCCTGAAGCAGATGGTATAACGATCTTGGGGCTGTACCTCAGATATACTCTTACACTGGAGCAGATGGTATAACGATCTTGGGGCTTGCCCCTCAGATATACTCTTATACTGGTGCAGATGGTATAACGATCTTGGATCTGCCCCTCAGATATACTCTTACACTGGAGAAGGTGGTATGACGATCTTGGGGCTTGCCCCTCAGACATACTCTTACCACGAGAAGGTGGTATAACGATCTTGGGGTTTGCCCGCCGGATATACTCTTACCCTAACTCAAATCATCATCATATCATAATCATAAATAAGTTAAGAAAACTTATAACTTCTTATTAGTCTTGTTCACATACCCTCTCATTTTAGTTTACTTAAGGCACTTAACCATATCTTTAATAAAAGAATACCGGGAGTTTAACCCAAGTACTATATACTTCAACTCTTTTGAAAATGACTCTTCTTTATACATAAAACCTTTGGGCAATTGATACCTTAAAATCAAGTTGCCTCTCCATATACTTATCTTATTTAGAGTAAATCTCTTCTCATTAACCTTTTATGAAGCTAATAAACCAACTTCCCATAAAGTTGTTATATTAACTCTACACTTTAGTAAAATCATACTTTTCCCCTAACTAAGGGAATTATACATTCTTAAAATGAAACAAGTCATTATATACTTAAAGCAGTAAGAATACCAAATGTTGTCGTCTACCGTACTACATAGTTTAATCTATTCATGCTCAAGAGATAGGAAAACTTCACATACCTCTTTGGTCAATCCACTTGCTGAGTCCAACTACATGAAGTAATATTTCAACCTATAATAACCATGATATGTTCATTAACCTCTAATTTCAATGTAGAATAATCTAACTCAAAGCCACTAAATTCTACGGAAAATTGGGCGAGATTTCCTTTGTTTCTACATACTTTGCCACCTTTCTCAAGGCGAATTTATCATCCAAATGCCTCATTCAAGGCTCAACCATCCAACAATGCAAAGGGATTACACACCCAACTAATTCTGCCCACAAGATACAATAATTCATTTTAACAAGTTTAAGGTAGTTTTAGGCTACAACGTGCTCATTTGTTCTTTTAACCAATCCTTTCATATCCCAACCACATTTCTCACGTCAATCAATCCAAGGGCCTTATTTCCAACTAAAGTTCTTCCTACTTAACATGCAATACCAAATACCAACTATAAAGAAGAATGGTTACCTTAGAGCTTTTAGCCAATCTACTCCAACAATTGCTAGCCTCTACTCCAAGAATATCACCACAATAGTCTTCACAAGCTTGTAATAACCTTTCCTTCCTATCACACTTTTCAGATTTTCTTTAGGCTTAGAATTTCTCTTGGAAACTTAGAGAGAAGGAGAGCTAAAGCTTTAGAGAGAGAGAAATTGGAAGATGACCAAGTCTTCAAGACTTGGTCAATATATTGCATGCAAGAAATCATATGGGGACACTTGTCACCTCCCAAGGTCTTTTAAAAGAAAAATCGACTTTCTAAGTTTTTCGCCCAAAATCCGCCTCTGGCCATGTGCTGAAACCTCCGCAGTTTCTCGAACTTTCGCGCGGCCACTGTCTGGCGCGCGGCCGCTGCAACTTCAGCGACCCTCGTACTTTAGGCACCGCGCCTGCATCCGCCGCGGCCCTGCGCTTTGCACGAAACGCATTTTACGCCCGATTGCGTGAACTTGTAACTCTCATAACTTTCTACTCCGACGTCCTATCGACGAACGGTTGGTTGCGTTGGAATCTAGACTCAACGAACTACGCCCTAGGCCTTTAAAGTACCTAGGAACTCTCAATGAATCGGGTCATAAGCCGCCTTAAAGTTGACTAAAACCCGTCCAGAATAATCCGTCAACCTATCCTTTGAAAATTTTCAGTCTTACATGCTTTCGTACGCTCTCATACGTAGGGTCAGAACTACGGGGTATAACATTCTCCCCCTCTTAGAAACATTCGTCCGAATGTTCCTTCTAGGCTTACTCAAATCATATTATCGACATAGACCCTCTCAACTACTCCTTTGCAAAAATAAGGAAGCTCCACGAGCCACAACAGACTTAAGCGAACTTACTGAATCAAAACTAACAAGCAGGAAAGTAGGTTACCTGGAGGTATAGGGAATAAGTGAGGATACTTCTTCATCATATCGTCCTCTGCTTCCCATGTCATTTCCCTGTTTTCGTTCCGCCATAGCACCTTGACGGAAGCCACATCTTTCGTTCGAAGTCGCCTAACCTGACGATCGAGTATCGCTATGGGACTCTCCTCATACGATAACTCCTCTGTCACTTGGACATCCTGAACCGGGTGCACTCTAGATGGATCTCCAATACATTTCCGCAACATAGACACATGAAAAACTGGATGCACCGCCTCCAAATCGGACGGAAGATCTAACTCATAGGCAACCTTGCCTACCCTACGAATAATCTGATACGACCCAATGTACCTTGGGCTAAGCTTCCCTTTCTTTCCAAATCTCATCACGCCGCCGTGGGCGATACTTTTAGAAAAACCCAATCATCTATCTCGAATTCCAGTGTCGACGCCGATGATCTGCATACGACTTTTGCCGACTCTGAGCTGCCAACAATCGCTCCTGGATAAGCTTCACCTTATCCACTGCCTGCTGAACTAAGTCTGGCCCGACTAACTGAACTTCTCCCACCTCGAACCAGCCTATCGGTGACCTGCACTTCCTCCCGTATAAGGCCTCATAAGGCGCCATCTGAATACTGGAATGGTAGCTATTGTTATAAGCAAACTCCACAAGAGGTAAATGATCCTCCCAGCTACCCTTGAACTCAATAACACAAGCCCGCAACATATCCTCAAGTGTCTGGATAGTGCGCTCGGCCTGTCCGTCGATCACGGGGATGAACGCCGTCGAGACTCACCTGTCCCTAATCCCTTCGAAAAGACCTCCGAAATTAGCCGAACGGGCTCCTCTATCCGATATAATCGACACCGACTCCGTGCGATCTCACAATCTCTCTAATATATAATCGCATAGTCCCGGTGAAACGTCATTCGACCAGGAAGGAAATGGTGATTTTCGACTGTCGACAATCACCCAAATGGAATCATGCTTCCTCCGAGTGGTAGGTAGCCACGTAATAAAATCCATATTTATCACCTCCACTTCCAAGTCGGAATATCAATGGCACAGCCACCGGCTTCGGTGCTCAATCTTAACTGCGACAATTCGGGCACTGTGCCACGAACTCCATGGCGTCCTCTTTAGGCCATCCACCAATACACGCATCCGAGGTCATGGTACATCTTAGTCGACCGGATGAATAGAATAACGAGCACCGTGTGCCTCCCGAGAATCTGGCGGCGAAGTCTGTCCATCGGGAACACAGCGGCCCTCAAATCTTAGCACCCCATCAGGTGCTACCTCAAACAGACTCCTCTCTTTCTGAACAGCGGCATCTCGGTACCGTACCAAAATCGGATCCTCATACTGTCGCCTCTTTACCTCCTCGACGATAGAAGACTCGGCAACCTCTCGAACCCGAATTCCCTCACTATCAGAATCAACCAAACGAACCCCAAGGCTCGCTAGCTGATGTAACTCTCGGACCATATCCCTCTTCCCTGGCTGAACATCAGACAGACTACCCATCGACCTGCGACTAAGGGCATCTGCAACCACATTGGCCTTCCCTGGGTGGTATAGAATATCAACATCGTAATCCTTAAGTAGCTCCAACCACCGTCTCTGCCGCAAGTTCAGCTCCCTCTGGCTGAAGATGTACTGGAGACTCTTGTGGTCTGTGTAAATGTCCACATGAACTCCATATAAATAATGCCTCCAGATCTTTAAGGCATGAATCACCGCTGCCAACTCCAAGTCATGCGTGGGATAGTTCTTCTCATGCTTCCTAAGCTGTCGAGATGCATAAGCTATAACTCTGTCGTCTTTGCGTCGGCCGCGCTCCCCACACGATGCGTCACAATAAACCACATATCCATCTAAGCCCTCTGGAAGAGTAAGAACTGGGGTGGTCGTCAACTTCTCCTTTAGCAACTGGAAACTTCCCTCACAAGTATCCGTCCACCGGAACATAGGCGCATTCAGTCGACTTAGTCAAAGATCTTTGAAATAGAAGCAAACTTCTCTACAAACCTCCGATAATAACCTGCAAGGCCCAAAAAGCTGCGCACCTCCGTCGGTGTAGTGGGTCTGGGCCAAGTCTTGACTGCTTCAATCTTAGCTGTATCAACCCGAATACCGTCGGCCCCGATAACATGTCCTAAGAAAGCCATCGTCGACGAACTCGCGCCGAGAACTTGGCATACTGGCGTCGGTCTCGGAGGACTCTCAATACCGTCGCCAAATGATCGTATGCTCACGCTGCGCGAATACACCAAGATATCATCAATAAACACTATAACGAACATATCCAAGAATGGCCTGAACACCCTATTCATCAAATCCATGAATACTGCTGGGGCGTTGGTCAACCCGAAAGACATCACCCTGAACTCATGCCCATACGGTCCCTGAATGCGATCTTTGGGATATCTATCTCTCTAACTACTTTGATGATAACCGGACCGCGAGTCTATCTTGAAAACACTTTGCATCCTGCAATTGGTCAAACAAATCGTCAATCCTGGGGAGGGGATATCTGTTCTTGATAGTTACCTTGTTCAGCTGCCTGTAATCAATACACATGCGCAGCGTCCCATCCTTCTTCTTTACAAATAACTGGTGCTCCCGAGGAGAAACACTGCCTAATAAAGCCTTTCTCCAAGAAATCTTTCACTGGTCCTTCAACTCCTTATTTCGGCGGGTGCCATCCGGTATGGCGGAATAGATATCGATCAGTATCGGCGCCAAGTCAATGCAAAACTCAATCTCCGCTTTCGGGAGGATGCGGAAGCTCATCCGGGAATACGTCGAAACTCTCTAATGGCCGAGGCCGGTCAAGGTCGGTACCTCGGCCTCGATGTCGAATACCGAACCATATGATAGATGTACCCTTTCGCACCATCTTCCTAGCCTTGAGGTAAGAAATAAACTTACCCCTCGGCGTCGATATTCCCTTCCACTCGATAACCGGCTCGTAGAAAGCTGGAACCGAACTAATCTTTCTCTACAGTCCACGTTGGCATAGCAAGATGCTAGCCAATCCATACCCATAATCACATTAAAGTCTGTCATATCCAACTCTATCAAGTCGGCTAGGGTCTGACGGCTATCTATAGTCACAGACAAGCCTTATACACTCGCCGGCTACCATCGAATCACTCATGGCGTAGCCACCTCAAAAGGTCTTATGGACTCGGGCTCTATCCCTATTCTACCGCAATATGAGGAGATATGTAGGACAAGGTAGAACTCAGTATCTATCAAAGCATATACATCACAAAGAAGAAACCAATAATGTACATGTGGCGACATCGCGACGCCTCACGGTCTGTCATTGACCGACATAGCATATATGCGGTTCGAGGACCGCTAGAATCGAACCCTACCACGACCTCTGCGCGGCTCTTTGGCCCATAAGTACCACGCCTCGGGCGTCTAACCATCGAAGATGAAGATCGACAACGCACCCGTCGGCTGAACTGTAATGCTCCCGCCTGGGGCGGACAATCCTTCTTGGATGGCCTGCGCCACAATAGTAACATGCTCTCGAACCCAAACGACACACGCCCGGATGAGACCTACCGCGTCGAGCGCACCGAGGTAGGTGGTCTCGATTAGTCTTTGTCTGCCTCGCGAAAACTCGGCGTCCGAGCCACGACCGCTCACGAATAACCTGGCGATCGGACCTCTGCCGGAAAAGCGTGAAGGAGCACTCTGTCTTTGGTGGAAGGTGGATCTAGTCTGCTGAGGCCGCCTCGAAATCGCCACGAACCCGATGTCACAGCCTCTTGGGTGGCCCAAATCTAGCCGATCTGTCTCTCTCGTCCTCAATCCCGCGTAAATGCGCTGCATCCTGAAATATCCATCCACTGGTGAAGAGCCACCCCAAGCAAGCGATGTCATGTGACGGTCTAGTCCCATCATGTATCTATGAACCACATGCGCCATATCTACAATGGTGTGTGCATCTCGGCCAAGGAGTCAAACTCAGGTGTACTCACGATAGTCCTCGCCCTGTCTCAAGGTCAAGAACCATCTCTGCGGGCTCTCCTCACCTCCGGAGGCGAAGTGGTCTAGGAACGCCTCTGTGAACTCCTCCCAATCAGTGGAAGAGCATCCTCACCTCGACAATACCCATGACTCAAACAGTTCAACGCAATATCGCGTAACCCGGTAAGCTAGTATAACGATTTCGGTCTCGGCGCCCTAAGAACTGCATGGTCCGCGTAGCTAGGACAAACTCCTGCGGATCCTCATGAAATCTCGAACCATAGAACTTCGGGTGGGTGACAACCCGAAATCCCGAATCCGTAAATCGGCTCACAGGGTTGGCGCTGCTCTGTCACGCCGCCGCCACTATCTTTGGTCGATGAATCGAATCATTCCCGTAATCTGTACTCGGGCCACGATTGGGGATCGAGGCTCGTGCAGCGGTCTCGATGGCAGCGTCCGGCGCCTCGAACTCTGCGAAATTTGGCGACGGCGTGGAACTTCGCCGCCCTAAACATCATCTCCGTGGGGCGGGCTGTGCCTCGTGACTCTCGCGTCCACTAGCAAGGCACCTCGGTGCCTTGCCCGGGCCGCGGTTGCCTTGCGTGGAGGCATAACTGATACATAAAGGAAAACATCAGGGGAGATTCAACCTATAACTCAGCTCTATTGCATGATCTTAGAGTGAAATAATGGAAACCAATCCTAAATATCCTGCGACCTCACGATTATAGATGTGGTGAGCGACACCGATAATCAAGACTACTAGACAGTGCGTGGACACTTTCCGAGGACTAAATGCTCGATACCACTTTTGTCACGACCGACCGGGGCGCGACTAGTACCCTCTTGGGGTACCTGTCGTATATGTCGAGAGAATAGCGTGGAACATAACCTGACATAACATCATAAAAAGGGTAATACATATCCGCGGTAGATAAAGGCCTTCCATAAACATACTTAACCAAAGTATTTATAATACAACCGTTCTTATAGCCCAAAACACATAGGTGGCCATGCACTTAAAGATAACAAGTGGCGGGGCGGGCCGCCATACCCACGAATGTACAAAATACCTATAGCATCGGGAAATATCCGTACCAATAAATAAGCTTCCGAGGAATGGAGCTTCGACAGGAATAGTGATCCTAGAACGAGGATCCTCAATCGCTACTTACCGCCTGCTTTAACGTGAGCGCGGCCCGAGGAAGGGGTCGACAATATGTACCAAGTGCGTAGTCGGGAAAAATCAGTAATATGATATCATAAGTCTAAAAGCAATTTGGAGTCATGAAAGACAATAAAATACCTTTTCTTGTGCCTTACTAACAATGAGAGTGACAAGTATATATGTATAATCGCATAAAGTAGGAGGCTCATGATCAAAGCAGGTACCTCGCGTGGTATCAATAAAACCATCCTACTCCCGGGACTATTTCACCCGCACGGGTCCCGTGGACCGCACGGGTCTGTGGACCGCGTGAGGTACTCACTCGCATCGGTACCGCCGGCGTGAGACTATTTCACCCGCATAAGCCCATAAGGACTCGCATGAGGTATTCCTCGCATTATGGGTAGCAAATCTACGGAACTGGTGGTATAACGATCTTGGGGACTTTCCCCTCAGATATACTCTTACCAGGCGGATGGTATAACGATCTTGGGTCGTACCTCGGATATACTCTTGCTGGGCGGATGGTATAACGATCTTGGGGCTTGCCCGCCGGATATACTCTTATCTTAGTGCGGATGGTATAACGATCTTGGATCCGCCCTCGGATATACTCTTACACGGAGAAGGTGGTATGGCGATCTTGGGGCTTGCCCGCCGGACATACTCTTACCCGGAGAAGGTGGTATAACGATCTTGGGGTTTGCCCTCGGATATACTCTTACCCTAACTCAAATCATCATATCATAATCATAAATAAGTTAAGAAAACTTATAACTTCTTATTAGTCTTGTTCACATACCTCTCATTTTAGTTTACTTAAGGCACTTAACCATATCTTTAATAAAAGAATCTTTGGAGTTTAACCCAAGTACTATATACTTCAACTCTTTTGAAAATGACTCTTCTTTATACATAAAAACCTTTGGGCAATTGATACCTTAAAATCAAGTTGCCTCTCCATATACTTATCTTATTTAGAGTAAATCTCTTCTCATTAACCTTTTATGAAGCTAATAAACCAACTTCCCATAAAGTTGTTATATTAACTCTACACTTTAGTAAAATCATAATTTTCCCCGAACTAAGGGAATTATACATTCTAAAAATGAAACAAGTCATTATATACTTAAAGCAGTAAGAATACCAAATGTTGTCGTCTCACCGTACTACATAGTTTAATCTATTCATGCTCGAGAGATAGGAAAACTTCACATACCTCTTTGGTCAATCCACTTGCTAGGTCCAACTACCATGAGTAATATTTCAACCTATAATAACCATGATATGTTCATTAACCTCTAATTTCAATGTAGAATAATCTAACTCAAAGCCACTAAATTCTACGGAAAATTGGGCAGCATTTCCTTTGTTTCTACATACTTTGCCACCTTTCTCAAGGCCGAATTTATCATCCAAATGCCTCATTCAAGGCTCAACCATCCAACAATGCAAAGGGGATTACACACCCAACTAATTCTGCCCCACAAGGTACAATAATTCATTTTAACAAGTTTAAGGTAGTTTTTAGGCTACAACATGCTCATTTGTTCTTTTAACCAATCCTTTCATATCCCAACCACATTTCTTACATGCAATCAATCCAAGGGCCTTATTTCCAACTAAAAGTTCTTCCTACTTAACATGCAATACCAAATACCAACTATAAAAGAAGAATGGTTACCTTAGAGCTTTTAGCCAATCTACTCCAACAATTGCTAGCCTCTACTCCAAGAATATCACCACAATAGTCTTCACAAGCTTGTAATAACCTTTCCTTCCTATCACACTTTTCAGATTTTCTTTAGGCTTAGAATTTCTCTTGGAAACTTAGAGAGAAGGAGAGCTAAAGCTTTAGAGAGAGGAAATTGGAAGATGACCAAGTCTTCAAGACTTGGTCAATATATTGCATGCAAGAAATCAGATGGGGACACTTGTCACCCTCCCAAGGTCTTTAAAGAAAAATCGACTTTTCTAAGTTTTTCCGCCCAAAATCCCGCCTCGGCGCCATGGCGGCTGAAACCTCCGCAGCTCTCAACTTTCGCGCCCGGCCACGCATCTGCGGCGCTGCAACTTCAGCGACCCCTCGATGCTTTAGGCGCGCGGCCGCCGCTTTGCTGAAACGCATTTACGCCCGAATTTGAACTTGTAACTCTCATAACTTTCTACTCCGACGTCCTATCGACGAACGGTTGGTTGCGTTGGAATCTAGACTCAACGAACTACGCCCTAGGCCTTTAAAATACCTAGTAACTCTCAATGAATCGGGTCATAACCCGCCTCAAAGTTGACTAAAACCCGTCCGGAATAATCCGTCAACCTATCCTTTGAAAATTTTAAGTCTTACATGCTTTCGTACGCTCTCATACGTAGGGTCAGAACTACGGGGTATAACAGTAGATCACTAAGGATTCATGATGAGTTCACCAATACTCCATCAATCTAACTATATGTATAGTTCCACTACTCCAAGTATGTTATCTTCTAATAACTTGCAGCTCAAACAACCCAGTGCCTTGGAGGAATTTCTTGAAATCTCTAACTTCACTCTCCTGCACCTCAACACCATTTATCCTGTCTCCTCCTTCTGTAATCACATTATAGTCTCCCATAAGAATCCAGGGTACTTGGATGGTGGAGTTAAAAAAATCAAATCATTCCACAGACTCCTTATAGTCAACAGAGTGTGCCAATCATAACTAGAAGTAAACATGAACTGACAATTCCCATTAGTTATGAGGCAAATGAATGAACTGATCTTGAGTCTGCAGAACCTTCACCATAACTATTTTACCCAAAAAGCCACATTTTACAACAATATAGCAGTAGCATAGCTCAAATAGCAGCCACTAATAGTAATAACAAATGGCATCCCAGTACAACCGGCCACCACTTTAAAAACACAACAAAGAATTCCAAAATACAATCGAACTTAGCCATAAATATGACAGTTCTATTTCTAAGGGAAACCAGTAGGTTCTGCTTCAAAATACCTCAACAAAAGCTCAGTACATACAGGATATTAGCATTTTCACCTAACAACTACGCTTCATTATCGAATACTTCCCAGAAGGCAAGTTATGACATTAAAGGCAAAACCAAGAATGAATATGCTCTAGGCAGTCTCAATAAGAGGGGGGAAAAGTACATACATATTTGGACATAACTAGATCAATCATACATTTGCATAGATAGATAGACTTCAATTTCAAAGCAAAGAAGGAACATATTATGCAATTCTTAAAGTTCAAATGATCATTTCATACCAATATGAACACATCAAGAACACTTATGTAACACAAGATGAAAGATATACAAACATGTTGCAATCAGACTTAAACAAGTTCTATTGTCAAGATTCTTATAGAAGGCTTAGACAGGAAGATAAACATGCAATCTTCCTCAACGCATTCAGAACCAAGGCCTCTCAGTTGCTTCAGGTGTTTTCAAATCTCAAGTCATGTCCTAGACATGCTTCCTACCTGGAACAAAGTTATAAATCAAAGTGGCACGCAAACAAGACAGGTTCAATGAATGTAATATACTGCTACAGACATCATCCAACCCACTTAATAGATAAGCAAGACAAACACACAGTCAACTTGACAAAACATGTAGGCATGGGAAATGAACAAGTGACTATTTAGGGGGGAAGGCATTTTCCCAAAGGTAGGATCATTTTGGTTACGTTAAGCATATGAGACTCACTTCAAACTGTCTTACCTAAATATAATGATACTGGAACAAACAAGTCATACTTATAATCCAGCTTATGGCCATGTAAAGTTAGAGGAGGACCTGGACTCATGAAACTGCAAGCAAAGACTTATTTAAACTAGATCAGATACACATGGTCCTAATCATGCTACTATTAAACAAGCAATATATAAACAAGCAACCTAGAGTTAATATCACGAGGTAAAGTCAAATAAACAACATGGGTCAGGTTCATGCCAAAATCAAATGAGGATAGATGAATATACCAATGAGGATGAGCATAGGTACGATAAGAATACTAATCTAGAGGTGAGATTTTATGTGTTCTTAGACAAAAAAAAAATAGCAAGAAAAAAAAACATGTATACTCATGATTCAAGCCTATCAGGCATACTAATCCCTTAGAATGGTACTCGAGTATACTGAATATTAACAGTTAAGATGTGAATAAAATCATGTAAATAATTTCAGAACTATCATCAATTTTTTTTTACAGAAAAGAACTGCTTAAACTGTACTTAATATGCATATTTACTACCATGGTGGGAAGAGGCAGGCATATAATTGGCCATCTAGCCAACAATTCTCAGATAAACATGACACTTTTGTTATCAAGGTGCAGTAGGGACATTAGCAGCAAATTACAGCAAAACAATAGCCAAACAGTGATAGTCAAGTAACATCAAACAATCACTCCTCTATCTAGACTTGCTGATGCCAACTGGAATGAGGGCTCAACTATGGAGATTAACAGAGTAATAGCCTGGTTCCAAGTAATAAATTGGTTTCATATCAACACCTAACACAACACTTAGTCTCCTCAAAGTACAACATCATAGAAGCATTGATGGATTAATCATCTGGACTGAATATTTTAAATATTCAGAATCAATTAAATGTTAAACTAGGCACCAAGACCCTATATCTACTATATTATTTGATTTAATGACACTGAGACTTAGCATGATATACACAGCTCATTCATTTTACTCTGCAAGAACATGAAATCAGATCACCCCAGTATTTAATTAACCAAAATACTAAGTTTATTGTTATTTAACATGAGGCAGTCAAATCAAAATTTGGACATAAACATCAAGTATTAATTATATCAAATCATCATTACAAAGAAAACCATAACATCTTTTCATCCTTAACATCACAACACCCTATAAACAACATATAAAATCAGCTCTGGACCTTACCTAGTGTACAAGGTATAAACAAGATATTCCAGCAGCCTAAAAAATATTTGGAAACCAATACACTTATCATATCACACACTTAATATCAAAAAGAGGTAAAATACCAAATTCATGAAGGCCTTAGATATCTAAGGTTAGGTTTCAACAGTTATCTCATACTTTAAGATTCTAAACAAGATCAAATTAGACTAAATTAAACACACATGAGGCCCCTAGTGATTTCTCAGGTCATATACACATATTTATTTCATATAAACATAAGCCTACCAAAGAACCTTCACAACCAATACACTTCACATCACTTTTAGATCATATGACAACATATTCATACTTCATAGCATCAAGCAGTACAACAAACTTATTATTTAATATACACAATCCATTTATTTCTTGATTACTCTAATATGTAATCATGTAGCAAACACCAAATCCCATGAATCAACAGAGCAGGCTTAAAATGATTTTAAGAAGAAACATTTAGATAATATTCACAATTTACAACCATCACATATATTACATACTTCAACCAAGACCAAACACAAGATATCCTATTCTTACACAAAGGGAATTAAGTTCAACCTTTAGTGGCGGGATCTATAAGTTCACATAACCATATCACTACACTGTCCTATCCTGGCCCTACATGCGAATCTTGATCTGATATACTTCGAAGCGGAATTCACTTATCCTTACTAACCTTTCGCCTCATTATGGCCCGTCTCCTTACTTCCTTTTGTGTGTATCCAATAACACAGACTGGTGAGCCCTGGTTAACAGACCCCCAAGACTATGGGTTATTCGTGACCTCAGAAGAGCCTGGATTAGTGAATGAAATGCACATTCGGTAATGGCATGATACCAGAGGGAAATCCCATCCCTGTGCTGTTTCACCTACCTCATGGTTCCTGGGGGCCGATACTAACCCTGAAGTCCTTGGTGAAGTCGGAGCTCCACTCACCCTACTTTTCGCTCGAAGAACCGAGGGTGTTCGAGCAGGTGATTCATAGGAATCTTCATATGGATCCTCCTCCTTTGTGGACTCTATGAATTCTGATGGGTCGGAATCCATAATATAACTCACATCTCTAGCTCCAATGTCAGTACCCCTCCAACTCGTGCCAGCGGGTGGTATTTGTCTATCATCTTGTCTTACAGGAGTACCCGCTCCCTCATTACCCACGGTGTTCCTCATAGTCGACATTACTGCAAGTTCAACCGAGAAAGTTCGATTAGAAACCAATACTCTTATGACTCTGCTCTATCGAACGATTTAAATAATAAAAGAGTATAAACCATTCCTAAATGTCTTGAAGCCTCCTGTTTATAGGTGTAGCGCGCATCACACCCATAACCAAGACTCTACTAGACACGACTTGTAGAATTTCAAGGACAGACATACTCTGATACTAGGTTTGTCACGATCCAAACCAGAGGGTCGCGACGGGCACCCGAACCCAACCCACCAAGCACCCCTGATAATACAACCCAAAATTAACCATATATTTATATACATCAAGGCCGATAAGGCCATGTATGACAACTAACCATAGGACACTTATCTACAAGCCTCTAAGAGAAGGACATACCACGACCAGACTGCAACTCTGAAATAAGTAGAGTGCGCCAAGTATCAGCTGAACCAGCAACCTACTAGCATAATGTGTCACCCTTTTTAGAATGAACCTGAGGGCATAAAACGTAGCTTCCCCCAGCAAAAGCAACGTCAGTACGACTGATGTACTGAGTATGTTAGACATAAGAAATAACATAACAGAGATGTATCATAATCTGAAATAGAAACAACTGACCAACAGTAATTGCCTCTGAGAGCCCTAATGAATGTCTAAATGTTATGAAATACCAATGCAGTATACTGATGTCCACACATGCGTCTTTCTTTGAGCCTCTGTAGGCATAATATACATAAATGTCATGCATGATGCACATGCGGTATACTACGGCCACACATGTATCTTACTCATAACCACATATGTGGGCATCTGGTTATATTGGCCACACAGGCAATTCATATCATATCATCTTGGCCCCACAGGCATCTATTAAGGCCACACAGGCACGATATGTGGCCTCTTAGGGCTCTTTTGTGATAATTTGTACCAGCTGCAGGTAGTGTGCGTATATAACACCTTTCCCTTTTTCCTATTTACCCTATACAGATGTATTATATAATTATATGTGTAACACCAGCTGTCACGACCCGACCCCGGGCCCGCGACTGGTGCCCTACCTGGGCACCCTTATAGGTATACATCAGAGATAATCAGCGGAACATACATGAAACATATAAAATAAATCAACAGAGATAAAATCAACAAGTTAGCCGATAAGGCTACCTCCCTGGATAAATAAAAACATAACCAAAGCAGTTTCCTCCTTTCTTTTACAAACTGACCCACAATATGTGACTACAGACCTCTAAGAGTTTTAACATAACAACTGTGGAGGGACAGGGCCCCGCCATACCCTTGAATGTACATAAACCTACAACATCAGGGAACCGTACCAAAAGACAAAGCCTCCGGGGAAATGGAGCTTTCCAAGAACTGAACAGTGATCCTAAAAGTGTGGATCAACAGCTATGTACCTCAACCTGCGGCAAGAACGCAGCCTCCCGAAGGAGGTTAGTACGAAATATGTACCAAGTATGTGGCGAAAATCGTAATGAAATCATAATACATATAAAGTCGAGACATGTATGATAACCAAAATAACGATACGGTGCCTTGCCAAAGTGAAAGTAATGAAAGTCAGTTTTACCTTTTAAGGACTATTTCAACACATGAACAATAGTCACACGGGGCTACGGACACAAGCCCTCAAATATCATCACATAGTCCAGTAAGGGTCTCAAGCCCACAAATATCAAAGCGTGCCCGCGGAATCCCCCATCACTGCCGACAACCGTAAGTGTAAAATATAACCATGTGACGCGCCCGTGGCATCCACCTCACTGTCGGCGTACACACACACACACACACATATATATATATATATATATATATATATATATATATATATATTTCTCATGCCCGTGGAATCCCTCATCTCGGGTACATGACTTCATGGAGGGCTAATACATGGGGTAATAGTACGTAACATGGTCGCATGCCCCGGAATCCCTCATCATATAAGAATGGCCATAGGGTAATCGTATATAACATGCCCGTAGAATCCCTCATCTCGGGTACATGTCTTCATGGGGAGCTAGTACAGTGAGTAATAGTCGTACATAACATGGTCACATGCACCGGAATCCCTCATCGTATAAGCATGGCCATGGGTAATAAAACAAATCCGGGAATCTAACCTGCCTCCTGGTCGCATGCCCCGGAATCCCTCATCGTATAAGCATGTCCAAGGAGTAATAAAAACCATCCGGGAATCTAACCCGCAGCCTGGTCGCATGCCCCGGAATCCCACATCGTATAAGCATGTCCAAGGATCAATCACAATGGAAGCATACCCGTGGAAGCCTACGTCACTGTCGGTACGTCCAAGTAAATTCACAACAAGACAGCCGGCCCTCCAACTGAGAGTCACGGAAGCGTAAACATATAATACTTGCACTCAAGGCTATCACAAGCAAGCATAGGTAAGTTCATAAAATCTTTAGACTTTTATTTGTATATACTCAAGGCACTTTTCGTTTCACATAAAAAAATTCGGGAACTTAACCCAAAGTACTACGTACTTCTTTTCCTTTAAAATGACTCTTTTTCATATAAACTTCCAAGATACTAACAACCGTAGTATCAAGTCATATCTACTTTTCAAGACAAGTCAAAATACCTTTTAGAAATACATTTATAGGCTTCTAAATCAAGTGACTTCTTTCTTTTGAGACCTTAAGAAATTGATGCCTTCAAATCAATTTGCCATTCATTATTTCAAGTCATTTATCATTACTTACATTACTTAGAGTAAACCACTCTTTTAACTTTCCATAAAGCTATTATAACCAACTTCCCATAAATTCGTTATACTAACTTTATACTTTAGGCAAACACATTCTTTTTATAACCAAGAGACTTATACTTTCGAAAACCAAGTATCGTATACTTTCAAAATACTTCAAGTCTCTTATCTTTTAGAAATCAAGTTTCTTACTTTAGAAATCAAGTCTTCTTATCTTTCGAATGTCAAGAAGTCAATACTTTTCAAATCAAGTATTCTATACTTTTAAAATCAAGTCATTTCTTCCTTTAAGAATCAAGTCTCATAACTTGAAAAATAAAGTCTCTTAACCTTTTAAGAATTAATAGTTCATAGTCTTGACACTTCATAACGTAAATTATTTAAGTTAAGTACATATGCCTTATGTGTGTGAGTAGGTTGTACTTGTTTATAACGATCTTATTAAAACAGCCATGATCTAGAAAATGTAATACAATTTTGTCTTATCTTAGCTTCTATGCAGATGGAGAATTTTACTCATTTTAATATAATCAATTGTCATTACATTTTTCCTTTATTAACGCTGCAATGGTTTGTTCGATACTTATTCTCATTCGTGTCGTAAATTAGCCAAGTCAACTTGGCTCCAAATACCTCATAACGACTCTTACCAACATCCCCATAAGACTTGGTAAGAACTTGGGATAACTTAGACATAACATTTACATAGAGTAAATCACATACATACCTCTTAAATTCTAAGAGTAGAGGGAACATGAAATAATACCACATGTATATTCCATACATAGAATCATGCCAAAGGAAGGAAGAGGTTCACATACCTCGCGACGATTATCGACAAGTAGCAAAATGCTCCAAAGTACTATAACCTTGCTAGCTTTTCCACCCTACAAGTAGAATACGCTACTCGTAGTACTTCAACCTATAATGGTCATAATACGTCTATTAATTTCTTACTTCAAACGTAGAATATTCTAAGTGCAAAGTCACTAAATTCTACGGAAAATAGGACAGCACTTCCTTTGTTTCTACATACTTTTCCACCTTTTTCAAGGCCCGAATTCAATAACCAAACACGCCACATTTAAGGCTCAACAATGTAGTTCACAATAGGGGATTACACGCCTAATAGGGCGTGTAAAATTCCGCCCCACAATTGATATCAAACTAGTCCAACATACAAGGTCATTTCGGCAATTTGAGGGACAACAATACAAATTCCTTTCCAAAACCTTTTCAATCCAAGTTGTTTAGTATAACATGTTATCAAGCTGCAATTGATTACAACTACTACAATCCTCAAGTAGGTAAACATGCGACGATTCTAATTATCGACCAAATTGTATTTCAAGTTCAAATGGCTAGAATGTCATTTCGGATATTAGGCTTCCACAATCCATATTACTTATCAATCTTCAATATATATACTTCATGCTAGTTAAAATGTAAGGCTACAACAATATGTAATCTTATAACACTTAAGAGAACAAGATTGTTACCTTAACGAGCCTTAATCCACTTCAAGATCCGAATTCGCTCCCTAGCAACTTAGAGCCTCTCCTTGACACTCCAATCCGCCACTTGAAGCCCTTAGAAGATCACAAACAACTTTCCTTTAATCTTTCAATCAAAACCTAGGAAAGTGACTAGGTTTTCACCTTGCGACTAATACAAAAACGATATTTTCCCGGGATCTTTCTATTCAGATACCCTTAGGAACCTTGGTTTAAAGTGTGGAGCTTATTGGACAACAAACGAATTTTTTTCTCCTTGAACCCTTAGTGAACCCGAGAGCATCCATAGTGAAGAACACATTTTCTTGAAATTTTTTCTCAGTGTAAAGCCTTGTCTTGCTACTAGTAAGCATATATAACCAAATGAAGGGTCAAGATTAGAACAAATGGATGGCTTGGATGCAAAAATCTAGCCAAGTGGCCCTTTTGACTTAGTCAATAATATCAAACTCTACTTGCAAGACTTAGTCATCTTCACATAGGTCAAATGACCATCTCACCCATGTCCAATTCGTTCCAAGACCAACTAGGGGTGACACGTGTGCCTCCAATTAAATCATGATATTTCGTTTTCCGACAATTTCATAATTCCGATAAATTTTTACTAGTCTCAAATCTTAACATTTGAGTTCTTACGTACGTCCTTATAAATATGTCCTGAAAATACGGGGTGTAACATTCTTTCCCCCATAGAAACATTCATCCTCGAATGTTCTTTCGGAGCTCAATCTATCATTTCTCGGCATAGTCTCATAAAACTACACTTAATGAAACCTAATTATTCCACATATTGCCCTAATACCTTGCACACACATATCCATCCATCATAAGCCAAACTAGAAAACAAATCCAAAGTGTGCACCATCACTGTTTACTCCCATTCATGGCCTAAAAGGATTATCTTTTCGTACTTCCAAGTTACTCTAGCATACATACATAGTCTCAATATTATCTATTCATGACACTTAAACTTACAACAACCTTATCATGCCTACAAGTCTTTAGAGGGGTCAAAGATATACCTGAAATCATATAGGCGGTTCAAATGACCGCTAAAACTGGGAACTTCCACCACGACCTCGGTCACGGCCTGCCGGTGCATAAACATCCTGCCTAGCTATTGAAGGCGAAGAACATGGCCCGATCCAAAGATATCTTGTGCTATCCCACCAGTGCCACCTCTGGTCGGACAGTCTCTCACCAAATGGCCCTGCTGGCCGCAAGCATAACAAGTTGTCGAAGTAGTACGACACTCCCCAAAATGGAATCTACCACAGCGACCACACCGGGGCAAAGGTGGCTTCCCCTGGCTACTACCCTCGGACATCTGTGAACTGCGACCACGGAGCCCCGACCGCTCCGAATATCCGACGATCAAACCTCCGGCCAGAGAGCACTCTGTGTCGGCTGAAATATAGACCTAGCCTGCTGTTGAGGTTGTCGCCGAAAGTTACCACGGAACCACCGCTGCCCAGCCTCTTGGTGGCGCCTCTCTCTGTCCTCAATCCGCGTGCATATGCTGCGTCTGGCAATATCCATACAGGTGAAGGGCCACTCCCAAGCATGCAGTAATCATATAATGGTCTAGCCCCATCACATAGCGGTGAACTCTGTCCGCCATATCAGCCACAATAGTGTGCGCATACCTGGCCAACGAGTCAAACTCCAGGTTGTACTCTCTGATAGTCCTCCCATTCTGCCTCAATGACAAGAACCTATCAACACGGGCTCTCCTCATTTCAGGAGGCAAAAAGTGATCAACAAAGGCCTCTGTGAACTCATCCCAAACTGCTGGAAGAGCACCCACACCCCTCGACAACTCCCAAGACTCAAACCAATTCAACGCAATATCGTGTAACCGGTAAGAAGCTAACACAACTGACTCTGCCTCCGAGGCCCTAAGCACATGCATAGTCCGATGTAGCTGCCGAACGAACTCCTGAGGATCATCCTCAGATCTCGAACCATAGAACTCAGGTGGACTACAACCCAGAAAATCCAGAATCCTCAAACTGTCGGCTCTAGGGTTAGCTACCTGAACCTGTCGGCGCTGCCCTACCACTATGCTAGTCAATAACCTGATATGCTCTCCATAATCTCTAAACTCTGCCCCTGGCTGCGGAACTGGAGGCTCGAGTATTGGAACCTCGGGAGATGCGGCTGTTCTCGGCTCCTCTACTCTTTCGGCGTGGCCCGAACTCGCGCTGAGCTCTGACCTCGGGCATAATCTGGGCTCAGTCGTAACCCTCTGTGGACCACTAGTAACTCCTGCTGCTGTCTTGCCCTTCTGGGCCCTGGTCGCCTTCCGTGGAGGCATAACTGATACATAAGAATAGGTCAGAGAGGATTCAACCTACTATGACAACTCTACTGCACGATCTCAGAGAGAGAAGAATGGAAACCAATCCTAAATGTCATGCAGCCTCCTGATTATAGATGTGGGGCACAACACACCAATAATCAAGACTCTACTAGACACGGTCTGTAGATACTTTCCGAGGACTAACTGCTCTGATACCACTTTTGTCACGACCCGGACCATGGCGGTGCCCTACACAGGCACCCTTTGATATACATCAGAGATAATCAGCGGAACATACATGAAACTTATAAAATAAATCAACAGGTTAGCCGATAAGGCTACCTCCCTGGATAAATAAATACATAACCGAAGCAGTTGTCTCCTTTCCTTTACAAACTGACCCACAATATGTGACTACAGACCTCTAAGAGTTTTAACATAACAACTGTGGCGGGACAGGGCCCCGCCATACCCCTGAATGTACATAAACCTACAACCTCAGGGAACCGTACCAAAAGACAAAGCCTCCGGGGAAATGGAGCTTTCCAAGAACTGAACAGTGATCCTAAAAGTGTGGATCAACAGCTATGTACCTCAACCTGCGGCAAGAACGCAGCCCCCCGAAGGAGGTCAGTACGAAATATGTACCAAGTATGTGAAACTGAAAATACTGTAATGAAATCATAACAGTCTATATAAAAATTTGGAGACATGTATGATAACCAAAATAACGATACGATTGCCTTGCCAAAGTGAAAGTAATGAAAGTCGGTTTACCTTTTAAGGACTATTTCAACACATGAACAATAGTCACATGGGCTACTGACACAAGCCCTCAAATATCATCACATAGTCGATGGGGTCTCAAGCCCACAAATATCAAAGTGTGCGTGGAATCCCCATCACCGCCACAACCGTAAGTGTAAAATATAACCGTGTGGCACCGTGGCATCCCACCTCACCGATGCGTCGAGTAAATTCACAACAAGACAGCCGACCCTCCAACTGAGAGTCACGGCAGCGTAAACATATAATACTTGCACTCAAGGCTATCACAAGCAAGCATAGGCAAGTTCATAAAATCTTTAGACTTTCATTTGTATATACTCAAGGCACTTTTCGTTTCACATAAAAAAATCCGGGAACTTAACCCAAAGTACTACGTACTTCTTTTCCTTTAAAATGACTCTTTTTCATATAAACTTCCAAGATACTAACAACCGTAGTATCAAGTCATATCTACTTTTCAAGACAAGTCACAATACCATTTAGAAATACATTTATAGGCTTCTAAATCAAGTGACTTCTTTCTTTTGAGACCTTAAGAAATTAATGCATTCAAATCAATTTGTCTTACATTATTTCAAGTCATTTATCATTACTTACATTACTTAGAGTAAACCACTCTTTTAACTTTCCATAAAGCTATTATAATCAACTTCCCATAAAGTCGTTATACTAACTTTATACTTTAGGCAAACACATTCTTTTTATAACCAAGAGACTTATACTTTCGAAAACCAAGTATCGTATACTTTCAAAATACTTCAAGTCTCTTATCTTTTAGAAATCAAGTTTCTTACTTTAGAAATCAAGTATTCTTATCTTTCGAATGTCAAGAAGTCAATACTTTTCAAATCAAGTATTCTATACTTTTAAAATCAAGTCATTTCTTCCTTTAAGAATCAAGTCTCATAACTTGAAAAATAAAGTATCTTAACCTTTTAAGAATTAATAGTTCATAGTCTTGACACTTCATAACGTAAATTATTTAAGTTAAGTACATATGCCTTATGTGTGTGAGTAGGTTATACTTGTTTATAACGATCTTATTAAAGCAGTCATGATCTAGAAAATGTAATACAATTTTGTCTTATCTTAGCTTCTATGCAGATGGAGAATTCTACTCATTTTAATATAATCAATTGTCATTACATTTTTCCTTTATTAACGCTGCAATGGTTTGTTCGATACTCATTCTCATTCGTGTCGTAAATTAGCCAAGTCAACTTGGCTCCAAATACCTCCTAACGACTCTTACCAACATCCCCCATAAGACTTGGTAAGAACTTGGGATAACTTAGACATAACATTTACATAGAGTAAATCACATACATACCTCTTAAATTCTAAGAGTAGAGGGAACATGAAATAATACCACATGTATATTCCATACATAGAATCATGCCAAAGGAAGGAAGAGGTTCACATACCTCGCGACGATTATCGACAAGTAGCAAAATGCTCCAAAGTACTATAACATTGCTAGTTTTTCCACCCTACAAGTAGAATACGCTACTCGTAGTACTTCAACCTATAATGGTCATAATACGTCTATTAATTTCTTACTTCAAACGTAGAATATTCTAAGTGCAAAGTCACTAAATTCTACGGAAAATAGGACAACACTTCCTTTGTTTCTACATACTTTTCCACCTTTTTCAAGGCCCGAATTCAATAACCAAACACGCCACATTTAAGGCTCAACAATGTAGTTCACAATAGGGGATTACACGCCTAATAAGACGTGTAAAA